>OU975423.1:5247033-6631566 GCA_918857605.2 Philereme vetulata | reverse complement strand
AGTAATATATGAGTGTCGAAGGATATAGAAGTAAAGAAGGCCGAAGAAGCGAGGATTGACTGTTGTGAAGAATGATATGGGTAGTAAAGAGTAATATATGAGTGTCGATGGATATAGAAGTAGAAGAAGGCCGAAGAAGCGATGGATGGACTGTGTGAAGAATGATATGGGTAGGAAAGAGTAATATATGAGTGTCGATGGATATAGAAGTAGAAGAAGGCCGAAGAAGCGATGGATGGACTGTGTGAAGAATGATATGGGTAGAAAAGAGTAATATATGAGTGTCGATGGATATAGAAGTAGAAGAAGGCCGAAGAAGCGATGGATGGACTGTGTGAAGAATGATATGGGTAGAAAAGAGTAATATATGAGTGTCGATGGATATAGAAGTAGAAGAAGGCCGAAGAAGCGATGGATGGACTGTGTGAAGAATGATATGGGTAGAAAAGAGTAATATATGAGTGTCGATGGATATAGAAGTAGAAGAAGGCCGAAGAAGCGATGGATGGACTGTGTGAAGAATGATATGGGTAGAAAAGAGTAATATATGAGTGTCGATGGATATAGAAGTAGAAGAAGGCCGAAGAAGCGATGATGGACTGTGTGAAGAATGATATGGGTAGAAAAGAGTAATATATGAGTGTCGATGGATATAGAAGTAGAAGAAGGCCGAAGAAGCGATGGATGGACTGTGTGAAGAATGATATGGGTAGAAAAGAGTAATATATGAGTGTCGATGGATATAGAAGTAGAAGAAGGCCGAAGAAGCGATGGATGGACTGTGTGAAGAATGATATGGGTAGAAAAGAGTAATATATGAGTGTCGATGGATATAGAAGTAGAAGAAGGCCGAAGAAGCGATGGATGGACTGTGTGAAGAATGATATGGGTAGGAAAGAGTAATATATGAGTGTCGATGGATATAGAAGTAGAAGAAGGCCGAAGAAGCGATGGATGGACTGTGTGAAGAATGATATGGGTAGAAAAGAGTAATATATGAGTGTCGATGGATATAGAAGTAGAAGAAGGCCGAAGAAGCGATGGATGGACTGTGTGAAGAATGATATGGGTAGAAAAGAGTAATATATGAGTGTCGATGGATATAGAAGTAGAAGAAGGCCGAAGAAGCGATGGATGGACTGTGTGAAGAATGATATGGGTAGAAAAGAGTAATATATGAGTGTCGATGGATATAGAAGTAGAAGAAGGCCGAAGAAGCGATGGATGGACTGTGTGAAGAATGATATGGGTAGAAAAGAAGTGACAACAAAGATGACGGCTGATAGAGAGATATGGAAAAAAAATACATGTTGTGCTGACTCCACGTAATGTGGGAAAAGGGTAGGAAGAAAAAGATGCAAATGCAATGCGTACGTTGCAGACTCGTTGTGCCGCGCGCTGGTGTGCAAGAAGCGAGAGCTGTGCCTGCTGCGCGACGCCTTCACCGCGCTTTGTGCCAATAAGAAGGACATCCTGAGGAAAGGGTGAGTTACATACAAGTAGATAGGTAGTACCTACCTACCTACTTACTACCTGTACCAGTAAAAAGCTCATTTATTATACAAGACGCTGTGTAGGGTATAATGGTATAGGTACATAGGTAGTAGGTAGGTACCTACACCGTATACAACAAGTCCAATGAAGAGGTCTCGGACAGCGCATGCAATACCAGAACACCTACCAGGATCCGAGGCGATTTTCCCGATATTGAAGAGTCACAAAACAAACATTAATTAAGTATCGAATATAAAATTACCGCATGTAAGTTAGTAGGTAGGTATAGGTAGGTACTTCTCGTGTCGACCTGCATATTTTAAAATGGTGTTTCTCTAATAGAGACCCTTTCGATTACGTTACAGTGACGTGATCGTGTCGGACGGCAGAGGTGGCAGCACCAGCAGCGTCTCTGAGGAAAATGTGGACGATGTGTTCTACGATGGCGAGGGCGAGGGGCAGGGGCAGGAAGGGGGGGACGCACTCGCGCCGCGCCCCTCTGACGCCGCGCCCGCGCCCGACCGGTGAGCAAACCACCGAACAAACTCGGTACCTAACAGAATACTGGATGTAACGGCGCTTACACATTCGCGCGCGTCACGCATGGCTCGATTAGATGAGTAACGGGATCTCACCTTTCACATTCCAGATGCGTGGGCTGCGGTGGGTCCGGGTCGGGCGGGTTCCTGTGCGGCTCCGACAACCGCACCTACTCGTCGCTGTGTCGCCTCGACCTGCACAACTGCGTGCGGCGCCCCGCGCCGCCCGTCGCGCTCGCCTGCCGCGGCTTCTGCCCGTGTGCCCGCGTGCGCCCCGCGCGCCGCCCCGCGCGCCCGCGCCGACTACGCGCCCGGCTAGAGGACATCGACCGCAACGTGAGTATCTTACCTGCCGCGGCTTCTGCCCGTGCGCCCGCGTGCGCCCCGCGCGCCCGCGCCTACTACGCGCCTGGCTAGAGGACATCGACCACAACGTGAGTATCTTACCTGCCGCGGCTTCTGCCCGTGCGCCCGCGTGTGCCCCGCGCGCCCGCGCCGGCTATGCGCCTGGCTAGAGGACATCGACCGCAACGTGAGTATCTCACCTGCCGCGGCTTCTGCCCGTGCGCCCGCGTGCGCCCCGCGCGCCCGCGCTGGCTACGCGCCCGGCTAGAGGACATCGACCGCAACGTGAGTATCTTACCTGCCGCGGCTTCTGCCCGTGCGCCCGCGTGCGCCCTGCGCACCCGCGCCGGCTACGCGCCCGGCTAGAGGACATCGACCGCAACGTGAGTATCTTACCTGCCGCGGCTTCTGCCCCTGCGCCCGCGACGGCTACGCGCCCGGCTAGAGAACATCGACCGCAACGTGAGTATTTTACCTGCTGCGGCTTCTACCCGTGTGCCCGCGGGCGCCCCGCGCTGGCCAAAGGGCATCGAAGACAACGTGTGCCTTACCTGCCGCGGCTTCTGCCCGTGCGCCCGTGAGTGCCCCGCGCCGGCCAAAGGGCATCGAAAACAACGTGAGTACCTATCTTACCTGCCGCGACTCTTGCCCGTGTGCCCGTGGGCGCCCTGCGCCGGCCAAAGGGCATCGAAGACAACATGTGCCTTACCTGCCGTGACTTCTGCCCGTGTGCCCGTGGGCGCCCCGCACCGGCCAAAGGGCATCGAAGACAGCGTGAGTATCTTACCTGCCGCGGCTTCTGCCCGTGCGCCCGTGTGTGCCCCGTGCACCGCCCCGCGCGCCCGCGGTGGCTACGCGCCCGGCTAGAAAACATCGACCGCAACGTGAGTATCTTACCTGCCGCGGCTTCTGCCCGTCCGCCCGCGTGCGCCCCGCGCGTCCACGCCGCGCGCCCGCGCCGGTTACGCGCCCGGCTAGAGGACATCGACCGCAACGTGAGTATCTTACCTGCCGCGGCTTCTACCCGTGTGCCCCCGGGCGCCCCGCGTTGGCCAAAGGGCATCGAAGACAACGTGTGCCTTACCTGCCGCGGCTTCTGCCCGTGCGCCCGCGGGCGCCCCGCGCCAGCCAAAAGGCATCGAAGACAGCGTGAGTATCTAACCTGCCACGGCTTCTGCCCGTGCGCCCGCCTGTGCCCCGCGCGCCGCCCCGGGCGCCCGCGCCGGCTACGCACCTGGCTAGAGGACATCGACCGCAACGTGAGTATCTTACCTGCCGCGGCTTCTGCCCGTGCGCCCGCGTGCGCCCCGCGCGCCTGCGCCGGCTACGCGCCCGGCTAGAGGACATCGACCGCAACGTGAGTATCTTACCTGCCGCGGCTTCTGCCCGTCCACCTGCGTGCGCCCCGTGCGTCCGCGCCACGCGCCCGCGCCGGTTACGCGCCTGGCTAGAGGACATCGACCGCAACGTGAGTATCTTACCTGCCGCGGCTTCTACCCGTGTGCCCGCGGGCGCCCCGCACCGGCCAAAGGGCATCGAAGACAGCGTGAGTATCTTACCTGCCGCGGCTACTGCCCGTGCGCCCGCGTGTGCCCCGCGCGCCGCCCCGCGCGCCCGCACCGGCTACGCGCCTGGCTAGAGGACATCGACCGCAACGTGAGTATCTTACCTGCCGCGGCTTCTGCCCGTGCGCCTGCGGGTGCCCGCGCCGGCCAAAAGGCATCGAACACAACGTGAGTATCTATCTTACCTGCCGCGACTTCTGCCCGTGTGCCCGCGGGCGGCCCGCGCCGGCCAAATGGCATCGAAGACAACGTGTGCCTTACCTGCTGCGGCTTCTGCCTGTGCGCCCGCGGGCGCCCCGCGCCGGCCAAAGGGTAACGAAGACAACGTGAGTATCTTACCTGCCGCGGCTTCTACCCGTGTGCCCGCGGGCGCCCCGCGCCGGCCAAAGGGTGTCGAAGACAACATGTGCCTTACCTGCCGCGGCTTCTGCCCGTGCGCCCGCGGGCTCCCCGCCGCCCCTCCAACCGCGGATACGGTACTGCATTGGGCCATACCCGTAAAAAGTAAAAAAACGAGTGTGCTTTAGACCACACGACTGAAGTAAAACTTCTTTTTCAAAATATTAATTTAAAAAATTGTTCATTAATCAAATTGTCCACACGTCTGTAGGTCGATCAGTCTATGTTCATTCTTGGCAGACGCAACTAGCACTCGTACATTGACGTTTAAAAATATACGAAACGTAACTCTCTCTCTTTCTATCTTCAGTAACTTATATCTCCCTCTCAACTTCCGTTCGCACTGTTCGTAACGCATTCACCAGCTTACTTCTCAAGTCAAGCGTGCGTAAAGAAGTTTTACTTCAATAACGTTTGTGCAGTGGTAGAGGTAAATCACAGGTTAGAGGGTGTTTGTACTTAAACAATGTATCCGTTGCATTGAAAGGTTGATCGAAAGGATATAAAAGGTGTTTTACGTGGATCGTTTCAGGAGTGGCGCCGACGCAAGGCTGAGGCAGCGCACAACGAGGTGCTGCCCGACCGCGACCGAGCACACCCCAACCGGAGGAGACTATCGCAAGGTCGGTCCAGCTATACCTACTATACTACCTACCTACTACCACAGAATCATTCTGAATTAATGAGTACTACGTGCTACTTGAGTACCTTGATATGATCTCGTTGCTAGCGAGGCGATTAGTGGACGTGCACGCCGCGTTCGCTCTGTAGGCGCACAGAGACACGCTCGCCGCGCCACACTTCAGCCGAGTTCAGCGTCTTAATGTAGAAACTATTGTATCGTTTAATTTACGCAACAATGCTGGGAACACGCTCGCAGCTCGCCGCTCGCCGTGCGTGGTCTCTAGGTATGATAATGCTCTAAAATAATCGATGATAATCTAAAACTGAACTAATTAATTATCCATTTTTATAAAAATAACTTATTAAATTAAGAAATCTCAGAACGCACCAACCATCCATCCGTCTGCGAGGACACAATACTGCTGTAATATATGACATGGACTGCGATAACAGCATTCAATATCTATTACTTTTTACTGTTTAAACTACTCATTTAATAATTACAGTCTTTTTGAAATAGTGTTTCACATTAAAACGTAACTCTTTAATTGGTAAGCTACCTACCAATTAAAGTTACGTTTTCCCTGATTTTTTTATCTACTTACTAATAACTACTTTTTTGTGAATGCTCATTCGTTCTCACTATTGATGTTATACGTTACATGACTAGGTAAGAACATAGTACTTACTTTAAATATTTACAGGCTCGACGCCGGCAGGCTGCGCTTTGGACAAGATGGCGAACCGACTGCTGGACTGGTTCTCCGTACTCATGGAGGAGGCAGAGGCCGCGCCGCCGCCGCGTGCCGGTACATAGCATTACACATTTATCTATATATTACAAGATGGCGAACCGACTGCTGGACCGGTTCTCCGTACACATGGAGGAGGCAGAGGCCGCGCCGCCGCCGCGTGCCGGTACATAGCATTACACATTTATCTATATATTACAAGATGGCGAACCGACTGCTGGACTGGTTCTCCGTACACATGGAGGAGGCAGAGGCCGCGCCGCCGCCGCGTGCCGGTACATAGCATTACACATTTATCTATATATTACAAGATGTTGAACCGACTGCTGGACTGGTTCTCCGTACACATGGAGGAGGCAGAGGCCGCGCCGCCGCCGCATGCCGATACATAGCATTACACATTTATCTATATATTACAAGATGTTGAACCGACTGCTGGACTGGTTCTCCGTACACATGGAGGAGGCAGAGGCCGCGCCGCCGCCGCATGCCGATACATAGCATTACACATTTATCTATATATTACAACATGTTGAACCGACTGCTGGACTGGTTCTCCTTACTCATGGAGGAGGCAGAGGCCGCGCCGCCGCCGCATGCCGGTACATAGCATTACACATTTATTTATATATTACAAGATGTCGAACCGACTGCTGGACTGGTTCTCCGTACTCATGGAGGAGGCAGAGGCCGCGCCGCCGCCGCGTGCCGGTACATAGCATTACACATTTATCTATATATTACAAGATGGCGAACCGACTGCTGGACTGGTTCTCCGTACACATGGAGGAAGCAGAGGCCGCGCCGCCGCCGCGTGCCGGTACATAGCATTACACATTTATCTATATATTACAAGATGGCGAACCGACTGCTGGACTGGTTCTCCGTACACATGGAGGAGGCAGAGGCCGCGCCGCCGCCGCGTGCCGGTACATAGCATTACACATTTATCTATATATTACAAGATGGCGAACCGACTGCTGGACTGGTTCTCCGTACACATGGAGGAAGCAGAGGCCGCGCCGCCGCCGCGTGCCGGTACATAGCATTACACATTTATCTATATATTACAAGATGTTGAACCGACTGCTGGACTGGTTCTCCGAACACATGGAGGAGGCAGAGGCCGCGCCGCCGCCGCGTGCCGGTACATAGCATTACACATTTATCTATATATTACAAGATGTTGAACCGACTGCTGGACTGGTTCTCCGTACACATGGAGGAGGCAGAGGCCGCGCCGCCGCCGCATGCCGATACATAGCATTACACATTTATCTATATATTACAAGTTGTTGAACCGACTGCTGGACTGGTTCTCCGTACACATGGAGGAGGCAGAGGCCGCGCCGCCGCCGCATGCCGATACATAGCATTACACATTTATCTATATATTACAAGATGTTGAATCGACTGCTGGACTGGTTCTCCTTACTCATGGAGGAGGCAGAGGCCGCGCCGCCGCCGCATGCCGGTACATAGCATTACACATTTATTTATATATTACAAGATGTCGAACCGACTGATGGACTGGTTCTCCGTACACATGGAGGAGGCAGAGGCCGCGCCGCCGCCGCGTGCCGGTACATCGCATTACACATTTATCTATATATTACAAGATGTCAAACCGACTGCTGGACTGGTTCTCTGTACACATGGAGGAGGCAGAGGCCGCGCCGCCGCCGCATGCCGATACATAGCATTACACATTTATCTATATATTACAAGATGTTTTACCGACTGCTGGACTGGTTCTCCTTACTCATGGAGGAGGCAAAGGCCGCGCCGCCGCCGCATGCCGGTACATAGCATTACACATTTATTTATATATTACAAGATGTCGAACCGACTGCTGGACTGGTTCTCCGTACATATGGAGGAGGCAGAGGCCGCGCCGCCGCCGCGTGCCGGTACATAGCATTACACATTTATCTATATATTACAAGATGGCGAACCGACTGATGGACTGGTTCTCCGTACACATGGAGGAGGCAGAGGCCGCGCCGCCGCCGCGTGCCGGTACATAGCATTACACATTTATCTATATATTACAAGATGGCGAACCGACTGATGGACTGGTTCTCCGTACACATGGAGGAGGCAGAGGCCGCGCCGCCGCCGCGTGCCGGTACATAGCATTACACATTTATCTATATATTACAAGATGTCAAACCGACTGCTGGACTGGTTCTCTGTACACATGGTACAATGCATTAAAAGTGCATTGCGCTGTCGTTGCAGGCGCCGGGTTCCCGCGCGACTGCAAACCGGAGGTGCGCTGGATGTTCGCGCATCTGGACACGGACGGCGACGGGTTGCTCTCCGCCGCGAACCTGTACGCGCTGCGTGAGTCATTATTGCTTTTACCTTTCCTTAACTGACAAAACGTTTTATGTGTACATTTTTGCAAACGCCATTGAACTTTAGCACATACTTATCGAATGTTATGGCTACAAACTCAAGTTGTTATTTTAGTATATTTTTCTATAGGTACGACTCGTTCGTGGTTACGATTATAGATGTATGCGCGATGTTACCTATAGGTATATCTAAGCAAATGCAGCCGTTTCATTCCTAACGAAGGCTATGACTAAATGGCGTCCGGGCTTGTGAGGGGTCGTTTTTAATGGCACCTGACCAATCAGTCGCACAACCAAACATTTGAATTTTTTCTGCATCGACTACACACGATCCGATGCCATCCGACCCCGATTTTTACCTGGAAGCAACCGGGACATGCTCCGGATTCGCAGGCTCCGCCCGCCGTTATGTTTCGGTACAAGTGGGTGGAGCTTAACAATAACGTATGTAGTTGTATGACGTTAACCACACCGGAAACGAAAACTATATGTTCCGAGGGCTTCAGGGCGAGTTTTGCGTCAGTGTTATGTTATGACAGACAGTGTCGCAGTAGGACGCACGCGCATGCTCAAAATAAGCTACAAAATAATCCGATGTATTTTTGACCTCCATTTCCATCGAAACTGTAACTCGTATTTTTTTTAATTCCTAGTGTACAATTCTTATTATACCCTAGTAATATTATTACAATCTAGCCATGTACATACAGGCTAATGAGTAATTTCATTTTGACCTAGTTTTTTAGTATAATTTAAAGGGCATTATATTTTTTGACAGCAAAGTTTATTTTTGTCATCAACTTGTATCATCTAATTAATAGATGTATTGCCAAGAAATATATTCATTCTCAGATAAATAAAAAGTGTCACCATGTATGAATTTCTAATTTAATATTATTAAGTATCTAAAATAAAAGATGGATTATCAATAATAATTTATTAATTTATAATAATTAACTGCAATTTGTACCCCAAAAAAGAATATCTAATTTAAATGAACTCCCGTTACCTGTAATTTGAATGAAACTGTAAGGTCAAGTAGGTAATTTGGATTATCAATTCGTGGCACTATTTTATCAGTCAAATATTAGGGTCGGCTTGCACAACGATCCCTAAACGTATTTAGCGACTAAACATCTTTGAATTGTACGTATTTGTATGTTTTGACAACTCCTTAAATCATATTTAGCCATTAAATACGTTTAGGCATCGTTGCGATTCGCCCTAAGAATATTTGTTTTTGTTTTGGGAGACTCGCGAGACATCAGTTCGGAGCGAACCACTAGTACGAGTAGGTACACCTAATAGGGATTTAAAGACCTCAGTATCTGGTATAAATTTCAACTTGCTAGGTCCACCCGTTCCTGAGAAAATCGGTGGTGACACACGGACAGACAAGACGGACAAGAGAGTGATCTTATAAGGGTTCCTTTTCTTACCTTTTGAGGTACGGAACCCTAAAAAAGCGGCCAAGTTCGAGTCGGACTCGCTCATGAAGGGTTCCGTAGCAGCAAGTAACATACCTAATATAAAAGTTATTGTAGTTCGTTATAACTTTTTTTTATATTTGAGTTGATTGAATGAAAGGTACCTAAATTGCGGTTTACTATTTATGACGTATTAAAAAAAACTACTTACTGATCTCGTTCAAACCAATTTTCGGTAGAAGTTTGCATGGTAATGTACATACATCATATATTTTTTTTAGTTTTATCATTCTCTTATTTTAGAAGTTACAGAGGGGGGGGGGGGGGCACAATTTTACCACTTTGGGAGTGTCTCTCGCGCAAACTATTCGGTTTAGAAAAAAATTATATTAGAAACATCAATATCATTTTCCACACTCCACACGTATGGATTTGATGAAAAAAAAATCGGAAAAAAGTAGCTGTGACATACGGACGGACAGACAGACAAACATGACGAATCCATAAGGGTTCCGTTTTTTGCCATTTGGCTACGGAACCCTAAAAACAGGCCAACTTGTTATCCTTACCTAGCTTTATTTAGTACTTATTGTAGGTACTTCTGTTAGCATAATAGATGTGTGTGTAAACCACATCTCTAAATCAACTCGGGCAAATCCGCGTTGTATGTACATATGTATGTTTATTTGTCCGAGGATAACTTTCGTAGCGTTGATCCGATCATCGTGAAATTGGATATAGGTAAGTAGGTAGTATGTACTGGCACAATTTTGGTGTGACTAAATGAGCTAAAAATTTTGAGGGGTTGTTGAGATATTGGCGTTCAAGAAGGGTAAAAAAAATTCAAATGAGAGTATTAGGTCAAGTAGGATGTCAAATTAAAGGTATTAGTAAATTTAGACTCCATTTTTATTTTTAGTAAAGGCTCTATAGTTTTTTAGTTATTAGCTATAATAAAAACTTAATCATTATTATAAATTAATAAAAACTTTGACTAAATTCACACCAGTCATCCGTGGGATACTGTAATTTGTTATGCGTGTAGCTTAAGTGACACAAATATGTATACGCAAAAGTCTGAAATCTAGAATAACTGCAATTTGCACCCCAAAAAAA
Organism: Philereme vetulata; assembly: GCA_918857605.2. NCBI lineage: Eukaryota > Metazoa > Arthropoda > Insecta > Lepidoptera > Geometridae > Philereme > Philereme vetulata. The sequence continues at coordinate 6,620,945 of OU975423.1, read as the reverse complement.
ATAACCAAATTACACGAACTCCCGTTACCTGTAATTGAATGAAACTGTAGGTCAAGTAAGTTTGTTTCTTATTTCGTGGCGCAATGTTGATAGTCAAATTACAAATATTATTTTTTGTTTTAATCGGACACTTGCGAGATCTCAGTTCGGAGCGAACCACTAGTTTAAAGTCTGAAATCCAGAATAACTGCAATTTGTACCCCAACAAAGAATATCCATTTAACATGAACTCTCGTTACCTGTAATTTTAATGAAACTGTTGGTCAAGTTAATTGGTTATTCATTTCTTGGCATTTCACAGTATTTTGATAGTCAAAGATTACGAAAATATAGTTTTAAGGGAGACTCGCGAGATCTTAGTTCGGGGCGAAACACTATGGATAGGTCATGGATAGGTACATTTCAACCCAGATTATTTTTAGTTAAGGCCTTGGGATACCTAAGTCTGAAATTCAGAATATCTGCAATTTGTACGTATGCCGTAGGTATCTAATAGCTGGGTATAACTGTGGGAACTGACCGCAGGTCACGACGAGCGCGAGCGCTGCCTGCGGCCGTTCCTGGCGGGTTGCAGCGGGAGCGGGGGCGCGGGCGGCGGCGTGGGGCGTGGCGCGTGGTGCTCGTGCTTGCGGCGCGCGGCGCGACCCTGCACGGCGCTGGCGCGCGCGCACGCGGCGGCGGGCGCGGCAGGCGGCTACGTGCCTGCGTGCGACGCGCGCGGGTACTACCGCCCGCGGCAGTGCCACGCGGCGCTCGGCGTCTGCTGGTGTGTGGACGCGCACGGCGCGGAGCTGCCAGGCTCGCGCGCCAAGGGCGAGCCGCCGTGCCCCCGCGCCCCGCCGCCCGCGCCCTCCACCCGCGCCGAGGGCGCTCCCATGGACGACGAGGACGCCGCCGGCAGCGGCGACGCCGAACTGCGGTACTAGCGCTGTGCGGGCGGTCCCCCCGACCGACTACCGGATGAGAGAGCGGTATCAATGTCCGCGTTCGAACCGAACGTGATGTGCGGAAACTTTTTGCTCCCACCTAACGTAGATACTTATTCGATTCCAAATTCTTTGAATGTCGAAGGTTGTTGGCATCTTTTAAGTAGTTTTAGTAAATAACTACATAAGTTAGATAAGTAAGTCTATGTAAGTATTGAATGCCTAAACGAACGAGGGTAGGTACCTACCTAACTACAAATACTTAAACTAAGTAGTTGCACCTAGGTTTATACATATACATAGGTACCTAGTTACTTACTCAGGTTTATTAATGTTGTACTGTGACTTATTGATACCTACATGCTTTATGTATAGACGAATAATTCATAAATTTGATTAGCTAATAAAATATGTTAAAAGTAGCTTTAATAACACTTGAACATACAAGTATTGATCGTCTTAATGTAATTACGACCTAATTACAAGTTAGACACTAGTTTGCTCGTGAGAGTATTAGTGTTCTGTGCTAGTTTGTGTGATGCATTGAACGGAATAGCGGAGGGACTGTTGAGTAGGAGTACTTACCTACATAAAAAATAATTTGCACTTTTTTAAAATGATTCATCAACTCACTGTAAGTAAGTATTTATGACTGGTAGGTAAATAAAGTGTGTATGTTAACAATATTGTATTTGAATTGCATGACCCTTCTATTCTCTATGTGAACTGGCTCGTTGTGAGTAGCTAAGATGGCTAAAGAAAGTCTTAGGTAAAAATGGTTATGGTTGTGTGTGGAATGAGCTTGCGATGTCGCAACAGACTGGGACACGCAACAGACTGGGGCACGCAACAGACTGGGACACGCAACAGACTGGGGCACGCAACAGACTGGGACACGCAACAGACTGGGGCACGCAACAGACTGGGGCACGCAACAGACTGGGACACGCAACAGACTGGGGCACGCAACAGACTGGGACACGCAACAGACTGGGGCACGCAACAGACTGGGGCACGCAACATACTGGGGCACGCAACAGACTGGGACACGCAACAGACTGGGGCACGCAACAGACTGGGACACGCAACAGACTGGGACACGCAACAGACTGGGGCACGCAACAGACTGGGACACGCAACAGACTGGGGCACGCAACAGGCTGGGACACGCAACAGACTGGGGCACGCAACAGACTGGGGCACGCAACATACTGGGGCACGCAACAGACTGGGACACGCAAACTGCTTACAATAAGGCAACTACATATTTTTTGAATTTTTTTTTTCATATTATATAATACAAGAATACAAGAATGTATTAATAAAAATAATATTTTTCACGTCATTTGTCGAATTTTATAACATTATAATTAATGAATTATTTATGTACGTATTATGTATTTATGATTCATCTTGTGAAACATCTTCTGATTAGTAGGTGGTGGGGGGGAGGGGGGGGATCTTCTACAGTTCGGGTAATTCGAGAAACTCACCCATGCTGTAGAAAACCCTCCCTAACAACCTTGTTTTAAAATGACCTTTAAACGCCGCGATGGAGGCTGCATTTCGGATACTAACTGGTAGCCTATTGTAGACTGCCGGGCCCGAGATGTACACAGATCTGTTCGACTTGTGCAGCCTGTGTGTTGGCGTCACCAGCCTGTGCTGGTGTTTATTGCTGCGGAGAGCGTGTACTGCGTTTACCCCTCGGCGCTGGAACAGATGCAAATTTAGGTGCGTGAACAAGGCCACTTGGTATATACATTCACAGTGTAGAGTCATGATGCCCAGTTCCTTGAAATGTTCTCGGCATGACTCATCGTTCGGGATGCCCACTATGGCTCGGACGGCCCTCTTCTGCATCACGAAGGCCCGCTCGGCATCGCTTGCTGGCGCCCACAGTTCCACGCCATATGTAAGCGTACTGTGGACTGTCGCGAAGTAACAGGAACGCATAACGTCGCGGGTGGCGGTGCTCGCCAGTCTGCGCAACGCAAAAGAAGCCCGTCCGAGTTTCGAGCAGACTCTTCTATATGGGCATCCCATTTGAGGGAACTATCGAGCTGGAAACCAAGCAGCTTTGTCGTTTGCACCTGCTCCAGCCCCGTTGTTCCTGCGTGGACCTTGAGGGTGGCAGGTCTACCACCATTGAGCTTAAAATTGATAAAGCACGTCTTGTCCCTGTTCAGCGCGAGGCCGTTTTGCTTGAACCACACCTCCAACTGTTCGACCACCAAGTTTAGTCCGCTCTCCAGCTGGCCGTCCGTGGGCGCGGTACCACTGCCGCCACGTCGTCTGCATACATCGACGCAAAAAAGCATAATTGCTGTAACCCACACAAAACCCAAATTGTTTTATTGCAGTTTCGGAATCAGATTTTTTTTCTGCGTCGAACAGTGCAATTCTCGTGGCTCTACGACCAATAGAAAATTTTGTACAGCGTTATGATTTACCCTAATAATTTAAAATATTGCTCGAACATTTGCTGTAAATTTAATAAAAAATTTAAAATAATTAAATAAAAACAGCATTATTTCGATACTATTTATACTAAAAACGGGATATTTACCATGATTTGTGAGTATTTGAGTATCCCGATATTTCGGCGCAGTTGCATGCGCCATGATCACGGGTAAACTGTGTTGTAAACTGAGTTTACCCGTGATCATGGCGCATGCAACTGCGCCGAAATCACGGGTAAACTGTGTTGTAAACTGAGTTTACCCGTGATCATGGCGCATGCAACTGCGCCGAAATATCGGGATACTCAAATACTCACAAATCATGGTAAATATTCCGTTTTTAGTATAAATAGTGTTCATAACCATGATAGTTTCAAAAGTTATATTATTTCGATAATATTCCATTTACACCAATTTCACTTTTGCAAATAATATGACCGCGGTAGTTACAGCGCTGTTGAAATGTCGAGCACTGAGGGTAACAGAGTTTTTGCTAATCGAAGTTTTTAGACGCACCACATTTACTACATTTATGAGTTAGGGAATTGATGGTCTACGTGGTTTACTACAGTTCATACATACACTATAATATAGACAAATAGTAGTTACGCTAGTTTAAAATGTGTTTGATAATCGAATTTTCACATTTATGCCCTTTGTAACTATTTGTCAAATGTTGATCAAGCAGACTTACTGCTGTTGCTACCCGCGCTCGCGCCTATTCGGCTTGCGGCTTACAGCGTCGATCTACTACAACGCAACTGTCGAGAGGGGCGTTGTGATTGTGGTAACCAAATTTGGCTGTGTAACTGGAGTCGTTTTGAAAAGTAAGTAGCATTGATTATTATTGATTTCTTCGAAATAAATAGATTAGATGGAACATTAAAATAGGTACCTTCTCGTAGGTCAGTACCTACCTAATTAGTTTAGAGGTTAGATAACTGGTGAAAATTACCTAAAACCTTTGCAAATTACCGATTCTTGTGTAGGTAAAAAGGTTAGTTGGTCAGTTATTGATTGAGCGAAGCGAGATCTCTAAATCAACTTGGGCAAATCGGCGTTGTATGTATGTGTGTTTGTCCGAGGATAACTTTACTTTCGAAGCGTTGAGCCGATCATCGTGAAATTTAATACTTAAGTAGGTAGGTAGTGATGGCACAATTTTGGTGCGACTAAATGAGCTAAAAATGTTGGGGAGTTGTTGTGATATTGGGGTTCTAAAGGGGTGAAAAAATGAAAATGAAGCTATCTGATCAAATCGGACGTAAAATAAAAGATATTCATTAGTACATTTAGACTCCGTTTTTATTATTCGTAAACTCTTTATATATTTTGAGTTATTAGGTAGTTATAATAAAAACAAAACTTACATGAACTTAAATTTTAATGAAACTGTAGGTCAAGTTAGTTGGTTTTTGTCACTATTTTATTAGTCAAAGATTAAGGCCGGCTGGCACAACGATCCCTAAACGTATTTAGCGACTAAACATGTTTAAATTTTACGTATTTGAATGATTTGGCAACTCTTTAAATCATATTTAGCAACTAAATACGTTTAGGCATCGTTGCGCGAATCGCCCTAAGAATATTTTTTTTGTTTTGGGATACTCGCGAGATTTCAGTTTGGGGCGAACCACTAGTTCTTAATAATTATCATTTTGTTTATTTGTTTAGAAGTTAGATCAAAAGCGGAAAAGCACCCTACCTAAATCTTATTTGCAGTAGGTACCTACATATATACCTACTTACCGTTTATCTTGTAGGTACGGATTCGTGGGGTTAAATAAGCGATTTTTTACCTTTAATCCAAAGGAGGCTTGTTATTATTAGTAAGAAATAGGTAGGTATGCGTAGTCTGTGTTAGCTTCGAAATGGATTTTATTTTACCTATTTATTGTCATTAGCTTTGTTTTTAACCCACGACGCAAAAAAAAATGTTAAATAGGTATAAGTTTGTTGTGTCTGACTGTCTCTGAAACACCATCATAATCACACTCCGCAAAGAATGAAGCGATTACGATTTAGTTTTTATCTGGTATAAAAAGACGTCTATCGAAAACGAAGGGGGTGGGGTAGCACCCCACCCATGTTATCATGATGAAAACCCACACCCCGGTTTTTCATCATGATAACACTAGACCTCACACATCTTTAGCCACTCAGCAAAAATTAAAAGAGTTTGGCTGGGAGGTGTTAATGCATCCGCCGTATAGTCCTGACCTTGCACCTTCAGATTTCCACCTGTTTCGGTCTCTTCAGAACTCTTTAGGCAGTGTCAGGTCAACATCACGAGAGGACTGCCAAAACTACTTGTCGCGGTATTTTGATCAGAAGCCCCAAAATTTATATAACAATGGGATCAAGTTCCTACCTACAAGATGGCAAAAAGTGATCAAACTAAATTGTACCTACATACTTTAGTTATAAACTATATTAAAAAATGTTTTGAATTTTCTTAAAAAATGCGAAGAAACTTTGTCCCCAACCTAATACATCGTTTTAATTTTACTATACCATCTAACTTTTTGTCAGTAAAGTCAATTCAATGATCTTGTACACATATGGATGTTTTGTATTTATGCCAATATATTGCATATAAATGAAATCTTTCAAGTAGTTACATCAATTTCGCTTTACAGGAAAACATTTGATTTGGATTCGTCCATACATTTTTATGTTTCATTTACAGCGTTTTATCGTTTCAAAAAAATAAGTGACATTGCTGTAACCTACAAATTAAAGATCAAAAGTAACTTTTAGTAAATTTTAGGTAATTGTTTTGATAGATAATCCAAAAATACGTTTAGGTTCTAAAAATTACGTCTGGGGATTGAATAAATAAAATTTTATTAATTTTTTTCTGAATTCTCAAAAGTTTTTGGGCACTCCTGAACATTTTCCTATTTGTGGGTTACAGCAATTATGCTTTTTTGCGTCGACATGTAAATTTCCGCGCCCCGGACTGCAGCGGGTAGATCGTTAAGCAGCAAGCTAAACAGGGTGTTCGACAAGCACGACCGCTGCGGAACGCTCATTGTATTCTTTAATTCCGAAGACATCGCTCGACCCCTATCTCCGTCTACGGCTTGGGTGCGCTTGGCTAAAAACGATGCCATTATAGACACCGCGGGTCCTCGAATGCCATAGAACTGCGGTTTATTAGCGACAAGGGAGTGGTCAGCGGTATCGAACGCGCGCGAGAGGTCGCAGCACAGCACAGCCACGCGCAGACCACCCTCGCGCGCGCTCAACACGCGCTACACCACCTCCCGTACCAGGTCCGTGGTGGCTCGGCCTGGTCGGTACGCGTACTGCCTATCTGTGAGAATGTTACAGTTGGCCACAAACCCCAGCAGTCTACGGTTCAATCCGACTTCTAGTATTTTACCTAGAGCTGGGACCATAGATATTGGGCGGTATGATTTGGCGTCCGACTTCTTACCTTTGCAAGAGCAAAGGTAAGAAGTCGGACGCCAAATCATAAAGATCATCATAAAGAGAAAAGAGAAATCATAAAGAGGGCAGATTTTAACTTTCTTGAGAGCCTCGGGATATTTTCCTTGCTTAAAGCAGGATTGCACATTAAAGCAATCATGGGGGCGAGAGATTTTGTCGCTAGTTTGATTATGCTAGCGGAAAGATTATAGATGTCGGTGCTTTTTTTAGGAGCAATGTAGAAGTGTACCTACTATCTTCATTACTTCCTCTGGCGTGACGGGTCGGAGCCTTAATGAGACATCACAGGCCTCTGGAAAAAAAACCAAAATCATCATCAGAATCAGAAAGAAAAAATCAACTGGTACAGCTATTTATAATCTTTTGGAAATAATTATGACAGGTATGGATAAGAAAAACAAAGTAACGGCTCTCTTTATGGACATGTCAAAAGCATTTGATAGAGTAGATCATAACATATTACTAAAAAAACTAGAAATCTATGGCGTTAGAGGAAAAGCGTTTGACTTATTACAATCTTACCTTAAAGACAGAAAACAAATAACGGAAATAACGAAGATAAACAAAATCTCTAAAACACAACAAAAGTACTACTCAGAATGTAGAACTATTGAGTATGGAGTTCCTCAAGGTAGTATACTTGGACCATTGCTATTCTTGATTTATATCAATGACTTGCCCAACGCCATAAATTATCCTATTGTATTATATGCTGACGACAGCACTGCTGTATTTACTGATCCAAATAATTCTAATAATAATCATGAAAGTATAATAAATAATTCTCTTTATAATATAATTGACTGGTTACACATAAATAATTTAAATATCAACATTGTCAAAACATTCATCATGACATTCAAAAATAAAAACGCTGGAGCAAATGAGCTGAAAATATGCTACATGAATAAACAACTAAAAGAAGTGCAAGGTACTAAATTCTTGGGTATCTACATAGACTGTAATCTGACATGGAAACAGCATATCGCTGAAATCTCTACCAAAATCAGCCAATGCTCATATGCACTATACATGCTTAAAAAAATCGTCAGTCAAAATGCTCTTTTAAATGCCTATCATGCGTATGCAGGTTCCATACTTAAATATGGGATTATTTTCTGGGGAAATTCAACAGATAAAGATACCGTGTTTGTAGCTCAGAAGAAGTGTATAAGGTCTATTTGTAACTTGAGGAGAACTGATTCGTGTAAGCTCCATTTCCAGACGTTAAACATTCTTACCCTACCTTCACTTTACATCTACGAATCGGCTTTACATGTTAGAAATAATATCAAAAACTACGAAACCTTGAACAGCAACAGGCATAAAGGCCACCTTCGAGCAATAACGTCTAAGGCAGCTTTGTTTAATAAGAGTGTGTTTTGTATGGGAGTGATGATATATAATAAGCTTCCTATTTATATAAAATCTATACACAGTTCACATCTATTTAAGATAAAACTAAAAAATTACCTGACCCAAAAAGCATATTACACAATCAATGAATATTTAAATGATACACAATGACATTTCTAGTTTAAAATTAAATCTAATTATTTAATTGGTATGGTTATGTATGTAGTATGGTAGGTATTCGTATCGTAATTTAATTTTAGGTGACATGTAATTTGCACGCCACTGTGGTTGAATATGGTGAAACCATTTAATTTTGTAACATCTGTATAATTTTACCCATGTTTTGGCAAATAAATAAATCTTTATCTTTATCCAACTCGACAGACATAGTAGCCGCCGCGCGCAGGACGTCCGCAGGGGGGCCCCGTACTTACTTGCGGCAGTTACGAACTCTTCGTTCAGCGCGTCCTGCAAGAGTTTCTTAGAACCGAATTTACCTCCGATTCGATCTCGAATACAGTCAGTAAAGTCCAAACGTTCACGCCTGCTGCGACCCAGCTCTGCATTAACAACCTGCCACATACGTTTTGACTTATTAGGGTCCTTTTGAATTTGTTTGAGTAGTAAGTATTCCGTACGCCTATGTTTTAGTGATAAGTTATATTTTATAGTTAGTTTGTTAGCAAAATCCGCGAGTTCTTCATTATCGGGAAAGCGGCTTAATGTGTCAAAAAGGAAATATTTTAAATTTAATATGTCTGAATCCATCCATCTATTACTATTTTTGGGTACTGGTAGTTTTTTTACAGGAAAACAGGTATTCATTTTACCGACTAGCTTGGCAACTAGTGCGTTGGCTAGGGCGCAGCAGTCGTGGTACGATGAATCGACTATTTCATTCCAGTCGACCGACTCCAAGGCATTCAAGAAGTTTATTTGGTTTGACGTGTTAAAACTGCGCCTTAACGTAAACAGTGGCAACGCAGCGACGCGCTTTATCGTTAGGCGTTGGGCCTCGTGATCACTGAGGTGCGGGTTCACTTCCGTGATACCGAGCACGCGCTCCGAGGAGAGGTTGGTGTTGGCATGGTCCAGCAGTGTACCATGGCCGTCATGGAAACGAGTCGGGAAATCAACTAGCTGAGTAAAGTTGTGAGTTGAGAGCATGTCTGCGAGCTGTTTTGAAAGAGAGGTGTTGGCTAATGTGTTAATATTTGTGCCACCCATTATTATCGCATGCAAGCCCTCTTCATTTATTTTATGTAATAACTTTTCGAATAAAAGAAGGTACTCGGAGTGGCTGGTCTTATTCGAGTGGTAAATACCTACGACTAATATATTTTCTATAATTAGGTGCACAGCACAAATGTCCAAGATCTGTTCTCGGGCCAGTTACAGTACTAGTTATTCCAGATCTTACGAATATGCAGCTCCCACCGCGCTCAATACGCGGTCTACAATAAATCTATAACAGGTCATAATTACTTAATGTAACTGAATCAATTTCGTGGCTACGAAGAAAATGTTCTGTTATTTTATGAATATCACAAGCAAAGTCGTCCGTAAGTAGTACTTCAAGGCTCCTGGTTTTGCTGCTCAGGCCGCGGATGTTAAGATGACATAATGTGATTGAGTCAATCGCCGTTCCTAGGGCAGCAGTCGCCGGTAGGGCGGGCGGTGGCGGCAATACGTTGACGCCTGGGGTGGTTGGGCGCGCCTTTTGCGTGCCCTGCGCTCGCCGCGCGGAAACCACTCTGTTACTTCTGTGCTAGGTGGCCAGCTCTCTGCTGCCATGAACAACTCGAACTTGCTGCTAGGTAATGTTATGGCGAAGGACGAATAGTGACTGTGCGCTAGTTTTAATTTGACAGCGCTGTAGCCGTCACTTGGTGCCTGCTTATTCATGTACGATATAATTGATTCCGTAGTTGTCTCCGGTTTAAAGAAACAAGCGTGAATTTTTTTAACGCGCTCAACATTCTGCAGTTCATTGTCGATAGTGCCGTTTCCTTTAACTACAATGCGGCACTTGGTCGGTCGTTTCGTTCTGCGGTTTACAGTATAACAGATAGATAGAAAATACTTTATTGCACTTATAAAACTAGTACAAAGGCGAACTTAATGCTAAAGAGCATTCTCTCCTAGATAACCTTTGTGTATTGTAGATAAAGATGTGTAGGTAGTGCACAGGAAAGGGAACTAAAGAAAAATTTGCAGGACTAATAAAAATAGCATAGGTACATACTACTTAAATACTTTATATCATATACTAAACTATACCATTATCAAGTAAAAATACATACATACAACACAATAGAAGAAGTGATAAGGAATGATTAAGTTGCTCATTTTTGGTCGGTTTGACCGAGAAGGTGCCTATAGATTTTCAATCTGAATGCTTCTACTGAAGTAGCCTCGAAAAAATTTGGTGGCATATTATTCCAGAGACGAGTAGCGGTTATGGTGTAAGAGTCAGAGTAAGTAGCCGTGTTATGCTGTGGAGTAATCAATTAGAAACGACGAGACGATCGCACAGCTCTGTCCTCAGTTGATACAAACGTAAATCGCTCTCTGAGGTTGCTGGGAGATAGTGGGTTTCGAAGAATACTAAATAGGAGGGATAGCATGTGGGCATCTCGACGAGCTCTGATGTCAAGCCATTTTAGCTGCTGATGAAATACCGAGACATGGTCATATTTTCGTAGGCCGTAGATATAGCGAATACAGAGATTCTGCAGACGCTCCAACCTGTTCAGTTGCTCTTCCGTAGCATCGGGATAACATACATCTGCATAATCTAGGATGGGTAAGAGTAACGCATTAACCAGTATGGTCCTCGTAGATTGGGGCAAGAAATTTTTTAAGCGTTTCAGAGTATGCATAGGACCATACATCCTCCTACTAATCTGGGTAATATGATGGTCCCATGACAAATTATGAGTAATGAATAGGCCCAAGTTCTTAACCTCCTTACAGAACTGCAGTGGATTTTATTATATTTAACCGGAGGAAGAGTGTTATGATTAATCTTGACAATCTGTCTGTTACCACCAATTATTATGACCGGCGTCTTGTTGGGATTGATAAGTAGCCCAAATTTTTGTGTCCAGTCATACACAGCGCTTAGATCGTTAGTGAGCTTTTCAATTCCAAATAGAATTAAATCGGGATTGCAACTGAGATATAACTGGACATCATCGGCATATAGGTGATAGGATGTGTGATGTATTACCGATACCAGAGTGTTAATAAAAATAGAGAAGAGGAGAGATGAAAGAACGCCTCCTTGAGGTACACCTGCTTCGATTTTACACCAGTCAGAGGACAGATCATAAATACGAACACATTGCTCGCGTCCGCAAAGATATGAGCCGAACCAAGTTAAAGAAGACTGAGAAAGATTAATAGAGCGTAAGACGGCCAGCAAAATATCGTGATCCACACAGTTAAACGCGTTACTAAAGTCTAACAGGGAAAGAAGAGTGAGTTTACGGTTGTCAATAGCAAGCCTGATGTCATCTGTAATTTTAATAAGGGCAGTGCAGGTACTGTGTACAGGGCGAAAGCCTGACTGAAACGGACTAAGAAGATTGTTACTATGGAGAAAAGATGAAAGCTGGCGATGCACTACTTTTTCAAGAATTTTAGAGAGGAAAGGGAGAATAGACTTTTTGGGAATGGGTATGATGAAAGCTTTCTTCCATATAGTAAGGAAATTGCTACTAGCTAATGAAAAGTTAATAATATGTGTGATATATGGAATAATCTGTTCAAGTATCGGAGATAGCAGCTTTAAACCGATTCCATCATGACCAACCGCCTTGCTGCTAATGCAAGCAATAATCTTTGAAACGTCACCTTCATTTATCTGTCCAAAAGAAAAAGGTATATAATTTCCTAGTGGCTGCCTAGCCAACTGCATAATGGTGTCAGTCTTAACAATGCTGTCAATTTTAAAGGGAACAACTGAAAAATGATTGTTGAGAGCATTGATATCGACCGTTGGGTTTACAGCCTTACTCTTCCCAAATCCTAAGTTGTTGAGCTCTTTCCAGATGTTATTTGGAGTACACTTCTCAATAGCTCCGTAGATATTACGGCGCTTAGCATTCCTAATCTCCTGACTGCACCGGTTTCTCGCCTTTTTTATAACTAAGAAAAGTTTTATCATTAGGGTCTCTCCTATATTTGCGGTACAGTTTATTACGCCTAGCCATTAATTTGCGGATATAATCAGTCAACCAAGGTGCTGGAGGTGTTTTCATGCGAACCGCCTTGAAAGGAGCATGCTTATCATATAGCGATGTTAGTATGCCATTGAATATTGTGATTTTTTCATCAACATCAGTAGCAGAAAAGAGTTGAGACCATTCAATGGCACCTGTATCAGTACGGAACTTATCAAGATCCATAGCGGCAAAGTTTCGTTGCATTATGATCTTAGGTTTTATTTTGTGTGTTCTAATTTTAAATGGTGCAAATATAAGGTCATGATGTGAAAATCCCGGGGCTGGAAATTGACCATATGTAGAAACGCGTTTATGGTCTCGTGTGATTATAAGGTCAAGTTTAGTATGCTTATCATTGATATGATGCGTAGGGTCTAAATCTAAGATGTTAAGGTTGAAAGAAGATGTAATATTGACTAATTTTTTACACCTAAGATCATTTTTTAAAAGGCAGGTATTAAAATCTCCCATTAAAATTGGCACAAACGTTTCAAGCAACAGGTCGAGAGAATTTAAATATTCAACAGTAGGGGGTGCATAAACCACTCCCAATAGTACTTTACCAGTGCTCACCTGTACCTCAACAAACAGATGCTCCATAGAAGCAGAATAAGCAGAAGGCGAACTGGAAACAATTTTATAATTAAAATCAGCGCGTAAATAGATCGCAACCCTTCCACATCTAACATTGGTGCGATCATTACGAACAAGCACAAAATCGGGTAGACAGAAAAAGGAGAAGGGAGTGAAGGTTTGAGAAAACTTTCGGAAACGAGACAGGCATGTATACAATCGCCTGTAAAAGTGGCTAATAACTCCGAGTAGTGAGCAGGTATGCTCTGGGCGTTGATGTGGCACACATTAAAGTTTTTTTTAAAAGGAGCAAACGATTTGTCAAGCTGTTCCCTAAGCAAAGGCTCAGCAATGCTATCATCCACAGCATCCACGAAGCTATCAGAGTCAAACGATTTAAATAAATCAGAAGATATTGAGCAATCCATTGTAAAAAAATAAATAAATATATATAAAGATCAAATAAATATATAGGTTATTTAAAAAATAATACTGTTAACCAGAACAATAAAAACAAGAAGCTATCTAAAGCCACAAATACTGCCAATTATTCTGGAGAGTTGAATGCAGATACAAATATTGTGTACACAAGTTTATACAACCACAGTAGGTACATAACGTTCAGAAATTATAATTACAGAAAAATAAAACATTAATTTTACAAACAGAAGTGTCTTCGTAAAACGGAACGGAACGACGACATAGTGCTGGCGGCTTGTAGTAGGTACGTCAATGTTAAGAATGACAGGTACGTCACAGTCATACAGATGCTAAGTCAGACAAGAATCAGTCATACATAACAAAAATAAATCTAGGTAAAAAAAAAGGAAATGTGCTACTGCCAGGATTTGCTAAACTATACCGTCGAAAACGCTCGAAATCGGCCAGAACGACTCGATTACTTTGGCCTCACAAAGCGCCCGGCGCGCCCGGCCTTCGAACGCGCTGATGCAGCTTTCCCTGGGGCCAAAGTGGCCGCAGCAACTGCGGCAGCTTGTGCCTCCTTCGCTGGTGGGAACTTTTTTATGATTTCACCAAGCTGAGCCTGGGAAACAACTCTATGCTTCGTTCCATCCGGTGCCAATAGATAGACGTTACCGTCCTGAGACCAGCACTTGTTTACGCCATATACACGGCGTCCTTCATTGAACAAGCTACGCCGGGTGGCCGTCAGATACTCAGCGACTGACACTCCTGTTCCTTTAAAGTTCCTTTTGCTCTGCCAGACACTGGAGCGAATGTCCAGATTGTAAAATCTTACGAGAATTGGACGAGACCCACCTTGAATAGCATCCTTGCCGAGACGGTAGCTGAACCGAATGCACTCCGGGGTGAAGTGGGTTATCTTGAGCTTGTCCTTAGCGACCTCAGCAATGACTTCCTTCAGGTTTTCTCCCTCCTTCTCTTCGACTCCACGGAACAAAAGAAACTTGCGATGGCTTCTGTTCTCAGCATCATCCACAAGGGCAGTGACCTGAGTCACCTGGTTGCGGACGAGGTCAATCGCAAGCTTCATGCACACCTTGAACTGCTTCACTTCCGCCGCCAGCAGCTCCAGAGAAGCCGGTGAAGCAGTTGACATGCGGGCCTCAAATGTGGCCATGCAGCTGTCCAGCTTATCATCAAGCTCCTTGATGGCGGCCAAAGGATCCGTGGTGTAGATTTTCGCTCCAGCAGACATTGTATGGCAGTGACGAACAATGTGGGTCCTCAGTGAAAAGTGTAGTGGTAGTGTTTGTGGCTGGTATGAAAAGTGAGTTTATATCATACCCAGTGTTCCAACAGTAACTTCAATTAGTGCAATCTGTACAGGGACAGTTGATGAGTATAAATTTATAAACTGTTTATACTATAATGTATTGTAAGTATTTTATTTCTTTATTATAATTATTGAAGCACAAAATCAGTGTTTTACTTGTGCCTACCCACACAAAAACGAGTCGTTCTGGTTAGTTAGGCCAGGGCTTATGTCATTCGTATAATCAGCAGCGCGCTGTTGCGTTGGCGGAGGCGGAGGGCATACGTGTGCGGGCGCTAGGAGCGCGGCTGCCGCCGGCGCGGGCGCGCGCGGACAGAGGCTTGTAGTCGAAGGTCGCGCGGGCGCGCCGCGTTTGGCAGCGGTGGTAGTGGTGGCAGCAGTGGGTGTTGTAGATGTGTGCGTGCGTCCCCTCTCTATGTGTGCATGGACGATCCGGTTGTCGCTGTGCGTTGGTTGTTGTAGAGGGGCGGCAGCGGCCGGTTCGTTGTCCACTCTCTGCTTTGTTGCGGGTACGGTAGAAATGTGTCTACCCTCTTTGTCGTTGATGGTTGCATTTTTCGCTTCCAATTTGTCGATTTTGTCTTCCAGTATTTTCAGTTGGGTCACAACCGAGGAGATCTTTTGCTCAATTGGGGCGAGATGTTTAGCTAACAGCTTCTCTAAGGACTCCAGTGTTGATTTCGCCATAGTTACTATGTGGAATACGCGATAACAAACCCAGCGAATCCGAGCGCGACCGATCGTGTTGGGTGCGAACACGAAACTGTTTTAGGCTTGCGTTTGACCACGATCTCGCCTGATGGTAAGCGATGATGCAGTCTACGATGGTACACGCTTGCCTAGAAGAAACCTATTCACTCGCGACTTAAAGATACCCAGGTTGTAGCTATCAGGAAACACAGACTCTGGCAAGTCGTTCCACTCTTTGGCGGTGCGCATAATAAAGGTCGAAGAGAACCGCTTTGTGCGAATGGGAGGTATTTCTACCATATAGCGGTGGCGCACCGCAGAGCGTCTGGTTGTCCGTTGATAGAAAGGAGATGGTGGGATCAGGTTGAAAAGTTCCGCCGCACACTCCCCGAAATGTAGGTACTCGATAAAAAACCGAGAGGCTAGCAACCTTTCGTCGATGCTCCAGGCTGAGGAGCCTTGCATCAACTAGCTCATCGTTGCCTATGAGCTTCTTGGCTCTTCTCTCAATTGATTCCAGAGCTTCAAGTTGGTACTTTGCTGATCCGTCCCAGAGGTGAGAACAGTAGGTACTCCAAACACGATCG
Source organism: Philereme vetulata (assembly GCA_918857605.2). NCBI lineage: Eukaryota > Metazoa > Arthropoda > Insecta > Lepidoptera > Geometridae > Philereme > Philereme vetulata. Next base: position 6,604,907 of record OU975423.1, on the reverse strand, counting down.
GACTTGTGCTTGGTACAAGTTGAGCAACTGTCCCGATGTGAAGTAGTGCCTCACCTTTGCGAGTATACCAAGCTTTTTAGCAGCCAACTGGGCTTTCGACTCAATGTAGGAGCCGAAATTGAGAGTTGCTTGTTAGACAAATATGCAAAATGGCTGTATCCAGTGTAAACCTGAACAATCATGATATCAGCCATAGGGCGTACACCTGTGCCGCCTGCGCGTGCGCCCAACGGCTCCCATAAACCTTTATCAGGTCGTCTTTCCATCTAGTGAGGGCCACCGTCCTGTAGTGCTCTTTCCAGTGCATAGTCTCCACTCGAGAACTTGACTTCAGGGTTGATTCGATCTCCTTGAGGAACACCAAGTAAAGCCCTATCCGTAGCACGCTGACCACCATTGAGCCTTGTTTATGAGAGACCATGTTTCTGTGCCATATGTCAACACATCAATGGACTGATGCTGTTCCATTACCAACAGACAAATATGGACAAGGTGTTTTTATCAATATTCCACTGAAACTATGTACCTACTAAATGCCCAAGTAAAATTTTATGAAGCAATAATAGATCCAGTGCAGTAGTCAGTATTTTGATGTTTTCTATTAGGAGGCTAGAGGGTAAGTACAAGTATTTAGAAACCACCAGGGTCCTGCCATCTTGACTGATTACAAGCCCCTTTTATTGTATACCTACTAGCTGTTGCCCGCAACTTCGCACGCGTTACACTACTAAATGAGTAGGTACTAATTTATCACAACATATCACATTAATTTTATGTGATGATGTTCAGTGAGGATGTTTGTTTATTTGTTACTCAATTACGTCGTTACGGCTGAATCCATTTCGACAAAATTTGGTATATTCGTAGATTTTAACCTGAATTAACTAACTACTAATTAGGTAACCTTCTACTTTTTATCCCATAAATCAGGTAAAAAATTGCGTTTAATATTGTCGCAATGGTGAGCCATACAAAATGTTAGACGTAGTGACACCAGCTCGCCCTCTGCAGGTTAGGTATAGGCGAAATGATTAGTCATAAAAAAATCTTAGCTGTTACCAGCGTCTTCGCGCACGTTGTTCTATAGTATAAAATACATACAGCTAATTTTAAGAGACTAGAGAGACTCTACCTAGAAAGAGCAGGCTGAAAAACTCGGCGCTAGCTGAAACATTTGTTGTCACTTATCATTGCGACCCTATTTATCTTAAAGAGGGTTGGCTGGGGATGCTGCGCTTGCTTCTTTTTATTCTTCACTTAACATTTAGCCCTATCGTTAGATAGATTATTGTTATTGTTGTGATTTGGTTAGGGGACGCTGCAGTTTTTAAAATGTTTTATGGATCATCATTGGGACTCTGGGGAGTGGGGACGCTGTGTTGGCTGCAAACTTTTATCACTTATCATTGCGGCCCCATCAAATTTAAAGGCAATGGGCTGCGGGACGCTATCGTAGCTGCAAATTTTGTAACCCTAGAATAGAATAGAATATAAAACGCTTTATTGTACACAGGGCACACTAAAAGTTTTGCACTTCTAGCTAATCGGAACTATTTGAATTTCGAATGTTATGTTTTTTTGAAACGTTGCAACCTTTTTAGTAAAAAAGAAAAAAAATTGTCGGGAAATTATTTGTCAATTGTTTTTTATCACACACCAAAGTTCTACGTACGCAACGAAAATGGAATTAAGTCGAAAAGATTTTAGAGCAATGATTTTTTATGATTTTAAAAGGTCTCTCTCTCTGCAAGACTGAGCCGCTCGTCTTCAAAATGCTTTTGGGAGAGAAGCACTTTGTTTTAGCACCGTAAGGCGATGGTTTGCTGAATTTGAGAGAGGTTGGGTTTCTTTACATGACGAACTTCGTGAAGGGCAGCTTTCAATTGCCGTCAACGAAAATAATGTGGCTAGGTACTGTTAAGCGGCTACTTGAAGAAAACCCGTGGATTATCTATGAGACAATTGGAGGACTATTGGGGATTGGTATGAGCCAAATTCAGAAAATTTTACACAAAGAATTGAAAGTTCGGAGACTTTGTTGCTGGATCCCTCATGAAATGACAGCGGAGCAGAAGCGGGCTCGCGTGGAATGGTGCTCACAGATGCTACTGAAGTACGACCACGGAGATTCTAATGCTGTTTATGACATTGTCACAGGAGACGAAACTTGGATTTGTTGTTTTAAACCCAAAAAAACAGCAATCTTGTGAATGGGTGTTTGAAAATGAGAACAGGCCAACAAAAGTGGGGCAGGCGAGAAACATTGGTAAAAAAATGATCGCTTTTTTTTTCTCAGCTACGGGTCCCATCTGCACAATTCCACTTGAAGATCAAAAGAGTGTTAATGCCAAGTGGTATTCTACCATTTGTTTACCTAGGGTGTTAGAAAAAGTTCACGAAAGACGACCAAAAATCCGCGTTTTCCTAAGTACATCATAACAACGCTTCTTCACACATGGCCAACAAAACAAAGTCATTTTTAGCTTCCGAAAAAGTAAAACTCGTCACCCATCCTGCACATACTCGTAGCCTCGACTTAGCACCCTGTGATTTCTGTATTTCAAAATCAAAGATTTGATGAGAGGTTTCACCAACTCCAAAGAGGCAGTGATAGCGTTCAATCGGCACGTAGAAAACATGCCTTGATCTGTGGTCCTCCTGTTTTAAAAAATGCTTCGATCGCATGAAAAAATGATTAATATGTAAATGAGAGTATTTTGAAAAGCAATAAGTAAACATAATATTTTGGTTATAACATGTTGTTTTTCTAAGTAACGCAACACTTTTAGTGTGACCTACGTATACCACACTTGAATTGAATTAACAAATCATACTTAAAACACTTAAAACTATAGATATGCGGTAGTACAATTGGCCATCTTATCGCTAAAAGCGATCTCTTCCTGACAACCTTTGGACCTGGCCCTACCTAACTTCTAGTGGGTTGAGATGCATTTTTTAATGACTATTTTATCTTAATGAAGGTGGCCTGGGGGATGCTGGGGAGTGGGGACGCTGTGTTGGCTGAAAACTTCTATCACTATCATTACGACCCTATCAAACTCAAAGGAAATGGGCTGCGGGACGCTGCGGTAGTTGAATATGTTGTAGCCTTACCTAACTTGTAGTGGGTTGAGTGGGGCACGATGCGTTTTTTTATATTTATTTATCTAAATGAGGGTGGCTGCGCTAGCCGATTTATTTTTATGTCTAATAATTGCGACCCAATTAATCTTATAAAGATTGGGCTGGTGGATTCTGCGATATCTGTTTTTTTATGACTCATTGTTGCGGCCCCATGTTACTTGTAGTTTGTTTTAGTTGGTTGGGGGCGATGTTACGTAGCTGCACATTTTTACTATTCATCACTGCGACCCTACTTATTTAAAGAAGGTGGGCTTGGGGACGCTGCGGTAGCTGCTAGTTTTTTACTTATCATTACTCTATTCTATTATTGGGGTAGTGCAGGTAAATCCTACCTGATTCAGCTGGAGAGAGCTCAGAGGGCGCTTATTAAAGTGACTTTACAGAAACCCTTCCGCTTTCCAACAGACATACTTTACAAGGAGTTCCAAGTACTGCGTGTCCGACAGCTCTTCGTTTTAAGCGCCACTGTTAAAACGCATAGAAGCGTTGGGTCCCAGTCTGACTACGAGGAAGTTATGAAAAGGCGTGTATACCGCATCCCACTTCCCTGCATTAGGTCTGTAATGGCTGGTCGTAGCCCATACTTTTCCTTGCCTCACACTTATAATAACGTCTGCAGGCTACGTGAAATTAAGCACTGCACTATTTACACTTCCAAGCGCATGGTAAAAGTACTGCTACTCAATCTCTCCTACAGTGATACCGAAAATTTAATTTGATATAAGTATACTCCTTTTGATTCCACATTTCCCATTCTGCGCATTCTTGTTCACAAACATACACACACACACACACACTACACACACCCTCAAACATACGTAGGTACATATACTCAAACACGTACTTATTTAACCCCCCCCCCCCACACCCCCCTTTTACTTTCAATCACATACGCGCATACACGACACAATATATACATACACACGCACACGCACCCTCAAACACCCACTCACCCTATCACCGCTATTATCATATCATAAACATAAATTAAGTAACATATTGTAAGATTTTAATTTTTATATCATAATTTGTTTTATTTTATTACATAATTATATTGTAATGCATGCTCATGATAATTTTATTAATTTATATAGGTATATATGTATATATCTCAATAATACTGCTGTTCGAGTAATTATGTAGCTTGTGGTTTATGTAGTTAAATTCGTACTCTGAGCCTCAAAACACAAGCTTATTCTTTAAGCTTAGCTTGAGGCTCTCTGTAAGCAATGTTTGTTGACAGCCAAATTTGTAAACTAGCACTGTATCTGTATCATTATCTGTTTACTCTTAGCTGATTAAATGATTCATCTTAAAAAGATCCCATTTTAGTTAAGAGAGAGAGTGAGCTGGGAGACGCTGCGGTAACTGGTTTTTTTAATGACTCAATTTTGCCACCCTATATCATTTAAGGGAGTGGAATGGGGGACGCTACGTTAGCTGGTCCTATTTTACCTGAAGAGTATGGGCTCGGTAAAGCTGCGGTAGGTACAAATTTCTTTTGCCTTTTCACTGCGACACTAACAAACTTAAATAAAGTGGATAGCAGAACGCTGCAGTAGCTGTTTTTTTATTATTCGCCCTTGAGACCATATTTAAAAGCTTTTAACGCAGCATCCCCCAGTATACACTGGAGGATGTTGCGTTAATTTTTTTTATGACTAACATTGCAACGTTATAAATCATAAAATGTTTGGGTTGGAGGATGCTGCGGTAGCTGGTTTATTTTTTATGACTTATTGTTGCGGCCCTATCTGATTTGTAGTGAATTGGTTGGAGGATGCTGCGGTAGAGTAAATTGTGTATGATTCATCACTTTGACCCTATTTTCATTGAAGAGGGTGTGCTGGCAGATGCTGCGATAGCTAGCATTGTTTTATGACTTTGCTAATGCGCCTATTTCTAACATGCAGACATTGGGCTGGAGTCACTACGATTGCTGAATTTGTTATAGCTCACCATTGGGTTAATATTAAATTTATAGGGAGTGGACTTCCTACAGGACGCTTATGTAGCTGAATTTTTATATGAATTTACCTATTTATATGGATTAGGAGACAAAATATATCTCTTTCTACGTATTTATATGTGTAGATATAAATACGTAGAAAGAGATAACCTTGGCATGAAGGCGTATTAAAGATTATGAAAACTGATTTATGAGATAAAAAGTAACATTTATGTTAATTTAGTAATTAATAAACTAAACTTTTACAAAGTATGAACTCAATCCTTTCAGTATTTTTGTCGTGAAGGGGTAACAAACTAACGGCGCTTTAGTCGTAATCTGAATCATCTCACTAATTTCGACCCTGACGTTACAGAGCCCGGTAGCATAATTGGATAGTGCATCCTCGTATCAAGAGGAAGGTTGCGGATTCAAGTCCCGTCTAGGCTTGAAAAAATTTGAGATGTTTTTAAAACCTTGGAATTTTCTGTATGTGTTCGTTTAACACTGTTAAAATAAAAATACTATTGGAAATAAGCAACGCGACAACTCTTGTCAATTTACTAAACTGCAACGTTTGGTATTGAGCAGGTCAAAAACACATCTTATTAATTTCGACCCTGGTGTGACATAGCCCGGTAGCACAATTGGTTCTCGTATCAAGAGAAAGGTTGCGGGTTCAAGCCTCGTCTAGGCTTGATAATTTTTGAGATGGTTTTAAAATCTTGCGGTAACAAAGACCAAAATCATTTTCCTATAGAAACTTTGACACACCATTTTTATCCCATGAAACCTGATTTATGGAATAAAATACAGTATACTTTCGTGTTAATCTAAGTTATAATTTACGTACATGACAATAATTATTGAGTAATAAACAAATCCAAACTTTCACATTTATAGTTAATATTAGTGTGCTTCACTCCTGGCTTCATGATCAGACCCTGGTAGTCATTATCAGACCATGGTACCGTCATACATCTCAAACAAATAATTTAAAATAACCCAAACATGACCGTTCTACTCTTATTCAATAAGGAATTCCGTTGATCACCTGTTGGCTCCATTATCCCTGATCCTCAAAACAGACATAAAAAAATAACATAATAATTTTATTTTTGACGACATTAGAAAAGATATCACACTCAAGTTTTTCATATAAGAGGTCTTATTTTAAGCTTGAGTTCCTGAAAATATTTAAAATTTAGCAACTACTACAAAAATAACTTTTACTACCTATTTCGAAATACTCTGAAATCTGGCTAAAATGAAAAATGAGATTTTGTTGGCAAACAAAGTGGTCCTGTGCGTTTTTTTTTCAGGAAAATTTCTGAAAGCACTGAAATATCTATTTGTTTATTTTATTACTTAGAGGAATCTACATTTAAAATATGATCTGTCTAGGTACTACTAACGGTACCTGAAACACAAACTATTTAATTTGTATTTTAAACTCTTATTTTGAACCCCTTGGGGTGCGAATGACAAAAAAATCCTTTCTTAGTCCACCCGTACAGCCTAAAAAGAACACATCCTCTATATTTTAAGACTCTAAGATCAGCGGTTTAGGCCGTGCGTTGATTTTCAGTTAGTCTGTCAGTCCCGTATCGATTATTTAATATATTGATAATGATATTGATGGTTATGAGCGATCTATTTCCCCGTCTTCAGACGCTGGTAGTTAATTGTACCGTGAAACGTCTCGCAGTAACAACTTTATAGAATCCAAACATTGATACATCTACTGTTATCCATTAAAAAGTTCTGTAGATTCCCTCTTGGCTCCATCATCAGACCCTGGTGGTCTTACCATGATAAAATGTTTCATTATTTACCTATAAAAAGTATTTATGCAAAGTTATATGTTCGTAAATGCAAAAAACATTGTTTTACAACAAACTACAACATCCCTTTTCGACCCTATGGGGTGATTTTCAGATAGAATTACTATCCCATGTTTCATTATGCACCTTGCTTAGTATTTAAGTAAAGTTTTAAGTCTATTAACCCTAGAAATAATGTTTTTCCATACAAAATTCAACTCTTTTTAACCCACCCAAGGGATGAATTATGAAAAATAAAAAAATACCATTTCTTTTATTTTTGTTGAAGAATATGTTCACCAAGTTTCAAGTTTATAAACCCAAGAACCACGATTTTTCATACAACCATAAAAACCTTTTTTGATCCCCTTGGGGGATGAATTTCCAAAAATCCGTTCTTAGTGTTCACTTTCACACCACAAAGAACATACCGTCCAAATTTCAAGTCTCTAGGACCAGCGGTTTGGGCTGTGCGTTGTCTATATATGTCAGTCAGTCAGGACAACGATTCTTATATATTAGATTTTAAAAAATGTGATAAGTAGTTCAAATTTTTCAATTACCTTCTTTCCTGAGCTTCTCATATTTAGTACTTAAGTCATTCATAACTAATAACTAAATTAAGCTAAGATAAAAAAATAAAAATGATTATTGCTAAAAAAAATGTTATGAGTTTGAAAGCGAGACCCAAACTAAGCATGGAGCTTGTATCTTGGGCTTATAGAGTGCAGTTTACAAAAGTAGTTAAGTTGCTATCAGATGTGATGACATTACAATTTTTATCATTAGGTAACTACTCATATGACACTGAACGAGGGACGAGATTATGTGTACATCAGGATAAACTACAATATTATCCTCTAAAATAAGGCTTTTAGGCGTGCACTGGCTCAAAGGATCAGCTTTACACATCAACCATCAGAAGCAATACTGTATTTTTAAACCAAGAATTAAAATTAATATGATTAGTAGGTACATAACCCATTACTAAAATTCTGCCCCAGGCAAGGATGCACATCGGGTGCATACTTTGCTCAGCTAAAAGGTACCTTACCTACATAAATAAAAAAATACAAATACAATGAAACAACCTTGGTTATTTTGTGGTCTTAAGTAATTATGTATGTTAGATTTTTTTAAATATTAGTGAGTACGTACGGCATTACGGGTTATGAACAATATTAAGCCTACCTTTTAACCATAGCGACTAGGGCCAATCTCGATGGGAAAAACTAAAACCACAATATTTTCAATCGAATAACTTATAATCACACATTAAGTTGACACTAAAAACGTAATCACGTTATTTATGAGATAGGTACCTATACAGTTTAACTGATTCAAGAGCTGGGTTCTTCCTCTTTCGGGAACTTGCCGCCGTAGTAGGGTATGTTGGCTACAAACACCTTCCAGTCCGTGAAGTACAGTAATGTGAGGAAGCCTGCGCCTCCGAAGCCCGCGGCCGAGCTTGCGAACGACGCTGCGATGTCGATATGCTTCTTGCCGATGCGCCCCAACATTTTGTGAATTTTTATGTAACCTCCCAAATTTCTTTCTGCCTGTTGTTACGTAAATTGGTCTGACTGTGTGTGACTGACACTGACCGACTACCACCAGTGTTGCCAGCACCTCAATCAGAAAAAAGCCGGTAAGCCTTGTTGAAAAAGGCCGATTTTCGGCCATAAAGGCCGAAAATTAAATAAAAAAACTTTATTCTACTAAAAACTATATTTAAATGGTGCAAAGAACAAAAACTCGACACAAACAACTTTTTTACTTACTTTAACTAACTTTAACTACTTAACTTTTTTAAACTTATATATTAACAGCCTTTACTTAGGTTTTATTTTAGAACTTATCATGTCTAGCGATGGCTCGAAATTTATTATACCACCATAGTTCTGTTATCAGCTACACTACATATCTGCAGTGGTAGTCATTAGAGAAGCTATCGTCTCCGTATTGAGACGAGTACGGCTTTCAGTTTTTATTCTCTTCAGTTTACCAAAAACACGCTCAACACTCACGTTAGAAAATGGGAGAATCAGCAGTAAGCCAATTAGTTCATGTAAATGAAAAAATTGGCTATTTCCTGCTATATTTTTTAGGAATTTCAAAATTTCCCAAGATCTTCATTTTATTTTTAATTAATATTATTATATATTATATTTTATAGTAAGTAATATTTTTATTATTTGTGGGTAACGGCCACAAAGAGGCCGATGGCTGCCAAGGGCCGACATAATTTCCCAAGGGCCGATCTGGCAACCCTGACTACCACTGACTTGCCGTGACTGACAGTGACTGCAGCGTCTCCTTGCTATCTTACATTTTTGAAATGGGGTTAATTTATGAAACTAAAAAGGCTAGATTTACCTATATCAGGTTTTAGAAATATGGCTAGAAAAGGCTAAACAATGCATAAAACATTAAATTATAAAAGAAACTACAAGAGAATTAAAATACAAAACAACAAAATGGATAATAAAGTTTGTCTCACTGCCCTTAGACCTGCCAGGTGTTGATGTATCTGAATAAGTAGGTTTCCGCTACTTGTCGCCGCCGTATCCGATCACGGCTTTAGTTTCTTTGCGTAGCATATTATTTATAAAAACGGCAAAAATATCATGTCTGTTGTTTAGGAGCCTCTCCTAAATATTAATTTTATTCTAATTTACTTATTTATTTTTAAAATGACTAAGTATAACTCAATATTCTGTGAATATGTCAAGCGTCTACCTGGTGCCGTTATCAATATCGATCAAAAACGAGAAAAAAAATACATATGCTATAGGTATGGGGTCCCCCTCAAATATTCGTTTTATTGTTTTTGGTATTTGTTGTTAAAGCGGCAACAGAAATACATCATCTGTGAACATTTCAACTGTCTAACAAACACGGTTCATGAGATACTGCCTGGTGACAGACGGACAGACAGACAGACAGCGGAGTCTTAGTAATAGGGTTCCGTTTTACCCTTTGAGTACGGAACCCTAAAAGAGCTAGATCTAGCCCAAAATTAACTAAGGTGGCTACACTGTCTGCTGACCTCTACTGACTGACTGACTGACTGCCAAAGACCTTGTAGGTGAGGTATAATATAAGGTCTTTGCTGACTGCTCGCTCTCTCAGTTTTTGAGTCTGACTGTCACTGTGTAACGTAGACACTATCTTTGTTGCAGCGATACCAATGTAAGGCATCCTCTGTAAATATTTCAAAAGCCAGGGATAGTATTCTATCGTAAGAAATTCCTCTAGAAAGGACAAATTCCTCGACCCTTAAAATGAACGAGCGGACGCATGTCTTGCCAGAAAACTTGAGTTTACCAATGTCAGAAGTTAAACTGCGCTCGCAAGAAACCGCTATGTTGGAAGCAGAAGCCTCAGTAGTGATAGCGGTAGTAGTGGCAGCAGGGATAGCCTGGGGGTATTCGGTCGTAAGGCTGATAGTTCCTTATATTGTGAGTCAAAATTAGTCATTAAACTTTTAGGCCCAGATTTATCGGACAAATTGCTAATTCTATTTAGTCTATGATAGATGTGATGTAATAGTGTTTCTGCACGAGCATATAGATTTTTGTCAAGTTTTTGTCTCAGAGCTGATAAATTACCCTGAGATTTGACGAGAAATACTTGGATACCGATTAAGTCGTCATTCGGTTCGAGATGTGATTCTAAGATGTCTTCAGGTGGCAATTGTAGTGCAAGTTTAACAATCTGCCTGTGCAACTCCTGAACAGAACTTCCAGTACCACCGCGAAGCTCAACTTCATACTCCAGTTCAGCTTTTTGTAGTGACAAATATTTAATAGCGTACGCCATATTGAGTGAATGTTGCAATAGGGAATGGCAATATAAAAAAAACAAGGCAACTTAAAATTCAAAAAAAAAACTTACACGACAAAGGCTCGCTCGTCGCTCGTGTCACCTTCAGTGACCGCGTCCCCCCGTACTTCTTACTTCTGCGCCTTCCCACTTGGGGAGATTGCTAATTGTGGTTACGAAGCTAATTTATAATAGGTTCTATGTTTAAAACACTTAGGTAGGTTTTTCAGTAGCAGTTTCCTAATAAATTGGTAATTAGATTTAAATATGTTTAAAAAATACTAGATAGTTAATACAATCGTTAAATAGATTTTAAAGTGGTAGTTACGTAAATTTTAGACTGTTACGACTGTTTTGTTTAAAATATTTGAGTGTTAAGATAACCCTAATGTCTGACGCATTTCTTTGTAAAACATTGTACATCTTAAACTTAGAATAGGTACTTAGACAAGTCCCGCGCGTATACCCGAGCAGGACAGATAGCAAGTACATTGAAATTCTGGGTGGCCACATCATACAATTTTTACCCCGTTTTTTTAACAGGCTTTGCGCCGCGGCTTAATCCGCGCGCAATCTACTAATGCAACAACCAGAAAAAACGGTATGAATTATAATATATTAAAATTATTTGTAATATATATATATATATTGTTAAATAAAAACACACGTTATTTTTTAACTTTTGAGAAAAGAGTAGTTGAGTTCCTTGTAAAAGAGCTCGCCCGGGGAAGTATTACCACCATACCTATTTCTGCCGACAATCAGCATTGCTGTGTTTCGGTTTGAAGCGAATGATTGCCGGTGAAATTACAGGCACATGAGGCTTTACACCTGTATGCTGTGTACCTGTTTTCTGGCGTATCTACAGGTTTGCTCTATGCTGGGGTTCTAGATTCTAGCCTACCTACTTGGCACATGCTGAGGTGACGCCATTTTGGCATGACTCGACCTTGTAATTATGATGGAAGTTGCGTGAGATATTCACCGAAAAACACCAAAAATCGCACTTTGCACAGTTTGCTCTTGCCGGTTGTGCACCATTCGTTGGTGCTCAACACCCCCCCCCCCCCCCCCTCACAACTTTATCGCATACGCAGAAAGGGACAAAAACAATTAGATTCTCTCTTCCTTACTCTTAAGTGAATCTTTATAAATGCATCCTTTTTACTCTTGGTATTGTTATACAATGCCCTATCTATTTTTCCTCTACAATTATTATTTATATTTATTTTTTATTTATTATTTTATCTCTTTTGTCACTGTGTCTAGAATTAAAAAAAGAAGGTGCTGTAAATAGAGGTGTGTGGTGCACTCCATGGAAAAAAAGCTATGGCCGGCCCAAGACAATAATTCTGGACGATTTTGACAAATGTGCCATACGGAGCAAAATTCGACAATTTTATACTGTTCGAAAAGAGATACCGACTCTAAGGAAGCTGCATAGAGTACTAAAAAAAGACATAAATTTTGGTGGTGGAATTTCTAGTCTGAAAGAATGTGAACATGTGAAACATATTGAAGAAATATATTGGGAACAAGACCATTTGATGGACAGTTCACAAGAATTTATCATAAATATAACAGAATCAGAATCCGAAGATCATCATATCAGCCGTAGGACGTCCACTGATGGACAAAGGCCTCCCTCATTGATCTCCAGGAACTGCGGTTGGAAGCGGCCTGCATCCAACGCCGACCTGCGGTTCTTACCAAGTCGTCTGCCCATCTTGTGGGTGGACGTCCTACGCTGCGCTTGCCGGTCCGTGGCCTCCACTCGAGAACCTTTCGGCCCCAACGGCCATCTGTTCTGCGCGCTATACGGCTTGCCCATTGCCACTTCAACGTGCTAATCCGTCGGGCTATGTCGGTGACTTGAGTTCTCCTACGTATCTCCTCATTTCTGATTCGATCCCGTAGAGAAACCCCGAGCATAGCCCTCTCCATAGCTCGTTGAGCGACTCTGAGCTTATTCATAAGGCCAATAGTGAAGGACCACGTCTCGGTTCCATATGTCATCACTGGTAACACACACTGATTGTAGACTTTCGTCTTAAGGCACTGAGGTATGTTGGACGAAAAGACGTTGCGAAGTTTCCCAAACGCAGCCCATCCGAGTTGGATTCGACGATTGACCTCTTTCTCGAAGTCGGACCTACCTAATTGGACTGTTTGTCCTAGGTATACATACGCGTCGACAATTTCAAGAGCCGAGTTCTCAACCATAACTGGGGCAGGGACGACATGGACATTCGACATGATTTTCGTCTTGTCCATGTTCATTTTAAGTCCTACCCGTTGGGAGACTCGATTGAGGCCTTCGAGCATCGTGCTGAGCTCTTCCTTCGACTTTGCCATGACCACAATATCGTCGGCAAACCGAAGGTGAGTGATGTATTCGCCGTTAATATTGATGCCCAGTCCTTTCCATTCCAGAAGTTTGAAGGCATCTTCCAATGCGGTCGTAAACAGTTTCGGAGAGATGACATCTCCCTGTCTTACGCCTCTTTTTAAGGGAATCGCCTTCGAGCTCTTCACATACGTGTGCACACACAGCGAGTGGCGACCGTACTTGGAGACGAATTTCATACAAAAACCGCGCACGAGTTGCAGGAAACTAATGTCTACTGATGGCCGGGCACTAAAATTTGTCCGTCGGTGGACGGGACGCGAAGATAGTGATTGGTGCCACGGACGCCGTACGGTGTCTATCCGCTCTGTTTATATTTTTGTTTATAAAAAGTTTAAAGTTGTTATCGCTTATTAACAAGTTACGATCGTGTTGGGTAATACCTAACGATTATCTGTGAACGTTATCAGGAGTTGTGAATAGTTGCTAATACCTAATTAACTGTGATTAAACTTCATGCTGACCTTATAAAGCTGAAAGTACCCTCTTCTAAAAAAAAGTTGTGAGAATTTACTCCTTGTAATCGAGTGTATAGTGAAATAAAACCAATTACAACTTTTATGATATCTACCTAAGTGGGACCTTATTTGAGTATATTCGAAAACATGGGAAAGTGCGGTGGCTGTGGCAAGTTCACGTCGGACAAAGACAAAGATATGGCTCGCTGTCCGAAATGCTCGATCGATTTTCACAGGGCATGCGTAAAAATACCCGATCACGGTAAAATAAGCTCCACTTGGGCCTGTCCGGGTTGCAAAAGTCGACTTCCGAGAGGTGACAACTTCACAACCCCAGTGAAGGGCTTATCATCAGTATCATATCCTGGTGACGATCGACCCGCTAAGAACACGTCAGATGATCCGTTTGTAAACCTAACCAATGAAATAAGAGCTTTTCGCGAGGAGCTGAAGGCCACTAAGACCGAGCTGAAGGACGACATCAGGGAGGTCCGACAAAAGATTGTTGATTTCAAGACATCTTTAAAATCATGCACTGATCGGCTCGATGCTTTGGAGGATAAGGTATGCATGTTGGCAAGTAATTTCGAGGAATATGCTCCCAATAACACCGACGCAGTTGAGAACACGATTTGTGAGCTCAGGATTCAACTCAATGAGCGAAATCAAGAGCTCCTCCTCAATGATATTGAGATAGCTGGAATCCCAGAGAGCAAGGAAGAAACACCGATGCACCTTGTGAAGGTTCTGTCTACGAAATTGGGAGTCAACTTGGATGTGCGTGATGTCGTTCACGCCGAGCGCGTCGGTCCGATCCGCCAGAACCGCGTCGAAGACGGCACTCCTGCTCCTCAATCGCGTCTCTTAGCTGTTCGCCTAGCGCGTCGCTGCATGCGTGATGAGCTGCTGCGGGCCGCACGGGTTCATCGGGCCATCACGACAGTGAACCTAGATATATCTTGCACGCCCCGGCGCGTCTATATTAATGAGCGGCTGACCAGCCAGAACCGCCAGCTGTTCTACCGAGCCCGAGAGGATTTTATGTGACTTTTTATCAGACGAGATAAGCCTGCCTCTCAGCGCATTACTTACCAACCAATTAAAGAAATATGCATTCAAGACTTTATAAAGGACTTGCGTTCCTTTCGCTGGGATTTAATTTGCCAAATAACAGATGTCAATGAACTCTTGAACTGTATAAATAGCAGTATATTAAGTGTTTTGATGCTCATGCACCGATTAAATGCTCTATGGTTAGGGATCGTTCGTATCCATTGATGACAGAAAAATAAAAAAAAAAGCCCTCTCTGACTATCGAAAAACTAAACAAGCTAGTAAGAAAGAATATTTCAAAAGATTGAATTCATTAGTTAATAAGACTAGGTACCTATTTTGAAAAATCTGCTTATTTTACATTTAATATCAATTGTAAAATACATGACCCGAAACTACTTTGGAAAAATCTGAAATCTACTATTTTGCCACCTAAAAATAATTACGAGTTGCCGTCCCATATTACGGACCCAGAACACATAAATACGCACTTTTTGAATGTTCCGGGTAGCACTATGGTTCAAATATCATTGCTCACTTTTTTTGAATATAATAGGTATGATCAGGGTACATGTTTTAGTCTGGCACCAGTTACAGATGTAGTATCTAAAGTATTCAATAAATTAAAACCTAACGCTCAAGGTTCTGATGAGTTGAGTCTCAGTATGATCACCCTGACCCTCCCAGATACTTTGGATGCAATAACGGCCTTGGTGAATCGTTTATCTGATCATCGTGAAATTCGGTATATAGCTAGATAGAATCTAGTAATGGCACAATTTTGTTGTGACTAAATAAGCTAAAAATGTGGGGTAATTGTTGAGATATAAGGGTTCAAGAGGGGTAAAAAAAACTACCTAAATGAAACTATTCAGTCAAATGGCACGTTTAATAAATGGTCTTTGTGAGTACATTACATTTTGACATTTCGAAATATGGTTTGCGTGTAGCTTTAGTGGCACAAATATAGGAAAAAGTCTGAAATCCAGAATAACTGCAATTTCTTCACCAAAAAACAGTTACCAATTAACATGAACTCCCGTTACCTGTAATTTGAATGAATTTTTATGTAAATTAAGTTGGTTGTGCATTTCGTGGCGCTATTGTAGGTATTAGTTATTTTTTATTTTTTTATTTTCATTTTATTTGGGAAACAAACAGTACAATAGAGAATACAAATAGGTATACATAAAGTTATTACAAAAACCAGTGAAGTTTCCACCATAACATATTTCACAAGAAACGTGTGAACAGACTAACATGAAAAATATAAACTAAAAATATACTCATATAACACATATTGAAACCAATATTTAAATAAAATATATACAAGACTAAACAACAACTCATAATAATAAGTATATAATAAATCATTCATTGGCTATTGCTGACAAAACTTGTCTTCGGAACCCAGCCGCAGTCGAGTGGAAAATATCAATACAAAGAAATCTATGGTTATAAGTTTCGCACACTCTATTAAGAAACATATTTTTATTATAATTCGTTTTAGAAATGGGCGTCCAAAAAGTTTTCTTTTTTCTAGAAGAAAGTCTAGGGCAGCACAGATAAATGTTTTCAAGCAACAGTTCAGAATCAATTTTGTTGGACAATATCTTGAATAAAAACATTTGATCCCTTACAACACGACGGTTTTGAAGGCTCATGATATTAAAGTTAGTAGAATCTGATGGAAAACGATATTTATAATGTTTCAAGAACTTATTTTGTATTTTTTCCAATTCCTGGATATGCACAACATATTGCGGATTCCAAACAGTTGAAGCAGATTCTAGAATGGACCTAACAAAGCTATTGTAAAGAAGTAGTAAAGTTTTTGGGTTTTTAAATTCTCTACCCAGCCTAAGTACAAAACCTAGCATCCGATAAGCCTTAGTAGCAATGGCATTAAAGTGAGTATTAAATGTCAGTTTATCATCCAAATAAACTCCTAAATCCTTATACTCAGATACTCTTGTGATTAATGTATTATTAAAATTGTAATTAAACGTAATAATATTAGGCTTTCTAGTAAAGGATATAATATTACATTTTTTTGCATTCAGAAAAATGGAATTTAGGTTACAGTAAGAGTAAAGTCTATCGAGGTCATCTTGAAGCAGCTGACAATCAGAAACTGAGGTAATCTTCATGAAAATTTTGGTATCGTCAGCATAAATCAGACACTTGGAATGATAAAAATTTTTTATCACATCATTTATAAAGACGAGGAAGAGCAAAGGGCCCAAATGCGAGCCCTGTGGTACACCAGATGATATAGGCACGAATGTAGAACAATATCCTTTAATAGTTACCGCTTGGCTACGGGCGTGAAGGTACGATTCTAACCATCTTAAAAGATCACCATGAATACCAGCCTCATAAAGCTTACGGACCAATAAAGAATGTGACACTTTATCAAAAGCTTTAGAGTAATCTGTGTAGATAGTGTCCACCTGAAAACCATGATCCATCGCATTCGACACCAAGTGGGTAAATTCACACAGATTACTTTCAGTGGAGCGCTTGCTTATAAATCCGTGCTGTTCGCGAATAATTAGTGGTCGTAAGATGGGGAAAAGTGTGTCATAAACAATTT
Source organism: Philereme vetulata (assembly GCA_918857605.2). NCBI lineage: Eukaryota > Metazoa > Arthropoda > Insecta > Lepidoptera > Geometridae > Philereme > Philereme vetulata. The sequence continues at coordinate 6,587,650 of OU975423.1, read as the reverse complement.
TTTCCAACATTTTAGCAATAGTGCAAAGCTTAGAAATCGGCCTATAATTTATAATTTCATGTTTGTTACCTGACTTGAAAACAGGTACAACAAACGACTTTTTCCATAATTTGGGAATATAACCCGTTCGCAGTGAGTGCTCAAAAAGAAGGAAAATGGGAACATCAAGTATCCTATGATACTGTTTAAGAAAAACAGGTGGTAAATTGTCAGGCCCACAACCCTTATTAACATTTAGATGTTTCAAATATTTCCTAACAATGGGAACTGACAGTTCAATATCATTTAAAATAGTTGTTAAGTTACTGAAATCTACGTTGTGTGAATGGTTGATGGGAGGCTCAAACATAGATTGAAAATACTCATTAAACATTTCACTAATATCATTACCGTTTGAGCTTGTAAAGTTATTATAGGTCATATTATCGGGGAGATCATCAGACTTTTTCTTTGACTTAACAAATGACCAAAAGTTTTTACTATCTAAATTTATCTTGAATTCAGACTTGGCTATAAAATAAAGATATAGATTATAGATTAGGAATATTTTTTTTTTGTGTTTTTAGGAGACTTGCGAGATCTAAGTTTGTAGTTTAAAGTTATTCTTTTGATGGCGCAGGTAGGGATAAAGGTCAAGTAGAGAAATATTGCATATTAATCGAAATAATTCTTTTGATATCATTTTTTGGCGAATTCTTGTTTTTATTATTTTTGAGTAGGTATGTTGGTTCTTTTTATTGTTAAATTGTTTTTAAAATGCCAAAAACACGAAACACACACTATTTTGGACCAATAATCCCGTGTCTCTGAATTACCTACTTCAAAAAAGGTAGATTAGATTAGATTAGATAATTTCTTTATTGCACACCATTAAATACAAACATATAAAAGAAAATACAATTTCAAATCATAGGTACAATGGGCGGCCTTATCGCTAAAAGCGATCTCTAAAAATGAAAGAATAATGAAAGATAATGTTCTGAAACAAGATGTTCTTACAAATTTTTAATCACACATGATTTATCTATGTGATGTACCGTTCATAATCTCTAATAAAGTTTTTGGTTGCATATATAATGTAGTTTTAGTGCAAACAAATATGTTCCTATATAGGTATTTAATTTTCTTTTAAACATTAGCTATTTAAGATATCAAAAATTGGAATTCTGGCAACTTTTCGTAAGAGATGTAGCTACAAAGTTTAGGGTACAGTTGGCAACAATGCTCGTACACAAACCAAACAAAACAACAAAAATCAAAATGAATCGAATGATTCGACACAGCAAGCAACCCAAAGCAATCAACAAAGAATGTTTTATTAAATAAAATGCCGAATTAATATTCCTTGATCAGAGCGGAACCCTAGTAAAACCGTGTCTAGGAGAAAGTTAAACAATCGAACTATGTGCAAAAGTGGCAAACTATCGTTGCTAGACTGAAGTTTGTCTACCCGGTGGGAGTCCGGGACGCAGTCAGTCCACCCAGCGGCCGCCGGGACGGAAAGGTCCCATCGGTTAATTGCTATAATGTGGGATAGCTCTTTGTTCGGTGCTCTCACGCCGAAGTTCTACGTGGCGCTCACCGGCACGTCCTCGCTCATCTCTGGCCTCATTTTAATATTCGAGTGGTGGTACTTCCGCAAATATGGCACGTCATTTATTGAACAGGTAAATTCTTTATACGAGGAAATACCGCAGGTGGTTTTCACCTACGTTTGAAGTGATAAAATGTATGAGCTCAATAACACTTGCTCAAACGGTAAAGGAAAACATCATGAAGAATCGGGCGTGCCGGAAGGGGTGGGGGAGGGGGGGAATTAAATACAGGGTAAAAAAAGTATTCTAAAGAAATAGGAGCGATAGTTTGCTAAATATATCCAAAGTCAACTTAGATGCGCGTTATGAAGTGTATTGTGTGATTTCACCGTTAATTAATAAATATGTACCTACAATGCTTGCAAAGGCAGCAAAAATCTGATTCATACTCTACAACTGGTTTTCCAAAACCGACTCAACATTGAGACTGTCAATGTGGAATTACAAGTCAAATGTAATTTTAAGTTATCTTGCAAAGATATATTTGCTTCTCAAAATGAAGAGCTTATAAAAGCTGTTTGCTTTTGTATACTGGTAATCCTTTAATCAACTAGCGGCAGGTGGAAACCCTACCAGTACCTCACCTAGTGGTAAGTAATGGTGTGATTGAAGATGGAGCACACTTGCCTAGAAAGAACCTATCCACTCTGGACTTGAAGACTTGAGGTTATACTGGTTGGAAAAACATGCCGGAAGAGAGTTCCACTGCTTACTTGTGCTAACAAGAAGCAAATCATTTGGTACAGCAAGGTGGTATGCCGACCCGGTATGGGTACTTCTTAGTATGTCTGCTTGTCTGGTGGTGGAAAAGGGAAGGACAGATAATATCTTTAATTCATTATGATCTAAATGAAGCCGTGATGTGCTTGCAATCCATATTTAGGTAAGTAGGTTTATTGAGCTTAGTAGCAGAAACACGTAAAATCAGACTGACATAAATACAAGTACCCTCTACTTGGTTTGATAAGTACCCACGTTTAGATACAACATAAACCCAACGATTTCGCTTTAGAAAATTGTGTGAACACTGTCCAGCTCTCCTCAAACATAATGTTTGGTCATTATTATTAATACGAGATTTATCACGTACCGTTATATCGGTGTATAATGTTTGGTCTTGCCTCTGACTATCCCCTGTGTATCCATACTGAGTAAATCAAATGGATTAATAGTCACTTGTATAATTTTACAAGTGATAATGATAAAATATCCTTGCCTGGTATTCAATTTATTTATTAATTTATTCAATTCACCCCACCCCTGATAAATAATTTGCACTGCTATACTGATCTGTAGTTAGTTTTACTACTTAATTACCCACAGCTGCACCTTTGATGACATGAAACAAAGCATTCTCCAACAATTTAGAGCTAAGCATTTTATGGAACAACTTGATCGTTAGTAAAAATAACGCTTCTAGACTGTTCCAATCCCGTACACAGGTCAAGGCTTATTTCGTATCACATTGCAGGTGTCACTGGCGCACTTGGGACCGTGGCTCGGCGGCGGCGGAGCGGCCTCCGCGCCCGCCGACAGCGCCGGGGACGAGGCGGGCGCGGGGGCGGGGGCAGCCGCGGGGGGCGGCGGCGCGGGGGAGGACGACCGTCTCGTATGGCGCAACCCCATGGCTCTACTGCGAGGCGCCGAGTACGCGCGCCTGTGGACGATGGCGCGTCGCGCGCCGCTCACGTACTACGACATGAACCTCACCGCGCAGGAGCACCAGGCCTGGTTCGGCTGCGTCGGCGACGTGAGTGCGCAGGGTCAGGGGGGGGGGGGGGGGGGGGAGAGCGGGCGTGGGGTGTGGCGCAGCCTGACCACGCGCGCGTGTTGCAGGGCCCGGCAGAGGAGGCGCTGGGGCGCGCGTGGCGTGAGCGCGAGCCACGGGCGCGAGTGGCGGCGGCGCGCGAGGCGCTGCGACACGCGCCCGACTGCGCCGCCGCGCTGCTGCTGCTGGCCGAGGAGGATGCGCCCACCGTGCTCGAGGTACGTACGTACAAGGTATTCCGCTCGTTTACGATACTCGATATTCGAGGGACCCGTTCGATCTCTCTTCACTCGATGTACGCACCTAAAATTGAATAGAGTTGCGTCCGCAGGCGGAGCGAGTACTACGGCGCGCGTGGCGCGCGGCGGAAAGCGCGCTGCGCTCGACGCGAGGGTGCGCGGCGGCACGCGCTCGCGACGTGGCCGTGCTCGCGCACGTGCGCCGCCGCGCCGCCGCCTGCTGCCGCCGCCTCGGTCGCCTGCGCGACGCCGCGCGCATGCTGCGTGACCTGGCCCGCGACTCCACGCAGCCGCACGCGCCGCAGCCGCACGAGGCGCTGCTGGAGGTGCTGCTCGAGCAGCGCGCGTACCCGGATGCGCAGGCGCAGCTCGCGCGTTTCGAGGAGCAGGGCACGCCGGAGACCGCGTGCGTCGCATACACGCGCGCTCTGCTACGCGCGCGCGCCGCCGCCGCCTCGCCCGCGCTCGAGCCGCACGCAGCGGACGCGTTGCGTGCCGCGATAGCGCGCAACCCGCACGTGCCGCCATACCTGCTGGAGCTGCGCGCGCTCGCGCTGCCGCCGGAGCACGTACTGCGCGGCGGGCGCAGCGAGGCGCTTGGGTACGCGTTCTTCCACCTGCGGCACTGGCGCGCGTGCCCGGGCGCGCTACGGCAGCTGGAAGCGGCGTGGCGCGCGGAGGGCGGCGCGGGCGCGACGCCGAGCCTGTCGTGCGCGGACCGCGAGCTGCTAGCGGGTGGGGGCGGGGGCGGGGCGGGCGCGGCGCGACGCGGGGCCGCTGGCGGCGGGGCGCTGCTGCCGCTGGCGGCGCTGGTGTGCGCGCTGGGCGCACTGGCGGCACTGTGCGCGGCGCGCTGGCCGGCCCGGGCGCGCGCGGCGGCGGAGCGCCTGGAGCCGAGGCGCGCGCTGGAGGCGCTGTGGCAGTGGGTGCGCCCGCGCGAGCGCGAGACGGCGGCGTAGATCTTACCGGACGTTTGCCGTTTTTGTTCGCGTCCCTGAGTGAAATATGCAGATTAGTTCTTGGTCTCTATGCGCAAGCAATCACGCGCTACTAACGATCTCAGAAAAAAAAATTCATGATAAAATTTAAATTAAGGACCTATTTCACCATCTCTGAGTAAAGCTATCCAACGGATATTCTAATATATAAGAATCGTTGTACTGACTGACTGACATATAGACAACGCACAGCCCAAACCGCTGGTCCTAGAGACTTGAAGTTTGGATGGTATGTTCTTTGTGGTGTGAAAGTGAACATTAAGAACGGATTTTTAGAAATTCATCCTCTAAAGGGATCAAATGAGGTTTTTACGGTTGTATGAAAAACCGTGGTTCTTGGGTTTTATAAACTTGAAACTTTGTGAACATATTCTTTAACAAAAATAAGAGAACTGGTATTTTTTTATTTTTCAAAATTCATCTCCTGGGTGGGTGAAAAAGGGTATTGAACTGTATGGTAAAACATTATTTATTAACTAGGGTTAATAAACGCAAAACTTTGCATAAATACTTATCAAGGTACATAATAAAACATGACAAGTTACTTTTTTTGAAAATCCACCCCCTCGGGTTGAAAGGGGATGTTGTAGTTTATTCTAAAACAATGTTAATTGCATTTACGAACGTACTACTTTGCACAAATGCTTTTTATAGGTAAATAATGAAACATTTTATCATGGTAAAACCACCATGGTCTGATGATGGAGCCAGCAGGTAATGTACAGAACTCTTTAACGGATAACAGTAGATGTATCGTGTTTGGGTTCTATAAAATTGTTTCTGCGAGATGTTTCACGAAATAATCGTTACGGGACTTACAGACTGACTGAAAATCAAAGCACAGCCTAAACCGCTCATCCTAGAGATTTGAACTATAGAGGTGTGTTCTTGTTATGGTGTGCGGGTGGACTACGAAGGAATTTTTTAACATTCGCACCCCAATGGGTTCAAAATAAGAGGGTAAAATAAAACAAACGTATAGTCTATTTTTCAGGTACTGTTAGTAGTAGACAAATATATATAGAATATATAGAATAAATATTTCAGCAGTCGCTTTCAGAAAATTTCCTGAAAAATGGCACAGGACCACTTTGTTTGCTAACCAAATCTCATTTTTCTTTTTAGCCAGATTTCAGAGTATTTGGAAATAGTTTAAGTTAGTTTTGTAGTAGATGCTAGATTTTAAATATTTTCAGGAACCCCAAGGGTAAAATAAGACCCTTTACATGAATTGATTGTGGTGTCGTTTTAAATGTCGTCAAAAATACAATTGAAATTGAGTAGCATAGGTAAGATAATTAAGTTGACTACATCATTGTATTAGGTTTAGACCTGTAATGATAGATGTAAGTGGAAATAAATAAATACAAGTACAATTAATCTAATATCTTTTTATGTTTCTTTTGAGGACCAGGGATAATGGAGCCAACAGGTGATCAACATAATTCCTTAATGGATAAGAGTAAGTATAACGCTCATGTTTGGATTCTTTTAAATTGTTTTTGTGTGATGTTTGACGTTATCGTCTACCAGCATCTGATGATGGAGCCAGCAGGGAATCAACATAACTCTATAATGTAGGTATAACAGTAGTTTTATCGTGTTTAAGTTCTATTAAAGAGACTATAAGTATAATAGGTACCAAGGTCTGATCATGAAGCCAGGAGTAAATCACACTAATAATATAAATGTGAAAGTTATGATGTTCGTTTATTTTTTGAATGAAAACACTTTATTAAACATAATATAAATAAAAAAATTACAAACAACAGAAAACACACAGCACACAATAGTACAATGGGCGGTGATGATTGTGCCTAAGGTTCAGTTTAGCTTGCAGGACTTCATTTAAGAAAACCACTGATATACGTGTGCGCTCGATAATGGTATTGGCGACTAAATTAACCTGCGAGCCGCGTCCCTGATAGCGCGTGCTGTTGAAAAGCGCTGTTCGACGGCGCGACTGTGAAACCAGCCTAAGAATACAGGAGGCTCTCTGCAAGTTTCTAACAAAGATGTTCGAGACTAGTTGGGAATTTCTTTGAATTTAAAATAAGTTGCCATTATTAAAGTGGTTTATTTATATTCCGAATGTGGGAGTTTTAACTATACTATTTCCATTTCTTTATTTTCTTGATGACAGTTCTAATTTGATAGTTGTAGTGTTGTGACCAAACAAGTAATGATATTGAACGCATATAGGTATTTAATTTATTATATTTTGAACAAAGACAAATACATCAAAAACATTCTAATATATTTTTTCAAGGTGGGAACACTCAATGGCCCACCGCCGTTTTGTGTTTGTTTTAATTTGTCACTCGCAACAAGACGGTCGTGCTAGTCACTACATTTCTGTTCGCTGAGTTTTTTCACATTATCCATACATTACGTTGTGTATTTTGTGTACCTCCGTGTTGATTGCTGCCCAGCTGTCAAATATCAAAATGCCGAAAGGATCTGTTCTGAAAAGGCAGGCGAGAGAAGTGGTGATCAAGTTTCGTAGGTAATTACTTTGAAGCAGAGTATCAAAATGGTGGCCCGCTATTACCACTGCCGCAAGTGCGAGAGCGTGTTGCGGCCGCATTAGGAATTAGTGGAACTACTGTTTCAAAAATTACTATCGAAGCTTTATAAAATTTACTATCGTTTTTAAGAAAATATCGGGTCTGTTATCGTGTTACGTTTATCTATAGCTCCATCCCTATCAGTTTCTCCGACTCTGGTATAACCTTGTACGTGCGTAAGAGTCATATTTTATAAAATAATGCATACATAATGTAAAAAAGACGCTCGTTCAAGTTTTCACAGGAGCTGTCATCGAGAAAATAAAGAAATGGAAATAGTTATAGTTCAATTAATAGTTGGTAAGTCAGTGTCCGAGGGGCCCCTTGAGCTTGGGTTCCCCGGGGCATTGGCCTGTCTAGCCCTCCGGTAGCTTCGCCACTGTTTCAAATAAAAAAAAATCAAAATCGGTTCATCCAGTCGAAAGCTCTGAGGTGACAAACATAAATACAGTCGGATTGAGAACCTCCTCCATTTTTGAAGTATGATAAACCGACTCGGAAGGGGCTTAGTCGTCTGATCAGTTGGCTGGGAAACCTATGCCCGAATACTGTACCAACTAGGTAGGTACCTACTGTTCAAAATATATTTCAGTGTGCAAATTACTATATTATTTTATTCTTTCCGCAAGTCGCTCTTCTAGTGCTGAATATTATACAGTTCAGTTAGGTAGTTAACAGCTTCTGTTTCATACGATACTCGTGACACACTCGTACTCGCGACCTTTGCTGACGCTACCACTATAATGGCTGTTGGAAGCACACATGAGGAAGCGGCAGAGAAAGTCCAAAATGCTGTAGGTAGACAAAATCCAAGACTGAACAAAAAAATAGCGAATCAAGCTCAACGATTCCAAATCAATTCATATCATTCCCATCCTTTGTGACATAGGTACCACTCGTAATTACCTACTGAAAGTGAGCTTGTTTGGCGTCGAGCTCACGTCCAACCTCAACTTCGGCTCGCACATCGAATCTAGGGCCAAAGTTGCTGATAAGAAGCTGGGCATCCTAGCTAAGGTTCGGCGGTAAGACAGCTGGTCAAGTGCTCAGTCTCTACAAAGCACAAGTCCGCTCATGTATGGAGCACTGCTGCCATCTCTGGGATGGCTCGGCCAAGTATCAGCTTGAAGCCCTTGATTAGTTTTTAATTATATTAATAATAAATAGTGGTGGACATTTCACACAGCGCTATCTAGCCCCAAATTAAGCAGAGCTTGTAATATGGGAACCAGATAACTGATAGAATACTTATATACATTTTTTTTGTAAATACATAGGTACTTATAATACCTATATAGAAAAACATCCAGACCCGGAACAAATATCTGTAGATCATGCAAATATTTTTTCCGCGGCGGGAATCGAACCCGCTATCTCCTGCGTCTCAGCCGGCTATACGCCCACTGCGCCACAGTTGATTTGTCGCATAGCTACTATCCCAAATTAGCCTAAATTAAACAAACTGCAAAAACAAAACACTTCTTCATGCTGTTTCATAGAGTTCATTTTGCTATAGATAAGAAAAAGTATTTACGACATTTCGTATTTTGAATTTTCCAGCTTTGATTTACGTAAAAGTTCAGCTATTTCACAACAGATGGCAGGCAGCAGCAGAAGTTTTGCTTCAGTCGTGTGGTCTAAAGCACACTCGTTTTTTTGCGGTAGAATGGCACTTTCGCATAACCATGACGTAGGTTTTTCAGTATGGGCAGCATCGGGATACATTTTTTCTATAAGTTGTTCTACGTTAGTCACAACAGTGCACAGGTCACGTGGTAAGTATTTTACCGCCATTTTCTGCATTATCACAGTTTCCGAGTTTTAATAAAATATCAGAAAGTTCACCAGAAGAAACGTCACCTCCCAGGTGTCCCCCTACTCTCATATTTTTCATAAGTCATACCATTTTGACTGAAGGCTACAAAAATGTTTTTTTAGGTATGCTTTAATTTCATCTGCACGTAGGTAAGTAAGTTAACTCTCTGTTCTCTAAATCTGTGGGTCTGTTTACTTGGGCCAAACCGTACTCTTTTAGTGCAAGTCCACCTAAAGGTAGACACGCTTCTCCAATTTCAAATAAACGTTGATTAAATTTTTTCTTCTCTTAGTTAATCTGTATCACCTTCTTGCTGCAGCTCTAGTCGTAAATAGTCTTCTGAGAGAGTCTCTTTAAATTAGTTCCATAAAAGTAACGGGTCTGAAATTTGAAAAAATACCAACATAATTGAGAAAAGATCACGAATCCTCGACGGTGATTGACACAATGACGACTCCTCCAACGTTGCATGCCAGTATTCGTCGTGTTCAAGAAGACCTAGCCTTGCAAGCAGACTGAAATGTAGGATGTAGAATACCATTGACTATATTCCATGATTGAAATGACGTTGGGCCTTGTACTTCATGCAGACGCATATGAAGATGGTAACACTCAGTGTTGTTTGGGTGCACAGTGTATAATACCTACCTCTCCCAGGGCATGAACTTTTTTTGGTATGAACTTTGTTGTTTATTTTATCATCTGCTGCTTTGTAATAGGTACACATTTTCGCATTGAATAAATGAATTGAATTGAATTGAAAGAAACAAATAAACAAACATGCAAACTTTCACATCACACTAATATTATAAATGCGAAAATTTGGACGTTTGTTTATTTATTTGTTTGTTACTCAATCACGCCCTAACTACCTAACAGCTGAACCGATTTCGATTAAATTTGGTATGTACGATGATTATAACCTGGATTAACACATTGGCTACTTTGAATTTCAATTCAATTTTAAAAGTTCTTTATTAGATAATAAAAGCTTAACTAGTACAAGTCCAGTGTGGATTTAATTGATCGAGCGAAGCGAGATCTCTAAATCAACTTGGGCAAATCGGCGTTGTACCCATGTATGTTATATATATATATATGCATGTTTGTCCGAGGATAACTTTCGAAGCGTTGATCCGATCATCGTGAAATTTAATACATAGGTAGGTAGTGATAGCACAATTTTGGTGTGACTAAATAAGCTAAAAATGTTGGGGGTTTGATGAGATATTGGGGTTCAAGAGGAGTAAAATAAAATGAAAATGAGGCTAACTGGTTAAATGGGACGTCAAATGAAAGGTATTCATTAGTAAATTAAGACTCCGTTTTTATTTTTCGTAAATTCTTTATAGTTTTTGAGATAATAGCCATAATAAAAACTGAACTTTGACAAAATTCACAGGGTACACCAGTGATCCCACAGTTCTGTAATTTAGCTTTAGTGCTTAAGCTTCAGCTTAATTATAGCTTAAGTGACACAAATATAGGCAAAAGTCTGAAATCTAGAATAACTGCAATTTGTACCCCAAAAAACAATAACCACTCTACATGAACTCCCATTACCTGTAATTTGAATGAAACTGTAGGTCAAGTCCTTTGGTTTTATATTTCGTGACACTATTTTGATAGTCAAAGATTACAAATACTATTTTTTTGTTTTAATCGGAGACTCGCGAGATCTCAGTTCGGGGCGAACCACTAGTCCTAGAAAGAAGAATCATATGATTTATAACGTTAATTATAAACGTAAGTTCAGTGGCTCATAACACTGTTATGATTGATTTGATGCGTAAAAAAGCATCTTCTAAATTAAAATATAAGCTGAATGCTAGTGACGTCAACAAAGAAAAATACCATCTAGCCAGGAATCGCTGCAATAGGGTGTGTAGGGATGCTCAACGCCGCCATATTCATGCCTCTGTAATAACGATCCATCTAAAGTCTGGAAATTTCTAAGAACACTAGGAGTTGGCAAGTCTCGCCACGATACCATTCCAAATGATCTAGACATTGACTCTCTTAACAAACACTTTTCGTCATCATCCAATTTGGATGTTAAAATGAACACTGTTAATTTTCTTTCTTTGTTGCCAACTCCTAATTATTCTCCTTTTGTCTTTAGTCAATTCATCGCATGTGATGTTCATAAGAGCATTCTGTCAATTGCTTCAAATACCATGGGTAGTGATAATATTGGACGGAATAAATTAGTTCCAATTATTGATAAAGTACTTCCAATAATTTGCCACATCCTCAATTTCTCTACTCTATCTAGTTCTGTTCCACTTTTGTCGAAATAAGTGCATATAATTCCACTTCCTAAAAAGTCCAAACCCACTTCCTTTACCGATTATCGTCCCATCTCTATTCTCCCATTCCTATCAAAAGTCCTTGAACGTCTCGTCCACAACCAGCTTAGCTCCTTCCTTATCACAAATGCCCTGCTCAATCCTCTTCAATCCGGTTTCCGTCCCGGTCATAGTACTGTAACCGCACTTATTAAAATCACGGATGATAAGATCTGGCATGGAGAACGGCTACTTTTTTATTCTGACATTGTTCGACTTTAGCAATGCCTTTATACTGTCGACTTTGACATCCTGTTGGGTTTGCTTCGCTCAATTTAACATATCTCCATCGGTGGTTGACTAGTTTCGCAGTTATTTGCACGGACGCCGGCAACGGATACGTTGTGACGATTCCTTTTCGTCTTGGTGTTGTAAATCAGCCGGTGTACCGCAGGGTGGCATCTTATCTCCTCTTCTTTTTGCACTTTTTATAAATTATATTTCTCGTCAAATCACTTCTTTCTACCACCTTTATGCAGACGACCTCCAAATTTACACCCAGGCTCCACTTAATGAGTTGCCTGATGCGATCACCGTCACTAATAATAACCTGCTTTATATAGGTGAATGTAGGGTTGCCATTCGTCCGGGTTTCCCCGGATTTGTCCTAGTTTAGAAGGCGTCCGGGAAGCGTCCGGGCGGGTTTTTATTTGTAGTCCGGGTTTTAATTTAAGGCCCAGACTCGGGTATAATTCGCTTATTTAGAAACAATGTTTTGTTCAACAAATTTTGTGGTTTCAATTTGTAATTCATATATGTTATAGTTAAGGATACGTGCTAGAGCGTCTAAATCGTGAAAACACGATTCCGTAAAATTTTCTTGTTAGATACAAAAATCCAAAAATGACTCCAAATTTATCTTAAGACCGTTCTTATGCGATGAATACTTCAATTTAGATCATGAAACTTTATACAGTAATTCAACATAAGATAAATAAGTGCACTGTAATTTACATTTTCAAAATTCCTTTTATTTTTACCATAAAATGAAAATACAAATGTATATTTTTATAATTTTATTATATAATTTATTTAAAACACAAAAACATAGAAATTGACGACACAAAATTGATAGATGAGTGGGTGAATTTAAAATCTTTCAGGCAAAATTTGAGCTTAAAACTTTAAGGAGATTCTGTTTGGTTTTTTAAGATGTAATATAGTTTAAAATTGTATTATAATAAATAAAAGTTTATTTATGATCATCAAAACTATATTTTATTCTACTAAGTATCTTAGAAAAAATACTCTGTTCAAACGTCCGGGGTGTAAGCTCCAAAATCCGGGGTTTTCACGTTTCTTGTCCTGGTTGACAGGTTTTTGAGATGGCAACCCTAGGTAAATGGAGCAAGGCTTATGAATTAAGAGTTAATCCTACTAAAACACAGACCATCATACTGGAAAGTTCACGAACCTTATCGAAAATCAACTACACAACACTCCCTCAAATTAAGTTTGATAATGTAACTGTTCCCTACTCAAAGGTTGTGAAAAATTTGGGCATCTTCATGGATGTCGTGATGTATGTCGTGGGGTCCTCAGCTCGAATCTGTGAGCCGGAAGCTATTTGCCTCTGCTGCTTCGCTCAGGAGACTGCGAAGCTTTCTTCCGATAGCTACTAAAGTTGCGCTTGCACAATATCTTCTTCTCCCAATTTTAGATTACGCTGATTCCTGCTATCTTGACCTCACGGAGGAGCAGCACAATAAGCTTGAGCGTCTTCAAATTTATGCATAAGGTTTATTTTCGGACTCTGGAAATACGATCACATCTCCGAATTTCGTAATTAACTCAAATGGCTCCCCATTCGACTTCGCCGGAATACTCACATTCTATCCCTCCTATTCAACATCCTTCATAATCCTTCCACGCCTTGTTATCTGAAGGAATGCTTCGAGTTCCTTTTTTGCACAAATTCCCAAACACTCCGATCCTCTGAAAACCTCCTTCTCAAAACCCCGATGCATAGTACCAGTTTCTATGCAAACTCCTTTTCCGTCCAAGCAGTCCGATTATGGAACGCCTTGCCGGTCTCCATTAGGAAATCCCCCTCACCTTTCCGTATTTAAAGCTAGACTCAAAAACTTTTATCTCCATGAAGAGTCGTGATTCATCTGATCACTAATATTAATAATATATGTATGAGTATGTAAGTACATATTTATTTATTTTATATATGATATTTATTTATATATCTATATAACTATTTAGGGTTCAGTAATTTTTCTTTTTCTATTATTAAGTTTATCTTTTTACACCTCGACCATTATTTATCCATTATGCAATGATCCTCTCCATCCAAAGGTTGTCTGGAAGAGATCGCTTTGTTAAGCGATATGACCGCCCATTATGCATACTTGTATTTGTTTATTTCTTTGTATCTGTTGTGTCTAGCTTGTAAGACATAGTAAAGAATTTTCATTCATTCATTCAACACTGTCGTATGAAGAAACTGAAGACCTTTTGAAAGTTGCTGTAGATATAGACTGTAGGTCATACACACACAAGCACACGCAAGTTCACACACACACGCACCCACACCCTCTCATATATACACTACTGTTACGAGCTGAGGGTTCGGGATAAAATAATTAAAATGAATCTAACCAAAATAACACTTTTATTCAACACTAAAATGCAATATACACGATCTTAATCACAACACACTAATTCACAACACTATCGCACAATAAACCACTAAAAAGTCACCGAAATGTTCGCACGTTATAGCCAAATCCAGACTGACTCTGCAGACGTCTCTACGCACTATTTATACCGAGCATTATTTCCAGAACAATCCACTAGTATCTAGAAAAGTATAGGTATTTCGATTGTCTACTATTTCTTAATCTGTGCAACGGTAGGTAAAAACGTGGTAAGTAGGTCATTCCATACCAAGTATTACCTATTCTGTGACACAGTAGGTATAACTTCGAGAAAAACCGACTATTACTTATTCTGTAACAGCCTCGGCGTAACACTACTAACTCACGCACACACACACAAACGCATATACACTGTATACGCATGCTTAACTTGTATATTTTTTTATAATTGGAATTAGGTAATAAACTCGGAGGGGGCGTTAGAGTACTATCGTGTTCCAGTATTGTTGTATTTACCATGTTTTTGTTCCAAAATAAAGTTATTTTGATTTTTGAATTAAGCTGAAACGCTTCTCAAAACTTATACAATTAAAATGTAACCTAAAGTAGGTACTTACTTCGTGTTCCGATACATTGTTTTACATTTGTATGTACCTATGAATATTTGAAAAGAGTTAGCTTTAATGAACATTACACTGAACATCAGACCATGTTTAAATACTTAGGTTTGCAAGGGCGGAGCCAAGGGCGGTAAAAGTAAATATTGTCGCTAAAATAGTACTGCAAATAACTATTTGCGAGCGAACGACCAAAACACCGACAAATTAAAGCCAGCAACAGAAACAATTAGCTTAGGAACTCTTCAACATAAAAGGGACAGTCGCTACTTTGAATTGGCAAACCACGCGTGCGAAGCCGCAGGCAGAAGCTAGTTTATAATATACTAGCTGTTGCCCGCGACTTTGTACGCGTTACACTACTAAATGTGTAGGCAACCTAGAAATAAAGCTTTAAGAGAATTTAAGAGAAATAAATTGATTTGCTAGCGGGAATCATGATACGGTTTCCTTTGATACCCACACTAGATAATAATCTGTTTCGTGGGTATCTATACGATTTAACATAAAGAGTTAATGAGCCTCTGAGCTAAACTCGCTGTTACAAATTGACACCCCATTTTTATCCCATGGGATCTGATTTATGGGATAAAAGTATATGCAATGTGTCTATGTGGTAATCAAGGTTATAATCTACATACTAAATTTCATCAAAATCGGTTCAGCCGTTACGACGTGATTGAGTAACAAACAAACAAACATCAAAACTTTCGCATTTATAATATTAGTGTGATTAGTGTGAAAATATATAGTTATAGCAATAGGTATGTAACGTGTTATATAGTAATTGAGCGAGCGCGAGCAAAGCGTCTCTATTTCCAGATTGGTCAAAAAATGCTTTTGTCCGGCTGTTTGTCTGTTCTCGTCTACAGGTAGCATTTTTCAACGGATTGTGACGAAAATGGGCACACGATAAATCTAGTCAATCGCGATTTTTGATTGGAGGAGAGGGGGGGGACGACGACGACAGGGGGAAGTTTGCTGTAGCGTTATTTATCGACGGATTTCAATCAAATTTGAGAGGCACACTAAGGGCTTCATTCTACACAAGATGCTGCGTAAAAAATTCAAAAGGGGGAGTAGACGGGACAAAATGAGGGTGGGGGGGGGGGGGGGGGGGGGGGAGTTTTTTGTAGCGTTATATATGGACAAATTTAAATTTTTGATATTTTTTGGGAATTTATACCTACTTATTCCAATCAGATTACGCAATCCTCTTCGCAATCGCAAATCGATTACGCAATCGCCTTCACGAGACAAACCCGTAGATACCAGATTTGGCCTCCTAGGAGCAAGGGAACTCGGGTAATCGCTAAAACTTATACCAATATTTTGCTCGTAGTCGACATATCGCACATGATAAATTTTGTCAAAATTTTGCATTTTTGACATATTTAGTGATTCGGAAACTAAATTTTTTTAGCTGCCAACTGGCAAAACAGAAACACTGTAAATCAATTATTTACTGAATTATAGCCTTAAAAAACTTTATTTTCCGCTCTCACCACTCATTCAGTCGACAAGTAAAACCGTCGCTTATTGAGTTCCCTTTTATTGTGTGTCAACTCGAGTTATAACATCCAATTTGGTTAAAAAACAAATTGTGAGCCAAGGGCGGATCCAGGGGGAGGATCATGGGGGTCATGACCCCCCCCCCCCCCCCCTGGGCTGGGTCCAGGACCTAGGTGGACCACTAATTATAATTGTTAAACATAATGTTTTATATATTTTTTGTCACAATATAGATTTTATGTAAGTACATTCAATATTTAATTAATTTAATATAATATTTTGATTTGAAAAATTGTTTTTGTTATTTAAATATAGGTATTTTTAAGTGCAGTATGTAAGTACATTAATGAAATACCTACTTTTTACTTGTATCTATGATTATAAAAATTAAATTATAACTTCTTGTGACTTGACCAAGACTATGTGACCCCCCCCCCCCCCGGCAAAAGCCCCAACGCTGGATCCGCCCTTGTTGTGAGCAGGCAAAGCAGTATTATAGTCATAATTGCTACAGTCTTTCTTGCATGTCAACTTGTCTTAAAACTATTGTTTGTTTAAATTGAATTTTGAATTAATACTGTAATGAAGCAAGAAAGAAAGAAAAAATATTTATTTGTGACGGTACAAAACATACACAGCACACAAGTAAGATACACACAATAGAACAAATTCATACACACAAAAACAGCAATACCCAACAAATGTGTGTCTCACAATTACCTATATATAAATGACCGACGTTACAAAAAGGCATCCAACTCAGCATTTGTTGTGCTTTTGGCACAACGCTGATCTTCCGTGTGAACCATTTAAAAATAGGATGTCACGGATGACTGCCCGCACAGTACCACAATTACAAAAAAATATGAATATATAGATAAATATAAGTTACCACACTAAGAAAAAATAAACAAATAAAAAATATAAATCGTAGCTAAGGATATTAAGTTATTAAAAGAACAACAATTTAGATGTTTGAGGAACTCGACAGGACGCTCACTTGGGAATCCCATATTGAGAAGGTATGTGGAAAACTGGGTGGAGCATACTATGCGTTAGGGCGACTGTCTCGTTTATTGCCTGGTCACGTGGTTCGCTCCTGTTACTTTGCCACTGTCCATTCGCTCCTTAAATACGGGGTGGAACTGTGGGGGCGCGCAGCTGACTGGCAGCGTGCTTTCCGTATGCAGAAGCAAGCCGTGACAGCAATGGTCAGAATACCGCAGGATACCTCCGTGAGACCGTATTTTCAAGAACTTGAAATATTGACGCTCCCGTCTATCGTCATATTCCAGGTTGCTGTCTTTGTGCGGTCTAACCTAGAACTGTTCAGCAAGAACAGGGATAGGCATCCGTCCAACACTCGGAGAGCTGACAGGCTTGCTACCGTGTCCCGTACCTTGGCCAAGTCGGATAAGGTAACGCATGTAATGGGACCGACAGTATATAATAGACTACCCTGTACTGTAGCTGAGGCAACCAGTTGCTATACATTTAAACTCAAACTGAAGCGCTGGCTCCTGAGTAACACCTTCTACAGTTATGAGGAGTTTATTGACATGACGAAATAATAGATACTATATTTTTATTAGACTATTGGATATTAACTGTTTTTATATTGACTACCTTATTGATTATGTTGTATAACTATTTATATTGTATTATTAATATATTATTTGACTTATGTAATTCTTTATTAATATCCAAAGGAGAACGGGCATAAGTGTATGGAAGCTGGTCTACCTTGCAATAAAAATGAGTCATATGTCAATATAAAGGTAATTCTATGTATTTTCATATGTAGAAAGTCGCATTTCTCTAAGTATTGTCCGATCTGAGTTCTACTAAAAATTGAATCTGATAATATTTAGTGCCAAACATTGAATATCGTGGTAATTAAAAAAACATTTTGTGTAATGTAATGATTTTATTTAAGTTAGGTAAGTAGTAATACAAATAAAAACAACATCTTCTTAAAAAATCAAAACAATATGTTATTAAACATTATCATCATCATCATCATCGATGAGAATACTGTTAAGGAACAATGCAGGTTCATTGAACCCTTCATGACGGGCATAACCTACGTACCATATAATTGACAGTACATGGGCACAAGTACCTATAGTACGTCGCCCTGTCAAGCAGGTACAATAATATTGTGTAATATTGTTATTAATATTATTGATTAATATATAACAAAAATATTTCCTAGCTCGGACATGTCGAGACTGTATACGTCCACGTAATAGCCAAGCCTCTTCGTTGATATCATATTGTGCCAAGTCTTCTAGAGCGTTATCTCTATACGTCTCGATTATATAAAGACCATTTTGTAAGTGCTCGCTACAATATGATCGAGCGAGCTTTAACTGGTAAGTTCCCAAGGCAAAATGTATGACTTGTTCTTCACTAAGCCTTGGGAAGTTTTCTATTTCATTTGCTTCGATTCGCATGAAGTCTGATCTCCTATAATTCAATCTCTTTGCTTCCACATAATTGTGCAATGTGTTTGGTATGTGTATTTTAGCTCTTATTGAATTCAAAAAGGCTGCTGCGTGTGAACTATCTTCGATGGGGGCGTGGAAGTGGTTTAGAATGGCTGCAGCTATTTTGAAGTCAACAAACATTTTTGGCAACGTTTTATTAAAATAGTTTTGACGCAAAAGTTTAAAATCTTGCTTAAATCTCCCATTTACTACTTCCACCACCCATCGGCACATGGTGACCAAACGAGACTGATTAGCTTGTTCTGTAGTGAGTTGATTTTCTCTTCTGTCTTTAGTTGGTGGCACATGATGTTCGTAGCCACAAGCTTCTATATCCTGCAAACTATCTCTAAATCCTCTGTCTAGGATAAACGCATCATTACGTTCGAGTAACCAATGCAGCGGCTCATCTTCGTTATTCATTATTTCACTAATGATCTGGGCATCGGTTCTGGTAGCGGCAAATGGCCCTTTGACATCTAATATATAGCCGTCCGTGAATACCATTAAAAACGGCTTCAACAAGTTTTGATATTTGTGTAAGCTGTATGACAGCCGTTGAAACAAAAAGTTGGAGCTTTTGTTAATATATATATATGTACCGTCACATATAATTATGGCTTTGATGTTTTCATCGTTTCCAAATAAAGCCCTTGGAATTGTTAAGTTTCTTTGAAGGATATCATTTCTGGTAATGTGGTCCACACCTAGATGCAGCACAACGTAATCGTTGCTCAGACATTCTCGAACTATAGGCAAAAAACGTTCTAGTTTTCGACGAGACATATGAAATAACGTTGCCAGTCTCTCATCAGAGTCTCCAGTTCTAAGTTTTGTTAAATAGATGCCTAATGCAGTTCTAGGCTGGTTACAACGTTCACTTAGTGACGGAGTTTGTTCTAATATAGCTTCGAACTGATCGTAAGTGTGCCCAGTCCATAAGTGCATCTCTTCATTAGACAAGGTGCCTCTGTTTTCGAAGTCGATTCTGGGCTGGTTGTTAGCAGCCATTCTCATCAAGTCACAGAGCGATGTAAACTGAGCGTCATTAAAATCATGTGTCACATTACACATTTGCGGCAGGTTGCTCCATTCATTATTTTGTAAGTGTTCTGTACACACCCTAGCGCTATCAGGAATAAAAAGCTTGCTCTCACAAAATACATTAATTCTTATCGCGTTTGGTATATGATTACGGGTAATATTAGCACAGTTGTTGTAAATACAATGCACCGAAGTGTTCGGTGCCCTCGTGTATTCTTGAGAGTGCAATGTACCAGGCGCTCGCGCCGCTTGCTGTGCAGGTCTATGATCACGCTCAGTCCTCTGCCAACATCGGTGACACAAGCTTCGAGTACTGTCGAACACCACCTGAAAATAATAACAATTAATACTTAAAATAAATAAATCCTATGCCTAACTACTCAATATAATAAAAATAAAAGGTAACTAACCTCCAACACAGCATGTTGTTGTATAAACGCGGCGAATTCTGGTCGTTCCCTTTGCAGGTTATCAGCCAAGATATGCTGCTGGTACCGTCCGCGGTAAAGTCCTCGACGACACATCACACAGTTTCGAAAAACTTCCATTATCGGTAGGCAGTTCAAAAGTCAATAAGTCGAGCCAAAGTTAACACATTAGGGAAAGAAACAGGGTGCAAAAGCAAGCCAGGATCAGTAAAAACAGAAAAAGAAGTTCAAACACAGCACTATCGTAACAAGACGTGACGTAGCCACTCACTTGATGCGATGCGACTGATTATTGTAGCCGTCCGGCGCGGCGCGTACACAACCGTTCCCCTCCCCCGCGTACGCATCCCTCTCCCCACGGCCCTTACATCGCTCTTCTCCCTTCTCGCTCTTGCTACTGCATTGTATAGGAGCCTTTATGTATGGATATAGTAATCGTGAAACCGTTATTTTATGTTCTTTAAAACAAAAAATGCTGGTGTTTGCATGGCTGTAACTCAAAACGGACAGACTTTTGGGGAAAGTTCCAATAGTATATTTTGATGTACTATTGTATGCCAATTCGAAAATGTGCTGCTCATTTTTATTGGACTGTAGACCAGGATGCCCGTTCTCCTTTGGCTTGTTTTTTTATTATTTTAAATAACTTTTATTATTTGATATTGTGGTTATAATCAATATTGTAGGAACTATACTAAATGTGTACAGTGTGTACCGAATTAATTATGACGTGTAATATTCTTACCAAATAAATGATTATGATTACACATTTTCACGACAGGATTCCAGGCTCCAGATAGTTGAAAACCATCTTCACGATTAAAATTATTGTGTTTGGTAATCTCAATTGCTTTTTGAACCAGTCTTGGCATGAATGTCGCTCAGTCATGGTAAATATCCCGTTTATAATACAAATAAATTGTAACTGTATAAACACAGATTTGCTTAAGATGAAGCTATCTTGCCAGTTCATTATTTGAACTTTGTTCGAATAGGTACTCGAAAAATCAATATTTTGTTATTTTACCAATTATTTCAGTGTTAACACCAAATTAAGGAAAAATAAAAGAGCAGCGAAAATCGTGATGGCGGTAAACTTCAGTGAAAGCCATTATCCGTTGTCTATACCGGAGGATCATCGGGAAGTCATCAGGCGTGTGAATATACTTCATGTGAAATAGTGGTATTTTCTGCTTGTTCTAAGCTCCCTGGGCTAGGATCAGTTATTCGCTTTTGATAAATGATCCCAACACAGACAGATTGTATAACAGTATTAACATTTAACAGTACTATAGACGAAATCGCCAGAGCTTAAGGACAACACGCGGCCGAGATGTTCACTGATCGTGCTTTGGCTGGATTGCATGACTTGATGTCTAGTGATAAAAGACTGTTCACCGATCATACATTGATTTGAATGAGCTGCGTATAACACCCGCCAATAAACCACATAAAGTGCTGCAAGTGCCATCCGATAATCATACTTCGGTAGAAGTGCGTATGTCCTCATCCATATTGTCCATCACTGTAACTCGTTGATGGAGCTAAATATGCTTTCCGTCGATCCTACTATTACGAAAGAGTTGCATGTGTTGTCCACTGATAATCTCGCAGATGGAGTTGCATGTGCTACCTACTGATGCTACTACGAAAAACCATGTGATGTATTTTAATGACTTGTCCACGGAATTACATCTCTCCGTTAACTATCCGTATAATAACTCGTAATAATAACTCGCTGACGGATTCAATTTACTAATAAGTTTTATGTCATTAACATATAACTCTAATAAAAAAATAATAATAATTAGATTTTGATGGTAAAGGTACACTATGTACTGTATTATTTGTTCATCTTGATCATATCAGCCACAGGGCGTCCACTGCGCTACATATTTTTTGTTTATTCTTATATATTATTGGTTAGCGTTTGACTTCGCAACAATCTCGACTGATGGTTGTTTTTGTGTTTTGTTTTTAGTTTTGCGCTTCTGTGCGCCGAAATACCGCACTAGACATACAAAGTTATTTGCTGTATCGCACTCATCAACTAACTATGCACAACATTCAATCGTTAACAGACTACAAAGAGTTTACAATAAGGAGTTCTTCTCGATTGATATTTGTCATAACAACAAGGGAACTTTTAAAAGTGAAACTTTAGAATTAATAATGGAGGATGACACATATGCATGATAACAACGCAACAAAATACTGGTTATTATGGTATATACATATATATATTTATGAATTTATGATGTAACTACTTATATATGTGTATTCAATGTATTTTATCAACCTTTTTGTGTTCTTACACGTAATTTGTTTTGTTCGTATTTTTAGTTTAATTAGACTGTCTATTTATAAATTATTTTTTATATAAAGTAAATCCGTTTTTGGCCGTATGCTACGCTTAGTATAAGTTTGTATCTGACATAATAAGGGCTGTGGATTTTGTGAAATAAATAAAATAAAAAAAAAAATAAAAATGGTAAGTGATGACGCAGTCTACGATAGAATAATCTTGCCTAGAAGAAACCTATTCCCTTGCAACTTGAAGATCCCCTAAATGTCGCTTATTAGAAAAAAATATGTGATTTTCACATAATTTAGAAGAAAATATGGAAATGTTTTTCTGTTCATATTCAAACAAAAAATTAATAATTTCATTTCAGCTGGTTTTTATTGGATTTTATTTCAACTAGTGTTTTCCTAATATACAATAGAAGATTTTATAGTAATCATTCAACTTAAAACCTGAAATTATCCGAATAAGCTCATTAAATGACAGGCTAGAACGTTGATTTATAACTAATTTAATTAATTGAGTGGGCAAGATAGTGTTCACTTTGAATAGTCTTAAATTTATCGAATTTATGATATGCATAGCCAAATAATGCAACATTAGAATAAAACATTTTTCTAGTCTTACATATTACAGGAAAAAGAGCTACGAATTTTCAAAACTTCATAACGCTGTATCTCCGATCAGTGTTTTTAGGTTACGACGGTGTTACTTATGGGGTGCGATATGTAAGCCAATTGGAAAATTCAAGCAACTGAAATTCGATTTAAAATTGGACTTGCTTCGTTAATTTTGTTGCGCAAATTACTTTTTGGACTTGTATTTGCATTTTATTAAACCATATCCGGCCTCACTTACAAATATTTTTTTATTTTTCGGGACTTGTACAATTTCCTTTATTAGGGCTCGCGAGGTCTACTGTTCTCACAGAACTACTAGTAATAATATATATTGTGAAATGTGATGATAAAAATACCAACAGAGAGCGAACACGGCGGCGGTGGATCCTGAGACTGCAGTATCAGCATAAAAAACAAAGATTAACTCTAAGAAATGCATTGCAAATGCAGCACAAACTAAGTATAATTATGAATAACTTAGTCTAAGGCAGAAGGGTGAGGGGTAAATCTACGTACAATTCTTCTTTACGCAGACGGTATGAAAATCCTATATAAAATTAACACTATAAATGATGCATATCATTTGCAGGTCCTTATTCATTTTCAAAATTATTGCATAATTAACAAGTTAGATTTCAATATTTCCAAGTGCAATGTCTGTTCTTTTACACGTAAGCCAATTACTATCTAGTTTAACTATAGGTACCTTACACAACTTACCTCTTACAAGGGTAGACACAGTTAGGGACCTTGCTGTTTTGTTTGACAGTAAACTTCTTTTTGACGAACATATTGAGAATGTTGTGAACAAAGCGTCTCGTGCACTTGGTTTTGTTTTTAGAATGTCTTCTGAATTTACGAGCATTAAGACCATTAAAATCCTGTATTGCGCGTATGTGCGTAGTCACTTGGAGTTCGCCTCTCAAGTCTGGAATCCCTGCTATGACGTGTATTCTACACGTGTAGAAGGAATACAAAAGAGATTTATGCGATACTTGCAGTTTCGTGCTAAAGTTTATCTTCCTGATTATATAACCAGATGTCGTAAATTTCACTTGCTGCCCCTGTATGAACGTAGAAAAATTTCCGATTTGTCGTATCTTCTGAGCATTGCAAATGGCACGGTTGACTGCTCCGAGTTACTGGAGCTACTGGGATTACGCACTTATAGAGTCACAATAAGGAGACCGCACATTTTACATGTTCCGTTAGTTAAAACCAATTACAGGCAAAACGCATTTGTTATTCGAGCAAGCGCCTCGCTTAACACTTTGGCAGATGCAGATTTTGATATATTCAATACTTCGACAAGCAAGTTAAAATGCTTGCTTGCAGATAAGTTCTTCTGTAATAATTAATGTACCTACCTAAAACTTAAGAACGAATATTGTAATGTCAAACGGTTTTCGTCCACTGTAGCTGTGTTTTTATATAAATCTTTTTAAAAAAATTATCTGTGTAAATTTGTAATTGGCTCTAAGAATACATGTATGTTTTGCATGTATTATAATTTATCTTGTTTTCTGTGTACCTCTAGCTGTAAGTTTCCTTAAAATAATAATAATAAAATAAAATAATAAGATACACAAAATAATATAAAAATATTAAATAAACATAACTAGTGGTTTGCCCCGAACTGAGATCACGCGAGTCTTCCATACAAAACAAAAACATGTAATCTTTGACAAACAAAATAGTGCCATAAAATGAACTACCAAATTACTTGACCTACAGTTTCATTCAAATTACAGGTAACGGGAGTTCATGTAATTTGGTTCATCTTTGTGGGGTAGATAATGATGTTATTCTGGATTTCAGACTTTTCCCTTTATGTATGTCTAAAGCTACACGTATACCAAATTTTAGCATTGTGGGATTTGTGGTGTACCCTGTCTGTGTGGGATTTCGGTAAAATTCAGTTTATGTTATGGCTAATAAGCTAATAACTTAAAAACTATAAATGAAAAGGGCTCGAAATATACTAACGAAGACCTTTCATTAAACGTCCAACTTCACTTGATTGTCTCAGTTTGTTTTTTTACCTCTCTTGAACTTGAATATTTCGACAACCCCTCCACTTTTTTAGCTCATTTGGTCACACCAGGATTGTGCCATCGTTAACTACCAATATATCAAAATTCACTATGATCAGACCAAAGCTTCGAAAGTTATCCTCGGACAAACATACATAGTACATACAAGGCCGATTTGACCAAGTTGATTTGGAGATCTCGCTTCGCTCGATCAATAATAATTGGTCAAGCGTGTATCAGATCAAGCACAGTGAAGGTTCCGTAGTGAGTACGGCTGTATTTTAGTCATTCTAAAATAAAAAGTTAGTTTTACAGTGCGAGTTCGTGTGTATGTCGGTACCGGCAGTAGGCAGTTTCAGCACTTTGGTGCCGTTAACTCGAAACCCGCAATATCAGAAATCAGAAACATGTATTGTTTGAACTGATATACAATGGGATTGTATTAAAATATGTAAAAGCTATTACATTTCAGGATGTACAGTGATATAACAGTAGGTAGTAAAAAAGAGATTAGGTATAATACTAATTCTGCCGAGTATAAAGCCTTTTATAACACTAGAATTAGGTACCTACTTACGTGTAGGTATTTAACTTGAGCTTACTTTATTAGTACATTACAAAATAAGTAGAGTGAGCGTGTGGACATGGGCAGTGAGCCGGTGGGCCCCGCTCGGCGACGACGGCGGGGCAGTGAGCCGGTGGGCCCCGCTCGGCGGCGGCGGCGGCGGCGGCGGCGGCGGCCGGCCGGCAGTCGTGGAGGCGGCGCGCCGCGACCAGCCGCGTGTCTCCGCCCGCTCGCGCCGCGTACTAATCGTACAACTTCGCCGACATTGTACGTTACGTACGAGTACTTGCGCCATCACATGCGACCTCCACATTATATGCTCTATCACCCTACATTATAATGTAATCAACAAAAGTTGCTTGCAAAAAGAGTTCCGAGAGTTATAGCTAAATTAAAGTAATAAGAGTTTGCGGCTAGTCTGTTGTGTTCGATCATTCTACATACAAAATATTCAAGCATTTGTATGTAGCTTTCTGCAATGAAGTTACGTTAGGAAGGTATTCTTTTGCGTATCTACCTTTTTACCAAACTATTAATACCTAGGTACTTTTAGTTAGACCCATGGTTCTGAATAGTTATTGACCTCGTATAAATAAGGAACTAATGGTAAATTGTTATGTGTATGTACGAGTAGGTACCGATACCGAACAGTGGTGTAATAAAACTGTCATGTGAATCTCACAACCCACTTGTTCTTAGTTTTACTTCAACAATTGTTCCCAATACTCAGATGCAATGCTTTGCAATATCTGCATGTGAGATGTTGGGAGTGCACTATTAAACCGTAGATCCTACTTTTAGAACTAAAACTATTGGTACTTAGGTCTATTTGAAACATTTGTACTCGTACATAATCTAGTTGAGCGGTAAAAATTGAGTGCAGAATGTGTATGTGACCGGCATCGGCATAACCAGCATGCACAGGAGGAACCCGCCCTAGGAGCTGACGTCGCGGCGTTCGGTATGGCGGCGCGCCGGCTCGTGCTGAACGGACTCACGGCCGAGGTGGGCGCGGGCGCCGCGGTCGCTGCCGGGGCGGGGGACTCGCCCGACGAGCTCGAGTTCTACCACGAGCTTGAGCTGTACCGCCAGCTGCTGGCGTTGCCGGCACCCACATCCGCATCCGCGCCCGCACGCCGCGCGCGCACGCCCGACCCTCCGCCGGTCAGGAAGTGCCTCGGTGCGTATGTGACAGTTCACATGATAACTTACACACGGCTACACATCAAGCTATACATCTCCAGTATAAGCTGACCTCTCTTCTACGTAAAGCCTACACAATGCGAGGTCAGCTTATACTGGAAATGTATAGTTTGATGTGTAGCCGTGTGTACGAGCGTTTTATTGATCGAGCAAAACGAGTTCTTAAACCAACTTGGGGAACGGTCATCCAAGCTTCGTGGAAATTCGATGTAGATAACTAATGATAGCACAATCTTGGTGTGACTAGATGAGCTGAAAATGTGGGAGAGTTGATGAGATATTTTATTTTGTTTATTTAGAGATATTTGTATTCAAGAGGGGTCAAACAATACAAAACGACAATAATGAATTGTAAAGTGGGATGTCTAATGTAAGGGCTTGTCACTAGATTTCATTACATTTATTTTATTTTTGACTATTTACCCTTTTTTATTTTTGACTAGCTGACCATTCCGCAGCTTCGCACGCGTAGTTTTTTATTAAAAACATTACCCTTCTTCTCCGCAGTTGGGTCAAAAGTAGCCTGTGTCACCCGGAGATAGTGTAGCTTCACAAAAGTGAAAGAATTTTTTAAGTCGGTCCAGTAGTTTCGGTGCCTATTCAATACAAACAAACAAATAAACAAATCTTTCCTCTTTATAATATTAAAAAGTTTTTGTAGATATTGATATGTTCTTTAATATTGTAGAACATACTTTTGTTCTATCATCAATAGTTTCCGCAGCGCATGCGACGAAAGACGTTTTAGGGCACTTTTTTACACCTTGGGTTACGTTACTTAAGTTTTAGTAAGGATCTCTAATCTTTTCTAGCAATAAATATAGCCTATGTTACTTAGGGTAAATGTAGCTTTCCAATGGTGAAAGAATTTTTGAAATCGGCACAGTAGTTCTTAAGTTTATTCATTACAAACATACACACAAAAATACAAATCTTTCCTCTTTATAATATTATAGTATATAGTATAGATTTAAGCTTTGTACTTAGTTACACTATATTTGCACTAAAAACAGGTATCGAGTAAACTGACACATCATGACGCATGCAATTGTGTCGAAATATCGGGATACTCAAAAACTCACATAACATGGTAAATAACCTGTTTTTATTACAAATAGTGTTCATAACCATGAATTTTTGAAAAGTTATAGTTTTAGAGTTATTATATGAGTAATGAGAATCCCCACAAAACAAATTGCAAAAATAAATTTGAATAGAGAAATGATCTGCTAATTGATTAGTGTGGCACTCTCGCGAGAGCACTCGTTGGGCCAAACCACTGGCAGTAGCTGTAACGGTTGTAGCAGCTGCTCTTTTATCCCAGTTTAAGTTTACATTCAGTAAATGAATGTGTGTATCTGGTTAAACACAACCTTGTGTTGCGTGCAGATGCGCGACCACGACGCAGCCGCACGCCTGCGCCGGCGCCGAGCGCGCGCCGCGCCTCCCCCGCACCCGCACCCGCCGCCAGGACCGCCAGGGTGAGTCCCACTGCCTTCATTATAAACTACAGTTCGTACATGCTCTTTGAGTAACGGGCGGCCTGCGCGCGCTAGGTAGCAGGCGCCGACCCTTCAACCTGAATCTATCGCGGTCATTTTGTTGCATCGCACTACTTTCTTGGATGGTGAATAGCCTCGAAAAGTAACGATTTACTTCTGTAAATGGGTGGTTAGCAGGCGACTTTGGCGCAAGGACCGCGCGAACCTCACGCGCCGTCTAAAGCTCCAATTACAATATCGTAATAGCCTGACCCTCCTGCCTCAAGTACCTATTTAAGACTGACAGGGTCTGATACGAGTACCGGAAAGGTTTTGCGAGTCGCGAGAGCTTGCATTGATTTATTACATTAGGGCAGAAAATATGTAATCCAGACGAGACTTTTCATTGTAACGGCTACTAGGCAAGAACTTTATACGCGTAAGTACTTATTTATTCACTTTGAAATCCGTCAATGATGCCACTAAAAAGTGCAAAATCTTGGTACTTTGCGCTTTGTCGGGTGCACCGGCGCGCCGGCCGGACACTATCATAGTTAAGCGTAGCACGGCTACGGAGCTACGAAACGTAGCAGTATCAGCGTAGCATGGCTACGGAACTACGAAACGTAGCAGTATCCGCGTAGCACGGGTAATGCTACGTTTCGTAACAAATAATATATAGACGGTGTAAACTCTCTCTGCCAGTTCCTAATAAATAATAGTCATTCATACATAATAGCAAGCCACATTCATTCTGCTTCTGGCAAGCCATAACGTCAAATGCAAATTTATTAGAGCGGCAAGACATGGGATCTGCTGGCCCTGGCGGGGCACGCCGTTGGATCCGCTATGACCTCCTAAATTCAACCAATTTGCACAGCTTCTGGCGCTAATAGAGAAAAACTAAATACACTATTGGCATCCACACAAACTATCTTTACAAAATAATCAACTACAAATAAATTATTTTAAACTCGTACCGTGTCTAATGAAATTACTCTATTTGAGTGTGTAATTTCTCGACTTGTTCGACGCAGTAAGGAGGCACGTTATCTGAACCGTACTATTTAGGTAACTCCTCTTGCTGCTGCAGCGCGGCGCGGCGCGGCGCGATGCGGTGTACCTCGAACACGTCCCAAATTAATACAACCACGAAGGAATTTCTCGGGCTCTCGTTTCTACGAGTGCGTAATTTAAAAACACTTGACCCAAGTGAAATGTTGAGCCTGCGCCTCTATTGTGTGTGTGTAGGTACTTCCTTTCATGCGTTTCAAGCCAGTGAACGTTAAAGTCGCAGTTTCGCGTAACAACCAAACCATATCATTAAGCTGACTTGCTAATCTCATTTGATTTGCTTATGTTTATTAAAGTTTTTGTGAACGTGAGAACGTGCAATGAAGATGTGAACGTGAGAACGTGCAATGAAGATGTGAACGTGAGAACGTGCAATGAAGATGTGAACGTGAGAACGTGCAATGAAGATGTGAACGTGAGAACGTGCAATGAAGATGTGAACGTGAGAACGTGCAATGAAGATGTGAACGTGAGAACGTGCAATGAAGATGTGAACGCGAGAACGTGCAATGAAGATGTGAACGTGAGAACGTGCAATGAAGATGTGAACGTGAGAACGTGCAATGAAGATGTGAACGTGAGAACGTGCAATGAAGATGTGAACGTGACAACCAACGATCTTTATCATCTTTATCTTTACATAGGATAAAGATGATGTCGTCTGTTATCTTAGATCATTTAAACTATTTAACGGATTTAATGTAGTTTTCAGCAATAGAAAAAGTGATTCAAGAAAAAGGTTTATATGTATATTACATAAATAGTACCTGCAAAAGTAACTGTTTGTTTGTTGCTTTGTTTGTTACCTTTTCATAACTAAACGGCTAAACGGATCGTAATGAAATTTGGCAAGGAGATAGTAAGGAGTAGATTTGGCATTCATTTATCCTGGGAAAAGACATAGGCTACTTTTTACCCGAGTGCACAAAAGGAGGGTAATATTTTTATTAAAATACCACGCATGAGAAGCCGCGGGCGGGTCAGCTAGTAAATAATAATTAAATATTGCTGGACATCTCACACAGTGATATCTAGCCCCAAAATAAGAAGAGCTTGCATGGAACAAGCTCTGCTTAGTTTGATTACTTAGAACTAATTAACTGATAGAATACTTTTTCGTAATCACATACGTCCTACTATATAATAATATAAATGCGAAAGTTTATATGTATGGATGTATGGATGCTTGTTACTCTTTCTCGCCGGAACAGCTAAACCGATTGCGATGAAATTTGGTATGTACGTAGATCATAACCTGGATTAACACATAAGTTACTTTTTATTGGCAAACCACACTTGCGAAGCAGCTGGTAACAGCTAGTTTAATATATAGAAAAACACCCAGATCCGGAACAAATATATTATGTAGATCATGCTAAAATTTGTTCCACGGCGGGAATAAAACCCGCTACCTCCTACGTCTCAGCTGGCCACTGCGCCAAGGAGGTCGTCTAACAATATATTCGTAGACTAACTCACATATTTCTAATGTATTTCTGTGAGTATCGTATCTTAGTAGGGTACTCGCAGTTCCTAGTGTAGCTGCAAACAACTGAGACGTTTGCATACTCGTACCTATCAACTGAGGCAAATTGCTACAACAAATGTACGCTCAATGAATCCTAGTCGATCGTAAATGTATCAGCTGCTAAGATTTGAACACAGATAATGTCCTCGGAATATTCACACGCGCCGGCTGGTTGCGTCGCTCATTTGCATCGCTAAAGATAGATCACCCGCTGATGCAGCGAATGCTCCACCCGCATCACCATGTCCATTCAATCTATGGGTACACATCGGAACGTCACCTTTCATAACTCGGTTGACGACATTTGCATCGCATTTTACGTTCACAAGAGGTAACAAACAGCTAAATTAAATAGTTATAAATAAGATAGGCGAAAGTGAACCCGCTATGGAGCTATTTAACAAATCGCTACGAATGACGCTAATCATTCGCCTTGCTTCTTTTATAATTTCAAGCTCATAATAGTGTTTCAGTAATCACTTTTATAAAGATTAATCGCCAAAATGGGATTTGATTAACGAGCGCATATGATTGGGCGACGCGACGTGGCGGCGGCGAGTGGGCGCTGTGAGTGCGCTCGGTCGTTTCGGATATTGTTCGCGTATATTGCATTCCTTTGTCGGACCTTTTCGAATTTCTTGTCTGAAATAGAGCTTCTGATTTTCGACAAAGTAAATATCTGGAAGATGGATGAGCTGATCGGAGCCTGTTATATGTTGGGTGCCTGGAATCAAATTAGTTGCTTCAATTAAGTAAATTCTACACACTTGGCAATACATTGTTCGGTTCGGTTGGTTAATCGTATCAAAAAGATAATGAGGTGCAGACTATAATTTTGGCACTTCTCTAGGAATAATTTCCCGGGCCGCTGGTTGGCCGCGCCGCCGCGCCAGCGCCACGCGCCCGCCTAGTTACCACCGCGGGGGGGGGGGGGGGGGGGGGGGGGGGGGGGGGCATTGCGCCGGATCTCTATATATTACCGTTTCTATTAAAATAATTCCATATTGGAAACACGCGCCGCTAAATATCACTAGTAAGCTATAAAGCTACTCGCTCGTCGACCCGTAGGTACCTACACACTATTACGTTTACATTTAACCTGTCTGATTGTGTCCCACAGTGACTTACACAAAGCAGCACAAGCCATGTCAAATGACTTTACTCAAGTAGCCAAGTGGGCACATGATGTAGGTCTAGTCCTGACTCCGACAAAACTAAGATAATTCATTTTCACTCGTCGCATTTACAATCTTCTAAACAGTTTGAAATATTTGCTCACAATAATAATTGTCTCCATGACACTATTCCAAATTGTTTAAGCCCATCCATAGAAAAAGTTTTGTGTCCTCGGTTAATTATTTGTAACAAGCTTCGCGCAACCATGGCCAGATCTTATATAATCAAGCCAAAAGTGCCATTCAAAATTTTGTAAACTTGTATACTGCCCTTGCTGAATTAATTATTACCTACGGAATCACTAGCTATAGCAGGACATTTAAAACATACCTTGACAAAATTATTACATTACAAATGAGAATTTTGAAATTAATTTTACCATATAACCTAAAAGATAAATTCATAGACAATATCTATACGAGCACCATCTAATTTGTAGCATCTTGCACTTTACGCAAGCCATCAAAATCATCAGTTCTTCGGTTCGCGTTTGGTCATCAATCGAACCACGCATCTCATTATCAAATCAGTGAATTATCAATCAATATATCAGTTAAAATTTATCTCTAGTTTTACTGATATAACTATCATATCTTACCAGGGTGTGCGGACCGTACAATATCCTTGGCTTATTTAAGCATTGCAATAACATTTCAGTCCATGAAAAAGTTAATATGGCGTTATTAATAGAACAATTTAATAAAAGCAAGTTAATCCAACCCGTTATACAAAAAACTATTACGAGGAAAATAACAAATAATCAACTAGTTGTTCCTAAAATGAGAAATTTCTACCGTAGACGTACCACAAATTACATAATACCCATTCTGCTAAATAATATAACTGATAAAATAAAATCTTAACAAACAAAATTTCAAAAATAAATACTTAAATATTATTTACATAGGATTAAATATTCTATCACGTCATCTACATCTTGCCGAAATCATTGACACTTTCTATCAAAAATTAATATTTTGAATTATATGACAACTTTATTTTTTGTTAAAAACATAACACCCTGCATTGATTCATTTACTCACTAATTACGCATGAAGGTCACGCTGTCGCACCGCCATGCCACAATCTAGAAAGCCAGCGTACTCATACGCATGAAGGCCACGCTGTCGCACCGCCATGCCACAATCTAGAATGCCAGCGTACTCATACGCATGAAGGCCACGCTGTCGCACCGCCATGCCACAATCTAGAAAGCCAGCGTACTCATACGCATGAAAGCCACGCTGTCGCACCGCCATGCCACAATCTAGAAAGCCAGCGTACTCATACGCATGAAGGCCACGCTGTCGCACCGCCATGCCACAATCTAGAAAGCCAGCGTACTCATACGCATGAAGGCCACGCTGTCGCACCGCCATGCCACAATCTAGAAAGCCAGCGTACTCATACGCATGAAGGCCACGCTGTCGCACCGCCATGCCACAATCTAGAAAGCCAGCGTACTCATACGCATGAAGGCCACGCTGTCGCACCGCCATGCCACAATCTAGAAAGCCAGCGTACTCATACGCATTAAGGCCACGCTGTCGCACCACCATGCCACAATCTAGAAAGCCAGCATACTCATACGCATGAAGGCCACGCTGTCGCACCGCCATGCCACAATCTAGAAAGCCAGCGTACTCATACGCATGAAGGCCACGCTGTCGCGCATCCCACTCGCGCTAAGCACTCGAACGCTTGCGTGACTGGGATGGTCGACGGGTGATGAGCCGTTGTCTGTTCATACAATTTTATAATATATCTAGTAGTAAGTATACTAGGTGCTTATTCGCATAGCAGGTGTCGTAAGCGGATTGAGTACTACGAGTATGGAGTAATACTGTCTTGTATGTTGTTCATGTATAAATGTTACGAAGAAATTCGACGAATGTGAGTACACAGACAAACCTTGCATGGTTTAAGGGTATAATATTAAGGTTATAATGTACTTACTTGTAATAAATAAATTAAAAAAAAAACCTAACAATATACATATTTATGGTGTCTTACAATAAACAGGATGGAGATTTGAGGTAATGTCGTTAATCGCGATCGCAGGTGACTTTCCCACACTTGTAACAAAGCTTGTAAAATGCACGTGCGTATGTTTGTGTGTGTGTGTGAGATGTAGTGTGCGGCGGACACACTCGCTTTTCGACTGCAATGAACTCTTCATACGAACTTATAGTTAGATTTTTGCTGTATATGTGTTCACACGCGTAATACTGTAAGACTCATTCCACATTCAATACTCAACCCTCAGTCTTTTATTGTATTCCACAGTGTAATAACAGGTGGTAATTGATAGGTACAGGCTTATTATAAATAAATGAACTATGAATGGTTATGAATTAGGGACCCAATTGGTACTCCTTGCCTGGTATCAATTCAAATTACGTCTATTTTTTAAAAACGAAATATGTCACCAAAACAAGTTAATAATAGTTCGGGGAAAAAGTCTTTTCGCATTATAGTATGTATGAACTTGTAATAAAATCTCTTTGGCTATACTGTTTGTATCTAGCTGATTTTGGTAACATTAAAAGTTTAAATTTTAAAGAAGATAATTCCAAATTCAAATTAGGAAAATGTGTGATTTTTATTTGTTTTTCGTACTGTAAAGATGAGTGAATCTAATGAAGAAATTCGATACATTTTAAAATTTTACTACAAAAAACGTAAAAATGTAACGCAAGCCGCGAAAAAAATTTGCGATGTTTAAGGACTTAGTGCAGTGTCTGTGAAAGTAGCACACATTTGGTTTAAGCGTTTTCAATCCGGGAACTTTGATGTCAAAGATGCACGTCGCTCTGGTCGCCCTATTACGGATAAAATTGATGCCATTTTTGAAAAAGTGGAGCAAGATCGGCATATCAGTAGTTACGACGTAGCTGAAGAACTGGGAATTGACCACAAAACAGTTTTGGCGCATTTGAAAAAAACTGGGTACAACAAAACGCTCGACATTTGGGTACCCCACGAGCTCACTAAAAGATACCTAATGAACCGTGTACTCATTTGTAATTCTTTATTACGACGTAATGAAACCAAACCATTTTTGAAAAGCTGGTGATGAAAAGTGGATCACATACGACAAAGAACGTGCGAAAAAAGTCGTGGTCAAAGGCCGGTCAGGCTTCACAGACTGTGGCAAAACCCGGGTTAACTCGCAACAAGGTGATGCTGTGTGTGTGGTGAGATTGGAAGGGCATTATTCATTATGAGCTGTTACCACCAGACAGGACCATTGATTTTGAACTCTACTGCGAACAACTGATGAGATTAAAGCAAGAAGTTGAGAGAAAGCGGCCGGAATTAATCAACAGAAGGGGTGTGGTTTTTCATCATGATAACGTTAGACCTCACACATCTTTAGCCACTCAGCAAAAATTAAGAGAGTTTGTCTGGGAGGTGTTAATGCATCCGCCTTATAGTCCTGACCTTGCACCTTCAGATTTTCACCTGTTTCGGTCTCTTCAGGATTCTTTAGGCAGTGTCAGGTTAACATCACGAGAGGACTGCAAAAACTACTTGTCGCGGTGTTTTGATCAGAAACCCCAAAATTTATATAGCAATGGGATCATGTCCCTACCTACAAGATAGCAAAAAGTTATCGAACAAAATGGTACCTACATACTTTAGTTAAATGTAAATAAACTATATTAATAAATGTTTTGAATTTTCTTAAAAAATGCGAAAAACTTTTTCCCCAACCTAATATTTCCATAATTAAAAAAAGCTCCGTCACTCAATGAAAAATCCGTTAAACGTAATATAAGACCAGTCAAGTGCGAGTGGGACTAGCGCAACGAGGGTTTCATACCTTAGTATAATATAAGATGATCGTACTTTTCGTAACGCATTCACCAGCTTCTTCCCCAAGTCAAGCGTGCGTAAAGAAGTTTTACTTCTAAAACCCGCGTCCGAATCGTTCCGTCCGTAGGTACATCGTATGCCGCGGACATCGTAATTATCAAGCGTCAAGCTTATAACACTGATATTTTTGCGGATTAATAAGATTGTTTGAGCCAGCAGTGCCGACGCCGCGCTCACGTCGTCGCCTCACTGTGTGTGTGTTCGCACCTCACTCTGTAGGCGTTTTGTTCAGTGATATTTATTCCCGCGCGAAACAATACACTCCATCTAGATGTAAACGATTCGATCGCGAATTATTTAAGCACATGAGACGGGCGTACAGCACCCCCGCCCCCGCCGCCACCGCCGCCGTCCGCTCGCACCACATTCATTCGCTGAGTACGGCTCTCCCGGTCTTCTAAAGAAAGTGCTTCTGATTTTTCATTTATAATGCCAAAGTTGCAATTATGATTATTATCATATATACTAAAATATCGTATTATTATATCGTTTATATTATATATCGTATCGTTTTATTAAGTGTCGCTAGCGGATAGTTTACATGTTTGTTTAATAAAGAAAATGTTTGTTGTATTGAGTGCATTATCATCTGCTCGCGGCTTGCATTTGTCGCTCCAAATTGCGTTCAATGCATTGAGTTAATGTTTTATTTATAATAAGGCTCCTTGTGTTGTTGTTGCGAGGACTATGATTGAGAAGGCGGTTGTTATTACGTGAATAATGATTGTGTTAGACGGCGTGCGGTCGCTCGGTATCCAAGCTGTGCCGCCAAATATTTATAGTAGGTAAGCGTCACGTACGCGTACTCGTCGCCAGCTGCTGCCGCCCAAGGAGCCGCGGCGCTCACCGCCGGCGCCGATATCCCGCCAATACTCTTGTAAACTACACGCTCGATTTGAATTATTAAACTAGACACGTGGTTATTCAGATGTTTGGGGTTATGTTACATGTTAACATAAACTAGCTAAAATGCGTCTGCCTATCGTCGGGTGTCGTGTAGAGCGACAATGTCCAGGAAGCAGGAACGTAGGTTAAGCACTTTCATTGTTACTATTAAAGATCATAATAATTGTAAGGGAGTCGTTGAATATTTGTTTATTAAGTTTTGTTAGATGTCGAGTAGAGTAGTTATAGGTAGAATATTATGTTCATTTGCGAAGCAATGTTTGCAACTGTTTGTTTTGGGATTAGTGGCACTGAGTTTCGACCGGTGACGACCACGCTTAGTTTCGACAGATTTATTTATATTGCCTGAGGAGTGTTCAATGCAAATGTAGCGGCGCGGGCTGTTTGTCCGCCCGCCGCCCGCCGCCCGCCGCCCGCACCGGTGGCTCATCTCGCGTGAGTCCTGAATATTCATGGCGCTCCTCTCTTCTGTTCTACAATTTTGTTATCAACACGCCTTTAAAATTTACGATTGTATTAAACCGAGCAGTAAGTTCACTCGGAACGTCCTGTAGGTATCTAATAAAATTGTACAAATTTCCTGTAAAGCGATGCCAATCATGTAGTGAACTACAAGAATTGTTCGCACAAGGCGGTTCTCTTCGACCTTTATTATGCGCACCGCTAAAGAGTAGAACGCCTTGCCAGAGTCTTTGTTTCCTGATAGCTACAACCTGGATGTCTTTAAGTCGCGAGTGAATAGGTTTCTTCTAGGCAAGCGTGTATCATCGTAGACTGCATCATCGCTTACCATCAGGCGAGAACGTGGTCAAACGCAAGTCTATAATGAATAAAAAGAAAAAAACCTACTGATGCCTTATATCTGAGACTGGAAGATACTTTACTTAGAAGCAAGTGGTGGTAGTTTTTCTAAAATGAAATACTAAAAATGCCTTTGGAACTTTGTGGCTAAGGAATAGTTACGCTAGTTCAACGCAATAGCAACTTTAGATAAAGACAAGTGTGCACTTGCGGCTTCTACACCCCGGCCCAGGTCAGACCGCACCTATATTTGTTTATCACTCATGCTCTTGGGCATCCCCACAGTCTCCAGACTAGTTCTCGTAACGATGCCATGATCTGTGTGTGGCTGAGGGTCACCAACATGAAGCTTCATTTCACTGCCGTCTTCTAACCTCAACTCACTCCAAAACAATAAAATGAAAAACAGATATAAGAGAACGGTTAAACAGCGGCTGCACTCCCTCTCACTCAAAGTGTACCTGATGAGCAACATCCGAGCTCTGAACTCTAATCTCGTCGCAGGCCATCACCACCTGGAGACTGAAAAACCAGCTCTCTTGTTCCTTTCGAAGACGCAGATAGCGTGTCCGTCAGACACAGCGTATCTCTCTTACCCAGGGTTTACCCTGGGGCACAATTTTAAACCCTATGTACGCTCGAGACGATATCTGCTGTCGGCGTCTCCGTAACCTTGAAGACCCTGGCTTCTCTGTAATTTGGGCTATGGTGGATACGGGCCTGGAGAAAATCCTATATACCTATGTCTACCACTCGCACAGTGGAGATCAGGAGACGACCAGGCTTATAGCTTACCTCAGTGAGGCGGCAGATGCTCTTGACAACTGGACAGACAAAATTTCCTTTTTTACTTTTGAGGTACGGAACCCTAAAAATAGTAATGTCTGTACAAAAAGAAGTGAAATCCCTGATACGATGACATTCAACAGGACTTCATAATACAAGGTCTGATGATGGCCAGCATACGATGAACAGGATCTAGGGCACTACTAAAGCTAGAATTTAAATTTGAGCTCAAATATCAAATTATGACGTTAAAATAAGTCGAGGATTTTAAATTTTTACAAAATGAACCCCCGTGCTCTTAAATAATGCTTAACACTCGTTTTATTTTATTCACATAGACTTGGCTCTTTATTTGATGCTCTTTATGGCCAACTTATCTTGATCGAGACTTGACACGTTTTTAGAAAATGTATCCGGTGATATGGCGCACCAACGCCCTCCGCTATGCAAAGTTGTTTGTGCGTTAATTCTAGGTGCAGACTATGCATTGGATTACCTAAACTCATTAACAAGGCATACCTATTTAATATTATCTAAAGTTGTGTACACATTTGTCTAGTGTAGGTACGTATGAATTTGATGTTTGTTATCTAGGTACTTATTTTGAGTAGGTACCTACTTAGTGCGTTGAGTAAA
The DNA here is from genome assembly GCA_918857605.2 of Philereme vetulata. NCBI lineage: Eukaryota > Metazoa > Arthropoda > Insecta > Lepidoptera > Geometridae > Philereme > Philereme vetulata. The sequence continues at coordinate 6,548,630 of OU975423.1, read as the reverse complement.
TTTTCAGTTGCAGCATAATCCCGCAAGCTACCAGTGCTTGACAATACTCTTTCTGATAGTCTAATCTCATTGTTGGTTTTAAGCGGCCCGTACTTTTATCGGTAATTCATTAGCAGCAAATGTAGGTTACGGAGCCCGCGGCCGGCGCCCAGCGCCCGGCACCCGGCACCCGGCACCCGGCGCCCGGCACCCGGCACCCGGCAACCCGGCGCCCGGTACCCGGCGGGAGCATTCCACATCGGAAGGCACGCGCACTGAAACAAGTGGTTTTCTATAAATATCGCTCAACGCGCGTTTATTTGGCGCGACCCTCGTCACCGCGACTCGAGGAGATAGGGAGAATGGACACGGTTTCAGCATTAAAGTGCTAAACACCGTTTGTATTTTTTTAAAAGCAATAAACCAATTCCGTTAAACATAACTACATAGGTACTTGTTGTACATTGTAAGTGTTCGCGACACAGTCTATAACTTCTGCGAATACTATCGTGTTCTAGTATTATTGTTGTACCATGTTTTTGTTCCAAAATAAAGTTATTTTGATTTGATTTTTTGATTTTGATACTCGTATATAATATACATAGTTGGTAGTGAATAATAACTTGTTGGGCGGAGTGGCAGGCGGCGGTGTTTACGATCGCGGTCTGCGGACGGGCGCGCTCGCTGTGGTGTGTTCATGTCATAACCGGTCGTATTAATAGAATTTTGGTAGGTAATAAAGGAATTTTGATTGGTCCTCTTGTATGAGAATACATTTTATTAAATTTGACTAACTTCCGCTGCTCAGATTTTTTTTATTTCATACAATAAAACGATCCTTACAAAGGATTGCATCTATCGGCACCAAACAAAGTTTTACTAACTTGATTCATTTCGCAGAAAAAGTGTAAGAATGTTTGTATTTTGTAATATATTATGTCACTGTTGCTGATTAGGGGTACATACGGAATTCAAGCCTTGCAACCGAACTCACAATCTCATTCCGATGAACTAACCCACGTTCAAATCCTCGTAGCGCGATTTACAAATTCACCTGAACATAAAGTTAAGAGCATAAGTTATGTGTGTGCTAAATTTTGTATACTAAAATTGCCATCGTCCCGGCGAGACGTAAGCATTGTCCCGACGAGACGTAAGCATTGTACCGACGAGACGTAAGCATTGTACCGACGAGACGTAAGCATTGGAAGTAAGTACGTATTCAAATGTGCACAATATATTTGTGTTTTGGGGCACAATGCTAAGGAATAAGAATAACTGTAAGGGCTTGTTCGAGTCCCAGGCCATGCGCGCGGAACTGCGGACTGCGGACCCTCACCTATCACCTATAACGACGCCTTCAGAAAAATGGTACCTTATTTACCTATATCAACAAAAACAAATCAAATCAAATGTACTTATTGTTTGAATTTATATGTCACTGTACTTTTATGTCAAGTGACAAAGATGTTAGAAGTTAATAATAGAATCAATATATTTCTCCCTTTCAAGGCATGCAATTTTTTTTGTTTTAGGATATTTATTTTTAAAAACACATACTTACAAATAAAAATAATACACTTAAAAAACCTTAGTAGGTTTATCCTAAGTGCAACTTCAACATTCCTCTTTAGTATACAGAGTGTTTTTTTAACTGGGACAGTACGGCAGCACCCATAACCAGAGGAGATACAGGTGCAGTTTCTTTTAAAACATCAGCTCGTTTTTGAAGAAAAACATTTTGGCATTGAATTTTTTTTGGTCAAGCGTGAGTAGTGCCTTAAAATGAATCAAGTTGGTAAATTTTTTTTTAATGCCGATCGATGCAGTCCTTTGTAAGAATCATTTTATTGTATCGGATGAAAAAATCTGAGCAGCGGAAGTTAGTCAAATTTGATAAAATATATTCTCATACAAGAGGACAAACCAAATTCCTCCAACAAACATTTTATTAGATTCTAATTGCACATTAAAGAAGTATTAATACTGTAGCGATTGAGAAGTTTAGGAACTCCATGCTCTCATGGGCAATTTAAAAACATTTCGTATTTCAGAACAATTTTGAATTTCGTCATGGTTCTTGCATCTGTCGGACTTTTATATCAGTCATTGCATCATCTTATTTTTCCTATCATGGCATTGTCAAATACGCAAAAAGTAGACTTAATTGAAGCATACTTTCTCAACCGACGAAGCCCTACTACCCTGCTACAGTATTAATACTTTTTTCATGTCTAATTAGAATCTAATAAAATGTTTGTTGGAGGAATTTTGATTGGTCCTCTTGTATGAGAATACATTTTATCAAATTTGACTAACTTCCGCTGCTCAGATTTTTTTTATTTCATACAATAAAACGATCCTTACAAAGGATTGCATCTATCGGCACCAAACAAAGTTTTACTAACTTGATTCATTTTAAGGCGCTACTCACACTTGATCAAAAAATTTTTAATGCTAAAATGTTTTCTTCGAAAACGAGCGGATGTTTTAAAAGAAAATGTACCTGTATCTTTTCTAGTTATGGGTGCTGCCGTACTGTCCCAGTTAAAAAAAACACACTGTATATATAACTATTTGTATACATGTACGAAATTCTTATAGATATGTTTTTGTTCTGTACGTGGTACGTGGCCGTGTGTCGCCGCCGGCTCACATTCCATCGTTATCTGCACGAACATACAGGTTTCTCCAAAACGGCAAACTTTATGAAACAATTATTCAACTAGCAGTTCAGTGGTTATAAATGGATAAAATATTAAGTTACACTATATTATATACTTACTTCAATATAATATTATATTTTATTTTATATATTTGTAAATAGAATAGTATAATAGTCACAAAATTATCATCATCATCATCATATCAGCCGTAGGACGTCCACTGCTGGACAAAGGCCTCCCTCATTGATCTCCCGAAACTGCGGTTGGAAGCGGCCTGCATCCAACGCCGACCTGCGGTTCTTACCAAGTCATCTGCCCATCTTGTGGGTGGACGTCCTACGCTGCGCTTGCCGGTCCGTGGCCTCCACTCGAGAACCTTTCGGCCCCATCGGCCATCTGTTCTGCGCGCTATATGGCCTGCCCATTGCCACTTCAACGTGCTAATCCGTCCTACGACGACCACTGGCCCTGGTAACACACAACATCCGCACTTTGAGGCCAGACGAAAAGATTGTTGAGCTGGAAGAAGAAATTAGTAGATTACACTGGGACATTTTGGGGTTATCAGAAGTCCGTAGAGAGGGCGAGGACACGATATCCCTTAAGTCTGGTAACTTACTATACTACCGGGAGGGCAACCAACAGTCCCAAGGTGGTGTTGGGTTTCTCGTTCACAAGTCACTCATCAACAACATTATCACCATCGACAGTGTGTCGAGCAGGGTCGCGTACCTGACACTCAGAATATCTAAGCGATATTCGCTGAAGGTCGTTCAGGTATATGCGCCGACCTCTTCACACCCAGATGAAGAAGTAGAGTCTATGTATGAGGACATCAGTAGATCCATAAATACGAACAAAACTCACTTTATTGTTGTTATGGGGGACTTCAATGCAAAGCTAGGAATGAGAAGCGATGATGAGTTGAGAGTGGGGCAATTTGGATATGGGCAACGGAACCCCAGGGGACAGAGGCTGGCAGATTTTCTGGAGAAAGAAGGACTCTTTATGATGAATTCTTTTTTCCAGAAGCTGCCTCACAGGAAATGGACCTGGATGAGTCCCAACGGTTCCACGAGAAATGAGATTGATTTCATCTTGACCAACAAGAAACGGATATTCAATGATGTCTCTGTGATTCACAGGGTGAAAACCAGCAGTGATCACCGAATTGTTAGAGCCACATTGAATATGAACGTTAAACTTGAAAGGTCCCGTTTGATGAAATCTACACTCCGACGCACTCGCGCACATATCCAAAACCTCGAGAGCTTTCAACTCGAACTTGCAAATCGCTTTGACTGTCTAGAAGTAGATGCATCAGTGGACGAGATCAATAACAGGTTCGTAGAAACCGTCCATACGGTGGGGTCCCAGTTCTTTAAGACCCCCCGTACCAATAGACCTCAGAAACTCTCTGATAACACCCTTAACCTCATGGCTGAACGACGTTCTTTGCGACTGTAGTCTCCCGGTGATGCTCAGTCACATAGGCAGCTCAATAGAAAGATTTGGAAATCCTTGCGGCACGATATTCGTACCTATAATACATCTCGTATTAAAGATACGATAGAGCGGAATAAAGGCTCCAAAGTGTTCGTGAGAGATAATTCTATTGGGCAGAGCCGCATGACGAAGCTGAAGAGGGAAGATGGCAGCATAACGTCAAGTAAAGCGGAAGTGTTAAGGGAAGTCGAAAGGTTCTATGGACGGCTCTACGATTCGGTCACTAAACCTGTTTGCAGTGCGGCCAACGACCCAAGAGCCAAACTGACCCGACATTATACCGAAGATATTCCGGACATCAGCTTGTATGAGATCAGGATGGCCTTGAAGCAGCTTAAGAACGACAAGGCGCCGGGTGAGGACGGAATCACTTCAGAGCTTCTGAAAGCGGGTTGATCACCGGTACTTAAAGTCCTTCAGAAGCATTTTAATTCCGCCTTGCTTGAAGGTACGACGCCAAAAGCATGGAACGGGGGCGTGGTGGTTCTGTTCTTCAAGAAAGGTGACAACACCTTGCTTAAGAATTACAGACCCATCTCGCTTTTGAGCCATGTTTATAAGCTGCTTACGAGGGTCATCGCGAACCGTCTCGAACGCAGGTTTGATGACTTCCAGCCTCCCGAACAAACCGGGTTCCGTAAAGGCTACAGTACCATAGACCACATACATACGCTGCGGCAAGTCATACAGAAGACCGAAGAGTATAACTTGCCGCTATGTCTTGCGTTTGTGGACTATGAGAAAGCCTTCGATTCGATCGAAACATGGGCAGTGCTTGAGTCTCTCCAAAGATGCCGTATTGACTATCGGTACATCGAAGTGTTGAAGTGTTTGTATAAAAACGCCACTATGTCAGTCCGAGTACACGAACAGAGCTCGAAAGCGATTCCCTTAAAAAGAGGCGTAAGACAGAGAGATGTAATCTCTCCGAAACTGTTTACGACCACATTGGAAGATGCCTTCAAGCTTCTGGAATGGAAAGGACTGGGCATCAATATTAACGGCGAATACATCACTCACCTTCGGTTTGCCGACGATATTGTGGTCATGGCAAAGTCGATGGAAGAGCTCAGCACGATGCTCGAAGGCCTCAATCGAGTCTCCCAACGGGTAGGACTTAAAATGAACATGGACAAGACGAAAATCATGTCGAATGTCCATGTCGTCCCTGCCCCAGTTATGGTTGAGAACTCGGCTCTTGAAGTTGTCGACGTGTATGTATACCTATGACAAACAGTCCAATTAGGTAGGTCTAACTTCGAGAAAGCGGTCAATCGTCGAATTCAACTCGGATGGGCAGCGTTTGGGAAACTTCGCAACGTCTTTTCGTCCAACATACCTAAGTGCCTTAAGACGAAAGTCTTCAATCAGTGTGTGTTACCAGTGATGACATATGGAATCGAGACGTGGTCCTTCACTATTGGCCTTATGAATAAGCTCAGAGTCACTCAACGAGCTATGGAGAGGGCTATGCTCGGGGTTTCTCTACGGGATCGAATCAGAAATGAGGAGATACGTAGGAGAACTCAAGTCACCGATATAGCCCAACGGATTACCACAAAATTGTATATCTACTCAAATATGATGTACCTAATGTTATATACATATATATTTGTGAATAATGTATATACGTAATAATTTTATACAATATTAAGATAAGGTCAAGATCAAGATAAGATAGGTAAGGATAAGATAAGGTCAAGATCAAGATAAGATAGGTAAGGATAAGATAAGGTCAAGATCAAGATAAGATAGGTAAGGATAAGATTTCCTCAAGATCAAGAAGATAAGTGCTCCTCAAGAAATTACATACTCGTACGTGGTCTCCAAAGGATCGATCCTAGTACCTTTGCTTTTTTTAATTAGGATTTTTTTTATGACTCATCATTGCGCCTGTATCTAACATGCAGAGGGTGGGCTGGGGTCACTATGGCTAGCATTTTGTATGGCCCACCATTGCGACAATATTAAACGTAAAGGGAGTGGACTGCACGACGACGCTTCTGTAGCTGCAATTTTTTTACCTGATTTATGGCATAAAAAGTAGCAAGTTAATACTTTTAAATTAATTTAGGTAAAAATCTACGTACATACCAAATTTCATCGAAATCCGTTTAGCCGTTACGACGTTATTGAGTAACAAATAAACAAACATCCTCACTGAACATCATCACATAAATTAATGTGATATAATATGTTGTGATAAATTAGTACTCATTTAGTAGTGTAACGCGTACAAAGTCGCGGGCAACAGCTAGTTATATTAATTAACGCTGTAAGGCACACTAATTATACGTTATTTTTAAGTTTTCTCTGTAAATAAACTTATAATTGTTAAGAGAAAATAAATATTTTGAACCGTAAGATAAGAGTCGATAATTAAGGTTCCCATCCCGTCAGTCAAAACTAAGGTTCGCACGGAAACGATACGACGAAGTTGTTCTCCCCCTATATACTAAATCAAAAAATAAGTTGTAAAGTAGAAAGAAAATCTAAATTAAATGAAAATTGTAATACTGTGCTTAGAGAAAATGTAATGAAAAATGTAATATTGTGGTTAGAGAAAATGTAATAAAAATTTAATACTATGGTTAGAGAAAATGTAATGGAAAATGTAATAATGTCGTTAGAGAAAATGTAATGAAAAATGTAAAACTGTAGTTAGAGAAAATGTAATGGAAAATGTAATAATGTCGTTAGAGAAAATATAATGAAAAATGTAAAACTGTAGTTAGACAAAATGTAATGGAAAATGTAATACTGTGGTTAGAGAAAATGTCATGAAAAATGTAAAACTGTAGTTAGAGAAAATGTAATGGAAAATGTAATAATGTCGTTAGAGAAAATGTAATGAAACATGTAAAACTGTAGTTAGAGAAAATGTAATAATGTCGTTCGAGAAAATGTAATGGAAAATGTAATAATGTCGTTAGAGAAAATGTAATGAAAAATGTAAAACTGTAGTTAGAGAAAATGTAATGAAAAATGTAAAACTGTAGTTAGAGAAAATGTAATGGAAAATGTAATACTGTGGTTAGAGAAAATGTAATGGAAAATGTAATAATGTCGTTAGAGAAAATGTTATGAAAAATGTAAAACTGTAGTTAGAGAAAATGTAATGAAAAATGTAAAACTGTAGTTAGAGAAAATGTAATGGAAAATGTAATACTGTGGTTAGAGAAAATGTCATGAAAAATGTAAAACTGTAGTTAGAGAAAATGTAATGGAAAATGTAATAATGTCGTTAGAGAAAATGTAATGAAAAATGTAAAACTGTAGTTAGAGAAAATGTAATAATGTCGTTAGAGAAAATGTAATGGAAAATGTAATAATGTCGTTAGAGAAAATGTAATGAAAAATGTAAAACTGTAGTTAGAGAAAATGTAATGAAAAATGTAAAACTGTAGTTAGAGAAAATGTAATGGAAAATGTAATACTGTGGTTAGAGAAAATGTAATGGAAAATGTAATAATGTCGTTAGAGAAAATGTAATGAAAAATGTAAAACTGTAGTTAGAGAAAATGTAATGAAAAATGTAAAACTGTAGTTAGAGAAAATGTAATGGAAAATGTAATACTGTGGTTAGAGAAAATGTAATGTAAAATGTAAAACTGTAGTTAGAGAAAATGTAATGTAAAATGTAAAACTGTAGTTAGAGAAAATGTAATGAAAAATGTAAAACTGTAGTTAGAGAAAATGTAATGGAAAATGTAATATTGTGGTTAGAGAAAATGTAATGTAAAATGTAATACTGTGGTTAGAGAAAATATAATGAAAAATGTAAAACTGTAGTTAGAGAAAATGTAATGAAAAATGTAATACTGTGGTTAGAGAAAATGCAATGTAAAATGTAATACTGCGGTTATAGAAAATGTTATGAAAAATGTTATACTGTGCTTAGATAAAATGTAATACCGTGGTTAGAGAAAATGTAATACTGTGGTTAGAGAAAATGTAATACTGTGGTTAGAGAAAATGCAATGTAAAATGTAATACTGCGGTTATAGAAAATGTTATGAAAAATGTTATACTGTGCTTAGATAAAATGTAATACCGTGGTTAGAGAAAATGTAATACTGTGGTTAGAGAAAATGTAATACTGTGGTTAGGGAAAATATAATACAATGGTTAGAGAAAATGTAATACTGTGGTTAGAGAAAATGTAATACTGTGGTTAGAGAAAATGTAATACTGTGGTTAGGGAAAATATAATACTGTGGTTAGAGAAAATGTAATACTGTGGTTAGAGAAAATGTAATACTGTGGTTAGAGAAAATATAATACTGTGGTTAGAGAAAATGTAATACTGTGGTTAGAGAAAATGTAATGTAAAATGTAATACTGTGGTTATAGAAAATGTTATGAAAAATGTTATACTGTGCTTAGATAAAATGTAATACCGTGGTTAGAGAAAATGTAATACTGTGGTTAGAGAAAATGTAATACTGTGGTTAGGGAAAATATAATACAATGATTAGAGAAAATGTAATACTGTGGTTAGAGAAAATGTAATACTGTGGTTAGAGAAAATGTAATACTGTGGTCAGGGAAAATATAATACTGTGGTTAGAGAAAATGTAATACTGTGGTTAGAGAAAATGTAATACTGTGGTTAGAGAAAATATAATACTGTGGTTAGAGAAAATGTAATACTGTGGTTAGAGAAAATGTAATACTGTGGTTAGAGAAAATATAATACTGTGGTTAGAGAAAATGTAATACTGCGGTTAGAGAAAATGTAATACGGTGGTTAGAGAAAATATAATACTGTGGTTAGAGAAAATGTAATACTGTGGTTAGAGAAAATGGATTATTTCAATTAATTTATTTCTCAGACATGTCATCCATTTAGTTAGTAAACGATAATACAATCTTACAATTATGTTAGTAGACAGGTAATTGCAATTAAATATAAAATAAAATAACATAAAAATCGGTACATTCACAATAATCAAACAATAATACATTCATATTCAGACAATTAATGGTTGGGTCAAACAAATAAATATGATGGAGTTGAGAAAAAAGTTAACTGATTTTTATTTTAACAGAGCGCATAATTCTTACAAAGCACACATACTCGTACATATACTCAGGCACCAATCATCATCATCATCATATCAGCCGTAGGACGTCCACCGCTGGACAAAGGCCTTCCTCATTGATCTCCAGGAACTGCAGTTGGAAGCGGCCTGCATCCAACGCCGACCTGCGGTTCTTACCAAGTCGTCTGCCCATCTTGTGGGTGGACGTCCTACGCTGCGCTTGCCGGTCCGAGGCCTCCACTCGAGAACCTTTCGGCCCCATCGGCCATCTGTTCTGCGCGCTATATGGCCTGCCCATTGCCACTTCAACGTGCTAATCCGTCGGGCTATGTCGGTGACTTGAGTTCTCCTACGTATATCCTCATTTCTGATTCGATCCCGTAGAGAAACCCCGATCATAGCCCTCTCCATAGCTCGTTGAGCGACTCTGAGCTTATTCATAAGGCCAATAGTGAAGAACCACGTCTCGGTTCCATATGTCATCACTGGTAACACACACTGATTGTAGACTTTCGTCTTAAGGCACTGAGGTATGTTGGACGAAAAGACGTTGCGAAGTTTCCCAAACGCTGCCCATCCGAGTTGGATTCGACGATTGACCTCTTTCTCGAAGTTGGACCTACCTAATTGGACTGTTTGTCCTAGGTATACATACGCGTCGACAACTTCAAGAGCCGAGTTCTCAACCATAACTGGGGCAGGGACGACATGGACATTCGACATGATTTTCGTCTTGTCCATGTTCATTTTAAGTCCTACCCGTTGGGAGACTCGATTGAGGCCTTCGAGCATCGTGCTGAGCTCTTCCATCGACTTTGCCATGACCACAATATTGTCGGCAAACCGAAGGTGAGTGATGTATTCGCCGTTAATATTGATGCCCAGTCCTTTCCATTATAGAAGCTTGAAGGCATCTTCCAATGCGGTCATAAACAGTTTCGGAGAGATGACATCTCCCTGTCTTACGCCTCTTTTTAAGGGAATCGCCTTCGAGCTCTGTTCATGTACTCGGACTGACATAGTAGCGTTTTTATACAAATACTTCAACACTTCGATGTACCGATAGTCAATACGGCATCGTTGGAGAGACTCAAGCACTGCCCATGTTTCGATCGAATCGAAGGCTTTCTCATAGTCCACAAACGCGAGACATAGCGGCAAGTTATACTCTTCGGTCTTCTGTATGACTTGCCGCAGCGTATGTATGTGGTCTATGGTACTGTAGCCTTTATGGAACCCGGCTTGTTCGGGAGGCTGGAAGTCATCAAACCTGCGTTCGAGACGGTTCGCGATGAACCTCGAAAACAGCTTATAAACATGGCTCAAAAGCGAGATGGGTCTGTAATTCTTAAGCAAGGTGTTGTCACCTTTCTTGAAGAACAGAACCACCACGCCCCGTTCCATGCTTTTGGTGTCGTACCTTCAAGCAAGGCGGAATTAAAAAGCTTCTGAAGGACTTTAAGTACCGGTGATCCACCCGCTTTCAGAAGCTCTGAAGTGATTCCGTCCTCACCTGGCGCCTTGTCGTTCTTAAGCTGCTTCAAGGCCATCCTGATCTCATACATGCTGATGTCCGGAATATCTTCGGTATAATGTCGGGTCAGTTTGGCTCTTGGGTCGTTGGCCGCACTGCAAACAGGTTTAGTGACCGAATCGTAGAGCCGTCCATAGAACCTTTCGACTTCCCTTAACACTTCCGCTTTACTTGACGTTATGCTGCCACCTTCCCTCTTCAGCTTCGTCATGCGAATCTGCCCAATAGAATTATCTCTCGCGAACACTTTGGAGCCTTTATTCCGCTCTATCGTATCTTTAATACGAGATGTATTAAAGGTACGAATATCGTGCCGCAAGGATTTCCAAATCTTTCTATTGAGCTGCCTATGTGACTGAGCATCATCGGGAGACTGCAGTTGTAAAGAACGTCGTTCAGCCATGAGGTTAAGGGTGTCATCAGAGAGTTTCTGAGGTCTATTGGTACGGGGGGTCTTAAAGAACTGGGACCCCACCGTATGGACGGTTTCTACGAACCTGTTATTGATCTCGTCCACTGATGCATCTACTTCTAGACAGTCAAAGCGATTTGCAAGTTTGAGTTGAAAGCTCTCGAGGTTTTGGATATGTGCGCGAGTGGGTCGGAGCGTAGATTTCATCAAACGGGACCTTTCAAGTTTAACGTTCATATTCAATGTGGCTCTAACAATTCGGTGATCACTGCCGGTTTTCACCCTGTGAATCACATTATTAGAACATTATTGAATATCCGTTTCTTGTTGGTCAAGATGAAATCAATCTCATTTCTCGTGGAACCGTTGGGACTCATCCAGGTCCATTTCCTGTGAGGCGGCTTCTGGAAAAAAGAATTCATCATAAAGAGTCCTTCTTTCTCCAGAAAATCGGCCAGCCTCTGTCCCCTGGGGTTCCGTTGCCCATATCCAAATTGCCCCACTCTCAACTCATCATCGCTTCTCATGCCTAGCTTTGCATTGAAGTCCCCCATAACAACAATAAAGTGAGTTTTGTTCGTATGTATGGCTCTACTGATGTCCTCATACATAGACTCTACTTCTTCATCTGGGTGTGAAGAGGTCGGCGCATATACCTGAACGACCTTCAGCGAATATCGCTTAGATATTCTGAGTGTCAGGTACGCGACCCTGCTCGACACACTGTCGATGGTGATAATGTTGTTGATGAGTGACTTGTGAACGAGAAACCCAACACCACCTTGGGACGGTTGGTCGCCCTCCCGGTAGTATAGTAGGTTACCAGACTTAAGGGATATCGTGTCCTCGCCCTCTCTACGGACTTCTGATAACCCCAAAATGTCCCAGTGTAATCTACTAATTTCTTCTTCCAGCTCAACAATCTTTTCGTCTGTCCTCAAAGTGCGGATGTTGTGTGTTACCAGGGCCAGTGGTCGTCGTAGGGTTTGGTAGCCGATCAGGCACCAAACCTTGTGTGAATTAATTGTACTACTGGCTCCTGGAGCGCGGCTTACACTAGCTCGGGAGCCTTTGGATTCTACATTAATGTGTGACAATAACAAACCTGTTATATTCTCTCAATAAATTATTATTTTATTATTATTATTATAAGTAGGTAGTTCGTAAATAATCGGTATGTTGTAAGGCTTCGTCACGTTCTTATAGTCTGTCGTGCTCTAAAACAATGCTATTGTAAAAACTTGAAATGAAGGCCTAGGCGCATGCACTATGAAATCATAATATCACTCGAACGCTGTATGAGGTGTTCATCTCTATATGGCGTGAGAGTAGTACTAAATAACAGTTGTTTGCCAAAATAATCAGTTTTAGGGTTTCGTACCTCAAAAGGAAAAAAGGAACTCTGTAAATCTTCCTGAAATAAAACAAAAATGATTTGATTCTGTGGTAAGTAACAAATAAACGGGTTTATTTCCATTTATTTATTTGTATATGATTACTTCGTTGTCCGTCTGTCTGTCTGTCCGTCAGTCAATACCTTTTTTTAGGAACGCGTGGAGATATCAAGTTGAAATTATTATCAAATACACTCTACAGTCTCTTGAAACTGTAAAAAATCAAGTTTCTAAATCAACACAATCAAAAAATACGGCCAATTATGCCACATATTTTGTTAATCAAAATTTATATCCCGTTGACCTAGAATTAAGATGAAATTTGCTAAAAAGCAAGGTCTCACAGCTCAAGTCAAGGAAAAAACCGAAAAATGTTAATGTGAAGTTATATCGTAAAAAATACTTCCCTTTAGGAGAAATTCGGGGTGATTTTTTTTACTAAAGCACCCCATCTTGTGGGTTGTCGTTGTATGGGTTTTTGATCGAGCGAAGCGAGATCGCTGCATCTTCTTGGGCAAATCAGCATTGTATGTATGTATGTATGTTTGGTTGTCCGAGGATAATTTTCGAAGCTTTGTTCTGATGATCGTGAAATTTGATTTGATACATAGGTGATGGCTCAATTTTGGTGTGACTAAATGAGCTAAAATGTAGCGGCAGGGGGGGGGGGGGGGGGGGGGTGTGTTGAGATATCAGACTATTAGGTCAAATGGAACGTAAAATGAAAGGTCTTAATTAGTAAATTTAGACTCCGTTTTTGTTTTTAGTAAATTCTTTCATGAACTCCCGTTACCTGTAAATTAAATCAAATTGTAGGTCAAGTAATTTGGTTATTTATTTCGTGGCAAAGATTAAGGCCGGATTGCACAACGATACTTAAACGTATTTAGGGCGACTACACAAATTTAAATGTTACGTATTTGTATGATTTGATAACTCATTAAATCATATTTAGCCATAAATACGTTTAGGCATAGTTGCGCGAGTCGCCCTAAGTATATTTATAACAATATAGGTAAAGTTTGCTCAACACTTGTTTGATAGCGGAGCCCGTTTTGGAAATATAGAGTCTCGCTCGAGAAATACGCTTCACTATTTTCTTTAATATATTTGTCCTACTACACCTACTGCAGGCTACACTACACCTACTGCAGGCTACACTACACCTACTGCAGGCTGCACTGCACTTCGCTTTGCAAACAAAAGGAAACGATTTGACTATTATTATAATAAAATGTTGAATGAGTCTGCACATCATACTATTAGAGATGAGACGTTAGGCGAATTCTGTCCAACATAATAATTTGGGTTGTCAAATGGTCGGGCCATTTGACAACCCAAATTGTAATCCGACCACGTGCAACGGAACTGGCTGGTAGCGGTGCAGATGGTACCACTTTAGTTATAATTAAAACAACAGCCACACCACTTCAGCCAGGATATTGGTTCGTATTTAGGCAATGTCAGATTGTACGTAAGCAAGTGGCAAGAAGTGGGCGAGGGGCGTCAGTCACGTCTGTCGGCGTGGAGCCACTGGATTGGAAACAGGATGAAAACAATTTGTTTTGCTTAAACTTATATTTGTAAATACCTAGTCAGGTCATAAGTATTGTCACACAGTAAAAACTTTTCTTTTAGAATGCTGGCCACGAAAAAGTTTATAGAATTCGAATTTCGAATTGTTCATGAAAATAAAAATGTATACTTTTTAGAATTTTACTCATTTTTAAATATGGAGTGGACGCTTAAAGAAGACCGTGAAGTACGTTAGAGAAAAACGATTGCGTTGCATCGTTACGGTTACGCGCCAATTCAAATTTTTGACATACTGAAAAATTTGAATATAACCAAAAGATTCGTTTATCGCACCATCAAACGATACAATGAAGACTCTAGTGTAGATGACAGGTCAAGAAGTGGTCGCCCTCGGTCTGTTAAGACTCCAGCAGTGATAAAAGCTGTGAAGGCGCGAATTCAAAGAAATCCCAAACGTAAGCAGAAACTGTTGGCCCTTCAGATGGGGTTAAGCAGAACCACGGTGAAAAGGGTGTTAAATGAAGACTTAAGGCTTCGGGCATATCGAAGAAAAACAGGACATCGTTTGAATGCTCGTCTAATGGACCTGAGACTGAAGAGATGCCGCGTTTTGTTGAAGCGGTACGCGGGAAAAAAATATCGGGAAATTCTTTTTTCGGTTGAAAAAATTTTTACCGTAGAAGAGAGCTACAACAAACAAAATGATAAGGTGTACGCACACAGTAGTGAAGAAGCGAGCAACCGTATTCCGCGTGTCCAACGCGAGGTCATTTTCCATCCTCGCTCATGGTATGGTTGGGAGTTTCTTATTGGGGCTTAATAGAGGTACATTTTTGTGAGAAAGGTGTAAAAACGAATGCAGTTGTGTATCAAAATACAGTCCTGACGAACCTTGTGGAACCTGTTTCTCATACCATGTTCAATAACAGGCACTGGGTATTCCGACAAGATTCGGCGCCAGCTCATAGAGCGAAGAGCACACAAGACTGGCTGGCGGCGCGTGAAATCGATTTCATCCGGCACGAAGACTGGCCCTCCTCCAGTCCAGATTTGAATCCGTTAGATATGGCAACACTTGGAGGAAAAGGCGTGCTCAAAGCCTCATCCCAATTTGGAGTCACTCAAGACATCCTTGATTAAGGCAGCCGCCGATATTGACATGGACCTCGTTCGTGCTGCGATAGACGACTGGCCGCGCAGATTGAAGGCCTGTATTCAAAATCACGGAGGTTATTTTGAAGTTCATTTTGGTATATAAATGGTTACATAATGAATAAACTTGTTTCAATTATTTTATATTAAACATGTGACAGAATTTATGACCTGACTAGGTACATCATCATGTATTTACAAATATAAGTTTAAGCAAAAGTAATGCCATGGCATTACTGGTGCGATTGATAGTTACACTGTCGTACGAGAAGTAGGCAGCGATCAGCGGCCACAGTCGCCGCCTTATCCGCCGCTTATCAATTAATGGACACTCCGGCCGCCGCCTGAGATTTATCGAAGAGAGATACCGTAAAAGGATTCCCAACTTCATTAGTGGGTAAAGGATTGCTGCGGCTCTATTTAAAGCTATTATTAGGCTATAAACGACTTGGTTAGTTTTAACTCCGTATTGATTTAGAGGAGTAGATCATTGAGGTTTTTATAATATACTATCGGCTACTTGCATTCAATTAAATACGGCACCGTATTTAATTCAATGCGAGAACGAATACAGAACTACTTATGCAGAAATAAACGCGGTGAATATGTTACCTTCAGTGACCCAGCTTAGGGTGATAAATATAGGTAAGGTGCAGGTAGGAAGTGGGAAGGAAACGGCGGAGAGACGCGGTGTGGTGGGCTGGGGGAGGGGGGAGTCGGTCAGGAAAACAATGATTATTCCTCGATAGAAAGGGCGGAAGCGCCGCTACGCAGACGGATGGCGGTTAGTGGAGCCCCATGTGCCTCCCCTCCACCTTCCGACTGAACGCAGAGGGATTCCACTAGTACTACGATATAGATAAGAGATGGTTTTGTTGATGATATAAATCCCTTACTATAATAATGTAGCACCTAACCTAACTAACAGTCGATCATTCCTCGGGTAATGAGCCTGCGCGCGCGAGTGCAACGCGCGCGGCTGTACGCATTCCGACATCGGCTGAACTACGTGCACTCCGCTGATTCTATAAAGTAAACTCCTTGGGTGTATAAATAATGGATAATACTTGGATGTTATTTTGATGGTAGCTGACCCGCCGCGCCTTCTGACGGATTGTCATTAGGGATAGTGTACTTTCTACCAGCGCCCCTCACACCCGCATCAACAAACATTTATACAAATCGCTTCGACTCGTGTGTTGTATTTTAATTTGATAAACACATTTAACTTTCATACATACTTCAACCCTCTTTTACCCCTAGAACCCTTTATTTTGTTCAAGGGTAAAAATATTCTAAATGTTACTCCATACTTTAAGGTATCATTATAACAAGTTTCATCAAAATATATCCCGTAGTTTCAGCGTGCGTGGTACGCGTGGTACGGACAGACATATAGACAGAAATCGTTTCGGCTTCTATATCGGTTAAGACATGTGTGTATGTATGTATGTGAGACAGATGGATGAAAGAATCTATATTATTAATGTAACAATTTTATTGACTTATCATTATACACACGGCTACACATCAAGCTATAATATCCAGTATAATCTGACCTCGCATTGTGTAGGCTTTTCGTAGAGTGGGAGGTCAGCTTATACTGGAAGTTATAGCTTGATGTGTAGCCGTGTATACTCTTTTGCATTAACTTAACTATTTTTTAAATTATATATATGCGTTGCTTGCATATGCTCGCTGACATTGGTGGCAATTTATTCATGATATCTGTTTATTTGATGAATTTGTTTCATGTTCGTTCTTATACTGTTTTATTGTTATATTTATTTGTATAAGAGTGTAATTGATTATTATACCATTCTAATTAATCTAACCAAAGGACAAGCAGGCGCACGGCTCAGTACCATCCGTACCTAGTTGATATACCACCCATTCGCACACACCGTTTTGGTCCTACGTTCGTGATGCGCACAGCTAAGGTACAATCCGGGCCTCTTTATGGTAAGAGTGAATAGGTTTCTTCTAGATCTTCGTGCTTAATCTTAGACCACATCATCGCTTACCATCAGGTGAGATTGTGGTCAAACGAAGATCTATACAGTTAAATTATAAAAATCTCGTGTCATGGTGTTTGTGGTCGTACTCCTTCGAAACGGATCGACCGATTTGAAAGATGTTTTTTTGTATATTTGGCAGGTATGAAAATAGTTCGTAAAGTACAGGGTGGAGCAAAATTAAACATGCAATTTTGATATTTTGAATAACTTTTTTTCCAAAATAAAAAAAATATTTTATGTGTTTAAAATCTTTATTTGAACCTTTAATTTTTTTTCTGTTAATTGGAAAAGATGATATCCGACAAGTGGCTGCCACCATGCCAGTGTGAATACACGTTTGCGCTCGTTTTTATTGAATTTTCCATGACTTTCCGCAAGATTTCCGGTGGTAACTGTTCGCATTCCTGTCGAATATTTGCCTTTCATTAGTATGGGATGGGAGTTAACAGTTTTGCTAAAGACATTGTTGATATTTTTAAGTAAAATTTTGAAATAACGAAAAGCTAGATAAGATCAGATGGTTTCGAGAGATTGAAATGGTTAACAAAAGGTGTGAAAGTCTCAAGTAAAAAGAAAAGGTTTCTGGTTCTAAACGTAAAGTCTTGGAGTCATAGCGTACAAAAAGTCGTACATTAGGATATTTAAAAAAGTTAGTAGGAAAGCGAAACAATTATCAGTACAGGAAGAAGTTATGAAGGCTAAAGACTCGACAAAAGCTATTTGGCAGGTAGTTAACAAGCATAGGAATGTGAAAGAATATCGGTGTGTCCCGCGTCCATTACGCTACACCATCTACAATTCACTCGTATTTGAGGGAATGCCGCTAAAACTAAATCTGAACTACAAATTCTACAAAACAAAATTATCAAATTGCTATTTCACTATCCATATCTAACATCAACTAATAAAATCTACCAACAAACTAAAATTATGAACTTAAAACAATTATTTACATTTACTCCATGCATTCTCGTCCGAAAAATCCTCAAGAAATCGATCCACACTAACCTAACGTTCACTAAAGCAAAGGAATTGACAAATCGTAGTACGCGTCGCGCTAGCTTTCTTGTCTTACCTAAATGTCGTACGAACTATGGTAAAAAAACAATAGTTTTCAACAACGTAGTTAACAATAGTCAGTGGTAATTACCATGTGACATAAAAAATATAAGCTCACTTAACCGATTTAAAACTAAACTAGCTGAACATATAACTAATATACTAAATAAAGTAATTACATATATAACTAACGAACGATCTACCTGAATGCGTTAATTGAGTACCTACATACCATAACTCGAACGAATTACATTATCTTTTCTATATGTACTGATTTTCATGTAAGTGATAATTGTTATCTTTTTGAGAATAAATTATTATGAAACCTATAAGATAGTAGAAATAGGGATCAGATAAAACGTAAACTTAACAACAGATTAGTACATACACCACAAGAAATTGTTAACACTTTCTCAAAGAAATTCGACCAAGGGAACATTTTTGGTCTAAATGATCATGTGAATACATCTGCGTTTAACGCTCTTGTAAAACAAAACAACGGAATACAGACTGTGTTTAGGAATTTTGACTTGCTAAGGTTATTGTATTTTTTATGATTTAATTTGACCTTAAGTATTATCAGTTATCATATGATCTGACATTATAATTAACTATCATGTAAATAATAACGTTCCATATTGATTATTATTAGCTTTTAGAAAGAATTTCCTACATATTTTTTTTACTGTACCAAATGTTCCGACACAATATAAACCCACGACTTCAACTAGCCCGAAAGAAAAAAGTCTGAGATGGTTAAATCGGGCGATCTTGCTGGCCATGCCAACATCGTCAAAACGGGAGATCCTTCACAATATCCATTGTGGCTCGTGCTGTGTGTGCGGTTGCACCGTCTTGTTGAAACCACGTGTTCACCAAACCCCGCTCATCCAATTCCGGCGGTAAGAAATCCTTTATTATGGCCCTGTAGCGTTCGCCAGTAACAGTAGGTAACAGTATTGCCAATGGTGTCCTCAAAAAAATTCGGCCCAATCACTCCTTCCGCGTGAACGGCGCACCACACAGTAGCTTTGAGTGCTTGTCAAGTTGGCGCGACACGATTACGAAATCGACGTCGACATTCACGCTGCGCTAACACCAACCACCGATTATGGGTAAAAAAACACAATTATCATTCTATGCTCTTGCGGAGTATACCGTTCTCATATCGTACTCCATAGCTTGTCTGTTTGTATACTGCATCTGTCTAGTTCACAAATGACAATTATGATTGACGTACGACGCCATTTGCAAAAATTATAATATTTTCCGATAGGGTGATTAATTTTGCACTACCTTTACCCTCCTGCCCCTACCCCCACTATTTAATCGCGATTTTAATATTTTTGTATGAACAATACAATTAAATAATTACAATATAATTTAAACGTGGTTCATTGACGTGAAGTCATTTACATGAGGTGTCGCGTCACTTTGACATTTCATTCTGCATTTGATTTCTTTGATAATTTATATGGCAGAACAACGTTTGCTGAATCAGCTAGTAATAAGTAATGAAGAATAACATTTTAATAAAATTTTTAAAAATACCAAAGTACATATAAAGTTTGATGTATATTTCGCAGATGTATTTAGAAATCAAAAAAAACGTAAAAAAATCGGTTCTTGATCTTCTTTCGGTTATTGATCAAAAGCCTAGGTTTGTGATCAAGAACCGGAAGAAGTCAAAGTGATTACTTAATCTTATCATAAACCTGATAAAATCCAGACTGCATTAGTTTATGTTAAAAATCGATATCAAAAATATATACTGGTTTAGTTTTATGATAACATCAATATCGGTTGATCTTTCTTTAAAAAAATCAATTAGAGACGATAAAAAGTTATTTAGTTGCAAGTTATACATTTAGCACATAGGTAATCAATATTGATTCTTCACTAATTATGGTTGCACCAAGAAATTTTAAACATACCTAACAAAAACAAAAACTGACGAGTCATTATTTTACATACTTTTAGCACATAATCATTAATGGTTTTCCACAGATTTGGTTGCAACAAGAAATGTGGTTGTATGGTTTTGTTTACACGGTTCTTCTCAGATGGCATTTTAATAAGCATTAAAGATAAATACCTCACAAAAAAACACAGCACGCATAAAATTCAAAATCAATAAAATAATAATAATATTGCTGGACAATTCACACAACGCTATCTAGCCCCAAACTAAGCAGAGCTTGTATTATAGGAACCAGATAACTGATAGCATACATATATACTTTTTTTTAAATACATATGTACTTATAATACATAGAAAAACAACCAGACCCTGTACAAATATCTGTAGATCATGCAAATTATATGATTTGAGGTATCAATTATTTATGTAATCGTTTAATTCCCCTCAACCGAAATCTTCCATTTGATCGCGTTATCGCGATCGCGAAATTTATCATAAATCTAAACAAGTTTAGGTTTTTGATCGAAAAACTGGATTTTCTCAGTTTTATGCTATGATCACAGACCAATATAATTTAAATAGACTGACAATCTCAAACAAGATAATGTAACTCGATATTTGATTACCTGCTAGGACGCGAGATGTCGCTAAGAGTTACAAATCGTTAAATATATGCCAACCTTTAGCTTACTACCGCTCATAATGGTACGAAGAAAAATAGATGGCGCTATTTCAAATTACACGTGCGCGATAATATTATTGCGACGTTGTAACCTTTACGTTGTGCGAGGTTGCCGCTCTTCAGTTTCGTTAAAACTTTAGTCTCTAGCAATTTTTAGAGATTTGCGCACATTTTCTCAGAATTGCCAGAACATGAAAGTTTCCGTCAAAATAGGGATTTTTTAGGAAAGGAAAGGATAGATATCTTTTATTCATTACATACGTCTATGATCGTACCATTATCACTTAAATGCGGAAATACCTACATATTTGTAAAATAAGAATACATATTTATAGTGATGTACAGATAAGTAGAACACTTTTTGAAAGAAAATAAAATTAATTTGTAAGTACCCGGCAAATGCATACCTACTACAAGATAATACGTTCTATTAATTTGAACTGGAAACATAACTACTAAAATAATAAACACAATACGTACACAATATGTACGTACATTATGTATAACAAAATATCGACTTACTAGGCGCCACTTTTGAGAAGTGAGGTTTGGCAACACAGCATGTAACAAAGTTAGGTACAAAAAGCGTGACTTTGCTTGCTTCCCGGCTGTCAAGTCAGTCAGTTCACGGTTCTCTTTCGTTCCCTTTGTTTCGGAGTTTGTGTTAATTTTGTGATAAACGCCATCTAAGTAAAAACGATGTGCTACCTTCCCACGCCATCTGTGATTAAGCATATGAAAGTGGTAAATCATCAATATAAAATAAAATCGTTAAATCTTATTTGATGGACAATATTACTTATTCTAAAAAATATTGAAATATTTTGGTGTGTTTTAGTGGAAGTTTATTTTTATTTGTTGGTTGCAATGGCCGCTATGAAAGTTTCCAGGCTATGAGACAGCGCCATCTACAAATAATACGGGATTTTGAGCTTTTTTCGAGCTACGATTTCTTATATGGACATTGACAGTCTATTGATATTACTAGTCTCTGCTATGATTGAGTAATAATTTTGTCTTCATTCGGTTCTTGATCAAAAGCCTAGGTTCTTGTTCAAAAACCCGATTTAATCATAAACCTGCTGCACATAGGTAGAGTAGATGTAGAGTAAATATTTAATTGAACGCCGGATCCTGTGTTAGGACTTGCTGGTAGGGATGTCCTAAGTAGCTAGGCTTTCGAAAACGTCTTTTTTCTAACTGGGAATTTTAAATACACTATAGCGACGTATACCTACGAGTCAATAACCTTCAAATAGATTTGACCTAGTTTATATTAACTAAAGTATCAAGTAGATTAGTTAAAGGTCAAAATTGAGAAAGAAACGTTTATTGTTGAGAGTTCCCTACGAGTAGCTGTTCATTTTTGAAGATGGTTGCGTCGCGTATCACGTGACGTAATGCCCTCATTGGAAGTGATTTCCTGCGGGAGCCCCGGCCTCATTCCAGAGTCGCTCCGGCCCCGGGCCGGGCCCCGAGCGCGCGCGTTGCGCGGCCTCCGTCGGTCGGTCGGGACCATTTATTTGAGCATACATTCTTAGTAACCGTCTCGATGTCGGCGGCGGACACGCGGCGAAGGTGGCCCATAAGCATACAAAGGAGCACTTGTAGGCGCGGGGAATGTCCCCCGCCCGCCCGTCCACCCCTCGTACCTGCGATCCGCTACACGCGTACTTTATGTAAACTTCTCTCGTCTACCGAGACAAAGAGCTCTTCCGCGAAATATTTTGAAGACATCCCTACTAATTTTCAACCTGTCTCTTTTGATAAAGCCTTTATTAATAATCACATTTAAATAGAAAAAAGTCGAAAACTGCTAAAGCTCTCTACAAAGCAACGTAGTTATAAAGTGTATTTCAAGTGCTTTAAACTGGAAACCAAACTGAGAACTCGCCTAACCCGATTAGAACGAACAGCTCTCGAGCGAAATAAAGAAGGATGAAATTATGAGATTAGCTGCGAGCGGTGCGATGCGGCGCTGGCGTTGCAGTAGGCAAGTGCCAGTGCCAGCGCTCGCTCCAGCTAAACTGTAAATGAACTGCGCATGGACGAGGAGCAGCAGCACTGCCCGCCACGCCAACATTTCCATTTTCGAGGCTTTTTTCGACTTCATAATAAATAAATAATAAATAAAATTCATACATTGCTTGCTCGCCGATGTCTTCACCTTTCACTAAAATTACTGGCTATACGTTATTCAATCCTACACACACCTTGACAGCGCTCCTTCCAGTTTTGCCAGAGGAGCGCGAGGCGCCAGCGGCCAGCGGTACGACGAGGCGCGCGGGTGCCGTAGCCGTGGCGGTTAACTACGTCAGCGGAGGCTGGACGCTGCATCATTTCCGTCTGGTTTCAAACAGAAGTTGCGTTAGTCGCTTCTCGAGATAATCACATCTAGATGTTGGGCAGTTTTTGATCTTACACAAAACAAATTTCATACGTTATCCCGAAACGGTATCTTATATTAGGTTGAGCGTCGGCTTTAAATTAATAACCATTGTGTAGGTCATTTTCTGATGCTTTGAAGTTTGAATAACGAGGGCCATTATTATTGTGATATATTGTGCTTACTAAGGCACGGCTTTCGTGATAGTCGAGCTTAGTATTGGCCGCAGCCTGTCCGGTGTCCATGATACGGCACACACGGCTGCGCTGGCCGCGCGCCGTCGCCGCCGCCGCCGCCGTGCGGACGCTGACCGCAGCCACCGACCTACATATGAATATTCAACACCGCGCCGCTAGGACCGCTTACATCAAATGCATAATTAGATCACTTACCTACCACAACTTCTTGTTTACATAAGTGTTATATCGCCCAGTCCCTAAAGGAATCATGTAGCACCGAAGTAGCAACGTGGAGTCAGCCAATTAATTGATGACATGTCGAATCTACCACTGTACTCTGTCGCTGCTGCACTACCTTTGCTTCTAGTTTCAGCTAAAAATCAGCGTTGGGTGCATAACATCCAACATTATGCTGAGCTGAACGCCATTTTGGTACGCAGGCACAGAGTCGAACTGTCTTAATAACGTCATTTGTACCTACTCTTCTTTAGAACTGTTTCATGTGACATTTTCCAAATAAATGATTATTCTATTCTAGTCTACCACTTAGTAAAAACACTTTTAACGAAAGCCAATCGAGCAATGAGGGATTACATCTGCATGGATCCGGATGAGGGGTCACATTCAAATATGTGGAACCTCATAGTTTAACTAAAGAAAAACATTTATGTTGTTTTGGAAACAGGGATATTGCAATATTATGAATGTATCGCAGGGATAGAATATAATTGCTTCAATAACAATATATGGTTGGTATCGTGCGTGCATATTGTAGGTGTTACCAATAACAGCATGCGGCGGAACTTCGCGCACGCAGAGCATTCCCAATCCGTACATTGTTTCGCAAAACTGCAGTTTTAATTACATTTGCATTCACGTGCAACATTAACGATTATACATCAAGCTCCAAATATTGTGCTCCGTACACCGAGTACTGCAACAAAGGGGTTAAATTAAGCTGGTATTTTTACATAAGCAACGTCATAACAATTCTAGTTTCTGAACCCCTAATACTGTACAAGCAGCAGATTATAATTAAAAATTTCAACATATTCAATTCCATTTCACTCAACTCATCATATAGTTTGATGAATGCCTTGATGATGCTGACTGACTGAACCTTTCCTAACCAAAGGAGACATTATTTATTTTGTGGAAATCATTAAGAAAATCTGTATTGACTTGGTTTCTATTGGAATACTTTGGAATTAATCAATTAAAAATTATCCTCTCTGATTGAGTCCGATTGTGAGTTAGAAACGAACCTGACTCGAGTTGATCGTGTTTAGCCGAGGGCGCGGGGGCGGGCGCGGGGGGCGGGCGCGGGGCGATGTACACTCCAATAAGCGAGTGTAAGATAAACGATGCTCTACATTGTTGTTGCTTTTGTCTTCATTCTTCAGCGAAATTGTTTTTCCAATAGAAAAGTTAGGAGTTCCACGCGCGCAACGAACTCGCGCCGCGGCTTCGCATTCCACACGCGAACCACTCTTACAAATACACTAAATATAATCAATAATGGGTATTCCCTAGATTGTAAGTATCGTGAACTTTGAGTAGCATGCTAGGAACTACAATATTAATGGAAACACACGCCGTACCTATCGCATCTCTACCAGTCACTCGCCTCGGCCAGGTACCGCAACACGCGGCAGCTGTGTGTGATGGCGCGCTCGGCACACCGCTCATCGTCCCTTGGAACCATTTCAAAAGAAACCACGGATCTATCTGCCGCCTGAACAGCACTAACGTTACTAAAAATATGAATATAAATTACTGCACTCAGAAATAAATAGGTCAAGCGCGTGTCGAACCCAGCACAGGAAAGGATTCCGTAGTCAGTAGGTACGGCTGTATCTTAACCATATTCAAATATAAAGTTAATGACGACCTCCGTGGTGCAGTAGGCGAATAGCCAGCTGAAAGCAGGAGGTACCGGTAGCCTTATTACCAAAGCCATATTGCTGATGTGTCGCTATCGTTGGTCAGGCTATCCCTTTCACACGTATAGTACGTACCTCACGTGTAAAAGGGATGGCCTGACTAGCAATAGCGACACGACAGCAATTTGGCTTAGGTAATAAGGGGCGGGTTCGATTCCTGTCCGCGGAACAAATGTTTGTATGATCTACAGATATTTGTTCCGAGTCTGGATGTTTTTCTATAAATTATAAGTATGTATTTACAAAAAAAAAGTATTTAAGTATTCTATCAGTTATCTGGTTCTCATAATACAAGCTCTGCTTAGTTTGGGGCTAGATAGCGCTGTGTGAAATGTCCAGCAATATTTATTATTATTTTATTATTTTGATCATTTGTTAACGTCGAAGAACTTATTTCTCTTCTAGTTCTGGTTCCTGGGACCAGTGGTTTAAGCTGTACGTTGTATATACATACAGTCAGTCAGTCTGGATTTTGATTCTCATTTAATAGTTTTGGGTTTAAAAGTAAACGAGCGACGTTAAGATGACAAGCAACGCTATGTATATTAGTAATGCAAAACTCATTTTGGTAGTGTCTGTCGGTTTATATTTGTGTTGACGCATAGTTTTACCGCGAGCGCTGCCTGGCTGCACTGTATGCAGGCAGGCAGCGCTCGCGCCTTGGCTTTTCAAAACTAACCGCTCAAGCAACTAGTTATACGAGCTGCATACGCGTACTGCTCTACATATTATCACTTCAGTTTAATTTGGTCGCTTGTTTTGTGTTCATTGTATTAAATTTAATTAGTATTATTCAATCAATTATTTTTTTAAACTTTACAAAGGATGCAAGGACATAAACTACAATAGTCAGCTTGATTTCGTTGTAAAAAAAATATAATTTTGTAAGTTTTCCCTCACATTAGAGTTGAATGTAAAGGAATACTTACTAAACCGTTTCCAAAGTGACTGATCTTGTGCAGGCTGCTGGCAGCGGTGCCACCGGCGTCGACGCCTTGCACAAGCTCGTATCTAGTATCTAATCATTAGATGTAGACACCATTATTACCATACCCGCGCGTCGAACGAGTTCGCTTTGTTTGTACGAGTATGCTGTCCGTATCATTCTATTTTATTAACTACCCACAATGAAATTTCTAAACCCAGTTCGGTGACTCAATTACTATTTAATTGTTGATTTTTTAAAGTAAATATTGTTTTTAGCAGATATCACATATTGCACACTTCATGTTCTGCTAAGTCAGCTCATTGTATTATTCGTTGTGTACCTACTTGTGTAAGTAGATTAGAATAGCATGTTTCTCAGTAAACGATTTATTATGTCAATTTATGAGAAATAAATAATATTAAACGGTATTATCTAGTAAGTTTTTTTACATTATAAATCAGTCACTTTGGAAATGTATAGACGTCGTATGGTTGATACTGTTAATTATGATTAGTATATGAACGGCAGTGTTAATCAATCTCTGCATAGCGTATTGTGTACCGGGTGGAAAGGCACGGCAGAGGGCATCACAGAGGGTGACAGCGATGTCACAGGCCAGCAATCCCGGGGCCGCGCCGTCCGGAGTGGCTGATGCAGCGAGCGGGGCCGGAGGTACCAGGCCTCGCCTCCGAAGCTTTAAACCATTGCGTTTTATTGATAGCACATCTAACGTCTTATCTTCTCCGTGCAAAAACAATTTTTGTGTACACCTATCACTTTAACACAAAGAAATTATAATCTACAACTTGCAATTAAATCTAGACAAATTCAACCTCGATCGATTTAATCTGGATACAATACATGATACTGCGCGTTTGAGGCAGCTGAGACGTGCTTCAGTGTTGATGTCGCATAAGAGTTTACTCAAATTACAACTACGGCGATTGTACGTTACATTGTCGGCCCGTAACTATAAATACCTTATTTTAACTTGACTATTAATTTAAAAGGTTCTACAATAAACATACAACTTCATCTGATTTGTAACTTATAAGAAGCTATTCGTTTCACAACGTCACAATCAACGAATGATTTGGTACCATGATTACGTTTGTTTTATGAGTGCGATCTATCCGAGTGGCAAGAAGGCGATCCTTCCCGTCCGCACCCGTAGCGCGTACAGTCCGACGGAAGGTCGTTGTTCGGCTTATTGTTCTCTACAGTTTCATTAACGGCCCAGCTTTATCTCCCATGGAGACGTTCATTGTTACACATTCCATTTACATTTGACTCTAAAATGGTTTGTTTTATTAATCGGTTAAAGAATCATTTCACTTTTGAGGAATGCCCCAACTCTTTCTGCAACGTTTATTTTAAATTTTTTATCGAAAAGTAAATCAAGTCTGTGACGGCGCAAACTTCTCCTTAAGCTTTAAGTACTCGTTCCAAATAGCAATTTGGTGTTTGCTCAACTAATGGGGAGCAAAGTTCATATTATCTAGATAGAGTGCAGCAACGACTTTAATAACGCGATGGAGTTATTGCAAGTTATGAAGCACAAAGACTGGCGCTACGTCGCAGCACGCTCTGCCTCGTAGAGGGAGCCACGTCGGCGGCGCCAACCTACGCTCATCACAGCCGAGAGAGTTGATCGAGCGAGCAAAGCGAGCGAACACCTCAGTGGCAACTTAAGCGATTTTGCTTTAGTCTGCATAAATGTTTGTCCGAGCATAACCATCCACCCGTCGATGGAAAACCCTTCCTTTAATATAATATTATAAAATTTGTAAATATTCGTTATTAAATTGACTTGTAAGCCTATTTTATCAATAATAGTTATTTGTTATACAATAGTGCAAAGTTGCTTTTTAACCGCATGCTAAATTTTGATGACCGAGCCAGCGAAGGATTCTAAAATTAGAAAAAAATTAGAATCCTGAGCGTTAGCGAGGGAATCAAAAGAACACGAGGTAAAAAATCTTGGCACTCGAGTGCAACACGTTACTTTTCATCCCCCCTCAGCGAGGAAATGATTACATGCAAAAAAAGTAATACACTTTTTATAATGTTCGTATCCATTAGAAACATTGCAAATTCATAATTCATTTATTTATAAACAATTTCTAAAATCGTAAATATATTACGACGACTACACAATATTATAGGGACATCAAGTTGATCAGATGAAAGTGTCAGGAGCTGATGCTCAGAACTTATCAGCAAATTGTCCGATTGAGCTGAAACTTTGCATCGAGTTCCAAGGACGAAAACTTATTTTTTAGTTTTTATTTAATACTTAAAAGTTACTTAAGTGATGGAAATCCGCGAGATGTCGGTTCAGGGCGAACCACTAGTTTAGTTTGCTAAACAAGATTGTGCGATCGTGGCGGTGTCAGAGACGAGAAAGCTAGAGGGAGGGATAGTGACGGAACACATCATTATTGTAGCGGGGAGGGTATAGTCACGGCTCGGTGACTGCTTTATTACGTTATTTATTAGAGAGAGAGAGCGACGAACGAGAGGCTTTTCATCGACGGTAATGAATGCCTCGGGTCGGCTCAGCATACAGCAGCACCTTGGAACGTTATGTTGAATCCGTAACGATATCCAGATAGGATTGTAAATAATATGGTTTTCCGGAAGGCCTCTGAATACCTCTGAAAATGGTTATTTGCGTCGGTGAATATAGAATCGGTCCGTGACAAATACTTCAAGTGAGCCTCAGAGAGTACACCAGGCTGCATACAAATAAGCCAGGCAGTGCCGCCTGCGCCCGACTTCGCTATCAGCTTGAAAAATAATTTCCTATTCTGTATAATATCTAACGCCGACAAGCTACTGTGCTTTTAAAATGCAAATATTATACATGAAAATGTACACGGGACAAAGGAGACGTCTAGACTCAGTATACTCTTCTACACCTAAAATAACAAACAGAACACTCCCAAGTGCCCAACTAATAGCCGTTACAAAATTTTTATTAACATTGTTTTTGCGAAGCATTTCATATAAAAGTGACAAGTAATGGAATACGAGTTGACGCTAGGAGACCGCCGCTAGTAGCTTCTTTAGAAAGCTGTGTCGAACGGAACGGCCGATGTTATTGTGCGATATAAAAATGGCTTCCACGGGGAATTGTATTAAAGCAGCTTCCATTTAGCAAATTAAAAAAATCTGTAGAATGTTTTAGCAATTATATCGAAATGTTGGTAGAATGGCGATTTGAGCATATCTCTTTCTATAAAACAGCAATTATAATTTTTGAAACAATTGCGATTCATACTTAATTTATTTGCTTCAACGTGGGCTTATACTGGAAATGTATAGCTTGATGTGTAGCCGTGTGTACATACATCTTATAAAAAAATATTAGAGTGGCTCAAATTCCCAGCCGCGATGCAAATATACACAATTGATGGCTTTCTTTTACTTATTGTGTTTCATATTATAACTCGTTCCGCTATTCCTCCGTGATATTGCGTACGTGTCATTGGCTGCAGTGGACTAGCTGCTTCAAGACTCGCGCGCAACGCTTTATTGGAATACCTGAATATTCTTTGGTTGAATACTTTATATTCTGAGGTGGGTTTGGTACGGAGGTAACGCGCAGCTGTTTCACTCGAAGCTTACATTATCATTTACCGAATACAATTATTTTAATTATTTTGTTTATTTATTTATGTCATGGAAAACCAACAGCTATATTAACTTAACAATTAACTAATACAAAACAGAAAGCCAATTATAAGTTTTCACGTACGGAAACTTTTTAGCAACACATATAGGTAAGAACATAATTTGTAGCAACACTCGGTGAAACTGTTAACTAAATAGTAATATATTATTAATTTGCTAATTAGTTCGTTAAAGCATAGTAACGTTACCGCCGCGTTACCATTTTGTTATAACTTTGAACACGGATTGTTTTATCTGTGTGCTTATCCTGCGTATACTTTGGTTTGTCAGCAGGTACGATAGATTATGTACAAATTCAACAATATCAGATCTGCTGAAGGCGCTATCAGTAGGGACTTACTCTAGTATCGCAGTACATCAAAGGATTTCAGAGCTTTTAGGTAATTACTTCGTTTTAAATAAAGTTCGGTTGAGTCGTGCTAATTACATTACGGCGACATCTGCCGCGGCCTGCTGCCGGCATCCTCTCTCTCTCTCTCTCTCTCTACTCTCTCTACTCTACATTACCTACTACAAAATAAATTCATTTTAACTTTATAATGAGCGGTGCCTTTTTTATGTTATTAGTGGGGAAACAGTATTACGGCCCACCTGATGGTAAGCGGTCACCGTCGCCTTTTGACACCGGCAACACCCGGGGTATTGTCGATGCGTTCCCTACACTGTAGAAACCTCTACATTTTTTTAAATAAACCATTTGAAATAGCTCTAAAATAATCAGACCTGTTTTGTAATTATTACTTATACTAAACGGGTATTTCATAACACCAGGACCTCCTACCTACTCAAGTTCACCTTTTTATTACACACATACGTACATACATACATACATATGCGATAGATACCAGTTTATTGTTAGTACCTAATGACGTGCATCACAGAAGTTTGAAAAACGTTTTGAAATACACAATACCTAGTTTAATCGCGATACGTGGGACCGCACTTAACAATAAGTTGAAATAAAATAATTGTCGCCCAAATTCCGCGTATCAAGTGTAGCTGCCAAATACACGCTGAGTGTCGCTCAGTGTGTCAGTGTAACGCACGCGGCGTGGCGCGGGGAGGGAGGATACAGGCAGCCACTGCGACCCATTCTGCGACCGCACACAAGCACACATACTCACAGACACACAGGCTAGCAGGAAACCTCAAAGCGGTGCGATGCTAACTGTTTTTCGATACAATACTCATAAAGCTGCATGGATTTGATCGCTTCAGAGCATAGTTTGATTTTACGTTCTATTGCAACACAACTTCATTTTAGCTGCTAAGTATTGATAAGCTCCTGATGCTAGTGGAACATTGCACCGTTTGAATACGCTCCTGATAATAATGAGGCGCTCTAGAGTTAGCTCTAGTGTCTGAATTACAAATAATAACTGCTTATTTAGGTGTAGAGATATTGCTCTAGTGAGTTACAAAGAGCTGGGTAACATTCGTAAATGAGAGTGTCGGAACTACATAATATCGAGGCGTGAAGACCAACTTTGGCAATATCAGCGGCGCGCTAACGCCGGCCGCGGACGCTGCGCCGGCGGTGAACACGCTCAGCTAGGTCACTTTACACGCGCGTCTGCTAATAGGAGTAGTAGTAATAACATCATCTTGTCGTGCTAAAAATGACCGTCGGTTGATTTTTCACGGACTTTACAACCCTAGCACTATGATTGATTGATAATTATTTATTGGATAAAATAAATGTAACTGTACTCTAACATCTAATGTTCTCATAGGCGAATTTAATAAGCATTCTCTTCCAGTTAACCTTAGTGAGTTATGGAAATATATTTTGTAGGTAGATAGGTAATATGATGAAGTATATGACGCGCACAAAAAGTAGGTTCAGGCTGTCGCTTACTGCTCAAGCTACGGAGCGAGCTAGCTGCGGTCTACATACCGTGCCTTGCTATATCTCGAGACAATAATTAAGGTCTGATAGGTGTCTGTGCGTCGTACGCGTGTGCACCCTACGCCCTACCGCTCCTTGCGTACGTGCTACGTGCACGAGTATGTACAGCGCGCGGATTCACTCGACCGAGTTGTTCGGAAGTTGCGGTGCGGAGTCTGAGCAGCTTAGATACCAAGTTTTGTACTTGTGTAAACTTTGTAAGTAGGTAAGTACTTTTAATAATACCAACACAGCTAATAGAAAGTTTTCCATTTAATATTGAGTGAACTTCTCCGAGATTAGACGCTGGGCTTTAACATTTTCGCACTAACAGCTAACGTTCACGCAATTCAGCAGATATCTTTTTCGGATAATAATTTAAGCATTTAAATAAACTTACAGAAATATGGAAATCATCCTTGTACAAGTTTTAATTTAAATCTTGAAAGATGCAGGTTACCAGTTAGAGGCGCTGTCTGTACCTCCATCATAAGTATACGTTTCCTTCGAACAGTCGTTATTACGACTAGAGTTCAAGTAGTCATTGGTTATATCTACATGTCAGATGTATCAGATGTACTGGCGCACGCGGATAGTGCTGATACTAATACATGAAAATAACTGTATTAGTATCGTGACGGTGTCGGACGGGATTATGACTTCATCTGCGTGTGACCTGATCCCAACGGCTGTGCGCTTACTCGTACTACACTGGCGTTGTTGAGTGAGCGCACGGCTTTCTAAATTTACCAATATTTATCTGTCAGGCATCGGTAAGTGTAACTCGTAGGTTCAGTAGTCTCAGGCAGAACTATGAGGCATGTATTTAAATGTTTAACAATCTCGAGCAATATAATATTTTCTCAAAGAAAACACCGAGATTGAACTGGTTCTATTCTAAACAGTTTATTTCAATAGTTCCAGCGCGGCTCCAAGTAAAGGGAAATAATTGAAAAGCTAAATAAGAGTTGGAGTAGGCGCGTCCCGGTGCAGAGGCCGGGAGCCGGGAGCTTGCAGCCAGGAATCGGGAGTCGCATTGTTTTCGCTAAATGTGGCGATTCAAAGCTTTATAAATGACCGACTATCCCTCGGGAACGTTTCGCCGATTTTAATCTCTCAGACCTGAATCTAGGAAAGCAATTGTTTGGTCTAACTAAAGTATGATAAATATTCCATTTGGCTCGCCTGTTTTGTTGTATCAGTATCACATTCCTCTACTGCGGAGATTTTAAATGCAGAGTCAACTGGTATCGGTTGAGTATTAACTTTTATTGTAAATTCGATTACAACGAGCTAGAACGAACTATCAGCAATGAGAATGACGAAGTTAAATAATACCTAGGTAAGTAATCGGAAAATCCGATGGCTCCCAGCTTCCATAGTTCTTATATATGACTGTTTTTATTAGGTTTCGTATTTCTTGCGGCACA
Source organism: Philereme vetulata (assembly GCA_918857605.2). Lineage (NCBI taxonomy): Eukaryota > Metazoa > Arthropoda > Insecta > Lepidoptera > Geometridae > Philereme > Philereme vetulata. The sequence goes on along the minus strand of OU975423.1, from coordinate 6,515,276 downwards.
CAATATTGTCCACAGTGTACCTACACAGAATGGAGTAGCACCTAATCCGGGCCATTACGGGCAGCCCGTGCAGGGGCAGGGGCCGGTGCGTCCGAGTGCGCGCGTGTGCCAAACGACCGACACGGCCTCGCCGCCAGAAGAAAACAATAAGCTCTCTCTGTAGCAGGCGGACGGCGGGCGGCGGGCGGCGGGCGGCGGGCGGCGGGCGGCGGCCGCTCTGTTTCTTGTATACGATGCCAATACCGGCGCTTGTCTCTGCCCGGCGCCAGCCGTATTGCGACTCTTATTATGGATTTGTGAGCGCGGTTCATTTGCCAAAATAGGCTGGATCCCGTTAAGCAAAATACGAATGTACCTATCAAAATACGTCCTTATCGTTCAGTAAAACATGTCTCGTATTTCACTTAATCACACTAATATTATACATGCGAAAGTTTGGATCTTTATTTGTTTGTTTGTTACTCAATCACGCCGTAACGGTTTAACCGATTTCGATGAATATTGGTATATAATTAGATTATAACCTGGATCACCACATAGGCTACCTTTCATTCTATAAATCAGTTCCCATGGGATAAAAATGGGGTGTCAAGTCAAGTTGCAACAGTGAGTTTAGCTTTATTTTTAGGTTACCTACACATTTAGTAGTATAACGCGTACGAAGTCGCGGGCAACAGCTAGTTTTAAATAATATTATGATATAATACCATGGTCGTAGTTCTTGTAAACGGGGAAAGGAAATCCATTTGGGATCGGTACTAGGTACACGTGTCGCTGTTGGGGTCTGGTTCTGTTTGAAAGTACTTAGCATTACTTGCGCTAGACGGGGGAACAATACAGCATTGTAAAAGTGAGGCACACATGGGGCCGTTGTCCGGTGAGTGTCCGGCGTCCGTCCGTCCGTCCGTCCGTCCGTCCGTCCGTCCGTCCGTCCGTCCGTCCGTCCGTCCGGCGGATCGAGTAGCCGCCCGCCGCAATTAGCCGCGTGCCCTCCGCTAATGGGCGGACACAGTATCATGGAGAGCCGAGTTATTTTAGTAAACTAACAATTATACAGTAAGATATTTAGTTACATATCTAAGATTTTTGTATACTGAGAAAAGCACGTGAAAAGATATTCCAACATAGTATTGGGAGTATGTGTGGTGTATGAACTACATTGTCTGCTAGCTGGCGTTGATGACTTTGTTCTGATTTGTCCATTAGGCAATGATCCCATCAATATTATATGACAAGTTATTAGTGACGTCACAGGTAGGTAATGCCACCGCTTGATGCTAGGCGCGGGCCATTGGCTGCTGAAAGTACTGATCGGGCACTAGATCATTAATATTTTTTATCTGACATATAGAGGATGCTGAGGAAAATGTATGATAACACGAAATAGATTTGTTCTAGACATAAAAACGAATAACTTCCCTTATAATAAAATACACTATTGATTTCATGTTGTGCATCTACACCAAATGTTTCTCTAATAAATCACATGGAAATTTAAAAAGAATATAAAACAATGTTTGTTGTTGTGATTGCAGACAATTAGCCTCTTTCGGGGTTACATTCAAAAGCACCCTGCACACGTGTTACCGCTAACGTTATATTTAATTTTTTACACCCTGTAGTTTCCTATATCTTCAAAACATTGTCGGGTACATTCATGGATAATACAGGCGCTTGTATAAAAAGCGAAGAAAAGCCTCACACCCTTTCCAGCAGAAGAGCGTCAGTACTCTATCACCGCTAGATAGTGCAGTGTTTCGCTAAGGTTCCTACCCGATCACATAAATATAGATAAACGTTATTTGACACTAAATATTCAATGCATTGAACAGAGTAAACACAAACGTAAGGTAAATCACGATGCAATTCACTCAGTGGAATGCTTACACAGCAATCACAGCGTGGCTTTTGCAAAATCAAATGGAGAGGAAAGATGCGTAGATAAATCGTTCATTTGCGGAGATTAATAATGCATTTTAATTATAAATGTCCAACGCATTCGGTAGAACGCAGCGCGGCATAAATCAGCGAGTCGGCTTTTCGCGCCGAGCCTGACAGACGAGCGCGCGTGCCTGCTGCCTAGAGCCTTAGGCGAACCAGGCTGAGTCAACCCACTCGGTATTCCCAATACTCTTCTAGTTATAAAAATCTATGAACAGTAAATAACAACTAATAATTATTATCTTGCTAAATTACCACCATCCGAAGCAAAACCTTCTATATCGTATCGAAATAAAAACAGTAAACGCTTTACGAAACTTAATGACTCATCCCATTATCGCGTTTGAAAATCGAATTCAAGCAATTGCCGTTTAAAGATTTACAAACGAGCAATAAAAGTACAACCGCACCGCATCGACCTCGTATAGCTCTCATAATAGTGGCGCTATCGAATCATTGGCACAGGTCGATAGGGGACAAGTCCGGGCCGGGCAGTTCCGGACAGTAGGTGATATTTATGGGACGGCTGCCGGGTCAGTTCACAGAGATGGCAGCAGCAGCAACGAAGCGGCGAGCAGGGCTAAGGCCAACATTTATGGACGATTTTAAACAGCACTTCTTCCCCGCCAAACAGTGATGAGTCGCCAATTCATAAAGAAACCCATGAAGCATGCGTCTTTGCTAAGCGTCGCTGAGTACCGTGTCAACCCCAACTGGCGGCCCCATCGCCCGCCGCCCGTCGCCGGCCGCCGGCGCCGGCCACCTGCTCGGTGTGAACTGATCCGCACCGCTCGCCCCGGATAGCCGTTATTGCATTTCATTTCGTTCTTCCCGATATCGTAATTTCCTGTGACACTCGAAATTGATGTTTCACAAGAATAAAGTGGATGTGCATTCATTGACTGCATATTTAATTTTTATTAAATTTGCATTAAATGACCCTCTCCTGCGACACACATGCTTAAACAATACATTATTTTATAAACATTTTTTATTCATGATAGTCAAGCTCTTGACCAATACTTCACCTGATGGTAAGTGAAGGTGTGATCGAAGATGGAGCACGCTTGCCTAGAAAGAACCTATTCACTCTGGACTTGAAGACTCCAAGATTATACTGGTTTGAAAAATCCTACGCCGGAAGTGTGTTCCACTCCTTTACTAGTGCTTACAAGAAAAGTTGAAGCAAATCGTTTGGTACAGCAAGGTGGTATGCTGACTAGGTATGGGTGGTACTTCTCGGTCTGTCTGCTTATCCGGTGGTGGAAGGGGGAAGCAGGGGTAAGGTCATTAGATCTTGCGCACATTCACCAAAATGTATCTTGTAAAAAACTGAAAGTCTGTCTACTCGACGTCTGTGCTCTAGACTTTGTAAATTGGCTTCCACTAGGTAGTCATCACCAATAAGTTTAGTAGCACGTCGCTGAATCGAATCAAGGGCTTCAAGCTGATACTTGGCTGAGCCATCCCAGAGATGGCAGCAGTACTCTATACATGAGCGGACTTGTGCTTTGTAGAGACTGAGCAGCTGTCCCAGTGAGAAGTACCGCCGAGCCTTTGCTAGGATGCCCAGCTTCATAGCAGCAATTTTGGCTTTAGATTCGATGTGCGAACATGTCGGAAAATACGGTTCTTTCGTTGGTGAGAAACCGTAATCAGCGCTATGATTACTCAAGTCTGCCAACTACAGACGCCGCTCTTTCTGACAATATATATGTATACGAAGTTGTATAATTTTCCTATAAGTAGATACAGTCTATAATTATTGATCACGTTCCGTATCCGAAACTTGTTCATAGCTGTTTATCTGAGGGGTCCTCTGATGTCTTTAAGGAGGTAGCTGAGTCCCCGTAGGAGCTGAACAGAGTCCGATGGACGGTGCCGCGCTTGCCTGACTGGGCGCGTTGTGTTGTGTCGCAGCTTCTGAGCCTCGCAGGAGGCGGCCAATAACAAACACTTGCTAAGCTTTATTCCTTTGTGCCGTTTCAAACTCACAACACATAATAATATAATAGTTCTCCTCCCTGCACCATTGTTTGTTGGAGCTGGTGTAACTCAACCTTTATTCAATTCAATTCTTTATTTCAGACTAGCACTAACACAACATCAAGTCTTATACATTAACATTAAGACAAGTGCATAGTCCATATTCAGAACAATACAAAATAAAATAGGTAAATGTTAAATTAATGGATACAATAATTTAAACTGTGTTGATTTTAATTGTTTCTTGTATCAATCGTAACGCTTTTGACAGAGCGGTCGTGGTCGTTGCGTTGTATTATTATTGTTGGAGGCAGATGTTACACGCCTCACGATATCTCGCCATTTCGTGACGTCATATCCTCACGATATCTCGCCATATAAAAAATGTTTGCACGATCTACAAATATTTGTTATGAGTCTGGTTGTTTCTCTATATATATAAGTAGGTATTTACAAAAAAAAAGTATTTAGGTATTCTATCAGTTATCTGGTTCCCATAGTACAAGCTTTGCTTAGTTTGGGGCTAGATAGCGCTGTGTTAAATGTCCAGCATTATTTCTTATTTATTTGTTTCTGTTGACAGACATTCTTGTGCATTCATGCAGTTGGCCGCCCACTGCAGCTTTTATTTGATCGGTCCACCGCATGGGCGACCTTCCGCGCGGTCTGATGCCCTCCCCTCGTCCTTGTACGACAAGACGCTCAATAGAGTCGCTCAAGATGTGGCCGAAGAACTTTAGAATGCGAGTTTGTACTAATACCGACAGACGCTGTTTTATGCCGAGCTCCTGGAGTACAGAGACATTAGTACGAACCTTGATTCATAAATGTCCAAGAAGCCTTCTTTAGCACCATATTTCCAAAGCGTCTATCTTTTTTTTAACTTATCGCAGCGTCCACGTCTCCGCAGTGTACAGAAATAAGGGGAAAATATGAGTTTGAGAGAGCCGAATCTTAGTGGCTTTGGTGTCTTGTATATGGTGTGCAACAAAGTATTGTATATCGACCTATCTATGTTCGTACCGAGTTAAGGTATCTCTCTACATGAGAGCAGCGGAAAGTCATCGAAATGAAATCATAAATGAAAGCTAAAAAGAGCGCGGAGAGCTCGCCTCGAGAAGCGGGTGTAGCGCGGATCGGGAAGCCCCCGCCGCCGCCGCCTTCGCCGCCGCCGCCGCTGTCGTGTGCAAAAACCTGATGCAATACTTTTTTAATTCTATTACTTCATGTGGCGCTGTTGTTTTATAACACTGGAAATATACATAAGATATCTAAAATAGGAGTAGGTGCCTTATATACCGCGTTAAAAATTGCTGTTTGTTATCCTCCAGTAAACAGATATCGCCAATAACGTTTATATCAAAGTAGTTTTAATTGAATAGCTTGAGTTTACCTCCGCTTCAATAAACCATGAATGTTTTGTTTATTCCTCTCGGGAACACCACACCGCGGTACGCCGTGCCACGACGCGCCACGCCGGCCGTGCCATGCCGCGCTGCCACTGGAAGGATATTCTTTGCAACGAGTGTAAATGAAGCATTTATTACAGTGTGCCAGCTACGGAATTAATAAATTTAATTTTAAACGTGTTGGTTTATGTTTGGCACCACTCACCGGCATGCGGCATCACAACTACATGAAATGTTGGATGACACAAGTGATTGTAAAGTTTCGCCAGTAAATAAATACTATTCAATTTACCGTGAGATATTTGCTGGATCGCACGAGGAGATACTGAGACACGACAGAGACCGTCGTCGTCGTTATAACATTTCGCTAGTCATATTGTCATTTCCACTGAAGCGTAAATAAGCTGTGAGGTCGAATAACACGTTGCAGACCTTGAATACAGGGTCTATAATCAGTAAATGCAGAGCTATGCGACTACGGCACAGGGCACAGGGCACAAGCTGCGGAGTAGCAGATATGCAGTGTCGGGTGTCGCGTGTCGGCTCAACAAGTGAGCTATGCCGCGGGTACCTAATCACGTGCCGGCTCGAGCACACTCCACGCGCTTCATACACATCGCACGCGAAATAGAATCAGGATGTGCATCTGTCGGATGATTGTATTCGAGATCGTGGACGTTTCTATTTTTAAAGAAAGTATGCAACATAAAGCTGTACGAGAGACTAATTTCAATACGTTAATATCGATATATGATTTTTTAAACATACTTTGTAATAAGTTTTTCTCAAACATGCATGGATATATTGTCATTATTTTCGAAAAAAGAACACGCGAAGTATTGAATTTACGCACAAAGAAAATTAAATCGATTGCAGGAGCGTTTTTTAGACTTTGGAAAATTACAATGCTCCAGCAATGTTGTATGAAGCGGCGTGCTGGGGTTATTAAATATTCTTTCATATCTCTTTCATCATTATTGGCATACTAAAGTAAGTCTCTTTGCTTAGTACACTTAAATGCGTTTGCTTTTCGGCACAGATGATAAATAAAAAAATGGCGGCAAAAATGAAAACTCGTCTTTATTTGTTATTTACATGCTTAATATAATAACTATAATAGTTAAAATGAGTTCCAACGGTTCAGAGAGAAACAAAAACAAATGAGATTGATTTTACTCCACCAGATTTAAGATCAGAAGCCAAATTGGCAATGGAAAACCTGCTTCCAGCGAAGTCAAAAGAACAATACATGAAAGTATATGGAAATTTTATAATTTGGAAAAATGAGAAAAAGTGAACATTTTCTCCGAAACAGTATTTTTGGCGTATTTTAATGAGATTGCTAAAACTAAAAAGCCATCTACATTATGGGCAATTTATTCTATGCTGAAATGTACACTTAAAAACGGCATTCACTTGTAAAGTTATGGAAATTTAACTACTTATCTTAAACGACAATCGACTGGATTCAAAAGCAAAAAATCGAATTTTTTTACTGTTGAAAACATAAAGCAATTTTTAATTAAAGTCTCTGATGATATATATTTAGCGACAAAGGTAATATATTCATTATTTATTTGAGACTCAGTTACGCCAAAACGGCTGGATGGATTTGGATGAATTTTGATACACAGGATCTATGCGTCTTATGAAATATACTGTCTGTGGCTGTAGCTTAATATTAAGTTATGTTTGTTACAGGTTCTATGATATTAGGCGTTAACGGAGCATCTCGGAGTATCGAGAAACTCTATAATATACCACAAAAGACAAAGAATTTCTTGATAACAAAGCAATAATAACATTTCGAGACATTAAAACAAAGATTGACCGGATATTTGTAATCCGAAGAGAGTTCCTAACATATGAAAAAAATAACTAGAATACCTAAAGAAATAGCAACGTATTTAAACTTGAGAAATCCTGAATGTTATACTGGACATTTTTTCCGAAGGTTCAGCCACTCTTCTGGCTGATTCTGGAGCAAATTTGATGACTCTGACAAGACACGGAGGCTGGAACTCCGACAAAGTGGCTGAAGAGGCTACATTGGTTGCCTGGAAGAGATCGCTTTGAGCGATAAGGCCGCCCATTGTACCACCATGTATTAGTCTTTAAGTTTTCTAGGTTAAGTTATTTTAATTTGGTTGTAACAATAAAGAATTATCTATCTATCTATCCTTGAGGACTCAATTGAAATCAAAACTGATATAAATAATAAAATAAATCAAAATATCACATTACAACCTAATTCAGAAACAGAATCTCACCCGCAGGCCACTTGCCAACATCTAAGTCCACAGCCATCCACCTCAAAACAGCATATTCAGCCATCTACCACTACATCCATGGCCACCTGCAAACCTCATGAGAAGTTCAACAAACTAACATAAATGTACCCGGGAAATCAATAACATTTTCTTTTAGTAATTGCCCCAATATGACTAACGTAACTTTTAATATTAATTAAATTAAATGTATAATATAAAACCCGGTCAAGTGCGAGTCGGACTCGCGCACAAAGGGTTCCGTACCATTATCTATGCAAAAAATAACGTTTGTTGTATGGGAGCCCCCCCCGAAAATATAAATTTAATTTTAATGTAATTATTTATCTTTAAAGTGAATAATATAAATAATAAATAAATAAATATTGCTTGACATGTCACACAGCGCTATCTAGCCCCAAACTAAGCAGAGCTTGTACTATGGGAACCAGATAACTGATAGAATACTTACATACTTTTTTTTTGTAAATACATACTTATCATATATAGAAAAATATCCCAACCCAGAACAAATATCTGTAGATCATGCAAACATTTGTTCCGCGGCGAGAATCTATATAATTCTGTGAATGTATATTATGTAATATATACTGCCTATAACTCAATATTCTGTGAATATTTCAAGCATATACCTGTTGCCGTTCATAACGAGCAAAAACGGGCAAAAAAATCACGTTTGTTGTATGGGAGCCCCCGTAAATATTTAATTTATTCTGGTTTTAGTATTTGTTGTTATAACGCCAACAGAAATACATCATCTGTGGAAACTTCAACTGTCTAACTATCACGGTTCATGAGATACAGCCTGGTGATAAACGGACAGACAGCCAGAGAGCGGAGTCTTAGTAATAGGGCCCCGTTTGATCCCTTTGGTACGGAACTCTAAAAATATTGTTTTATTTCCCTGCATTCGTTTGAGAAAAGCACTATATATGCCTCGGCGGAAATGGCAATTGCCTGTTTGACTTAGAAAACTTTCGTGATTGATTTCAATCATTATTATAAAAACTCCTCTGATGAAGGTTCACGAATTGAACCAAAACATTGTCGGTCGAAACACCGATAAGACGATACGTGATTAATCCCGTATTTATAATAATGGTAATTGCTTGTCTCGTATTAGTGAAGTGTACTCGACCTGCAATTGCCTATTGCACGGCCTTTGCAATAATGTACTATCATGCAAAACTACTTTTCCTTTATGTAATGTCACAAGGAAAAATACTTTAAATAAAGACTTTTGTACTCGGCGTTTCAGAAAACTCGGAAAGAATTAAGAGCAGTTCCTTTAACTATTTTAATCTGGATAAAAGTTCGCGCGGTTCTGTTAGAGGGTAGTTTAAAACGTAACAAATTCCTTAGTTTTAGAATAGCACTAACAATGAGGTTATTCCAGGCATGTGCTGCGGAGGGGCATTAAACTAGTTAACCGGAGCGCCTTCCCCCAGACACCTCGTACTGATGTCACAACGGCCGCGCGCCCGAACACTACTATCCACTCGCGGGACAAATTTAACACAGAAATGTACACGAGTACGCTATTCATAATGTTTATTCATTTGAAATAACTTAACGGTTTCTAAATTAAGTTTAATTTTATAATTGAACAAAACAAGATATCTACTTCAATATTTTTTTTGCAAGATTGAAGTTTTTCTTTGAATACCTGAATGTAATCTTTTGTGGGGTTTGTAGCAAGTTCAGCATTTCCTTTGTTAGCGCTGGCAGTCGACATGAATAGCGAGATGTCGCCGAGCGGCGGGCGGGGGTCATAGCTGAGATTGTCTCGGCCAGTATTTTTTGCAGTGACACGGGACGCGAGACGCGGGTCGTGATAGATCGCCAATACTCGCATAATGGGATGTAGTTTTTGTCGAGAAGCCTTTTTGTGCACACTCCGTGAAACTAAGATCAGGCTGTTTTAAGTCTTGAGAAACACCAGGAAAACATTACAAGCAACTAACAGAGCCTTGAATTTGATTTATTTTGTGAAATAATTATTTTTTGGTAAGAAGACCTTTTTTTGTCTTATTCGTCAGTTAAGATATCGATCCTAATAATCGTACACTCGCTGGAAAATTGGATATCATGAGGTAGAAAGCCGCGCAAGGTGTCGGTGTACGCATCGGCTTGTAATTTAGGGTTATTATTCAGTTGCAAGGTATTTTTAAGTACCAGTTGGTGTTTGAAATGAAGTTCTGGTATATCGCGGCACCAGACCGTCATAGGGTAAGGGATTGTCTGGCGGCCGCTCGGCTTCGCACCGCTATTCCTTTGCGCAGGTAGTTCAGGCGGTGAACCGCTACGGATATTGCTGAACTCGAATTCACGGTTCTATTAAATACCTTAGACCTTCTGTGAGGTTAAACTAAAGTATTCATTTTGAAGGCTTTGTGTTTTGGGTAACAACGGTTTTCTTATATAAGATCAAGTTTGTAAATAATCACGAATTAATTATTTAAGTTTGATGTATGTTTTAATGCCAGCTGTGCTTATAGTGTTTTAATGGAATTTGTTTCTGTTTTATATTTGTAGGAATACCGCGCCAGCAGGTAAAGCAGAAAAACTCTTTAGCACATTCAATGCTCATCTGGGTGTTGTTTGAACGGTCCTAAGTTTTTGTTCGGTCGATTTGTTCTTGCTTTGTTGCATTTGTGGGCGGTGCGGGCGGCAAGCGGCGCGAGCGGCGGGCGGCGGGCGGCGGCCGCTCCGCTGATGAGAAAGTAATAGCCCCACTCACTATAGCGAGCTCTCGTCTCTCGACTAGCAGCACAGACACTAGGTACTTACCGTTCACTTGTTCTAGCTTGCGGAGTTCTGCGATATTCTTATGCAAACTGAAAGTAATACAGCGCGATTATTTAAACCATACTCTTAGCTATCAAGAGCACTCGTTTACTAATGCAAATGGGATTAGCACGCTTACAAGCTACCATCATACACTATGTTCACTTATTTGATTCCCTTTTTATTTGCAAGTTTTAATATTGCTATTTATCTCCCTTTCTAATAACTAATTAAATGGATAATAATGTGGGCTCTGACTTGTAAATGAATAGGTTCGATGACCTCGGCGGTCCACTGCGATAATTAAGTACATTAGTAGAACCGTCTATTCAATTTGAAACGTTATTCAATTGACATGACATTAGCATTAGGTATGTGCTCCATTATTCAACGTATTACGTACATTTCATTTAAGTAAGTTTATGAATACAAAAGCATCGTTATATCGTTGGATGGATTTGATACGCTACGTCGATACGAGACTCACACCGATGACAAAACAGTCAAGCACAAGTTAATAATAATTTATGACTTCACCTTAAAAAAACTATTTTTATGCAAAGTGTTTCACAAACAATCTTTCTACTTGGACAAAGTGGTTTGTAAATGTGTCCGAAGGGCATGTCGAGTGTCGGTCCCGCTTAGAACAGACGTCAAGATAATATTAGATACATATATCAGAAACTCTCGCACATAATCTCGTTACCAGGTTAGCTTCCACTTAGGAAATTACGAACTTACAAAATGTAAGAGATTTCTCATCCATTAATATCTGTATATACTGAAAATCTTACATCGAACTCAAAAATGTCAACTCTTTTATATTTCAGCTCTTTATTCCGTATCATATCTAAACGGATCCCCAAAAAGTCTTTCAAAAGGGTGTTTCCATGTAAAATGTCCTCTCACATGCACAGTGGTAAGTAATTGGAGGGTGTTGTCGAAGCGCAAGTCGGTGCCGGAACGACGGCAGCGGGATAAGACGAGACGGGACGGGGCGGGACCGGAGCAAACTGGATGCGGGAAGATTAGGCGTGACGGTGGCTTGCAGGTTGCAGGGACTTGCACTAGCGGGGGGGGAGACCATTAAGGGGTTTTGAAAGAGCTATTCAATGATTGTCCAAGATATGGAGTACGCGGGTAAATAAGTTTTTCAGTTTTTATAGCGGGACTGAAAGCTATCATCATGCCTCGCTTAACAACACTAATAGCTATTGTGTACAATACGAATTATAAATTAATGTTATCTCCGGGTGGACCGAACAGACAGACGGACATTTCGAAACTACGGGTTCCTAGTTCGAGATCGGAACTTTAAAAATTGTGTTAAAGATGATGGATGAATTTAATAAGAGAGCCATACGTTTACTTCTTTCATACCTATAGTAGACTGGTTCGGATTAAATACCCAAGTACAACCGTACTAGGTGTAGTCAAAGGCCAGACCGAACGCGCTAACTGTCCTGTCCACTAACACATTGTATTTAATTCGTGACAGGTTGCAAGCGACACTTCTAATCGATCGATATTCCATTTTATTTCGAACAAAGCGAGAAAAGTACTTAAGTATAGTTCAATTTCACATAGTACTGGTGATAATGGTCCATAAGCTGGTGGTGATATGGCCTGTCTTATCATTTGCCGAGGGAAAACAATGATTAGTTGGCACGTGCTCGTCAATATATCGCGGTAATAGGGCGGCGGCGGCGGTGCGGGGCGCGGGTGAAGCTGGCGGGACACCAGCGCGTAACTCTTCCTCTGCTGGCGTGGACGTGAAGCAGTCTATTGTTGCAATACTAGTCATTAGTCCTACGCGTGTTTTCATTTAATGTCGTACATAACAAGACACGTTGTATAAAATAACGACGGTCACTTAAAATGGTACGTACTCGTACTTCACATAACACACTAAGTAGGAAGTCTGTTTGATAACTGAAATAGGTTCATAAAAGCAATTAGCATTATAAATAAAAACAAGGGTTAGTAAATTTGTTGAAGTCGAAACTCTCCTCTCGTCCGTCGCGTCGAGCTGAAGTTGTTCGGAATTACAGCAGTTCATGCTCTTGATATGATCACTACACAATTACTGGTTTACGAGCAAAGCCAGAGCACAGTTATAGCGTGTAAGTGCGGGTTTTATGTACTAGCTCTGCGTGTTCCGACGTTTCGTTGGGGATTAGTGGACTTCTTAGTTTAACGAAGGCTCCCATCCTGGTATAGGTATAGTAGTATAACGGAACCTCCAAACCTTCACTTAATTACGATAAAATGTGTAATATACTCAATTTTAGGATGTGGGCTTGAAAATTTCATATTTCGTAGGTAAGGTAGCTGTAGGTACAATATTCTCACACAATCTTTGATAAATTAGATAAGCATATCTACATAAGTACTATTTATACTCTTACGATTTATCAGTAAGAATTAAAACTGGTATCTTGTAGGTCTGGCTGTGCAGTTATGTTTGCCTTTACGCAACTATCTTTGCAGCTACGAGTACAAGTTAGTGATGTGTTGTGATGTTGTTTACGTGGCGCGCTAGTGGCGCCCCCTGGCTGCGGCCGGCTCCACGGAGACGTGCCCTCGCCTAATAAATCTTGCCGTGATTATGATTTCGTTAGAGCTGTAAGTGCGCCACTTACCATATTTTACCATATTTGCGCTTTGTACAATCATACTGTATATATGAAGTTTTTTGAGAAGCGACAAACTATAATGATCATACGAGCACTTGTCGGTTTTGTCGGATATTATAACGATGTTTTCGCCAACATATTTTCCTCCGGATAGTTTTCCTACATGTGCTACTTTAAAACTTTGGTGTCTCCAGAGGAAGTTTGGTATAAAACTAATATATGATCAGTAGAATCGTAATCCGAACCGACTTACAGAATTGTCCCGATATAAGAATACAGCAGTTTACGCTCTTTGTAGCGAAATGCTCTTTAGCGGTTACAACGTTCCTATGACAAAGTACTAGAATTTTCATATTTAGCTCATAAAGAGAACTTACTGGTGCGCGCGAGTCTCCCGCAATCAGCATCGGATCGCGATATTACGTTGCTATTAGCATAAAGGGAATGATTTAGGACCTCCAATGAGAGCAGCTCATTTCCTATAAGTCCTTTTCCGACTCTTATCTAAAGATTTATTAATTTTAAGCAATTCTACATTACTAGTACAACCATCATCACCGCTAAACTAAACTTTAACTTGCGACACAGTTTACAGGTGGGAAGGGAACGCGATCCGCTGCGCTACGGCGCCGCGCCGCGTCGGCCCCGCGCCGCGTCGGCGTCGAGCTGCCGATAACACGAGTTATTTATAGCCACACCGTATCGCAAATATTATATCAAAAAGATGGCCTGTATTTATCCCGAAGAGTTTCATATTTCAGCGCTTCTTTTGTGATTGATTTGAACTGGATGCATGGTACCATCGGTTTTCATACAAGTTTCACTGCAACTAACATTGGATTTGAATTTACAGCGCAATTCTGTGAATTCATCACGGAAGTTAGCCTTAGCATTTGGTATTTGAGTGTTAAGGTATTGTGATCGGTCTCGTTAGCGATGTCTGCGGAAGATAACTGAGATGTATGAGTACGTGTACCCCAAAGTAAAGTTCCGGTGTCGGTGTCGGTGTTGTGTTGTGAACTCGCTAACTACGCTCATGTCTTATGTACAACAGGCAAGTACAAAGTTTCAGGTGTTTTCTGATTGCCCGCTGACTCTGTTATTCAGCATCTGCTAGAGTAGTGCTATGAAGCTAGTCGTATCGAGCTCAGAAAGAGTAATTTGCCCCTGAATACCGTCACACTTGAGTCAATTGTGCTTTCAGGAAAAAAATAAGGGAAGGTTTAAACTTGTAATAACTCGTTTCAGTGAATTTCACATACGCAATTACCTTAAACTATTTTCTTACAAAATCTTATAACGATATACTCCATTTCATGTTTTACTTATAAGCCATAAAGTCCTCACATCGATTAATGTCGGATTCCTATATCCGTCGGTAACCAACTACGCCTCGTATAAGTTTGTCACTAGTTCGACACTTTTTAAAAGAGATACGAGGCGTAGTCGGTTACCGACGGATATAGAAACCCGGCATCAGTCGCTCCAGTACATAATTTTAGGATTGAATGCTCTATATGAAAATTAATAAAGTTGAAGAGGTGAGAAGGACTGTCTACAATATCCTCGAACTTGAAGAACACCGTGACATGAATTCATATGCAATTTATTTTATTTTATCAACTTCACTACTAAGTATATGCATCTATATATTTGTGAGTAACGTAATGTGACGTATAATTCAACAAATTATGAATAAAATATTTATAACAGTAGTCTAAATTGTAGGAGCGTCCATACAACTCAGAGAATCTTAATTCGTGTCAACAATGTATGGGGACACCCTTTCATTTTTAAATTGGAATTTTTCCTTTAACTATGCTGCGTTTACCTTGCTTTTTACAAAATTTCGAGATTTTAGGTCAACGGGAACTACCATATAGGTTTTCGACCCAAAACCTATAGGAAGTTTTTCCGGTTGACTTAGAATTGTCAATTTTGGTTAAAAGCAGGGGCTTAAAGCACAAGTATAGAAAAAAATCCGAAAAATAAAAATTTTAAAATTTAAGGTCAATTTTGGTACTCACAAGTTTTCTCAGAACTCTAAATTTTCCCATATCTTTTTATCGTGTTTACTCAGGACCTTGATTTTTATACACCTAATAGGGACTATAGACCTCAGTATCTGGTATACATTTCAACTAGCTAGGTCCATCCGTTCCTGAAAATCGGTGGTGACACACGGACAGCCAGACGGACAAGAGAGTGATCTAGGTAAGGGTTCCTTTTTTACTTTTGAGTTACGGAACCCTAAAAAGGCTTTCATACTAAGGCATCGCCAAAGTAAGCGATGAAACGCTTTTGTTGTCTCCAAAAAAGTTGATATATATTTTGAGTCAAGGGTTGTTTAAATTATGAAAGTAGGCCAGTGCACAATGCCAGTTATGGCACTTACGCCATCGTGCGCCTACGTCATACGTCATTGATCGATTCGACTTCAGAACCCTAAAAAGATGAATTTAATTTTTATTCTCTTACATTATACTTGATGGCCCACGAGAGAAGTTTTTACGCAAAGAAATTACGGTAGTGTAGTGATACTACCCGCCCCCATTTAGGATATCTGGTGAATGTGTATATTGTGTAGATATATATTGGTGGCTCGGCTGCGGCGTACTAAATCTGCACAGTT
Source organism: Philereme vetulata (assembly GCA_918857605.2). NCBI lineage: Eukaryota > Metazoa > Arthropoda > Insecta > Lepidoptera > Geometridae > Philereme > Philereme vetulata. The sequence continues at coordinate 6,499,597 of OU975423.1, read as the reverse complement.
TCCCGCAAAAGGCTGTAATTGCGCTGTTAATTCACCTATTTCATTGCACTCATTACACATTATTTAATTTAATAGCATTCTAGTCAATAAAGCACCACTTCAACAATTTGCAAGAACATAATGTGGTGTTGTGGCTTTAAATACCTTAAAGCTATATGTAAATAAATTAGTATTAAATGTTGGTGGTGTTGTAACCAGATAAACAATATTTTATGTTGCCGCATATATTGCCCGTGTAAAGAAAATACTGTTCCCACAAATTTAATTTACTGTGGGCTGGAGCAAATATATGCCTGTTTATTACATTCTCAGTCAAGCAAAAAGTCTCGCAGAATGCCATTTTAAAAGGACAAATAGGGGAATAGAATAAACAGTAATGTTGCTAGATACACAAACATGTTTACCGTCACGGATATTTAACATGTATAGATGGAGGCGGTAGGTTCGCATGTTTTGCTGGTTTTACTCAGATTAGCAAATAATGTGCGCAAATAGCAGATTGTTTGTATTGTATTCCGACGAGCGTCCGTCGAGCGGCGAGCGCGACTCAACCAGAAGCACAACCGTCTTCACGCTCGCGCGCTACGAGTAGCAGGCGCGTGCTCGTAGCGCGACTAACAAACATCCTCGCGCTAAGAGTATGCCACTTTCTATTATTATTTATTTTAATACTTTATTGCACAAAATATAAATTACATGTACAAAAGGTGGGCTTAATGCTAATAGCATTTTCTACCTGCCAACCTCAGAGGTGACAAAAAAGGTTGGCGTGCTAACTTATAACAATATTACTGATAAATAACAAAACAAAAGAAACACAAATAACAATAAACTCCAATCACAGTTATAAGAAATACTACCTACTTGATATAACAATAATAATACATATAATATATAAATATATGACAAATATAACATATATATATATATATATATATATATCCTCTATATATCAGGTCAGTCCTCTCTCCTTCTGAGTGTGATTTGCTGTCGAATCGTAGGATTTACAGACTTATCACACCATCCAATAACACTGGGTTCGCGCAGCGGCTTGGAAATTTTATGAGACTACATGTCTATAATATAGTAGCCAAAAATTGCGACATCAAACGCAAGTCAATTTATGAGGCAAAACGTAAGATTTTTATATGGCTTGCATCACTAAGCTACGACCAAACTGAGGCAAAACTAAAAATAATTCATTAAAATAACCCCTAATTTTATCATATTTTGAAAATTTTTACATTAATTTATTTATACTTAATTTTATCTTATTTATACTTATTGTTGTCTTATTTATACTTAATATTAATTTATTTTGACCTCTAACTAATTGTAATATTTATCACCTAACATATAATAAATAACCTAATTGAATCTGTCAGTCGACCAACTTGTACGCTTTAAGTTCCGACTTTCCGAGCTTTGGTTTCCTCGATACAGGTTACGCCTAGTGAGGAAACCGATAGATAATAATATAAATAGATATAAATGTTGTCTGCAAAATTCATGCATCTATTACTTGTATATACCTAGTTATAATTTAGCTTGTAAATCATATTTTAAATTGTTTAGATACTGTGTTTTTGTAGTAATAATAAAATATTTTCATTTCATTTCATTTTCATATATATATATTTATAGATATAAAACAAAAAAATACGATTACATACTATACAACACATACTACTTTCCATATATTTTAACAGCTAGTGGAGGACTGCAAGAAATGACTGTAGACTAGTCGTCTGAAAACCGGTTTACTAGGCCCCTTTTTAATATGAGTAGGGAGAGAGTTCCATAGACCGACAGCTACCACCTCAAAAAAGTTGCCACGGAAGGACGTAGAGTGTTTCGGGGTAACAAGAAGGAGAGAATCAGTGGATTGGTCGTGGGTGTCAGAGAGGAAGGAAAGTTTGCACAATAATATTTGTACAGCGCCCGTGTTATGCCCATACTATTTAGATTCCAACTCAACTTATACTTCACGTAAGAGCTGCGATACTGGTTACGTATGAGTGTGGTGTAGTGTGGTCCAGTGCGCGCTGTGTCTTCGGTCAAGAACAAACACGCTGGACAAATTCAAATTCAAATTCATTTTATTTCAGATAGTTACAATCCATATTACAATATATAAAAAACAAATAATCACATAAACACATCAATAAAATAAAATATTTAAAAACTAAACTTAGAACTAATTAAAAACATACGGCGCCGGCGGTTTAAATCGCCCTCCGCACAAAACATTTCCAGATCGGAGAGGTGAACCTGTCCGATATAGTTTTCAGGATGCTGTTTTGACTGTCCCGCACTCTGCGAATTAGGGATGCAGTTTTCTTACGTAGTATGGCTTCGAAAGCATCCGTCTGGTATTCTGCAAACATCCCTGACGCACTGCAGAAGCGAGGCAGCCCTAACATCATCCTGAAAATATTATTATATTGGACACGGAGCCGGTCCAAAGGCTTTTTGGAGTAGTTGAGCCATAGGTTACCCGTGGAGAAGCTCTGGCAATAAGCTTTAAAAAGTGTCAGCTTGACTTGTTCAGTACATCGGGCAAACCTACGGATCAACATGTTTCCTCGGACGGCTAGAGCCCTGCGTTCCCTCTCTATGTCAACGTCGTCTTTAAGGCCGTCGGTAATGCTATGACCCAGATATTTAAAGTTAGTCACTTTTTTAATGCTCATTCCGTTAAGGGTTAAATCTAGAGAACTTGTCATGCTACTACCGGCGGCCCCAAAGACCATGTATTCACATTTCTTAACATTATAGCTGAGCCCATGAGAAGCAGCGTAGCCGGCGCAGACCTCTAGCATTTTTCCGACCGACCATGCAGTCGGGCCCAGTAGCACCATGTCGTCAGCATAGCTGATGTTGTTTACACTGACACCATCCACGCTACAACCGACACGCATGCTACTGAGCTCGACTATCAAATCATTAACATACAGGCTGAAGAGTGAGGGAGAACTTACTCCAGCCTGTCTCACCCCACACTCCAGCCTGAATGGGTCAGAAAAAGCATTAGACCACTTCACAACATTACTTTGGTTCGAATACCAGTACTGCAGTACTCGAAGCACGTCCGCCGGTACACCCCTGTCTCTCAGCTTTCTCCAGAGCACATCATAGGACACAAGGTCGAAAGCTCTGGAGAGATCAAGGAAACAAGCGTACACCGGCGTCCTACGACTGGTATAATACTGGACAATGTGCTTGAGTCCCAGTATTGCACTCTCCGTTGATAATCCGGGCCTAAACCCAAACTGAGAGTCATGCAATCCAAGGTGTTTTTGTAAGATCGAATCAAGCACACTGTCCAGCACCTTGGCTATGGTCGTGGCCAGAGAGATCGGGCGATAGTTCCCCTTATCCGAGATATCTCCCGTCCTGTTCTTCACAATAGGTACCACCTTTGTCTTCATAAGGTCAGCAGGTAGATACGAGTGACTAAGACACATTGTAAAAAACATGGACAGAACACGAGGTAAGTGGATACCTGCATATTTGAGATGTTCGACGCTAAGTCCATCGTGTCCGGGAGACTTGCCATTGGGAGACAAATGAGGAGTTGTAACGCGACAAGCCAGTGTTCGAGATAACAAAAATCTCGGTAGCAGTAAAAGTAATCTAAAACTTCGTATGACAACATTTTATATGGGAAGCCTTTAGGTTTCCCATATAAAATGCGAACTAGATTGACAGATCCTATAGAAGTTCTATAATGTACCTAAACCAAAGATAAATAATATTTAACCTAATTAATTAAGTTCTAAGGTAAACTCATAAAAACCTACTTTTAAAGAATGGTGTACGATAAAATGATACAAATCTAGGATATTTGCATAACCTAATAACCTAGTTTCGAATATTTGAACTCCTTTGAAAGTTAGCAAACCGCGCGAAAACTTGTTATTTAGTAGTGTTGCCGCTGCGGTGCGATGTCGTGGTGATATTGCGTGTTGTGTTGTGTTGTGTCGGCAAACAGGCGGCAGTTTGCTTTGACGCTCGTTACACACCTTCGGTACTCACCTGTGTTTGTAGCGGCGACAAATTGCGTTTTCGAGAACTCCTAATGTCAACAGCGGGAGTCTAGCACTTTCATTGTTTTCTACTGGAATATTATAAACAATGATTCTAGGTCCTGCGGTATACTTGCTACTCTTTCTTATATCAAATAATGATCTTGCTAATTTATCTATACAATTTTGGTAACGAGCAATTTTCAAAGATAATCATCGTTCCTTGCAGTAGAAAGAATGCCTTTATTGAATTACCCAAAATACACAATTCAAATACTTAGCAAGTCTATAAAGACTATATAATGGGGGATCTCATCACTGAGGGTTATCTCTTCCAGATAGCTTTTATATGGATTGAAATTAGTGAAGCTATAACGGAGTGTGGTGTACTTATTAGGAATACATTCGTATAAATTTTTCGTATATTTTATTCCTTAGAAATAAAATATATGAAAAACTAGATGTATTAGTTACTTAAGTAACAAGTCAGTATCTTTGGTTAAGTTAATTGCATCGTAGAGGCATTCGCTGGTATGTTAGGCAGGTCACGTAGGCATGCGTGTGTCTGTACAGCGACAGGCGGGAGGCGGTCGCACGCAAATCTAATGTTTGCGTCGACTGAAAGCGGTGGAGCCTTGGTTTCAGCAGATGCAACCTTTGGGATTGGACGAGCGTTACACCACAACATTATAAGTGGGTTCAAACAGTGACTGCAATTACTTTTAAGAGTTTTTTTTAACCTGGATAGATCTCCGTTTGAATACTATCTCACCTGATGGTAAGCGATGATGTGGTCTAAGTTGAAGCACGAAGATCAAGAAGAAACCTATTCACTCTTACCTTAAAGAGGCCCTCATTATATTCTTTAGGAAAAACAGACGTCGGTAAAGTGTTACATACCTTAGCTGTACGCATCAAGAACGTAGAACCAAAACGGTGAGTGCGAATGGGTGGTATATCAACTAGGTACGGATGGTACTGAGCCGTGCGCCTGCTTGTCCTTTAATGGAAAGGAGATGGCGGGATCATATCGTATAGTTCCTGGGTAGAGTAACAAAAACTTAGTGTTGTTTTTATTAGTCAAACTTTTATTTACTCGTTTATAGAAGATCAAAAATATTTAGTCTTTATTTTGCAGAATATCTTCAATACTTTAAAGTCAGAGCAGATTTAAACTAAGTGTTATTTATTTGCGGACTTGTAAATATTTACTCAAACACTTATCGCAGGGTGATGGGTGAGGGGCGGGAAGGGGGGAAGGCTGCGAAATGATTATTCTACTTTTAGGATTTCATTGTGCTTCTATTTACAGATCCAAATCAAAAGAAAACCATTATTTGATTCCAATAATTTAATAATACAATTTTGATGGAACATTATTGTACTAATAATATTATAGAAAGTCTTTTTTTCTGTCTGTTACGACAAACCCGCTGGATGGAAATTTAGTATATATATATAATTGTTGATTAAAATCGGGTATATATCGCGTATGCACCTTTTTTATTTGTTATCCTGACGTTTCGGCCGTATTGCAACAGTCGTGGTCACAGGTTGACTCCTGTTAGTATATACCTAGTCAGGTCATAAGTATTGTCACACAGTAAAAACTTTTCTTTTAGAATGCTGGCCACAAAAAAGTTTATAGCATTCGAATTTCGAATTGTTCATGAAAATAAAAATATATACTTTTTAGAATTTTACTCATTTTTAAATATGGAGTGAACGCTTAAATAAAGAAGACCGTGTTGCAGTTATTGCGTTGCATCGTTGCGGTTACGCGCCAATTCAAATTTTTGACATACTGAAAAATTTGAATATAACCAAAAGATTCGTTTATCGCACCATCAAACGATACAATGAAGACTAGTGTAGATGACAGGTCAAGAAGTGGTCGCCCTCGGTCTGTTAGGACTCCAGCAGTGATAAAAGCTGTGAAGGCGCGAATTCAAATAAATCCCAAACGTAAGCAGAAACTGTTGGCCCTTCAGATGGGGTTAAGCAGAACCACGGTGAAAAGGGTGTTAAATGAAGACTTAGGGCTTCGGGCATATCGAAGAAAAACAGGACATCGTTTGAATGCTCGTCTAATGGACTTGAGACTGAAGAGATACCGCGCTTTGTTGAAGCGGTACGCGGGAAAAAAATATCGGGAAATTCTTTTTTTGGATGAAAAAAAATTTACCGTAGAAGAGAGCTACAACAAACAAAATGATAAGGTGTACGCACACAGTAGTAAAGAAGCGAGCAACCGTATTCCGCGTGTCCAACGAGGTCATTTTCCATCCTCGCTCATGGTATGGTTGGGAGTTTCTTATTGGGGCTTAACAGAGTTACATTTTTGTTAGAAAGGTGTAAAAACGAATGCAGTTGTGTATCAAAATACAGTCCTGACGAACCTTGTGGAACCTGTTTCTCATACCATGTTCAATAACAGGCACTGGGTATTCCAACAAGATTCGGCGCCAGCTCATAGAGCGAAGAGCACACAAGACTGGCTGGCGGCGCGTGAAATCGACTTCATCCGGCACGAAGACTGGCCCTCCTCCAGTCCAGATTTGAATCCGTTAGATTACAAGATATGGCAACACTTGGAGGAAAAGGCGTGCTTAAAGCCTCATCCCAATATGGAGTCACTCAAGACATCCTTGATTAAGGCAGCCGCCGATATTGACATGGACCTCGTTCGTGCTGCGATAGACGACTGGCCGCGCAGATTGAAGGCCTGTATTCAAAATCACGGAGGTCATTTTGAATAAACTTTAGTGTCTTAAGAATCTATGTTTTGTTAAGTTCATTTTGGTATATAAATGGTTACATAATGAATAAACTTGTTTTAATTATTTTATATTAAACATGTGACAGAATTTATGACCTGACTAGGTATATATATATATATATAAACTAGTTGTCGCCAGCGGCTTCGCCCGCGTTGTTCTGGGGTGCAAAATACATATATAAACTTTGACATCCCATTTTTATCCCATGGGAACTGGTTTATTGAGGAAATGGTAGCCTATGTGGTGATCCAGGTTAAAATCTACGTATATACTCAATTTCATGGAAATCGGTTCAGCCGTTAGGGCATGATTGAGTAACAAACAAACATCCAAACATCGCATTTATAATATTAATGTGAGTATATTTAATTAAAGAATTTGGTATATACGTGGAGCATGCTCAGTAAAATGAAAAGTGATAAGATTAGAAATACAACATGAAGAAAACGTACAAAAATAAAAGACGTTACTGTAACAGTGAAAAAACTTAAATGGAGGTGGACAGGACATACCATTTGAGGTATCGAAAACTAGAGTAAAGTCTTAATGAATTGGTATCCAACTTACAAAATAAGGAACAAGAGAAGGCAATTCACGAGATGGGAAGACGAAATTAAAACAACAGCCAGCAAAGGTTGGAGCAGAACAGCAAGAGACAGAGAGAATTGGAAAAAGTTGGAGGAGACCTGTTGGCCGAAATATGGCAAACAGACATGTTTGTAGACGTCGACAATATCTGATTAATTAAGTAGTTATAATTTCAATGTACTAAACAATGTGGCTGAGTTAAGGTTATAATAATACATCTACGTGGAACCATGTAAGCAAACCCGAGGACGGAAATAAGTTCAAAATAAATAAGGCTCAAAGTAATTATCGGTCTCTTAAAGGTTTTTAATAAAAAGTGATAGAAATGAGATTCGAGTACGAGTAGGACTCGCGCAACAAGGGTTCCGTACCTACCTATTTAATTATGCTAGTTTAGTAGCGCCATCTTCCGATATGATACAGAAACCAAGTAACCGATTAAGGCAAATTTCAAAAACAAAGTGTTCTTTTTACTTCGATTTATTTTTTCCTATAATCTTTTCATATATTGCTATCAATATATTAGTAATTTAAGTAATTTTTCATTATACATCTAAAGCTATTACGGCATAAAACAAAATATGAAATGGTTTTGGAATTTGCAAGTTAACACTCATACCTTTTTAGCCCCTTTGACAATCAAAATGAAAATATTTTTAATTTTTTTACGTGCAATAGAGGTGGGCCAGTATTAGTTATAATTATTAAATATTTTCAGTGAATAGCTCTAGTAGTTGCTGAGATATTCAGCTGAGACAGACGGGCAAATTCGCACCATAGGGTTCCGTTTTTATAATTTTATTTCGGAACCTTAAAAATGACTGTTCTTCGATTATTTCATCAGTACTAATACTCGTATGGTGAACCGTTCACCAAATTGAATATAAATAACAAAACTAATAAAAAAATGAGTTGAGGAAACTCTTATAGTTAGTAAATAATCGTCGATAGTTTTTATGAAAATCAGAAACATACAATAGAACAGTGTAGTGTGGTTCTGTTAGAAGAATATAATCGAAATGCAGTAGAGGTATCAAAGTGGGTGACGTCACAGCTTATTGGTTCCGTCGGTCGGTTCTTACAAGGTGTAAGAGACGCGCCCTCGAGCCTTCGGGCGGAGGCTTTCAATTACTTTTAAATAAACTCGCTCTGATTAGATCCTCCGCTGATATAAAACCTTAATTGAAGGCAGTATAGAGACTTGGGAATTCTAAAACGGAACTTATTTACAAAAAATATATTAACTTGAAATATTATGAAACATTGCAAAACTCGTGCATTAAGGATGTTATTTTGCTTTTATTGGTTCCGGCTTATCAACAAAACAAAAGCAAAAAGTGTATCAGGTGGCGCTTTGTCACGTGACGTGGTCACGATAAGTTCCTTCGTAAACAAAGTCCTTGTAAAGTAACAGATGTGCGCCTGCGGTCGGCCGTGACTCGCAGCTCGCCGATACAACTCGAATCGTTTCATCTTATTACGCCGAGATAAAGCTCATATTCAAGCGGCAGCTATGAAGTCAACGGGCGCTAAGTGAATTTGCCCGAGTCGGCAAGTTCTCTCGAACTTGTCAAGCATCTGCTTCAGTAATGTGTGGAGTTATTTGTGTCCGGTATCTGTCTGCTTCTCAAACTTTATTTTTGCTTTTTAGTTTGAACTTGTTCGTTCAAACGTGCTTCGATACTACGGTGCTACGTCCGTAGCGTGTCGCAGCAGCGTAGCACTTTGGACGTAGATATATAAACAAGCCAATCATTTAAATCATTAATATTAATTGTTTTTCAATATGTTATTGGAAAAAGTAACGTTGATACACCGCGTTATCAATAAGAGATAGAGTCCTGTCCTGTACAGAGCTTCATTGAGTTACGCACAAGTTGTTGAAATCCGCAGAAGTTGTCGGAGCGGCGCCGACACCGAAATGCACTCTCGGCGCACGTAAGTCTCTGCGGTGTATCGACGATGTGGCGCCGATCGGTGGTAGGAATGGTAGGACGGTACGAACTTCTGCTGGCCCCAATTATGGAGCTTTGCCAGATATAATGAAAAAGGTACATCCGCGATAAATACCCGTTTTAATCAGTAATTAAGTACGTCCGTCCGGTGATCGCGAACGTTTGAAAATTACTAATTTAAACGCATTACTGATAAAAGTTCAATATTAAATCCATAAAACGACTTAGCTATCGAAATTATCAATTTTGTTTCTACTAGATCGTATTTCAGCGCTTACAAAATAATACAAAGTCTGTGAGTGATAGTGTAAGCTATTACTGAAAGCTGCATCTCCAGCAAATATGATGTCGCTGCGTAGGCTGTACCAGTACCTGTAGCTTTCGACTCGGAATTATCGTTTGAACGCGGACACAGGCGAAGCTGAACAGCTGGCCAGCATCAAATACGGCTAGCTCATTTATTTTGTAGGTTTAGTATTAGGTGAATGTGTTACCCAATCGCTGACTTACAAAACGATCTAAAGCAGAGATGGAAATCAGAAAACCTGCTTATCAATTTATTGCCAAATAATTTTAAAATATTGTTTATTTTTCCGAATTTTTTCAGAAAGCGTGTTGTTAGCGCACTGACCTGAATGGTGTTGGATTGATCTAGCTACTAATCTATTGTGCAGACTGTTTGCATTGAGCTAGCAACCCGGTCGAATGAAGCAGAAATTGTGTCCAATAATAGAAAGTCTGCCCGACGTCCGGCCGGACACACGGCTAGGTGGGATTCCAGCGGGGATTTGTCCGGACTCGTTCAATTTCACACAAGTGACACTGCAGAAACCTCCTATTACAGGGGCTCGTCAGGTGATAGCTTTATAATGTTTGAGGATGCTTTCAACCTGCCCACTCTCGTGCTTCTACTTATTTCAAGAAGCATTAGGCACTTGCGAGCGTAACATACTGCTAAGTCGTTGTGAGTACCTACCTATGTGCAAAACGTTATATTGTACTCAATAAGTTCGTTGTATTTGCCATCATGTTGTTTGGGTAAGGTGCCTACTGCGTAACATTAGAGACAGCCTTGGAGTTGCGGATGCAATCATAGACAAATTATGAGTTTGTGGTTTGTAAAGATTAAAAGAAAGATGTGTTTTTATTGTAGTTAGTGTTGGCAGGTAACGCATATTAATAGTTTGTGATTTTGATTTGTATGGGAAATCAAACAAACGAGTGAAGCAGTGTCTACACCGGACATGTGCGAGGTCCGTGATGACAGTCCTCAGTACGAGGCACTGCACTAAGCTGAGTGACTGTTTGCTAATGTTTAGTTAGAAACGGGAGTGAACAGGAGTCAGCAGGATCACACGATGTGCACATGTTTATTTAGTCGGAGTGCGTTGTCCATCCATATTAAACGGAACCGAATTGCCGAAGCTCGTTCCTATTTCGGTTTTAATTTGGAATTGAAATTCGATGGCTAAAATGCGCTTTTATTTGTAAGCTCCGTTGTATCCATTGTAGATGAAAATATCAAAATATTTTCCGCATCAATGATAGATGAAAATACGAAGATTGGTCTATTATTACGATATAGTCTGCGATACGTTTTCAATTAGCCGGCGGCGCAGGACGCCGTAATATCGGCTTTATCTGAGAAAATCAGAGCAGCTCTCCTCCCGCGAGAGCCTTTAACAAAAGCGCAGACTTCCCTAAATACACATCTAATATGAACATAACCACGATATTTATTACAGTATTTTACGGCAAATATAAAATCTCTTAATAAGTACATAACATTGGCCTGACTATCTCGCAGCCATGATCGGAGTGCACCAAACAGATTTTTCAACTTAATTATAATATAATAATATTGCTGGACATTTCACACAGCGCTATCTAGCCGCAAACTAAGCAGAGCTTGTACTATGGGAACCAGATAACTGATAGAATACTTGTATACTTTTTTTTCATAAATACATACTTATAATATATAGAAAAACATCCAGACCCGGAACAAATATCTGTAGATCATGCAAACATTTGTTCCGCGGTGGGAATCGAACCCACTACCTCCTGAGCCCCAGTCGGCCATTCGCCCACTGCGCCACAGAGGTTGTCAAAAGAGATAACAGATTAGTTTTACTTGCTAAGAGTAAGCGATTGTGTTCAATACTTCCTTAGGTACTCTACTAAAAGAAAATACAGCCGTCGTTTAAAGCAGATCTTCATGGAATTATAAGAGGTGTAGTACTTGGAATGCAATCTACTCGGCACAGCGGGCCCCGAGGCCCGGCCGCCTATTCAACACTCAATCAAATGAAACATTTGAAACGGTTGTGGGATATCGCGGGCTAATTCCTTACCTTGTACCAAGCTCTAATATTTTCCAATGTTGATTAAATTTTGTGGCGGTTGTAGTGGGGCTAAGGGAGAGATGGCATGCATTACAGATGGCTATGATAATGTATTTTTTTCTGCATATAATATATAATATGTACTTGTTTCTACTCACGACTCAGTGATAATATCAGACTCAATATTATCACAGTTAGACCGTTTTGAAATATATCATCACATTGACACATTAAAATACATAGGTACCCTGAATATGATGTACGACGTCTGCGGCTGAAATGATGTTAATAAAAAGCTATAACGTGCATTAATAAAGTAATCCGAGAAGCAAACTTATTATGTAAGTAGGCATGCGGCCTAATCTTATTGCATGTTACAGTGAACGATGAAAATTGGTTCGCAGTCTGAAGTAAGTCACATTTGCAAGTCGAATGATGTTGGCTCACGAAGTTGAAGTAAGACGGTACTTAGAAGATGTGTGTGTTTCCTGCGGATTTCCTATAAATCCTTTATTAATTTTACGACGTAGCACCCGCTACGCTCTTCTTGAAAAACTGTCGAAAAACATTTCAGCTTCCAAATAACGAAGAATATATTAGGTCTTTACCTATGAAATTGCCATTTTGTATGGAATAAGTGAAAGTACTTATTTTTTTAAACTTTTTTTTTTCTGTTATTCAAAGTAATCACCCATACAATCGACACATCTTTGCCAACGCATTGGCAGTTTATTGATGCCCTTCTTGTAAAAATCAGCTGGACGGGAGGCAACAAACTCTTCAAAGGCATTTTGTACTGCCTCTCTGGAATTGAATTTTTTACCCACTAAAAAGTTGTCTAAATTTTGGAAAAAGTAATAGTCGGTAGGTGCAAGGTCTGGTGAGTATGGCGGATGAAGGAAAGCTTCCAACCCCAGCTCTTGCATCTTGGAGACTATCTGTTCTGTAGTATGGGGTCGCGCGTTGTCGTGAAGGAGCAGTGGGGACGACGGATTGACCAAAGCTGGTTGCCGGTGTACAAGCTTCTCCATCATTGTCTCCAGTTCTTCACAGTACACATTTGCAGTAATGCTCATGCCGTTTTGTAAAAAACTGTGGTGAATCACACCCGCACTAGACCACCAAACAGTGACCATCACCTTTTTAGGGGTCATTTTTGGTTTAGTGCATTGCTTTGGTGCTGAACCAGGATCTAACCAACTTGCTGAGTGCTTTAGATTGTCGAACAGAATTCATTTTTCATCGCACGTAACAATTCGGTTCAAAATTCCTTCATTTCTTTGCCTATTGAAAAGCGCGAGGCAGGTTTCGACGCGTACGTTGCGCTGGTGATCGTTAAGTTCGTGGGGCACCCATTTATCAAGTTTTTTTACCTTGCCTATTGGTCGCAAATGGATCAAAATTGTTTTGATTCTAACATCAAAAGCTGCTGCTAACTCAGCTGTAGATTGAGCTTCGTCAGCTTCCACAATCACCTTTTATTCATCATTGTTGACCAAAGTCTCCGGACGACCACGAGCTTCATTTTTCAAGTTAACATTTGCAGAACGGAACCGAGAAAACCAATAACGGGTAGTGCGTTTGTTTATACAGTTCTTTCCGGAAACGTTTTTGATGTTACGTGCCGTTTGTGTCGCGTTGGTGCCACGACGGAACTCGTATTCCATAATTACACGATATTTTTAAATTATCCATTATGACGATAAATGTTCAAATGTAATGAAAATACAACGCTAATCAATAAACAAAAGACTGAGTTTGTAAAAAGAATGTCATGTTTGTAAAACAAAATTAGTTTGAATTTAGAATACAAAGCAATTCCAAACTTTTTTTCTATTTGAAATGACCAGTATTGAAGAACGGCAATTTCATAGGTAAAGACCTATTAGTAAAGACGGCTTACATTTGACTAGCGAAGTAGCTACGAGCGTGTTGGCCATAATCTTCCACGCAGGTCCAGTGTACTCTAAATTTGTAGATCCTAATCGATTCTACGTAATGTTTTATTGTATAGTTTTAAATCAAAATGCAAATAGAATGGTAAGTAAAACCAATTATATTTTTTTTTGTGTTTTACCCATTTGCTACTGAACTTATATTTTCACAAGAGTACCCACCACAGCAAGGGTAACAATGTTACAAACCTATAGAATCGCGAAGAGGAGTATCATAGAGTAGATTGTTTAACCCGATTAGTGAAGCCGCGATGCCGGCCGCCGCGGCGCCGGCGCGGGGGGCCGTCGGCAGCAGGTCGCCGCATTTGACACTTTTTGTTAATATTTAACGACGCTGCAGCCTTAGCTCAACAAATGGCCTCTTAGTAACACGTAATTGTGCCAGAAAATGACCAAAAGATAATGCCGTTCTTTTTAAGTCCCTTTGAGCTTAAGATTGAATTCGTTTTATGTTTATTGTTGTGTAGGAGGCGAGCGCTCGCGGGCCGCGGCTGCCGAGTTGTTCTGAGCCCGGATTGACTCCTTTATCAGATCATTGCTTTGTTTTACGATCGTGCTTCTGACTTCTGAGTAACAATTGTCGAGCTTTCAATCTTTACTCCTGCATTAAGTTAATATCTTCAGTCAAGTACCTTAAACAAACGAGAAAATAGAACTAATCCAGTTTGATAAAGTATTGTTCCGCGTTCTTTGAAAGTGAATAACGAGACAATTTTAGTTACTCCAGAATAGAACGGCCGTTAATTGTATTTAGAAGTGGCCCACTCGGCGCGGGAAGCACGACATGTGCTAGAACACGAGCCACACGACGAACTATTTCCCTTTAGGATAGACTTGTATTTTTCCAGCAGTTCATTAGTCCCGCCGGGAAAACTAAAGAGCAATCCGTCGAGGCGATCCAAGCTAACTTCGCTTCAGGAATTAGTCACGATCGAGGCAAGCGCTGGTCAAAGCTTCTACTAAACAATCTCGTAAACTTTATGGAGATTCTAATACTATTTGCATAACAAAACTTTGCGAATGAGTTTTTATCATACGGTAAAAATTTACTTATTTCTAAGGTTACCGTTAAAGAGCTGAAAGTGTTGCAAAATCAATAAAGAACAATTGTTTGAGCAAAGCTAGAAATATTATGTCTAGTGTATAAGTATGCAGACCTGTGTAAAGAAGCTCCAGATGTTCGATGTTAGGAGACTTTCATTATTATTATTCTTTAATTCTGATTGATTTGGTGTTTTTGCGTATCGGTGGATCGTGTCATCACATGATCCAGCTTTTATTCCGATATAAGCTGTTATGTGCTGCAGCTAATTAAGGAATCACTGTCTTACTTTTCGGTGGCTTGACCGCTGATCGAAAATATAAAGACACAATGACAGAACTAAAACAGCGTCTGAGAAACGAGCAGTCCCGAATCGGGAGGCTCCTCCGCACCGAGTGCATATAGTGCCATATCGCGGGAATGGATAACAACATTTTATTCGCAAAAGCACAATGCGCCTTCTATTACATTGCAGCTAAATTATATGCGATTGTGAGAGCCATGATGTATTGTCGCGTCGCGGCTCGAGGTGGGTTTACGCGGCTAGGTATTGTCGCGTCGCGGCTCGAGGTGGGTTTACGCGGCTAGGTATTGTCGCGTCGCGGCTCGAGGTGGGTTTACGCGGCTAGGTATTGTCGCGTCGCGGCTCGAGGTGGGTTTACGCGGCTAGGTATTGTCGCGTCGCGGCTCGAGGTGGGTTTACGCGGCTAGGTATTGTCGCGTCGCGGCTCGAGGTGGGTTTACGCGGCTAGGTATTGTCGCGTCGCGGCTCGAGGTGGGTTTACGCGGCTAGGTATTGTCGCGTCGCGGCTCGAGGTGGGTTTACGCGGCTAGGTATTGTCGCGTCGCGGCTCGAGGTGGGTTTACGCGGCTAGGTATTGTCGCGTCGCGGCTCGAGGTGGGTTTACGCGGCTAGGTATTGTCGCGTCGCGGCTCGAGGTGGGTTTACGCGGCTAGGTATTGTCGCGTCGCGGCTCGAGGTGGGTTTACGCGGCTAGGTATTGTCGCGTCGCGGCTCGAGGTGGGTTTACGCGGCTAGGTATTGTCGCGTCGCGGCTCGAGGTGGGTTTACGCGGCTAGGTATTGTCGCGTCGCGGCTCGAGGTGGGTTTACGCGGCTAGGTATTGTCGCGTCGCGGCTCGAGGTGGGTTTACGCGGCTAGGTATTGTCGCGTCGCGGCTCGAGGTGGGTTTACGCGGCTAGGTATTGTCGCGTCGCGGCTCGAGGTGGGTTTACGCGGCTAGGTATTGTCGCGTCGCGGCTCGAGGTGGGTTTACGCGGCTAGGTATTTAGTTTATTGCGTTTGGTGGACGATTCTGCTGTGTTTTACCAACAACGGATGCAATAAAGTCTTACTTGTTATCTAATGTTTGATGACTGAATATGGTGAAACTATTTAATTTGGTAACATCCGTATAACTCTACCCATGTTCTGGTAAATAAATAAATCTTGAATATTTAATGTTTTCCCAAAGTATATTAATCTCATTAGATGAAATTCTGAGTTTTCAGTGACTGTCATTAATCAGCATAAATTTGAGAAATATATTCTCCCTTTTCAGGAACTTTCATGTTATTTTTTCACGTCTTAGAAGTTGACATAAAACGTACAGCAGATAATAAGTTCGCACATTTCTTGAAGTTCCCGTTTTGTTCAGATTTATATGAAGGTGGCGGGAATTTATGTAAGAACTTGTAGGCGTTTTCACGTTCCGAATTGTGTGTCGCAATAAAAGTGAACGATGTCAGGTGTGCGAGTGTCGGGTCTACTCTCGCCGGTGTCGGCGCGCGCTGCGGGGCTGACGACACAGACGGGACTCGCTACATCACACGACATAAAGCTTCACACATTCCTAATCCTTTATTCATTGCAATCTAGCGACACAAACCTGTCGTCGATGTCAAGAAATTGTTCAATGCTACACGTCTAGAGATATCTCTGCTCCCAATTACGTACAGTTGCTGAGTACAACACACGGAATGGCTAATATTATTGTATACTTGATATTGCTGAGTGACCGCAGCAGCGACCGCTGTTGACTTATCTCTGTTGACTCGTCACCGCTGCCTGGCACCCTCCCCCCCTCCCTCCACCTCTCAGCTCCCCTCCGACAGTGTCGCCTCACCTGGTTCCATCTCACATTAATCATCTCCCGCGACATGCCCATAAATCATCTCGACCTACTTTGTAATTTTTAAACTATTCTCTACATAATGTACTACCACGGAAAGGTAATGTAGATCGTGCACGTTTTTAATATATTATTTTTGAAAGTGATTTTTCGAGTCGGATTTTTTTTAGAGCCGTAACTCTTGATAGAGAAACCATTTTTTTCTTTTCATTGCACACCATACAAAAATATAATAAAAATAATGTACGGTTTATCGCTAAAAATGACCGCTTCCGAACCAACTTTGGGGGGCAGAATAATACAAAATCTAAAGATGGTGTTTACTTCATTCATTTGGACGACTCATCTTCAGAGGAGAAAACTGTAAGCATCACTTATGTGATCATTCTTGTTACCTAGAGTGTATAAGTGATGCTTCTTAGTTCAGTGTTATATTTGCATTATTTATAAAGACTGCACTTGATATTCCATCTTTCTTGTTCGTGATTTTATTTAAAGTGTAGCTTGCAGGCACTCGCCATATTTCTCCGGCAATACTCGAGTTAGCACGAGATGCATCTTTGTTTCGCAGATGTTGTTTGACACGGTTCAGCTATATTTGCTACGTTGACCTTAAATAAGGCCACTGATCAGTTATTCGTGAATACTCGCAATATCGCAAGCCTTCAACGAGGCGGCTCACCGCCTGCTCACTAATATTTGTGATTCAATAGTAACGTTTTCGCTCGGGCTCGCTCTTTCGTCTCTAGGGAAATGTAAGACTGAATTTTTCAAAGGGATTTTAATATGGCTGTGTATTGGCAGTCTGTGACGTCACAAACGATCCGCCAAATGAATTTATATAATACGTGCTTAATACGCGGCCTCGGACCAGATGGACACGGTGGCGGCGGAGGCGGCTGATTGGATTCCACTCTTTTTGACCCGTTTTATTTATCTCGTTGTTGAGATTAATTTCAAGGCAACATATAGCATGGCCATTGGGAGTTTTGTAAATAAAATATCCAGGAATGCACATGAAATGAGATCGTTAAGAGTCTAAAAATATGTTAACGTTAAAGATCGCTACTAAGCAATAAGTCCGCTAATCATATATTATACAGTTATTTATATTATGTTATTTTTTTTAAAATTCTGTTATTTCTGGGAAAACAGCTTTACGGCACACCTGATGGTAAGCGGTCACCGTTGCCTATTGACACTGGCAACACCTAGTTAAAATTTAATGGTTTTGTTGTTTACGGCGTGCAATCAAGTACTAACTATCTATCTTTACGTTTATTTATTTTTTGCATAGGTATTCCTGTTTCATTTTTATTTCTTAGTTCACTTTAAAATGCCATAATGAGTGTCACGGAGCAATAATAAAATTAAACTAGACCTAAACACACATTTAAAATATATTCATAGAGCATACTTTGCATATTAGGTTCCCAAATTTGCAGAGAATGTAATTGCAATCCATCACGAGGCGTCACCCGTCACATTAACGTCAGCAGCAGCGTGGAAAACGCGCTGATTTCTCACGCGACGTGTAAAACGCGCTGATTCGACACGAAACGTGCAGCGTGTGCTAAATGGCGCGATGTAGTTACCCTCGTTATGAGTTCATTTAGGGAACATCATCACCATCGCAATACCTCTGTTCGGACGCTGTAAACAGAGAGGCTGGATAAACGGCGTCCGTTTTGAAGGTTTTTCATTTCCACAGTCGTTGTCGCTCGAATATTAGTTGGAAGCTTATGAAAATTAATTTTTCTAGGTACTGGAGTATTAGAATATTAAGATTTTTACAAATGCAAAATCTATTGATTTGTTAACTTTGTGACAATCGCTTTGAAGCGCTTGTCTAGGTCTTCAGTTTTTATTTGCGATAGACATTTCTGCAAAATTAGTTATATGTATCTCCGTATGACTCGCGCCTGACAGGAGATGAATGCAGAGTGAAGTGACACTACAATACGTACTACTCGTCATATTGCCTCCAATAATCTGCGGAATCATATTACGATCGAATCCTCTTGTGACGTCTTAACCCAGTTCTATTGTTAAGTCAGGTAGTTATTGTACCGGAACTAATCAATAACTGCTTGATAGCTTCCATTGTACTCTATTTGTGCGAATAGATATAGTGTTAGTTTAATTAAAACACGAAAACACAATAATAAATTAGCAGCGTACATTAATAGCTGCTTTGGCTCGTGTTTTGTTTGCGAAGTAGCACTAAACGGTGACATGAACCTACAATACTTGTGTAATTGGCCGCCGCCGCCGGCCGTCGTAATTTTTAAACTTTGTAGTGGGTAGTGTTGACTCCGCCTCGCGACTTGGCGACTAATAATGGTTCCGCAGCTCGCTCGTCGCTGACGACGTTGTTCGACCAGCTGGATGCATTTTACACTCATTTTATTTTAAAACTTCAAAAAAGTTTTGTGTGAGTGCACTTACGAGTAGCACTTTTCGGGAACATTAAAGTTCTCGTGTCATGTAACACTCTATTTACGATTGTGTTAATAATTTGGTGCTTACTTACCGAGAAGTCATAGGAGACTACTTTTAGTTGTATGTCTCAAGGCGACGGGTGCGATGCAATTTAATTCAATACCAATTATTTATTACAGACTAGCTCTAGCACAGCATTAAATACAAGGCAGCTAGTCATTCCATATTCAGTACAATATAACGCAATGCCACGTAGGCCTAGTTATAGATGGACGTATCCTGTGAGGTATTGTGATAGTTACAAGTCGCTGACTTGATATTACGATGTTACCACGGATTGTTTCGGTGACTCATCAAATACAAATAAAGCTAATACTCGTAGATGTTAACATTGTCTAGTTTGGTCAGTCAGTCAGTCAGTCAGTACGCCGAACTAGAGAGAGGAAATCCAATAATTCTGGCACATCCTAAAAGTAAGAATGGTCAACTTTAGAAAAACGCAAATGGGCACAGATGTTTGAGAACTGCTATAATTTCAAGCAATTTATCGCTGTAACTTGCACTTTACACTTTTGCAATTAGGTCGCAAATTAATTGCAGTATTCCAATAACAAAAGAAGCGGTAAAATGAAATTAATTACATGAATTAACAATTTATTGTCGCTAAAGTATGACAAACAGGACTATTTCTTTGTCACTTTGTTCGAGGACGGGGAGGTAAAGTTACGTTTGAACACTTTTGGTTTGTGTAATCGTATGTTGGTGGTGGTCTACTCGACTCGAGTCATGAGTCACGTATCATATTATATTAGATCGAGATAAACCCAAGTAATCAATAGAAGGTAGATACGAGCACGATGCGAGTAACGCGAGGACGGCGGCAGTAATGAGATATCATCCACAATACGAGACCGACATCCGTCATACATCCGCTTCGGGCCCGGCCGGAGGGAACCTCGCCTTTTAATTAATTTATAGACGACATCAATCCTGACCCAGTATTACGTTCTCATTATCATTACAAATGCGAATTTCTGGTATATAATACGCCAATAAATAAAACTTATACCAAAACATTGCAGAATTAGGTTTATTCATTTTGTAACCGTAAACTACGAGTGATTGAAACTGTATTGCACCAGCTACTGCTTATGTGCATTGCCGTTTTCTTTTCATCCTGTTCCTGTTCATTTCATTGTCATCATAACAGCCGCAATCGCATAACGTCCGCCGCTGAAAATACACCTCCCCTATACATTTCCAGAGTGACCAATCTCGTGCGGCCTGCACCCAATGGCTCCCAGAAACCTTTATCAGATCGTAATTCCATCTAGTGGGAGGGGGTCCTACGCTGCGCTTTTCAGTGCATGGTCTCCACTCGAGAACCTTTCTTTCCCAACGGCCGCCAGTTTGTAGAACTATGTGCCCCGCCTACTGCCACTTCAGCTTGATAATTCTTTTGAATATATCTGTGACCTTGGTTTGTCTACGGATCTCCTTATTTCTGATTCGATCTCGTAGAGAATCAACAAACATAGTCCTCTCCATAGCACGCTGAGTGACCTTGAGCCTTCTTATGAGGCCCATAGCGAGAGACAACGCTTCTGTGCCGTATGTCTTCACTGGTATCTCATATTGAGCTTTGCTAACCGAATCAAAATTTGTAGAAAAAGAATACTTCGAAGATAATACTAGCTCGGGTTTGTACCCGAGCTCATCCGAAGCGTTATTTTTATAGTTTGTGCAAACATGATAACTTGGCATCAATTTGTGATATCTCCACATCATTTGGTTATTTGTGGAACTCGCCAAAGATAAGATACGAGCGTTTGAAGAGTCTCCTTGTTATAAGTACCTACTTAGAGGTCGAGTTTGAGGACATGTTTCATTGAGAGCCAAGACATTCTGGATTGATATATGAATAAACTTAGGGTTGGCGAACACTTCTTATTGCAAAGGTCTCCCGCTCTTGCGTCACACTACTTCAATACGTCGAAGCCATACGATCATTATTAATTACAATGTAAGGATCATTTTGAAATATCTAACTGTGAATAAACTTGAAGTTGATGATGTGAAAAGGCGCACAATTTTAGGCTGAATATTTCATATTTACCTATATGTAAGGTTCTTAATACTCAGTGAAAACACCTTGTTATTGTGTAAGCGGCGCATGGCGTTACGTTTTTTGTAAAATATTGTATGGAATACACGCTTCGCTGTAAGTCTCGTTTGTCTCTATTAAGCTGACTTCGCGTTGACCGAGCGGTAACCCTATTGTGTCATCGCATACAAGATTTTACACCACCATTGTTTGTAAACTTTACAAACCGGGGCTGAGCCTGGCCTTACAACAGTTGAACGTTATTTTATGAGTGATCGTTAATAATTTGGTATAATAGGGATCACTCTTCTAACTTAAAAATAATGTTGTATTTTAATTACTTTTCTGCATTAATTAAGAAAAACCAACGGCGCTATAATTTGAATGTTGCTCAAAATTTAAAATCTTTGACCCTAAAATTCTCACATTATTTTAGTTATATGGTTTTAGTCGAATATTAACGTTGGTTACAAATATTCAACATAATTGTTTCACGTGTAATTTGACGTGTCCCATATAAATAATTATTTTAAAAATTTCTTTTATTATTTGGGCTTAAGTTAAGTAAGGCTTGTGTTTCATTGGGTGCAGATATCGGAACTCTCAAATAAGTTTGAAGTGAAGCGCTCCCTATTATTGAAACTCAAACACTGACTTAAACTTTTCAAAAACTTTTCATATTCATAGCTCAAACTTTTAATTGATATTCGTTTGGTTACATCCTCTGTTCCTCTGTTAGAAACTCCCAGTTTAGCTTAGTCATCTCAGACTATTTTATCGCTTATAATTAGGTGAATTAACAAAGATCTGTTTGGTTAAAACAAGACCGGTTGTGTACGAGTATGACTCGTGCACCGAGGGTTCTGTATTTACCTATATTTATGTTAATGTCGCAGCGCCATCTAGTAATGTAACTCAGAAACCAAGTAATATCAGCCGGTGTCCCTCAGGGTGACGTTTTATCTCCTCTTCTATTTGCGCTTGTTATAAATTCAATATCACATCAATTTACTTATTCCTACCATCTCTATGCAGACGATCTACAAAATACATCAGCTCCACTTGATGACCTGGTTAGTGCAATCCATCGCACGAACATTGACCTTAGCCGTATTCAAGACTGAAATAAGGCCTACGGTCTTAAAGTGAATCCCACAAAAACCCAAGTCGCTATAGTAGGTAGTTCATGTACTCTTTTAAAAATTGTCTCGTCAACTCTCCCTCGCATAGAATTTAATGGTGTCACTGTTTTGCTTATCAAACATGTTAATAATTTGGGCATATTAATAGATAGTTCCACGTCTTGGGGTCCAGTTGGAAGCTGTGATTCGGAAGATGTATGCATCAGCTGGTTCGCTCAGAAGACTGCGAAACTTCTTACCTACAGCTACTAAAATTGCGCAATTGTGCAACTAAAATTGCATAATCTCTCCTTCTACCTGTTCTTGACTATGCTGATGTCAGTTATCTTAACATTACGGAGTACCAGATTAACAAGCTTGAGCGACTTGAAAATTTCTGCATTAGATTCATTTTTGGACTCCGCAAGTTCGAACATATCTCTGTATTTCGTCTTAACCTCAAGTGGCTACTTATTCGCCTTCGCCGGAATGCCCAAATCCTTTCCTATTTGAAGAAGTGATTTGAGTTGCTTCATTCTTTCCATCCCCTCCAACTCCGGTCGTCTGAAAAATTGCTAAAAACGCCAGTCTACAGTACTAGCTTCTATGATAGTTATTTTACCGTCCGAGCAGTACGTCTATGGAATGTATTACCAACAACAATACGGAAAGCCTCATCCTTAGCTATATTTAAATCTAGTGTATAAATCTTTTATCTATCAGAAACGTCATGGTATCGCACATATATGAATATAATATTTATCTAACGTATGAATTATAAATATTATATATAGGTTTTCAATTAATAATTATGTACAGTGATCGCTAAAGTTAGAAAAATACTAATTCTAAAAATATTTTAAATTTATTGATGTCTATTTGTATTTTATAAGGTATTGAGGTATTAGTTGCACTCTCTTCATCCATATCTTAGTCTTAAAAGTGTTCCCCCGACCTTATCTATGACATAACGAAATCCTCTCCATACAAAGGTTGTCTGGAAGAAATCCCTTTAAAGCGATAATACCGCCCATTGTACTATTTGCGTTGCGTAATTTAATTTGTTTTTATTTATTATTTTTTAATGTGTAAGTACAATAAAGTGTTTTCATTCATTCATTCGTAATATTTTAAGAAAAAAACTGTTCTAAATAGAGAGTTCGTTTTATTATTCCAGTAATTTTTGCATTTTTTTTAATATTTTTTATCAGTCATACTAATTTGAAATTGTACGTTTTGCAGATTTCGAAGATAAGGGGAGAGAAGGAGAGGGGACTGTTTTTTTTAATTATTCATCGTAACTTTTGAAGTTACGACATAAAGCAAAATATAAAAAGGTTTGGGAATGTGAACGTTAAGTCTTTTTTATGGGCCGGTATTATTTATAATTATGCCAACAGTTAATATCTTTTGTAGTTACTGAGATAATAAACTGTGACAGACGGGCAGACCGGTATAGTTGCACTATGATGCCGTATAAGGGTTACGTTTCTACCATTTTGGTTTGGAACCCTAAAAATTGTATGACAAGACCAATGTCTATGATAGTCCATGAATAGTTATTATCACGGAATTTGTTAGTGTAAATTCCTTGGTTATTCTCTTCAAATCAAAATACAAAGCTACCATCATTTTCCTCTTGACAGAAATTACGGTCGGTAAAATTACCAAAGGTGCAATCAACGAGCTCTCCTTACAACTCGCTCTTCAACTTACTATTAATATTCAGTACAAAAATGACAAAGCATTTTGAACCGTATTCCATTAGCTTCCGTCAGAATAATGAGCTTAGAGGTGAATAAACCATGCATGAGTAATGATTCACACTTTATACAGCTTAGTCTACGCGTAGAGAGACAGCTGGTGCACTACGCGCGCGCTACGCCGTAGCACCAGTTGCTACGACAAACAATTACTTATACTAACGATAAACTGATTATATAACAAATACTCAAACTTTCTTTATCGTCCATTAATGCCTGTTTCTCGTAGGAATCCGGGATAATTAAGGCAACACACCAGAGTCGTTTAAAAAGGATTTCTTATTACTATAAATAAATAAATCTTTATTCATTTTTCATATATCTAAGATTAACATTAGGGATTAATATCTACTTATAAGTAAGATTTCATACATTGACTAAACTAGGAAAACCTGTATCTCAGTCGAAAAAGACTGGACTGGCGTAACTTATGAATACTCAAATACTACTCAACTATAAACAACGTTTAACACTTTTTTTAGCAACAACATTTAACTAACTAAGTAACTTGGTTAACATTGACCAGCTGTATTGAAAGGTACTGTGTCCACTTACCGAAGTTAATTACCCGCCCCGCTGCAAAACACGTAAGTAATTAAAGTGAAGGCGATTATACGAAGTTGTTATAAATTGTATACGATATATACTGTTATTATAAATAGCGACGTCTTCGTTGTTCGCGAACGAAAACTTGCATAGTGAACGAATAGAACGTACCTTGTACTCGCCTACTATGTAGGCAGATCAGACTGCAATAAGTAGGACACGGCTTAGAAACCTCATCACCCTTCAAGTTCAGCCCATGATGTTATCCTCGCTGTCTTAGCTGCGTGACCGTATAATACAATCGATTTATTTAAGAACGAATGAATGAAAATAATTTATGGCAAACTAAAAAAAATAAAAACTTATTGCAAAAAGTACAAAAATCACTAAAAGCGATTTCTTCCAATAGTTTCTTAGTAGATATTGTGCTTTGAATAGATAGATAGACGATATTAATTGCACACCATTCAATAAACAAACACAACAAAAAATAATGTTTTAATCATACTTAAAATGAAATACAATGTAAAATTATTTCTTTTGTATTTTTGTATTTACAAAAAGTTATGAACAAGAGCAAGATCTGGTAACATGCGAAGTGTGAGTGCGTAAGCGGTGTAGGCGATCGGCAATCAACATACTAATAATATTGTGGTATTTCAAATAAAACATTGTAAGAGATCAAAGCAACAATGTATTGTTATTGCTTAGCGGAGTCAGAGCGACTCTCAGCGGGATCAGATACAAAATTACATTTCATTTCGTTATTCGGTAGTACACCGGGTTTTACGAAACAAACTACGATCAGTTACTATCGTTACACGTTATACGATCGTTGCTAACAGCTGCCCCCTTAGATAACCGTCTATCAATATGAAACCGCGAGCCTTCTGCATTGAGCACCACTCATTGCGGGATCTTCCTCGTGCTCTGTAGTTTGACTACAGTCTGTCTGACTTGATCGTCCAACGGGAATAATAAACGACAACCTACTGCCTTTTTGCCACTGAATGGCAGTAGGTTGTTGTGTTATTATTTGTAACAAGTTGACCCGCCGAACTTCGTACCGCTTTGACATGCATATAACGCGGGCTGTCAATATACGTCACCCTGGTAGAACTTTCAATTGTTATCGCCGGCCATCATTACTAACCAGATTATATAACCATACTTAACCATAGACAAAATTACGTATAGCTTTCATTTGCGTTTTTGTTATACTACGTTTTATAGTGACTTGTATTCTCTTTGACGTTGACGTTTGTGACGTCACACGGGAACGCGGTCAAACGGGATAAAAAGTATCCTATGTCCGTCGCCTGGTTCTAAAAACGGGATAAAAGGTATCCTATGTACGTCTTCTGGTTTTAAGCTACCTACCCACCAATTTTCACGCAAATTGGTTCAGCCGTTTATAAGTTTTAAATAGTGTGACTAACACGACTTTCTTTTATTGTTTTGTGGATTGCCTTGTTTTCTAAGACTACGCAGTCATCGTTTGATCACTCTATCCCCAGCTGCTTGACCACTAGGAAAATTATTCCTGTTGGACAATTGTATTTGACTAAAAAGTTTTCCATGAAAAAGAACAGCCCGCTGCGGGCCATCCACTGCGGCTCGTGCACAGTACGGTAGTCTGGTTATACCTAATTGTGGCTAGGGTGGTTAGGTTAAATTTTCATGTACATTTTGAAATGTAACTATATATATCGGTGAGCCAGTAATGAGGATGCTAGAGCCACACTAACTCGCCACTGCACTGACGATCTGCCAGAAATCCGCCAAGACAAGATCGAGATGGCTCTCAAACAGCAAAAAAATGTAAAAGCCCCAGGTGAAGACGGCATCACTTCGGAGCTTCTAATGGCAGGAAGCACCCCTCTCATGAGGGAGATTCAACGTGTCTTCAATTCCGTCTTAAACCATAGAAGAACTCCAAGGGCATGGAAGAAGAGTATTGTTGTTGTTTTTCAAGAAAGGCAACAAATCCTTGCTGAAAAACTACAGGCCGATCTCAGAAGTCAGAGGAATTTAATCAATCCCTGTGCCTGGCGTTTGTGGACTATGAGAAAGCCTTTGACTCCGTCGAAACCTGGGCTATTCTGCAGTCCCTGCAATGATGCCAGGTCGATTGTCGATATATCGATGTGCTGAGATGTCTATACAACGAGGCCACCATGTCAGTTCATATCCAGAACCAGCAGTCAGAACCAATCCAGTTGCGCGGCGGAGTGTGACAAGGGGATGTTATATCTCCCAAATTGTTTACAAACGCACTGGAAGATATGTTCAAGACGGTAAGTTGGAATGGACAGGGCATCAACATCAACGCAGAATGCAACGCGCACTAACTTGTTAGTTTGTTAGTGCTTAGATTAGATTTTATTGATGTTGTGTTTTATTTTTTTCTCTATTACTGTGTGGTTTTTGAATAAAATATTTTATTTATTTCTTTCTTTCTTTACGATTTGCTGACGATATCGTCATAATGGCAGAGTCGGTACAGGAACTGCAACAAATGCTGAACAGCCTAGCTGCTGCTTCTAGACGCATCGGTCTGGGAATGAACTTAGATAAAACCAAAATCATGATCAATGATCCTGTTACCCCAGAGCCGATTGCAGTCGCTGGAACTCCTCTCGAGGTTGTGAAGGAGTTTGTCTTTCTTGGGCAGACTCTGCGATTGAATAGATAAAAAGTACAAAAGTACTTAACCAGTGCGTCCTACCTGTGATGACCTACGCAGCCGAAACGTTGACACTTACGGTGGGACTAGTCCACAAACTGAATGTGGCTCTATGGATATAAGCGAGCTTATGGAAAGGGCTATGCTCGGAATTTCTCTGAAGGATAGAATCGAAACGAGGTTATCCGACATAAAACCAAGACAATCGACATAGCTCAAAGGGTCAGCAAGCTGAAGTGGCAGTGAGCCAGTCATATCTGCCGCAGAACCGATAACTGTTGGGGTAAGCGTGTTCTGTAGTGGAGACCACGTCTAGGCAAGCGAAGTAAAGGACGCCCTCCAGCTAGATGAAGTGACGATTTGCGCGCTGTGGCAGGTAAGGATTGGATGAGAAGAGCTGAGGATCGGGCTAAATGGCGCACCCTGGGAGAGACATACAGTCCAGCAGTGAACTGTGATATGTTGATGATGATATGGGCATAAATTATATGTTTCTCAACAATTCCTCAACAAGGTCAGGAGACACTTCACACCATGATAGCTTCTTAGTCTTTACAAAGCACAAGTCCAGTCCGGTATGGAGTACTGCTGCCACCTTTGGGATGGTTCGGCCAAATACCAGCTTGCTACCTTGGACTCGATAGAACGTAGGGCTTTTAGGGTTATAGGTGAGCAATATATTGCGAAACTAAAACCCAAAGTCTCGAACATCGCCGTAAAGTTGCAAGCCTATCGATCTTTTACAGAATACATTTCGTGGAATGTGCCCAGGAACTATACGATCTGATCCCGCCATTTTTATTTTTTTTTATGTTATTTGTGGGGAAACAGGCTTACGGCCTACCTGATGGTAAGCGGTCACCGTCGCCTATTGACATTGGCAACACCCGGGGTATTGTCGATGCGTTCCCTACACTGTAGAAACCTCTTTACATTTCTCTTGAAGCGTGCCATGTCGTAGTCTAATGGGAAAACCTCAGATGGTAGCTCATTCCACATCTTGCAAGTATGGGGTAGAAAAGATCGCGTGAAGCGTGTGGTGCGCGATACCCAATTGTCGATTTTAGGTGGATGAGATTTATTACGTTGTCGAGAAGTGCGGTGGTAAAATCTCGACGACGGGATGCGATCAAATAGCTCCTCAGAACATTCCTCATTATACAGGCGGTAGAATACACTGAGCGATCCGATGTCACGGCGTTGGCTCAGCGGTTCCAGCCTGTCGGCGAGTTTGGGATCACCGATTCTAATGGCTCTTCTCTGAAGGGAGTCAAAACAAAACAATTGCTACTTTGGAGCTGCGTGCCAAAGATGGGAACAGTATTCTACGTGCGGCCGAACTTGCACTTTGTACAGCAATAGCCGTTGTTGTGCCGTAAAATACTGTTTGGCACGGTTAAGGACTTCAAGTTTTTTGGAGGTGAGCACAGCTTTTGCTTCTAAGTGACTCCCATACTGGACCTCATTAGAAATTTAGACTCCCAGAATCCTTATACTCGCCGAAACGGGGAAAGGAATGCCATGGAACCGTGGAGCTATTGTGAAAGGGGCCTTCTTTTTGATGAACGCACAGACTTCGTCTTGGTTGGGTTAAAGGTGACCAGATTAAGGTTACCTAAATCTGACACGCGCTCCAAAGAGCTTTCAACCTCAGACACAAGCCTTTGTCTGTTGTCTTCCACTTCCGACCGAGAGACATTAGGGTGGCCAGTGTAGAAAGTATCACCCGTACTGTCATCCGCATAACAATGACCATGGCCATGTCCCTTTCATCAAAGGAAAAGCAGGCGCACGGCTCAGTACCATCTGTACCTAGTTGATGTACCACCCATTCGCACACACGGGTTTGGTTCTACGTTCTTGATGCATACAGCTAAGGTATGGAACACTTTGCCGACATCTGTTTTAACTAAATAATACAATTCGGGTCTCTTTAAGGTAAGAATGAATATGTTTCTTATAGATATTTGTGCTTCATCTTAAACCACATCATCGTTTACCATCAGGTGTGATTGTGGTCAAACAAAATCTATCCAGTTTAAAAAAAACAAAAAATATATATTAAACAAAGATATTAAAAATATTTCGTTTTCGTCATAATTATTAATTTAAATTTAAATAATAAATCATTATTCACGTTACTCATAAGTCAGTGCAGAGGCTTCAACATTTCTGATGAAGCCTCTGCAGTTAGAAGTACCGGACAACTTGTAGCTCAATTACAGCTACAGTGGTTTTAAATCTACTATTTGTAGTGTTATGCATTCTTAGAGTGGACGGACATGACATATCAATTTACAAGTTGTGAAAACTTCTCCGTATATATTTATCGTTTATTGTTGAATTATGATTGACGCTAGTCTAATATCCCTGTTAGTTTAAAGCTTACGAACATAAGTATTCCTGGAAACTAAAAACTATTTATAAAATATCGCTGAATATTATCCAGCGATGGAGAAACTCTTATGCAACGTTTGGGATTTAGAATTAACTTAAAACTTTCAGTTTGAAAGTGTAGAACAACACCAATATTTAGCCTGAAGGCCATTCATAAATTATGAGTTGGTACTTCGAAGTCACTTCGCTCTTTTCTTACCTAAACCAATATATTTAATAAAGGGACCTTATGGTCTCTTCATGCTGCTTATCCACCATTATCAGCCCGCGCTAGCCCACTATTGGACAAATCTGTGTCTCTCTTTATTTATGCCACTTGTCCCGATTCTGTGCCAATCTGAACCACGTATGGCCCACTGTCTTGATCATAAATATTGATTTAGTTAGGATAGTGTGCATTCAATGTTATCTAATGCTATGTAATATATAAACACCCCTAGCACAGTCATAATTAATTAGTTTCATTTTAAAATAAGTTTACAACTGACGTATTGTGGCATTGCACCTCTCTTCTTTCTGGGAAAAGAGCTGTGAGCCAAGTTTTTTAAAATATCTCATGTAATAAATATTTCATTACATTTCTACATAGTACTTGATTCTACCTAACAACGGTTTGAAAATGAGAAAGGAAGGTTATAGATTTATATACAATGCTTTAATTAAATAAAAAATAATTCTTGATTATGAATTGATTATATATATATATTGCATAAAAATAAATACTTAAAAAGACAATGACAATACCGAATGATAATATTTTTTCCTGTGTCACTAATATAAACCTTTCACTTGAATCACTCTATCTATAAAAAAATCGCATCAAAATCCAGTGCGTAGTTTTAAAGATCTAAGCATAATATGGACAGACAGCGGGAAGCGACTTTATTTTATACTATATAGTGATTTATTTAATAATACTTTCACACAAAACAGAATAGTGCTAAGAGGACTTAATGCTAATAGCATTATCTACCAGTCATCCTGGTCTGCTAAAAGAAGGTAAGGCGTTACCTTCTTTTAGCAGACCAGGATGACTGGTAGATAATGCTATTATCATCCTGGTCTGCTAAAAGAAGGTAAGGCGTTACCTTCTTTTAGCAGACCAGGATGACTGGTAGATAATGCTATTATCATCCTGTTCTGCTAAAAGAAGGTAAGGCGTTACCTTCTTTTAGCAGACCAGGATGACTGGTAGATAATGCTATTATCATCCTGGTCTGCTAAAAGAAGGTAAGGCGTTACCTTCTTTTAGCAGACCAGGATGACTGGTAGATAATGCTATTATCATCCTGGTCTGCTAAAAGAAGGTAAGGCGTTACCTTCTTTTAGCAGACCAGGATGACTGGTAGATAATGCTATTATCATCCTGTTCTGCTAAAAGAAGGTAAGGCGTTACCTTCTTTTAGCAGACCAGGATGACTGGTAGATAATGCTATTATCATCCTGGTCTGCTAAAAGAAGGTAAGGCGTTACCTTCTTTTAGCAGACCAGGATGACTGGTAGATAATGCTATTATCATCCTGGTCTGCTAAAAGAAGGTAAGGCGTTACCTTCTTTTAGCAGACCAGGATGACTGGTAGATAATGCTATTATCATCCTGGTCTGCTAAAAGAAGGTAACGCCTTACCTTCTTTTAGCAGACCAGGATGACTGGTAGATGCTATTAGCATTAAGTCCTCTTAGCACTATTCTGTTTTGTGAGAAGGTAAGGCGTTACCTTCTTTTAGCAGACCAGGATGACTGGTAGATAATGCTATTAGCATTAAGTCCTCTTAGCACTATTCTGTTTTGTGTGAAAGTATTATTAAATAAATCACTATATAGTATAAAACAAAGTCGCTTCCCGCTTTCTGTCCATATTATGCTTAGATCTTTAAAACTACGCACTGGATTTTGATGCGATTTTTTTATAGATAGAGTGATTCAAGTGAAAGGTTTATATGCTTAATATAGTAGAGAAACACTGATAATTTTAAAGGTTTCAGTTGTGATGTCGTAATACTCATAATACTTCAAAATACTATTTCAGTTAAATACTCTTTTAAGAGTAACCTCTCAAGAAAACATGTTTCTATTGTCTAATGACAAAAAAGCTGTGAACGCTGTGTATAAAGACATTCTGTAGTATATTTAGTATAAGCAGTGCACTTGTGCAAAGACAGGCGGGTCGCTAGTAATAAATAAATGACAAAAGATTTACTGTTAGTCAAAAACACATTTTTTTTTATATTTATGGAAATTTGATTGTAAAATGTGTAAATGTGAATGAAGGTATTCTGTGCAATGCAAGTGTCTCATTGAAAGCTGAGCGAGGTGAGAGCACGCGAGGAGGCCGGCTGAAAACGCCGCGACGAGCTATCACCTCGCACGACTTATTTCTGAAGGCTGTTAGCCTGTTAAGCGTCTCGCGCCAGCCCACTTCACACGAGACCAGCTACTAAACTGATTTAAGGTTTAGAAGCGATATTTAGAATTGTGATTATAAAAACGTTTAATTTAACCTATGTAATATGTATATCATTAATTTATTGAGTTAAATTTATATGACATATTAACATACCGTAGCACCACCCTGAGTTGAGTGTCAATTCATCCTAACAAAAAGCTTTTAAAAGTTTTTCTCACCTAGAAATACAAGTTTGTTAGTGCGTAAGTGATTGATTGATTGAAAATTCTTTATTGCACAAAATACATAAAGCTGTACACAGGCGAACTTAATGCTAGCAAGCATTCTCTTCCAGATAACCTTTGCGTAGTGTTGAAAAAAATTTTTTGTAGGTAGTGCATGACATAATGTAGCAGGAAAAAATTTATAATAAAAATAAGACTAAGATATATTGAGAATACGAACGAAACATCAAATATATATAGAGTATTTTCAATAAACGTACTTTCAAATATTACATCTCAATAAACACTAGTTGAAAAATAATAGATAAACTAATAAATAGGTAGTTACAATAAACCTAAATAAACTCATATGATATATCAGTGAAAATTTGTTGCTGTGTTTTTTCTTTGTTTTATCGTGTTCAATTAAAAATGTCTTTCTTATTTTTGTTAGCAAATACAGATGATTATTATTTACCTATTTTACTTGCTAATTGGTACCATATTGGTATGTAAATAAAAATAACACTATGCATTTTGAATAGTTTACTTATTTGAATGCAGCTGCTAAAATCAGTAGAACGCAACTTACTTAATTATCTTCTCGATAAGTAAGCAGTTAATCTTCAATTGAACGAGGCACCGTCTCGGCAGTTATGTAACCACTTCATTTCACTCATCCCTCACGCCGCTAACAGGTTAATAAAATTCTATCAAAATACGTGCAACGTATTTGTAACGAGTGCCATCTCCTAAAAATGGCGGGGCTTAGCGCCGTAGTGCCTGGTGTAACATGCCGACTATTACAGATATTTACGGGAGTTTTTTTTTTAATTAAAATGTATTACGTTTCCCTAGTGCAAATGTACGTCATCGTAGACATTAGAGAATTGCGCGTTCTTCCACAATCTACCTGAAGTTTATACATAGTAAAAGGTTGCATTGAATAAACTTGGGATCATCGCAAGTGTTGCGCGCCGAGATACTTAAAGCAGTAACATCTCAACCTAAGAACCTCGAAACTATTACACTGGTTCTGATAAATTATAATATATTTTAAAAACTAACGTACTAAAGTTTACTGGATATGTTAAGTTGTCACAATAAATCTAATGTTTGTAAACATAATATGTATCTCGCTTAATATAGGTTACACTACTACCTCTTTATACTCGTAGCCAAATCTACTGAACTCAAATGTACAATAATATATGGAAGCAAATATTGAATGATGGATATTGTACCTGCAGTATTTTGGTGCAGATCTCTTAGTTAGGCAAACAGCTGTACAAACGGTAGATAACAATCATAGGTTTTTGTAATATATAAAGTCTTGAGCACACTGTTAGGCGGTAATGACCCAGTTCTACTAAAAGGAATTGTATAGCGGAAATGAATTAAAATAAGGAAATGAGTAAAGCAATGAGCTGGGATCCCCGCTTTTCGGCCTCGTCCCAGAGGCTCAGGCGCAGGCCCGGGGCCGGAGCGGGAATATTGTCACCACAAATTCATTACTTAAGAGTTATTAAAAAGTCTGCGAATTAATGCGAACAGCCTTGCCTTTAAAAAACTTCTGTCGCGACTTTCTGTAATAATTAATTTAATTATTGCTGGACGCTTTACTTTCTAAGGCCGATCATCAGATAATTTTTGAACGTGAACTCAGACTCATTCCTGAATTTGCTCGCAATTTCCAGGCATTCGTGAAGATATCGCAACTGTACATTAACGAGATTACAGGCGGCCGGATTGTAATCTAATCGCATTTATTCTGTCGCTCACAATCTTGTAATAGTGATGGCTGAGACATTAGCAATGGATGCACGAGCCATGTTTCTATAACGCCAAACATAATATGTATGTAAGGGGCTCATGCTTTGAGGATAAGTAAAATGTACCGTAAGGGCATTCTACAAGGGCGTTGTTAGCCGCCGTACAACTGTTCCCGCCGCGCTGGCTCGGCGGGTCGGCCCGTGACCGCTACAACAACTAATGCTCAGCGCGTGACTTCACCCGTACACCCACTACCTATACATCACCACGTCACTAAAAGTCCTACTAATAAATTCGAATTCTCTACCGTATTTTGTCCATTTGGCTCGAATTTAAAATTATCTGTCAATGCTAATAACAAATAAAAGAATCTAATATAAAAACATCTTCAGATTTTCAAGTTTTTGTAATCGTTATCACTAGGAAATACAATTTACGGTATGACCGTTTGGCTTCGCCATTCCAGCACAAATGCCCGGTGCTGTCGAATTTACGATCAAGAAAAAAAACCTTTGAATGACACGTCATTCTCCAAGTTAGTAAAACTTCAACTCATTGACTGCAACCGGATTTCTGTTGAGGTATTCATTAAAAATTGATTCTAAAATTGTATTATTTAATTAATAACTTTTAAATAAATAACCAATTATTTTAAACAATGTATTTTAAAAGATAAATATAATTATTGTTTACTTCCGTCAATACTTCAATAATCATGAACTAATAAATCAATAAATTGCAATCAAATATTACATTATGCAAGTAGACATTTATATAATTAAAAACGATAATTTATAGGCAAAGCTCATTCTTAAACAAGTGAATATAAATTACAAATTAAATTATAGCTCACTTCCGTCAATATTCCTTTGATAATGCTAATTTATCACATAATATATATTGTTTTGTGTATCTCTAAATCGACCTACCTACCTATCTGTTTTGTTCTTAGTATTTTGTTATGACTTTATTTATAATTATAGGTAAATATAGGAACGACGCCCGGGGTTCCCAAAAAAAACCGATTCTGGAATACTAATTTATTCAGGATTTTACAATATAGATTTTACGAACTAAGTTATAACTACTTGACGGGTTCGATGTGTGAACCGAAGTGAAGGCCGGCGGCGACGCGGTGCGCGGGGCTCGGCTCCGATGACGTGCGGCGGTGTCCGGCGTGTTGCAATGGTGCAGCGTCGGCTGATTCCGTCGATGCACTTTGACTCTATTTTATGTCGTAAATAATAGAATCGTGCAGGTCGGCAAATATGTAGGATTAGGTATATGTAACAAGGTATTATCATTATAATTTTTGTTGACATGATCATTAATTATATTATTTTAATTTAATTATTAAAAGTTTTAAAATGTAAAAATTGACATGTCTGTAACAACCAATGTTATAATTAAGGTGAAATAAATAAAAAAAAAAATACAATCATTCAATATTACCAGTTATATAAATCAAAGAGGTAATTTATAAGCAAGCTAACACAAATTACGATGTAACTATTTCAAGGATAATTCGAATTTATAACTCACAAAAGATTCAATTTATCAATAAAATAATATAAAAAATACATATATTTATTTATCTCTATAAAAATACAAGGAAAATAATTTTTCTTCTTTTGTGTCGATGATGACTATAGCCATTTTGACCAGTACTTACGTGACCAGTACCTCGTCCCGTACGTCTCGACGTTCATAGCAGTGGCGGAGCAGGTCAAAAAAGTTTAACTTTTTTTTAACACAGATGAAACTATGTTTCATAATTCATTGGAATTTATTGGTGATGCGGTACATTTATTAACATATTAGGTTGGGAAAAAAGTTTCTTCGTATTTTTTAAGAATATTCAAAACATTTATTAATATAGTTTATTTACATTTAACTAAAGTATGTAGGTACCATTTTGTTCATTAACTTTTTGCCATCTTGTAGGTAGGGACATGATCCCATTGCTATAGACTTTTTGGGGCTTCTGATCAAAATACCGCGACAAGTAGTTTTGGCAGTCCTCTCGTGATGTTAACCTGACCCTGCCTAAAGAATTCTGAAGAGACCGAAACAGGTAGAAATCTGAAGGTGCAAAGTCAGGACTATACGGCGGATGCATTAACACCTCCCAGCCAAACTCTCTTAATTTTTGCTGAGTGGCTAAAGATGTGTGAGGTCTAGCGTTATCATGATGAAAAACCACACCCCTTCTGTTGATTAATTTCGGCCGCTTTCTCTCAACTTCTTGTTTTAATCTCATCAGTTGTTCGCAGTAGAGTTCAGAATCGATGGTCCTGCCTGGTGGTAACAGCTCATAATGAATAATGCCCTTCCAATCCCACCACACGCACAGCATCAACTTGTTGCGAGTTAACCCGGGTTTCACTACAGTCTGTGAAGCCTGACCGGCCTTTGACAACGACCTTTTTCGCACGTTCTTGTCGTACGTGATCCACTTTTCATCACCAGTTATCAGCTTCTTCAAAAATGGTTCGGTTTCATTACGTCGTAATAAAGAATCACAAATGAGTACACGGTTCATTAGGTTTCTTTCAGTGAGCTCGTGGGGTACCCAAATATCGAGCTTTTTTGTATACCCAGTTTTTTTCAAATACGCCAAAACTGTTTTGTGGTCAATTACCAGTTCTTCCGCTTCGTCGTAACTACTGATATGCCGATCTGCTCCACTTTTTCAAAAATGCCATCATTTTTATCCGTAATAGGGCGACCAAATTTGTGCTACTCTCACAGACACTGCACTAGGTCCATAAACATCGCATTTTTACCTTTTTTGTAGTAAAATTTTAAAATGTATCGAATTTCTTCATTCGATTCACTCATCTTTACACTACGAAAAACAAATAAAAATCACACTTTTTCCTAATTTAAATTTGGAATTATCTTCTTTAAAATTTAAACTTTGAATGATACCACAACCAGCCAGATACAAATAGTATAGCCAAAGAGATTTTATTACAAGTTCATACATACTATAATGCGAAAAGACTTTTTCCTGTTAAGGAAAAAATTTTGACTTAGTCACATGTATTAATAGGTTACTATTAATACATGTGACTAAGTCAAAATCCTAGTTATAAATAGATCAAACAAATTTTTCACTTACGTACTTAAAAAGCTGTTTATTCAAAAATGCCATTTGCTATTTGGAGTTACATCGTATTTGTTGTATTGATCTAGGTATAGAGGGTATCGGTGGCGAATTGGCAATGCATTGGTCCAAATCTGTGCTCTTTCAAAATAGCCAGTCGTGCAGTCGGGCGAGCGCGGCTTCACTAGGGATGTGCCGACGTCTGTCGATACTCGCTCCGGCCTGTATCAATAGCTTGCTGTAAAACTGCATGTGCCGATTTATCGACAGATTCAATAACGCGCTGCGTTGCATGTAAGTTTATTGTTCGAACAAGGTGTAGGATTAATTTATTTGAAATAGAAGTTCTTAAAATTAGTTGCAAAATACGGACGCGAATAAATAAAATGAAAGCCCGAAAAACTTCTTGTCTTCTTGTTCTTGTGTCTTGTTAAACATTTCATAGTGTTAACAATAACGTGAACCTTAGGTTAGTTTTAGGTTGATAAATAACACATCACACTAATAGTGTAACAGATTGGCTACAGTTGTTACTCAATCACGATGTAACAGCTGAACCGATTTAGATGAAATTTAGTGTACAGATAGATTTAAACCTGGAACTTTTTATCGAAAAACCACGCCTGTGAAGCCGGGAGCGAAACCTAGTTAGTAAATACCTACAAAATTACTTTAAAAACAAAATTATATTGTTTTTATTATTATAAATACGGGATTTATCACGTACCGTCTTACCGGTGTTTCGACTAACGTCTCGCCTCGCACATGTGTCTCGCACACAGTGCGAGGCGAGACGTTATTCGGAGCGGATCGCACTCACCCTGATGAAGGTTCACGAATTGAACCGAAACATTGTCGGTCGAAACACCGATAAGACGGTACGTGATAAATCCCGTATTTATAATAATGATTGAAATCAATCACGAAAGTTTTCTAAGTTATATTGTTTTTTTAATTTCTCTCTAAGTGACTGATTTAAAAAAGGTATGTTTATAAAATGAGAAAAGCATTAGCTATAAGAGTTTATTTACATTGATATCAATTGCTGTTGATATTGTAATAAATGAAAAAATATATATAATTATACTCACCAGGGTGCTGGAGTCTGAGAAAACTCTACTGAAGTCTTCGTAAACTAAGCAAGCCCGGTTCTCTATTAAAATGTATTACACACATGCACATACACTATGGCGCGCATCGCATACACATGTGGAAGTCCGTGCGGCGGGCGTCACGCGTCCTCAGCACAAACGGACAAACACCACGTGACATATTGTATGTATTGGCGCTGGTTTTTTGCGGCCCAGCTTAATCGGTTTCCCTCCCCGTCCTGTCCCGTGCTGCCGCGGTCCCTGCATGTGCCTGTCTGCATGTAGCGCTCGGTGGAATGGACGGCAGATTGTTGTCACAGATAGCTTTTATTTTGCGCGAATTTACAGCTCACTCGTTTTGACTCGCAATAAAATATTTTCTTTTTTTCGCGGACTTTTGATTGCCACTTTTATTTCAGTTTCCATTTCTTTTTATTTCTATTTTGTGATATGGCTTTCAATGCGACAATGCTGCTGTCGCGCCGCTTTTTCTGTTTTACGGTTCAGAACAGTTCAGATTTTACCGTACGGTATACTATTTTTATTTTGCATATATCGTGTTATGTTTTAATTGTAAGTTGATAGGTAGAACTCGAGCAGCGTTAAGAAAGATGGAGTAGGCACTTGGTGGTTTGGTTTGGAAAACAAGTTGACATCGAGAACGGGGTTAGCCGCGAAGTGTAAACGTGCAAAGATCCGGTTATCAGAAGTGCTAAGTGAGCAGCGAAGAGCTAAGTGGTGGTGCCACAGTAACGAGTCGAGTAAGCACTGCGCGGACAACGTACCACATTGCACCGATCAACATCTCACGGAGATGCAACTCCACACGTCGCCTCTCACACACAATCTGAATTAACTTTATTATTATAGTTGACATGTAGATGATGTCGTCCAACAGTGATCCGGATCAATTAAACTATTCATTTGTATTAGGTATGTGTATACTTGTTTAGCTGCATCTATGATATTTTCGGAATGTTTTTATTGTATAGATATTTGAGATTCAAATCATACAAGCGAATAATCACGGGTGTTCGTTTACTGTACTAGCCACGCTGGATTTAAAGTAGTACATTATGTGCAGAGCGTGTTGTTTGCTGGAGATGAGCTTCTGTTTGTAACTGGGTATATTAGGTTACAGCGCCAACACACTGATACATGCGACTCCGACATGCACCTAATTCGGTTGGAGACTATACGGCTGCTACTTGCAAAATTCACTTTGCTGAGAAAATGTAAATATGAGGTATAAATATATATTTTGATTTAAAAACCTTGCAAGCATTGCTGCGTTTCGTTGTCGGTGAAATTACAGGCACACGATGACATGGCTTTACACCTGTTTGCTTCTAGTTGATAGATGCAAGGAAGTGCATCGTAGGGCACATTTCGTGCGTGAACTAAGAGACAATTCTCTGTTATAGGCGATCGTTTCCACTTAACATTAGGTGGACCTTAAGCTTGTTCAAATAACATGAAAAAATATTACGATCAAAGTTGATCGTACAAAAATAGTGACGATTTCTTGACAAGGAATTCAAATAGTGCCCGTTTCACGGCTCTCATACAAAGCAGACTCGTCCCGAGGTCGTCCAACTTCATGCCATTTTTCCCGTCCGAGTGTGGAGGAAGCGTGCCGAGCATACCTACTAGACATCCTGCTCCCCTATTGCATCAGAAAAATGGAAATGAAGATCTACGAATTGCAATTATAATGACTGTCTTAATAATGAACCAAAAGTTAAAATTGTTAAAAAACGCTTAGCTCATGAAATCTTTCAAGTTTTAGACATAGCTAAGCCTGTCAGCCTCATGCTAATTTCAAAAAGATGCAGTCAATCAATCAAACATTTATTAGCTTCAAATAAGGATTATAAATACAAATATTTACCAAAAGTTTACAAAAACTAAAGTAAGTTTATAAAGAAAGCTTTCGTGATTGATATCAATCATTATTATAAATACGGGATTTATCACGTACCGTCTTATCGGTGTTTGGAGTGACAAGGTTTCGGTTCAATTCGTAAACCTTCATCAGGGTGAGTGCAATCCGCCCCGAATAACCTCTCGCCTCGCACTACGCGCCGCAGCCCTCTGCGCGCGAGTAGACGGACGGATAACAGATAAAATTGGAAACTTGTTACGCCACATGTACAGCATAAAGACGATATTCCGTCCTCAAACACAATTGAGGCAGCTGCTGCGATCGCCGAAGGAAAGACACCCTCTGGGCGTCCCCGGCGTATATATGATTCCGTGTGACTGCGGTAAATGCTACATTGGTAAAACAAAGCAAAACGTATCTACCAGGTTGACTGAACACATACGTGCAATGAAGAATGTCGACTTCATCAGTTCTGCAGTGGCGGAACATGCCCTAGATTCTGATTCGACGCACTACATACGTTTCGACAAGGCCCGGGTCTTAGCGAGAGAGAAGTTCTACGTTCCTCGCAAGATCCGAGAGGCGATAGAAATAAGTCGTGTGCCGAACTTTAACAAAGGTAGCGGATGGATTCTACCGCCAGCCTGGAGGCCATGTCTTCATGATGCAAGCGACAGAGAAGTGAGTGAACCTGGTGGATACATAGTTAGTGTTGTGTGTTTGCCTGCACCAAGAACTACCGAAGAGAGCAGCAGTGATGATAATGCTGATGACACTGCCTGTCAACACGTCGTGTCATCGTTGACGCAATCCCCAACACCGCGTCCGTTGACTCCCGCGTATGAGATTATGATGTTAAATTAAATACTATTATAAGTATATTGCTGGGTTTTGTTACGTTACTATTGCAGTATTCAATTATTATTTAGGTTACTGTTAAGAAAAGCTCAGTTTTATCCCTTCATATTGTGTTAGATTATTATAAGTATTTTAATGATAATAATCAAGTAGGAAGGAAGTAGGTACGTTTTTATATTGTATAAATATAGTTATATTTCTTTATTTGGCTATGTGTTGCTATCTAAATTAATACCCAATTATATGATAAGTTTATGGATTGATTTAGTTAATATTTAAAGGTATATAGTGAGCATGTAACATTGTACAGTAATAGAACTGACTACCGGGGTTTGTTTATTCAGCTAATACGTAGTTCTCAAAGGTGAGATTAGAACATCAAATAGTAATAGATATCTTTGGTTTTCTATGTCATTAATGTTGTATCGAATTAATTATGAGTTTACAACTGAGAACAACTCACTTGTATATATATGAAAGGTTTAAATTATTATAAGTTTGTGTTTTGTTAATAAAGGAAGTACCAAGCTATGATTTGACATTGTAAAATTAGTTAAATTCCTATATTTAGTCATCTAAATGTATAAGTGTTAGTATTTAAATTATTATTAGATTTATGATAAGGTTCAGCTTGTAATTTATGTAATATATAAAGGTGAATTATGATAATGTTACATTTTAAAGTAGTACAGTTGACTTGAAGTGTTTGCTCGTCTTGCTACGTAATTGAAAAAGGTGGGGACGTGGTGAACCGATATCTCGAAGTGAGAGATGTCGGCTGGCCACACGACTCTTTTCTGAACCCTGCGATCTGGAAGCATCTCCTAAGGTGGGTTGTAGTGTTTCTGTATAAATAGATATAACTATTAAGATTTATTCGCGTACTGGTTTATTTCATACTAAATTGAGTAGGTAGGTATAATGTTTCTAACACGCGCAGAGGGCTGCGGCGCGTAGTGCGCGGTGAGACGTTATTCGGGGTGGATCGCACTCACCTTGATGAAGGTTCACGAATTGACCCGAATTATTGTCGGTCGAAACACTGATACGTGATAAATTCCGTATTTATAATAACAATTAAGTTTAAAAACTTCTTAAATGGGTCCAACTTATTTCTACTACAAAGGCATGCAAATTATTATAAGGAAATAGCACATTGTTGTACAAGGGGCGAAAGCGATCAATTGCACGCGAGATTTTTTGGCATAAGTGCGAGGAAAAGCCAGCGAGAACCTTAACTATAAGCGTCCTCGCTCACTTTCGCTTGCTCGTACGCCAAAATATCATGAGTGCAGTTGATCAAATCAAATAATATTTATTGCATGAAATACATGTACCTACAGAGATGTTGACTGCGCTCACACATTGTTTAATGTACGCTGTGTATGTTAATTATGCCTGTTGCTCAGTGATATGAGTTGACTTTTGTATTGTCTGTCAAACACAACTGTT
The DNA here is from genome assembly GCA_918857605.2 of Philereme vetulata. NCBI lineage: Eukaryota > Metazoa > Arthropoda > Insecta > Lepidoptera > Geometridae > Philereme > Philereme vetulata. The sequence continues at coordinate 6,456,935 of OU975423.1, read as the reverse complement.
TTGTAACAATATTTATGAACAGGGAAAAGTTAATATTTTGAGTTGCCGGAAATAAGGCATACTTACGTCTTCAACCTAATCATCACGTCAAATTACAGTCAACGCGGTGTCCTTGAAATATCGTAGTTGGGATTTCATCGATTTTCTTACCGTAGATTGGTATACAAACAGTTACTTTGGGCATTTTGGTAGCGCAATTAGCCTGCCACTGGTAGTAGCTAGTGCGATGTCCTCTCGATTGTGCTCAAACTAACGATATCACTACCTACATTCGTTTATACATTGCGACGTGCGAAAATGCAGCCTTGCTTTTGAAATTATAGTGAGTTATCTTTATTCTCCTAAAACAAGCGCAAGCTTTGCGATATGTTCACCTTATGATCGATGATACAGGATATTATAAAGTTTTACTAAACAAACTACTACATTGTGAAATAGAAATAAAAGTGGTCGTAAAAGCGACGTGCATCGGCGGTGGTTCGGGAAGAGCGCATCCGCGGGAGTTTTGTATCGCGACTCGAGCGAGACTCGCGAGTTCCGGACTCGGAATTTCCAAGTTCTGTCAACTCCGGACAAGTAATGCAGTGGAAGCAATTTCATTAAACCACCACTGAGGATCTGCACTTTTTGGTTTTCTTTAGCGGAACTTAAAATAACGATAGACTAACTTTGATTTCATTCAAACAGCGTCAACTTTTCTGCAACTCTTGGTAGAGTTCCTAGAGTTTTCAATAAGATGCTCTGTCGCTATACAATAATTAAGGCACAAGTTATGCTTGATTATTAGTAGTTATTCTCAGGGTAATTTTATCGTCAGGGAACTATATAAATGAGTAGGTATCTATAGCTCTTAGCATCAATGCAATTGCAAGACTACTCATTGTTAATCAGTTAGGCTCAGTTTGTCTCTCTCGAGCCACATCAAACCTCACACCTTTTGTTGCAATATCGTCTCTATTGTCACGCACTATAACATAGTTTTGATAATGTTAGTTCCGTACCTCAGCATTGCTTACTCCACAATATATTGCACGTTAGGAGTTTGTCTTCTATTATAGGTACATAGGTGTGGGTAAAACGGTTTGTGCGCTCGTTCAATCAGGCCGCTTAGCCGGTTGCATTCAGCAGAGCGATGACTATGGCATTGTACGTGGCCCGTCCGTGCACGTCGCTCGTGCTGCGGCTATTCCCGGCGCGTGCCACTTTTGCACTTGTTGCATTTATCTTTTCTATCTAGAAACGAAAATGTATATGGTTACCCACTGTTAGAGCAGATGTATGCTTTTAATATAAAACCTCTACGCATCCAAAGTTCAACCTTGCTTAGAAATGTTTTATATTGCACGATTATTGCATTTGTATTTGTAGTTGTTGTTTTATTTGGTACATACAAAATGACACATGAAATAATTTTAAGGAACAGTAGATACAATTGAATCCAATAAAACAGGTTCGACTCATGTGTCTGCGTACCAAAGTAGGCAATTGTGTAATTATATTTTTGTGTATATGCATGTTATGTTTGTTATTAATTATAAAACAGTTGTACGCTGCAAGGCAACATCTATCGCATAAATAAAACTCCTACCACCAACATTGTACCTAGATTTACAAGGAATAAATGAATTATGATTTTTTTTTAATAATTTGAATACAGTATTAACTTACAAACAGTTAACTGTATAAAATAGTTTTCGACGCTAAATGGCACTTCCTCTTTATTTTTTAAGATAAATTGTAAGTTTCTCTGTAAGTGTATTTGTAATTCTTTTGAGAAATAAATGCTTAAACGATCAGTTAACACATCGTTGATTTTGTTGTGTATTCTGTTTATTTTTATCACTAATACTCTGAATGTTCAATGTAATCTAGATTAATTTTATAGCAAACTATATGAAAAATACTTTTTAAATTTACTTGTATTAGTAATGGAAAGTGATGTGTTACACCAGACGTGGTTCCGACTGGCACAGGATCGGAACGAGTGGCACAAACAAAGTGAGGCCTATGCTCAGCAGTCGCTCGACACGGACAGAAAATGATGATGACACGATGAAAATATCTTGGTCTAATTGATTTTTCAGCCCTTGTATAACATTTACATTATTGTGTAATGTTTCCACTGTTCTTACAAAATATTTCAAAATTATTAGTTTACGTCTTTCAAAATAAATTTAGAGCAGATTTTTTATAAATAATAGCTCCACTGTTAAATCCTGAAGAGAGCCAGTCAGTTTAATGACTTCCAAACTAGTACTTTTTGTAATCAGTTAGAGAGGCTGCCATTCATAAACATGGCCAGCGAGGGCTCAATGCGTGCTCCGGCATGTTCCGTGAGGTGACGCGCGCCGCGCCGGCGCCGGCGGCTCCCTCTCCAGTTTTGACATAACTTGACGTGGCGCTTTCCTGGCATTTCGCATGTGATACATCCCTTACCCGCTTACTTTAGAAAAGTACACGTTTGTATCGTTTTAATTCATGATCTCGTCAAAAACACTATATCATTATCAATTTATACCTACCACTTGTATAATCCTCCATGCTGGGCCACGTGTTCCTACTTTTAATAATGGTTAAAAATTGCCATCAGGCGGTGAATAAATCATCTACGTGATAGTTGCATGTGGGTGTGTGTGTTTTTTTATTTTATATACATTTTACAGATAATCACATCAAATACAATGAAGTCTATAAATACTCGTAGATTAGACCAAACCTTCATAGCCCTAAGGAGTTACAAAGGTAAAAATTTTAGTATTCTGTGGGTTCCCAGTGTATGGGTGGGTGGGTTTGGATCGCGTGTGATGCAGCGGAAAATGGAGTACGAGTTGTAGCCGACCCATAGACCGCGCGACTTACGAGCGCTACCGGCGCCGCTCGCCACACGTGCGTCTTGATTGCGCCGTGTTGCGCGATGCGGCATGAGCCTTCCTGACGAGATTTATAGAATGAATCGCAACATATAAATATACCTAAATATGTATTTTCTATTTTAAAAATACACTGTAAGAAAATTTTACAAAGCTAGAGAGTAATCACCCGTTTTATAAATATCCTTATTTAAAGGTTTATAACCTTTGAAACAAACGATGAATTTCAAGCATATTCCCCCGCGGGCGCGGGGAAAACATTTTTTATTAAGCAGTCTCTTTTATATCCTTTTATTGTACAATTTACAGAAACAAAGCAAGTTAATTATTTGCCATTATCATTTGTACCCGCTTTAATTATAGAAAGAATCACTAAATGCGATTTCTCGTACAGCATCACCTTAAACACAGATCAAATCAAATGTTTTCTGTTAAACACCAAATAAAAAAATTCAAATAAATATTGCTGGAAATTTCACACAGTGCTATCTAGCCTCAAAGTTAGCCCAGCTTTGTTCTAACCAGATAACTGATCGAATACTTATTTTTTTTGTATATCCTTATAATGTATCATTATAATTCTCCGAAGTTTTTAAAGCTAAACGGTTTCTTTTTTTAGAGATTTGTCGATATAACTTCAAAGTTTTACGACACAAAACAAAATTAAAATGGTTTGGGAATATGTAAAGATTTTTATGATATCCCATGTACCAAAATTACCCTATTTTACAATAGAAATGAGTCATCCTTATTATTGATTATTCCGAATTTCAAAAAAATATATTCATTAGTTGCTTAGATAAGATAATCACCTGTGACAGACGGACAGCCGGACAAAGTCAAACTGGATTCCGTTTTTACCATATTAGTCTGGAACATTGAAAAACATCACCAAAACATTTAGTCTTCCAAATCAATATAAAATAAATGTATTTCGTTTTGAAAAACTAATTTATGTAATTCTCTGCGTGGGCCGATTTACTCAATTTGCGAAAATATTGTTGAACTTCATTCCCGTAATCCTGATAGTACGTTCACGTACAGCTTACATCGAGCCTCCTCGCACCAGGAAAATTCTACAGAAACCACGTTTCCCGTAACGCAATAAAATAATTGAGTGGGTAGCTATTGTTTCCGAGAATTTGGGACATAATGGAAGTCAAGTACCTGCGTATTCCTTGCACAATGGGCCCGCGGGAGCCGAGCTGTGCCACACATTTACACACACACATACAAGCGATTGTAACACGCAAATAATAGACGGAAATCCCCGCGAACTGCTTCACATTTACATTTTTAGAGTACCATGTATTTGTCGTTTACCTTTTAACTTGCTTGTTCAACGGCACTGCTATTGAATTGGAAAGTGACCTAGTTTCATATTCAGCATTTTCTGTGCGATTCAATTTGTCGGTAACCAAACCGAATCCTCCGGTGTTACAAAGCGCGGTAAGTGGAGTTCAATAATCTGTTTTATTTTGACTATCTCCGTGGTATAGTGGGCGAATAGCCGGCTGAGACGCAGGAGGTAGCGGGTTCGATTTCCGCCGCGGAACAAATGTTTGTATGATCTACAGATATTTGTTCCGTGTCTGGTTGTTTCTCTATATATTATAAGTATGTATTTACAAAAAAAAAGTATATAAGTATTCTATCAGTTATCTGGTACCCATAGTACAAGCTCTGCTTATTTTGGGGCTAGATAGCGTTGTGTGAAATGTCCAGCCATATTTATTTTTATTTATTTATTTTTATTAAAAGGAAACATCCATCTACGTTAATCGCGGCCGCTGAGTTTTCATCTTTTTGTGACACTTTAATTTTATATGAAATTCATAAAATAACTTTCATTGGCGCAGTTTCAAGGAACGAAAGGCCGCGCGCCCATTACCTGCGATGTCACGGAAACCGGCTTTTCCTTGCTACGGAACGCCTTATTTTCATAAATTCATTATAAAAGCTCCCCTTCTCACAACATAATGTTCAAGTTTAAAAATGTAGCGCCGTCATTACATGTTTCTTAACAAAATGTAAATGCCTTAATACTTATACATAGCTCCGAGGTTGCGGTCTCGCTGAAATAAGTTTGCTAATTCAATTAATTAATTTCTAAAAACAATCTGACCTAGCTGCAGAATTAAGTCAAGCTCATGCGAAACCCTTAGCCGGTAACTGTACTCGACATTTATTCCCTCTTTAGAGTCAAAGCGTTTATATTACAGGCGAGCCCGCTCTAGCAGCGTCGCTGCATTGTCTCATTTTTATTGTACCTGAGTTTGAAGAATCGTACAAGCTGGATAATAGGACGTCTTTCTGCGACGCGTCCGTAGCACTTATCTACGAGAGCCGTGCTACGCGTCGCTACGAGCTGCTACGAGCCGCTACGGGCCCGTTGGAGCGCGTAACCATGTGCTACGAACCGTGCGTCCTACTTATAGCAACATTGTAAGGAGTTCTTATTTATAATTTTACCGAGAAATCTTTTCTAGAATATTACAAACTTGTTAGAGCGCATTTTTATTCAAAATTAGTGTTTAATTTTGAGCCAAGTTAGATGCTTAATTACTATGTGTATTTTCAGTTTATACTCTAAAGATTTTAATGAATGTATTTATATGCATTTATTTTAATTTATGGTTCTATCACTATGAACTTAGCGAAGAATAAACATTAAATAAAGCTCCTAAGTTTTAATTAAACAAGTTTCAGTGTTTAGCATTGCAAAGTGGGTTGCAGTGATCTAACACGGCCGCTAGATACGTACGTACGCAATACTAATGTCCGTCCGTCCGTAGACCGCTGGCCATCCATTAACATTTGCATGCGTTTAATCCGAGTGGAGGGATCGGCCGATCAGACTGCACACGTCAACATTTTATTGAGCAAATGTTTACGTACAAACTGTCCTGCGAAGAGTGCGAAGTGAATGCGAGTAGAGCGGAACACCCGCAAGCCAGCTCTGAGCGGGAACTAGGACAGGAAAGCTACTTACCGTTTCTATGAATTCAACACGACGTATTTCTTTGATATTTTTTTAGGATACTTGTTACTTTCACGTTGAATTGTTCCAGTTTAATGCTCCGTAGATCTAATTTTTTTTTATACATTATAGGCTTGCGTTTGACCACGATCTCGCCTGATGGTAAGCGATGATGCAGTCTACGATGGTACACGCTTGCCTAGAAGAAACCTATTGACTCGTGACTTAAAGATACCCAGGCTGTAGCTATCTGGAAACACAGACTCTGGCAAGGCATTCCACTCTTTGGCGGTGCGCATAATAAAGGTCGAAGAGAACCGCTTTGTGCGAATGGGAGGTATTTCTACCATATAGCGGTGGTGCACCACAGAGCATCTGGTTGTCCGTTGATAGAATGGAGATCGTGGGATCAGGTTGAAAAGTTAGACCGCACACTCTCCGAAATGTACTAGATAAAAAACCGAGGGGCTATCAACCTTTCGTCGATGCTCCAGGCTGAGGAGCCTTGCAACAACTAGCTCACCGTTTCCTATGAGTTTCTTAGCTCTTTTCTCAATTGATTCCAGAGCTTCAAGTTGGTACTTCATTGATCCGTCCCAGAGGTGAGAACAGTACTCCAAACACGATCGGACTTGTGCTTTGTACAAGTTGAGCAACTGTCCCGGTGTGAAGTAGTGCCTCACCTTTGCGAATATACCAAGCTTTTTAGCAGCCAACTGGGCTTTCTACCCAATGTAGGAGCCAAAATTGAGAGTCAGAATTAATGTGATACCAAGAATCTCGAGGTGGTCAGATATCGGCACGGATACATTTTGGAAAGTAGGAGTCATATTAAATTGACTTCGTTTTGCGGAGAACAGACACGCCTGGGTCTTATTCGCATTGAACTTGACCAGATTGGCATCACCCCAGTCGGAGATTGCCTTCAAGGATAAGTGTAAGCGCTCGACCATGGCCTCCCTGAGTGACTGAATCTGCGCTGCACTGGCTCGTGCACTAGACGTGCACTTTCCACAACTGTGCTATGATCTGCATACCCAATGGTACCGGGTTTTAGCAGATAGTTGATATGCAGCAAGAAAAGAGTTGCGGAAAGTACTGACCCTTGTGAGACCCCGGCGTTAATCCCCAATTGATCGGACGAGCAGCCTTCAACGACAAATCGTATCGAACGGTCCCTCAAGAAGTCCGATATCTAGACACACAGACCAGTAGACAGACCGTATGATGGAAGCTAGCTAATAAGGCTATCATGCCAGACCCTATCAAAGGCCTTTGAGATGTCAAGAGAAACAGCCAGTGCTTCTCCGTGTTTCTCAACGGCCTCGCTCCATATGTGCGTGGCATACGCTAGAAGGTCTACAGTGGACCGATTTAGGCGAAAGCCATATTGTCGATCACTGAGGAGGTTATGTCTTTTTATGTGTGACAGGAGCCTGTTGTTCAGTACACGTTCCATAATCTTACAGATGACGGACGTGACCGAGATGGACCTGTAGTTAGAGGGGTCGGCAGGACTACCTTTTTAGGCACGGGCTGCACGTTTACAAGCTTCCAGGATTTCGGCACTTGTCCAGACTTCACAGAGCGGCGAAAGAGGCGCGTCAGTACAGAAGCGAGCTCAGGCGCGCAGAATTTAAGAACGACTGCCGGAATACCGCCAGGGCCTCTGGCTTTGTTCACGTCCAGATTCTGCATCGTTTTTCGAACCTCGGTCTGATGTATGCGGATTTCCGGCATAAATACCCCACCATCCGGTAGACTCGGAGGTATCGCGCTTGCTGCATCTAGACGAGAAGATTCAGCAAAAATATTGGCGAACAAATTTGCTTTCTCTTTAGCGGTATGTGCCAGAGTACCGTCAGGTTTCAGCAGTGGAGGTAGTGAGGGGCGACAGAACTTCGACTGAACCGCTTTAGCCAGGGACCAAAACGCTTTACTGCTCAATGGGTACGACGCCAATTTGTTCCCTATTCGGCCTATGTGGTCAATACGAGCCTTTCGTAAAGCCTTCTTGCAGGACTTGGCAGCTTTGTTATAAGCTGTCTTTTTCTTAGCTAGGTCCTTCGTTTTGCGGTTTCGAGCATCAACCCATGCCAGGTATGCCTCATGTTTCTGCATTTCAGCGCGTCTACATTCGGCCCCAAACCAAGGTTGAGCTTTTCCTAACACTGTTACGTCAGAGAATAGGATAAAATATTCCATCCCCTGACGCAGCACATCTGTCACGGCATCCGCGCAATCTGAAGGATCATCCGAGGAGAAGCAGATTTGCTACCAATGATATGATGCTAAGTATGCACGCATTTCATCCCAATCAGATGACTTGTACTGCCATACCTCTAGGACTAAGATTGGGCGGGGAGTAGACAGATACAGATTTCACCAGACAATGGTCGGAACTACCCAAAGGAGATGAAACCGACACGGAGTAGCGGTCTGGATCAGTTGTCAGTAGAAGGTCCAAGCAATTGGCTGTTTGGCCGTCAACATCAGGAACCCGCGTTGCTCCTTGGACCAGCTGGGTGAGATTAAGCGATAAAGCTAGTTTTCGCGCTTCTCTCCCTGCGTGGTCAGTGCTTTGGTATAGGAAGAGCCACTCTCGGTGGTGAGCATTGAAGTCCCCCAACAGCACCAATTGAGCATATGGGTACTTTTGTTGGCCGGCGTCCGCCGCCTCACTGAGGCAAGTCATGAGCTTGGTCGTTCCTGGTCTCCACTATGCGAATGGTATATACAGCCATATAAAATTTTTTCAAGGCCTGAGTCCACCAAAATCCAAACAACAGAAAAGCTGGGATCTTCAAGGTTTCGGAGACGCCGATAGCAGATATCATCGCGGGCGTACACACAGACATCCGCACGGGGCTTAAATCTATGCTCCAGGGTGATTTAAGGTTAGGAGGCGGCAGTGAAGTGGGGCTTCATACTGATAATCCTCAGACGCACACGAAAAGTTTCATCGTTGGAGGACTAGTCTGTAGACTGCGGGGACGCCCGAGCCCCCCTAGGATGTCCATAGGGCCCTCTTATCCGGTCGCCAGCCGGCACCATGGTGCATCCACGGATTTTACGCTTGTGGGCGGGGCAGCCATTCACGAGTGGCTATTTCGCTACTCGGGCCCCCTATTGACTGCGGTAGGCCAACGGTGCACCGTGCCTAGGATCCCGCTACCCTCCGCGACTAGTCATTCGATGCAGCGCTTATCTGTGTGCATCAGGTCGGTCTTCCAGCAATGAGACCATCACGTCGACCTGCCCCCATTAGTGGCTACACCAGTCACCGTGTCGGAACGCAGCGAAGCTACTGGGCGACACGACTTTGACCAGTGGGTGGTGATCAGCCGCGGCCGTAGCCTACCACCAATTTCACCTGATTGGCACCACACGGGGACCACGTGTAGGGATTCCATATGGGTATTCTCCTACGGACGTGGGTGACTCGGTCCCCCTACAGACGTGGGTGACTCGGCCCCCAATAATTTATTATTTGGGTCTCAGACACTAGTTTCATATTTTCTATGAACTACGAATATTATTATTTTAGGGCGAGATAGCAATCTAGTCAAATCCCACAACTGGGAATAATCTAAGTAAATCCTCTTCATCAAATGACAATGTTTGTTAGGGTCGATATACAACGAGCTCATTTTATTCTAAGTGTGGTTTAATAGCACGTCCCTCGGGAGGTAGAATGAGGCTCGTGGTAATAGCCGTGGACGGTCAACCGGCCGTGTAGTGCGGACGCGTAACTAGCGGATATGTTCTGTATCTTGTTACTGGGCGAAAGCTGTCTCGTGACATCGCCTTCAAAAATATATATTCAAGATTTTTAGTGATATGCAACGTATCTCCAGTAGGTACTACAGGTATCTATAGATGGAGGTGATCACTTTATAACAGGAGGCCCATCGGCCGCGTGCCATCGTTAATATAAAAAAACCTATTTTAAAATAAAAGCATGGCTCTCTTTACAAAAAAAAATTCAAAAGTAATTCAGTGGAATATTAGACATAGAAATCAGGGAAGTAAATTTGACGAAATTCGATTAGGAATCCTAACAAAAGTCTGACAAAGAATCCTTATAAGTCGTCATCCATCCGCCCAGTGAATGCATTGTGCTTCTTAAGAAGATGAACCCATCAGGTTAGAGTATGCTTGAAACAAACTAAGATACTAGTACTTCAAATTTGATCATATTTCTTCTTATTGCGCGCCATTTTTGTGGACTCAACGAGTGCTTGTACAAACTTATACTCGCGCAGACAAAAACACAATTTAACGTCGCACATTATACAAGTACTAGGAATTCGCACTTGACACAATCACACACCTTTAGATACGTTTTCTAAAGATAACGCACCGTTATTAAACGACCGTCAAATCATGAGGTGGAAAATTACTATAAACGTAAAGTGAATAAACATGCATAGACAAACGGAGATGATAGCCGTAACGAGAATACCGAATGGTGGCCAACGATTTACAGAAACGTAGAACATTTGATAGCTGGATGGATGGATGAGCGGACGATATAGTCAAACTCACGGGCTGTTTATTAGTCAGACTAGCCCAGGATGGTGATGGATGATATATTAGTAGGGAGCTCTACACCCATACTACAACTTTAAGGAGTCCTGCGTTGGTGAAATTATGCTGTGAATGATGACGATTGGTGTGAATTAAAGAATTATATTTTTGCGGCGGAATTCTGTGGTATTTCTCAGCGGGTATCGACAATCTTGACTTTCTCGCGGAGCGGCGCGATGAATCTGATTGTCCTTCACAGCTAGCGCCATCGTGACAGGTTGCGGGGGCGCAAGTAGGAAATGGTTTGCGCATAAAAATATGGGTCAAGGAAAGAGTCACCTTATATGGTCGAGAGATGGCGTTACCAACGATGAAATTTTCAGCGTAATTTTTAGCGACGTGATATAAAATTACCACAATTCCAAGCCCTCGCTTATATGCATGTTCACTCGGCACCTTCACACACAGAGGTCTGTAGTAACAAATACCCCGTTACTATGAGTTCTCGCGCTACCGTTGCCGTTGGTTGCCTCAAAGCCGCTCAATTAAACGCGAACATTCTGAGAATTCACACTGAGACAGTGTCGGCATCTCTACTTATCGTCTACTTATGCAAGCTAGAACAGGTCACATTTAGGGAAAATTTAATTATTTACAAAAAAGGCTGAAACACATTATTCAATAATCTAAGTTTCGGTAACTTACTCGTAACCTCACGAGTACATTTTGCGTATAATATTTACTTTGATTGTTAGTGACAGGTTGTTGTAATGAATAATCTTGTTTCCCGCTAAAAAAGTATCATAATAATTTATATTTAGTGATTTTTGTGAGGGTGAATTTATATGGTTAAATTAGTATTCAGTGGGCAACACCTGAGATCTTGGATGTTGGCTCGCATTACTGTAACTATACACGCCACGCCAGCCGGCTGTTGAGATTCTACGAAAATGGTAATAAGCTTACATACCGCGTAGAAAGCTTCCATCAGTCTTCATGGCCCATAAAGGCAAATTAATAAAAGAAGAATGTGGCCAAGAAAATGTCAGTAACTGTATTTAAATTACATTCCAACATTCCTCTCGATCGGATTGTATAGATCAAAGTAGCATCCCCCTGCCCCCCCCCCCCCTCCCGTCAGCCCTCCTTACCGTACAAGGAATATCAATTAGCACAATCCGAACGTCTTGGAAGTTTCGACAGGAGCGTCCGGGATCGGGATCTACTGTAGAGGCGCCGGAAAACAACATTCAAAGTAACATTTGTACATACTTAATCCAATTTTGTTGCGTGAGATACACTTGGGAGTTAGTTCCGCCACACCTCTTTTGTTTTTCAAGAAAAGTTGAGGAAATGTTTAATCTTTGTTGCGCCATTTGCTTGTCTTATCTCCATGTTTTGTAATCACACTAATATTATAAAGGCGAAAGTTTGGATGTTTTTTTATTTTTAAATTTGTTTGTTTTTTTGTTACGCAATCTCGTCGTAACGACTGAACCGGTTTCGATGAAATTTAGTATGTACGTATATTATAACCTGAATTTACACATAGGCAACCTTTTATTTCGTAAATCAGGTTCCTATTTTTTGTGATAAAAATGGGGTGTCAAGTGAAGTTGCAACAACGAGTTTAGCTTTATTTCTTGGTTACTTACACATTTAGTAGTGTAACGCGTACGAAGTCGCGGGCAACAGCTGGCGTTCGTGGCATCCGTGGCGCAGTGGGCAAATAGCTGGCTGAGATGCAGGAGGTTGCAGGTTTGATTCGCGCCGCAATCTATGATCTACAGATATTTGTTTTGAGTCTGGGTGATTCTCTATATATTTATTAGTATGTACTTACAAAAAAAATGTATATCAGTATTCTATCAGGTATCTGGTTCCCATAATACAAGTTTGGCCTAGTTTGGGGCTAGATAGCGCTGTGTGAAATGATTAGCATTATTTATTCATACGTATATTCGTTTATTTTATAAATAATTAAATTTCTTGTAATTAACAAGTTACGCAAAGAAGTTGACCTAATTTTACTATTAAGATAAATATTCTATTAAGTAATTGTCACATAAATGCTTAAACGCTTAAATAGCAGAACCTAGAATAGTTCTATATATGTAGCTCAACCATCAATTATGTACCCTAGGCCTTAGGCCCTAGGGACACGAACAATATAGAATTATGAATAATGCAGTTTGTAATCGATTACGTATAAATGATTATACTAGTCCCGTCTAACAGCCGCAACTGTATTTATCAATACAAATCAATAAGGCTGACTCATTGACATTAGTAAGAAAGTTCGTCAGTAACATGTGAGCAACGCAACGACCATATGTAAGCAGTGAAGTTTCCACCGGTTTGCAAGCATCGTTATATAGATATTATTTCTCAGTCTATGTGAGTAGCATTAGACAGGCGCTCCTATGAGCCGCTCTATCTTCATCAAACAAAGCGCGGACATAATTCCATTCCGCTCAAATCTGTCCGTCCCCGACAAATGACATCGTCCAGAGCCCGGCACAGTGACGACAGATCAGATAAATCACTCCGCGGTCAACCGACACTTCTCAAGAACCTGTGTCGGACAAAATAAATTTAATATTTGGCTTCTGTTTTTGATTGGAGATTACTTATAAGAACATCCTTTGTAAACAAGTCAGGTTTGCTCGCTGAGTATTCCCGGTCTACGCGAGTGAACAAACGTGAAGTGATTTATTGATATTACAAATTATCAAGAAGTTTTTATTGAATAAAGGGATTATGAGTGTGCTCGCTCATTGTTAAAAATAATTTATTTTTATGTTCTCATACATTTAGTGAAATTTGTAAACAATTTGTAATGTCTTTAGAGGCAATAAATATTCTTAAATCTTGGCTTCGAGTTCTGTTGTACTATAGATTCTTTATAGGTTAATGTCAGTTGAATTTCGTATAATACCATATGGATATAATATATCTAGTATGCTACTAGTAAATTGAGGCACGTTACTGAACTGCTCCTTAATTTAGTTCGCTCCGCCTGTTTTACGAGATGTCTCATGATGTTACGCTACGTTTTCAAATATGAACTAGCTATTCTATTTGCACTATCTACGTGGCCGGAGGTCAGTAGTTCTCAAACTATTTTAATATAGGTACCCTTTCCCCCGCCGCCACAGGACCCCAAACTAACCGAGGGCGCTTCACTTTAACTGCGACCTTCATTGGGCGACTTTTAATATAGAGATAGGGCCGGATTGTAGGTGAAATTACAGACACACTCATATCTAATTAATCTGAACGACTGAAAAAGGTAATTAAAATTCGGTAAGGTATGTTATTTAACTATTGAATTTTTGTAGAACATGATCCTGAATGTGATTACAGCACAGGTCTCTGGTATTTTGAACAATATTGTAGAATGGCGTCACTCCAGCTCCCGCTGCGTTGTCGTTGTCTGCTCATTATGTTCAACGTTCTGTGTTCACTTGTAAGCCTTCATCTGTTCAACATTGTGATGGTAATGTAAGTAGTTTATTACAGCAGCATTAACTCGTTATAAGTTTTTTTGTAACAAAAGTACCATCTAAAGTAAATCTAAAAGATTTTGATATAGATCTTTTGATTTGAGAGTTTTGTCGACTCTCGAGGGTATATCCATACTAATATTATAAATTCGAAAGTAATTATGTCTCTCCGTTTGTTTGTAATGTTTTTACAACTAAGCTTATGAACTGGATTGAGACATAGGCTACTTTTTATTGTACCATTTGACTTAGTCGAGAGGTGACTAATTTAACTGAATTTATTTCCTGCGAGAAAGAAAAGCCGCTTACTGATCGAGCCTAGACAAAATCAAATCCAAGTACCCAACTCTCGAACAAAGCAAGCAAAAATGAACATTATTCGCGTGATATAAGATTCAATTTTAATTGAAAGAACATTATAAGATGCCTTTAATCGGGGGTACTCATTGAAAAACGTTCCTCAATAAGTAGGTGGGATGGCTCCGCAATCGGCGTGGTAATTTCCCCGGGGACGGGAGCCACGCCATGCCACGCCGCCACCTGACGGCAACGGTGCCCATATGATTCAAGTACATCAATGTGTCGCTTTCATTTGCCACAACCACAACGTATCATACCTGCATTTTTGTTAGATTATACAATAAAAAGTTTATGCTAACAAAAATACATAGAAAATACTTTCAATATTTGGCTAAAAATAGACTTATCAATATTTCGATGTTTACTGTTTCAATTTAGATTTGTATAAACGAACTATTTGTTTTACGTGTAGGTAATATAAAAATCCGCGAGCAAATAAAATTCAATTTTATTGTTTAAAGAATACGCTCTAAACAAAATCGAATGCTAGAAATTCTCAAAAGCGTGGAAAACAAAAATCAGCTACTCCTTAAAGAGGTTTCGCAGTTGGGTCCTGCGACGCCGCTCACAGAGACGCACGAGCCCCGCGACGCACGACACCACAGCATTAAATGCGATTAACTGCCTCTATCTACTGCACACGAAACTAACCTCAATGCCACTCAGATAGAGAGTAGTTTCCAGTACACTACTTATATAAATACTAGGCGACAGACTCAAGCACGATATTTGAATTTTATGCATGAGCCTGAATGTGGGTTAGTAGATACCTGCTACTTGTCATGTGCACTTAAAAAAGGCCGTGCAAAGTTTATTGATCGAGCGAAGTGAGATCTCCAAATCAACTTGGGCAAATCGGCGTTGTATGTATGTATGTTTGTTTGTCCGAGGATAACTTTCGAAGCGTTGCTCCGATAATCGTGAAATTCGGTTTAAAGGTACATAGTACGTAGTGATGGCACAATCCTGGTGTCTCATAATAAGCTAAATATGTTGGGAGGTTGTTGGGATACTGGGGTTCAAGAGGGGTAACAAACCAATTGGATGTCTAATAAAAACTGAACTAAAATTTATTAAAAAAAAGTAATCTAGACTTAAACATTCATGTTTCCTAGTGTAACTTAAGTTTGCAGTTATGGTGAATACATAGTCAGGTGATACCCTCCGTACTAGTTTTCACTGTATGAAGGCAGGGCCTCGTTGCTCTTCCATATCTATCGACATAAGAATTTCAACTTTTTAGTTAGAATAATGATGTATGTTAAAGTCTTTTAAATTTACTAAACAGTATTTATATATACTATGTTAACAAGAATATCTGTTATATTATACGTATAATTACTGCTAGTTGTGAAATGCTTAAATTTTAACTAATACCTACTATAGAATATTTATCTTGATAAGTATCTAAAAATCTAGATAGTGTATAAATCTGAAATTATCTTCTGTAGGTGTGTATATTTTAACTTTAATGTAGATGTGTGTATTTCCTATTTATTTATTTATTATTTGTTTTTTTTTATCTTTCACCATTTTTTTTTAGTTTTTCTTTCTAATTAATAAAAACATAATAAAGATATAATAATAAAAAATAAACTTTGAAGAAATTCACAGAGTACACCAGGGGTGGGGGGGGGGGGGGGGGGGGGGCACAGTGGTTTAGTGACAAATGTAGGAAATAGTATAAAATCCAGAACAACAATTTCTAACACAAAAAACATTAACCAATTTACATGAAGTCCCGTTACCTGTCATTTTAATGAAACTGTGGCGTACCTACATACTTCACCCATTTATACTTACCTTTGAATGTAGTAGAATACCTGAAACATAAAATATTATTAATATCCTTAAGCGAAAATCATAATATTATATAACTTACATAAATAAATAAATAAACGGTAACTATTGTATATTAATTACCTTACATATCAAAATAAGATTAACTTTACAAACATTAGTTGTATTTAAAATATTGAACTTACCAAAAGTCGCAATGTCAAAGTGCGGTCGTGAGCGTACGAAAATCGTATCGGTTAAAACTCTTCCGATCCGCAGACAATGTAGGTCATCGAGTGACGGACGGGTCTGCGCGTGCGTTCGCTCGTTCTTCTATCAGTCAATCAAAATCAGTCGATTTATTACTCACGCGCAGGACGTACGTCGCCCGTCTGCGATTTCCGCCCGCTAATCGCTACCGGCATATTATAGTGTTATTTGTTATTGTGAATTTCATCCTTGGTTTTTATATTCTTCACACTCCGAACTATCCGCTGTGTGATTCAGTGTTTATCAAAGACTAGATTATAATTGTTATACATGAATAAGAATAAACTGAAGTGAGTGGAACTTAATCTGTTGTGATTCATTACCTCCACCACAAAACGTAGCTCAAGATGGTTGGTTATGTATTTTTTGATGGCACTATTTTGACAGTCAAAGACCACAAATCATATTTTGTTTTTGTTTTTATGGGAGGCTCGCGAGATCTCAATTCGGGGCAAACCACTAGTTATGACCATTCTTGGCGGTTTGGTGCGCGCGCTCCAGTGTGTCGTCTTATTATTTAGGATTGACTGGCACAGCCAGGGCTTTCAGATCGGTACATACGGACCGACAAGGCTCTTGTATAGATAAGTGATGGTTTTTGGTTCTGCCCTGTTCCATTCTAATTCAGTGAATAAATCTATGAATTTAATTCTATATTTTGATTAGCTTAGTTTGAAAATAAATTATGAAGCAATTTTTACCTGTGAGTGTTTAAACATTTTGCTACAATGACTTGTGTAGTGCGTGAACTCGACACCTAGCCTACTATTACGGTGTCAGTCTTCACTTCGTCTCGAAGGCTCCGGCTAAGCCTCTTTGTAGTGGCTTTCTGGAAATATCACCTGAACCTCGTCTTATTTACAATGCAACAGTCGTCGAGTCGGTTATTGTGCTTGGAATCTCCTTACGGGAAATTGCGTTGGATGAGCGTCATGTAACTTTGTGGTTGGGACATAGTACATAGTAAATCCCATTTCAAAACTCCGTTTTGCCATAAAAACTTTAAATCACTGTGGCACCATACATCTATGCATCTTTTTACTTCGAAAAATTTCGTTATTCATTTGAATCATTGATCGAAGGAAGCAAGATCTTTATATCAATTTGGGCAAATCGGCGTTGTATGTATGTATGCTTGTTTGTCCGAGAATAAATTTTAAAGCGTTTATCCGTTCATCGTGAAATTTAATATATAGGCAGGTAGTGATGGCACAATTTTGGTGTGACTAAATGAGCTAAAAATGTTGTTGGGATATTGAGGTTCAAGAGGGGCAAAAACAAAATAAAATAGAACTATCCAGTCAAATGGCACGTCTATTAAAAGGTCTTTGTAAGTATATTTCGACTTCGTTTATATTTTTAGTTTAACTCTTGTAGTTTTTAAATTATTAGTCATAATAAAAACTGAACTTTGACAAAATTCACAGTGTACACCAATGACCCCACAGTGCTGAAATTTGGTATGCGTGTAGCTTTATTGACACAAATATAGGGAAAAGTATGAAATTCAGAAAGTCAAAGTCAAAATCTTATATTCATTAAAATCACAAGGATCACTTTGAAATGTAAATTGTACTGTCTGTTCCTTCGCTACCAAGCCAGGAAAGAAAGGCAAGAAACAAGGCTTATTGTTATTTTTAAAGATCCTTTTACAATACATAACAATACAGGAAAGAAATTACGTCTAAATTGTAACATTTTGAACGAGTTGGAGCAATTTCAATCCCAAGCTTCTCTATCATATAAATAATCCGATATTTTATAGTATGCTTTGTTATATAAATTTTGTTTAATTGCGTTTTTAAATTTGTTAATTGTCATATTTTGTAAATCACTTGGGAGTTTGTTATAAAAGCGAATACCATGCCCTTTAAATAATTTACTAACTTTATGGAGTCTACAAGTAAAAACAACGAGTTTTTCTTTATTTCTAGTATTAAAATTACCGATATTTTTCTTAAACAAATTAATATTTTTGTGAACATACATCAGATTTTTATAGATGTATTGACAAACGAATGTCATAATATTTATTTATTTAAACTTATTGCGTAACGATTCTCTGGGGCCCATATTATAAATTGCACGAACAGCCCTCTTCTGCAGCACAAAAATAGTGTTTATATCTGTAGCACTCCCCCACAGCAGTAAACCATATGACATAATGCTATAGAAGTAGCTGAAGTAAACTAGTGTAGCGGTGTCTACGTCTGTAAAAAGACGAATTTTTTTGACTACGTATGCCGCAGAACTAAGTCTCTTCGACATCTTATGAATGTGAGGGCCCTATTGAAGCTTATTATCTAGGGAATAAGCTTATTATGTCCGAGCATACTACGGTAGAGTGCGAGCGTCAATTTCCGAACATACTACGGTCGAGTGTGGACGTCAATGTCCGAGAATACTACGGTCGAGTGCGGGCGTCAATGTCCGAGCATACTACGGTCGAGTGCGGGCGTCAATGTCCGAGCATACTACGGTCGAGTGCGGGCGTCAATGTCCGAGCATACTAGGGTCGAGTGCGGGCGTCAATGTCCGAGCATACTACGGTCGAGTGCGGGCGTCAATGTCCGAGCATACTGCGGTCGAGCGCGGGCGTCAATGTCCGAGCATACTACGGTCGAGTGCGGGCGTCAATGTCCGAGCATACTGCGGTCGAGTGCGGGCGTCAATGTCCGAGCATACTACGGTCGAGTGCGGGCGTCAATGTCCGAGCATACTACGGCCGAGTGCGGGCGTCAATGCCCGAGCATATTATACTACGGCCGATGACGGATTTGGTGTGAAGAACTTTCTAAAGACATAATATCAACGGTCATCAAATTAATTCATTGATTTTTTTAACCTTTCTTCTTTTTATGTACCTTAAACTTTTACGTTGTTTAGGATAACCATTAACGTCGTTAAATTTATTATTTACTTCCAAACTTCACAACCCTTATCTTTAACGAGCACCACCCGTTAGACTCACCTGAACAATCCACAACTAACTCCATAAAACAATATCCTTATGAACATCTTGCGGTGTGAGTTATTGCAATTAGTTTGAATTTCATGATAATAAACTGCAGCCACAGGTACCACCTGTTACGGATATAAAATGCGGATAAAGGTGATCGTCCACTGTGCCGAGGCGAGTGCGGGCGCGGGCGCGGCGGTGATCCATCGCAGCGCTTTATTCCACGCCACCGAGCAAGCTACCCGCGCGAAGGTGTAATGTGCGACGTTTAAAATGCATGCCCGCGTCGAATCGCACTTTATAAAGTACTCGGATTTGTGACTAACTGAAGCTCATTATTTTACCAACGCTCGGTCAGAGATAACCTCTACCGACACCTTGAAACTAATTGAAGGTGTTGAATTAGTAAACACTATCTTATAGAAACAGCTCGACACGCTCGCAGTTATTACTAATAACCTAATTAAATCGAATAATGTAAGAGCTTCGTTAGAAGATTGGATGAAGTACTTCATTATTCAAAAGGTCAACTATGAAATAAGAATTTGAAGATTCCTTAGTTCTGACGGAATGTGCGAGAGTTCATTAATAATGATTATAATTGGGCAGCCACCGTGCCCAGTGCTAGTGGGCAACAACCCTTAATTTCATATCGAAGAAATGATTATGCATTTATTGCTGAAGATAATACCTAAACGACTCAAGAGCTTCCGCAGTAAAACATCTAATTTTATGAGATGAATTCACACAGTCTTCACAGGATAACTTGTTTACTCATGCCTATACTTATAAGAAAGAAAGATAGACAGAAAGAAAAAACATTTATTTGTGACGGTACTTAACACAAGTAAGATACACACAATAGAACAAAATAATACACACAAAAACAGCAATACCCAACAAATGTGTGTCTCACAATTACCTATATATAAATGACTGACATCACAAAAAGGCGTCCAACTCAGCATTTGTGGTGTTTTTGGCACAACGCTGATCTTCCGGGGGTTAAGTATGTCGAGAGCTCTCATAAGAACTGTAAGTCGAGACTAGCAAAGTAGCAGCTAGTCCTTGATGTATGCTCTGCTGTATCTGGGTAAAATCTGGTTAAAAATAAATTGAGTCCGATCCGAAGATTTTAAACACCAGACTTTAGATTTGAAAATTAAATGCATTGTAGCTATTTTTGAAGTAATAAAGGCATTTACGGTTTAATATCTCAAAAATTAAGGACTAAGCAAGTTTTTAACACGCGTTCATCCCTTTGTAAAGTCAGTCAACGCATCTCCGTATCCAAGGTCGCGGGTTCAAATACCGCCTGGTCCTTAGTTTTTGGAATGGTTTTAAGGTATAATTAAATAAATTAGAACCTTCTAATAGAACATGTAATGGCGCTAGTTACTGGGCACTATCATGGGCATATCTACAGATGCTCAGCTGTTTCCTTATACTGTATGCTTCAGTTAAATTAAAATCGTAAAGAAAGTTTGTAATGCTTGTAGCAGCCCTTTAGTTTGCGTGGAGATGGCGCGGGCGCGGACGCGTGCGCGTGCGCGTGCGCGGGTGCACTGTCATCTGCCGTTCACATCTTATATACAATTATACACTTTTACTAAATTATCGAGTTCTTATTTTAAATTATATCATTGTCTTGGTACCTATCTACAATTATCTAAACAATATTGCAGTATCACACTAATATCATTAATGTGAAAGTTTGGATGTTTGTTTGTTACTCAATCACGTCGTAACACCATAATAGATTTCGATGAAAATTGATATGTAGGTAGATAATTAATTGGATTGACGTATTGGCTACATTTTATTGACAAACTACGCGTGTGAAGCCGCGGCTAAAGCCAGTTTATCATATGAATGAAAAGCAGTAAAAGTAGGTTTTTATTTTATTAAGGTAAGTGGGGCATACTAAAAGTTTCTGTAACTTACAAAAAAAAATAAAGCAATTACGGAATTCCAAAATGGAACTCGCTGGGAACATGTTACATTTTAATTTGCGAATCTGTCATTTGTTTTATCATTGTGACGTCATCCTTTAGAAAATTTAGTATCGCTATTACAAGTAATTTAACTCGTGAAAATTTTGCTCCACGTTTTTTTTACGATTTTCGCCGTGGCATAAGTCAACAAGAGTTTTACTTAGAAAACTTTCGTGATTGATTTCAATCATTATTATAAATACGGGGTATATCACGTACCGTCTTATCGGTGTTTCGACCGACAATGTTTCGGTTCAATTCGTGAACCTTCATCAGGGTGAGTGCGATCCGCTCCGAATAACAATAACACCGATAAGACTGTACGTGATAAATCCCGTATTTATAATAATGGTCAACAAGAGTGTTGCCAGAGACTTCAATTGTCGTTTAGTGATGAAGCCCCTTGTCGATATTTGCGCATTTTTTTTATATGAGATAAACACAGAATAGATAAAATCCCAGAACAAGAGAACGTGCCTAATACTGAAATGTCAAGATCTATTCCAAGTAGAGTACGCCGCTATTAGTCAGTCTGTGACCGTCGTCACGCGTGGCGTGTTTTACAGTGTTCAAATTAATTGGATTATGCATTCTTGTGTCGTCCCAACGTGTAATAATTCAGCTGGGCTCAAAAAAAAACAAGATGGGATCACATTTCATACGTAAGTAGCGCATTTTGGTGTTGTGTTATTTGACTATTGAATAAATTGTTTGGTTTGTAATTCTCGTAAATCTTCCATTTCGCTGGTGTTGCCAAATATCGAGTGTTATAATTTTCTCTACTCTAGAATTCTGATATTAAAAACTTTTATTATTTGTAGTTTTAAATTATACTAGTGGTTTGCTCCGTACTGAGATCTCACAAATCAACCAAAAAACATAAATATAAATATTTTAAACTCGATTTGCGCAGTGATACTTAAACGTATTTAGTTGCTAAATATGATTTAAGGAGTTCTCAAATCATACAAATATGTATGTCAAATTTAAACATGTTTAGTCTCTAAATACGTTTAGGGATCGTTTTGCAAACCGGCCTTGAAATTTGATTAATAAAAAAGTGCCATAGTTACATTAGTTCTATCTTACTAAAAACATTTACCCAAAAACGGGTAAATAATGTTAATGACTAAGCTAGCAACATTACGCGGGAGGGGGTGAGGTGGGAGCGGGACGCGGGTTTCGTTTTATGGACACAGCGCACGGCTTGCAATCACAGCTGAATGCGTTTTCTGGTGTTTTATCAATTTTGTGAAGATAAGTAAAAGAATTTAAAATATCTGATCTAATCTGATTTATCAAAATCCAGAAAGTTTTAGTATGACCCGTATACACGCATAACATGAGAGATTTTGAAATAACTGGACCTCCAGATCGTTTTTAGCTATAAGATCGCAGATTATATTACTCTGTTATGAATGTTTTTTGATCTTTCCATTTAAGAGTGCGTAATACCAATATAATCTATCTTTCTATTTAATACTTAGTAAAATCACGTATTATTTAATACCGAAAGTTGCACATTACACTCGTAAAATAGAGGAATAAAGACTAAACGCTACAAAATACTTTTCCTTAGCGCCGGCTCTAAAAGCGTGCTAGGTACTGGTGGTAAACAAACATAGTTAAAAGAAACAATTTCATTAAACTTTTTTTATTATAAAGCATAACAAATAACGGCAAGAGATCGTCCTCCACTATCCGGCTATTTTACTCGCAAGAAATTGTTAGCGAGTTTTTTGCTGCGAGCGAGAACCGAAGGGGCGCGCTCAATGTTTATGCTCAATGTTTACGGCTACCTCCATAAAGGCCAATTCACACGCATCCGCTTTTACGATCAAATCTTCGCTTTAAATGCCCATAAATTTATATCAAATCGATCTCGATTATTGCATTATTTCCGATTTTAGATTCAGTGTGCACTCGATTTGCGAATTATTAACAGCAGTTCGGAAAGAATTGTTTTAATTCCATTACGCGCAAAGTACTGATTTATTCGATGGCCGTGCGAACTCGCGCCGCCATTTATTACATGTTCAACGATAATGCTCTTTTGGTTATTTTCTGATTCAAAGGAATACATAATGTTACTTTGATTGTGAATTTAGAAGTTGTAATCTACTGCGCTCACTTCAACGTGTTACCTTACCATTATAATGCGGCTAATGTCGTTACTTCAACTCTTTTCAAGTAAGACTTACCTTGTTTTAACCTTGATCAGTAACCACTGACTGGAAAACAAGGTAGGTAAATTCCTAAAGCAGCAAATTTATTATAAATCATTTATTTTATTGTTTAGGTATAGGGATAGGGAGTCCTTTGCCCTGCAGTGGGACAGAACTGCCTCCAAATAATAAAGAGTGCAAAGTTGATTTTTAACCGTCTGCTCAATTTTAATGACCGAGCAAGCAAGAGCAAGGATTCAAAAATTAAAATCCTGAGCGTTAGCGAGGGAATCAAAACAGCACGAAGTGAAAAATCTTGGCACTCGAGTGCAACACGTTACTTTTCTCCCCACCTCAGCGAGGAAATAACTAAATGCAAAAAAAGTAATACACCAAGAAGGTTCCGAGTCTGAATTTTTAACAAATTAAAAAAGGTATGATAAATTTGGCACCATGGAGGTAGAAAGAAGTAAATAAGTTTAATGATGTTTTGAATTCATAAACTTAGTGCACACGATGTTCTAAATTCAATTTACTTTAACCTCTAGCGGATAAAAGCGGCTTTTGCCCTCAAATATCGAAGAGCAAAAATACTCTTTCCGAGATGGGGCGATGAAAAAGTTCTTGATACCAAAAACCTCTGACAGATTTCCAAACACTATGAGGTTGCTTATTGAGCCAGTTTATAGGTTAGTGAACTGAGGAATTATAGCTGTAAACGCGAATGGTAGGGTAAATGAATCGCAAATGATGTGTTATTGATGCCTTTAGGCAAAGCGGGCGATTGTCGACCGTCGCTGGTGTAATCAGTTAAACAATCGAATTCCTGCAACCGCTCATTAGAGGGTGTACGAGGCGGGATTCAATGAAGATCCAACGTGTTTTAGAATTCTGCCTACTATTGGACGTCCTCACAGAGGCTTTTATTAAAATACATATTAATGTAAAAAATTATAATATGTACATATATAACAGCTGAAAGTAACATACGTAATCCTTACCCTACGCAGGATATCAGGAGTACGAGTATCATGGTACCACAACACCTAGATTCGCAACAATTTTTTGCAAAGATAAAGTTAATTTATTCGCAGAAAGTTAGTTAGTACAATTTTACACTGGTCGTAATGTATACAATTTAAGCTCATAACATTCTACCAGATAATGTTCTGATGTGCAAATATTACATATAGGTACTTTTTTGTGTCAATCTATATTATCCCACTGCTGGGCAAAGGTCTCCCTCAAGTCTCTCCATCTATCTCTGTCCTGTGCGACACTCCACCACTCCTGCTCGAAGGCAACAAGATCGTCTCGCCAACGCTTTCTTGGCCGACCCCGACCGCGTCTTCCATCAGGCCTCCAAGTGGTAGCTAACCACCTATCGGGGTGCATTCTACCAATGTGTCCCGCCCATATAGGTATATACTATAATTATTTTCCCTATATAATAATTAACAAAAGTATAAATAAATTCATAAGAAGAGACTTGAGAAATTTTAACACAAATATAATTCTTAACACAATAAAACAGTATAGAGGACCTAAAGTATTTAGAAGAAAGACTAGAATAGGTTTAAATCAGATACTAAGAGACGGGAATAACAATTTGGTAACAGCCCGGCTCCAGTTAGTGGCTATTATCGAGAAGTTCTATAGGAATTTATATGCATCAACGTCCGCAGAACCGGATTCATCAGACGACGATTCTCGCGCTCCGCCTATTGAACATCATACTGCGGAAAAGCTACCACCTATCTTACCGTGTGAAGTGAGCAATGCTCTTTACAAAATAAAGGCGGAAAAGTCCTGGTGAGGATGGGATTACGGTGGAACTGCTCCGAGCTGGCTGTCAACCAGTGCTTAAAGTTCTAGTCAAGCTTTTTAATAAAGTTTTTTGCGAAGCCCAAACACCTGATCAGTGGAAAAACGCTATAGTAACCATAATACACAAAAAGGGTGACATATCCAAGCTTAATAACTATCGCCCTATAAGTTTACTGTCCCAAATTTATAAACTTTTTGCCAAAATCGTCACAATCCGGCTTACACGGCAACTTGACGAATCCCAGCCGATCGAACAGGCTGGCTTCCGGAGCGGATACTCGACCATTGACCATATCCACACGGTGAAACATGTAATGGAGAAGTGTCACGAATACAACCGACCCATTGTTATGGCCTTCGTCGACTACGAGAAGGCCTTCGACAGTGTTGAGCACTGGGCCGTGTTTCACGCTCTTCATCGCTGCCACATCGATTCACGCTACGTGGAAGTGCTCCGGGAGCTTTATACATCGGCCACACTGCAAGTACAAGCTCACACACTTACAAATCTCGTACCCATCTAGCGAGAGGTGAGACAAGGAGACACCATTTCTCCTAAGCTTTTTACGGCTGTCCTTCAAGATGTCATAAAAACGCTTGACTGGGAATATCACGGAATAAACATTAATGGTGTCAACTTGTCCCATCTAAGATTCGCCGACGATCTCGTACTATTTGCCGAAAATTGTGATGATCTCCAAATAATGTTAAAACACCTTTATGATGCTTCTTTGAAAATAGGCTTGAGGATGAATATGTCCAAGACGAAGCTGCTGTCGAATGTCTCTGGCATCACAAATCCTGCGGTAACAGTGGAAAATGAGAAGCTGGAGATTGTTGACCAATATATTTATCTTGGACATATTCTATCCTTTGGTAAAAAGCATCAACAAAAGGAGATATCTAAAGGGATCCAATTGGGATGGGCCGCATTCGGCAAGCTGGACGACATCCTTAAGTCGCCTATAACTCTACAGAGTCTGAGGACCCGCTTATTTATGCAATGTGTTCTGCCCACCATGACTTACGGTGCCGAGACATGGACGCTCACGCAGGAGGCTGTGTACAGGTTAAGAGTTGCACAGAGAGCCATGGAGCGTACAATGCTCGACATCAAACTCTTAGATCGAGTTTCAAACGTCGAGATCCGTAGAAGAACGAAGGTTCATGATGTTGGGAATTGAGTTATGGAGCTCAAATGGTCTTGGGCGGGACACTTGGCAAGACGTGGTGATGACAGGTGGAGCAGGGTAGCAACTGAATGGTGGCCGAGGAATGACTGTAGAAGGGTTGGACGTCCGGCAGCGAGATGGGTGGACGACATCGTTAGAGTCGCGGGCCGTCAATGGGTGAGACTAGCGCAGGATCGTGGCGGATGACTTCACAGCCTGACTTCACCCACTGCTGGCTGTGGATGAATGATCGAATGAATATATTAATTACCATATAGTATTACCATAATTACCATATAGGTACTTAATACAATTAAAAATAAAATTAACTATTCCTACACAATATAAAAATGTCAATAAAACAAAATAATATCATGTCTAGTACTTATTATTAAAATATTCCGCAATAGTGTAAAAACATTTGGATGATAACCGTTAATTATATCGGCGTTTAAATAAAACCAAAGGTAAATCTTTTAATTCGCAAGCAGACGCATGATATATCGTATGTATTTGTTACAAAATGGACTTAAAGCCCGTCCTGGTCGGCTACTCGCCACGCTACAGAGCTCGTCTAAGCTTTGGATTTCGCATATTTTGTTACAATCACTTTGAAGAATATACTTGGTTTAGTTTCTTACAGATGAGTATTAAATTAATGATCACAATATAAAATCAAATCACCAAAAAATGGGATCTAGAAATTGCAATGAGGTCCCCACTTTTCAGAACTATCAGGGAAACTAAGTTCAGCTGCATATGCAGTATTTAAAATAAGAGAGCTTACTGATGATATTACGGCTAAAATTGTTTACCTTAGTTATTTTCATTCACTGATGGCTTATGGTATCTTGTTGTGGGGTAATGCTGCGGATGCAAAGCAAACCTTTATACTCTCAAAGAGGGTAGTTAGGGCAATTTACAAACTGGGACTTAGGACCTGTCAGAGAAAAAATTAAAACAAAAATTATTTTAATGATGCCATGTCAGTATATTTTGGCTAACGCGAAAACGGGCGTACTATAGCCAAATACTTAACAAGAAATAGGGAAAACAAGTTGACATTTGTCCTATGGTATAGGTACCCATGGTTTGAAAATAAATGGATTGAATTGAATATGATCGTTACTTTACGTTAATTATATACGTACGGAAGAGCAACTGAACAGGTTGGAGCGTCTGCAGAATCTTTGCATTCGCTATATCTACGGCCTACGAAAATATGATCATGTCTCGGTATTTCGTCAGCAGCTAAAATGGCTTGACATCAGAGCTCGTCGAGATGCGCACATGCTATCCCTCTTATATAATATTCTTCGCAACCCTCTATCTCCCAGCTACCTCAGAGAGCGATTTGCATCCGTATCAACTGAGGACAGACCTGTGCGATCGTCTCGTAGTTTCCAACTAATTACTCCACAGCATAACACGGCTACTTACTCTGACTCTTACACCATAACCGCTACTCGTCTCTGGAATAATATGCCACCAAACTATTTCGAGGCTACTTCAGTGGAAGCATTCAGATTGAGAATCTATAGGCACCTTCTCGGTCAAACCGACCAAAAATGAGCAACTTAATATTTCCATAACACTTCTCTTCTATTGTTATGTATGTATTTTAATTCGATATTGGTATAGTTTAGTCTATCATATAAAGTATTTAAGTAGGTTTATTTAAGTAGTATGTACCTATATTATGCTATATTTATTAGTCCTGTGCAAATTTTCTTTTTTACCTTTTCTGTGCACTACCTACACATCTTTGTCTACAATACACAAAGGTTATCTGGAAGAGAATGCTCTTTAGCATTAAGTTCACCTTTGTACTAGTTTTATAAGTGCAATAAAGTATTTTCAATCAATCAATCGTTACCAGCGTCTGATGGTAACCACTGTGAGGACACTCAATAATTAGTGAGACTTATATAGGTATATGTTTATAGGTAAGTGACAATGACAGAATATAACACCAACATACCAGTTCCATTGGCAAGAAATATACGCTTTATTTAGCGTCCAAGCGAGATTATGTGCGTCACACAAAGAACTTTTACTTGACATTAGATAATTACTAGTTCGTTGGTACTTTGGAAAATAAATAATGTAAGCTCGTTCGAAGCGATATAGTCGTGGGGTTCTACAGCCGTTCCATTTTAGGCTAATAGATCCAATCAGATTATCAATCTAATGTACACATGAGATGCATTATCGATACAAATCAGGACTTACTGTAGTCTCATTTCAAATATCCTTATAATTATGAACATAAAGAACGTAGTAGCTTGAAGTGTAGATTAGTAGTTTATGACGATCTCCATGGTGCAGTAGACGTATAGCCGGCCGAGACGCAGGAGGTAGCGGGTTCGATTCTTGCCACGGAACAAATGTTTGCATGATCTACAGATATTTGTTCCTGGTCTGGTTGTCTCTCTATAGGTATGTATGTACAAAAAAAAATGTATATAAATATTCTATCAGTTATCTGATTCCCATAGTACAAGCTCTGCTTAGTTTGGAGCTAGATAGCACTGTGTGAAATGTCCAGCAATATTTATTTATTGTTTATAACCTCAGCTAAATTATGCGATGTTCCGCGTGGTCTCTATTGGGATGGGCAACGGCTAGTGGCATATTTTACTAAACGCTTCCGTGTTTGAAGGGTTAAGAGGTCGACCCCACCTTTACAAAGTGTTAATCCTTGATGGAGGCCTTCGAGTGGCCTCAACACTGGTACCAGACTTGGACATTAGCTCTTACGAACTTAAGATGTAATTTTACTTAAAAAACTTTCGTGATTTATTTCAATCATTATTATAAATACGGGATTGTCGGTCGCAACACCGATAAAACGGTACGTGATAAATCCCGTATTTATAATAATGATTAAGATGGAATCTTAAAATGGATTTCAACAATGTTAAAACTGAAATATTTGTGTGATACGCTCTATGGTTATGAGTTGCTACCTTTTAATCTGCAATGATATGGTCACAAATAGTTATAGGCAATAAGCATAGCGAGTATAGAATGCGCGTGCGCAGACGTCGCAGAGTGCGGTCGGACCGGTCCGCCGGCCCCTGTCCCGCCCCGCCGCCGCGCCGCCTGTGTTACCAACAAACACTACTTTTAGATGCATGTATTCCAAACTTCCCCAAGATTTCTGCTTCTTATCATAATCGAGTTATATTAAACAAAATAGTTTTAGAGCCACATGTTAGTGTAAGTAACCACTGTGGTAGTTTTTTATGCTTAAGTAAGGTCGCAAACAAACGGAAGGCACACCTGATGGTAAGTGGTTACCGTAGCCTATAGACGTTTCTTACACAAAAGGCAACATTCGCGCGACGCAACGCGTTAAATGAATGTAATCCCTTTTTAGGGTTCCGTACCCAAGGGGTAAAACGTGACCCTATTACTATGACTCCGTTGTCTGTCTGTTCGTCTGTCTGTCTGTATATCTGTCCGTCTGTCACCAAGCTGTATCTCATAAACCGTGACAGTTAGACAGTTGAAATTTTCATAGATGATGTATTTCTGTGGCCGCTATAACAACAAATACTAAAAACAATAAAACTCGCACTTGGCCGGTTTTTATTTAATAACAAATATTCTGCTTCTTCAATAAATGTTTTGAAATAGTTAAATATGTCAGCTAGCACAGGCTTAGCCCAGCTTGTAGAATGATTCTGAAACGTAATTAGCGACTAAACATGTTTAAATTTGACGTATTTGTATGATTTGACAACTTCCTTAATCATATTTAGGCACTATTTACTATTAGTCATCATTACGCAAGATACCCTTAGGTTCGTATGGGCTCAGTAAGGCTGGAATCTATCATTGAGCAACTTTGAGGCTCAATAAAAAATGAAAAAAAAAAGTTTAAAATATAAATAAATTTCTTGCTGTAGCACCTTTTGTCATCTACTCTAGTTTGATTATGCGACCAGTATTAAGATATTATCAATAAATTACTATTTAACTATGGAGTACCCACGCACAGTTTTCTGTCCTAGTTTGTTGCAAGGCTGCCATTTTATTTTCTAGTAAAGCCTCAAAAGGCTTTTCATCAGGGTGCAACTCCGGCGCAACCTGCGGGCCAGCCGCACTCATTCGCAAAAAGGTCGTCCGCCGCCGCGGCGCGCGTCTGTTTCTGTAATAGTGTGAAGTCCCAGCGATGGAGTACCGACGTCCAGTGCAGTGTTAGTGATGTGTGCCGAGCTAGTGCAGTGTCAGTGACGGGAGATGCCGCCGCAGATATGCTCGTCGTCCGCCACGCTAAGGTACACACATGCAAATAAGATCACTACCAACCTTTCCTCACCTACTCTTACTCTCAACTCACTATCCTACTCACCGCCACAAAGGCCTAAATAAAAATTGCCTAAAATAAATAAATGAATGCTATAAATGAATGAATAAATTATAAATAAATGCGAGGCCTAAATAGAGTGTCAACGCATTTGGGCATGCTCTCTGTCTTTTGTTATAACATTACTATACACAAAATATTATATTTATTATATTGTGTTGTAGGTTGTTTATAGAACCTTTGTGGGTGGAATTAACTGTGTAAATATTAGCTGGGGTGTAATAGTGGTCGTGTAAGGTAAACCACTTAACCTGCTAAAAACATACAAACCCGCCGTCATCTGCGAAATGAAAACAAAAGAGTTGATTTTATCTTCGATTAAATCTTGCTATTCTGTAATTCCAAACTCCAAAATTCCCCAGAGCCTGAAGACCAAAGTCTTCATTCAGTGTGTGTTGCCAGTGATGACCTATGGCACTGAAACGTGGTCTTTTACTCATGGCCTCATGACCAAGCTCAAGGTCGCTCAACGAGCTATGGAGAGGGCTGTGCTCGGGGTTTCTTTGCGTCACAAAATTCGCAATGAGAAAATCCGCAGAAGAACTAAAGGTGCCGACATAGCTCTCAAAATTAGCAAGTTGAAGTGGCAATGGGCAGGCCACATCGCTCGTAGAACCGATAACCGTTGGGGAAGAAAGGTTCTCGAGTGGAGACCACGGACTGGAAGACGCAGCGTAGGCCGGCCCCCCACAAGGTGGACCGACGATCTAGTAAGAATCGCGGGGAGCCGTTGGGCGCAAACGGCTACCAACCGCTCGTTGTGGCGATCTAAGGGGGAGGCCTATGTTCAGCAGTGGACGTCTTCCGGCTGATGATGATGATGATGATGATTCTGTAATTTCTGATGAATTTACAAACATACATATAACTGCGGTAAGCTATTACTTGTTTACAAATTTAACTCGGCTGTAAATGGAGTCTTTCAATTAGCATTCTTCGATTACCAGCGGCTTTCCAAAAAAAGTGCCACCTGCAGCTTCGAACCACTTCCAACATGGTCATAAAGTACAAGTAAGGATGGGGATTGAAAGTGGTGTGATAGGACAGAATGCGTAATTACTTGCTTCGTAGAAAAATGCCCGCGATGTAGACGATCAAACGCATGGCAATTTTGATTACAGCGAGTTAGGATATAACTAAGTAAACGTGGTATTTTCAATTTGGTAATTAGGTACATTTACTTGAAAAATATATTTATATTTAGGCATTTACCTACATACCCGTTACCAAATTATTTTCAAACGTAAAAGTTCAAATTAGTCAACGCCGATTCAAAAATTGAGTGAAAATATTATTTGAGAAATTTAGTGAAGCTGACATTAACCAAAAACTTAATAATTTTTAAAAACGTTAAGTGAGCTTTAGAAGGAGTTAGATTCAATTAAAAAGTAGGTCAAAATCTAAATAACCAGGCAACAGCAAGCAAGGAATGATACAGAGTGGGCAATGAGCGGGTCAATGAGGCGGAGTTAACAAAGTAGTGCCGATTCGGTTCCCGGCTCAATGGCTCGCGCTGGGCGATGATGTGGAAACGTCACAGACGTCGCTTCTATAGGAAAGGATTCAAACCGACTGTCACTTTCCAAATGACGGTGACGAGCTACCGTTGAGAGTAAATAATAATTGGGTTATCCTAAACCTCAGAGTTTTCGTGGAAACCGGAAGCTGTTTGGTTACTTACCTGTCTAATGTGAGAGACGTCGAATCTCGTGTATTATTCACCACTAACTTTAGAAGCCATCAACAGAATCTTCATTGTACAAAACAAACGCCCGCGGGAGAAACTTCCATACATTTTCCGAACAATTTGAACTCGACTACATTATGTAGTTCGCGAAAAATAAATCCAGGCCGCACAAATTACCCGTAGGTAGGTACGTTCACGCCACTACACAGATTAGTTAACAGTTCCTACGGTACCAGAATTTATGCAAATACACCAAAAATATGAAAATAAATATGGACTAATTAGCGCTGGGTTTTATAATTTGAAACAATATCAAAATTTCATGGTTTTTTTGGCCATTCCAAGTACTTGTTTGTAGTACGAACTCTATTCAGATTCTACTTAATTTTTAACAAGACTGTCAAAATATTCGATCTTTGAAGACCGGCTTTCAGTTGCTGCAGATGGATTTTAAACTTGTTAGTAATATGAAGCAAAATCCATTTCAGTATATAAATTACCGGAATTGATCCTCCCACAATTTAAGGCTCTCCATATTCGCGCTAAAATCGAAATGGTCGGGTCCCGTTACATGATCGACCGCGATCCCAATCTCTGCCGGAGTCGTTAAGCACGCGCTGACAGGACAAAGCGCGTACTACTCGTACCGACACAATATACCAACAAACAGTACTTACGATATTAATTAATTGCACTAACATGCTAAAACTTCTTAGTAAATGTCACGCCAATTGTGATGCTATGTAGGTATGTATGCTATGCATACCTATATATGTATGGTATGCTATGTAGGTAACGCCACGGTAATGTTATCTAACAGTATTGTGACTCGGCCCTGTCCTTGAAATAATTACAAACAGTCTCGCGCCGCGTAAACATGCGATAGGGCAGTATTTTAATTTTATCTAGCTACTTGAATTTATTTCTAGTTTTGTGATTGTATATTTTATATATAAAAAAAATTAAATTCGTTGTCAATGAAATAGGAAGTCAATAGGAAGTGTGTACTTCGTATATGTAGTAGGTACATAATGTAAATAAGTTTCGAAATTAATATTTTAGCTTTTCTTAGCTTTTCTTAACTATCCCTATTTAAATCTTCTTATCCTATCACATTATTATTAGAAAAAGAGATGACCATCGTCTCATCATAGGAAGTCAATACCTTAACTTTAGAGTGGATATGTATTTAGACAGGCTACCCGCCACAACCGGCTTCCGAAGTAAAAGTAGGTACTTTACTAGTTATCAATCGATCAACTTAAAATAGGGTCCTACTCACCTACGTTAGTAATTATTTACAGATAGGGGCAATAATAAGTGCCCTACCTTCTACTTAACTTTAAAATATTATACATTTAGACGGAAAACGATCCTCACGTCACGAAGTGCTTAGGTAGTTACCTATTCATATTTGTAGGAACTAACTTAACTTTACTATTAGTCCTAATTTACGAAACGTACAGCTATTTTGATAGGTGCACAAAATAGAATACTTTCAGATAGTCTTCCTGTAATAAAAATATGTATACCCAAAAAGATCCAAAATTCACCATGGCCCGTATATAACGTACTCGCAATATATTACCCCAAAAGCGAAATACCTGCCTATTAAAATAAGAAGCAAATTACGTACTAGATTATGAAAATATTTTATAGTCTTACCTTTCGGAGTATGCAGGTAGTTTAAAAAATGTTATTTCTGGTTGCGTTATTGAAGAATTTAAACAACCAAAAATAGCACAACATAGTCTATTCGTGCACTTTGCCATAGTTAGTACTTGTACTTATTTCAATAAAATATTCACATATCGCACGCTTACTCCTTACAAAAAAAAATCACACCGTTCGTCACTGCGGCAACGACATTACCATGCTGCGGCGCATTCGCGACTGGTTGTGTACCGAGTGGGCATCGAAAACACGGCGCGTAGGTATGACTCACGTTCCGGCCGTTTATATGAAGACAGAATAATGTACATAAAATTACCGCGGTAACGCCTCATTGCCTCAATTGTACCGATTTCTAATAACCGGTACACATCTTTTTACAAATTGTATTTGTCATCTCAAGTACTTAATGCTCATGCTGCTCCTACTTGTCAAGTAAGAGCACATATTTTATCTATGTCGAGGAAAGAGGAAATATAAAATATGTTAACCCTTGCATCTTGTTTGACCAGGGCCAAGAAGAGAGAATTTAAAATGATCTAATGAAGCAAAGTAAACAATACATATTCTGAGC
Organism: Philereme vetulata; assembly: GCA_918857605.2. Lineage (NCBI taxonomy): Eukaryota > Metazoa > Arthropoda > Insecta > Lepidoptera > Geometridae > Philereme > Philereme vetulata. The sequence continues at coordinate 6,422,216 of OU975423.1, read as the reverse complement.
GTTGGAACACGCGATGGTACAAGTAACACTGAATATTTTCTAAAAGGGTATGCCATTACAGGCACATGAAACATTTCACCGGTATGTCTCTGGGTGTCGCGAGTGCGCGAGTGGTACAAAGTCCATAAACTGCAGAGTGACGTTACTGTTTCGCCTGCAGATACTGTGACGATGCGATGGACGCCACGCGGCCAGCGCGGTGGGTGAACGAACCAAGTGATTTGCAACGCAGTCGGGGGAAAGTTGACATCAAGATGCAATTAAATAATTAGTTTATTGCATTTATTTATTTAAAATTAGTGCCTCAAGCAGCCAACAGGATCTTTTCAGAATGAACCAAAGACGTTTTATAAAACTCTGATATCGCTATCTCAGACAGAATACTGTCCTACTAAATGTAACACATTATGTGTCATTGGTATACGTCAGTATATGGTTGTCCTTCCTCCACTTTATCATAACTTGCACTACTGTAAACTTCCCCGAGCGAGTATATCAACCGAGTTGTCTACCCTCTACCTACCCCTTACCTACTTGTACCTACCTGAACAACAAACTTGTACAACTTAACGATGCTCATGTGAAATTAATTTACTACAAAATTACTGGCTAATTTCTTATATTCTTTTATATAATTTTAACGAGAACTTTAATGAATAATGAAACGATTACGAAGTTTTTATTCAGGTTAAACTATCTATTGTATGATTATTAAAATTATCGTCAATTTCTTTGAAAACGGAACTTCCATTATCTTTGAAAACGTTGTCCAAAAAGACATTATGTTCGTTAGTAGGGTTGGGGCTTTTTATGATTCCATTCTTTTGAGCGCAACCTCTTATTAATGAATAAGAAATGAAAATAAATAATTTCTTTGATTAAAATGAACAACAAATTAAACGCATTAAAATTTAATGCTCAAGTATTTTTTTATTTTTTATTTATGGGGAAACAGGCTTGCGGTTCACCTGATGGTAAGCGGTCACCGTCGCCTATTGACACCGGCAACACCCGGGGCATTGACGATGCGTTCCCTACCCTGTACAAAAAATGTTTTGTTACTTTGTCAATTAATTTCTTTAACAGCGAATTTATTAAGAAGGGATTTTCATTTTTCGATCATCGAAACGCTGATCTTAACGCAAATACCAATATAATTAAACACCGGTAATTATAATTGTATCAACATTTTACGATGGCTATTTAATTACCTAGCAATTGATCGGATTGAAGTTATTTAACAACAGACATTCGACACAAATTGCTGTAATTTACATTATAAGGCTCACTGGTTCTATCATAATATTACTTTTTGTACGTTAATAACGCACTAAAAGTTCCAATATTTATAAAAATAAGTTATTTAGTTTCTTGATGTAAATAAATTTGATTCTCCATATAATATAATGACCAATATAATACCAGACGTTCGTCTAACTCGCGTACCGAGGATTACATAAACAGTATTTTTAATGTTATTTATTATATTTATCTACAAATTGACGATTTTGGGACTTTTTCCTTTAATTGTGCTGTAAGACCATGCTTCTTGCTAAATTTAATGATTCCAGGTCAACGGGAAGTACCCTGTATTATAGTACCCGTTAGTAGTATGGAAAGTACGGGTATATATTATATATGGTTTAAATTTATTTGCGAGTACAATTACTGATTATTATTTATCCCATAAGATTATTATATTATTTATAATATATTTAGTATCCAGAAGTGAAAGCCATAATAAAAGTAACAATAACTTTATTACTACCAAAGTAAACAGTTAAGGAAACAAATCCAACTATATTTGCAAGTACTTCTTAATCAAATATTAACAAAGAAATCACCAGTTTACAAATACAAGTCAAAACTACTTACTCAGCTATATTTTATCACTGAAATACACTTCTTACCACAACACTAATCACAACAAGTCATAAGTCACGCTAAATACGACCACACCGCACGAAAGACGACAAGCAAGTGTCTGCTTTTTTAATAGACTAATCTCGCTGTTGGCCTCTGAAGCCTCTGCAGCTTAACCGAGCTTTTGGCGAGCGCAGAAGGCGCTCAGTCCTGTAATTTTTTGATGAGGCAACTAGCGCAAGGGCAGCACTTAGGTACGAACCTCGGCTTGGGCTGTTGCCAGGACGGGGATAGGAGAAAAACACCCGGGTACGTGCTTGTACCTCGTATAGGCGGCGATTGAAGGGACTCGTCGACCTCGCCGGCGAGGTCGGTGTATTTGTGAAGTGTTTGATCTGTCTAATGTGTCTGACTCTATCGCATTAGCGGAAGTGATTACGTCATCCGGGTCTCCGAGAACGTGTCTCGGACGACGGAGGGTTTAATGACCGCTTTGCGATCGAGCGCCGCTTTATATATCAACGGTGGGTAGGTGAAAGCAAGTTTCCTAACGATATATACATTTTTAATATTATTCATATACATATATTTCTTTTAAAACTCGTTTATAAAAATACATTTTTCACTACAAAGTATCTTACAAAAAACAACCATTTTAGTAAAAAATATATTTATAAAACCGGTAAACCACCGACCGCGAAACAAGGCCCAAGCGATCTAAGGTGCAGCCCAAGGTGGCTAGGGCTGCAGAGAGAGGAACCTCCTGATTATACGTGCCGAGTCCAGGAGTACCGCCTGACCGTATCTGACCCTTGACTCAATTTCCTAGCGAGAATCTCTTAAGCCTTAATATGCTCTCGCTAGGAAGTTGAGTCAAATCAAGTCATAGCGAAGAGGCTCTTCGCTATCAGTCCGTTTACCGACATAACTATCGGAACGATAATCGTTGATTCCACATCCCACATGGCGGTAATCTCATGAGCTAAGTCAAGGTACTTGCTTAGCTTGTCCTTCTCGGCCTTCACGAGATTAGCATCATGTGGGATAGTAATATCAACAAGTATCGCCCGGCGCTCCGACCGGTCTACCAGCACGATATCAGGCTTATTGGCGACAATATTTCTGTTCATGATGATTAGATTAGATTAGATTAGAAAATTCTTTATTGCACTAATCAAATTTTTTTCAATCAAATTAGCATTTTCTTCCAGCTAACCTTTGTGTAGTGTGGAGAAAGTGGTAGTGCCAGAAAAAGGAACCTTATTCAAACTTTAGCTTAGAAATAAACTTACAAAAATTAAAAATAATAATAATATACATACATAAACGAAATACACAAATATATCTACATAAAGTGATGATAAACCGGTTCCAACCCAATAGAGCGTGGCACACCCGTTTTCAAGAGCAAGAAAAACATATTTATAATAAGGCACCTCAGGTCCAACAAGGTCATATTGAAGAGCCATTTTTGTTATTAATATTAGTCCACTGCTGAGCAAAGGCCATTATTATAAATAATATACAATTATTTTTAAAATATTAATTAATGATATTATTCCCCCGTGTTTATTGATAAACACGCGTTTAATTCAGTAATTATGTACAGTGATCGCGAAAGTTTGAAAAATATTATTTGTGGAGGTTAACATATGCGGGATAAGTGGCTGTATTTTTTGATTACGTAGAATTAGATACTTGTTATTTTTACAGCTCCAAGGAACCGTAGATCTGAAGTATTTGATATTAATTTCATCTTGCTAAGGGCTCTGTTTTTCCTTTTCAGGTATGGAAACCCAAAATTGTTCACATAACGTCCCGAACAGCAGAGTTTCATAATATCGATGTATAAAAGAGAATCTGAATTTTATGATTTGGCGCATCCATCAATAGCATGTGGGGCCAAAGTGCTTCGATCAAATGTTATTCCCCGCACAATATCTGTCGGTTCGGTATCTAGCTGGTTCTACTACTGGTTCTGTGGGAATTCACAACTTTACTACCCTTTCTGTATGATAATGCTATTTCGCGCAATCAAAATTTTACGTTCATGCAAAAACGCCATGTAGCACATACATTGCGTAGTAAACCATGTTTTGTTTAGCACGCTTGTTGTTCGCGGCGCGCATTCTGTCGTAAAACCTCGAATTGCCTGATAATTTGCGGTTCTTGTTTTTCATTGTAGATATTGAAACAGCCATCTATATCCTACTAAAGTTCGCGCGCGGATAATGAGATAAATATGATAATAAAGTGTCACTTCGGGAGCGCCGACAGAAGTGAAAACTTGAATAAAAGCAGACTACACTACAGATACTCAAATACAGAGGTGTCAGTGTCAGTAGTTAGTGACAGGTGTCGGTAACAGTGTCGCGAGTTTAATGGTTTTTTCCCCATCTCAAAGAATGCTTAACGCGCCTAAAGAAGTATTCACTTCAAAAAATTTGGTACTTAAATCTGGGTCGTAATCTCTACCAAATAGTTTCACAGTTGTGGTGTAGTGATGAACGAAACAAACATTCAAAGTACACAAGTTACAACGGTGAGTAATAAGCTAAGCAGAGTAGAGCAGCTCTGCACAGAGCTCGCTGATGAGTAACAAGTACAGTTAGCGGAGTTCTCCCGCCTATGTTTATACTCAGAGTTACAACTAGATTCACCCTCCAATTTTTAGTTTTCAAACTAAAAACATCCGTTTTTTTTTCAGTAATATATTTTCAGTTTATACGCACGATACGAACGTAAATAGTAGAGCATTTTGCCGATACGATCGAAATTACCATCCGTATTGAAAACGAAAATGAAAACGATCACGATATCAATTCCATTGTGATCCCTATCAGTCCAACTGACCGGCCGATGTATGCCGTCAATTTCAACGATACCTATTTGCAGTATGGGACCGATTTAAAATCGCCTGGATTGTGATCTATTCGATACGCATTTCTCCTAAATAAGAACGCTTGCACTGAGGCTAGGCCCAGATACAGTTCGCGAAAACAATGTGATTAGGTGCAGTGGCTAATTATTGTTTGTGCGATATCGCTCGCACTGCGGCCCGTCCCCGACACAGAGTAGCGAGCCGTGGGCACACCACAGCCGCGCGGGAGCAATGTGCAATCAAAACACTCTCGTCCATATTTGTTTTACTATATTTCACTGTGAACTTCTGTAGCCCTGATGTGACGCGGCAAGCAGAACTGGTGAATATTACAAAAATATTTACCAAAATACGACAAAGTTTCTGATTGCTTTGGCTTGTGTACTAATGAGTTTGGCAGGGCTATAAAGCTAAGCTTCGGATTATAGAAAGTTTTTGAAACTGTACAAACAGCTTGTTTCTAGTATGCTTTAAGAACTCCTTGCAAATGAGAAACAATTGTTTTTATAATATTGAATATTACAACATTCCTCTATTCATTGCCTCACTGACATTGACACACAACATTGTCACTTCAAATATGGCGTATGAAGCAATGAAAAGATAAAATCTTAAGATATTTCCGCGTCGGGTCGGATAACGCTTCAAACATAAAACTAAATGAGGACAAAATGGTTTGATAATTTGGAAATATAGCTCGCTTATCAACTTGAACCTCTTATAATAGCAAAGTTGAAAATGTTCGCTAAGGTGATAGTGGTGATAGCGGTTTCTAGTTATTAGTTGGCGTGCAATATTTCACGGCCAGTATAAAGTAGCTTCCGTTCTTATTACTTACAATGGAAACCCCTTTTAACAAGAAGCCGCTATCTCAGCGCTCGTAAACATACACAATTATAATTAATTAATAACTTTATTTAAGCACAATAAATCGCAAGCAATTACAAACCGCGCAATAAATCCCTGAAATTAACATTTCCTTTTAATGATGTTCATTTATTAAAGAGATAACCATCCGATCTTACTTTGTACTGTTTAGATCTATTGCAATAGAACCCCACCAGCTAACTCAGCCAGTTATAATGAAACTGATATGTACTCAGACTTTGATTCTAAAGATAATACATACTATTAGTATATATCTATTTATGCTCGTATGTACTAATCAATACAGCCTTCAATGTCCACTGCTTGTCTAGGCCTCCTTTTTATGTTTTCTTTTTTTTCGAACAGATGAGTACAATGTTTTGTGTTAGTAAATTCAGGCCAATGACTGTTAGATGTACAAATTAAGATAAATCGGCTGGCAGCACTAATGTAACGTCTGAGATGTTGGCAGCCCTAATTTAACATTTAAGATGTTGGCAGCACTAATCCAACGTTTGAGGATGTTGGCAGCATGTAAAAACGCTCGACATGTCAAGGGCCCTCCGGACTCGGAACTTCTTTGATTAAAACTTATGCAAATCGGAAGACGAGTCAAGTGGCTTCGGCATCTTACCAAATGGTGAGTTCGGTGGGCGCGGGCCGAGTGAAAGCGACAAGCGTGTTGGTTCTACCAATTTTAAAATTTCTTATTTGCTGTTTATCATATGGGATCTTATGCATATACCTAGTCTTGCCAGAAATACTGTAACAAAGAAAAAAAATATTTTTCTTGCAAATAACATTTATTACTTTTACAGTGTGTTAGTTTAATACATATATATAAACAATTTAAATTATAAAAAGCTTATTCGAAGTGGTCTCCATTGGCTGCAATATAGTCCTTTAAACGTTGAGGCCAGTTATGAATAGAAGCACGCACTCAGAAGCTCACATGTATGGATTGTTTTAGGGACTCCAAATTATCATGGCGTTTAGAGCAAGCCATAACTAAAAACTTTCTAAAACTCGGTCTCTAAAACTGACCATAAATCGTAATCCAGCGGATTAAGATCGGGACTAGACGATGGCCAGCTTTCAGCTCTGATGAAGTCTGAAACGTTCGTTTCCAACCAAGACTGCGTAGACCGAGCTTTATGACGACGAGTCTTGCTGGAAGGACCATTCTTAGTTATTGAACATGGTGTTGTTAAAGAGCTTCACTACCTTCTCAAGAATCGTATCTTGATATACTTGTGCCCATGTTTTGATACCTTTTTCACAAAAGTATGGCTCAGTCACTTCATCATAGCTAATACCCCACCAAACCATCACTGAAGTCGGATAATGCCCACGTTGCACTCTGTCGACTAATTGGGAAGCTTCCTTAGAGCTGTGAGCATAGATATAGTAATTTTTTTGGTAAAATGTTGCTTAATTGTAAAAATATTCTCATCCGTAAACAAAACTTTTCTGTGACCTCCCTTTGCGTACCGCTTCAGTAGATTTTTCGATTTTACCACCCTATTCTTTTTTAAATTATCAGTTAAGAAATGACCAGTACATCTCTTATAAGTGGCAAGTTGTAAGTCATCTTTTAAAATACGTGACATGGTTCTAGGTGCTATTTTCATCTCCCGAGATAAAATCTTTTGCTTTCGGACAGGATTTCTTCGAACTATTTCTCTTACTGCTTTGACCACCTTTTTCGTACGAACACTACGTGGACGGCCAGATCTTTTTCTGTCACAAACAGAGGAGGTCTCATTGTATCTATTAATAGCCCGGTACACAGACATTTTACTAATACCAAGCGTATGGAGAGTTTTAAAAATTGCATTTTGCTCCATACCTAATTTGTGTAATGCAAACACTGCGATTTGGTTCTCTTTATCGCCCCACTCCATTTTAATATCGCAAAATTTTGTACTAAATATTGGCGACAAAATGAGAAAACACAATGAACAATTATATAAAAATGACAGATTCCAAATTCAAATGTAATTTTTAGTTTATTTTTATTTGTAACAGTATTTATGGCCAGACTAAGTATATAATATTATATATACACCAGTTCACTAACCAATATGTAAATAATTGTTATATTTACCAATTTACATTATTTTTTAACCAATTGTTTATAAAAATCATATATTTATTTAAAACATAAATAAATATATGATTTTTATAAACAAAAATCCAACCATCTCGTAGCATCAGTTCTTCTTCTTCTCAATCGTAACGCTCTTGACAGAGCGGTCGTGGTCGTCATGTCGTATCATTATTTTTGGAGGTAAATGGTACACGCCTCACGATATCTCACCATTTGTCTCTGTTGACAGACATTCTCGTGCATTCATGCAGTTGGCCGCCCACTGTAGCTTTTATTTGATCGGTCCACCGCATGGTCGACCTTCCGCGCGGTCTGATGTCCTCCATTCGTCCTTGTACGGCAACACGATCAATAGAAACAGCGTCCCGCCTCAAGCCGTGGCCGAAGAACTTTAGATTCTGGGTTTGTACTAAAACGGACAAGCGCTGTTTTAGCCGAGCTCCTGGAGTACAGAGACATTAGTACGATCCATAAATATCCAAGAAGCTTTCTCTAGCACCATATTTCCAAAGCGTCTATCTTTTTTTTAACTTCTCACAGTATTCACGTCTCCGCAGCGTACAGAAATAAGGGGAAAATAAGAGTTCGAACGAGCCGGATCTTAGTAGCTTTGGTGATAAGTCGATTCCTTCATATTTTCTTCATCTTATCCATTGCAGTTCTGGTTATTGCCATACGTCGTTTGACTTCATATATGCAACCATCATTATTCGAAATGAAATTGCTAAGGTATACGTAGAATTGGACTACTGTGCAGTTTGCGATCTGTGTCACTTTTGGCGAGTTGTTATTACAGCGTTCCAATATCATCATTTTGATTTTGCTCCGATTGGTTTTCCGAACTCAAGGCTCACACGCTCTATTTCGATATATGACTAGCACTAGTAAATACAAAAATAGCAGCAGGTAGACAGTAAGCGATCAGACTTATTTAGACCTTTTGCGTAATATAGGAGGCCTAATCTATATCCAACAGTCCATGATGGAGGCTGTATAAATGACAAATAGATTTATAGATCCATTAGAAACAGGAAACATTTCAATAAACTTATAAGAAAACTATTAGATAGAGCATTAGATTACAGAAATTTTAATTATTTGAGGACGGACACATTGCGCAAAAAAAGACTGTGTTTATAGATCTATTTTTCAAAAACAAGAATGGTGTGTGTGTTTTGCATCTTTCTATAACAATATCCTGTAATTTGATTCCCTATTAGCAGTGCTCTTTATGTGGATTTTAATTAAGTTTGTTGTTTCAACGCATCCTACAGCCGGCGCCACCGGCACTCGTACCCCGCCCCATCGCCGCTGAGACTCGCGCCCCGCCCGTCTCGCGACGGATGTTGAGTCAAGTTCGTTTGTTTTTGATATGAATTGTAAGTTCGAGTGTTTTAAACACTAACAACTTCCTGTTTCCGGAAAATCTTATGATTGAAGAGTACAAAGCGCATTTTGATGTCGATTGTTTTTATAAGATAACGGAGATATATCTTCAAAATACAAGTTCTATTTTGTTTAATAAATGTTTATTTTATTTTGCAAACTTTTGTAGTTACATTCATTCATTCATTAAATGACTCCCACTCAAATACTAGGAAAGGAATTAAAACTTTTACAGCCCTTAGCAGGCTTTACTCTCCCAGTGTCGAGTGCTTGCTAATAGATTGCTCAGCTAACAGAGAATAAACAAAACAAAGGTACTATGTACCCATTGATCAATTACTTGAGGTTCTAGGTTAAGTAACTTAGACCTGGGTGGAACTCTCTGTGTGGAATGGGCTAATCTGTTCATGTCTAGGACACATTTCAAAAGATTATCTGTCTGGAGGAGAGATAAAAGAATTTAAAATTGGTTTGGGTACATAATATGATAGTAGAGAATGAAAATATATATATTTGAAACACGTACCTACTACGCGGAGTGAGTTATTTCGTTTGAAGAATAACTATTTTACGATACGTTTTACATGATTTAAAAAACTGTGTGTATTGAATTCCGAATTGAGACGTGGTCCTTCACTATTGGCCTTATGAATAAGCTCAGAATCGCTCAACGAGCTATGGAGAAGGCTATGCTCGGGGTTTCTCTACGGGATCGAATCAGAAATGAGGAGATACGTAGGAGAACTCAAGTCACTGACATAGCCCGACGGATTAGCACGTTGAAGCGGCAATGGGCAGGCCATATAGCGCGCAGGACAGATGGCCGATGGGGCCGAAAGGTTCTCGAGTGGAGGCCATGGACCGGCAAGCGCAGCGTAGGACGTCCACCCACAAGATGGGAAGACGACTTGGTAAGAACCGCAGGTCGGCGTTGGATGCAGGCCGCTTTCAACCGCAGTTCCTGGAGATCAATGAGGGAGGCCTTTGTCCAGCAGTGGACGTCCTACGGCTGATATGATGATGATGATGATGATGATGATGATTGAAATTCCTTCGTGACATACGTCAGGCTTATGTCATAGTATTTCATTTTAGATATTTTTAGTATAAGAAGACTTTCTGAATGAAAAATAAATGGAGGAAAAATAGCTCATTTGGTATAACGTTTAACATCTACAATATCGTAGTTTGAATCGAGCAATTATTTAGGTATTGAATGACGTCACAGCCTCTATTGACGATGTTAGCCTTTGACATGTTTAGGCCTGTCAATACTTCCACGCCAGATGCTGGCCGCAAAACTTTAACCATATCGTGACCGAAGCGATTTCGACCTAATCGCAAAGCATTTGAACCTAAATTGCTGAAGTGAGCCTAGCTGTGCAAACTTTTGAACTTCTATCTAACTGCCAGGCCAAATTGAATTTTATGAGCACGGTTTAAGGTGAGAAATTGGATGAGTTATGCGAGTACTAAGTTGCAGGCCATTTGTTGCCGCCTCCGTGAATGCTTTGATTCATATCTTGAGTTATTGTTTTGTCAGTTATCTAGCTTCTATCCAGATTTTGTAAATCGCAGGTTTGGAACGAATTGCATGCATTTTATTATATTATTTAATATACAAATTTACAGGGTCTATTGCCTGAGCGCGAGCATCAATTTACACATTTGTGACCGTTCTGATTTCTTGATTCGAGAAGCAAAGCTAGCATTTGTATCCACTGCCCTGCCAAAATTATCAATATATTTTTTATAAGGCAAAGAAATAAGTACAGTCACTTTAATACAATTTTACCGCGAATGATTCCTACTCCGAGTCTAAATATCGTAGGCATTATTTATAGACATTATTTTATCAGATTATTTGCAATGTGCAGGCACACATCCACATGATTCCGTAAGACCCAAACACTCTGGCCGAGAGTAGGTACACCTTACGTTGTCATGCTATTGATAATCCTCTACGTAAACACGGGGTCAGCTGCAATCACAGTGTAAGTACATACATTGCACGCTTGTGTCAAGTTGTCAGCTAGCGTTATCAATAAGGGAATACAGGTTACATTTTACCCATCCGTAAGTTAACGAATATAAGTACATTATAAGTTAGGATGCAGTTGATTTTGATATGATATAAAAATGTGAATGAAGACATTAATTTTAAGCAATTAAGTAGCTCATTTAAGGACACAACAGAACAGAATAATATATAAAAAGCGGCCAAGTGCGAGTCGGACTCGCCCATGAAGGGTTCCGTTGCAGGAAGTAACATAATATAAAAGTTCTTGTAGTTACATAGTTGTAACTTTTTTATATTTGAGTTGATTGAATGAAAGGTAAATTGCGGTTTACGATTTATGACGTATTAAAAAAACTACTTACTAGATCTCGTTCAAACCAATTTTCGGTGGAAGTTTACATGTACATCATATTTTTTTTTTGTTTTATCATTCTCTTATTTTAGAAATTACAGGGGGGGAACATATTTTACCACTTTGGAAGTGTTTCTCGCGCAAAATATTCGGTTTTGAAAAAAAATAATATTAGAAACTTCAATATCATTTTTGAAGACCTATCCATAGATACCTCACACGTATGGGTTTGATGAAAAATACATTTTTGAGTTTCAGTTCTAAGTATGGGGAACCCCCAAAATTTTTTTTTCTATTTTGGTGTGAAAATCTTAATGCGGTCGGTTCACAGAATACATCTACTTACCAAGTATCAACAGTATAGTTCTTATAGTTTCGAAAAAAAGTGGCTGTGACATACGGACGGACAGACAGACAGACATGACGAATCTATAGGTAAGGCTTCCGTTTTTTGTCATTTGGCTACGGAACCCTAAAAACAAAGTTTTTAGGAACATTCCAGTAACAGCAGTGTCTAATGCACGGATACTGTACTCTGCCGGCATTGCCAAGACCTGTTGAAGTTGGCCCGCAGCCTGCGCACCAAGGACGCGGCGCCTACGCGCATACTGGGTGAAAGCAGTTGGCCACCATTTTTGCGATGATTTTACCTAGTGGTAGTAGTTAAATCATAACTCTCTAAAAGTACTTCTCCCACTGATACCCCGAGAACATTTTCTGCGGTTTGTTTTCTGTCTAACTGACACACTTTTTTACAAGAATAACCATACATTCTAGCCAAACTACAATGATAAAATTACAATACAAAGTACAATAATAACTCAGCGGTAATAAACAGTGCGAGCAGTGAGTACCTATGCTAATACTCCTGTCGCCACAATTAAGTAATACAGACCTGAGTCTGCAACTTGTGACTAACTTCTACTAATACACTACGCTTAGGTACTGGTACACGCACCAACCAAACTTAACTCACAATTTCATTCTAAACAAAATATTAAACTCAATTTCAAGGTATAAGTCAGATCTTTACTACTAAAAACTACTACAATACTCAAACCCGGAGCCAATGCTTGCGGATGATGCAAATATTTGTCCCGCAGCGATAATCAAACTTTTCGAGTCTCAGTCAATTTCCCACCCTCCGCGCCTTTCTGACTGATAAAAGTCTCGCTTCAGTTTATTTCATTTCATATATTTCATCTTTCGAGTAATTACATATTCTTAGATATGTCAGTAGGTACAATAATAAAAAAAAATCCAATTAAAAATAGATAGCTTAATTACATTGTCACATTGGTAGATTTTAATTATGATGTCAATAATGACTAACAAATTTTACAAGATAAATTAATCATCTACTTACAAAAGAAATTAATAAAATAAAATAAAATAATAATAAATAAAATTAGAAGTATCTGCAAAAGCATTGTCAATAATAAAATAAAAATAAATTAAATAATAAAAATAACAACTAAAAATAATAATTACAAGACGTATGAATTTGTATTATTATTCGTGTATTTTATTCGTTATCAACTTATATCGCTGACTGTACTAACTCGATCGTGTACTGTAGTCGGTAGGTATATACTTGGTGCAACTTAGTTCCATCATCATCATCATTATAGTTTCACGTGCGTCTGTGGCTAAAGTTGGTGGCGCTTATAATTTTTTTTTTTTTATATTTTATTACATCACCTTATTGATTGAGAGGCATTGATTTAATAGTCTTATTTATTGCACAAGTGTCACTATACCGTTGTTTTGGTGATTCTCTGTGCATTTCGCCACCAACTTTGCCGGCTTCCGGTCAGTCTCGCAAATACGATCGTATCGTGCGCATCGCTTGCGCATTGATCCAAACACCATCGGACGCGCATTTTATCGCCCGAAACCCTGAACTGAACTTACATCAAGACAAGTGTTATCTGTATTCTAGACTCTGTGGTTTTTATCGCTGGCCAGCATAGTGCATCTAGACTGAACTTTTAAGCTATAACGCGGCATTGTATCTGTGTCGGGGTTTGCTGAAATAAAGGTATGTGGCATATTGCTAGTAAATTAGACTTTAAGTCATTGCCTTAACTCACCTTGTGTTTCTTTCGCCTTAAGTTAGCATCGCTGAATCAGCTGTTAATAGCCTAGATTGCTCTAATAATCTAGGCTCACGCGCGTGTGACATTACTAGTAATTTTCGAGTCAATATTCAAGTTATAGAAGTTATACGCACCAAAAGTCATAACTAATTAATTACAATGAAGTGATACAAAACCTGGAATATCTACTGGCGACTTGCGTTTTATACATAGTTCAACTAAGAACATAGATTTACTAAACTTTATATACGAGTATGCTCATAAAATGTAGTGACTTTTTTCTACGAGTATATTAATTGTGTGGGTTATAATACGCGAATAAGTTACCATTCGTATCATTTACAGATATTGTCCTCCGAAGTGTTCGATTCAAGCGCTGTACTATAGGTAGAATCCAGCCGCAAAGCAGCCCGCAAACTCACAACTGGCATAGCAAACTGCATACCTCAGTACATTGTCATATATCGGGTGTACAATAGATCGCTTACAGCCCTTGTTTAACAATGTACAATTTGTTAATAGTTTATGTTAACGATAAACGAATAGAAGCGTCTAAGTTTACCAGAGTCAAGTATTTTTGTGGTTCGTCAAATACACAGGTCAAATATGATTAGTCTTTATGCTATGTAAGTACTGCCGTTAATTGTGTCCTGTCCTGTCCTGACTAACTAACATTGTAACATTAGTGGTACAACTTGCAGAATAGTTGAGGGGTTCTTGGGTGAGTTTGAACGCGCGCAGTTGCCTTAGACAACTTCATTTCTGAATAGAATTATCTAGACTCTAAGTAAGTTCGTATAAGCTACATGTTTAGCTAAATTTGTAAGTGCAACTTTGATCATTGTTTTTGATGAAAAACTCATTATTTAGTAATAGTTCGCTTTACTACCGAGATATATTTCTTGCTTGGTTAAAAGAAAATACAATTTCTGGGAACTTAGTAAGTTTAAATAAAATGTATTCGTAAAAAGTTGCAAACTTTCCATTTTAAATTTCTACTAATAGTGACATCTGTTGGAACTTTCATGTAGCATAAAGCTGAGCTCGTAGTAAAATTAGAACCCCCGCTGCGTTGGATGCGCATTTTATACGTTGAGCTTCAACCTCGTTTTAGTACTCGCGCCACCCAACAGATGGCGTTACGTGTATTTAATGTTGGAACCTTAGAAATGGCAGCTCATTTTGCTAGAGTAAAATATTGGTTTTTAATTTTGGACTGTGTTTGATTATATTAGCTATAAATGGTATTTTGTATTTTTTTACGAGAATGTGAGATACTTTTTTATCTGTCGTGGTAACTACATTACATAATGCAGGCACCTAAAGATATTACATAATCAAATAATACGTTTTAACGTCATATTTATCATGCAAGTATGAATAAATGCAATGTTAATTCAGGTACTTACTTTGATACCTATCGAAAAGTGTAATATAACCGCAGAAGGGTGCGAGTTCGGTGTCCGTCGCGACGCCTGCGGTCGGTCGGCCTTTCCTATGTCTTCCCCACATATGTACAAACAGCGAATGCAAAATTGAACATACCAGATCTAAAAGCCAATAAATTTTGTGGAGTACAAAGTGAAAATGACGAAAGTTTGCATCGGAAATTAATAAGAAAGGCATCCCCGAAGTCAACCTGAGTTAGATACTCGTAGATAATGGTGGCGATCCTGTTGTTTACGCTAACTAAAATTGTGTAAAATACGAACGGTCTTATTTTGTTTACACTAAGGATCAAGTTGGAATGACATTTAAAGTGATATTTCTAAAATTAAGTATTTTTTACTAAGATGGCATGCTTTTGGGCTAGTTTTAGTCAGCAGTCAAATTGGTGTTGATTAAAACTAGCCCACAAACACGCCATCTTATTAAAAATTACTTAATTTTAGAAATGTCACTTTAAATGTCATTCGAACTTGATCCTTAGTGTACACAAAATAAGACCGTTCGTATTTTACACAACTTTATTTAGTCAGCGTAAACAACAGAATCGCCACCATTACCTTTCGTAGATTCTACCATGAACAAATAACATGAAGCCCATAATACAATACAATAATTTTATTCATTCAGACTACAGGTGTTAGCAAGATTTTATTATTTGTTTATTTTCATAATCATAAATGTATATATAAAAATATATATAACTTATAACCGAGAGCTAAGTATATCTAAAGATGCTGTCTCTTGACTCGCGTCTTGAAGACGTGAGTATTAAAGGTTGTAAGTAGTTAAAAGGAAACGCAGACTCAGACAAGACGTTCTATTTCTTTGGCTTCTTTTCATTTCCCCTTAAAATTATTTTGTTTTATTTATTCCACAAAAGTTACATAGCTGTAAGCATTACTTATAGCACTGTAAAACCCAAAAGTTAGTCTCGGTGTTTAGAGACTCGAGCCGCTACACATTATTTAGATAGCTACGTATACTTAGACGCTTCACGGACGAACGGTTATGATTATATTTAGTAAAGTTTACACATAAACATATTATTTCGCTTATTTAAAGTAAACACACGTAGGTGTAGGTTTGTTTATATTATAATTGAGTGGACATCCAGCTTTGCTCATTGGCGTTATAGTACGTGTTCTATAACCGCAAAGGATCAGACAATATCTCACAAAACGGAAGCTCAACGATAAACAAGCTTTGTTTAGAACTTCGACGTTTTGTAATATCGCTTCATCCCACAAAATCTCATTAGCACAGCTCGCCTCACTGTGACAAGCGACGCGCGACGCGACCTTCAACCGTGTCGCAGTCGTGCTGCTGTCGTGCCGCTGTCGTGTCGCGGGGTTGTGTTGCGTGACTCTGCGCTTGGAGACTAGTTAATTACATTTAGTGCAGCTGCAAGTTGCAACATTCTGAAGGAAGTCTTGTTATTAAAGACGCAACGAATTATCACTACGTTTATAAATAGGGTCTTGATTTCCTTTACAGCATTAGATGATAGTTGATTGAAAGTCTAACTAGTCAGTGTATTCAGTACTTCAGAAAAATAATAGACCAACACGGTACATACCGTGTTGGTCTATTATTTTTCTGAATAAGTTATATCTATTTGAAAATGCAACAACAAAGATATTGGAATCAAAGCTCCAATTGTCCAATATTAACATAATCATAATAAAATAATTCGTTTTATAGGTATTTATTTATTTTATCTAGTCACGATAACGCAGTCAAATTTATGTCTGTTTTTAACCATTTAAAATGTTCTTAGAGTGTTCTATTATAGTAGATTAATAAATATACCGTCGATAGAAATGGCTGCACCAGCTGTCGCTTTCCACAGTCGGCGATACTCGACACTGCGGTACACTCGACCACAGTAATGAATAAAGGATGTCAATTAGAGCCGCTCGTCATTAGCTGCACATTTACCGGCATCTAACTATTACCTAGAGATGGGCTTGTGCGATCGGAAATACACACCAAGAGAAAATAATTTCGACTTTATATTTGTCTCAACAAACAAAAATGTTCCGAAAATAAAAAAAAAACTTAGTTTCAGATTACGATGGATTTGTTACTCCATACCAAGGCGTTGCGTCAAAGGTGGCCCAGTGCGGTGCCAGGCTGCATCATTATCATCACTGCTGTTGTCTTCAGTAGTTCTCGGTACAGGCAAAAACACACAGCACTAACTATGTCTCTACCATTTTCACTAACTCCTCTGTCACTTGCATCATGAAGACATGGCCTCCAGGCTGGCGGTAGAAACCATCCTCTATCTCTGTTAAAGTTCGACACACGACTTATTTCGATCCAGTGCTCTTCTTTTTCGTGTTGACAGTGTTCTTTATTTGTATATGTTTATATATTTAACATCTAATCTGCGTAGTCTGTAGCGGCATAGGTATCTTTCACAGGCAGCTGTTGAAGAGATTAGAGACGACTCTTCATTCAGTAAATATAGAAATCAATAACATTCAACTATAAGAAGTACCTCAGCGTACCGGTGGGGTGCAACACTTACCGTGGTAATTGTTATTGTTAGTGCAATCGACGGCGCATTGTATCCCGAGTGATAGCGTCGCGGGCGCCGCCGCCGCTCGCTGCGAGAGTGCGCCGCGCGCCGGCTGCACGAGTGGCTGCTGTTCCCAGAGGGACGGTTTATGGCTGTCTGACGTACTGGGGTGCGGTCAACTGCATTGTGTTAATAATTGGAAAGTAAATTAAACTAGGACTGCTTACTTTATGTTCTACTAAATTTTTATGGTAACGGAACTCTCGGTTCGACTAGAAACCCTTATAGTTCCGCTTTGTCCGTCTGTTCATCCGTAGTTAGTTACATTACTCGTAAAGTGCCAACTGCTTTTTGAATGAGGGTATATTTCCATAAATACAATACAGCCTTACTAAATTCGATATCTTCGCTGTGCGTAACCACTTTTTTTTTGTTGTTTATTTAAATAATAGATAGTTTTTGTAACTGAATTCGTGCAGAATACTCAACCTTGAATAAATCACTACAAACCCGTATCCTAATCTGTGTGAATGAATTACCACTATTCAACCTAAGAAATTTGTTTCGGTCGACTCAGCCGCGCTGTCTTGCCTCTTATCAGCGTTTCTCTGATCGGAATACATTCAATCATTTTTCGAGATGCCTTTTAAATGTAAAAGCATTTGATCACAGGCCTTATCATGAATAACTTGCAATCGTATGGATGACGTCCATACACGTCATGTACCTACAGGAGTTTCAATAATGTGTATTGTTCATGGTGTTTCTGAGTATGTGATATAAATGTTGTGATGCATGGTTGTGTATTGAATAGTGTTTGTGTTGTTTCAGTACCTGGGCTCGTTCCCGGTGGGCGGAGGCGAGGTGGCGTCGCGCGCCGACGTCTCCACGCAACTGCAGCTTATGAAGGTAGCCATCCATCATCATCAATCGCAGTTTACCTTCACCGCTGCTGAGTGTAAGCTATGCTCGGTTTAGCCTATTTGCTCCTCAAATATTATAATGAGTAAACAAACAAAACGTGCTGTTCTGCGCTTTGTGTTGCTGTGTTTTGTTTAAAACAGCACAGCACGGCGCAGCACAGCTCAATGTCAATTAGTCACCTGCCTCCGTCATGTTAGCATACAACTGGATGCTAACTTCTAGTTTAAGATGCAATGGTCTTATCAAAAATAAATAAATACTGCTGGAAATTTCACAGAGCGCTATCTAGCCCCAAACTAAGCAGAGCTTACTATGGGAACCAGATAACTGATATAATACTTACTTATATAGTTCCCTTTTTTGTAAATACCTTAATATTAAGTAGAAAAACATCCGGACCCGATACAAATATCTGTTGACCATGCAAACATTTGCAACATTTCTTGTGTATTTTTCTTTTGACCGAGGAAATCGACTTCAAAAATATATAACGCTATGTATCTTGATTTTCGTCTACTTCAATATATAGAGCAATTGTATTTAGGTACTTATTAATTGAATACCATCCTGCATACAAGTAACCAATATGAGAAAGAGTGTATTGCTAGAAATTACATGTTAATTGTCGAAGTTAGATTCCTGTAGTTTTGTAGTCAAAATCTCTACATAATGTAATTGGGTTGACGAGAGTGGTGTGTTAGAGCGACACACACGAGGTGACCCCGATGCTAAGCCTCTTGCCTTGTGATTCTGAAATGGGCAGATTACAGCGGAGATATGCACAGTAGACAAACTATTTTTACTCAAAATAATCAAAAGTGCTTTTTATTTATTATTCTGAATAAGTGGCGGTAAACCTGTTATAACAAATAATAAATTAAAATTTAAAAAAAAACTTTGATTCTGTTTGGCAGAAGATATACTTTTCTGTACCTTCAGACCTTCAAGTCTCTAGAAAACTTGGAGAAGGGGCATAAAGTTTGGTATTTTCCTGCACTTATTTTATTTTATACATTATAGGCTTGCGTTTGACCACGTTCTCGCCTGATGGTAAGCGATGATGCAGTCTACGATGGTACACGCTTGCCTGGAAGAAACCTATTCACTCGCGAATTAAAGATACCCAGGCTGTAGCTATTTGGAAACACAGACTCAGGCAAGGCGTTCTACTCTTTGGCGGTGCGCATAATAAAGGTCGAAGAGAACCACTTTGTGCGAATGGGAGGTATTTCTACCATATAGCGGTGGCGCACCGCAGAGCCGTTGATAGAATGCAGATGGTGGGATCAGGTTGAAAAGTTCCACCGCACACTCCCCGACATGTACTCGAGAAAAAACCGAGAGGCTAGCAACCTTTCGACCAACCTTGCAACCTGCATTTCCTCTATGTCTCGATTCGACACGTAGGCCGGCGCGGCGCTGCTAACGGGGTCGCGCGCACAAAGCCCAGAGGCACTCGCCTGCTAACGAATGCTGCCATTGTGCTGCATAACACGAAAGATGACATTATGACTGATGACGTCACTACTCCCACTTAGCACTAATGCTTAGGTAATGCCTCATTGTCCAGATGCTGCTAAGTGTTAAACACGAAATAGTATTTCACTGATGACACTAAGATAATCTACCAATGTCATCTTCTAAAACGTGTTTAATATTTTCATACAAAGTGAGTTTGATTATTAGGAAATGCCATGACAGATCTCATTGACTAGGGAATCCTAGTATGGGTTCAGGACTGTGTGCTTGTGAGTCTACCCACTAATCATTTTAAGATGCTTTTATGTAAGTTTATGCTCTCTAATAGTTTCAATAAAGATTTTTGTGTTTGTGTTGTATTTGTATTTGACTAATTTGAGTCCAGCTATAATTTATGTGTATTTAAAGATGTTGCAATAATATATAGGTAAATCTAGTAGATGCTTAACGATATTATGTCAAGAACTTCACTCGAAATATTCATATGAGCATAGCTAAATTTGCATTCAGAATAAGTTAACTAACCCTTCATCAGCATAGAAAGGTCAATAAATTTTTCAGATACCCTTGAACATTGCGGTATATGCATCAACTATGTATTCCTCACATTATGAGTTAAATGTGGAACACACTGTACATGTAATGATACACAAATACCACTCACAAAACAAATGAGCGGCGGTTCGTCTGTTCACTGACAACACACAATTTGTTTTGCAAAAACTCAAAACATTTACAAGGGCACTGACATACCCTAAATTCCTACTATATATGAGTATGTGTGACCCTGGAACCTTTACGAAGCATTAGGTCCTACGAGAGCATTTAGCGGTGTCAGCCCTTTTTGTGCCAACAAAGTGGAACTTTAGCTATTTGGATGATGTGCTTGTTAGTGTGCGGTTACTATGAAGTTGTGGAAATTTCTCAGAATAGTTGCGATGCTTGACAAACAACTTAGCGAGTGTGATACATCATCGTATTGCCAGATGGTGTCCTATTTTAAACTTAGGGTGTAATATAAGTCGTTAAGATAATCGGCTAGCTAGATATGCGCCCTTACGTACATCCGAGCTGCAAAATTTAATAATTGGTTCTTTGCACATTATTGCCATACTTATGCCACCGTGTTTATTGACGTTAACTTATTTAGCGAGTATTTAGATGAAGACATAGACACAAAACAGTTACCTTCATTTTGATTCGTTCTTAGCAACAACTTATTTAGAAGTTACTACTGAACTGGGTTAAAAACTATAGTCGTAATAGTCGCTACAGAGCACTTGTAGCTCTGCCAAAAGGACCTCAAAATCCTATCTTAGTTTTTTTAAGTGATATGTAATATTTTTGTTGATTTATGATAATAATGATAATTAAATTAAAAAAAACATTAATTATTTATTTTAAACATCATTATAAATATGGGATTTATAATGATAATGTTCTATGAACTATGTAAAGGATTCGAAATCATTTAGATTTAACTCAGGGAACTAAAATGCTCTACAAATATCTCGTTCCAGTGTTATTTTGTCGTCAAATAACTAAACAGCTTCCTGTATCCGTTCGTAGCGCATTGCTACGGCACGCGCGGCGTAACTGCGCCGTAATGGAGACAAACGCACGCGGGACCAACTTACCCCATTCACGATCTACCGCTCCCGACCTTGACCCTTTAAATACTGCGCATTTATTTCACTACTCTTAACTCTAGCGGTTTCGAGTGTTCCTACGATTTATTGACCAAGTATGGCTTTCATTCGATGAAACGAAATCCCGTCGCTACGTCGTAGAACAGTCAGTGGGTATTTCGGGTCTAATATTTCCAAAAAAACTACCCATCCCCACCGTAGGAACCGTGGCAGTGCGAATTTATATAATAATTTAAATTCTCTCGCACTCAACTACCGTCCGGGCCCCGTAAAGATTTAACACCATTTATGAAATTTATTCATTGGTTCACGTATGCCTTTCAATTCTCTCCCTGAGGCCGGGTTACACGTCGGCCTGAAATTGCGATCGAGGCTACACGAGTCGAATGCAAAGGTTGTAGACTGCTGGGACAGAATGTCCCACATGTGACACATTATGGCTTTCGAGTCGAGTAGATATGGTACTTTCGTGATTTTTTTAAGATTCGTAAATTCAGAGTGTTTTTATCCTCATCGATATCAAAATCGGTCGCCGATTCGTTCAAAATAATTTGTTTAGATTGTGAATTTACACCCATTAAAGTATGCCCTTATGAGGCTTCATATTTCTGAGGTAAAATATTACATTTCCAAACCCCTTGACGGTACAAATAACGAGGGGAAACTCAAAATGCACATTTTCAAATCATTCACCCCAGAATGGCGTATTCTTTGACATAAAAGCAATAAGCGCACTTCGCGTTCTAAAGCGCGTGAAATGACGCACAGACAAAGCCGCAGACCCTCAGCAGAGAGCAAATAATACTACGCGGCACAAAACTATCACTTTAATCACATGAAAACAGTTACTATGTCTAAATCTATGACACGCACGAAATATCGATCAATGTTGAAACTTAAAGTCATAGAGAGAAAGCTCCGTCGAACAAAGTCCGTCGTCGTCGTGGCATACTACGGATCACTTCTAAAATGCTACTTGATAATATCTAAGTTCGTGAAGATAAAGTCTATTTTACATTGCAACTCAATTTGGAGTGAAACGTCTGCCTCCTTCTATACCCGGTTTAGAAGCCGCAGACAGTCGCCGGCAGAATGTAAACGTACGCAAATTGAATTCATCAGTTGATTTAGTATTAGTTTTAAATAGTCCTAATGATGTGGTTTGGAATAACTGGCTTAAATGCATTTAAGGGATTATCAAAAGAAGGTTAGGTTACTAATCCGGAGAATCATGGCTATTTGTTTAATCATCAATAAAAACTTTATAATTCACAATTAACAATCTTCTTGAATATATACTTTACGAATCGGTAATATTTTTTTATTCGAGTGTTAGAGTGCAATATTTAGACTTTTCCCACTACTATGGTGTACTACCTTATACATTTTTTTATGTAATTAGTGGGGAAACAGGCTTACGGCCCACCTAATGGTAAGCGGTCACCGTTGCCTATTGACACCGGCAACACCCGGGGTATTGTTGATGCGTTCCTCACACTGTGGAAACCTCTTTACATTTCTCTTAAAGTATGCCATGTCGTAGCCTAATGGGAAAACCTCAGATAACAGCTCATTCCACATCTTGCAAGTATGGGGTAGAAAAGATCGCGTGAAGCGTACGTGATACCCAATTGTAGATGATATGCGCATGAGCTTTATTACGTTGTCGAGAAGTGCGGTGGTAAAATCTCGACGACGGGATGAGATCAAATAGCTCCTCAGAACATTCCCCATTATACAGGCGGTAGAATACACTGAGCGATTCAATGTCACGGCGTTGGCTCAGCGGTTCCAGCCTGTCGGCGAATTTGGGATCACCGATGATTATAATGACTCTTCTCTGAAGGGAGTCAAAACGAAGCAATTGGTACTGTGGAGCTCCGTGCCAAAGATGGGAACAGTATTCTATTTACTTGCTACTTCATAACTTGCGCTATGTACAGCAACAGCCGTTGTTGTGCCGTAAAATACTGTTTAGCACGCTTAAGGACTCCAAAATGTATTTACACATGACACTGTTATCTGGAAAATAATGCTTACTAGCATTAAGTTCGTCCATGCTATATTATATTTATTTTGTAAAGATGTTTTGGTTTTTAAAAGATAAACATGACAGTTGTCATTATTCACCGCCGACATAAATGGGGGTCATCATTTTGAAGACATCGGCAACTTGTGTGTCTGTCTAATGCATGGCAGCCAGCTCTAACATGGATTTGTCAATTTTAATTATTTTTTATGAGCTTAAGCTGTGTTTGCGAAATTTTTTAGTTAAATATGTTGAAAATTGGTGCAATCATTAATAAATAATTAACGTAATGAACTAGTAAGCGCAGCGTAAGACGGCCCCCACTATATGGAAAGATAATCTGATAAAGGTTGGTGGGAGCCGTTGGGTGTAGGTTGCACAAAATCGGTAGCTCTGAAAATCTACGGGGGAGGGCGACATTCAGCAGTGGACGTCCCAAGATTAGATGATGACATGTGATTATGGTGCCGTCAGTACATCGCAGATGTGGGTACCGACAGGCACCACAGTCACCACTAACCCTGTCCTGAGCGCCTGGTATTTGCGCTCGAGCTAGACTCGCCCTCGGCGCTCGCGACGCGACGCGGCGACGGTACTTTCAACCCTTCGCGATGATCATTATACCGAGTAGGTACCTATCCCTTCCATTATTCGCTAAATAAAAACAATTCTATTGCTAAATGCTAATTATGTGCCTACCTACTTGCTTTCGAACGTTTTATTTAAAACGCTTTCTTAGTTTCTTTCTTGTAGAAACATAGTTCTTCATAAACTAAGGAAAATGTTTACTGAATTTTAAGTCTGTTAAAGTATTTGTTCTTATTATTTATGTGTGCTTAAAGTTTATAGATATTTCCTGTAGTTGATTTACGTACCTAATTCAAGCAAAAATATTGTACACACGGCTACACATGAAGCTATATTATTTATATATTTCCAGTATAAGCTGACCTCGCATTGTGTAGCCTTTTCATAGAATCGAGAGGTCAGCTTATACTAGAACTTATAGCTTGATGAGTAGCCACGTGTACTTAGAACAGGATATTTACCATGATTTGTGAGTTTTTGAGTTTCCCGATACAACTCACAAACCATGGTATATGGTACCATTTTTAGTACGAATAGTGTTATAACCATGATAGTTTTAAAAGTTATATTTCAAAAAACCGATCAAGTGCGAGTTGGACTTGCGCACGTAGTGTTCCGTACCATTATCTATAAAAATGACAAAAAATCACGTTTGCTGTATGAAAGCCCTTTAAATATTAATTTTATTTTAATTTAATTATTTATTTTTCAAGTGAATATATAACTAAATATTCTGTGAATATTTCAAGCGTCTACCTGTTGCCGTTATCAATATCGAGCAAAAACGAGCAAAATATCACGTTTGTTGTATGGGCTCCCCTTATATATTTATTTTATTCTGTTTGTAGTACCTATTTATTGTTATAGCGCCAAGAGAAATACATCATCTGAGAAAATTTCAACTGTTTAACTATCACGGTTCATGTGATACAGCCTGGTGCTAGACGGACAGACATACATACAGAGGAGTCTTAGTAATAGGGTCCCGTTTTACCCTTTGCGTGCGGAACCCTAAAAATAATAATATTTAATTAAGTTTTAATATATACTTCTTATTCTGAATGTTCAAGCCAAGCCTACATTATATAACCCAAGTCCCAGCTAGCGAGTTAAAGACTCCATGTTATGATGATTGTTTTTACATTCACCCGGAAGTCAGCGCAGTAGCTCCACAACGAACCGGAAGAAGCCGAGATTAATCCGGCAGACAAACAGCCAGACGGAATATAACTAACATGACGTGCAGGAGCGGGAACAATGAGCTCAGTTTGCGTACAGTATCATACTTTATGCTTATATACTATACTTGCAAATGTACACAATGTGCACGTTCAGTTTCAGTATGTACCTACATTGTGTTCAGGAGACGCAACGGTTGAATAGACAGACTTTAAATCTCTCTCTCTCTCATAATCTCTTAAGAGTTTTAGGCAGCTTTTTATTCACTCGCGTTTTAAAATGCAGTCAATAAGCCATGTTATATTTTACAAAGATGACGAGTTAACGGTTATATACATTGCAATCGATGTTGTAGTGCTAGAATAGTTTTAGACTGCGGTGCAATAAAATACAGACGATTGTCCTTGTCTAAAGGAGAACGGGCATAAGTGTATGGAAGCTGGTCTACCTTGCAATAAAAATGAGTCATATGTCAATATAAAGGTAATTCTATGTATTTTCATATGTAGAAAGTCGCATTTCTCTAAGTATTGTCCGATCTGAGTTCTACTAAAAATTGAATCTGATAATATTTAGTGCCAAACATTGAATATCGTGGTAATTAAAAAAACATTTTGTGTAATGTAATGATTTTATTTAAGTTAGGTAAGTAGTAATACAAATAAAAACAACATCTTCTTAAAAAATCAAAACAATATGTTATTAAACATTATCATCATCATCATCATCGATGAGAATACTGTTAAGGAACAATGCAGGTTCATTGAACCCTTCATGACGGGCATAACCTACGTACCATATAATTGACAGTACATGGGCACAAGTACCTATAGTACGTCGCCCTGTCAAGCAGGTACAATAATATTGTGTAATATTGTTATTAATATTATTGATTAATATATGTATAACAAAAATATTTCCTGGCTCGGACATGTCGAGACTGTATACGTCCACGTAATAGCCAAGCCTCTTCGTTGATATCATATTGTGCCAAGTCTTCTAGAGCGTTATCTCTATACGTCTCGATTATATAAAGACCATTTTGTAAGTGTTCGCTACAATATGATCGAGCGAGCTTTAACTGGTAAGTTCCCAAGGCAAAATGTATGACTTGTTCTTCACTAAGCCTTGGGAAGTTTTCTATTTCATTTGCTTCGATTCGCATGAAGTCTGCTCTCCTATAATTCAATCTCTTTGCTTCCACATAATTGTGCAATGTGTTTGGTATGTGTATTTTAGCTCTTATTGAATTCAAAAAGGCTGCTGCGTGTGAACTATCTTAGATGGGGGCGTGGAAGTGGTTTAGAATGGCTGCAGCTATTTTGAAGTCAACAAACATTTTTGGCAACGTTTTATTAAAATAGTTTTGACGCAAAAGTTTAAAATCTCGCTTAAATCTCCCATTTACTACTTCCACCACCCATCGGCACATGGTGACCAAACGAGACTGATTAGCTTGTTCTGTAGTGAGTTGATTTTCTCTTCTGTCTTTAGTTGGTGGCACATGATGTTCGTAGCCACAAGCTTCTATATCCTGCAAACTATCTCTAAATCCTCTGTCTAGGATAAACGCATCATTACGTTCGAGTAACCAATGCAGCGGCTCATCTTCGTTATTCATTATTTCACTCATGATCTGGGCATCGGTTCTGGTAGCGGCAAATGGCCCTTTGACATCTAATATATAGCCGTCCGTGAATACCATTAAAAACGGCTTCAACAAGTTTTGATATTTGTGTAAGCTGTATGACAGCCGTTGAAACAAAAAGTTGGAGCTTTTGTTAGTATATATATGTACCGTCACATATAATTATGGCTTTGATGTTTTCATCGTTTCCAAATAAAGCCCTTGGAATTGTTAAGTTTCTTTGAAGGATATCATTTCTCGTAATGTGGTCCACACCTAGATGCAGCACAACGTAATCGTTGCTCAGACATTCTCGAATTATAGGCAAAAAACGTTCTAGTTTTCGACGAGACATATGAAATAACGTTGCCAGTCTCTCATCAGAGTCTCCAGTTCTAAGTTTTGTTAAATAGATGCCTAATGCAGTTCTAGGCTGGTTACAACGTTCACTTAGTGACGGAGTTTGTTCTAATATAGCTTCGAACTGATCGTAAGTGCGCCCAGTCCATAAGTGCATCTCTTCATTAGACAAGGTGCCTCTGTTTTCGAAGTCGATTCTGGGCTGGTTGTTAGCAGCCATTCTCATCAAGTCACAGAGCGATGTAAACTGAGCGTCATTAAAATCATGTGTCACATTACACATTTGCGGCAGGTTGCTCCATTCATTATTTTGTAAGTGTTCTGTACACACCCTAGCGCTATCAGAAATAAACACCTTGCTCTCACAAAATACATTAATTCTTATCGCGTTTGGTATATGATTACGGGTAATATTAGCACAGTTGTTGTAAATACAATGCACCGAAGTGTTCGGTGCCCTCGTGTATTCTTGAGAGTGCAATGTACCAGGCGCTCGCGCCGCTTGCTGTGCAGGTCTATGATCACGCTCAGTCCTCTGCCAACATCGGTGACACAAGCTTCGAGTACTGTCGAACACCACCTGAAAATAATAACAATTAATACTTAAAATAAATAAATCCTATGCCTAACTACTCAATATAATAAAAATAAAAGGTAACTAACCTCCAACACAGCATGTTGTTGTATAAACGCGGCGAATTCTGGTCGTTCCCTTTGCAGGTTATCAGCCAAGATATGCTGCTGGTACCGTCCGCGGTAAAGTCCTTCACACAGTTTCGAAAAACTTCCATTATCGGTAGGCAGTTCAAAAGTCAATAAGTCGAGCCAAAGTTAACACATTAGGGAAAGAAACAGGGTCCAAAAGCAAGCCAGGGTCAGTAAAAACAGAGAAAGAAGTTCAAACACAGCACTATCGTAACAAGACGTGACGTAGCCACTCACTTGATGCGATGCGACTGATTATTGTAGCCGTCCGGCGCGGCGCGTACACAACCGTTCCCCTCCCTCGCGTACGCATCCCTCTCCCCACGGCCCTTACATCGCTCTTCTCCCTTCTCGCTCTTGCTACTGCATTGTATATGAGCCTTTATGTATGGATATAGTAATCGTGAAACCGTTATTTTATGTTCTTTAAAACAAAAAATGCTGGTGTTTGCATGGCTGTAACTCAAAACGGACAGACTTTTGGGGAAAGTTCCAGTAGTATATTTTGATGTACTATTGTATGCCAATTCGAAAATGTGCTGCTCATTTTTATTGGACTGTAGACCAGGATGCCCGTTCTCCTTTGTATCACCTTGACGCGACACACGGCACTCGGCTTTATCCCCGCCATAAATAACAGATATAAAATTACTGATAGAAGGCTTGGAAGGCAAGCGTACAAACCCTCCGTCGTCCGAGACACGTTCTCGGAGACCCGGGTGACGAAATCATTTCCGCTAATGCGGGTGAGTCATCTACATTAGACAGAGCAAACACTCCACAAATACACCGACCTCGCCGGCGAGGTCGACGAGTCCCTTTAGTCGCCGCCTACACGAGGTACAAGCACGTACCCGGGCGTTTCTCTCCTATCCCCGTCCCGGCAACAGATTATTGACACAATCTCGTGTCAATAAAGTACACATACTCTACACACCTTTTCCACTAACCTATTATAGATTTATAAACCTTCAATGTAACTATATAAACATTAGTCAAGACTGGTATATGCAGGCTGTCTCCCAGAAATAGTATGTTACCTCGAGGGGGGCAATTCTCGACACCTACGAGAACAACAAATAATCTACGACTTTTGTGAATTCCATGATAATCACTTGGTAAAAAGATGCTGTTTTTGGTTCAAATTCCGTTTTTCAGCTGTTTTAGGTCAGACTCTAAAAACAGCTGATTTAAAGTCACACTAAAAATCTTGAAAATTATCCTTAAAAATAAAGAGTTTAAATAATATTTTTTTTGCAATGAAAAATTGTTAATTTCATGGTCTAAATCCCACGTACAGGATTTACATACTAGTTCTAGGACACCCTGTACACCAACAATAATAATAAACATAATGATAATAAGTATAATATATCCCTTTCACTTATATTTTTAAAACTTATAATTTTTAGTTAGTTTGTAATTTTAGTAATTTTTTTTGAAGTGAAAACTTATAAAAGCGCGTTGGGCAAATTTGAGATGGGAAAAAACCATTAAACTCGCGACACTGTTACCGACACCTCTGTATATAATTTGATTTTTTTTTAGTTTGTGGAGGGGCACAAGGCAGCTTTCTTAGTAAATTTTCATGTTTATGCGACATCCATCATGATCATTTTGCAACATCCATTTTTTTTTAATTGACTACTTCTCTAAGAGTGTTGGGCATCTTTTGAGATTGGAAAAAACAATTGAACTCGCTACACGGTTACCGTTAACGTTACCGACACCGTTCCTGACGATTCAAAAAATACACTCGTAATTGTTCAAGTTTTTACTTCTGTCAGCACTCGCACTCCCGGACGTGCCACTTTATTCTGTCATTTGTTTCTGTGTCTATTTGTGGTGGTCTGAATAAATGTTTTTTTTTAATTATTCCTTTATTGGAATAGTCTTAGCCTGATATCAGGTTTTCCTGCTGGGTTATTAGAATAAAACGTTGGCACGAGTTCTTCTATCAGATAATGGGCGCGAATAACACACACATCTTTATAATAATGTGTGGTTGGCATATACGGTATACCTTTAGTTAGTTCATCACAATCTCAGCGCTCTATCTACTCCACCTTCCGTTATTTATCGCAAGTCATACACAAAATCTTTAACAAATAATAGAATAGAGAAACACTGGATAGAACTCGAGTTGTTTCATTCGGTCGGTAGGTAAGTATATGCAAACTATCGGTTGAGTAAGAGCAGTGGGTTCGGTTCAGCGCTGCCGCCGGCAGGTTCACGCGCCGCGGCCGCCGAGCGCGACCGAACCAACCGCAGGGGGCGATTCCGCAGATTGGATACAATCCTTGGGAAAAGACCACAAGACACCAGTTTACACAAGACACCTACAAAACGGCACTTTACCATGTACTTTACTTTACCAAGCCGAGAGAATTAGCAAGCTAAAGTGGCAGTGGACGGGGCACATATCACGGCCGTTGGG
The DNA here is from genome assembly GCA_918857605.2 of Philereme vetulata. Classification (NCBI taxonomy): domain Eukaryota; kingdom Metazoa; phylum Arthropoda; class Insecta; order Lepidoptera; family Geometridae; genus Philereme; species Philereme vetulata. Next base: position 6,391,688 of record OU975423.1, on the reverse strand, counting down.
GCAGTAAGGTTCTAGAGTGGAGACCACGCACTAAAAATGGCGAATATAGTGTGTTTTTTTTAACTGAGACAGTACGGGAGCACTCATAACCAGAGGAGATACTAGTGCAGTTTCTTTTAAAACATCTATAAAGCTTTATTACGAGAAGCAGCTGAAAATATCGGAGTACACAAATCAAGCATACATAGCAATTAGAATCTAATAAAATGTTTGTTGGAGGAATTTTGCTTTGTCTTTGTTGTATGAGAATACATTTTATCAAAATTGACTAACTTTCTCTGCTCAGATTTTTTTCATTCTATACAATAAAATTATCCTTACAAAGGACTGAGTCGATTCGCATCAAAAAAAAATTACCAACTTGATTTATTTTAAGACGCTACTCACGCTTAACCAAAAAAAAAATTTAAGCCAAAATGTTGATAAAAGAACAAAAAAAAAAGAAAACGAGCTAATGGGGTAGGTAAATGTGGGAATATATACACACATGTGTGTCTAACAACAGCTAACCTACTGCTGAATAATTTTGACCTGAAAGGCTTGACTGAAATTCTGATAGTAACTTTGTTAGTTTAGAATTTTTAGATACACTTATTACATTCGTCAGGTTTTGTAGGATGTAATAGAAACGTTATCATTTTCATTTGCCTTTAACATGAATAATATTTATTTTACTAGCAGACCCGCCCACGGCTTCACACGCTTGAAATTTGCCGTTCCCGTGGGATCTTCGGGATAAAACTATATAAAACACTCTTGTCAAAGTGAAGCGACACTTCATGTTAATTAATTCAGATCAATGATCGGTCGACTCGTTTCGAAGGATTGCGACCACAAACACCGTGACGCGAGATTTTTACATATTAGAAGATTACAAAAAAAAAGAATGTTGTCGTGCACTACCAACAAAATATTTTTTCCACACAACGCTAAGATTAAACTGGAAGAGAGTGCTTGCTAGCATTAAGTTCGCCTATGTACAGATATATGTATTTTTGTGCAATAAAGAATTTTCAATCAATCAATGTTTTTATATCCGAATGCTTGTAGTCCATGGCTTAATCTCAGCGCCGCTATCAGAAAACTCAAATTCTAGACCGAGTTATTTCTCTTTCGAATCGTCGTCGATTTCAGCGGCCGTTTTCAAGATTAAACTGGTCGGGGGCCTATTCGAAATATTGGAAAATTGATAGCATGGAAATAAAGTAAGCCTACACTGCTCTCTGAATTACCAAATGGTTTTCGGTTCGGTTTTGAAAACAACTGCCAAAAGTTGAGTGATTACGTGAAAATGTTTGGATTAATTGGTCTCCAACTTCCCGAAGTAGCCTACAAATTATACAAAATGCATCTAGACACGCGGTAGCGTGTTAAACCAAGTTCAAGCTAACAGAACTGGTGAGCAGCACCGTGTGTGCACGAACCATTTGGAGTCACTTTTGACCACCTCATAACTCAAAAACCATTTCACATAAACATGTCAAATTTGGCTCATATATTGAGACTTGCGAGATACATAATGTGCTTTAAATTTCATAAACACACCTTAAACAGTTATTTAGATATTATCGTCTAGAAATCGTCATTTGTATCACTCTGACTGACTCACTGACTGACCTATAGATCAAAACTCTAACCCAGTTTTAGATGCCCTAGAAAGTTCAAATTTGGCATCCAGACAGGTAGTTGGGTGAATACAAAGGAATAAATCAGAAATTAGTAATTTTATTACAATTTATTATTTAATAGATTCTATTAGGAACACTTACTTAATGTAATGCCTGTAATGTATTGCTTTTAAGTTTGTTAGTGCTTAGCTTAGATTTTATTGTTGTTATGTTTAATGGTTTTAGTGGTTGTTGAATAAAATGTTTTCTTTCTTTTCTTTATTTCTTTAATGTAAGAATGAACAATCAAAATTGATTGCTGATAGAAAATAGCACAAAAAAGACAATTATACCCCGTACACGTAGGAAAATACAGTATTAATTTTATTATTTTTTATGTAATTTTATCATGAATTAGTGCATACTATAGTCTTTCCATTTCTTTATTTTCTCGATGACAGTTCTAATTTGATGGTTGTAGTGTTGTGACCTCACGAGGAGAGCTCATCGAGTGACAGGGACGATTCATCAGATTTTGATTAAAATAAATAAATAAAGATTACCTGTCGTTATAATTATTTCGTTTCATTGTCGAGTACCTACCTATAAGTACCTACTTATTTTACAACGGCTTCGAAAATTTTAAAGAAGTTGGCATTATCAACCAAGAATTAATACGTGTAACATCTTGTAATGAATTATAATATTAGTTAATAAATTTGTAGAAAAGTATCAGGCAGTAGTTTAGTTTCTTACATTATGTAAAAATATCGGGTCTGTTATCGTGTTACGTTTACCGATAGCTCCATCCCTATCAGTTTCTCCGACTCTGGTATAACCTTGTACGTGCGTAAGCGTCATATTTTTATAAAATAATGCATACATAATGTAAAAATACGCTCGTTCAAGTTTTCACAGGAGCTGTCATCGAGAAAATATAGAAATGGAAAAACTATAATAATTTATAGATAGATAGATAACTCTTTATTGAATTACCACACAAACAGAAATAATAAAAAAATAAGTACTGGGTTAAAATAAATAAGGCAATACAATGGGCGGCCTTATCGCTAAAAGCGATCTCTTCCAGGCAACCTTTGGATGGAGCGAAATTTTTAAAAATTACGGAGTGCGGTGTACTTTAGCGGATACATTACATTTACACATAATATATTCTAAGATATAATAATAATATGAAGTTTTAATCCTAATACTTAATATACTTATAAAATAGACTAATATATAGGTATATACATATAGCAAACTATACTAACAGATAAAATAAGTACATAAATAGTAAATAAATAACGCTAGGAAGATGACATCGTCAGGTAATGATGTTTCACCTTCAATTTGAAGACGTGTATGGACGATGACCGTCTTACTTCTTCGGGCAGAGCATTCCACAGCTGAACAGCCTGGACAGTAAAAGAAGCGCTGTAACAGGAAGTGCTGTGCGAAGGAGTTCTGAGTATCAAGTTTTCTGATGACCTAAGAGTATAGTTATTTGAAGAATGGAGAAATTCAAATCTATCTTTCAGATAGTGAGGAGAGAAGGGATTGAAAAGAATAGAATAGAGAAGAAAAAGGATATGCGTATTCCGACGAAGACGAATCGGAAGCCATTTAAGCTGTGAACGGAAGGGAGACACATGATCATATTTACGGAGGCCAAATATAAATCTAATACAAAAATTTTGTAAACGCTCGAGCTTGTTAAGCTGTTCCTCAGTGATGTCCAGATAACAAGCATCGGCATAGTCTAGTACGGGATGTAAAAGCGATTGTGCAAGCGCAGTCTTGGTGGACGTAGGCAAAAAGTTTCGTAGTCTCCTTAGTGAACCAGCTGACGCAAACAACTTCCGGCTGGTTAGTTCAAGCTGAGCCTTCCATGAAAAGTTGCGGTCAATGATGATACCTAAATTCTTAACGGTTTCGCTATATGGGATTGCTATTCCGTCAAAGACAACTTGTGGGACAGTGGACCAATCAATTTTGCTAAGCGTTCTTGAACTACCTACAATAATGGTTTGCGTTTTGGTAGGATTAACTTTCAAACCGTGGAGCTTGCTCCACTCTGCAATACGGCGTAAATCTCAATTGGTAACGTCAACAGCATCAGCAATATTACTGAGCGTAGCTTGATTATAAATCTGAAGATCGTCTGCGTAGAGGTGAAAAGACGAAGAAAGATTAAGAGAAATAGAGTTTATGAAGATTGCAAAAAGAAGAGGAGATAAAACGCCACCTTGAGGTACACCAGCAGACGTATTACACCACGAAGAGAGAGACTCCTCGAGTCGAACACGCTGACGGCGCCCGTGCAAGTAATTGAAAAACCAACCAATCACCGCTGGAGATACGTTAAAGGAGCTAAGTATTGCCAGGAGAATATCAAAATCTACGGTGTTGAACGCATTACTGAAATCAAGTAAAGTCAGCACGGTAAGTTGCCCATTTTCCATGCCCACTCGTATATCGTCCGTGATTTTGACTAGAGCAGTGACAGTACTGTGGCCTTTACGAAAGCCAGACTGCAGAGGATTAAGGAGACTATAGGAGGAAAAAAAGAGTTTAATTGATTATGGACCAAGCGTTCGAGAACTTTGGAGAGAAAAGGAAGGATAGAAATCGGGCGATATTCAGATAAGGATTTGGGATTAGGTTTCTTAGGAAGAGGAATTATTTGGGCTTCCTTCCAAATGGAAGGGAAGGTACCGGTCATTAGGGAGTGGTTCAAGAGATGGCAGAGGGTAGGTAGAATGATATCAAGGATAGGAATAAGCATATTGCGGCTGATACCGTCAAGCCCAACAGCATTGGATGTAATTGACAAAATACTTTTCTTAACGTCAGCAACGGTGATTTGGCTAAATAGAAAAGGAGGATGATCAGGAGTTGGTAACGAAGAGAGAAAATTAATTGAACTGATTTTATCAGCATCAGCAATGTAAGAAGATGAAGAAAAATGTTGATTAAGGGAGTCAATGTTTAAATCGCTAGGAATTGAATCCTGGCGAGATTTACCAACTCCTAACGATCTCAGAAACTTCCATACTTTAGCTGGATCTTCATCGGAAACGGATTCATGGATATGGCGACGTTGTGCGTCCCTACACACTCTATTGCAGCGATTTCGAGAATTGTAATACTTGTTTTTGTTGTACTCACTTGAAACTATTTTGTACTTTGTTTTAGCAACCGATTTTTTATGAATAAGTGATTTAATTTCATCAGTGAGCCAGGGAGCCGGGTTATGTTTCAACTTAATGGCACGAAATGGTGCATGGATATCAAATAGTTGCGTAACTAAAGTATTGAAAATAACAATTTTGTCATCCATGGAGTCTGCATTAAGAACGGTTGACCAGTCAATCTTTTCAGCATCAACAAAAAACTTTTCCCTATCCATGCTCCCAAAACTGCGCTGCAAGATCACCTTTGGCTTAGCCTTAGGGGGACGTATTTTATAAGATAGGAATATTGCGTCATGATATGAGAAAATATCCGCTGTACACTGACCGTGCTTATCAACGTGATTTAGAGAGGATACGATGATAAGGTCGAGAAGCGACGGCTGCGTATTAGGGAAATGATGAGTAGCAGAGAGGGGAAGCGTATGCAAATTACATGATTTAACAATAGATTCGAAGGTTAAAGAGCGGCTGTTTTTGGATAGAAGACAAGTGTTAAAATCACCCATAATTATAGAATGCCTGTAAGAGGGAACCAGATTTTCTAGGATATTTTCAAAAGATGAGAAGTAATTAACACGGTTAGAATGAGAGTAATATACTCCTAAAAGGATTTTAGTATGAGAAAGAGTGACTTCTAGAAATAGGTGCTCACCGGCCTGGAGTGGCGGAGGCTGTGCAGACATATTAATAACAGAAAAGGGGATGTGAGCACGGAGATATATAGCTACACCGCCACCACGACTACCAGTCCGGTCATTGCGAATAATGCGAAAACCAGGTAGTGAGTAAGAAGTAGAAGGAAGGCATGGCTTTAACCAAGATTCAGAAATGAGAATAGCATGAATGTTTTTGACATCAAACGATGACAACATTTCCGAAAAATGGGCCGGAATACTTTGTGCATTAATGTGTATTGCATTGAAGTTCTTAGGTACATCAGAGAACTGGAGAGTAAGTTGTTCAGAAAGAGACGGTAAACTGACGAAACTATCATCACTGTCGGGCTCGATCGAAGATGCAACAGATTGGTAATCATCACTGTCATCACTAACACTATTATCCAAAACGACGTTGAGCATAGTTTTAAAATAATAAATAAATATCTATAAATATGTTACAAAATAATAAATATGTAAGTACTTACAAAATAAAATATTAATAATCTAACTATGTATTAAACTCTAATCGACAATCTAATCAAAATATGTCAATCAATAGTTCATTTTCTCCACCTGCCGGTTGTGTTATAAAGAGATTACTTTAATTTTACAAGAATAATCTAAGCAAAACATAACAATCATAAAATGGTTTCTTTATGAGCTGTACATACGTAAACAATAATTTAACGTAAAACAAAACGTAACATGATGTACGAAAAATCAATTTACTAATGTGTCACTGTCATAGCAGTCCTAATTGACTGACTGACACTGTTGACTTGACAATTCTAAATAAACATTTTTGACAATTGATTTGATTCACAATAATTCACATACATACCTACAACAAGATAAAAAATAATAGTTTTTCAGACCTGAAAGGGAGGGTATTATGTCCTTTGAAAATAAGAGACTGCAAACACAAGAAATCACTTTTTAGTGGCTACGCCAACCCGCCTGCTCTTTGACGAGGTTGCAGCCGGCTGCTGCGGCTCCTTGACGACTGCCGCCGGCTTGGCGGGCGCGTCCTGCGTTCGGATTTTATCAAGCTCCTGCTGACTATGGATGCGACGGCGCGTTCCATCCACTCCGATGACGAACACGGAGCCGTCTTGGGTCCAACATTTCGTCACGCCAAATCGCTGCCTTGCCGCCATAAAGGTTTCATGACGTGACTTCGTTAAAAACTCCGACATAGTGATCCCAGTGTTTTTGAGTCTAGTTTTTGTAGACCAAATCTTGCCTCGCAGTGCTAAATCATGGAGTTTAAACAAAATAGGCCTAGGTTTATCACTTGACGTTAAGCGACCCATCCTGTGGCAACGGCTAATGGCAGCTTGAGTGAAACCATTGAGACTCAGCTTCTGCGTCACCGTCTTTACAAGGACTTCAGCCGTGTCCTCCTTTGCGCCCTCTGGAACACCATGCAGCAACAATATCTTACGACGGCTTCGCATTTCCAGGCTATCTACCTCATTGCAGATGACTTGAAGTTGGTCCTGTAGTAACTGAAGTGCACCCATGACAAATGTCCTGAACGAAGCGAGATCTGTAGCCAGGCTGGTGATAGTTGCACTGGGTGGTGATGTTTTTTCAACCCGATCCTTTAACTGATCCATCTCCTGCCTGTACATGCTCTTCAACTGTTCCATTGATTTGGCCATAACATCCAAAACTTGCTGTGACATCTTCAGTGATATTCTCCACTATGTAGTGCTTAGATATTTATGAAAACACTACCAGACAGGTATTGTAACTTAATCTATATTTTGAAGCATAAATAAGTTGTAAAAGTTAATTTTTAATATTAATTAAAGAAATTAGGAAGCAGGAGTTTTATTTTAAATGTCAATCGTACAACTACCCGCGCAGAAAAAAGTATTTATGTACAAAATGTAATGATATCCCATCAAAACCATAAATGTGAAATGAAAGCCAAGTTCAACTTGGCTGTTGTCTTCAACGACAATAGAAGTGAGATCTAAATGGGTGCCAAGTTCAATGGTCAGTTCTGAAATTTATTTATAACAACATAAAATATTTAATAACAACTTAAAATATCATTTCTTCTTATAACTTAGGATAATATATTAGCGCTGGATATATAGCACTGTGTGTTTGTTCTGTTGTACTATTGGTGTTGTTCATAAATAATTGTTTTTGATTTGATTTGAAATGTCCCGCAACATAAAAATATTTGACGTCTGAAAAATAAATGAATTGAATTAAGACATCCTGACAGATCTGACACAAGTTAGTAATTTGATGTCTTTGAAGATTAAAGTGATCATCACAATATATAAGCAACTCTTAATAACTAGTGGTTCACCCCGAACTCAGACCTCGCAAGTCTTCTAAAAAAAATTCGTAATCTTTGACTATCAAAATATGCCATGTATGTATGCCAAATAGAGCCACAAAATAATTAACTATATAACTTGTCCTACAGTTTCATTCAAATTACAGGTAACGAAAGTTCATGTAAATTGGTTATACTTTTTTGGGGTACAGTTTATAGTTGTATTTAAGACAAAACGGGTCTTTTCGCGCACAGATTTATATAAAAATTATAATTTTGATTATCTTCGACGTTTCAGCCAAGTTACACGGGCGGGCGTCATTGCCGGGAAGCGCGAATGTTGTCACCAACTACCCGCACTTGGTTTTCTGAATCGCACGTACCACTGTATCGACATACAATACTAACCGTATCTGCAGTTACGCGTGGATCTAAAACGCGACGTGAACACCTAACTATATCTGGATTCCACGATGCAGATAATCTAAAGCCGTCCTCACGATTAAAATTGCGATATTTCTTAATTTCCACGGCTTCTCGAACGATTCTTGGGTAATATTGGCGTTCGGTGGAAAACATTTTGGGGCCGTGGAGTTCTATCCAGTGGTTTGGTCCAGATTCCATTAAAAACATGAGTTATAGTTCGCGAAAATTTAAAAAGTACTACAATTTACAGTTATTCTGGATTTCAGACTTTTGCCTATATTTGTGTCACTTAAGCTACAAGCATACCAAATTATAACTCGGTGGAATCACTGGTGTACCCTGTGAATTTCATTCAGGTTCAGTTTTTATTATGGACTCAAAAACTACAAGGACATTACTAAAAATAAAAACGGAGTCAAAATGTACTAATAAAGTAATACACAATAAACTAATACATTTGACGTCCCACTTGACCTAATAGTCTCATTTTCATATTTTTACCCCTCTTGAACCCCAAATCTCAACAACCCCCGAAGATTTTTAGCCCATTTAGTCACACCAAAATTGTGCCATCACTACCTACCTATTTATCAAATTTCATGATGATCGGATCAACATTTCGAAAGTTATTCTCGGACAAACAAACATACATACCTACAACGCCGATTTGCCCATGTTGATTTGGAGATCTCGCTTTGCTAGATCAATAGATATTAATTTCAGTTATGGGTATGATATGTATGTGGATAAATATCCTCTGAACAAATATTAAATATATTTATCAAAATATTCCAAACTCACCCCATGTTTATACAACATTGTCACGTGATCACGTTACAAGTTTTAATCATCCCACTTGATTGCGTTGTTGATCTTATATCAACGTAATAAAGATCATTAAACCGAAGCCGAATTAATGTTTATTTAAACTTAGTGTCGCCCATCTCCTTCTTTATTCTGTAGACCTTTATCAGTCGGGATAAGGTTCAATTTAGGAGTGAAAGTAGGTGTGGGATACATTGTGCGATTTTACTTACATGATGTTAATGCTGTCATTCTGTTAATGTTATGACGAGTGTACACTCAGCTTTATTGACAAGGGGAGCTTGATAGTTCGATGGCTATAGCTGTCATCGTCATCTTCATATCAGCCAAAGGACGTCCACTGCTGTATATAGGCCTAGATTTCCAGAGCGACCGATCTTGTACTTACAAAATCTCAAAGCAACCTTTGTCAGGTCTTTTTAGGGTTCCGAATCTATAGGGTAAAACGGGACCCTATTACTAAGACTTCGCTGTCTGTCTGTCCGTCTGGAACCGGGCTGTATCTCATGAAACCTGATAGTAGACACTTGAAATTTTCACAGATGATGTATTTCTGTTGCCGCTATAAACAGCAAATACTAAAAATAGAATAAAATGAATATTTATTGGGGCTCCCATATAAAAAACGTGATTTTTTTTGCTCGATATTGATAACGGCAACAGATTTTTAAAATATTTACAGAATATTTAGTTATATATTCACTCTAAAAATAAATAATTAATTTAAAATAAAACAAATATTTATGTGGCTCCCATACAACAAACGAGATTTTTTTGGCTCGTTTTATAGATACTGGTCTGAAACCCTTCGTGCGCGAGTTCGACTCGCACTTTGCCGGTTTTTTATTTCGACTATGTGTATAGGTCTTATATTTTGACTTGCTGTATCCGCCGCAAATTCGTACGCTACTCGAGCTACTAAACGTGTACAGTAGCTAAATATCGACTCTTCTCTACTTTCAATTAAAATAATACGCATTCATCATCATCATCATATCAGCCGTAGGACGTCCACAGCTGGACAAAGGCCTCCCTCATTGATCTCCCGAAACTGCGGTTGGAAGCGGCCTGCATCCAACGCCGACCTGCGGTTCTTACCAAGTCGTCTGCCCATCTTGTAGGTGGACGTCCTACGCTGCGCTTGCCGGTCCGTGGCCTCCACTCGAGAACCTTCCGGCCCCATCGGCCATCTGTTCTGCGCGCTATATGGCCTGCCCATTGCCACTTCAACATGCTAATCCGTCGGGCTATGTCGGTGACTTGAGTTATCCTACGTATCTCCTCATTTCTGATTCGATCCCGTAGAGAAACCCCGAGCATAGCGCTCTCCATAGCTCGCGTATAATACGCATTAATTAAACTTTAACCATTTAGAAGATTTTTTTCAAATGATCCTGAACCGTGCCAAATTCATTGCGTGGTAAGTGCACGCGCACACATGACGACAGTCGCGCGACAACGCAGCGACCGTCTCACTGTGAGCGCTGAGGAAGGTTGTTTATTTTATTGAGAATCTCAACATGGATACGACTTCTGTCGTAACGACAGGTCGCCGACGCAAGCGATAGCTCCGCGTCTAGTCGCGGCGACAAGACGCCAGATGCAAACGACAACGCCGCGTCTCGTCGCAGCAGTTTGCGACATAGCTAAGCGCACAAACAGACAGACACGATAAGCAACTTTGTTTCATAATACGAGTATTTAGAGATTTAATTAGTTTTCCAGAGTAATCATTCCAAGTAATTAATCGGTACGTTATGTTTATCTGTTGAATAATAAATCCTCCAGCCTATTTCTACCTACCTACTTTTGAGTAGTTCTTTTGTGACCTTCGGCTTAATCCAGGGGAGGGCATTTTTTGCTGTCTATGTTTGTATGTATATGTTTTAGTATCATATCTTTGCGTGAAACGTTGTCGGTATCATTTTATGGCGTTGCAGACATGGCGTGAAAAAAGCACAACATATCAATAAAATAAATAAAGCTGGACATTTCAGACAGCGCTATCTAGCTGTAAACTAAGCAGAGCTTGTACTAAGGGAACCAGATAAATGATAGCATACTTATATACTTTTTTTGTATATACATACATACTTATAATATACTAGCTGTTGCCCGCGACTTCGTATGCGTTTCACTAATAAATGTGTAGGTAACTTAGAAATAAAGCTATACTCGCTGTTGCAACTTAACACCCCAGTTTTATCCCATGGGAACTGATTTATGGAATAAAAGGTAGAATATGTGGTAATCCAACCTACGTATAAACCAAATTTCATCGAAATCGGTTCAGCCGTTACGACGTGATTGAGTAACAAACAATCAAACAAATAAATAAACAAACATCCAAACTTTCGCATTTATAATACTTATTAGTGTGATAGAACAACATCCAGACACAAAACAAATATTTATAGATCATACAAACATTTGTTCCGCGGCAAGAATCTAGCTCGCTACCTCCTGCGTCTCAGCCGGCTATTCGCCCACCACGCCATGGAGGTCGTCAATATATTATATATTTAAGTCGTTATCTTTTTAAAATATCTTGTTTCAATCACATATTGGTTCGACGTCTGCAGTGGACGGTATTGGACGGTCCGCCTCGATATAAGCTCGCTACAGTGACCGCTGAGTGTGGTTTCTGTTATTGGCTGCCTCTGCCTGTAACAATGTTTCATGTACTTAACATCGATAACGTAATTTTACAATCCTACATAAAACAACACTAATTATCGTTTCCTCCAGTGTCTGTCATAAAACTTATCAAGCAATAATGATTTCGGCTATTTGATGGTGGTTCAATGTTTCATGCCAACTATTGAATCATCTATGTGCACATATATGCATGTGTATACAGGGCTCTATACTAACTGTTAAGACAGCTGTGGGTGAAGGCTCAGGGTAAGGGCATCGTAAAAAGTTAATCAAAGTTTAAGGGCTCTCGTGTGGCATATTTCTGTTTACCCAACATTATCTAGGAGGTTATGTAATGAGCCGAGCATGCAAGGTAAATTATTATGAAAGCCAACTAGATAACTTGAGACTTGGGTGGGATTTGATAGGTAGTAAGTAAGTACCTTTATTAGTACTAATTTCAGGAAATGTTCCGTTATCCTTGCCGTACCGGTACTATCCGTAATTAGATACAATTATAACAGACATCCTTTCTCTTACAGGCCATAGAATATTATCACCACAATTGAACTGCCAGCGTATCATTTCTAAAAAGCCTTCCCCAATCTGTTTGTCATCTACAAATAGTGTCCACCGGCGCAGTCGATAACTGAAAGCCTTCGATATTGGTTCCTTTCAGACAGATTGGCGCGATACGGTTCCAACAGCCCTGCTGAGGCTCTAGTGCAAGAGCCTATTGTTTCCCAAACAAAGATATATTCTCAATGCTGATATCGACTGTTGAAAAATAAAACGTCTTCTGCGTAAATATGGATATCACCTGGTTTTTTTGTTTTAAATCGTGGATTTTTACTCCACTTTTCCGTACTAGCAGAGTTATTTCATCATTTTGATCGACGCACAACGTAACAAACTTTTAAAATTGTTTTTTGCAGTAAGTAGCAGTAAGTAAACGAATTTGTTTGACCTATATCAATTTTAGTATCCCCAATATGATACTTTTAATATACCTAATCAGGTCATAAGTAATGTCACACAGTAAAAACTTTTCTTTTAAAATGCTGGCCACAAAAAAGTGTATTGAATTCGAATTTCGAATTGTTCATGAAAATAAAAATGTATACTTTTTAGAATTTTACTCATTTTTAAATATGGAGTGGACGCTTAAAGAAGACCGTGTTGCAGTTATTGCGTTGCATCGTTGCGGTTACGCGCCAATTCAAACTTTTGACATACTGAAAAATTTGAATATAACCAAAAGATTCGTTTATCGCACCATCAAACGATACAATGAAGACTCTAGTGTAGATGACAGGTCAAGAAGTGGTCGCCCTCGGTCTGTTAGGACTCCAGCAGTGATAAAAGCTGTGAAGGCGCGAATTCAAAGAAATCCCAAACGTAAGCAGAAACTGTTGGCCCTTCAGATGGGGTTAAGCAGAACCACGGTGAAAAGGGGAAAATGAAGACTTAGGGCTTCGGGCATATCGAAGAAAAACAGGACATCGTTTGAATGCTCGTCTATCGGACCTCAGACTGAAGAGATGCCGCGCTTTGTTGAAGCGGTACGCGGGAAAAAAATATCGGGAAATTCATTTTTCGGATGAAAAAATTTTTACCGTAGAAGAGAGCTACAACAAACAAAATGATAAGGTGTACGCACACAGTAGTGAAGAAGCGAGCAACCGTATTCCGCGTGTCCAACGAGGTCATTTTCCATCCTCGCTCATGGTATGGTTGGGAGTTTCTTATTGGGGCTTAACAGAGGTACATTTTTGTGAGAAAGGTGTAAAAACGAATGCAGTTGTGAATCAAAATACAGTCCTGACGAACCTTGTGGAACATGTTTCTCATAACCATGTTCAATAACAGGCACTGGGTATTCCAACAAGATTCGGCGCCAGCTCATAGAGCGAAGAGCACACAAGACTGGCTGGCGGCGCGTGAAATCGACTTCATCCGGCACGAAGACTGGCCCTCCTCCAGTCCAGATTTGAATCCGTTAGATTACAAGATATGGCAACACTTGGAGGAAAAGGCGTGCTCAAAGCCTCATCCCAATTTGGAGTCACTCCAGACATCCTTGATTAAGGCAGCCGCTGATATTGACATGGACCTCGTTCGTGCTGCGATAGACGACTGGCCGCGCAGATTGAAGGCCTGTATTCAAAATCACGGAGGTCATTTTGAATAAACTTTAGTGTCATAAGAATCTAAGTTTTGTTAAGTTCATTTTGGTGTATAAATGGTTACATAATGAATAAACTTGTTTCAATTATTTTATATTAAACATGTGACAGAATTTTTGACCTGACTAGGTATTTTATTATATACTGCGTTGTCTGGTTCGGGAAGCATTGCTCCTTTCACGTGCTAGCCGATTGGGGTATAGTTTTAACCAATTTAATAAATTGTATTATATATTTTCTGACTTTATTTTATTACATAATATACTATTTTGACATTTTCTACTATATATTACTTATTATATTTTGACACATGACATACCTACCATGTCATATAATATTCTCACTTGACAACACAATACTCTCAAGGTGTAGTGGCTAAATGGAGCGGTCTCGACAGAATATCAGCGCTTACCATTACGGCGGGCATAATGCTGAGTCGAGTCCTATTTACTGCTGCAGCACGCAGTAACTACCAAGGTCTCCCTTCTTTTTGTTTCTTTTTTACTGATATATATGTATTGTATATTGTGTGCTAATGAAGTGAATAAATGATTGTTTAGGTATATATTTGAGTTAAAAATTAGTAACTCTCTAGTCTGTACTAAACAACGTATTCTTCGTAACTCGGCATCTGTGTTACGAGTAGCACTTAGCTCAATAATTTTCTCACTAATTTTTATTTTCCCTCTTTTCAGTAATACAGTTTAAATTTTCAGTTTACGAAACCGCATCCGTACAAAGTTAAATAGTTGACTTTCGGCCCCTCTTTATTCAAAGCTATAAATTATCCACAATCTGGGAATAATGAGAACAATTAACGGAATACAATTAACGAAATGAGGCAGAGTTGTCCGCGACTGCGGCAGGCGACCGCGCCGGATAATGAGGCTGTACCTTTAGGTACTCACATCCAATGAACTATCTGCAGTTTGCTGGTTTTACTGCGGCATGTTTGTTTATTACTAACACCGCTCGCGGCTTCGCATGCGTGGTTCGTCAATAAAATGTAACCTATTGATTAACAATTTTATAGAAATCGGTTTAGCCGTTACGCCTTGAAAGCGTAAAAAATAAACTAACTCATTTTTACATTCATAATTTTATGTATAACAATGAAACCCAAAATCTATCTCACTTTATTTTAAGATGATTTTTAATAATGTTGTTTTCAGTTTATAAAGTTGCAGCACTTTTGAATTCCTGATCCTGGAAGTTAACGAATTGAACCGAAATATTGTCAGTCGTAATACCGATAAAACAGTACGTGATAAATCCCATAGTCATAAGAATGATTGAAGAAATAAATCATGAAAGTTTTCTAAGCAAAGTCTTTTATTTTCTTTATTCGTCTATACAAGATAAACATTTTGGTGAGTTCTCGCCGACTTTTTAGGTATTATGTTTGAACTACGATTATATACTGAATAAAAAATGAATTTTACGTGTGAGAATTTCACAAGTTTTAGTAACGTCTTCTCAGGGAACATTGCTTACAAAATTAAATAACTCAGGTACATCTTCTCCTATATGAAGAACAATTCTTTGTTGGAAAATGAACCGTAATGGGTTTTAATAAGGTGGACAATTCCACAGAGAATGTACGCCTGTACGTCATCGCCCGAGCACGTAATATGCAAGGAAGTTCATTTGACGACGTAAGTTGAAAGTTGCCTAGATTCCCGACCGCTAAGGTTTCTTATATAAGTTACCCAGATGCTTATTAAATCTAGAATGTTCCTAAACAAAATTATGTACATTGAATGTTAACTCTAATCTTATGTGTAACCTTTTGTAAGCTTCCATAAAGCTTTTATAAAATTAAAAGAAAAGTTAAGTACAAATACTTGTAAGGGTACTTGTTAAGTACAAATACTTACTTGTAAGCAAGGGATTGTCTCAGGGGATTTGTGGAATAAGCCAAAATGTTCACGAAAATTGCCAATGACGACTTCACGATTATTCTTCAGCGTATAAAGAATCAAACCATTTAAGAATAGTAGATTATTAACCAAGGGGATAAAGCAGTGTCTTCTGTCGCGGGTGACGATTTAAATCGCGAGCGTAACGAAGGACTCGAGGTTTACTCCCGAGCGTAGCGAGGGTGTTAAAAACTTAAATCACGATTTAAGCGAGGGATTTAAGACGAGTCCTGAGTGTAGCGAGGGATTTAAGTTCACCCAAGACTAAGACAGCTTTATCACCGAGGAAAATACTCTACTTTTCGTACCATTTGCGAATAAATTAACACAATAATACTATGAGATAAGCATTTATTAAAAATAATGACAATTAACAGTAAAAGTTAACATTCGAAACATTGGTCCAATTATTGATAGAGAGAGTTACATTTTTGTTTGGTACATTTATTGTTGATGGACTTGTTGATTTTACGTTTATGTATTTGAAGAAAACAAAAACGCGGCAAATTCCTTGACTAATATTTTTTTGTCGGAAAAGCAAAGGCATCAAGCTCATACGGCCTCGTCGGTTTTCGTAATTTTATTTAATAATCATAACTGCATAATAAATGCATATTCCTTTTTCAAAAAGATGTATAATGCTTTATATACAAACTCAATAGTGTAAACACAGATGTAGTTCAGTATACATTTCGGTAAGTATTCCAAATTTAAATCACATTCTCCCCCTGGAGGATGAATGAAATTCAGTACAATTTTCTTTCCCTGTTTTTAACAGATTAAAATGACTATTGTTATGTCCGCTTTTTGTGGCATAGAATGTCACTTTTTTGAGCAAGTGGTACGAAAATAATTTTATTTTATAATTTTTAACAGAAATATTAAGCAAAATTTCCAGATTGTAAAGTTGCAGTATCTTGTTTTCTAATGAGGGACAAAATATGAAGTTATACAATCACAAATTAAAATCCTTTTAAACAAAAGTTTTGTTATAAAATTCCTCAAGAATCATAACGCTTGTCGAAAACGTTCTACCCCAACTCGCCGCCATTTACCGTAGACCCTTGAATTAATAGAGATTCTTTACTTTTCTTTAAAGAGTTTCTTGATTTTTCACAAAAAGAGGTCTTGTGGAACTGGTCCATAATTTACGAGTTTAGTACGATGTAACTTTATAGATGTTCAGAAGTTTTGATAGCTGATTATTTCTTTAAAATTGATAATTTAACTTGTACTATCTTATATTATGTCTATAAAATAGATGTTATATTAGTATGTATTTGTTTCAAAAATTATTATTTTTCAGTAGTTTCTAAAAGTCCTGAAGTAAAATATTCCCTTTAGTATAACTGTACCGGAAAATTATTATTTTCCTTATTTTTCTCATTACAGTGAATTTATTTTCTTCAAAGCAACTACCAAATTAAAATTCATGAATCCATTCGCACAAAAACTCTTAGGCTCGATATCAGTCGAGAAGGCATTCGCTATCTGAGCCCTTTCGGTCATTTGAGCCGAGGCCTTCATCGGCTCCCTCGCGATTTATCTGTCCGAAAAATGCAATCTACTGTTACTACCTACATTGATAGAGATTTCCTTTGTTAGACGAGAAACTGTTAATGAACGTTTTCTGCCACCCCTATAAAATATCTTTCCGACATTGGTGGTTTGGGACCAAATTAGGTAGATGCCGTAACGTAATGGTTTTACTGTAGTTTATGCGTAAAATTATACCTAAAGACCGTAGAGTTCAAAACTGTTAAAAAACTTTCAGTCTATATATTCATAATTTTTCATCATTTTCAGCCCGTGTCGACCCACTGCTGGGCATAGGCCTCTCTTTGTTTCTGCCATTCGTCCCGATCCTGTGCCAGTCTGAACCACGTACGACCCACGGTCTGATGGATGTCGTCGACCCATCTCGCTGGTGGACGTCCCCTATTTCGATGCCCAGTTCTCGGCCTCCACTCTGTTACAGCCTTAGTATACCTGTCGTCACTACGTCTGGCCAAGTGTCCTGCCCAACTCCACTTGAGCCCCAATATTCGCTTGCTGACGTCTTGTACTTTAGTCTGCTTGCGAATTTCAGTATTGGGAACTCGATCTAAGTGTCTATATATTAGGTTGGGGATAAAGTTTCTTTGCATTTTTTAAGAAAATTCAAAACATTTTAAATATAGTTTATTTACATTTAACTAAAGTATGTAGGTACCATTTTGTTCGATAACTTTTTGTCATCGTGTAAGTAGGGAGATGGTCCCATTGCTATAGAAATTTTGGGGCTTCTGATCAAAATACCGCGACAAGTAGTTTTGGCAGTCCTCTCGTGATGTAAACCTGACACTGCCTAAAGAATTCTCAGGGTCAGGTCAGGACTATACGGCGGATGCATTAACACCTCCCAGTCAAACTCTCTTAATTTTTGCTGAGTGGCTAAATATGTGTGAGGTCTAGCGTTATCATGATGAAAAACCACACCCCTTCTGTTGATTAATTCCGGCCACTTGCTCTCAACTTCTTGCTTTAATTTCATCAGTTGTTTGCAGTAGAGTTCAAAATCGATGGTCCTGCCTGGTGGTAACAGCTCATAATGAATAATGCCATTTCAATCCCACCACACACACAGCATCACCTTGTTGCGAGTTAACCCGGGTTTCGCCACAGTCTGTGAAGCCTGACCGGCCTTTCACCACGACCTTTTTCGCACGTTCTTTTCGTACGTGATCCACTTTTCATCACCAGTTATCAGCTTCTTCAATAATGCTTCGGTTTCATTACGTCGTCATAAAGAATCACAAATGAGTACACGGTTCATTAGGTTTCTTTCAGTGAGCTCGTGGGGTACCCAAATATCGAGCTTTTTTGTGTACCTAGTTTTTTTAAAATACGCCAAAACTGTTTTGTGGTCAATTTTCAGTTCTTCAGCTACGTTGTAACTACTGATATGCCGATCTTTCTCCACTTTTTCAAAAATGACATCAATTTTATCCGTAATAGGGCGACCAGAGCGACGTGCATCTTTGACATCAATTTTTCCGGATTGATAACGCTTAAACTAAATTTGTGCTACTCTCATAGACTGCACTAGGTCCATAAATATCGCAAATTTGTTTCTCGGCTTGCGTTCCACATTTACCTTTTTTGTAGTAAAATTTTAAAATGTATCGAATATCTTCATTAGAATTACTCATCTTTACAGTACGAAAAACTGATAAAAATCACACATTTTCCTAATTTGAATTTGGAATAATCTTCTTTAAAATTTTCACTTTGAATGATACCAAGCCAGATACAAATAGTATAGCCAAAGAGATTTTATTACAAGTTCATACATACTATAATGCGAAAAGACTTTTTCCCCAACCTATTAATATGATGCCCAGGATTTTTTTTAAATACAAAAAACACATGTGGGCACAGATTGCTACAGATTGCTTCAAAGCGTTCTAACGTTTCATATATTATTAAAACAATTGCATTAACCTTTGCATTAAATTAAAGTTTAGGTGCAACTAAAACATGGCCATTAAAATATTGAAATGCGCCGTCAGCCCGAAACATATCGCTTTCCCGCACAGCCTTACTCTAGCTTGTACTTTGAAAGGTGCAAGTATGTCTTAAACTTTCAAAAATAACAGCAAGCTTTGCCCGTTTTCCACTGCGCTTTAGAATTCAACTTAGAAACAGTTAACAACTCAGAAACATAACCTCAGGACTCTGTTTTCATATAATAAAACAGTCGTATTGAATCACCGTTTCAGTTTGTAACTTAGTTTGTGCCGCAGCCCGGAATGTTTATTAATAACTTTGATTCTTCTATAATCTCTAATTTGAGATAATTGCGGATCTTAACATTAGATAGTTATTTCTTTATTTATTAAATTACTTGACACATATATATCCTGGGCCCTGGCCGGCTTCGAGAGGGTTCAAGGGTTTTACTATTATTCTAACAATAAAATTATACTCTCTTAAAAAGTAAGAAAATTAACAATTAAATTGTACAACTTTGCCAGTGAGGCAGTAAATCTCTCTTCGTCTCAACAAAACTATACACTACAGTTTGTTCGGAAAACTTGAAGTGAGGACTCGACGCTCCAGCGAGCACTCCTCGGGCGCTAGGCACTGGAGTAAGCGTGAGGACGACACCACTCCAAATAAACTTCTGTTTGCTTTATGGACCTTGAAATTTATTTCACATAATTATGCTATTTTAGGTAAGTAGAGTTCACATATTCTCATTCGACGCTTGCGTCGTCAAAAAGCTACATACTAAGTACCTTAAATGTGATCTATGTTGGTAAACTTTGTAATTATTTTGTAACTTATTTTAAATCCTGGTTAGTACAAAATACACATAGCACTCTAATTAAATGTACTTACTTCGATATAGGTCAGTGGAAGAAAATCCTAAATTTATAAAGATAGGAAAAAACGGTTCACAGGAAACATGTCGTCAATTTTAGTTTCTAGAATAACTGCTGCATTACAAGTATTAAAAAAAGTTGATACCCGAGCCGGAAATCCAACCTGCTCATTTTCATGCAGTAATCTTTTACGCTGGTATTTTAAGAATACTCAGAAAAGCCAGACGGTAAGTAGGTGAAATTATAAGTACTAACATAAGTAGGCTTATACCGTTTCATTATATAACAGCAATCACAGTAAACTCGTAACTAGGGAATGCAATCCCGACTCGAGATTGCAAATTCGAGATCCCGCGGGATTAGAAATATCAATCCCGCGGGATCCCGGAATTTTCGGGATCCCGTCTAGTTTAAAAAAAATGTTAAATTCGGATGACTGAAAAAGCTAATAACTGCTTGTTTGTGATAGTGAGGTTAACTAAAATAACATATTACTCGAAAGAAAATAAAAATTTTTATTCATTAATCTTACTAACTAAATAATTATCGTTACCTGTCGCTAATATTCGGAAATAGTCAGAATAGTTTTCTAACGCTGTTTGGCGTTCCTGCCGCTCGCGGTCGTCAGTCAGCGCGCCGCTTGCGCCCCGAGTGGACGTGTGTAGCGTCGCTGATCACTGCCGCCCAATCCCGTCAATCTCGAACGGGATCTGCGGATGATGCGTCGGGATTGATCCCGAAAATTACACGAGATCGGGATCGGGATTGCATTCCCTACTCGTAACGCGACAAGTTTATGTGTTTACGCACCGAGCTCACAACTACCACATCCATCTGTTTGTAAACTTTAAATTTTACTGACATTACTCTGTTACAGTAATTAGCACCTTGTTGTGTGCTTAGAGGAGACTGGCGAGTAATGGATTACGTTTGTGGAGTGAGTGTGTTTCATTTGACTCATTTGTTTGGGTAATCTGTTTGAGTAGTACTAATAAAAGATTAGGTATGCGGTGCATTGAATCATAAGGAAATGGTTACCACCTACGAGTTAACACTGTTACATACAGTTGAAGTCTGCCCACGCCAAGTTTCCTTTACTGCAGGAATGTTAGATTTATCATTAAAAATTCGACATGACCATAAACAATTTATTAGTAGCCTTATTGAGCAGCACTAGTGGATATTAAATTTCTTAATGTTGTCAAATGAATACCAGTTAACTCTTAATATTGTTTCATTTACCAGCAGAGCTGTAATTATTTATTGGCGACCTCAACACTTTCCGAACACAAAGAAACGGCTCTTTATTTTTTATTTTGGTTTTTCACGCAGTTTAATTAAACCACCAATGTCCTTTCGTCTGAATAATACATGAGAGCCTTCAAACAGCAATACTGTCTAATGTTATTTATATGTAAACGAGGCGGAGTCGGAACGGGACGGGACAGCGCCGGCCTCACTCGGTTAAGATCATTAGTTTGATTTTGTATTGTAATTTAGTTGTTGGTTTTGTCACTGTAGCTGTTTGAACGAATTGATCCACAGTCTTTTAGATTTTATGTTACAATATCTTGAGTTACTATTTTATAGTAGGTATCTTTAGGTATTAAATACGAACAAGAAATGTGAATACATGAAAACCTTTTATTTTCTTGAAAGTCTTTTCTTACGATAAATTTCGTATCTTATGATCAAATATCCATATTACTCGGTATCTTAAGATACTGTAAGATATACATATACATATATAAATTCACCGTGCGTGATATTCCATTGAATTGTATGGCGAGAGATATTTTATGTTATCATTTAAACCCGCTTTCTATACAACCTGTGCTCATTATCATAAGGTTAAGATGTTGTTCATATATACGTCATAATAATGCTAAAAATCTTTCTCAAAAATATTCGCATGTCTCAAGGACACACCCTCGCAAAAACCTCCCTTGCCTCAACATTTAGGGAGCGATGACAAATGCCAGCCCGGGCCGTAGCTCACAGTTATAGCTTGTACTGACCTTATTGATGGCCTATTGCCTGTGATTCCCAATAAATCCGAGAGATATCGGATCGTCCATTTCATTACAAGTTTTTCGACCTGTTTGTGGAATCTACTTTCACTAAAAACGGGATGTTTACCATGATTTGTGAGTTTTTAAGTATAAAGATATTTCGACGCAGTTGCATTCGCCATGATCACGAGTAAGTTGAATATGCTGCAGGGATTTTGTTATAAAAACATTTGTGTTAGATATAATATAATACATACTTAAATTTCTACTTTGAAACTAAAGACTCTATCGTTTGGAAATGTCTAAGCCGGGCTTGCACAACGATCCCTAAACGTATTTAGTGACTAAACATGTTTAAATTTGACGTAGGTTTTATAACTCCTTAAATCATATTTAGCCACGAAATTTCTATATTGTAGTTTTTCCATTTTATCCACTTCTTTATAATATCCTTCCTCTTTTCTGGCAGCCTGATTACTTAGCAGATTGGCCTTTGCTTAGCAGTGGGACTGATTGATGCACATTCTCGCCTAGTTCTCCGCAATCCTCTAAATCATTGTTCTTTAACTTTTTGTAACTTAATATACTTAGCTATTAATTTATATTTTTTTTTAGTGTGGTAACTTATATTTATCTATATATTCATATTTTTTGTAATTTTGGTACTGTGCGGGCAGTCATCCGTGATATCTTCATTTTTAAATGGTTCCCACGGCAGATCAGCGTTGTGCCAAAAGCACAACAAATGCTGAGTTGGACGCCTTTTTGTGATTACGGTCATTTATATAAAGGTAATTGTGAGACACACATTTGTTAGGTATTGCTGTTATTGTTTGTATGAATTTGTTCTCTTGTGTGTACCTTACTTGTGTGCCGTGTGTGTTTTGTACCGGCACAAATAAATGTTTTTTCTTTCTTTCTTTAGCCACTAAATGCGTTTAGGCATCCGTTGGACAAGTCCTCCTTAGGGTAATTAAAATTATTACGCATTCCGTAGGGCATTCCAATATCGGTAATTTTTAAATAAAATGAAAAACAATCTAAAGCTTCTAAACCATACAATATCAATACGCTTGTGAAAATAACGCTCCTTTCACATTATAAAAAACAAACTTCTTTTGTTTTGCTAATACTTAAATATTTGCGTTAGGCGTTTTATATAACTCAGTCTTACAAGCAGACTAACAACAAGTACAAAAAAGCGTTTATTTTAAAAGAATATTAAATTGCAACACACCTTACAGTTTATTTCACCTCAACAACAACATTTTATATTTGTAGTATAACGACATTCGTCACTTAGGCTGCCGCCCTAACGTTTGTCACGGCGGCGGCAGGCAGGGCGGGCGGCAGCGGCATCGGCAGTCGCCGCTCGAGGCCCGGTGGAAACGTACGCGCGCGGAGCGCGTCCGAACATTTCGAGCAACTTCGGACGAACTCTTATTGTGAATAACTTGTTACGAGTTAGAAGGGCTTAAGGTGAGTTTTTTGTTTTAGTTTATTAATGGTTTATGGTTGTTATGTAGTATGTAATGGAATTGAATCGAAGCCAGTCGAAGGTGTATTGTAGGTTCGATTCTCACAAAAATACTGTTGACGTTGTTCGTCGTTCTATATCGAATAATCCCTCAGTATCCAGGGCATGTAACAATTTTAAATAGTGTTTAACAATACTACTACTTAAGGCAGTTCATGAACGTTTTGCTGCTCAAACATTTGGTACCGGGCGATTTACAAGATAACGAATATGGGCAAGTTCGCTATGTTAAACTCGGTTGAATAACGATTTATTAATAACGAGACAGGAACAATCATAATTTTCCCAATAAAACCTTACCTATCTCCTTTGTTATGATACACAGTATATCTTTGTTATTTCATCAAGATCGGTCCAGCTATTTTTTCAAGAAAACCTATAAAACAGACAGACGGACAGAGTGACAGGCAGATAGAGTTACTTACGAATGTATATAGATATGGATGCTGATTCCGCCTTGTATGAGGATTGAAAATATAATTTAAATTGTTAAATAATGAAACGATGCAGATATTTTTGTGTTCCCTTTAGCTAATGGTGTAACAAAATTGAGATGATGGCTCTGTGGGTAAAATCCACAAATATTTTTAGCTGTACGCAGGCACTTGTACCTGGTACCCGGGAATTATAATATGGAACTATGAATGAATCATCATCATAATCATCAGCCGGAAGACGTCCCCTGCTGAACATAGGCCTCCCCCTTAGATCGCCACAACGGTAACCGTTTGCGCCCAACGGCTTCCAGCGATTCTTACTAGATTCTTACGAGAACCTTTCTTCCCCAACGGTTATCGGTTCTACGAGCGATGTGGCCTGCCCATTGCCACTTCAACTTGCTAAGTTTTAGAGCTATGTCGGCAACTTTAGTTCTTCTGCGGATTTCCTCTTTGCGGATTTTGTCACGCAAAGAAACCCCGAGCATACCATCTCCATATCACGTTGAGCGACCTTGAGCTTGTTCATGTGACCATGAGTAAAGGACCACGTTTCAGTGCCATAAGTCATCACTGGCAACACACACTGGTTGAAAACTTTAGTCTTCAAGCTCTGGGGAATTTTGGACGAGAAGATATCGCGAAGTTTCCCTAACGCTGCCCAGCCAAGTTGGATTCTTCGTGTGACCTCTTTGTTGAAGTTGGACTTACCTAATTGGACATTTTGTCCTAGGTATACATATTCGTCGACAACTTCGAGAGTATCGCCCTCAACAACTACCGGTACGGGTGCAACATGAATATTTGACATGATTTTCGTCTTTTCCATGTTCATTTTAATGCATTAATGAATTTGAATGAATAAGTAAATAAAAATTCTTTATTATACCTTACAAGCTATACACAACATATTTATAGAAATAGACAAATAAAAGTAAACATAATGGGCGGTCTTATCGCCTAACAAAGCGATCTCTTCCAGACAACCTTTAGATGGAGAGGATCATTGGTTAATGGAAGATTGGTTGAGGTGTAAAAAGAATAAACTTAATAATAGAAATTGAAATATTACTAAACCCTAAATAGTTATATACATACATATTAGGTACATAAATAATTTTAAATAAATAAAATAAATAAATATGTACTCACATACTTATACATATATTATTAATATTAGATATTAGATGAATCACGACTCTTCACAGAGATAAAAATTTTTGAGTCTAGCTTTAAATACGGAAGGTGAGGGGGATTTTTTAATGGAGACCGGCAAGGCGTTCCATAATCGGACAGCTTGGACGGAAAAGGAGTTTGCATAGAAACTGGTACTATGCATCGGGGTTTTGAGAAGGAGGTTTTCAGAGGATCGTAGTGTTAAGGAATTTGTGCAATGAAGGAACTCGAAGCGTTCCTTCAGATAACAAGGCGTGGAAGAAACTATATAATAAAAAGATCCCACTCGCATCTTCGCACGCATCGTTTGTCAATTAAAGTAACCTATGACTCAGTTCAGGTCATCATAATCTATATACCAACTTTCATCGAAATTGGTTCAGCCGTTTAGTCTAGAACTCTATACAAACAAACAGACAGATAGACATATTTACTTTTACTATATACTATCTCTCGTACAACTAGTCTATTCAGATACTGAATAGCACAATTTGACGATGTGAAGCAGCTGCGACGGATCGCTCGACATTCTGCGACGATATCGAAACTGTCGCGTCACGTATCGCGTTTATATCTTCCTCAGCAGTTGAACCAGCGATTTGATACAGAAAAACTACACATAATACCAACCAGTACCTAACTGCATAATATGTCAAAGTAAACTTCATCATCATCATCATCATATCAGCCGTAGGACGTCCACTGCTGGACAAAGGCCTCCCTCATTGATCTCCAGGAACTGCGGTTGGAAGCGGCCTGCATCCAACGCCAACATGCGGTTCTTACCAAGTCGTCTGCCCATCTTGTGGGTGGACGTCCTACGCTGCGCTTGCCGGTCCGTGGCCTCCACTCGAGAACCTTTCGGCCCCCTCGGCCATCTGTTCTGCACGATATATGGCCTGCCCATTGCCACTTCAACGTGCTAATCCGTCGGGCTATGTCGGTGTCTTGAGTTCTCCTACGTATCTCCTCATTTCTGATTCGATCCCGTAGAGAAACCCCGAGCATAGCCCTCTCCATAGCTCGTACGCAAAGTAAACTTACTTACATTTAAAGATAGTAAATTTATACATCAACACAAGTATTATTGATCGAGCGAAGCGATATCTCTAAGTCAACTTGGCCAAATCGGCGTTGTATGTATGTTTGTTTGTTTGAGAATAACTTTCGAAGCGTTGATCTGATCATAGTGAAATTTGATACATAGGTAGTAATAGTGATGGCACAATTTCGAGGTGACTAAATGAGCTAAAAATGTTGGGGGGTTGTTGAGATATTGGGGTTCAAGAGGGATAAAAAAAGTTAATATGAGACTATTAGGTCAAATGGGACGTCAAATGAAAGGTCTTTATTAGTACATTTTTATTAGTAGTAGAACGTAGGGCTTTTAGGCTTATAGGTGAGCAACATATGGCAGAGACTAAGACCCAAAGTCTCGAACACCGCCGTAAAGTTGCAAGCCTATCGATCTTTTACAGAATACATTTTGGGCAATGTTCCCAGCAACTATACGATCTGATCCCACCATCCCCCTTCCATCAAAGGACAAGCAGGCGCACGGCTCAGTACCATCCTTACGTAGTTGATATACTCGTACCACCCATTCGCACACACCGTTTTGGTTCTACGTTCTTGATGCGTACAGCTAAGGTATGGAACACTTTACCGACGTCTGTTTTTTCTAATAAATACGATCCGGGCCTCTTTAAGGTAAGAGTGAATAGGTTTCTTCTAGATCTTCGTGCTACATCTTAGACCACATCATCGCTTACCATCAGTTGAGATTGTGGTCAAACGAAGTTCTATCATGTTAAAAAAACGTATTGACTCCGTTTTTATTTTTAGTAAAGCCTTTATAGTTTTTGAGTTATTAGCCATTATAGAAACTGAACTATCACAAAGTTCACAGGGTACACCAGTCAACCCACAGTGCTGTAGTTTGATATGCGTGTATCTTAGGTGACACAAATATAGGCAAATGTCTGAAATCCAGAATAACTGCAATTTGTACCCCAAAAAAGAGTAACCATGACATGAACTCCCGTTACCTGTATTTAAATGAAACTGTAGGTTAGTTGGTTATGTATTTCGTGGCATTATTTTGATAGTCAAAGATTACAAATAATATTCTTTTATTTTAATCGGAGACTCGTGAGATCTAAGTTCGGGGCGAACCACTAGTTAACTAGTTAGAAAGTAACTCTGTCTATCAGTCTGTTTGTTATGTTTATACGACTAAACGGCTGGACTGATTTTGAAAATAAATTGTATATAAATAGGCTATGATCTGGATTGTGACACATGGTTTTTTTTATTGACAAAAAACGCGTGCGAAGCCACGGGCGGAAGCTAATGTCAAAATAAACGGTTTTAATGGTTTCTTGTTAACATATTTTGGTTGTGTTACAAATCAATAACAACTATTATCAAGCCCTATCAAATGATTTCGTGTGGTCTGAAACCTTCGACACTAGGGTTGATCACACTTAAACAAACTTTCATACAAGCTCAATTGAAACATGATTTGACTAGGAGATACGGAACTAGCTAGTTTCTAGTACCATCTACCACATATGTGTATCCACACTACACATATAATATGTCCCTACTCTAATATATAACACCAATAATTGTAGGACTTATTTTGGCTTAAAATTTTAAGAAGATGAACTTACGACTACATTAAAACTCATAAACAAAACGTTTATGTTCAAAACAAACAATGATTTTAATTACATTCCAACTTCCGGGCTAACAATGTACACGACTCAAATAAAAACATATTTGAAAATACCCATATTTCCCTGTTTTACGATTTTCCGGGATTAACGGGCGTATTACCACTAACATAAACCCGTATACAATACGACCGAAATCGTGTTTTACTCACATAAATCTCGCCAGACTGACGGACAATAAGACTTTCAAACGCAAACTTAAACCATCAAATGCAAAGAACTCTATTACAAACACTCAAGGGCGAGATTTAAACGTTTCATTGCAAAGATAAAGGTGTTCTAAAAGTTAGTCAGTTATTTGGTAACTTTCCCCATTGTGACGTGTCACCATCTCCCCCCTTACCCCTAACCTTACTCTTGCAACTTCTAACTTGAGGTGTAATTAGGCCCGGCCCTGAAGGGAGGAGTCATTCTTTGCAACTTTGAAAATTTAAGAAAAAAAAGTTTAGCCCATGTTGCTTATCTTCGTCGTTATACTGAGTGACTTTATAAATAAATGTTTATGTTTGTTGACTATAACTTATATTAAAAGCCATCTACTCCTACAATTAGTAAACGGAACTAGTTCGTTCTTAGAACTAAGCTAAAAAGCAATGTAGCAATGTCCACAACGACAACAAAGAAGCATCTACTGAAAATGTACCGTCATTTCAATTCTAAAATGTCCTCGATATAAATGCCCCTTATTTTGCAATACACTCACTGTAACATCTGTAAACGGCTTCCTAAAAGCAGCTCTCAAGTACCAAGAGCACGAGTATTCCAGAAGCTTCTTAAAATGCTCCCGTCGCTTGCATTAAATCTGCCAAAGGCTTCGAAATATCGAGCATTAAATGCAGTGGAAAGAGTGCTGCTATTATTTATTCTGTGTCCGAGCGCTCAAACACTTGAAAGGGAGGCTGCTAGCCGAGTGTTCTCACATTTTAAATAACACTTATAGTTGACTAGCATTGCTCACAACTTTGTATAAATGTTATGAACAAATGTAATACTAACTTTTGAAACTATCAAACGGGATATTTACCATGATTTGTGAGTATTTGAGTATCCCGATATTTCGGCGCAGTTGCATGCGCCATGATAACGGGTAAACTGAAGTCTTTGCGAGTAGGTAGTTATTGGCAGATATAACGATCTACCCTCTTTCTTAGTCCATTGCTAGGAATTAATTCGCTAATTCTATTACTACCACCGGCTTCATTCTTGATCATAACTCGATTCCGACACACAACACTCACGGTATCAGGACGCGTAATTGACACTTCACTTCTTCTGTTCTTACACATTCTCACCACAGGATTCCAGGCTCCAGATAATTGAAAACCATCTTCACGATTGAAATTCTTGTGTTTGGCAATCTCAATTGCCTCTTGAACCAGTCTTGGCATGTAATGTCGCTCAGTTGAGATTACTTGTGGGTTGTGTAGCTCGATCCAGTGGTTTGAGCCTGAGTCCAGCAGATGTTCCGCTAAGGCAGACTTTTGTCTGTCAACATTCTTCACCGCCCTGATATGTTCCTTCACCCGACAAGCTATTGTGCGTTTGGTTTGACCAATATAAGAACTCCCACAGCTACAGTCTTTTTTATACACTCCTGGTTTTTCTAGTGGAAAACAATCTTTTGGTGAGCGCAGGTAGTGTGTAATTTTCTTTAAAGGAGTAAAGATGGTCTTAAGTGAAATTTTTTGTAGAATGTTTGCGATTTTATCTGTCACTCCTTTAACATATGGTAGAAAAGCAGGTTTTCGTTCCACTCTGCAACTGTGGGCTTTAGGTCTTGGTCGTCGACCGTGCTGCGCCGAAATATCGGGATACTCAAATACTCACAAAGCATGGTAAATATCCCGTTTTTAGTATAAAAAAAATTTGATACTGTCGTACATCGTGTAAAAATGTTATTTGTTATCATTAATATACACAGCTTTCACTACGGAAGTGTCAATGCGATAATCAACGGGCAAGCATAGTATCGAAACATTAAAAACAGCATTTTCATACAAAAGTTGTTGTTTTCACTCATACAGGTTTCATTCCAAAGTCAAAATTGATACAAAGAGAACATACTATATTTTCCTTAAATTTTTGGATGTGGTACGAGTATTTTTACACTCTTCGTACCATACTATACATTGCTTTTGATTTAGTTTTCGAAGCATCTGCCATTTTTGTTGTGAAGACTCAAAATCATTAAACAAATAAGTATGGGTCATGTTTAAAGTCCGATCAATCAGTCCACAGCAAGCTATTTGCGTGAAACGTAAAAAACGCACTAATTTTTAAATGTTTACATTATAAATTGCAAATCAAAAATAACATAGTATTATGAAACGAATAGATAAGTAACTCAACAGGTGATTGATTAACATTTTAATATCAATGCAAACACTGATAGTGATAAATGACAAGTGGCAATCGGCCCGTATTTGCTCTTCAAATAAAGCGCATTCAATGGACTCGATTGCACAAATACTTATGCGAATCTTTATTTGAATTCAAATACTTACAAATTGATGTTTACCTACAAATATTAAAGCTGGAATTTCCTGGATAGTGGAGGTCGTTATTTGATAGATGTAAAAGCAGTTATCGCATTTTGAACCTTATTAATACTAGCCTCATCTCACTCAACTGGAGTTTGATTGCTACTTGTATGGACTATTATGTTATTTAATCGCCATATAATATACTTAATAATACGTTTACAACAGACAAAGGACTAGCACTAGGGATCTAAAAGCTTCAATGGTATAATTATCATGAAAATTCCTTTTTTTCTGAGTCGGAGGTCAAAAATACAAATTGAGTTACTCGCCGGTATAACGTCTGCCGCTATCCTAGAAATCCCCATAAATACCTATAAATGTAAGCACTCCATATAATTGAATGCACTTTGTCCGTTTGCCGAAGTCATCCCGCCGTCATGCGTCAGTTCACTATTGACTCTCGTTGTTTTGTGTCTGTCCGTCTGCGGAAGGTAATTAAGTTGGTATAAGGGTCTATTAATTATCTTGCTATTGGAGATAAGTGGCCTTTCAACTAATTAAATCAAGTTGTTCTGATAATACAGACACATGAGACTTTTACCTGTATGTCTCAGGAGGACGGGCGCAATGTAATAGACTAGATCTAACTTGGATATGACCTGTGAGGTTTTTCAATTATTATAGGTATTAACAGTAACCAATTAAAATCAGGTGGACATGTCTAAAAACCACCGCTGTTAAACTAGCTTTCTATTTAAAAAAAAAACTGCATCTATATCGTTCCATCCATTTGGGAACGATGCTACATAGAGACACAGATACACACAAATAGACAAACAGCAAGCGATATGCACCAAACTTATAGGACCTCTCCTTTTGTCTCGGGGGTAAATATTTACATGATAGGATTGTTATGTGTGTGTGTTAATGCCAAAAACGAATCGTGTAGCATTCGACTGATACCATAAAATGTCTTCAATATAACAGCAGGTATGACGGCAAATAATACTAACTATTACTTCATGAGAGTATCCACTGGCACTTGTAAACCATAAATTGGAACTCTAGCAGCTGTCGCTAATCGACCCGTAGAAGTCTAGCACAAGTGAACAGCTGATAGAGATCACTAAAATTACCAATGATTTAAATATGAGCGGAATTGATCAAGTGTTAACAATATTCTAGAGCAATATTCCATTTTATTTATTTCAGTTGAAAATTAAACATATCTTATGTTAGTCGTACAATGGTTTTAGCGAGAGAGAGAGAGAGCTACAATCATGCCGTGGCCGTAATCAAAAGCGATTAGACTTGATTACCTAAATGTTTACCTTCAAGTGTCTCTAACAAATTTATTTCCATTAAAAACTAGGCATATAAACTTTTCAAAGAGTAACGTAAAAAGCATTTCCAACACATTATTTTCTGTCCCACAAGTAACTAAAAAGTTTTCGTAGACATTTCCAAGCAGTTGAACGGTTCTTCTTCACACCGCAGGAGACTTTCCACTTAGCTTGAATTTTTCCGACGAGCGCTCGACAGAGTCCCAGTTGTGAAGAGTCGTTCATGTCGTAACAAGTCTACAGTTGCTGTTGGTTCAAGGATTCGATTTAAATAAAAAATTAAAATATCGACAGTACGAGACAAGGTTTGAAGACTCTAAAATATGTGACAACGACCGAAATACTGCTGATAATGTTTGTAGACTTAACATAACAGCGGTACCTGGTGTATCGCACTGCTAAAATATTGTATTTATTTGTTTAGGCACACATTACACTTAACAATTCAAATAAATATTTTTGATCATAGTTCTAATGATCTGACTTGGAACAAACACGCAGAGAGGTAAATGCTTCTTGACTAACCGTTACCTTATCATCAACATCAGCATATCCATAGGACGTCCACAGAACCGCCAGCTAAGCAAACGAAAAGTGTATTCATGTATATACAGATCAGTAATCAAATAAAAATCAAAAAACTTGTACAATGATAAAAAGTCTGTTACACTGTGGTATAAGCCTATTAGGTACTTCTTCGATTGTTTTAAAGTTGGCAACTTTGAGTCGCGTTATTCAGCCCTCCAACCTCCGTTCCCCTCACAATAACTCAGCAAGGCAAGTGCTAAATCACCCGAAACATGCTCTTCGAACTTTGTATGATGAACTCTATCCCTTCGTGTTCTACCTTCATATATCTTAAGAAATTATAGCTCAAACAATCCTCGTATATTCAGGGCAAAAATATAAGACAATTTCAGAACCAGAAAATGTTTCATGCCATTGATAGTTAATGGTTTACTTCAAGATAAATAAACTATACCACAATTTAATTCTGAAAACTTGAAAAATAAACACTGCGGTTTACAATGGGGAGTTCATTGTCTAGTCTCAATCGGCAATGTTCGTAAATACCGCTTTCTCCGCAGCAATAAATATCGACGCTCGCCCTAAACCATTATTTGCATACAAACTGTCCTCACCTTGCCTAGTCTTCTCAAATACGACTTCCCATAACCTTCATTTAAGGCAGTAACCCCCCCCCCCCCCCCCCCCCAAGGAACTCGTATTATAGATTCTCTCTACCTATACAGCGATGTGGATAGCAGGTAGCAATGTGGAAAAATTATCTCTTGAGTGTAGTTTGAGCAGCTCAGTTGCGCTAAACTGCTATGATTTAGTCATTTAAAACAACTGTACTTTACGAAGTTTGGTAGTGGGTTCTGCTGTTATTAGCGAATTCTGAGTTCAGGTCATTATTTTAATCTGTGGTTTAGTGCTTTTAGTTGAAATTGTTCCCACAACGCCAGTTTTGTGTCAGTTAGTGTTCTCTTAAACTAATGAGATTTCACTGGCACCGATTTCTGACTTTATAATGCTTAAATGCGTTTTCTTTCTACATTCAGCATTGTAGTAGTCAGATTTAAATGGTTAGTTTCGTTTTGATATATTCTGACTGCTCTGAAGTTAGTTCACCGTGAAATGAGTAAGCTTATTCAGTTGAGTAAGACGACTATCTAATGTAAAAGACGAAAAGACGTGACAAATTGAGTTCCTTAAAATTCAAATGGTATCATTATTTGACTCCTATTTAAGATTTACTTTAAAAGAACAAGCTTTGTAAGTTAAATGTGAAAGATCACAAGAGATCTAATAAGTCAACAGCCGGCGAGGGTGAGGGCAGGTAAGCAAGGGTTGTTGAGGCCTGTTTAATTAAAATGCCTAATGAGTGTACCCTCTGCCCCGTTTTTATTTTGTTTTACCGCGGTGGGGTCGTGGTGATGAACTGATACACCAGCGCTATCGCCGACCACCTATCTTAGATCAACAATTGTGCTTTTTGTGTCACTGGCACTTTCCTCACGATGTATTCCTTCGCCGTTATGAAAAGGATGGAGCCGATGGATCTAGCAAAGGAATGTCATTAAACTATGAGTTAGATTCCGCTTTAAAGCTTTTAGAGTGGCATACTCTAATTTGTTTTATATTATTGTGATTATGGATAATAATTATCTGAAATAAATGAATACAATACAATAATGACATTCCTTTGCTAGATCCATTGGCTCCATCCTTCTCATAACGGCGAAGGAATACCGTGCGTGAGGGAACTAGCATGTCTTGAAACCAAAAATTCGATGGCATAATGCCATGAGGTTAGTATTCTAATAAGCGGCGATGGGCTTGCAACCTGTCATATGAATGCATAACATATACAATAGAAAGAACTACTACAATATATGTATATGCATAATAGGCGAAGTCTCAAACCTAGTAATATCTTCATGCCTGATTTTCTTTTTGAGGTCAAAAGTTTTTATAGTTGGGTAGAGATATTCCGCTTTCATCATCTTTCTGCCCTTAACCCACATTACCTGCACCAAAGCATCAGCGATTGATAGCACGTTTTACAGCACGGCTGTATTGTAAGAAAAGCTTTATATGTGAATATTCGAGCGAGTCGTTGGCATCCGTCGGTGGCTCGCTGCCGCGAGTGCCGCGTCCGCTCCTTCGATAGACTGGATGTAACCACCGCCGCCGCCGCCGCCGCTAGTTTGTGCTCGACACAATGAACACGCGCACTCCACCCATCACTGGTCCGTAATAAAGAGTTTCAGAGATCACTAGTTGAATTAGTTTTGTCCACAAGCGTCGGGTTTACTGAACATTTACCATTGTATCAATGAGATATATAATAGCTTATCAGTTGTGGTACATACCTCCGTGGCGCAGTGGGTGTATAGCCGGCTGAGACGCAGGGGGTACGGGGTTCGATTCCCGCCGTTGAACAAATGTTTGCATGATCTACAAATATTTGTTCCGGGTCTGGATGTTTTTCTATGTATTATAAGTATGTATTTACAAAAAAAACGTATATAAGTATTCTATCAGTTATCTGGTTCCCATAGTACAAGCTCTGCTTAGTGTTGGGCTAGATAGCGCTGTGTGAAATGTCTATCAATATTTATTTTATTTATACAAGCACCGGTTATAAAAGGTGATGTTAAGACGATTGTTAGCCCTTGGGTAAGATTACCAATTCTAGCAAGTATTCTGATTTCTAGGGTTACCTACGCAGGGCCACTCACTAATTTGAATAATTTAGGGCATTGTTAAATGGGAGCTAAAATTATCAAACCCCCTTTACCAGCATTTTTAACTAATATTAGACAAATAAAACGCTTATCAGTTAATGTTATTGAAAACTACTTTCTATATTGTCTTATTGTCACAGACAATACAGGTTGTTTGGTAATATACTGACGATATTCAGGGGATGTTTTCTCAAAACATAAAATAAGACTTCTCGGAAAAAACCTACTAGTTATATATACAAATTTTAAAGAAAATCGACTAAGTTTAGGTAATTAATTCGATATAAAACTTACTGCCTAAGCTTGCAGTCGACATCCAAAAATAAAGGCATTAATCCACAAAAGCGTAGATTTGCTACTTATATCCTTTAAGCGCTCTCTGCTTAGAACTTCGATGTGAATGTACTGTAGAAAATAAGACATGCCGCTTGACCGTTTCCATTAAAGCTGAGCGGAGAGATGTCGGAATATCGATATACTATTAGTTATTTTCCCATGGTATTCTCATCTCTACAAATCTACGCTTAGGTGGACATTGGCCTGGAAACGCCTAGAAATTGTGAACCCGGGATTGGTTATCTGCAAACTGCCCACTTTAGCCACGGTAAACTTATTGAAATTATTTCAATTAGGTAGGTACCTACTTTATCCAATTCTTTGAGAGATGTGTATCTAGTGCATTGTCAAAATTTGATGGGTCTTTTTTCAATTCTGGTTTCTGCCGAAGAAGAAGAGAAGAATAAGAATAATGTTTAATTCACCAAAAAGAACATGCAAATTACATACCTACTAAATTTAAAACTAAAAACAAACAAAGGCAATAACATCTGTGATTTAATGAGTAGGTATCATTGGGTCATAGCCATGTTTACAAAACAAAGTAACTATTGGGGGCGGCGAGCTCAAAGGATCGAGGCGGCACCT
Source organism: Philereme vetulata (assembly GCA_918857605.2). NCBI lineage: Eukaryota > Metazoa > Arthropoda > Insecta > Lepidoptera > Geometridae > Philereme > Philereme vetulata. The sequence continues at coordinate 6,355,662 of OU975423.1, read as the reverse complement.
TTGACTAACGGCTTATTCTTTCTAGTTCTTTTTGATATGCCGCGCGAAGGGATGTACGGCTTAGAATACCCCGCTACACCGGTTACCGGTATTAACTTAAATCTTTGAATTGATTGTATTTGAATTAAATCTTTTTTTTAATCGAGTGTAGCGAGATCTCTAAATCAACTTAGGCAAATCGCCGTTGTTAGTTTGTATGTTCGTTTGTCCGAGTATAACTTTCGAAGCGTTGATCCAATGATCGTGACTATCAAAATATTGCCACAAAATAAATAACCAAACAACTTGACCTACAGTTTCACTAAAATTACAGATAACGGGAGTTCATGTGAATTGGTTATTCTTTTTTGGGGTACAAATTGCAGTTATTCTGGGTTTCAAACTTTTGCCTTTTGTGTCACTTAAGCTACACGCATACCAAATCACAGCACGGTAGGGTCAATGGTGTACCCTGTGAATTTTGTCAAAGTTCAATTTTTATTATGGCTAATAACTCAAAAACTATAAAAACTACCAAAAATAAAAACGGAGTCTAAATGTACCAATAAATATTTCATTTGAGGTCCCACTTGACCTAATAGTTTCATTTAGAACCGCAATATCTCGACAAACCCCAACTTTTTTAGCTCATTTAGTCCCACCAAAATTGCGCCATCACTACCTACATACATATGTATAAAATTACACGATAATCGGATAAACGCTTCGAAAGTTATCCTCGGACAAACATACATACATACATACAACGCCGATTTGCCCAAGTTGATTTAGAGATCTCGCTTGGCTCGATCAATAATTACACTACATTGTTTCCACAGTTCTGAGTCGAAACGGTTAAGTCTCATGTGCCTGTAATTTCACCGATACCCTTACCCTTCAAACCGGAACACAAAAATGCGAGTTTACTATTTGATAGCAGAAATAGGTATGGTGGTAGTACTTTCCCGTACAAACTCTTTCATAGAGAGCTCTAATACTACTAACAGATTGTATGACAGATTGACCTACGCGTATTTTGTAAAACTAGTTCGGTTTTGATTTACGATGTTTTCAACAAGCTTTTATTAGGTCGACCTGTGTATCCTAACTAGCTAATCCAATTTCGGATCGTCCAACACCGAAAGTCAGAACCGGTATTGATACCTTTCCGGTAATGTTTTCCCAGCCCTAGTTTAAGAAGGCGGGCACTTTGGCACGTGTCGGCGTCCGCGCAATTAATTAATATTTTGAATCAGTAATTCATTTCATTTCTAATTGTGCGGACAGATTTAGAAAAATTGCGATGCTTAACTACAGGTACTCCAATCAGGAGTACCTGAACATGACAATGTGTTACACGGAATGTGGTCCTGTCAAGAACGCAGGACTTTTATCAGATATGGCACGGAACTCGGCAGGGCACGCGGACTGTTCCGCGGCACAGGGAGAGCAGTGACATCCAGACCCGTGTTGAGGCGGGCAGGCCACCTCGCTATTCAGCGCGCTTCAAGGAGATGTTGGAATTTTTTGAAGAAGACCCGCTAGCGAGCACTTGTGACGCGGCCCCGTGTACGGTGATAGCGCTACCTATGGGTGAAGTCTTAGGGAGGAAGGCCAGCACCCGTATAGTTTTACACCAGTGCAGGAGCTCTGGACTCCTGACTACGAGACCAGAATGCGGTTTTGTTTGTGTCTGCTGCAGCACGGACATTGGAAGATCGACAAGGACTACGATCGGCGAGTGCGCGAATACCTGGGCAGTGCTTATGGTAATCGATGGATTGGGCGCGGAGGGCCGGTTGCACAGCCTGCACGCTCACCGGACTTAATCCCCTTAGACTTTTATTTGTGGGGTAGGGTAAAGGACTATGGCCATACAATAGACTAACGATGACCATACAATAGAAAGTGACTTAGAACGCGAATTGTGAACGCTATTAATGTGGTGCGAAGTGACAGAGTCACGTGTTGGCACGAGATCGTGTGCATTGCTTTGGCCGTGCTATTCTTCCTAGACTCTAGAGCAAGAAGGTACGTGCAACAACTTTTGTGAATAAAATAGTGTAGCTATACTTATCTGTGATAATAACTGTTGGTAACTAGTGTAAGTGTCTGTGTAACTGTACATTCTGTAAATAGGTACCAACTAAATGTCGTAAATAACTGATAGCTATGTTGTACATATTTTGTAGGTACATAGGTAGCTAATGAACTTTTAAACACGCCAAATTATCGTTGATAAAGTGAAGGCACCTCCTACTTACCTCTCGATTTGAGGTAAGAGCTACCTACTACTTTTTCACGTTAATTTATCAGTCGACAGCCTAAAAAAAGTGTGTTGGAAAGCTCGAGTTTACCTAAATTGATTAGGTACTTCATTTTGAATGGAATAAATCTTTTAAAATACTACTTCAGCTGTTTTTTATTATTAAATTTTTCTCTGTAGTTTAGCTAGTCATTGCAAAGATCACGTCTACCCTATCTAATTTAGTCTTGGTCACTCTGCCTGAGTGAGCGGTAGGCATTTGTGAAACGCCACCTGGGCTCTAATACCTATCTATCTCAACCTAATCACTGCACTGACGTAGGTACCTACCTAGCTCACAGTGACCAAAAAAGAACTAGTGAGTGACACGTCGAATTAAATTAATGTAGGTAGGTACCTACCTAGGTTAGGCCAAAAATACCTGTCTTCCGACCTATCATAATTCGAGTCAGTGACACCGATCGCTTGTAGGTACTACACTGGACCAAGAAAGAACAAGCGAATGTAGAGGCACCTGTAGGGATATTTTTTTACCTAGTAGCTACGTCTTACCTATTTATAACTCAAAACGTAGATCTATGGTAGGCTAGTACCTACTACCGTAGGCAGGCATGTATTTTTGATATCTCTTTCGGAAATGGCTGCGGGTTTCGGTTTAGAAAGGGACAACAAGAGATATCTCGAGACGTCACCAGTCTGTGGTTAGATGGCAAGCATTATGCAATAGCACAACATAAGTTTATTAAAGTGTTTGTTTTAACATGCTAAAATAAATTTCACATTTCTTTGGTAAACATTTCACAAATTTATTTATTATGCTCATCTAAACAACCCCTTTCATTTTTTTGCATATATTACCAAACTCCCTATATACATGTGTTAATGCTTTCAATGTGTTAAGAGTATGTTGTGTGTTGCAGGAGAACGGGCGAGCGGTGCCAGTGCTCGTGGTGGTCGCGCTCTCGGGGGTCAAGGTATGCGACCCCGAGGATCAGGTGAGTGTCACTCATTCACAATATTATAAATAAAAAAAAACAAAAATGTTTTATTTTTATTATACCAACCTTTAAAATTCTGGTTGAAGCCCTGGCTCCTGAACTAGCGTGAGCTGTATGTCAGAAGTCAGTTTCTTCCCACATTAAATGATAAAGAAAATACATAAGTGGTACAATAGTTACAATTATAGATAAACAGTCAATTGATACTACAATGATAGTTATATACTCAATACAATTTAGGTAGATTGTGTACGAATCCTGGTGTATAATTAAGTGTATATCCATTTATTTATTTTTAAACCTAACTTTATTAAATAATATAAATGTATTTCTGTGTTAGGGTAAAACTAAAACTTAAAAATGATGAAGTGTCTGTGGATTCAGGTGTGTCTGTTATATTCGCCATTATTAGATAAATCTATTGTAAAATTGTTAATAAATTTTCTGTTTCAATGTATGTTAATGTACTTAACCATTCTTTAAGTTTAGGTTATAACTGATAGGTAGAGAGTTCTTTAAGTTTAGGTTATAACTGATAGGTAGAGAGTTCTTTAAGTTTAGGTTTTAACTGATAGGTAGAGAGTTCTTTAAGTTTAGGTTTTAACTGATAGGTAGAGAGTTCTTTAAGTTTAGGTTATAACTGATAGGTAGAGAGTTCTTTAAGTTTAGGTTTTAACTGATAGGTAGAGAGTTCTTTAAGTTTAGGTTATAACTGATAGGTAGAGAGTTCTTTAAGTTTAGGTTATAACTGATAGGTAGAGAGTTCTTTAAGTTTAGGTTATAACTGATAGGTAGAGAGTTCTTTAAGTTTAGGTTATAACTGATAGGTAGAGAGTTCTTTAAGTTTAGGTTATAACTGATAGGTAGAGAGTTCTTTAAGTTTAGGTTATAACTGATAGGTAGAGAGTTCTTTAAGTTTAGGTTTTAACTGATAGGTAGAGAGTTCTTTAAGTTTAGGTTATAACTGATAGGTAGAGAGTTCTTTAAGTTTAGGTTTTAACTGATAGGTAGAGAGTTCTTTAAGTTTAGGTTATAACTGATAGGTAGAGAGTTCTTTAAGTTTAGGTTATAACTGATAGGTAGAGAGTTCTTTAAGTTTAGGTTTTAACTGATAGGTAGAGAGTTCTTTAAGTTTAGGTTATAACTGATAGGTAGAGAGTTCTTTAAGTTTAGGTTATAACTGATAGGTAGAGAGTTCTTTAAGTTTAGGTTTTAACTGATAGGTAGAGAGTTCTTTAAGTTTAGGTTATAACTGATAGGTAGAGAGTTCTTTAAGTTTAGGTTTTAACTGATAGGTAGAGAGTTCTTTAAGTTTAGGTTTTAACTGATAGGTAGAGAGTTCTTTAAGTTTAGGTTATAACTGATAGGTAGAGAGTTCTTTAAGTTTAGGTTATAACTGATAGGTAGAGAGTTCTTTAAGTTTAGGTTATAACTGATAGGTAGAGAGTTCTTTAAGTTCAGGTTTTAACTGATAGGTAGAGAGTTCTTTAAGTTTAGGTTTTAACTGATAGGTAGAGATTTCTTTAAGTTTAGGTTTTAACTGATAGGTAGAGAGTTCTTTAAGTTTAGGTTTTAACTGATAGGTAGAGAGTTCTTTAAGTTTAGATTATAACTGATAGGTAGAGAGTTCTTTAAGTTTAGGTTTTAACTGATAGGTAGAGAGTTCTTTAAGTTTAGGTTATAACTGATAGGTAGAGAGTTCTTTAAGTTTAGGTTATAACTGATAGGTAGAGAGTTCTTTAAGTTTAGGTTTTAACTGATAGGTAGAGAGTTCTTTAAGTTTAGGTTTTAACTGATAGGTAGAGAGTTCTTTAAGTTTAGGTTTTAACTGATAGGTAGAGAGTTCTTTAAGTTTAGGTTATAACTGATAGGTAGAGAGTTCTTTAAGTTTAGGTTTTAACTGATAGGTAGAGAGTTCTTTAAGTTTAGGTTTTAACTGATAGGTAGAGAGTTCTTTAAGTTTAGGTTTTAACTGATAGGTAGAGAGTTCTTTAAGTTTAGGTTATAACTGATAGGTAGAGAGTTCTTTAAGTTTAGGTTTTAACTGATAGGTAGAGAGTTCTTTAAGTTTAGGTTTTAACTGATAGGTAGAGAGTTCTTTAAGTTTAGGTTATAACTGATAGGTAGAGAGTTCTTTAAGTTTAGGTTTTAACTGATAGGTAGAGAGTTCTTTAAGTTTAGGTTTTAACTGATAGGTAGAGATTTCTTTAAGTTTAGGTTTTAACTGATAGGTAGCGAGTTCTTTAAGTTAAGGTTTTAACTGATAGGTAGAGATTTCTTTAAGTTTAGGTTTTAACTGATAGGTAGAGAGTTCTTTAAGTTTAGGTTTTAACTGATAGGTAGAGAGTTCTTTAAGTTTAGGTTTTAACTGATAGGTAGAGAGTTCTTTAAGTTTAGGTTATAACTGATAGGTAGAGAGTTCTTTAAGTTTAGGTTTTAACTGATAGGTAGAGAGTTCTTTAAGTTTAGGTTTTAACTGATAGGTAGAGAGTTCTTTAAGTTTAGGTTATAACTGATAGGTAGAGAGTTCTTTAAGTTTAGGTTTTAACTGATAGGTAGAGAGTTCTTTAAGTTTAGGTTTTAACTGATAGGTAGAGAGTTCTTTAAGTTTAGGTTTTAACTGATAGGTAGAGAGTTCTTTAAGTTTAGGTTATAACTGATAGGTAGAGAGTTCTTTAAGTTTAGGTTTTAACTGATAGGTAGAGAGTTCTTTAAGTTTAGGTTTTAACTGATAGGTAGAGAGTTCTTTAAGTTTAGGTTATAACTGATAGGTAGAGAGTTCTTTAAGTTTAGGTTTTAACTGATAGGTAGAGAGTTCTTTAAGTTTAGGTTTTAACTGATAGGTAGAGATTTCTTTAAGTTTAGGTTTTAACTGATAGGTAGAGAGTTCTTTAAGTTTAGGTTTTAACTGATAGGTAGAGAGATCTTTAAGTTTAGGTTTTAACTAATAGGTAAAGATTTCTGTAAGTTTAGGTTTTAACTGATAGGTAGAGAGTTCTTTAAGTTTAGGTTATAACTGATAGGTAGAGAGTTCTTTAAGTTTAGGTTTTAACTGATAGGTAGAGATTTCTTTAAGTTTAGGTTTTAACTGATAGGTAGAGAATTCTTTAAGTTTAGGTTTTAACTGATAGGTAGAGAGTTCTTTAAGTTTAGGTTATAACTGATAGGTAGAGAGTTCTTTAAGTTTAGGTTTTAACTGATAGGTAGAGATTTCTTTAAGTTTAGGTTTTAACTGATAGGTAGAGAGTTCTTTAAGTTTAGGTTTTAACTGATAGGTAGAGAGTTCTTTAAGTTTAGGTTATAACTGATAGGTAGAGAGTTCTTTAAGTTTAGGTTTTAACTGATAGGTAGAGATTTCTTTAAGTTTAGGTTTTAACTGATAGGTAGAGAGTTCTTTAAGTTTAGGTTTTAACTGATAGGTAGAGAGTTCTTTAAGTTTAGGTTTTAACTGATAGGTAGAGAGTTCTTTAAGTTTAGGTTTTAACTGATAGGTAGAGAGTTCTTTAAGTTTAGGTTATAACTGATAGGTAGAGAGTTCTTTAAGTAAGTTTAGGTTTTAACTGATAGGTAGAGAGTTCTTTAAGTTTAGGTTTTAACTGATAGGTAGAGAGTTCTTTAAGTTTAGGTTTTAACTGATAGGTAGAGAGTTCTTTAAGTTTAGGTTATAACTGATAGGTAGAGAGTTCTTTAAGTTTAGGTTTTAACTGATAGGTAGAGATTTCTTTAAGTTTAGGTTTTAACTGTTAGGTAGAGAGTTCTTTAAGTTTAGGTTTTAACTGATAGGTAGAGAGTTCTTTAAGTTTAGGTTATAACTGATAGGTAGAGAGTTCTTTAAGTTTAGGTTATAACTGATAGGTAGAGAGTTCTTTAAGTTTAGGTTATAACTGATAGGTAGAGAGTTCTTTAAGTTTAGGTTTTAACTGATAGGTAGAGAGTTCTTTAAATTTAGGTTATAACTGATAGGTAGAGAGTTCTTTAAGTTTAGGTTTTAACTGATAGGTAGAGAGTTCTTTAAGTTTAGGTTTTAACTGATAGGTAGAGAGTTCTTTAAGTTTAGGTTATAACTGACAGGTAGAGAGTTCTTTAAGTTTAGGTTATAACTGATAGGTAGAGAGTTCTTTAAGTTTAGGTTATAACTGATAGGTAGAGAGTTCTTTAAGTTCAGGTTTTAACTGATAGGTAGAGAGTTCTTTAAGTTTAGGTTTTAACTGATAGGTAGAGATTTCTTTAAGTTTAGGTTTTAACTGATAGGTAGAGAGTTCTTTAAGTTTAGGTTTTAACTGAAAGGTAGAGAGTTCTTTAAGTTTTGATTATAACTGATAGGTAGAGAGTTCTTTAAGTTTAGGTTTTAACTGATAGGTAGAGAGTTCTTTAAGTTTAGGTTATAACTGATAGGTAGAGAGTTCTTTAAGTTTAGGTTATAACTGATAGGTAGAGAGTTCTTTAAGTTTAGGTTTTAACTGATAGGTAGAGAGTTCTTTAAGTTTAGGTTTTAACTGATAGGTAGAGAGTTCTTTAAGTTTAGGTTTTAACTGATAGGTAGAGAGTTCTTTAAGTTTAAGTTATAACTGATAGGTAGAGAGTTCTTTAAGTTTAGGTTTTAACTGATAGGTAGAGAGTTCTTTAAGTTTAGGTTTTAACTGATAGGTAGAGAGTTCTTTAAGTTTAGGTTTTAACTGATAGGTAGAGAGTTCTTTAAGTTTAGGTTATAACTGATAGGTAGAGAGTTCTTTAAGTTTAGGTTTTAACTGATAGGTAGAGAGTTCTTTAAGTTTAGGTTTTAACTGATAGGTAGAGAGTTCTTTAAGTTTAGGTTATAACTGATAGGTAGAGAGTTCTTTAAGTTTAGGTTTTAACTGATAGGTAGAGAGTTCTTTAAGTTTAGGTTTTAACTGATAGGTAGAGATTTCTTTAAGTTTAGGTTTTAACTGATAGGTAGCGAGTTCTTTAAGTTAAGGTTTTAACTGATAGGTAGAGATTTCTTTAAGTTTAGGTTTTAACTGATAGGTAGAGAGTTCTTTAAGTTTAGGTTTTAACTGATAGGTAGAGAGTTCTTTAAGTTTAGGTTTTAACTGATAGGTAGAGAGTTCTTTAAGTTTAGGTTTTAACTGATAGGTAGAGAGTTCTTTAAGTTTAGGTTTTAACTGATAGGTAGAGAGTTCTTTAAGTTTAGGTTATAACTGATAGGTAGAGAGTTCTTTAAGTTTAGGTTTTAACTGATAGGTAGAGAGTTCTTTAAGTTTAGGTTTTAACTGATAGGTAGAGAGTTCTTTAAGTTTAGGTTTTAACTGATAGGTAGAGAGTTCTTTAAGTTTAGGTTATAACTGATAGGTAGAGAGTTCTTTAAGTTTAGGTTTTAACTGATAGGTAGAGAGTTCTTTAAGTTTAGGTTTTAACTGATAGGTAGAGAGTTCTTTAAGTTTAGGTTATAACTGATAGGTAGAGAGTTCTTTAAGTTTAGGTTTTAACTGATAGGTAGAGAGTTCTTTAAGTTTAGGTTTTAACTGATAGGTAGAGATTTCTTTAAGTTTAGGTTTTAACTGATAGGTAGAGAGTTCTTTAAGTTTAGGTTTTAACTGATAGGTAGAGAGATCTTTAAGTTTAGGTTTTAACTAATAGGTAAAGATTTCTTTAAGTTTAGGTTTTAACTGATAGGTAGAGAGTTCTTTAAGTTTAGGTTATAACTGAAAGGTAGAGAGTTCTTTAAGTTTAGGTTTTAACTGATAGGTAGAGATTTCTTTAAGTTTAGGTTTTAACTGATAGGTAGAGAATTCTTTAAGTTTAGGTTTTAACTGATAGGTAGAGAGTTCTTTAAGTTTAGGTTATAACTGATAGGTAGAGAGTTCTTTAAGTTTAGGTTTTAACTGATAGGTAGAGATTTCTTTAAGTTTAGGTTTTAACTGATAGGTAGAGAGTTCTTTAAGTTTAGGTTTTAACTGATAGGTAGAGAGTTCTTTAAGTTTAGGTTATAACTGATAGGTAGAGAGTTCTTTAAGTTTAGGTTTTAACTGATAGGTAGAGATTTCTTTAAGTTTAGGTTTTAACTGATAGGTAGAGAGTTCTTTAAGTTTAGGTTTTAACTGATAGGTAGAGAGTTCTTTAAGTTTAGGTTTTAACTGATAGGTAGAGAGTTCTTTAAGTTTAGGTTTTAACTGATAGGTAGAGAGTTCTTTAAGTTTAGGTTATAACTGATAGGTAGAGAGTTCTTTAAGTTTAGGTTTTAACTGATAGGTAGAGAGTTCTTTAAGTTTAGGTTTTAACTGATAGGTAGAGAGTTCTTTAAGTTTAGGTTTTAACTGATAGGTAGAGAGTTCTTTAAGTTTAGGTTTTAACTGATAGGTAGAGAGTTCTTTAAGTTTAGGTTATAACTGATAGGTAGAGAGTTCTTTAAGTTTAGGTTATAACTGATAGGTAGAGAGTTCTTTAAGTTTAGGTTATAACTGATAGGTAGAGAGTTCTTTAAGTTCAGGTTTTAACTGATAGGTAGAGAGTTCTTTAAGTTTAGGTTTTAACTGATAGGTAGAGATTTCTTTAAGTTTAGGTTTTAACTGATAGGTAGAGAGTTCTTTAAGTTTAGGTTTTAACTGATAGGTAGAGAGTTCTTTAAGTTTAGATTATAACTGATAGGTAGAGAGTTCTTCAAGTTAAGGTTTTAACTGATAGGTAGAGAGTTCTTTAAGTTTAGGTTATAACTGATAGGTAGAGAGTTCTTTAAGTTTAGGTTTTAACTGATAGGTAGAGATTTCTTTAAGTTTAGGTTTTAACTGATAGGTAGCGAGTTCTTTAAGTTTAGGTTTTAACTGATAGGTAGAGATTTCTTTAAGTTTAGGTTTTAACTGATAGGTAGAGAGTTCTTTAAGTTTAGGTTTTAACTGATAGGTAGAGAGTTCTTTAAGTTTAGGTTTTAACTGATAGGTAGAGATTTCTTTAAGTTTAGGTTATAACTGATAGGTAGAGAGTTCTTTAAGTTTAGGTTTTAACTGATAGGTAGAGATTTCTTTAAGTTTAGGTTTTAACTGATAGGTAGAGAGTTCTTTAAGTTTAGGTTTTAACTGATAGGTAGAGAGTTCTTCAAGTTTAGGTTTTAACTGATAGGTAGAGAGTTCTTTAAGTTTAGGTTTTAACTGATAGGTAGAGAGTTCTTTAAGTTTAGGTTTTAACTGATAGGTAGAGAGTTCTTTAAGTTTAGGTTTTAACTGATAGGTAGAGATTTCTTTAAGTTTAGGTTTTAACTGATAGGTAGAGATTTCTTTAAGTTTAGGTTTTAACTGATAGGTAGAGAGTTCTTTAAGTTTAGGGTTTAACTGATAGGTAGAGAGTTCTTTAAGTTTAGGTTATAACTGATAGGTAGAGAGTTCTTTAAGTTTAGGTTTTAACTGATAGGTAGAGAGTTCTTTAAGTTTAGGTTTTAACTGATAGGTAGAGAGTTCTTTAAGTTTAGGTTTTAACTGATAGGTAGAGAGTTCTTTAAGTTTAGGTTATAACTGATAGGTAGAGAGTTCTTTAAGTTTAGGTTTTAACTGATAGGTAGAGATTTCTTTAAGTTTAGGTTTTAACTGATAGGTAGAGAGTTCTTTAAGTTTAGGTTATAACTGATAGGTAGAGAGTTCTTTAAGTTTAGGTTTTAACTGATAGGTAGAGAGTTCTTTAAGTTTAGGTTTTAACTGATAGGTAGAGATTTCTTTAAGTTTAGGTTTTAACTGATAGGTAGCGAGTTCTTTAAGTTAAGGTTTTAACTGATAGGTAGAGATTTCTTTAAGTTTAGGTTTTAACTGATAGGTAGAGAGTTCTTTAAGTTTAGGTTTTAACTGATAGGTAGAGAGTTCTTTAAGTTTAGGTTTTAACTGATAGGTAGAGAGTTCTTTAAGTTTAGGTTATAACTGATAGGTAGAGAGTTCTTTAAGTTTAGGTTTTAACTGATAGGTAGAGAGTTCTTTAAGTTTAGGTTTTAACTGATAGGTAGAGATTTCTTTAAGTTTAGGTTATAACTGATAGGTAGAGAGTTCTTTAAGTTTAGGTTTTAACTGATAGGTAGAGAGTTCTTTAAGTTTAGGTTTTAACTGATAGGTAGAGAGTTCTTTAAGTTTAGGTTTTAACTGATAGGTAGAGAGTTCTTTAAGTTTAGGTTATAACTGATAGGTAGAGAGTTCTTTAAGTTTAGGTTTTAACTGATAGGTAGAGAGTTCTTTAAGTTTAGGTTTTAACTGATAGGTAGAGAGTTCTTTAAGTTTAGGTTATAACTGATAGGTAGAGAGTTCTTTAAGTTTAGGTTTTAACTGATAGGTAGAGAGTTCTTTAAGTTTAGGTTTTAACTGATAGGTAGAGATTTCTTTAAGTTTAGGTTTTAACTGATAGGTAGAGAGTTCTTTAAGTTTAGGTTTTAACTGATAGGTAGAGAGATCTTTAAGTTTAGGTTTTAACTAATAGGTAAAGATTTCTGTAAGTTTAGGTTTTAACTGATAGGTAGAGAGTTCTTTAAGTTTAGGTTATAACTGATAGGTAGAGAGTTCTTTAAGTTTAGGTTTTAACTGATAGGTAGAGATTTCTTTAAGTTTAGGTTTTAACTGATAGGTAGAGAATTCTTTAAGTTTAGGTTTTAACTGATAGGTAGAGAGTTCTTTAAGTTTAGGTTATAACTGATAGGTAGAGAGTTCTTTAAGTTTAGGTTTTAACTGATAGGTAGAGATTTCTTTAAGTTTAGGTTTTAACTGATAGGTAGAGAGTTCTTTAAGTTTAGGTTATAACTGATAGGTAGAGAGTTCTTTAAGTTTAGGTTATAACTGATAGGTAGAGAGTTCTTTAAGTTTAGGTTTTAACTGATAGGTAGAGATTTCTTTAAGTTTAGGTTTTAACTGATAGGTAGAGAGTTCTTTAAGTTTAGGTTTTAACTGATAGGTAGAGAGTTCTTTAAGTTTAGGTTTTAACTGATAGGTAGAGAGTTCTTTAAGTTTAGGTTTTAACTGATAGGTAGAGAGTTCTTTAAGTTTAGGTTATAACTGATAGGTAGAGAGTTCTTTAAGTAAGTTTAGGTTTTAACTGATAGGTAGAGAGTTCTTTAAGTTTAGGTTTTAACTGATAGGTAGAGAGTTCTTTAAGTTTAGGTTTTAACTGATAGGTAGAGAGTTCTTTAAGTTTAGGTTATAACTGATAGGTAGAGAGTTCTTTAAGTTTAGGTTTTAACTGATAGGTAGAGATTTCTTTAAGTTTAGGTTATAACTGATAGGTAGAGAGTTCTTTAAGTTTAGGTTTTAACTGATAGGTAGAGAGTTCTTTAAGTTTAGGTTATAACTGATAGGTAGAGAGTTCTTTAAGTTTAGGTTATAACTGATAGGTAGAGAGTTCTTTAAGTTTAGGTTTTAACTGATAGGTAGAGAGTTCTTTAAGTTTAGGTTTTAACTGATAGGTAGAGAGTTCTTTAAATTTAGGTTATAACTGATAGGTAGAGAGTTCTTTAAGTTTAGGTTTTAACTGATAGGTAGAGAGTTCTTTAAGTTTAGGTTTTAACTGATAGGTAGAGAGTTCTTTAAGTTTAGGTTATAACTGACAGGTAGAGAGTTCTTTAAGTTTAGGTTATAACTGATAGGTAGAGAGTTCTTTAAGTTTAGGTTATAACTGATAGGTAGAGAGTTCTTTAAGTTTAGGTTTTAACTGATAGGTAGAGATTTCTTTAAGTTTAGGTTTTAACTGATAGGTAGAGATTTCTTTAAGTTTAGGTTTTAACTGATAGGTAGAGAGTTCTTTAAGTTTAGGTTTTAACTGAAAGGTAGAGAGTTCTTTAAGTTTTGATTATAACTGATAGGTAGAGAGTTCTTTAAGTTTAGGTTTTAACTGATAGGTAGAGAGTTCTTTAAGTTTAGGTTATAACTGATAGGTAGAGAGTTCTTTAAGTTTAGGTTATAACTGATAGGTAGAGAGTTCTTTAAGTTTAGGTTTTAACTGATAGGTAGAGAGTTCTTTAAGTTTAGGTTTTAACTGATAGGTAGAGAGTTCTTTAAGTTTAGGTTTTAACTGATAGGTAGAGAGTTCTTTAAGTTTAGGTTATAACTGATAGGTAGAGAGTTCTTTAAGTTTAGGTTTTAACTGATAGGTAGAGAGTTCTTTAAGTTTAGGTTTTAACTGATAGGTAGAGAGTTCTTTAAGTTTAGGTTTTAACTGATAGGTAGAGAGTTCTTTAAGTTTAGGTTATAACTGATAGGTAGAGAGTTCTTTAAGTTTAGGTTTTAACTGATAGGTAGAGAGTTCTTTAAGTTTAGGTTTTAACTGATAGGTAGAGAGTTCTTTAAGTTTAGGTTATAACTGATAGGTAGAGAGTTCTTTAAGTTTAGGTTTTAACTGATAGGTAGAGAGTTCTTTAAGTTTAGGTTTTAACTGATAGGTAGAGATTTCTTTAAGTTTAGGTTTTAACTGATAGGTAGCGAGTTCTTTAAGTTAAGGTTTTAACTGATAGGTAGAGATTTCTTTAAGTTTAGGTTTTAACTGATAGGTAGAGAGTTCTTTAAGTTTAGGTTTTAACTGATAGGTAGAGAGTTCTTTAAGTTTAGGTTTTAACTGATAGGTAGAGAGTTCTTTAAGTTTAGGTTTTAACTGATAGGTAGAGAGTTCTTTAAGTTTAGGTTTTAACTGATAGGTAGAGAGTTCTTTAAGTTTAGGTTATAACTGATAGGTAGAGAGTTCTTTAAGTTTAGGTTTTAACTGATAGGTAGAGAGTTCTTTAAGTTTAGGTTTTAACTGATAGGTAGAGAGTTCTTTAAGTTTAGGTTTTAACTGATAGGTAGAGAGTTCTTTAAGTTTAGGTTATAACTGATAGGTAGAGAGTTCTTTAAGTTTAGGTTTTAACTGATAGGTAGAGAGTTCTTTAAGTTTAGGTTTTAACTGATAGGTAGAGAGTTCTTTAAGTTTAGGTTATAACTGATAGGTAGAGAGTTCTTTAAGTTTAGGTTTTAACTGATAGGTAGAGAGTTCTTTAAGTTTAGGTTTTAACTGATAGGTAGAGATTTCTTTAAGTTTAGGTTTTAACTGATAGGTAGAGAGTTCTTTAAGTTTAGGTTTTAACTGATAGGTAGAGAGATCTTTAAGTTTAGGTTTTAACTAATAGGTAAAGATTTCTTTAAGTTTAGGTTTTAACTGATAGGTAGAGAGTTCTTTAAGTTTAGGTTATAACTGAAAGGTAGAGAGTTCTTTAAGTTTAGGTTTTAACTGATAGGTAGAGATTTCTTTAAGTTTAGGTTTTAACTGATAGGTAGAGAATTCTTTAAGTTTAGGTTTTAACTGATAGGTAGAGAGTTCTTTAAGTTTAGGTTATAACTGATAGGTAGAGAGTTCTTTAAGTTTAGGTTTTAACTGATAGGTAGAGATTTCTTTAAGTTTAGGTTTTAACTGATAGGTAGAGATTTCTTTAAGTTTAGGTTTTAACTGATAGGTAGAGAGTTCTTTAAGTTTAGGTTTTAACTGAAAGGTAGAGAGTTCTTTAAGTTTTGATTATAACTGATAGGTAGAGAGTTCTTTAAGTTTAGGTTTTAACTGATAGGTAGAGAGTTCTTTAAGTTTAGGTTTTAACTGATAGGTAGAGAGTTCTTTAAGTTTAGGTTATAACTGATAGGTAGAGAGTTCTTTAAGTTTAGGTTTTAACTGATAGGTAGAGAGTTCTTTAAGTTTAGGTTTTAACTGATAGGTAGAGAGTTCTTTAAGTTTAGGTTTTAACTGATAGGTAGAGAGTTCTTTAAGTTTAGGTTATAACTGATAGGTAGAGAGTTCTTTAAGTTTAGGTTTTAACTGATAGGTAGAGAGTTCTTTAAGTTTAGGTTTTAACTGATAGGTAGAGAGTTCTTTAAGTTTAGGTTATAACTGATAGGTAGAGAGTTCTTTAAGTTTAGGTTTTAACTGATAGGTAGAGAGTTCTTTAAGTTTAGGTTTTAACTGATAGGTAGAGATTTCTTTAAGTTTAGGTTTTAACTGATAGGTAGAGAGTTCTTTAAGTTTAGGTTTTAACTGATAGGTAGAGAGATCTTTAAGTTTAGGTTTTAACTAATAGGTAAAGATTTCTGTAAGTTTAGGTTTTAACTGATAGGTAGAGAGTTCTTTAAGTTTAGGTTATAACTGATAGGTAGAGAGTTCTTTAAGTTTAGGTTTTAACTGATAGGTAGAGATTTCTTTAAGTTTAGGTTTTAACTGATAGGTAGAGAATTCTTTAAGTTTAGGTTTTAACTGATAGGTAGAGAGTTCTTTAAGTTTAGGTTATAACTGATAGGTAGAGAGTTCTTTAAGTTTAGGTTTTAACTGATAGGTAGAGATTTCTTTAAGTTTAGGTTTTAACTGATAGGTAGAGAGTTCTTTAAGTTTAGGTTTTAACTGATAGGTAGAGAGTTCTTTAAGTTTAGGTTATAACTGATAGGTAGAGAGTTCTTTAAGTTTAGGTTTTAACTGATAGGTAGAGATTTCTTTAAGTTTAGGTTTTAACTGATAGGTAGAGAGTTCTTTAAGTTTAGGTTATAACTGATAGGTAGAGAGTTCTTTAAGTTTAGGTTTTAACTGATAGGTAGAGAGTTCTTTAAGTTTAGGTTTTAACTGATAGGTAGAGAGTTCTTTAAGTTTAGGTTATAACTGATAGGTAGAGAGTTCTTTAAGTAAGTTTAGGTTTTAACTGATAGGTAGAGAGTTCTTTAAGTTTAGGTTTTAACTGATAGGTAGAGATTTCTTTAAGTTTAGGTTTTAACTGATAGGTAGAGAGTTCTTTAAGTTTAGGTTATAACTGATAGGTAGAGAGTTCTTTAAGTTTAGGTTTTAACTGATAGGTAGAGATTTCTTTAAGTTTAGGTTATAACTGATAGGTAGAGAGTTCTTTAAGTTTAGGTTTTAACTGATAGGTAGAGAGTTCTTTAAGTTTAGGTTTTAACTGATAGGTAGAGAGTTCTTTAAGTTTAGGTTATAACTGATAGGTAGAGAGTTCTTTAAGTTTAGGTTATAACTGATAGGTAGAGAGTTCTTTAAGTTTAGGTTTTAACTGATAGGTAGAGAGTTCTTTAAATTTAGGTTATAACTGATAGGTAGAGAGTTCTTTAAGTTTAGGTTTTAACTGATAGGTAGAGAGTTCTTTAAGTTTAGGTTTTAACTGATAGGTAGAGAGTTCTTTAAGTTTAGGTTATAACTGACAGGTAGAGAGTTCTTTAAGTTTAGGTTATAACTGATAGGTAGAGAGTTCTTTAAGTTTAGGTTATAACTGATAGGTAGAGAGTTCTTTAAGTTCAGGTTTTAACTGATAGGTAGAGAGTTCTTTAAGTTTAGGTTTTAACTGATAGGTAGAGATTTCTTTAAGTTTAGGTTTTAACTGATAGGTAGAGAGTTCTTTAAGTTTAGGTTTTAACTGAAAGGTAGAGAGTTCT
This sequence comes from Philereme vetulata, assembly GCA_918857605.2. Taxonomy (NCBI): domain Eukaryota; kingdom Metazoa; phylum Arthropoda; class Insecta; order Lepidoptera; family Geometridae; genus Philereme; species Philereme vetulata. The sequence goes on along the minus strand of OU975423.1, from coordinate 6,339,040 downwards.
TTAAGTTTTGATTATAACTGATAGGTAGAGAGTTCTTTAAGTTTAGGTTTTAACTGATAGGTAGAGAGTTCTTTAAGTTTAGGTTATAACTGATAGGTAGAGAGTTCTTTAAGTTTAGGTTATAACTGATAGGTAGAGAGTTCTTTAAGTTTAGGTTTTAACTGATAGGTAGAGAGTTCTTTAAGTTTAGGTTTTAACTGATAGGTAGAGAGTTCTTTAAGTTTAGGTTTTAACTGATAGGTAGAGAGTTCTTTAAGTTTAGGTTATAACTGATAGGTAGAGAGTTCTTTAAGTTTAGGTTTTAACTGATAGGTAGAGAGTTCTTTAAGTTTAGGTTTTAACTGATAGGTAGAGAGTTCTTTAAGTTTAGGTTTTAACTGATAGGTAGAGAGTTCTTTAAGTTTAGGTTATAACTGATAGGTAGAGAGTTCTTTAAGTTTAGGTTTTAACTGATAGGTAGAGAGTTCTTTAAGTTTAGGTTTTAACTGATAGGTAGAGAGTTCTTTAAGTTTAGGTTATAACTGATAGGTAGAGAGTTCTTTAAGTTTAGGTTTTAACTGATAGGTAGAGAGTTCTTTAAGTTTAGGTTTTAACTGATAGGTAGAGATTTCTTTAAGTTTAGGTTTTAACTGATAGGTAGCGAGTTCTTTAAGTTAAGGTTTTAACTGATAGGTAGAGATTTCTTTAAGTTTAGGTTTTAACTGATAGGTAGAGAGTTCTTTAAGTTTAGGTTTTAACTGATAGGTAGAGATTTCTTTAAGTTTAGGTTTTAACTGATAGGTAGAGAGTTCTTTAAGTTTAGGTTTTAACTGATAGGTAGAGAGTTCTTTAAGTTTAGGTTTTAACTGATAGGTAGAGAGTTCTTTAAGTTTAGGTTATAACTGATAGGTAGAGAGTTCTTTAAGTTTAGGTTTTAACTGATAGGTAGAGAGTTCTTTAAGTTTAGGTTTTAACTGATAGGTAGAGAGTTCTTTAAGTTTAGGTTTTAACTGATAGGTAGAGAGTTCTTTAAGTTTAGGTTTTAACTGATAGGTAGAGAGTTCTTTAAGTTTAGGTTTTAACTGATAGGTAGAGAGTTCTTTAAGTTTAGGTTTTAACTGATAGGTAGAGAGTTCTTTAAGTTTAGGTTATAACTGATAGGTAGAGAGTTCTTTAAGTTTAGGTTTTAACTGATAGGTAGAGAGTTCTTTAAGTTTAGGTTTTAACTGATAGGTAGAGATTTCTTTAAGTTTAGGTTTTAACTGATAGGTAGAGAGTTCTTTAAGTTTAGGTTTTAACTGATAGGTAGAGAGATCTTTAAGTTTAGGTTTTAACTAATAGGTAAAGATTTCTTTAAGTTTAGGTTTTAACTGATAGGTAGAGAGTTCTTTAAGTTTAGGTTATAACTGAAAGGTAGAGAGTTCTTTAAGTTTAGGTTTTAACTGATAGGTAGAGATTTCTTTAAGTTTAGGTTTTAACTGATAGGTAGAGAATTCTTTAAGTTTAGGTTTTAACTGATAGGTAGAGAGTTCTTTAAGTTTAGGTTATAACTGATAGGTAGAGAGTTCTTTAAGTTTAGGTTTTAACTGATAGGTAGAGATTTCTTTAAGTTTAGGTTTTAACTGATAGGTAGAGAGTTCTTTAAGTTTAGGTTTTAACTGATAGGTAGAGAGTTCTTTAAGTTTAGGTTATAACTGATAGGTAGAGAGTTCTTTAAGTTTAGGTTTTAACTGATAGGTAGAGATTTCTTTAAGTTTAGGTTTTAACTGATAGGTAGAGAGTTCTTTAAGTTTAGGTTTTAACTGATAGGTAGAGAGTTCTTTAAGTTTAGGTTTTAACTGATAGGTAGAGAGTTCTTTAAGTTTAGGTTTTAACTGATAGGTAGAGAGTTCTTTAAGTTTAGGTTATAACTGATAGGTAGAGAGTTCTTTAAGTTTAGGTTTTAACTGATAGGTAGAGAGTTCTTTAAGTTTAGGTTTTAACTGATAGGTAGAGAGTTCTTTAAGTTTAGGTTTTAACTGATAGGTAGAGAGTTCTTTAAGTTTAGGTTTTAACTGATAGGTAGAGAGTTCTTTAAGTTTAGGTTATAACTGATAGGTAGAGAGTTCTTTAAGTTTAGGTTATAACTGATAGGTAGAGAGTTCTTTAAGTTTAGGTTATAACTGATAGGTAGAGAGTTCTTTAAGTTCAGGTTTTAACTGATAGGTAGAGAGTTCTTTAAGTTTAGGTTTTAACTGATAGGTAGAGATTTCTTTAAGTTTAGGTTTTAACTGATAGGTAGAGAGTTCTTTAAGTTTAGGTTTTAACTGATAGGTAGAGAGTTCTTTAAGTTTAGATTATAACTGATAGGTAGAGAGTTCTTCAAGTTAAGGTTTTAACTGATAGGTAGAGAGTTCTTTAAGTTTAGGTTATAACTGATAGGTAGAGAGTTCTTTAAGTTTAGGTTATAACTGATAGGTAGAGAGTTCTTTAAGTTTAGGTTTTAACTGATAGGTAGAGAGTTCTTTAAGTTTAGGTTTTAACTGATAGGTAGAGAGTTCTTTAAGTTTAGGTTTTAACTGATAGGTAGAGAGTTCTTTAAGTTTAGGTTATAACTGATAGGTAGAGAGTTCTTTAAGTTTAGGTTTTAACTGATAGGTAGAGAGTTCTTTAAGTTTAGGTTTTAACTGATAGGTAGAGAGTTCTTTAAGTTTAGGTTTTAACTGATAGGTAGAGAGTTCTTTAAGTTTAGGTTATAACTGATAGGTAGAGAGTTCTTTAAGTTTAGGTTTTAACTGATAGGTAGAGAGTTCTTTAAGTTTAGGTTTTAACTGATAGGTAGAGAGTTCTTTAAGTTTAGGTTTTAACTGATAGGTAGAGAGTTCTTTAAGTTTAGGTTTTAACTGATAGGTAGAGAGTTCTTTAAGTTTAGGTTTTAACTGATAGGTAGAGATTTCTTTAAGTTTAGGTTTTAACTGATAGGTAGCGAGTTCTTTAAGTTTAGGTTTTAACTGATAGGTAGAGATTTCTTTAAGTTTAGGTTTTAACTGATAGGTAGAGAGTTCTTTAAGTTTAGGTTTTAACTGATAGGTAGAGAGTTCTTTAAGTTTAGGTTTTAACTGATAGGTAGAGATTTCTTTAAGTTTAGGTTATAACTGATAGGTAGAGAGTTCTTTAAGTTTAGGTTTTAACTGATAGGTAGAGATTTCTTTAAGTTTAGGTTTTAACTGATAGGTAGAGAGTTCTTTAAGTTTAGGTTTTAACTGATAGGTAGAGAGTTCTTCAAGTTTAGGTTTTAACTGATAGGTAGAGAGTTCTTTAAGTTTAGGTTTTAACTGATAGGTAGAGAGTTCTTTAAGTTTAGGTTTTAACTGATAGGTAGAGAGTTCTTTAAGTTTAGGTTTTAACTGATAGGTAGAGATTTCTTTAAGTTTAGGTTTTAACTGATAGGTAGAGATTTCTTTAAGTTTAGGTTTTAACTGATAGGTAGAGAGTTCTTTAAGTTTAGGTTTTAACTGATAGGTAGAGAGTTCTTTAAGTTTAGGTTATAACTGATAGGTAGAGAGTTCTTTAAGTTTAGGTTTTAACTGATAGGTAGAGAGTTCTTTAAGTTTAGGTTTTAACTGATAGGTAGAGAGTTCTTTAAGTTTAGGTTTTAACTGATAGGTAGAGAGTTCTTTAAGTTTAGGTTATAACTGATAGGTAGAGAGTTCTTTAAGTTTAGGTTTTAACTGATAGGTAGAGAGTTCTTTAAGTTTAGGTTTTAACTGATAGGTAGAGAGTTCTTTAAGTTTAGGTTTTAACTGATAGGTAGAGAGTTCTTTAAGTTTAGGTTTTAACTGATAGGTAGAGAGTTCTTTAAGTTTAGGTTTTAACTGATAGGTAGAGATTTCTTTAAGTTTAGGTTTTAACTGATAGGTAGCGAGTTCTTTAAGTTAAGGTTTTAACTGATAGGTAGAGATTTCTTTAAGTTTAGGTTTTAACTGATAGGTAGAGAGTTCTTTAAGTTTAGGTTTTAACTGATAGGTAGAGAGTTCTTTAAGTTTAGGTTTTAACTGATAGGTAGAGAGTTCTTTAAGTTTAGGTTATAACTGATAGGTAGAGAGTTCTTTAAGTTTAGGTTTTAACTGATAGGTAGAGAGTTCTTTAAGTTTAGGTTTTAACTGATAGGTAGAGAGTTCTTTAAGTTTAGGTTATAACTGATAGGTAGAGAGTTCTTTAAGTTTAGGTTTTAACTGATAGGTAGAGATTTCTTTAAGTTTAGGTTTTAACTGATAGGTAGAGAGTTCTTTAAGTTTAGGTTTTAACTGATAGGTAGAGAGTTCTTTAAGTTTAGGTTATAACTGATAGGTAGAGAGTTCTTTAAGTTTAGGTTTTAACTGATAGGTAGAGAGTTCTTTAAGTTTAGGTTTTAACTGATAGGTAGAGAGTTCTTTAAGTTTAGGTTATAACTGATAGGTAGAGAGTTCTTTAAGTTTAGGTTTTAACTGATAGGTAGAGAGTTCTTTAAGTTTAGGTTTTAACTGATAGGTAGAGATTTCTTTAAGTTTAGGTTTTAACTGATAGGTAGAGAGTTCTTTAAGTTTAGGTTTTAACTGATAGGTAGAGAGATCTTTAAGTTTAGGTTTTAACTAATAGGTAAAGATTTCTGTAAGTTTAGGTTTTAACTGATAGGTAGAGAGTTCTTTAAGTTTAGGTTATAACTGATAGGTAGAGAGTTCTTTAAGTTTAGGTTTTAACTGATAGGTAGAGATTTCTTTAAGTTTAGGTTTTAACTGATAGGTAGAGAATTCTTTAAGTTTAGGTTTTAACTGATAGGTAGAGAGTTCTTTAAGTTTAGGTTATAACTGATAGGTAGAGAGTTCTTTAAGTTTAGGTTTTAACTGATAGGTAGAGATTTCTTTAAGTTTAGGTTATAACTGATAGGTAGAGAGTTCTTTAAGTTTAGGTTTTAACTGATAGGTAGAGAGTTCTTTAAGTTTAGGTTATAACTGATAGGTAGAGAGTTCTTTAAGTTTAGGTTTTAACTGATAGGTAGAGATTTCTTTAAGTTTAGGTTTTAACTGATAGGTAGAGAGTTCTTTAAGTTTAGGTTTTAACTGATAGGTAGAGAGTTCTTTAAGTTTAGGTTTTAACTGATAGGTAGAGAGTTCTTTAAGTTTAGGTTTTAACTGATAGGTAGAGAGTTCTTTAAGTTTAGGTTATAACTGATAGGTAGAGAGTTCTTTAAGTAAGTTTAGGTTTTAACTGATAGGTAGAGAGTTCTTTAAGTTTAGGTTTTAACTGATAGGTAGAGAGTTCTTTAAGTTTAGGTTTTAACTGATAGGTAGAGAGTTCTTTAAGTTTAGGTTATAACTGATAGGTAGAGAGTTCTTTAAGTTTAGGTTTTAACTGATAGGTAGAGATTTCTTTAAGTTTAGGTTATAACTGATAGGTAGAGAGTTCTTTAAGTTTAGGTTTTAACTGATAGGTAGAGAGTTCTTTAAGTTTAGGTTATAACTGATAGGTAGAGAGTTCTTTAAGTTTAGGTTATAACTGATAGGTAGAGAGTTCTTTAAGTTTAGGTTATAACTGATAGGTAGAGAGTTCTTTAAGTTTAGGTTTTAACTGATAGGTAGAGAGTTCTTTAAATTTAGGTTATAACTGATAGGTAGAGAGTTCTTTAAGTTTAGGTTTTAACTGATAGGTAGAGAGTTCTTTAAGTTTAGGTTTTAACTGATAGGTAGAGAGTTCTTTAAGTTTAGGTTATAACTGACAGGTAGAGAGTTCTTTAAGTTTAGGTTATAACTGATAGGTAGAGAGTTCTTTAAGTTTAGGTTATAACTGATAGGTAGAGAGTTCTTTAAGTTTAGGTTTTAACTGATAGGTAGAGATTTCTTTAAGTTTAGGTTTTAACTGATAGGTAGAGATTTCTTTAAGTTTAGGTTTTAACTGATAGGTAGAGAGTTCTTTAAGTTTAGGTTTTAACTGAAAGGTAGAGAGTTCTTTAAGTTTTGATTATAACTGATAGGTAGAGAGTTCTTTAAGTTTAGGTTTTAACTGATAGGTAGAGAGTTCTTTAAGTTTAGGTTATAACTGATAGGTAGAGAGTTCTTTAAGTTTAGGTTATAACTGATAGGTAGAGAGTTCTTTAAGTTTAGGTTTTAACTGATAGGTAGAGAGTTCTTTAAGTTTAGGTTTTAACTGATAGGTAGAGAGTTCTTTAAGTTTAGGTTTTAACTGATAGGTAGAGAGTTCTTTAAGTTTAGGTTATAACTGATAGGTAGAGAGTTCTTTAAGTTTAGGTTTTAACTGATAGGTAGAGAGTTCTTTAAGTTTAGGTTTTAACTGATAGGTAGAGAGTTCTTTAAGTTTAGGTTTTAACTGATAGGTAGAGAGTTCTTTAAGTTTAGGTTATAACTGATAGGTAGAGAGTTCTTTAAGTTTAGGTTTTAACTGATAGGTAGAGAGTTCTTTAAGTTTAGGTTTTAACTGATAGGTAGAGAGTTCTTTAAGTTTAGGTTATAACTGATAGGTAGAGAGTTCTTTAAGTTTAGGTTTTAACTGATAGGTAGAGAGTTCTTTAAGTTTAGGTTTTAACTGATAGGTAGAGATTTCTTTAAGTTTAGGTTTTAACTGATAGGTAGCGAGTTCTTTAAGTTAAGGTTTTAACTGATAGGTAGAGATTTCTTTAAGTTTAGGTTTTAACTGATAGGTAGAGAGTTCTTTAAGTTTAGGTTTTAACTGATAGGTAGAGAGTTCTTTAAGTTTAGGTTTTAACTGATAGGTAGAGAGTTCTTTAAGTTTAGGTTTTAACTGATAGGTAGAGAGTTCTTTAAGTTTAGGTTTTAACTGATAGGTAGAGAGTTCTTTAAGTTTAGGTTATAACTGATAGGTAGAGAGTTCTTTAAGTTTAGGTTTTAACTGATAGGTAGAGAGTTCTTTAAGTTTAGGTTTTAACTGATAGGTAGAGAGTTCTTTAAGTTTAGGTTTTAACTGATAGGTAGAGAGTTCTTTAAGTTTAGGTTATAACTGATAGGTAGAGAGTTCTTTAAGTTTAGGTTTTAACTGATAGGTAGAGAGTTCTTTAAGTTTAGGTTTTAACTGATAGGTAGAGAGTTCTTTAAGTTTAGGTTATAACTGATAGGTAGAGAGTTCTTTAAGTTTAGGTTTTAACTGATAGGTAGAGAGTTCTTTAAGTTTAGGTTTTAACTGATAGGTAGAGATTTCTTTAAGTTTAGGTTTTAACTGATAGGTAGAGAGTTCTTTAAGTTTAGGTTTTAACTGATAGGTAGAGAGATCTTTAAGTTTAGGTTTTAACTAATAGGTAAAGATTTCTTTAAGTTTAGGTTTTAACTGATAGGTAGAGAGTTCTTTAAGTTTAGGTTATAACTGAAAGGTAGAGAGTTCTTTAAGTTTAGGTTTTAACTGATAGGTAGAGATTTCTTTAAGTTTAGGTTTTAACTGATAGGTAGAGAATTCTTTAAGTTTAGGTTTTAACTGATAGGTAGAGAGTTCTTTAAGTTTAGGTTATAACTGATAGGTAGAGAGTTCTTTAAGTTTAGGTTTTAACTGATAGGTAGAGATTTCTTTAAGTTTAGGTTTTAACTGATAGGTAGAGAGTTCTTTAAGTTTAGGTTTTAACTGATAGGTAGAGAGTTCTTTAAGTTTAGGTTATAACTGATAGGTAGAGAGTTCTTTAAGTTTAGGTTTTAACTGATAGGTAGAGATTTCTTTAAGTTTAGGTTTTAACTGATAGGTAGAGAGTTCTTTAAGTTTAGGTTTTAACTGATAGGTAGAGAGTTCTTTAAGTTTAGGTTTTAACTGATAGGTAGAGAGTTCTTTAAGTTTAGGTTTTAACTGATAGGTAGAGAGTTCTTTAAGTTTAGGTTATAACTGATAGGTAGAGAGTTCTTTAAGTAAGTTTAGGTTTTAACTGATAGGTAGAGAGTTCTTTAAGTTTAGGTTTTAACTGATAGGTAGAGAGTTCTTTAAGTTTAGGTTTTAACTGATAGGTAGAGAGTTCTTTAAGTTTAGGTTATAACTGATAGGTAGAGAGTTCTTTAAGTTTAGGTTTTAACTGATAGGTAGAGAGTTCTTTAAGTTTAGGTTTTAACTGATAGGTAGAGAGTTCTTTAAGTTTAGGTTTTAACTGATAGGTAGAGAGTTCTTTAAGTTTAGGTTTTAACTGATAGGTAGAGAGTTCTTTAAGTTTAGGTTATAACTGATAGGTAGAGAGTTCTTTAAGTTTAGGTTATAACTGATAGGTAGAGAGTTCTTTAAGTTTAGGTTATAACTGATAGGTAGAGAGTTCTTTAAGTTCAGGTTTTAACTGATAGGTAGAGAGTTCTTTAAGTTTAGGTTTTAACTGATAGGTAGAGATTTCTTTAAGTTTAGGTTTTAACTGATAGGTAGAGAGTTCTTTAAGTTTAGGTTTTAACTGATAGGTAGAGAGTTCTTTAAGTTTAGATTATAACTGATAGGTAGAGAGTTCTTCAAGTTAAGGTTTTAACTGATAGGTAGAGAGTTCTTTAAGTTTAGGTTATAACTGATAGGTAGAGAGTTCTTTAAGTTTAGGTTATAACTGATAGGTAGAGAGTTCTTTAAGTTTAGGTTTTAACTGATAGGTAGAGAGTTCTTTAAGTTTAGGTTTTAACTGATAGGTAGAGAGTTCTTTAAGTTTAGGTTTTAACTGATAGGTAGAGAGTTCTTTAAGTTTAGGTTATAACTGATAGGTAGAGAGTTCTTTAAGTTTAGGTTTTAACTGATAGGTAGAGAGTTCTTTAAGTTTAGGTTTTAACTGATAGGTAGAGAGTTCTTTAAGTTTAGGTTTTAACTGATAGGTAGAGAGTTCTTTAAGTTTAGGTTATAACTGATAGGTAGAGAGTTCTTTAAGTTTAGGTTTTAACTGATAGGTAGAGAGTTCTTTAAGTTTAGGTTTTAACTGATAGGTAGAGAGTTCTTTAAGTTTAGGTTATAACTGATAGGTAGAGAGTTCTTTAAGTTTAGGTTTTAACTGATAGGTAGAGAGTTCTTTAAGTTTAGGTTTTAACTGATAGGTAGAGATTTCTTTAAGTTTAGGTTTTAACTGATAGGTAGCGAGTTCTTTAAGTTTAGGTTTTAACTGATAGGTAGAGATTTCTTTAAGTTTAGGTTTTAACTGATAGGTAGAGAGTTCTTTAAGTTTAGGTTTTAACTGATAGGTAGAGAGTTCTTTAAGTTTAGGTTTTAACTGATAGGTAGAGATTTCTTTAAGTTTAGGTTATAACTGATAGGTAGAGAGTTCTTTAAGTTTAGGTTTTAACTGATAGGTAGAGATTTCTTTAAGTTTAGGTTTTAACTGATAGGTAGAGAGTTCTTTAAGTTTAGGTTTTAACTGATAGGTAGAGAGTTCTTCAAGTTTAGGTTTTAACTGATAGGTAGAGAGTTCTTTAAGTTTAGGTTTTAACTGATAGGTAGAGAGTTCTTTAAGTTTAGGTTTTAACTGATAGGTAGAGAGTTCTTTAAGTTTAGGTTTTAACTGATAGGTAGAGATTTCTTTAAGTTTAGGTTTTAACTGATAGGTAGAGATTTCTTTAAGTTTAGGTTTTAACTGATAGGTAGAGAGTTCTTTAAGTTTAGGTTTTAACTGATAGGTAGAGAGTTCTTTAAGTTTAGGTTATAACTGATAGGTAGAGAGTTCTTTAAGTTTAGGTTTTAACTGATAGGTAGAGAGTTCTTTAAGTTTAGGTTTTAACTGATAGGTAGAGAGTTCTTTAAGTTTAGGTTTTAACTGATAGGTAGAGAGTTCTTTAAGTTTAGGTTTTAACTGATAGGTAGAGAGTTCTTTAAGTTTAGGTTTTAACTGATAGGTAGAGAGTTCTTTAAGTTTAGGTTTTAACTGATAGGTAGAGAGTTCTTTAAGTTTAGGTTTTAACTGATAGGTAGAGAGTTCTTTAAGTTTAGGTTTTAACTGATAGGTAGAGAGTTCTTTAAGTTTAGGTTTTAACTGATAGTTAGAGAGTTCTTTAAGTTTAGGTTATAACTGATAGGTAGAGAGTTCTTTAAGTTTAGGTTATAACTGATAGGTAGAGAGTTCTTTAAGTTTAGGTTATAACTGATAAATAGAGAGTTCTTTAAGTTTAGGTTATAACTGATAGGTAGAGAGTTCTTTAAGTTTAGGTTTTAACTGATAGGTAGAGAGTTCTTTAAGTTTAGGTTATAACTGATAGGTAGAGAGTTCTTTAAGTTTAGGTTTTAACTGATAGGTAGAGAGTTCTTTAAGTTTAGGTTTTAACTGATAGGTAGAGAGTTCTTTAAGTTTAGGTTATAACTGATAGGTAGAGAGTTCTTTAAGTTTAGGTTATAACTGATAGGTAGAGAGTTCTTTAAGTTTAGGTTATAACTGATAGGTAGAGAGTTCTTTAAGTTTAGGTTTTAACTGATAGGTAGAGAGTTCTTTAAGTTTAGGTTTTAACTGATAGGTAGAGAGTTCTTTAAGTTTAGGTTTTAACTGATAGGTAGAGAGTTCTTTAAGTTTAGGTTATAACTGATAGGTAGAGAGTTCTTTAAGTTTAGGTTTTAACTGATAGGTAGAGAGTTCTTTAAGTTTAGGTTTTAACTGATAGGTAGAGAGTTCTTTAAGTTTAGGTTTTAACTGATAGGTAGAGAGTTCTTTAAGTTTAGGTTATAACTGATAGGTAGAGAGTTCTTTAAGTTTAGGTTGTAACTGATAGGTAGAGAGTTCTTTAAGTTTAGGTTTTAACTGATAGGTAGAGAGTTCTTTAAGTTTAGGTTATAACTGATAGGTAGAGAGTTCTTTAAGTTTAGGTTTTAACTGATAGGTAGAGAGTTCTTTAAGTTTAGGTTTTAACTGATAGGTAGAGATTTCTTTAAGTTTAGGTTTTAACTGATAGGTAGAGAGTTCTTTAAGTTTAGGTTTTAACTGATAGGTAGAGAGATCTTTAAGTTTAGGTTTTAACTAATAGGTAAAGATTTCTTTAAGTTTAGGTTTTAACTGATAGGTAGAGAGTTCTTTAAGTTTAGGTTTTAACTGATAGGTAGAGAGTTCTTTAAGTTTAGGTTTTAACTGATAGGTAGAGAGTTCTTTAAGTTTAGGTTATAACTGATAGGTAGAGAGTTCTTTAAGTTTAGGTTTTAACTGATAGGTAGAGAGTTCTTTAAGATTAGGTTTTAACTGATAGGTAGAGAGTTCTTTAAGTTTAGGTTATAACTGATAGGTAGAGAGTTCTTTAAGTTTAGGTTATAACTGATAGGTAGAGAGTTCTTTAAGTTTAGGTTATAACTGATAGGTAGAGATTTCTTAAGTTTAGGTTTTAACTGATAGGTAGAGAGTTCTTTAAGTTTAGGTTTTAACTGATAGGTAGAGATTTCTTTAAGTTTAGGTTATAACTGATAGGTAGAGATTTCTTTAAGTTTAGGTTTTAACTGATAGGTAGAGAGTTCTTTAAGTTTAGGTTTTAACTGATAGGTAGAGAGTTCTTTAAGTTTAGGTTATAACTGATAGGTAGAGAGTTCTTTAAGTTTAGGTTTTAACTGATAGGTAGAGATTTCTTTAAGTTTAGGTTTTAACTGATAGGTAGAGAGTTCTTTAAGTTTAGGTTTTAACTGATAGGTAGAGAGTTCTTTAAGTTTAGGTTTTAACTGATAGGTAGAGAGTTCTTTAAGTTTAGGTTTTAACTGATAGGTAGAGAGTTCTTTAAGTTTAGGTTATAACTGATAGGTAGAGAGTTCTTTAAGTTTAGGTTTTAACTGATAGGTAGAGAGTTCTTTAAGTTTAGGTTTTAACTGATAGGTAGAGATTTCTTTAAGTTTAGGTTATAACTGATAGGTAGAGAGTTCTTTAAGTTTAGGTTTTAACTGATAGGTAGAGAGTTCTTTAAGTTTAGGTTTTAACTGATAGGTAGAGAGTTCTTTAAGTTTAGGTTTTAACTGATAGGTAGAGAGTTCTTTAAGTTTAGGTTATAACTGATAGGTAGAGAGTTCTTTAAGTTTAGGTTTTAACTGATAGGTAGAGAGTTCTTTAAGTTTAGGTTTTAACTGATAGGTAGAGAGTTCTTTAAGTTTAGGTTATAACTGATAGGTAGAGAGTTCTTTAAGTTTAGGTTTTAACTGATAGGTAGAGAGTTCTTTAAGTTTAGGTTTTAACTGATAGGTAGAGAGTTCTTTAAGTTTAGGTTTTAACTGATAGGTAGAGAGTTCTTTAAGTTTAGGTTTTAACTGATAGGTAGAGAGTTCTTTAAGTTTAGGTTTTAACTGATAGGTAGAGAGTTCTTTAAGTTTAGGTTTTAACTGATAGGTAGAGAGTTCTTTAAGTTTAGGTTATAACTGATAGGTAGAGAGTTCTTTAAGTTTAGGTTTTAACTGATAGGTAGAGAGTTCTTTAAGTTTAGGTTATAACTGATAGGTAGAGAGTTCTTTAAGTTTAGGTTATAACTGATAGGTAGAGAGTTCTTTAAGTTTAGGTTTTAACTGATAGGTAGAGAGTTCTTTAAGTTTAGGTTATAACTGATAGGTAGAGAGTTCTTTAAGTTTAGGTTTTAACTGATAGGTAGAGAGTTCTTTAAGTTTAGGTTTTAACTGATAGGTAGAGAGTTCTTTAAGTTTAGGTTTTAACTGATAGGTAGAGAGTTCTTTAAGTTTAGGTTATAACTGATAGGTAGAGAGTTCTTTAAGTTTAGGTTTTAACTGATAGGTAGAGAGTTCTTTAAGTTTAGGTTATAACTGATAGGTAGAGAGTTCTTTAAGTTTAGGTTTTAACTGATAGGTAGAGAGTTCTTTAAGTTTAGGTTTTAACTGATAGGTAGAGAGTTCTTTAAGTTCAGGTTTTAACTGATAGGTAGAGAGTTCTTTAAGTTTAGGTTTTAACTGATAGGTAGAGAGTTCTTTAAGTTTAGGTTTTAACTGATAGGTAGAGAGTTCTTTAAGTTTAGGTTTTAACTGATAGGTAGAGAGTTCTTTAAGTTTAGGTTTTAACTGATAGGTAGAGAGTTCTTTAAGTTTAGGTTTTAACTGATAGGTAGAGAGTTCTTTAAGTTTAGGTTTTAACTGATAGGTAGAGAGTTCTTTAAGTTTAGGTTATAACTGATAGGTAGAGAGTTCTTTAAGTTTAGGTTATAACTGATAGGTAGAGAGTTCTTTAAGTTTAGGTTATAACTGATAGGTAGAGAGTTCTTTAAGTTTAGGTTATAACTGATAGGTAGAGAGTTCTTTAAGTTTAGGTTTTAACTGATAGGTAGAGAGTTCTTTAAGTTTAGGTTTTAACTGATAGGTAGAGAGTTCTTTAAGTTTAGGTTTTAACTGATAGGTAGAGAGTTCTTTAAGTTTAGGTTATAACTGATAGGTAGAGAGTTCTTTAAGTTTAGGTTTTAATTGATATTTAGAGAGGTATTTTACCTTATATTTAGTATGGAAATATTGATAGTAACTAATAGGAAGAAGTATATCAAACATAGGAATTGTACACCTATTATCGAAGCGAAAAGGAGCTTGGGAAAGGAGCAACCAGTTGCAAGCCTTTCGATAATAGTTTAATAGTTTCATCTTTACAGTCTCTTACAGGACACTGTGACTAGAAAATAATCCTTCTTTTAATTTTACAAAAAATGAGATATGACTGTCTTTGGATATTTTAGCACAGTTGAAAGCGGCATGATCACGGGATTCTGAAATTCTCATAACATGGAAAAAACTTCAATAAAAAAAACCACAAAACCAAAAGTACAATTGAGGGTCTAATCGCTTAGAAGCGTTTGCTTCCAGACACCCTTAGTTCCTTTTTAATAACCTCTTTAGATTATGTTACCATGGTGATTAGTTCAGTTGTGTAGAGTATGTACTGTCCCCAGAGTGTGCGCATGAGCCACGCGACGCGGCGAATTCTATTCGCGACATGTGAAGCCGCTCGCGCGCTGTTCGCGCTCGTGGCTCGCGAGCCACGCGCCGACCCGCCGCGCCAGTACTGCCACGCATTCGAGACAGACTCACCCGAACAGGTAAGGTTCAGAACAATAGTTATTCATTGCATTAGAAAACAATCATCATCTGAGCGTAGACGATTTGATGATGGTGTTTCAGGCAGAGACCAACATACGTTATAATGGGTCTATAATTATAAACCAGTTGTGTTAGAATGTAGAATTCCAAACCAAACAAAAAAATCCTTCAATTTCTTTTATGATATAAAGTAAGTTCTTCTGGCCTGCGGCCTATGAAAAAAACAAGTGATACATTGTGCGACTGCGTTTAATCTGAATGCTCACCAGTATGCGTCACTTTGCGTGTCGATCCAATTTTGTGGTATGAAGCAACCCGGATGAAAGAATTAAAACTTTACCTAATAAGCTACTTTTCTAATCGTTTGATTATGAATAAAAACGTAATGACATCTAAATAAAGGGGCGTCGAGCTCTGAAATGGTAAATTCCTAATTAACATGTGTTTGAATCCTGGGCTCGTTAATGCTTATATTATAACGTCAAACGTCCATTAGGAGGCTTTTCGCCATTCGCTGTAATGATAACATTATCGCGCAGTCCTTTGACAGCGGGCGGGTACAACGCGCACATTATTCAGAGAGCGCTATAAAGGGCAAAGGAAAGGAGACTAGTATAATCCCTCTCATACGGAAAATTAGGATTAAATATTTAATTAACTTCTACCTAGTTTATTTACGGTGGTACCAATAAACAACAGTCACACTTTTTATAGGCATTCATAATATTGGACATCATACTATAGTATTAATATCTATTAAAAATGTGAAAGTAAGTTTGTTTGTTTGTTATTGTTAGTTACGCTTGCACATCGTAATGACTGAACCAATTTCAATTGAATTTAAAGAATATTTTTTTTTATTCAAAAACCACACAGTAATAAAGAAAATAAAACACAACAACAATAAAATCTAACCTAAGCACTAACAAACTTAAAAGCTCTGTGTGGGGATGAATTGGTACTCAGCGCAGCTCAGCATAATGCCGCAGCGCTGGTCTTCCGCTGAGTCCAGTTTAGATTACCTCACGTACATCTTGATCAAGGGTAGCATTTATAAGAAAAACACAATTATTGTTAAATGCAAACCAAACCATATTAAATACATACATAACACAATTAAATACCTACTATTTTAATCCAATAAAACTATCACTACTAACTATCACACTTAAGAACATTTAACTGGTATATTTTAGACTAGACATGGAGACCAGGAAAAGAGAGAGAGAGAGCTTCAGCTACTGCCACTACGGTTGGTTTAGCTGTGTTCACATTTGGTATTTAAGTAGATAGGTTATGACTTGAATTGAGATATACATCGTTTTCTTAATATAATATAACCGAATATTGCTGTATTACGTATGTTGATGTATAGTAGTTATTAAACTATGGGGTAATGTAACTGAAGTAGCGGGTCTTCCTTTATTACAAGACCTCTTCCATGAGTAATCGTATGCATTAAATGAAAAGTCAGTATTTCCATTTCCTTTGATCAAACAGGATTATTTTCTTAGGAAAGTGCTAATAAAACGTTAATTTAGGGATTTAATATGCATAAAATAAGCCCGAGCGCGGTCGATATACATTACTGCTTCTGATAAACACGGCAATGCATGACGGAGGCAAACAGCGAGCTCACTCTTACACTCTTATACTAGAGTGAATTGTCTTGTTGATCACAATGATCGTTATAATATGTGATTGTTTTAGTCAATAATAGCTAAACACATATAACATTGGTGATTCAAATGACGATGACAAATTTCGGATGAAAACTATGATTTTGTATAGGCATTTGACGTGAACTCTCCACAAATGCAGCGTGTATGTTTATATTCAGAGAGATGTGTCTTAGCCTTTTATTACGCAGCTGCACAAAGGATACGAGGTAGAGACGATTGCTCTATTATAGTGGAACTGCAGCTATAAAGCATTTGATTGCACATTGTAATGCACAGCTGTTTAATTGTAGCCAGCCGATTCGCTTTGATTCTCCATTTCCTTTTAGATCTGAAAAGCCTAGCATCTTCTGTCGTCTGTTAATGAAATAAACGCAAGAGGTTGTTTGATTACCACTGCGGGGCAAAATGTTTGTATAATATGGATATAATATTTACCCTGGGCCCGAGTATTGTGGTACCATCACATGGTGCTCGTAGTTGCGATATCTACGATACAGTTTATTTTGAGACATTTTTTTTCTACCGCAACCCCTGTAGAACATTTAATCCAATTGGGGATACACTATTCGACCTTGATTTTATCTTCAGTTTAGCAAATCGGTAGCTTAGTTACAATAGTTCGTCGGCTTACAGCACTTCACTCAGACTGCACCAGTTCTCAATGGAGTCGCGATTGTAGGAAGTTTGTAAACTTCGCCGTAGTCAGTCCTTAGGCTGACAATGGAGTTGTATAGTTCCGATTGTAGGCAATAATAGATTATCTTGAGCCTCTGACTCTATTACACAATTATACTGCTTTAGATTTGCAATGACAAACTCAGTATCTAAAACTGTTTCCGTTCTGCAAAAAACGCTTGTCTTTAAAGTAACTTACACCATTATCTAAACACAAAATAACAGTCAATCTATGATAGATCGTTGTAAACTATCACAGAATTGATAAACCACCAGAAGACGCATTCAACTGTGATTGAAAGCCCTGCACTGTGTCCATAAAACCGAATAAAACGAAACCCGCGTCCCGCGCCCACCTCACCCACACCTGCGTAATGTTGCTAGCTTAGTCATTATATACTCATTTTGGAGTAAATGATTTGGTAAGATACAACTAATGTAACTATCGCACTATTGTATTAGTAAAATATTAAGGTCGGTTTGCAAAACGATCCCTAAACATATTTAGCTACTAAACATATTTAAATTTGATATATTTGTACGATTTGAGAACTCCTTAAATCGTATGTAGCCACTAAATACGTTTAGGCATCGTTGCACAAATCGCCCTAAAAATAATATTTTTCGGTTTTTTGGGACATTTGCAAGATCTCAGTTCGAGGCAAACCACTAGTTTCATTTAAAACTACATTTAACAAAAGTTTTTAATCTCAGAATTCTAGAGTAGGTAAAATAATAACACTCGATATTTGGCAACATCAGCAAAATGGAGGATTACGACAATTACAAACCAAACAATTTATTCAATAATCAAATACATAAGATCTAAATGCGCTACTTACTTAATAAATGTGATCCCATCTTGTTTTTTAGCCCAACTGAATTTTTACTTGTTGGGATGACACAAGAAGGAATAATCCAATTAAACTAAATACTGCAAATCACGTCACGCGTGACGACCGACGTTCACAAACTGACTAATGGCGGCGTAGGTACTCTACTTGGAGTAGATGTTGACGTTTCAGTATTAGGCGCATATACTCTTCTGGGGGTTTATCTATTATTGCAAACTATCAACAAACTCTTCTGCTCCAAGCCATTAGGCGAAAGTCACCTAGGCAGAATAAGTTGAGTAAAGTAGAACGACAAACATTGATTTGTTCATACCACAGCGGTCGCCTACGTTATCTGCAGGAAGGTGTTAATTTCCTCTCACGCGCTATGTTCGTATAGCGACGAGAGGAAATTAACGCACAGAGGCGAAGGCCTTTGCCTCCTCTCGTGTGTACACAACTGATTCTATTAGCAACTGTGAAATTATTTTTAAACTGTTTAAATATAACAAATAAATATCGCAAGCGTAACTCCTCATCAAGGGATCCTTTTCTGATCATAATAACTGCTACTTCCATCATTTAGTAAAGTGGTCATACATTTTAGAATTTTTACTCTGTCTTTTGCTTGGGTAAATACTAGAGATATGCTCCTTACGAATTTAAATTCAATGAGAAACACCGAAAGCAACCATTTGGTTGTAAACTACAGTAGACTAGAACGTAAGAAGTTATTAGGAGGAAAAGTTTTAATTTATACTGAAAGCCGAACTCCAGATCTCCAGGTAGATTCAGTTCAATACTTATAGCATCTATTAGAAACTTTATTTTATGGGTGACCGTTGGTTTCCGTAAAGCTGTCGATTATCTATTAGATAACTTCATGTTCTAGGCCTTTAGTTGGCATTTAAACTTCAACACGAGAGCGGGCCACTACTCCTAGGAACTTACGCAGTTACGGAAAGCTGTTCATTTCCTCTACCACGGAAGATTGTGTACAGAACTAATTGTATTAGCGAGTCACAAACCGCTTTGTAATTGAATTGGTTTCTGTGTTTCCTTGTTTGGTCGGAGATGTCGTGGAACTAATCTAACTTGGATGTAGTGCGATGGAAGTTCCTATGTTAGCGAGTAACATACTACGTCATTACTACTAATGTAAATAATGCCCTAGCTGATAGTAAACTAAGTTTGAATATTTTTTTTATGTTATTTGTGGGGAAACAGGCTTACGGCCCACCTGATGGTAAGTGGTCACCGTCGCCTATTGACACCGGCAACACCCGGGGTATTGTCGATGCGTTCCCTACCCTTTAGAAACCTCTTTACATTTCGCTTGAAGCGTGCCATGTCGTAATCTAATGGGAAAACCTCAGATGGTAGCTCATTCCACATCTTGCAAGTATGGGGTAGAAAAGATCGCGTGAATTATTTTTATCGTCACTTTATTCATTTTAGGTTAAATATTTTTTTGTTTAGCTGGGGTTGCCGTCATCAAAACCGATGTGGGGGACTTTAATATAATGTGTATTTACGTACTACGGCGTTTGCACTCACTGTTACAAATACTAGAAGAAAAATAGAGGCTTACTTGGAAATTGGTTAATTATGTAGGTTTAATTTATTTGTGTTGTAACAGATAACATGATGATAAATAGTTTTTGATAGATAGATTTTTGATCCAAAATCAACTTTATCATGACAAAAATACATCAATAATATAAATATGGGATTTATCACGTACTCGTACCTCATAACGGTGTTTCGTATTATAATAATGAATTAAATAAATCACGAAAGTTTTCTAAGCAAAAATACATCACTTAAGATTTCCAATTTTTGGGTGGATTTCCGCTATTTATGGTTTAAAGTTTAACTAAATACATATATGGCGGGTTCCTATATCCGTCGGAAACCGACTACGCTTCGTATCTCCTTGAAAAAGTGTCAAACTAGTGTCAAACTTTTGACATGTTTTCAAGGAGAAACGTGTCGTAGCTGATTACCGACGGATATAGGAACCCGGCATATATGTACATATGTATTTAGTTATCTTGTATATGTATTTAGTTGACTTTTCCATAATTTAGGGCTATTATTCAAGCATAAAAATACAAGCAAAGTGCGAGTCAAACTCGCGTACGAAGAGTTCCGTACCATTATCTATAAAAACGGCAAAAAAATCATGTCTGTTGTATGGGAGCCCCACTTAAATATTTATTTTATTCAATAGCACAATTTTATTTATTTACCTTATTTAAGGTTGGTGCCGATTAAGCTAGCCCATACAACTAGAGGACTATCGTATAATTGGCGTCAACTATGTATGTATGGGGACACCCTTTAATTTTAAACTTCTTGAATTTTTTGGAATGTTTCCTTTATTTGTACTGTAAGACCTTGCTTTTTGGTAAATTTCGAAATTTTAGGCTAACGGGAACTACCATTTTCGACCCAAAACCTATAGGGTACTTCCGGTTGACCTAAAATTTTCAATTTTGGTTAAAAGCAAGGTCTTACAGCACAAGAAAATGAAAATTCCAAAAAATAAAAACAGTTGAAAATTAAGGTAAATTTTGGCACAAAAGTTTTTGCGAAAATCTAAATTTGTCCATATCTTTTTATCGTGTTGACTGAGGACCTTGATTTTTATACACCTATTAGGGACTATAGATCTCAGTATCGGGTATAAATTTCAACTTTTTTTATTTATTTATTTATTAAGAATGTCCAATGAGTAATACACAACTTGCTAGGTTTACCCGTTCCTGAGAAAATTGATGGTGACACACGGACAGACGGCCAATAGATTAGATTAGATTATATTAGATAGTTTCTTTATTGCACACTATTAAATATAAACATATAAAAGAAAACACACTTTTAAATCATACGTACAATGAGTGCCCTTATCGCTAAAAGCGATCTCTTCCAGGCAACCTTTGGATGGACAGGACCTATGTGATCAAATAAGAACGGCGGCGTTATTAAAGATGATATGAAATAAAATGCATAAAGAGAGTGATTTTATAAGGGTTCCTTAATTACCTTTTAAGGTACGGAAATCTAAAAATCTGCTGTTTTTAGTAAACATTTGTTAATAATTTTAAGTTTTGTCTCTCAGGCAAGATAAAAAGTTGATCTGAAGGATCTGAAGGCCGGCAAAGAATACTGATATTGTATTAGATTTAAACGTTGTTCAGTTTTAAGAAAACTTCCCCTTTTGTGATTACATAGATATTTCAAAGTATTTAGATATCAACAGAATATCGTAATTGTAAAATGTAATGAGCATGTAATTTGAGCGATGAGCCGTGTAAATGAGCTTGTGATATTGAATGGAACCGAGCTGTAACGATGACTGGCGCGATTGGTGTCGGGCGAGACCGATTGATGGTGACGGTAACCGTTTTAACTTAAGCTGGAAGGTATTGGCTGTGTTTGCATATTTTACAGTTACATAAAGTGTCTATTTCATGATCTCCGAGTAACTTAAATGACGGATAAAACTAATTCTCCATTTATCTTTCTTTATGTCAAAACAAAAGACGTACAGTCAACGCCAAAAGTCGCTGACCGTTTACAAACTTCCAAAAGTCCTATACACCTAAAACATTGAAAGTCGGTGATCTGCTATAGCCACATTATTCAGTGAACATGTAAGTTTACAAATATCGCTGAACATAATCAGCACAAAAATTACTGAACTCATAAAAACATAGTAGGTACATACCACCCGTATCACAGAAATTAAACGTTCTAAGCTCGCGGTGTCTTGGGACAAATGGTAGATATAAATAAGCTCTGCAAATCTGATGACAGCTGTCAAACTTCCAACAGCCATATCTTGAAAACTAGATGTTCTAGGCTAGCGGTGTCTAGAGACAAATGGTAGGTGCCAATGAGATCTGCATTTTTGATGACAGCTGTCAAACTTAAAACAGCCGTATCTTTGTAACTAATTGTTCTAGGCTAGCGGTGTTTAGAGACAAAGGGTAGGTGTCAATGAGATCTGCATTTTTGATGACAGCTGTCAAACTTAAAACAGCCGTATCTTTGAAACTAAACGTTCTAGGCTAGTAGTGTCTAGAGACAAATGGTAAGTGTCAATGAGATCTGCATTTTTGATGACAGCTGTCAAACTTCAAACAGCCATAACTCGGAAATTAGACGTTTTAGGCTAGCGGTGTCTTGGGACAAATGGGGTAGGAATCCATGAGAACTGCATTTCTGATGACAGCTGTCAAACTTCAAACAGTCGTATCTTAGAAACTAGACATTCTAGGCTAGTGGTGTCTTTGGACAAATGATAGATATCAATGAGATCTGTATTTCTAATGACAGCTGTCAAACTTCAAACAGTCGTATCTCGGAAACTAGACGTTCTAGGCTAGCGGTGTCTTGGGACTAGGGCTTGCATTATGCGTAAGATTTTGGTATCTGATACATTCGGATAGTAGTGAACTTTACTATTCGGATATCCGCCCAAGTTGATTTAGAGATTTCGCTTCGCTCGATTACTTTAAACGTAGAACTCTTGACATGCTAAGAAGAAGAAGAACGCGAATTGTGTACCGAAGCGTTTCTAGTTTGGTAAAATCTAGGGTTGATTTATTGTATGCAAACCTGCTACCCATGGACATTTCAAAAAAGGAATCTACATTCTACTACTCTTGTTGAAAAGTCATATTAGTTTGCAACGTACTAAATAATAAGTGTAATGGCTACTATGTTGGCAGAAAACACACAGTGGGCGCAGGAAACAAACGTGTTCCACTAAACCAGTCACTAAGTACAAGCATGCATTACAAGGAAGACTATGACCCGACAAATTTTTTGTATTAAATTGCATTTACTTTTGCACAAATGGTTGGTCGCACTTCCGTTGACTGTTGACAATGATGGTGTCGACAGCGTGGGAGCCGTACCTACGCACGTAGGGTATTTATTAGGAACGTTAGGTTACAATTGTTAATAATAGGTATTGTCTTGACCACATTAACCAGTACAATGACAACCTCTGTGATTTCACGGGACAAATGACTTACAAATATTCGTTCCGACTGTAGTAGTAACATAGTAGTCGTAGTTGGTGATGCCCGCGAGCGGGTTACAGTGAATACTAGTATGGGTCATGCATAGCTGTGTATATATATGTATATATTGCTAAACATTTCATACAGCGCTATCTAGCCCCAAACTAAGCAGAGCTTGTATTATGGGAATCAGATAACTGATAAAATACTTATATACTTTTTTTTTGTAAATACATACTCATAATATATAGAAAAACATCCAGACCCGGAGCAAATATCTATAGATCATGCAAACATTTGTTCCACGGCGGGAATCGAACCCGCTACCTCCTGCGTCTCAGCCGGTTATTCGCCCACTGCGCCACGGAGGTCGTCAAAAAATATTCGATAGATTTAAAAATAATAATAATACTCGTCCAAAATACCGACGAGAGTCTGGTCAGTGTGTGTTGCCAGTGACGACATATGGTACAGAAATGTGGTCATTCACTATGGGCCTCATAAGAAAACTCAAGGTTACGCTACTGCTACAGTGGGGGCTATGATTGGTGTTTCTCTACCAGATCGAATCTGAAACGAGGACATTCATAGAAGAAAGAAGAACTAAAGTCATTAACAATAATACAAAGGGTTAGCAAGCTGAAGTGGTAGTGGGAAGGGCACATAACTCGAAGAACTGACGGCTGTTGGGACAGAAAGGCTCGCGTGTGGAGACCAAGCACTGGAAAGAACAGCGTAGAATGCCCCCCCACTAGATGGAATTACGAACTGATAAAGGTGGCTGGGAGCCGTTGGGTGCAAGTGGCACAAGATCGGTCGCTCCGATTTTAGTGCGAGTATTTTTGTAATTTGAAGGCAATTTTGTTTTGGCCGCGGGTGATCGGAGCCACGCTATTCTTATTATACACGAGTACCTCCAAAAGTAGGATTTTCGAGTGATGCCCATAATCATAAATTATATGAACGATATCATAAAGTTTGACATTGATAGTCGCGTTTTGTATGGATCCCGGCGTTGAGTGCGTACTTTGGGCAACATGAAGGCTTTATGGCCTCCGGATTGTATTTGGAGACCGAATTAAAAATCTATTACTATCTCACACACTCCGTTCTAAACATTATAATATTTTAAACTAATTCATTTGTATTCATGTTGTAGCGCTTCAAATTGAATTCAATTGGTCTACTACAAAGAATATCAAAACTTCAATATATATGATTATTTAGTATGGTGTTTTTATTGTATGTTCGTGGATAGGTAGGTAATTGATAGATATACGCTCCTTCCTAAAGACTAACAAAAAAGCTGTAGACTTTTCAAAGAAGCTCTGATTCTTGTTTACCTTATTTGAACAAAATCTAAGCGACATGCTGTGATCCATCTCTCCTTATAGTGTGCGCGTGCGCATGCCTTCGCGCACGACCTTGCCGACCGCGACCACATTCCACGCTTCAAACATACAGAGCCCACTTCCACGAACACTATCTCTTTACGTCATATCGTATCTTAGACTACTCCATTCATAAAATCCGCAAAACACAGTACTGGCTTTAAAGTTGCATCTAGTTTGTACGCATCCATCAGACACGTAGATTGAATTGTCCGTGTCGTTCATTAAATTATCATTATCTACAGTTACGCTAAGGTCATCAACCTCTCATTATGCAGAAAAGTTCGTCGCCTTTTTAAATTAAAAAGAAAAGAAACGACACAGGTGCGCGGGCGCTCGCTTTTTCCATTGTACGCTCCAATGTGCCATACCAACTTGTATTTATTCTGTGTGAGTACTGTAGTAACTATTATTTTAATCTTTGTACGAGCAATGCTTGAGTTCCAAGCTCTCAACTACTCTCAAGTTGTACAAACGAGTTTTATAAACTTTTATTTAGTCGCGAGAGAGCTTTTGAGGGGAACGGACGTGCGGTTCGAATCTCAAAAGTTAAAGCGCGTAGTGAAGGTGTGGAGTGATTGATTATTTTATTACAAAGGTGTTGTGTGCAGTGACGTGTGACTGATACTTGGATTGGATTTATTGTCTTCGTGGGAGCTTTACTCTGGTAGGTATGTGGAGTCGCGACAAATTCATAGTTGATAAGCTATTGCAGTTGTGTGTTACTTGTACGTTGCCGATTTCACTTCGCAACTGTGTCTTTACTTGTCAAACTTTGCACTTACTGCATGTTAAAGTTCTAACCAGACTACTGAAGGTTCAAAAAAAATATTCTTGTAAAAAGTATCAAGAAATAGTAGGATTCGATATACCAACAGAATCAATACTTATATGTACTTATAATATACTAGCTGACCAATCCGCAGCTTTGCATCCGTAGTTTTTTAATAAAAACATTACCATCCTTCTCCGCAGTTGGGTAACAAGTAGCCTATGCCACCCGGAAATAGTGTAGCTTCCCAATAGTGAAATCTTTTAGATCGATCAAGTAGTTTCAGAGCCTATTCAATACAAACAAACGAATCTTTCCTCTTTATAATATTACGATGTTTTTTGTAGATATTCATATGTACTTTAATATTGTAGAACATACTTTTGTTTCATCATCAATAGTTTCCGCAGCGCATGCGACGAAAGACGTTTTAGGGCACTTTTTTACACCTTGGGTTACGTTACTTAAGCTTTAGTAAGGATCCCTAATATTTTCTAGCAATAAATATAGCTCATGCCACTTAGGGTGAATGTAGCTTTCCAATGGAGAAATAATTTTTGAAATCGGCACAGTAGTTTTTGAGTTTATTCATTACAAACATACACACAAAAATACAATTTTTTCCTCTTATAATAATATTGGTAGAGACAAATGTCATAACAAATGCCTATCAAAAAATGTATCTACAATGTAACTTATTTATTTTTCATATGACTTCATAATCAGAGTCGTTAGATCACACATTTTTCACAAGTTTGTTGTTCCCTTTGTGTCTGTTAGTTTGTATTTCCTCTGTTTCTGCCGCGTTTGAAGTAAACAGGGGGTGGTCCCTCCCGAGCTCCGACAAAACACTGACTACCTGATCTTTTAATTACTCCTGGCTTTGTGTTTTTTCCATCGTTTTGTTTAACAGCTTTTGTTGGGAGCCCTATTGTGTGCGCCGGACAAATCTATACTCTACCTACTCTAGGCAAATGTGGCTTTGTAATCAAAACTTTTGTACAAAATAAGTAAGCTGTAAAATACGGAGCTCTTTTGTTTCCAGATAACACATTTTTTACAAAACCTACATCTGCTGTTGTAGAGTAGAGACAAACACAGAAAGTGCACGAGTACCTAAATAGTAGCTAATAGGAATGAACAACAAAAAAAGGTGTTTTTGTAAACTCTCACAACTCGTTATATCTTTACAATTACTAAAACGTTCATTAGATAAAACATATTTCACGCAAAATACTCTGCTGATTCGCTAAGGTAGAAGTACGTATAATATTATCAATACCTATGTAAGTACATAGTAGCAAACAATCGATCTAAAACTCAGGTTAAAACAATAAAGCTATTCAAACGTACTCTTTGTATCAATTGTTTGACCTCAGATCCGATATCAAGTTTTAATGTGGTAAATTGCCGTTAACCCACGGTATAGTAGCCCCAATATTTATCTATACATGAATGCGCTGGGAATGTTAAAATTGAACATTTCGTTGTTGGAAACTGTAATTAAATTGTAGAGGCTCACAAATATTTGAAACCGGATAAAGATCGGTTTGATTACGGTCAAATACTATTGATTTGACCATAACTCATACTCTTTCTTTCTCTCTTGTATCTCACTCATCTGCTGTAAATGTATAATGTGTCCTATTTAGCAAAGAAATGATGGTCTATGTCTTTAAGATAAATAACACGGTTATACGGCCATTGGTCTTTAATATTTTGTTTATGTTCCAAATAAATAATTTTGAATTTTGAAAAAAAAAAAAAAAAATATTTAAAGGACATTTATGTATGGAATCGAGATAAGGCGATTTTGATGAATTCTCGAATAATTTACTGTACTAGCAGACGCTCATTCTAGAACCTATACAATTTGATGCAAAAACTAACTTTTGTAATTAAATTTAATCACTTTCTTTTATATAAAATCTGATAAAAATTTTGCAGTTTATTAAACACGTGGGAAGTCATTAGCGATTTCTTTCTCGAATGCGATAATTCGGGAAAGTCAAACATTAACTTTCACTGTTCAGGTTTATAACTGGTTGAGCGTCTCTGTGTTTGCATTTACAATGCAATCGTCAATACTTATGCCGTCAATGAACTCCGTTGTATGCAATTGTATGCAATATCCTAGACAACACTCAAATATTATAAATGCGAAAGTTTGGATGTTTGTTACTCAATCATGTCGTAACGGCTGAACCGATTTTGATGAAATTTAGTATGTACGTATATTATAACCTGGATTTACCACATAGGCTACTTTTTAGACCATAAATCAGGTCCCATGTGTTAAAAATGGGGTGTCAAGTCAAGTTGCAACAGCGAGTTTAGCTTTATTTCTAGTTTACCTACACATTTAGTAGTGTAACGCTTACGAAGTCGCGGGCAATAGGTAGTGCATGATAAATGCTTGATACCACGTCCTAATACTTTTGGTGTCAGTAAAAACTTTACATGGCACATATAGCTTGTATGCAGCGTTCTCCATGCATATATTCTTAACTTTTTTAACCTTATATATGATGAGACGACAGCGCAAGCATGGTCCACTGATGTTAAGCTGTTATATGCATTGCCTATAACTCAAATAAAACTGTCGCGAACTGAAAGTGCTTAATATATAATAATTAAATACAGGTTTTTATTATATTAAGTATTTTAGGCTGAGGTACCTATATATATCTTTATGGACCGTAGAATACGTTAATTCATATCATGTAACTATTATATTTTTGTTTGAAATAAATGATTTATTAATATTACAACAACTGTTTTACCTCACAACTGACGTCTATTATGACTTATTCTTGTGTTTTTTGTATTTGTTCTTCTAGTTTCGGTTTTTCAGTTTCATATATTCGCAAACAATATGTATTGTATCGGAACATCTGGTAGGTGCAGTAAAAATATATTGTAAATTTATTCAAAAAAATAATAAATAAGGTTACAATAATTATTATTTACATGCAGATCATATGACATTGACAATCTCCGTGGCGTAGTGGGCGAATGCCGGCTGAGACGCAGGGGGCAGCGGGTGCGAATCCCGCCGCGGAACAAATGTTTGTATAATCTACAGATATTTGTTCCGGGTCTGGATGTATTTATATATATTATAAGTATATATTTACAAAAAAAAAACGTATATAAGTATTCTATCTATCAGTTATCTGGTTCCCAAGCTCTGCTTAGCTTGGAGCTAGATAATGAAATGTCCAGCATTATTTATTTATATGATTTTTAATAATACTTAAGGTCAAATAATAAGATAAAAAAATATAATATACAATAATCATAACATGTCAACACTCCAAGATAATACATTACAAATAATATAAATAAATAAAGGTTTTGCGTCAGGTCTTATTACCTGACGCAAGTCTTTTCTTTACATAATTGGTCAATGGAGTAAAAACACTTTCTCAATAATAACTTTTTAAGGTTAGTATTGAAATTGAATGTGCTATCGATAGTTTTAAAGACGATAGGCAAGTTATTAAAAAGCTTTACACCCTGGTGCTGAACACTATGTTCTGAAATTCTTAGTCTAGCTAGGTACAAAGTCATATTTTAAATATTTTCTTCTAGTACTCTCTCTAACTGCCCTTTCTTTTTTAGGTTCAAGGCTATTTAGATGTTTACCAGATCTGTAAGAAGAACCAATATGTATAGACATGGGACAGGGAGTAGGTCAAGTCTAATAAAGTGATCTTTGCATGAGTCTGTTTGCAGTATGCGTAGATATACATGGTCCTTATAGCTCTTTGCATGAGTCTGTTTGCGGTATGCGTAGATATACATGGTCCTTATAGCTCTTTGCATGAGTCTGTTTGCGGTATGCGTAGATATACATGGTCCTTATAGCTCTTTGCATGAGTCTGTTTGCGGTATGCGTAGATATACATACATGGTCCTTATAGCTCTTTGCATGAGTCTGTTTGCGGTATGCGTAGATATACATGGTCCTTATAGCTCTTTGCATGAGTCTGTTTGAGGTATGCGTAGATATACATGGTCCTTATAGCTCTTTGCATGAGTCTGTTTGAGGTATGCGTAGATATACATGGTCCTTATAGCTCTTTGCATGAGTCTGTTTGCGGTATGCGTAGATATACATGGTCCTTATAGCTCTTTGCATGAGTCTGTTTGCGGTATGCGTAGATATACATACATGGTCCTTATAGCTCTTTGCATGAGTCTGTTTGCGGTATGCGTAGATATACATGGTCCTTATAGCTCTTTGCATGAGTCTGTTTGCGGCATGCGTAGATATACATGGTCCTTATAGCTCTTTGCATGAGTCTGTTTGCGGCATGCGTAGATATACATGGTCCTTATAGCTCTTTGCATGAGTCTGTTTGCGGCATGCGTAGATATACATGGTCCTTATAGCTCTTTGCATGAGTCTGTTTGCGGTGTGCGTAGATATACATGGTCCTTATAGCTCTTTTTTGTATAATAAACGCTGAATTAATGATCATAGCTGTTCCCCCAAAACATTATGCTGTAACGAAGTTTTGATTCTACTAACGTGTGATATACTAGCTTTAATTGTACCAGTGTACTAGTCTATCCGCGTGTGTGTCGTTAACTTGTTATACAGATTCTATAAATAAAGTGTATTTCTTTTTTCTTTATCTATGAGCTTGACCTTTTATTACCTGAGGTTGGAAAGATCAATATCCGAAATTAAAGGTCATTGGGCATTTTGTTCGGACATATGACCCACGGCGCACAAAAACGAAACAGGGCTAGGTATGTAGTTAAATGTATATGTTACTTAATGGTATGGGTCGCATTATTGCAGGATATGGGAGAACCGCAAAAAAAATTTTTTTAATTAATATTATAGCATTTTTAAAATAATTATTATAGCATTTTTAAATTATTATTATAGCATTTTTATAATGAACTAAGTAAAAACTATTGGCCTGACTGTAAAAATACTTTGTAAAACAGTTGTTTTGAACAATTTCCAGGAATACGAAAATAAAATCCATTTTGCGGTAATAATATTTTTATTCTGCATTATCAAAATCTATAGTTAATTCATCTAAAAAGGCTGCAGGCGCGTCTATCACGTCTTGATGCCTGGCCCATGACAGAAAGTATACGACGCTTACAACATGTGCACAGCTTCCGACAGTGCGACGGCCGTGTATACACGAGCAGTAATACTGTTGGATGCTATTTCTTCCAATATGGGTAGGATCTACTAAAATATAGGTGTAGTACTGCTTTGCACGGACGTGTCGTGACTGTATTCTGCCTCTTATCAATATCTTATTTTCAATCATTTCTTGGTGCCGGTATAGTTCGATAGTGTATACACCATCCTCACGCATGTGCTCGTGGCAATACGATCTTGCGATTCTCAAGTGGTATGATCCCAACGTAAACAATATTAATTCGTCAAATGTAAGCCGAGGAAAGTCATCAAAATCCGGATCATTGCCATCGAGTCGCACAAACGCTACTCTCTGCCTGTTTAAATTATGGTTAATCACATATTCTGCCATCTCATTGGGTTCATTCATTCGTTCATTTATAATTCTTATGAATTGTTCCGCATACATATGGTCCTCATATGGATGGCGAGTAGCATTAATTATGGCCGCAGTTATTTTGAAGTCGACCATCATGTTTCTCATGGCAACGTTAAAATATACATGGCGGAAGATTTTAAAATCTTTCTTGAATCTGCCGTTAATGGTTTCCACTACCCACCGGATCATTGTTATTAATCTAGATTTATTAGCATCTAGTGTCGTCAGTTGTTCTCCTCTTACTCTTGTAGGCGGCATGTGAGGATTATACCCGCATTCCTCAATTTTATCAATCGAATCCCGAAATCCACGATCCAATATAAAAACATCATTAACTCTCAAGAACCCATGAATCGGAGAATCTTCTTGCATCAGGTCACGCATAATGCTTGCGTCCGAAGTAGTCGCAGTGTAAGGCCCCGTAACATCTACTATGTAGCCGTCGGTACATACTATAAGGAAGGGTTTTACTAAGTTCCGAAACTTATGAAGACTGTAAGTTTTGCGCTGGAAAAGGAAATTCGAACTCTTTTGTAGATAAATATATGTTCCATCACATACGAGAATGGCCGCCGGTTCATTATAGTTACCACCAAAAAAATGGCTTGGAATTGCAAGATTCTTGGCCACCACATCTTCCCTAGTAATATGATTTAAGCCCAAATGCTGTGGAACAAAATCATTACTTAAGCATTCTCTTGCTATCGCCAACTTCCTTTCTAGGGTTCTCCTCGACATATTGAATTTAGTGGCTAATCGCTCATCTGGTTCACCGGTTCTTATTTTTGTTAAAAAAATTCCAAGAACTGTGGCAGGATGAACTGATCGATCACCCAGTGAAGGCGTTTGGTTCAAAATAACATTAAATTGATATTTTGTTAGTCCCGTCCAAAAGTGAAATTCATTGTCCTCTATTTCTTCAATATTTTCGAAATCAAGGTTGCTTCTTTGTTCGATACCCCATTTATATAAATTCATCATACCAACAACATGAGTACTGTCAAAGTTTTCGTGGGATGTAGTGTTGAGCAAGTCTACCCAATCATTCCTCATAAAATGAGCATTGCAAACCCGAGCTAATTCTGGTATATAAAAATTGTGATTGTGTAAGAGTTGGAACTTAGCATATAGTGGAACATTATGGGCCACTACATTTCTACAGTTTGTAAAAATACAATGTCTCGCTGTATTCGATGCTCGCTTATATCCTCTAGGCGTAACAAAACTAGGCTGCAATTGTACTTGATCTTGCACTGGTTGCTCTTCAACTGGCTGATCTTGTACTGGTATATTTTGTACTTGTTCATTTTGTACGGGTTGATTCCGTAAACGACGATCTAACCTTGACCAACAAGCATGGCACATGGCCCGTGAGCCATTAAAAGTAATCTGAAACAATTGAAAAAAAAAATATATATTCCTCCATTTATCAAGAAGTAAAATGAGCCATTACATTGAGCAAAGCAACATTTGTACAATCAAGAGCACGCGACGAGTCATACACATACGATGACAGTGTAGTGTACTTACCTCACGTGGTATTATTTCTTGCAATAATAAATCTACAAGATCCCTTTGTCTTTCCAAAAAGAGAACTGTCAATATGTGTTTTCGTCGACGTAAAACAGATCGATTACACGACACGCAACTATTTTGTCTTTCCATGTTAATGTAAACCAATCGTCAAGCAAAATCAGGGGTCCATAAAACACGCTCAAGTAATCAATAAAATGCAAAAATCGGAAACACGAGTTTAAACGCACAGATCGAAACGAAGGATGACGTACGACTGCGGGGCGGTCAGAGCGGGTGGGGCGCAGGCGGCGCGTCGCACGCGCACTTCGATACCTTACTGTTATTTTCTACCTGTCGAAAGTGCGAGCGAGAGAGACATACAATCTGTTATGCGATACAAACATTTTTCTTATGCTTGTACATACATTTTCACAATGCTGACAGTAAAATCTTTAGTTTTTAGTCTAATAGAATTATAGTTAGACTCACATACATACTGTTACATAACATTTTTCCTCCAGCAGATACATAAAAAAAATTTACATATTTAGAAAAGTGGAATTGAATACTTTACTTTAAAAGTGATTTGAACACTGTGCGCGAAAAAAAAAAAGTGGGTCAAAAGCGCCCAATGATCTTTACCAAATATTTTATCAAAATGTAATTTTCCACGGTTCGTAAATTCTGTCTTTAATAAGGTGAGGCTAAAATTATTTTCGCATTTCTCGAGTCCGCAAACCTTTGGGTATTATCACGTTTCTCGCACACTCGTTAATTAAGCCGCAAAGTACGAGATAACGTTACAAAAACCTATTCCAATAAATTGACAATTTGAAGGCTCTAAATATTGGTCTTTATTATAATTAGGAGCGATAAGAGGACACGGTCTCCGTATGGAAGTCAATTAGTGATTTGCATTCGCCAAATGTCTGTTTTAATCTTTGCCGTGTCGGGGATGATGGCTTTTATTATATTTCCGCGTACCATTAATTTGGTTTGTTGTGGTGGTAATTTGACTCAAGCACTAGTAGGTATATTATAAATAATGATGAGCTAGCTTTTTAGCAAAAGTCTGGTTAGATACAAAGATAATGTCTTTATTGGACACCATTAAAATGAATAAAAGAAAATACACAATTATATCAAAGATACAATGGACGGCTTTATTGCAATAAGCGATCTTTTCCAGGCAACCTTTGGACCAAATATAAGATATACCTTAGGATAACAGAGTACATTCATTAATTTTAGCATCATCATCATCCACAGCCTGACTCCACCCACTGAGGGTAACGCTACTTCATGTATGATCCAATCTCCACTCTCCTATCTCACCAATTGTTGGCATTTGAATTTAAAATACTTAATCGTTTCTGTTACTAAAAATCCTAATCAAAATGTTTCATCTTTCTGGCAACTGAAATCCCTCAGGCACAGTGAACGCTATTCGCCTTGAAGACAACCGGAAGCCGCTTCACCAAACAAATTAATCGTCCATGTTTGTGTTTGAATCTATTAGTTCCCATGTTCGCAGGATGCTACGAATTGAAAAATGGCTCCATTGGGTCTCGAACCGGCACCTACTAATTACTGACCAGCTGATGCATCGCATCCTACCATCCGGTAGAGTATAAATAAAGTAGAGATCAATAGTAAGATCATGTACAATAGCGCGTAAGCAACATGTTATTCTTAGAGGTCTCATCTTGTTTTCAGTTTATATGCTATTTAGTGATATTTTGTGAGTGGAGACCACTCGACAAATCGACAGACCCATACTAGACGGAAAGACGACGTTGCAGGCCGTACCAGATCAGTAGTTCTGGAAGTCTCTGGGGTAGGGCTATGTTCAGCAGTGGACCGCCTAAGCATATTACTAGAACTCACGCCAGGGAACCTTAGTGTGAAGCCTAGGCTCAGTTAGCGTGATCAATTTAAGACTATTTTATGGCTTTTGATCATGTACCTAGAATGTTAGGCTTCTAAATAAATACCTTTCATTTCATTGACATCAGAGGGCCCAACACGAACATTTACGTAAGGCAGTAGTGAAAACAGCAGTGTTCTTGAGCTGTCATTCGCTATTTTACTGTAGTTGTGCTAGTGACTAACGTAAATATTCGCACTAGATCCTAAGGAGACCGTTCGCTCTTGATATGTAACTCTTTAAAAACATAGCTAGATTCAGGTTACTCTGAGGTCTGACCTGTTTGGTTGTTTATAGCAATCATGTTATCGCAGTAGGAATCCTTATTTATGGAGTCTAGGGATGAGAAAAAATATTAACACACTGGGGGGTCTTTGAAACAGTACAGTTGCACATCTGGGAATAATACAACGCAGAACATAATATTAGAATCAAATCAAAAACATTGCACGCCAAAGTTGTTTTAACGCTTCGTGATAGTCGGTAATGAATGTCTTAATAAGCCAGTGGCAACGCAGCCAGTGTCTTGGAGAGACTTCCGCCTGTTAGTGATCTGAAGCAGTTGAGCTATATTATACCTATATAGACTGGTACTTTGTAGTTAAGTAGGTAATTGTTTATTATTTCTGTTAATAAACGTTTAAACTAAATTAATAAATAATATCATTAAGCATACATTATGATCATAAAACTAGTGGTTCGCCTCAAACTGAGATCTCGCGAGTCTCCCATAAAAACAAAAAAAAAAATGTTATTCGTAATCTTTGACTATCAAAACATTGCCACGAAACAAATAACCAGCTTCCTTGACCTACATTTTCATTCAAGTTACAGGTAACTGGTACTTTGGCCATGTACTTTGGTTATATTTTTGTGGGGGTACAAATTGCAGTTATTCTGGATTTCAGATATTTGCCTTTAACTGTCACTAAAGCTATACGCATTCCAAATTACAGCACTCTGGGGTCACTGGTATACCCTGTCAATTTCGTCAAAGTTCCGTTTTTATTATGGCTAATCAAATCACTCAAAAACAAAAAAACAAACTTAAATGAAATAAAAACATGGTCAAACAAGACTTTTCATTTGACATCTCACTTGACCTAATAGTCTCATTTTTATACCCCTCTTGAACTCCAATATCTCAACAATCCCCAACATTTTTAGCTTATTTCATTAAACCAGAATTGTGTCATTATTACCTAGCTATGCATCAAATTTCACGATGATCAGAGCAACGCTTCAAAATTTAACCTCAGACAAACAAAAATACATACATACAACGCCGATTTGCCCAAGCTTATTTGGAGATTTCGCTTTGCTCGATCAATAAAAACCTCTCGTAAATATAGTAATTTGTCAGATTCTAGAGATCGGATTGTGAATCGACACCAGTTCACTGACACCAATATGTAATTATTTTATTTTGGGCCAGTAGTTTACAACGTCGACATCGCCGTGTACGTATAATAAATATGTTTCATGAAACTTGATGCAAACAAGGCCCTTTTTCTTCGTATTACTAAAAGCTGCCAAGCAAAGTCTCCATCCGTCGCCGTCGTAGCGAAAACAAATCTGCGAAGTTTATCCGCTATTAATATCCCGCAGGCTGTAAGGTATGTAATTAAGACGAATGGCCGTGCTCCTGCACTGCCTACATCCGGTAAGGGCAGCTACTAAAATACTAAAAAATCGACAAATGTGAAATAGCAAAAAGTTTAACCAGGATTCGTTTTATAAGGCGATTGGCGTACGACTGAGGACGGATGAAGATGAATGATGATGATTATCAAGGAATACTAAATATTACGTATTAAATACTAAGTACTTAGTGTTACGTTATGTTTTACGATAATTGTGATGTTTCGTTAGTAGGCTGAATCATTATTGAAGTAAAACTTCTTTACGCACGCTTGCCTTGGGGAGTAAGCTGGTGAATGCGTTACGAAAAGTGCGAACGGAAGTTGAGAGAGAGATATAAGTTAGTGAAGATAGAAAGAGAGAAAGTCACGTTTCGTATGTTTTTAAACGTTAATTCGCGAGGGCGAGTTGCGTCTGTCCAGAATGAACATAGACTGATCGACCTACAGACGTGTGGACAATTTTGTAAATGAACAATTTTATAAATATTTATTTTGAAAAATAAATAAGTTTTACTTCAGTCTAATATACTCGTTTGTTTGTGTATCATTCCCTAAAAAAATCTAAAATAAAACCTATTACACCTTCCAATTTGCATTGCGTATGATGATAATAAATAATAAATAAATATTACAGGACATTTCACACAGCGCTATCTACCCCCAAACTAAGCAGAGCTTGTACTATGGGAACCAGAGAACTGGTAGAATACTTACAAACCTACTTTTTTTGTAAATACATAACATATAATATATATAGAAAAACACCGGAACAAATATCTGTAGATCATGCACACTTTTGTTCTGCAGCGGGAATCGAATTCGCTACCTCCTGCGTCTCAGTCGGCTATTCGCCCACTGCGCCACGGCCAAAATAACTAATTTAATTTTAAAATAACTATCATTGCCTTGCAAACGTTTAACTAAATAACAAATAGCATGCAAAAATGAGTTGCATCTAACTAACCCCTAGTCAAATATTTATGCAATGTTATAAGTAGGTAACGTGGTTATAGTTTTGGCATCGACTGTACTCGTAGGTCTGCGCTTTCAAAGCCGCCGGATTAGCTCGGTTCACTTCACCTTGTTTACTGTGAAACTAAACTTCGCAGCGCACTAACGAATAATCAGCCGAGGAAAAACTAGCAATAGCTTTGAATCTTACAGCTAACTGTTATTAGTTTTTTTATTTTGCTCCTTTTAGTTATCTCAGTTTAGGTCAGTAGCCAGCCACCTTATTATCTTAACCGTAACTATCTTAAAATCACCTCACTTGAAATTAATATTTAAGTTAAACAGATGTATTAAAGTTATGCGTTTTACACCATCTAGGTAGATGGTAGAACTTATAAGAATCAACAAAATTGTCACAAGTCTCTAGTGTGCGTATCAAAGGTAACTCGGATGATGGTTCTCAACAATTAATTCAAGTACTTACAATCTGTCTACATAATGTATTATTGTATTTGTGTTATCATAACTAATAGGAATAAAGATAAACAAAATAAATTTTTTTCACCTTATTCTGATTTATAATTGACTTGTCGATGGCTCATTTTGAAAATACATATATAATACAAGATATATTCTAACTCTCGTAATTTTACTTAACGCGCCGGCGAACACTGAGCGCAACTTCAATTCGGCCACGTCAAAAACTTCGGCCTGAATATCGCTATCCCTGTTTAGTGACGAAGTTTAGCCACGCAGAGCGACAGTGATAGCAATAGAACGATTCTAAATTTGATTAGATTTTGACCGTGTTCAGTAATACCAAAAATGATGACTGAAAACTTGTTGTATTTTTCTCATTGTGTTGTTATTCTGTAACTAGACGATATAATCTATGTTCCCATGACTAGGATACGTAAGATGTTGTTGTTTTTAATACGAAATAATTAGGATGAAAACAGGTCTTTTATGACGTAAAAACATGCAGAATTCGATACGCTTCTATTTTATTTTAGGTAAGTATTTTGATCTAATATATGGTTGGGAACCTAGATAAATACTATTCAAATTAAAATAATACCTTATTAAGGTAGAAATATGCTCCAATTAAAAATGATCTTGGTAGTACGTGTTGTATGGACGATTGTTCCTGCGGTGCCGCCTTAAGGTAATTTTCGGTAGCATTATGATCCATAATATAGATTTTATAGGGGCAGTAATCAACTTCCAGTTACGCCGAACGTTAGACATAACGATGATTGACTGGATATTATGAAAGTAATAGTTTGATAAAAGATTAAGCCCACCCCGCAGAAAAACAATTAAAACTTCAATAGTGCTAAAACACTTTTCATTTTGCTACGAAAGTTGGAGTAAACTCACAAGTATTATTTGAAACTAATGCAGAAAATACCAACCCAAGTCTCCAGTATGTTCCAACCAACATGTTTATGTTGTGTAATGGCGGCGAGCCCGTGGGTGCTAACGTGGAATATTTACCAGCATGGAGGCAAGCATAGACCAGGTGGCATTCCTTACTAACACGAATATACGGCATACGTTACTATAGCGTTTGTAGCATACCTAAGGGCGAGAATACAAGAGCTCTTGCGACAAACAGTACATATAGAACACAGTTATAGATACATGAACAAGATGTGAACTGGAATTTTACTCATATTACTTTATTTAATTAATAAAACCAACAATCTATATATTCGAAAGTAAATCGGTCCTTCTGTTTAGTTACGCTTTCACGACTAAAATTCTGATTCGATTTCGATGAAATTTAGTGTATAGATTATAACCGGGATTGAGACAGCCTATTTTTGCCCTAGCTGCTTAGAAGGAGGGTAATGTTTCTGTTGACATAACACGCGTGCGAAGTCGCGGGCGGGTCGGCTAGTGATAAATTCGATCAAAAACATAAATGTGAAATGAGAGCTAAGTTCAACTTGGTTATTGACTTCAACGACAATAGAAGTGAGATCTAAATGGGTGCCAAGTTCAATGGTCAGTTTTGAAATTTATTTATAACAACATAAAATATTTAATAACAACTTAAAATATCATTTCTTCTTTTTTCAAGATGCTGAACTTAGCTTAAAAAAAACAACCAGAATGGTTTCTTGCCTTTCTTCCTTGGCTTTGTCGCCAAGAAATAGGCAGTAACATTGACGTTTCAAAGTGATTCTTGTGCTTTTAATAAATAAAAGATTTTGAATTTGACTTTAACTTCTCATTTCACGTTTATGTTTTTGATGAAAAAGTAATTATCCCATTACTTTTTGTATAGAAATTATTAGTAGGTACGTATTCATGATAAATTTTTTAAAAAAGATTTTGTTATTCTACTGTATTTTCCTACTCATAATTGGGACATAATTGTCTTTTTTGTGTTATTTTCTATCATCAATCAATTTTGATTCCTAATTATTACATTACAGGCACTATAAGTGTTCCCAATAGAATCAATTAATTTAAAAATTATAATAAAACGAGACAAATTTACTATTTTCTGATTTATTCCTTCGTATTCATCTGGATGCCAAATTTGAAATTTCTAAGTCATCTGGAACTGGGTTAGAGTTTGGTTTAGTCAGTGAGTGACTTTAATATCTAAATAACTATTTGAGGCGTGTTTACTAAATTTGAAATTTGTATCTTGCAAGTCTCAATACAGGAGCCAAATTTGACATGTTTATGCGCAACAGTTTTTGAGTTACGAGGTGGTCAAAAGTGGCTCCAAATGGTTCGTGTAATGTTACACACGGTGCTGCTCGCCAGCTCTGTTAGCTTGAACTTGGCTTGATACGCTACCGGGTGTCTAGATACATTTCTTTTCAAGCGGAAATGGTAGAGTGGCTACTTAAGGTGAGCCATGTTTTATCAGAAGCAAAAGAAAAAAAAAACAGAATAATCATTATGCATCATCATATACGGACATACGTTTAAGATAAATTTAATAAATGAAGGAAATCTTATAAATAGAATGAAGTATTTATTATCTGACTCAATTGCTAGTAAAAGCATACAGATGTGCTCTATTAGCTAATGGGACTGACATTATGCCCAAGATATACTGTTAAAAATATTTTTAGTTTAAAAGAATTTTCTGTTGCAATACATATGAGGTTGAGGTTAGGTGAAGTTAACACCCCCTGGTTACCCCTGATACGGTTTTTTACCTAGCTATAGTATTATTAAGTTAATGATAGCAGCGTTTACGCCACAAACATGTTGTTTGCTAAAATTTCGTCTCTTGTCTAACGTAAATATTATTCATGTTAGGACCTTACTTTCAATAACGTTAATCCATCTGCGAAAGCTTGTTGTCCTAATTTGCTTTAACTAATATCTTTTGATACCTCAAACCCATAAAACTGTCTCTCACGAAGTCTCAAGATAATTTGGTCGCAGTATACTCGTTATTATTGCAAGTAGTTCTACAATCTGAATACTTGATTGTCTGTTTGACTTCGATTGCACTTTGGATTGCGAGGCTGTTGCCAAATTAGCCAATTAGCAGGCGGAAATTAGCTAGAGATTCACTATCTACACGATTCTGCAATTTCAACGATTCATGCTTAGATACTACTCGTAGAACCAAACCTAAACACACGAATGCGGTATGAATTAAAATCAAATACCGCAATTTTCGATGTATATTTATCAAAGAAATGTGAACCCTACGATTGACTCTAACAATATTGTCTATGAATGTAAGAATATAGGTTATTATTTTTTCGCATTAAATTCGGTTCAATTTCCGGATGAGAGAACTTAATTTTAAAAGTTAATATGTTTTTTTAATTAAATCCTTTAAGCCAGGGTACACCCATTTTCCTGTGAAAAATGCTCCTAAATGAGCATTTTTAATATTAGGGTATCATATCTCCTAAACTTAAAAAAACCTCAGACACAACTCGCATAGCTGCGAGTCTAAAATAAATATAAATATCTCATCCAGCGGTGTGTACGCAGTCTAAAATGTAACATTAGCTGAGTCTAGGCTGGCTCTGGCTGGTTTGCATCTCGCCACGCCGCTGTAGATGTGAAGTGAAGCGTGAAGAAGCGCTAGCATTTCGTGCAGGGATTACTGGCTGATCTTATTCCTATATGTATGCATGGTGTTCAATGCGTGATTTTGAATTATATTGGTATGTAAATTTCTAATAAGATAATCGAGACCTAACCCAGTAAAGACATGTTCGATGGCGTCATCGTTACATTTAATCAATTCAAGAGAAACAACACCAGACAATGTACCAACATGTTATAACCTTGTTAGGTGAAGAGAATCAACACTAAATAAATAATAAAATAAAAGGCTTCTCATTAATTACCAAAAATTATACTCAAGAAGCATAGAAGCTTAACATTCAGCTAACGGGGAAATAACATAATATCTGTCAGCATTACAATATTCCATAAAACACATCAAAGTTAGAACAGAAACAATAATAAAGTTCTAAATCCTTCTTGAAATAATAAACGGATATTTCAAAGTGCAGTTTACGAGGAGGAAGTTATCAATAAAGCGACAGATCAAAGAATTACCGCGAGTGGTAAAAATAGTGTTATTGCCTTGTAAATATCCGTTGATAGAATAAAATGTTACATCTGGTAAAGTGGACCGTCAAGGAAGATAGAATAAAACCTGTTTGTAGAAATTTATTTGTTTTTGTTCATAGTGGTGTTACACTGATTTTTGCCTGTTCACCCTTAGGTACTTTAGAACATTGTCCTGTCCATGTGACCCCTATATATCGTTGCGACAAGTTGTGACTTTGTAAAAAGATTCAGTGTGTCTCCTTTCTCAAAGACTCCAAAGGTATCTCACAAAAACTAGACTAGATAAGGCCGCTATGAAACGCATGTGACAAAACATGCACTATTAGCCTTGTAGCTGTTTCGATACCTTTTACTACGCTTATGGTATGTAATTGAATACATCACTCGTTTATAAGAAACGGTCAGGCACGCGAGACCCGGGCCCGGGTCCCAGGCCAGCATCCTTCTCGGAACATCGCTGATTTAAATTTTGATCTTGTACCGTTACAGTGTGGGCACACTAAATATTCTGAGGTCAAACTGGACATGATATCGATACGGGTTTTATATTTTAATACAAAAGTTTTCGTACAAGGCGTTGTAAGAAAATACGCAAGAATTTTGTAAAGGGTTTTCAACATACATTTGGTAATCTTTTTTTACAAAAACATACGTCAGGATGATCCTTTATTTGTTTGAAGTTTTCAATACCCCCCTCGCCCCTCCTACGGCATCAGTCACTCCCTATCCGGCGTCGTGTCGGCTCCGTTGATCTTCCGTAAATCCCTCAAAGCTGCACTCTGTATGTATGGGCTCAGACCGCGTCTGCTTCTAATTGAATTTGCAGCGAAATTTGATTAACGGAAGCGATACAGTCCCTCGTAGCCTTCTGGAATGTGCATGTTGAC
The DNA here is from genome assembly GCA_918857605.2 of Philereme vetulata. Lineage (NCBI taxonomy): Eukaryota > Metazoa > Arthropoda > Insecta > Lepidoptera > Geometridae > Philereme > Philereme vetulata. The sequence continues at coordinate 6,297,672 of OU975423.1, read as the reverse complement.
TTTTGAGCTAAATTGAAATTTGGATGTACCTCATTGTTGTAATTTGTAAAGGTATCTATTACGTGCCTTATCTGCGCTCCATCTGGTACAATCCCTCGCTCGTGCGTGGGCGAGAATAGAACTGTTCATTCCACGTGACGACAGCTGTCATTCAAGTAGGGCCATACCCGTGTTCTATACGTTATAATATGATACCATCGTACAGTGCACAATCGTCCAGAACATAGTATTTTTCAACCCGAGACCATGACTGTTGCAACACATCCGAAACGTCGGGACAACAAATAAAAAAGGTACATACGCGATAAATACCCGTTTTATCAATAATTAATTACGTCCAGAACATGCTAGATAGATAAAATTATTTAGTGGGGGTTTTTGCTTCATACTGCTTTCTTACGATGTCTTAATTCGGAATTAGTACAAAACACGCAAATAAAAGAAGGTAGGTAGGGTCACAAGTTCTAAGAAAACAAAATATTACCATCGTAATTTTTGTTTAATTAAGACAGGTACACCCGCGCCTAGCGTGAGCTGTCGCCAACCCGCCTGCCAAGCCTGCCACCCTTATGATGTTGCAACATAAAACCATGCCCCGAGTCCTCGGCGGCCCCGCTAATCCTGGCTACGGTAGCAGTCACGACACTAATTACACAATGGGACATAGTTACCTATCTAAATTAACCAAAGTAATATTTATTTTACAATTCTACAGTTCTATTCTACTCTAATAATTTACGCTACATCGCTTAATTCTTCTCCTGAAGAACAATATTTTCTTCTACAATATATTCAGAGCTAGCATTTAGACTAATACTACTTACTTATATTTACATTAGAGGGCTATTATTAATTATAAAATCTCCTCAGAGGGAAGTTTGCTTGTCGGTTTTTTGCTAACTTCTTTAAGACCAATAATTACAAAATCAGATGTGATTAATAACATGTTAAGTAAATCTCTATTCGTGGCAATACGAGAGTTTTTTCAAGTATTGTGTTCTCGGAATCTTCTACGATCTTTATTGCGAGCTTCCTAAGCTTCCTCAAAGAGCTGCCTGATAGGTAGAAGAGCCGAGTTCACAATATCTATACTTTGTACAAGAAGTTTGTGTGCAGTTACTGTCTTATAATACCTACCAAGAATAGAGACTATGATACAATTTTTTTGTGTCTTGCACAGTCTTGAACAGTTAAACTTTTCAATATTAATATCGTAACCCGAAGCTAACGTTCTAAGAATTGTGCCAAAGTTCTTAATTAGGGTCACATCTACGCCGGTAATATCTGAAGCCAGTTCAGGATTCTCAAAAAATCGAAGAGCAGTATTGCCATCATTCGTATTACTGAATCCTGGTTTTGGTTTATCTACAATAAAACCTATTTCATTTAGCTTGCTTGAGAGAATGATATGCCGGAAATACTTGATGCCCTGCCTTCATGTTCTACTTTCTGGTTTCTTTGTATGACTTACTGGTAGCTTTTGACAAACACCTTTAAGTACGGGATTTATCACGTACCGTCTTATCGGTGTTTCGACCGACAATGTTTCGGTTCAATTCGTGAACCTTCATCAGGGTACGTGCGATCCGCTCCGAATAACGTCTCGCCGCGCAGTCGTCTTGTCTCGCGTCAGTGCGAGGCGAGACGTTATTCGGTGCGTATCGCACTCACCCTGATGAAGGTTCACGAATTGAACCGAAACATTGTCGGTCGAAACACCGATAAGACGGTACGTGATAAATCCCATATTTATAATAATGATTGAAATCAATCACGAAAGTTTTCTAAGTAAAACCTTTAAGTACTTTCACTAGTATAGTTCAATAGTTTTTTTCATAACATGAAACTTCTCAGGGCTGTTGCTGGCTTCTCTAATGATAGATAGCAAGATTTCAATGTCCAGGTAACCGCGCTGAAACTTCAGCAGCAGTCGTTAAATGATTAGTATCCCGTGTTTGAAGAATATCGTTGAGTTGCCTTTTTTTCGGCTTGTCACTCAGGTCTTCGATACTTTTAATAGGACGGCCAGGAGTGGAAGCTGATCTTGATGGTTGTGGGTGGTGGACAATCACTTTAAAATGATTATCACCTTCCAAAACTCTGCATTGTTGACCAAGAAGCGCTCTCCATTTTTTCCCGAAATAGGCAATTTTCAGCTAATTTTAAAGAAAATCTGCTGATATTCTTTCTTATTTCTTTCGAAAGAACTTTGCTGACACATAATAATCCATATTTGTTCGATATTAATTCATATATAGCACTGTTTCGGTTCTCTTTTGGGTGGTTTCGACATTCCTCGGAAAACTGTTTTTTTTTTAAATGGAAATCTCGAACTCTAAACAAAAAAAAAATAGTTGTACTCAAGTGTACAACTATTTTACTAGGGTGAAACTACTATTAATCAAAAGTTAACAGTTGTAGTAATAATAAATAATAAATATAGGTCCTGGGGAACATACCTATATAGTTTCTGATTCATCAAACTTTAAAAATATACAAAACGTTATGTAATTTAGAGACATTATAAATATTGGGAGACAGCTGTAGGTACATATAGTATAAATATAAAAAGTACATACCTTCAGCTACAAAATCTATCACTACTTTTTTTAATAAACACAAAACTCACCATCATATCGTTTCGCGTTAGAAGCAAAATTGCAAATATTTAACATTTTACTTACGAGTACCCCTTCTTCTTATATCAACCCTTGCTGGCTATCAGTGACTGCAATTGGTGCAAAACAATTCTTTGAACTGGGACAATGGAGGTTTTTCCTAACTATCTGGGTAATTAAATCTTGTAAATTCGATAGTGAATTTTGTTCAGCTAGCATATTTGGGACGTCCCTGTGTGCATCGGTTTAATATAACACCACCGGTAACGATGAAACTGACAGTGTTTGATTTTGACAAAGAATCGAAAAGTTTCAGAGAAAGACAAAACACATATATTTTTAATAAATATGTAAAAGCATATTTTTCAAAACGAGAGTATTTTTTTGGAAAACTTAGTAGTACCAAACTGAAGTTTTACTGTGATGGGTCGTGCTCGACTCAGCAAGTTCCGACTCAAAACATACAGTTTTAGGAGGATGCACTACTGCTCGAAGTTTTAGAATTATTAATACCAACTATCATATATGTTCGAAGCCAGAAGCCCCATATCCAATATCCACACACGATCCATTTCTCATATTCTGAGATCCAAGTGCAGCGTTTGAACTATCACCTTCATACCAAGTTACACCAACTTTTACACTCTATCGTAAATCAAACCTTATCTCGTAAGAGCTAAGCTGAATATTGAGCGGAGATAGAAAATGGATTGTGGCGTAAGTGAAGTGTATAGAGACAGGAAACAGACTGGGGCTCACAATAAAGGAGAAACTACATTAGGCATATAGCGATGGTGCATTCTGCTAGTTTTTCAAGATGCGATAATGCTTTGATGTATTCACGAATAATGATTGCTTGAACTGCATTTATTTAGTGTCACTATAACAATGCCTCTTTCTCCTCCTTTCCTCCTCTTTTCTCGAAATATTCGTTTTTAACATTAGTGACTTTGTATTGCTTTTATCTAACCAAACAACTCCGACAATTGAATTGGCCACTAGTCCTTACTAAATCCTTTCGATTTTAAATTCATTAGTATACCTACAACTTTACTTAACATTATCCAGACGCAATAGGCAAAGATAGTGTGAAGATAATACAAAGATATATATAACGCTCAGAGATATATATAACGGAGGGACGGGCGGTAAAACTGACGCTTCAAAGTGATCCTTATGATTTGACTAGATCCTAGGATGGAGTAGAGTTTACGAGCGGACGGAGGCGCGATAGATATCCAAGACTAATATGTACATGTACACTTCTAGCGTGTGTATGTACAAGGACTGGACGGTGCCGGGAAACGGGCAACACAAATAAACCACCGCAGTCAGTAGGCACATTTCTAGACAACCTTGTAGGTTCGAGAATGTAGGGGTCAACACGCATCAGGTATTCAAATATTCTACTACTGGTACTTGTGCTTTAAATTCTTCATATTTTGTTCAAATGTTTATTAATTTTGCTTTAAACTCAAAATGAGTAATAATCATCTTGTTTAATATTCTGAACCAGTTGCGTAAGACACAAGTTATATTTTTTTTGTAAAATCTCCTTATTTATTTTATGAGCTACTTTTAAGATGCAATTTGTGATAATCTAAGACTGAGCTACGTTCTTGCGGTATATAATATCTCATAAATATAATCCATCATCATTTTGTTATCAGTATAAATAAGCTAGCAATTTGAAGAGATGAGCTTTCATCTGGGTGGGTTATGTAAACATACACGAATCAACACATCGGAATAGATTTATGAAAATAAAAACATTCACACATACGTGTAAAAAGCTTATCTTAAACAGCATTATGTTGGCGATGTAAAATATGCTTAAATTCAGTTGGATATAAAGACTTCGAACCATTTCAATCGGAAAAGGGATTGGCCGGTTTTGAATTATAAAGTTTGCGATAGGATACCAATAATATTATATCATTGAGAGCACGTAGGACGGATCGCAAATTGTTATACTCGTTTGAACAAAGCTGCAAGGCATTGGAATATATTTGCGTTCATAATTAAAACACTTATTAGGGCATTGAGCTAAGGTGATGTGACAACGGATTTTGGACTATACAACCGGTTTTGTTAGGTACGACATTAATTTAAAACACACATCTAGAATCGTATTTACGGATTTTAGAGTTGGATTTAATACCGGTAGCTCAAATATTTGTCCAGGAATCTATGAATTTCCATTAAACAATTTTTAACTTGTATCGGCGGCGCCTTTGCGATGGTGCCACTTAGTCAGTTCAACAAGTACTTACTTACATGGTAAATGAATATGATTTATTTACCTATTTTATACAGACTGTTTCATTGATAATTTTAGAACTTGATACTTGGACTTGGACTATGAGGTAGTTTGAAAATTGAAAGTTTTCTATGGTAATGAGTAAAAAAACCTATTTTACGACAATACTAGTCATTAGACCTACCTGTGTTTTCATTTAATGTCGTACATAAAAACACGTAGTATGTAACAGAAATAATATACTATGTAATGTGGATTTTACCAATTATGTTTCTTCGATGATTTTTCATTAACTAACAACAAGTTAGTGCTGAGCTGAAACCCTGAATCTATCTACTTCTTGTTTTGTATTCTCTATTCCTATATTTAATATTATTATTACCTATTTTAAACTATTATTCTTATCATTATTATAAATACGGGATTTATCACGTACCGTCTTATCGGTGTTTCGACCGACAATGTTTCGGTTTCGGTTGACTGAACACATACGTGCAATGAATAATGTTGACTCAAACAGTTCTGCAGTGGCGGAACATTCCCTAGATTCTGATTCAACGCACTACATACGTTTCGACAAGGCCCGGGTTTTAGCGAGAGAGAAGTTCTTCGTTCCTCGCAAGATCCGAGAGGCGATAGAAATAAGTCGTGTGCCGAACTTTAACAGGGATAGAGGATGGGTTCTACCGCCGGCCTGGAGGCCATGTCTTCATGATGCAAGTGACAGAAGAGTGAGTGAACCTGGTAGAGACATAGTTAGTGTTGTGTGTTTGCCTGTACCAAGAACTACAGAAGAGAGCAGCAGTGATGATAATGATGATGACACAGCGGGTCAACGCACTGTGCTTTCGTTGACCCAATCCCCACCACCCCGCCCGTCCACTCGCGCGCAGAGAGCAGCGGCGCGCAGTGCGAGGCGAGACGTTATTTGGAGCGGATCGCACTCACCCTGATGAAGGTTCACGAATTGAACCGAAACACCGATAAGACGGTACGTGATAAATCCCGTATTTATAATAATGATTGAAATCAATCACGAAAGTTTTCTTAGTAAAATATTATTCTTATGTTTGTTATCTGTTATTCCTGTTTACTCTTACTTGATTTTGTTTTAGCTATTCCTGATTGTTTATTGTTAGGTATACCTTTTTATATTTTCTTATTGTATTGTGTGCTATAAACTTAGTAGCAAATTATTGAATTTAATAAATTTATTGAATTTCATTTAATAAGCGTCTGTATGCCAAAGTTTTCGATTTTATTTCAAACAATTATTTTCATCAGTGGGACAATTTACCCTTTCGCGATAATAAACATGTTCGGAAGCATCCTGTAATTTAAGAAGGTTTTGCCTGAATTGAACTCAAAAGAAAGTTTGGTCTTGGGTGGAGCGTCCTATAAACTGAAATATATAACATAATGTAACATATATTTTGGCAAAATAATATTAACTTATCTAAACATAACATCAACAGTTACACACATAGACTTGACCCCTAGGATTCCCAGTTTCAATAAAATGTTATGACATTTTCCATTTGGATCTTGAGCCTCCATTCTTTGAAATATTGACCCTTTGCGACTGTTAATCATCATCATCATCATATCAGCCGTAGGACGTCCACTGCTGGACAAAGGCTTCCCTCATTGATCTCCAGGAACTGCGGTCGGAAGCGGCCTGCATCCAACGCCGACCTGCGGTTCTTACCAAGTCGTCTGCCCATCTTGTGGGGGTGGACGTCCTACGCTGTGCTTGCCGGTCCGTGGCCTCCACTCGAGAACCTTTCGGCCCCATCGGCCATCTGTTCTGCGCGCTATATGGCCTGCCCATTGCCACTTCAACGTGCTAATCCGTCGGGCTATGTCGGTGACTTGAGTTCTCCTACGTATATCCTCATTTCTGATTCGATCCCGTAGAGAAACCCCGATCATAGCCCTCTCCATAGCTCGTTGAGCGACTCTGAGCTTATTCATAAGGCCAATAGTGAAGAACCACGTCTCGGTTCCATATGTCATCACTGGTAACACACACTGATTGTAAACTTTCGTCTTAAGGCACTGAGGTATGTTGGACGAAAAGACGTTGCGAAGTTTCCCAAACGCTGCCCATCCGAGTTGGATTCGACGATTGACCTCTTTCTCGAAGTTGGACCTACCTAATTGGACTGTTTGTCCTAGGTATACATACGCGTCGACAACTTCAAGAGCCGAGTTCTCAACCATAACTGGGGCAGGGACGACATGGACATTCGACATGATTTTCGTCTTGTCCATGTTCATTTTAAGTCCTACCCGTTGGGAGACTCGATTGAGGCCTTCGAGCATCGTGCTGAGCTCTTCCATCGACTTTGCCATGACCACAATATTGTCGGCAAACCGAAGGTGAGTGATGTATTCGCCGTTAATATTGATGCCCAGTCCTTTCCATTATAGAAGCTTGAAGGCATCTTCCAATGCGGTCATAAACAGTTTCGGAGAGATGACATCTCCCTGTCTTACGCCTCTTTTTAAGGGAATCGCCTTCGAGCTCTGTTCATGTACTCGGACTGACATAGTAGCGTTTTTATACAAATACTTCAACACTTCGATGTACCGATAGTTAATACGGCATCGTTGGAGAGACTCAAGCACTGCCCATGTTTCGATCGAATCGAAGGCTTTCTCATAGTCCACAAACGCGAGACATAGCGGCAAGTTATACTCTTCGGTCTTCTGTATGACTTGCCCCAGCGTATGTATGTGGTCTATGGTACTGTAGCCTTTATGGAACCCGGCTTGTTCGGGAGGCTGGAAGTCATCAAACCTGCGTTCGAGACGGTTCGCGATGAACCTCGAAAACAGCTTATAAACATGGCTCAAAAGCGAGATGGGTCTGTAATTCTTAAGCAAGGTGTTGTCACCTTTCTTGAAGAACAGAACCACCACGCCCCGTTCCATGCTTTTGGCGTCGTACCTTCAAGCAAGGCGGAATTAAAAAGCTTCTGAAGGACTTTAAGTACCGGTGATCCACCCGCTTTCAGAAGCTCTGAAGTGATTCCGTCCTCACCCGGCGCCTTGTCGTTCTTAAGCTGCTTTAAGGCCATCCTGATCTCATACAGGCTGATGTCCGGAATATCTTCGGTATAATGTCGGGTCAGTTTGGCTCTTGGGTCGTTGGCCACACTGCAAACAGGTTTAGTGACCGAATCGTAAAGCCGTCCATAGAACCTTTCGACTTCCCTTAACACTTCCGCTTTACTTGACGTTATGCTGCCATCTTCCCACTTCAGCTTCGTCATGCGGCTCTGCCCAATAGAATTATCTCTCGCGAACACTTTGGAGCCTTTATTCCGCTCTATCGTATCTTTAATACGAGATGTATTAAAGGTACGAATATCGTGCCGCAAGGATTTCCAAATCTTTCTATTGAGCTGCCTATGTGACTGAGCATCATCGGGAGACTGCAGTTGCAAAGAACGTCGTTCAGCCATGAGGTTAAGGGTGTCATCAGAGAGTTTCTGAGGTCTATTGGTACGGGGGGTCTTAAAGAACTGGGACCCCACCGTATGGACGGTTTCTACGAACCTGTTATTGATCTCGTCCACTGATGCATCTACTTCTAGACAGTCAAAGCGATTTGCAAGTTCGAGTTGAAAGCTCTCGAGGTTTTGGATATGTGCGCGAGTGGGTCGGAGCGTAGATTTCATCAAACGGGACCTTTCAAGTTTAACGTTCATATTCAATGTGGCTCTAACAATTCGGTGATCACTGCCGGTTTTCACCCTGTGAATCACAGAGACATCATTGAATATCCGTTTCTTGTTGGTCAAGATGAAATCAATCTCATTTCTCGTGGAACCGTTGGGACTCATCCAGGTCCATTTCCTGTGAGGCGGCTTCTGGAAAAAAGAATTCATCATAATGAGTCCTTCTTTCTCCAGAAAGTCGGCCAGCCTCTGTCCTCTGGGGTTCCGTTGCCCATATCCAAATTGCCCCACTCTCAACTCATCATCGCTTCTCATGCCTAGCTTTGCATTGAAGTCCCCCATAACAACAATAAAGTGAGTTTTGTTCGTATGTATGGCTCTACTGATGTCCTCATACATAGACTCTACTTCTTCATCTGGGTGTGAAGAGGTCGGCGCATATACCTGAACGACCTTCAGCGAATATCGCTTAGATATTCTGAGTGTTAGGTACGCGACCCTGCTCGACACACTGTCGATGGTGATTATGTTGTTGCTGAGTGACTTGTGAACGAGAAACCCAACACCACCTTGGGACTGTTGGTCGCCCTCCCGGTAGTATAGTAGATTACCAGACTTAAGGGATATCGTGTCCTCGCCCTCTCTACGGACTTCTGATAACCCCAAAATGCCCCAGTGTAATCTACTAATTTCTTCTTCCAGCTCAACAATCTTTTCGTCTGTCCTCAAAGTGCGGATGTTGTGTGTTACCAGGGCCAGTGGTCGTCGTAAGGTTTGGTAGCCGATCGTCTCCCGGGGATTCTTAGTACCCCTGGCCCCGCCGTTACCGTGACTGCTACCGTAGCCAGGATTAGCGGGGCCGCCGGGGACTCGGGGCCTGGTTTTATGTTGTAAATCCATGAGGGGTTGTTGCCATACTCGCCACGCTTGGCAGGCGGGTTGGCGAGCGCAGTATAGGTGTTGAAACACGAAAAGACGCTGCTGCCCATCTTTCGGAGGTATCCCTTAGCAGACTCCTACTGCATCCACGGGCAAGAGCGGAGGGGCAACATTCTATTGCCGGCGCCCCACGGCAACGACTGTTAATGCTTTAGTATAATTTCGTAACTTCTTGAAAAATAGATGAACCTTTCCTATCATCCTTAACGGAAACATCATGTGCGGCACAACTAAAGGCAAAGCTCCCGTCTCTAATCGTTTTTAAGAACTTATATTTAGTTAAAATTTAGAAACTAGTTATGCGCCACATCATTTTGTTAGCGAGTTTAAGATTGATGAGTTGGATTTTTATTTCGTTTCAATAGAAACCTTTTTTGATACGACAAGGAGTTGGCTCAAGCACATGGCCCTCCTGATGTTGAATGGTGACCATCGCCTATAACAAGATATTACCTACCTCGTAGGTAACGCACCTTATAAACGTGCCCTACGATGCACTGCCCTGCGTCCAATTTGCACACATTATTTGCAACGGTCTTCACGGTGGCTTATTCCATAAATCCCCGGAGACAATCCCCTGCGCAGGGGATTTCCCCCTTCAGGGCATGTAAAAAAGTTTTTCTGTGATATTTTAATTATTACGAGATATGTTTTATTATTGGGATTCCGAGACTTTTAGGTCACAAATCCCCTACCAGCACTCGATGTGGACGCTCTGCGATTTTGTGGACAAAACGTCCCGAAATCTCCAGCGCAGTGGTGTGCGGAAGAAGACATTTTGACAGTCTTTTGTTTTGAAGTTTTTTAGTTCCTGACTATATTTTGCACTTTTTAGATAGCGGTCTCAGAGTTAATAGACTTACTCTACGTCCACACACATCTGAAACTACGGTGAATATTCGTGTTGTATATATCTGTACAGGTATGTCAAAAGAAAGACTGAGACACGACGCGATCTCTCGCCGTAGTCATCGTATTCGGAAATGCACGGACGCGAAAAGATAACCAAGAATCGAACCTGTATCGAACCTTTCACTAATTACCGCTCATACGTAATAAGTATTCGGCCAGCTACCTACATAATAGCCCACAAACCTTACACAGCCTCATATTTGTCATGGTGGATGGTACGCCCGAGCCACGTTGTATAATTAAGTAATTAAGATGAGCATCGGATACCGCGGCCACGCGCCGGCCCATACGTTAATATCTCCCTGAATTATGTAATGTTCCCTTTGCGCTAGTATTTACGGTTTTATTAAAACAAACAACTGTTTAGCGCGCGTTTAATGAAAACTTTACCAATTTTTTTCTATAAATTTTTGAACACGTGTTGTGTTTAAATTTTTGTGAGAATACCCATTTTGTTTTGCTGGGAAAAAAAATGTTAGTACGTATGTACTGGTTACTGATTTGGGTGACTTTATTTTTAGGAGTTTGCTAGGTCTACTTGACATTTGACCTAAGACTTAAATTATTTTACTGCATTTTAAGTAATTTATGATTATTTTTTTTGCATTATAAATAAGTTTAAGATTCAAGTTCTATGCTACCACATCACTCCCGGAACCAATATATGCAAATTATGCCATGGTCGTAAGTCGCTCTAGTTAGATACACCGGTTGTGCTAATGCTTTCGTCGTTACTAACAAGCAGGAAGACTAATATTATCGATCTATTTTAACACGAAAACCACAATACATCCTCATCCCGCACACGTCGATTACACCCTCATACAAACTTTAAACTATTCTTAGGTCAAAGCTAAATCGCTATACTTCTTAGAAATTAGGTTAAAACGACTAACGCACAGCAGTAGTAACAATCAGTTACTACTGAAACTGAACCCAGAATACAAACTAGTTACTACTGAGCTAAGTCAGAGATTAACTGTCAGTTAGTACTGAATTGGGTCACAGAATAATTCGTAGCTGCTACTAAGTACAGTCACAGAGTATATTGAAGTTGGTATAGGAGTAGATTGAGTCTGAACAGACCACGTCCGGATTTTATGTTTTTCGGGAAAAGGGAGCCACGTTTCATTAGACGGTCCTAGGTTCGCGTAATGAGGTTTGGCGAACTGTAATTGGGAGTTGGCTGATTGCGGTAGATAACGATGATTGGCTTTGGGATATGAATTCAGGTTGTGTGGGCTCTCGACGCTAGTACTGAAGCTAAAAAATACTAGCGACGAGACTACCTTTACGAAAGCAACGAATACTCGTTATTTTTTTGAAGTGAAAACTTCTTTAGGCGTGTTCATCATTTTTTGAGATGGAAAAAAAACATTGAACTCGAGACACCGTTACCGTCTGTATCGTCATCTGTAGTGTAGTTTGTTGAAGTTTTCACTTCTGTCGGTACTCCCCAGGAGTGCCACTATTTTTTTATTTATTGCTTTTAATAGCATTTTCTATACCTATCGGGGTTGAGTAAATTATTTTTCACACTCTATCTTACTACCAACGGCCTTAATTAAACCATAACATATAAAACAGTTAAACGAATTAAATTCATCTACAGCAGGAATGGAAGGAGTACTCTACATCATGTCAGCTGTAGGACGTCCATAGCTGAGCACAGGTCTCTCGCGTCCAACTTTCATTCAACAATAGCGAATGAGTATTAATTTTAGCAATTTAGCTTTTCCCATAAACATCAACTATTAATTCAACATTAAATGTGATGTCCATAATCAATCGCAAACAATCGTGCTAATTGTTAAATTACCAATCGCTAATCGCAGATTTGTTGATTTGTGAAGGCTCATTTGCAATTTATTCACATTACCATTACGGAATCATTATCATTAAATAAACTAATTGGATTATCTGCTCGAATATGTCCACAGTTAGTCTCGTATCAGATGCGCTGCACTAGGAGGCTATTTATTTAGATCAAACTGGAGTATGAGCGCACTGTGCATTTTGTCACTATACAAAGAAATTTTAATAGACTGGTCACACTAATATTATAAATACGAAAGTTTGAATGTTTGTTACACAATCACGTCGTAACGGCTAAACCGATTTCGATATAATTTGGTATGATTGTAGATTATAACTGGAATTATTACATAGACTACTTTTTATCCCAAAACTTAGTTCCCAGAGGATAAAAATAGGATGTCAAAGTTTCTATATATATTTTGCACCCCGAGAACACAACGCGGGCAAACCCACTAGCAACAGTTAGTATTATAAATACGAAAGTTTGGATGTTTGTTTGTTACTCAATCACGTCGTAACGGCTTAACCGATTTCGATGAAATTTGGTATGGTGTAAGTTATATATAACCTAGACTAACAGATTACCAACATTTTGGCCACTTTTTGTTTACAAAAAACGCGTGCGACGCCGCTGGCGAATGCTAATAGCTAATAACAAAAGACTTAATAACTGGTTTTTACGTTTGAACTTAGGTTATGTAAAGATATCGGGAACAAAACAAAATCAGCCACAGCTGTTCGAATTATATAGTATTACCACGAAAAAGGTTAATAACTGTTTAACGAGCATTTTTGCATTCCTTAGCAATTTTTGTATAGGATTATTTTAAACACGCGATAAACATTGTTTAATTTTTTTTGTGGTAAGATCCTTATAAATTCTAATTCAAGTTACTATTCGCCAACAATCAATCTTTAATCAATGGTTACTTGAAATATGAAACTAAACTTTAAACGTAAACATTTTGCATGCAGATGTGTTTGGTAAAACCTTAAAAAATAACTTTTGTACTATGTAACTTTTAAATTAATTTGATTTTGATTTGATGAAATCGCTTTGTTTTTGCGATGAGACCGGCGCGCGTCCGTCGGTCGTCCGTAATTGTACCTATAGTGTGACCATTAGTGCTGTGCACTCCCTGAGGTATGCGCGCGGCGAGACGGGGGGAGAATCGGCTGCTGCGCTCTGTCAGTACGCCGTCAACGCTCGTGGCGGCAGGTAGTGTTATTTGTATCGGACTGTCTATGTACATAGACAGTCCGTTGACGGCGTACTGACAGAGCGCAGCAGCCGATTCTCCCCCCCCGTCTCGCCGCGCGCATACCTCAGGGAGTGCACAGCGTTAATGGTCACACTATAACTGTTATTAGTAAGTTTATATTAAACCTACATGTGTTACTTCGAATAAACTTTATATAGCTTTTTAGGAATATCCATTCATTCGCTCGTTTCGACTTGTTCATTTAGAATTTTATTTAATCTTTTATACATGAAAACTAACAACTAGTTATTTAGAAATTTGGAATAAAAGGGTTTAATAAAATAAAATAAATAACTAGTAGAGCTAATCTCTATTGTAACATGTTGTGTTGTTCGCTGTGGGCACAGGCTATGGGATTGGCGTGTGGTATGTAAGGGCAGGTCCCGTTACACTGCCATAACAATAATAGCCGAATGTTCTCATATTTCTGTCGCAGTACTCGGATACAATACAGTAGTGTGCACACTAGGACAGATAGCGATTGAAGTAAAGAGTTTTTTGGCATATGCCATGTAATTTGACCACCTCCGTGGCGCAGTGGGCGTATAGCCGGCTGTGACGTAGGAGGTAGCGGGTTTGATTCCCGCCGCGGAACAAATGTTTGCATGATACAGATATTTGTTCCGGGTCTGGTTGTTTCGCTATATTATATTATAAGTACGTATTTACAAAAAAAATGTATTTAAGTATTTTATCAGTTATCTCGTTCCCATAGTACAAGCTCTGCTTAGTTTGAGGCTAGATAGCGCTGTGTTAAATGTCTATCAATATTTATTTATTTATTTAATATAACGATTGACTGAATACCGAGACCTAGTGTGGAACAAGTAACCACGTCAGGAGTTTTGGTCTGATAAAATAGCATCTCAGACTTCCACAAATAAGAAAGAAAATAGCTTGCTTGCTATGTAGTCTTTGGCTCACCTTTCATGTGTGTGTACATACATGGTATGAGTAATAAAAGATAACTCAATAAAGTTGAGATTATAATATGAATACTTTTTAATATCAGACCTGATACTGTTTTTTTTTTGTTAATCAGCCATACCGTAAAGGTAGACACATGTTTTGAAGGTGGCACATTTACTTTCAAGGTAAAAATGGAAATGTATGAGTAAATAAATGACTAACTAGCTATTTGAATTAAAAATTGTGGCATAAAGAAAAAACATAAGCCAACAATGGTGCCATAAAGTAAAAAAAAAACAACCACAAAAACATGGCACCACGGATGGCCAAGAGGTGGTGGCTTAGAGGAATAACCCTATTTATGTGACTGTAAGATGTGATCAATAAATGACACTGACGAAAATCTGTAGTTTCCTGCAGTTTGTGACAGCTGTAGGGCTTAGTAGTGAACTTTGAACGCCCCCATAAAATAGGGGCAATATTAAAACAAGTGGCGATCACAATAGGCCTCGTGGCAGCAGGGATATAAAAGCCGAAAAGCAAATATAAAAAGAAACCGAAAACCTGAACAACCGGTGTCTGTACGTCTGAAGAATGCATACTCATGGGCATAAAGCTGTGCTAGTTTTAATCTGGGAGTTAATAATTAAATACGGGTTTTTGTAGTTCTATGGTCTTACCTAATAATATAAAGATTTGATCCGCTTTCGCTTCTCTCAGCAGCAGACCCTAAGCTCGTGTCGTGTCGTGTCGTAGGCGACTGACGGACGCCTGTCTTACACGCATACCACTCACACCCACCGAATACCAGAAACGTACCTCTCTTCACTCAAATATTATATTTCTCTATGCTAATTATTATAAAGGTCATGTTGCTCTGACTTTTAGTCTGAAGCGGACAAGGAGATATGGTTTTAAATGATGGGTAATAATGTTTGATGTATTATGAATAGATATAACACATTTCTGTTATATATTCTTTGTTTGTTTGTTTTGGTTTTCGTATTGCCTTTGGACTCGTTGCATTTTATGGATTTCACATTGTTCATCCGTTAGCATTTGTATTGAGGACCGATGACGAGTATCCTTTGAATCCTTTGATAGTGAGGAGCATTTGAGGCTCGCTGGTGACTGACGAGCCGTCATCACGAGCCGCGGGAAGGCTGGCCATTGCTTGCATAATCGTACTAATTCGGAAATACGAACGTTGCGTCAACTTATATCGTAGTACTGTACTTCTATCATGCATGACCTGTTTTAACTTATTTTTACCAGAAGCTTCTATTTCTAGTTCAAGGAATAAATTCACTTGTATCATATATATCATAAATGATTGTCTATGTCTATGTCTATCAAGTTCTGCCCATGCATAAGACATAATAGTAATGTTGATTTTGTTGCTGTTCCAGGCGGAAGAACTGAACACGCTTGTGGGAGATGCTTTCCGGATGGCGTTCGCGTCGCAACTGCAACCTTCCGCGCCGCTCTGGGTAAGTACCACGTTACTATACCACTGTCATCATCATCCGCAGCCTCACTTTACCCACTGCTGGGTATAGGCTTTTCTTTGCCTGTGCCATTCTCCACGGTCCTGTACCAGCCTCATCCAGGTTCATGGCACAGTTTTCATGGCACATTAAGATAGCAAAGTAACACGTTGTATTATCGAAAAGCATAGGAGTTATCGGATAAGAGAGAGAAATATCTACACACGCGGAAGCGTGTCAAACCAAGTTCAAGCTAACAGAACTGGCGAGCAGCACCGTGTGTAATATTACCTGCACGAATCATTTAGAGCCACTTTTGACCACCTCATAACTCAAAAACATGTCAAGTTAGGCTCATATAATGAGACTTGCGAGATATATAATGTGCTTCAAATTTCATAAACACACCTCACACGGTTATTTAGATATTAACGTCCAAAAATCGTCATTTTTATCACTGACTGGCTGACTGAACTATAGATAGATCAAAACTCTAAACCAGTTCCAAATGACCTAGAAAGTTCAAATTTGACATCCAGACAGGTAGTTGGGTGAATACAAAGGAATAAATCAGAAACTAGTAAATTTTTATTATTATATTATAATATTTCAACTAATTGATTTGAGGACCTCCGTGGCGCAGTGGGCGTATAGCCGGCTGAGACGCAGGAGGTAGCGGGTTTGATTTTCCGCCACGGAACAAAAAAAAAGTATATAAGTATTCTATCAGTTATCTGGTTCCCATAGTACAAGCTCTGCTTAGTTTGGGGCTAGATAGCGCTGTGTGAAATGTCCAGCAATTTTTATTTATTATTAGGAACACTTACTTATAGTGCCTGTTACATAAGAATCAACAATCAAAATTGATTGCTGATAGAAAATAACACAAAAAAGACAACTATACCTACCCCGTAAACGTAGGAAAATACAGTAGATATGACAAAAACCATTTGGTATTAATTTTATTCAGAAAAAGTACCTACTAATAATTGTTGTTCATAAAATAATGATAATCCATCGAAAACATAAATTTGAAATAAGAGCAAAGTTCAATATAAGGATATATGGCTTGGTTGTTGACTTCAACGACAAAAGAAGTGAGATCTAAATGGGTGCCAAGTTCAGTGGTCAGTCTTGACATTTATATATAACAATATAAATATTTTATAACAACTTAAAATATCATTTCTTCTTATAACTTAGGATAATATATTGAAGCCTGAGGTCTGACTTGGCTAGTTTTCATATACGAGTTATATTAAAGCCTTCGCAAGTTCTAAATCTGTAAGTTCTACCGAATATTTGGCTTGCTGGTACAAACTAGCCATTGAACATCGGGCTCTTCCATGACTGTTTTAGGCTTCAATGTATATCCTAAGTTATAAGAAGAAATGATATTTTAAGTTGATATAAAATATTCTATGTTGTTCTAAATAAATTTCAGGACTGTTCACTGAACTTGGAACCCATTTAGATCTCACTTCTTTTGTCGTTGAAGTCAACAACCAAGGCATATATCATAATATTGAATATGACTCTCATTTTACATTTATGTTTTTGATGGGTTATCTTTTACTATGATTTATATTTGATGAAAAACACAATAAACAACGACAGTTGAGACAGTTGTGTTAGTCTATGGATCAACGATTGTGCGTCAATTTTTTATGGCTAGTAGAAGCCACCACCAAACTAGATAAACTATTCAGCAGCCACACATCGAACAGCGAGTAAAATAACATTTTAGAGATTTTCTTTAAATATTGAGTAAGTTCATGGTTTTCAGGGCCGCTGGTAAAGTTCCAGCATCAATACCAGCAATTAAACTAAATGGAACCGTATTAAAACGCGTACATAAGTTTAAATATTTCGTACACTACATTACTGACGACCTTGACGATCATGATGACATAGAAAGGGAACGCAGAGCACTGGCGGCTAGAAGTAATATGCCGGCGCGCAGGTTTGCCCGTTGCAGGAGGCAGGTTAAAATCACACTCTTCAAAGCCAATCATTCTATACGAGCAGCTTGTGGGTCAGCTGTTCCAAAAAGTCACTCAGTGCACTGCGTGTACAATATGATAATGGATTCAGGATGTTAGTGGGGCTGCCTCGCTTCTGCAGCGCTTCGAAAATGTTTGCAGAGGCGCGGGTCGATGGGTTCCACGGACTGCCTCACTTCTCAGTAGAGTGCGAGGCAGCACCTACACCATCCTGCAGGTCATTGCAGACAAGTACGACTCACCGATTATGAAGTCCTTCAATCGGGTTCTGATCGGATAGTCTTTGTGAGAGACTATTGGCTCAGGACTTGAGTGAGAGACTTAAACTTAAACTTTAATTGTTTTTATTTGAATTTTGTTTGTTTTATTGTGCCTATTCTTAGTACTAACCCATCTGACATGTTTGATTTAAGTTTTCAATTCGTTTTTTTTACTAACTATATGGAGCTTTGACATCTGAAATTTGAATAAATGAATTTGAATTGCAACTGAGCATCTTCTATTTTTCATGGATACCTTGTTAATTAGGTAAAGTAGATACATAAATATATATATATATATATACCTATTCCGAACCAGCTTTCTATGAAAAACAGACAGTAACAGAAGTTTTGTAACAAAAGGACTGGATTCAGAAAACTCGCTATAAAAAGTCACAAAAGGCAGTAATAACACTGCAATTCCAGTGCAAATGACACAAGTTTTTATATCCACGTCATCATTAGCCACGTTCATTATAAGCGGGCAGGTCTAATAGGTTGTAACGTCTGCATTCCGGTCTGTTCGCTGCGTGCGCTGCGCCCACATTATACATGATTTAGTGCGAGTAACAGCCGCTCGGTGGCGCCTCTAATAGCTAAAACTACAGCTAAAGTGATACCATACTTAAGGTGCTGTTTGATGATGGTGAGCAGAGAATGCTAATCACAAAGTCTGGTTGTAAATAACATTTTAGAATTCCATACGTCATGCGTTGCTTAAACAAACATGTCGCAATAGAACTAAATATAGGAATTTGATGTTTTATGCAATAAACAACACGTTCTTATTGAAAGAAAAATTGAAAAACTAAACAATTTCCCGATCAATTTGGCTGCAAATATCCTAACACTCGTCACAAAATTGGTTACAATGTAATACAATAGAATACTCTTTATTGCACTCCAAACAAAATTATACATATAAATACACAAAAATAATGGTAAGTACAATGGGCAGTCTTATCGCTAAAAGCAGTCTCTTCCAGACAACCTTTGGATGTACAGGACAAAACAAAATCAAAAAGACGGCGGTGTATCTATGTTCATAAACCTACATATAATAAAATATCTATATTTTCTAATAAAGTATACTGATTAACGTTATTACAGCACTGGAAAGCCACCTTGCAGAGATTATTATTAGTTAGCAAGAGACCAGTGTTATAATTAGACGTTTCACTCCTAAGTGCTTTTAAAGTACAATTTATTTTAAACACCAATAAAACAGCTTCCTGCAATTTATTTAACTGCTACTAAAATTAGTAGTTAGTAGTAGTGAAAAATTATTTTAAATTGCATTCCAAATGTATTTATTTAGACAATGAAGTAAATTGTTGAAGTTGAACAATGAAGTTTGTTGCTAAAACAACAGAAATCAGACAAAAAAAACAGGCAAACTATTGTTCCGATTCAAAAATCTTATGTATAGTTTTCCTTCGCTAAATAAAGCTAGGCTCTTATTGATAAATAACAATACCTACTGTGCTTTTTTCAATTTAATTTTCTAATTTAATATACATCGTTCACACTGTCTAAAGACACTGAAATTTAGAATAAATAAGATACAGGATAAATATTTATATAAACAAGTGTACAATAAGCTCTTAAAAACTAGGCAATGGCACTCTATACTTGTTTTCCCTTTACGAGCATCGCAAATTAAGTGATTACTGAGGGCGAATCAATGAACCTACGTAAATACGGTAAATAAGTACCTACGTTTACTTGTTTAAATATGTATGGGAAGGTGGATATTTAACTACATCTTGAAATAAATACAAAAAACACACAAGCAGCCTGAATAAATAAAATATTGTAAGACAAAGCCGTTCCTCAAAATTAGTCGACAGCTTACAAATTTGACCTGTATGTATGTACCTAGTCAGGTCATAAATTCTGTCACATGTTTAATATAAAATAATTGAAACAAGTTTATTCATTATGTAACCATTTATATACCAAAATGAACTTAACAAAACATAGATTCTTATGACACTAAAGTTTATTCAAAATGACCTCCGTGATTTTGAATACAGGCCTTCAATCTGCGCGGCCAGTCGTCTATCGCAGCACGAACGAGGTCCATGTCAATATCGGTGGCTGCCTTAATCAAGGATGTCTGGAAAGACTCCAAATTGGGATGAGGCTTTGAGCACGCCTTTTCCTCCAAGTGTTGCCATATCTTGTAATCTAACGGATTCAAATCTTGACTGGAGGAGGGCCAGTCTTCGTGCCGGATGAAGTCGATTTCACGCGCCGCCAGCCAGTCTTGTGTGCTCTTCGCTCTATGAGCTGACGCCGAATCTTGTTGGAATACCCAGTGCATGTTTATTGAACATGGTAAGAAAAACAGATTCCACAAGGTTCGTCAGGACTGTATTTTGATACACAACTGCATTCGTTTCTCACAAAAATGTACCTCTGTTAAGCCCCAATAAGAAACTCCCAACCATACCATGAGCGAGGATGAAAAATGACCTCGTTGGACACGCGGAATACGGTTGCTCGCTTCTTCACTACTGTGTGCGCACACCTTATCATTTTGTTTGTTGTAGCTCTCTTCTACGGTAAAAAATTTTTCATCCGAAAAAAGAATTTCCCGATATTTTTTTCCTGCGTACCGCTTCAACAAAGTGCGGCATCTCTTCAGTCTCAGGTCCATTAGACGAGCATTCGAATGATGTACTGTTTTTCCTCGATATGCCCGAAGCCCTAAGTCTTCATTTACCACCCTTTTCACCGTGGTTCTGCTTAACCCCATCTGAAAGGCCAACAGTTTCTGCTTACGTTTGGGATTTCTTTGAATTCGCGCCTTCACAGCTTTTATCACTGCTGGAGTCCTAACAGACCGAGGGCGACCACTTCTTGACCTGTCATCTACACTAGAGTCTTCATTGTATCGTTTGATGGTGCGATAAACGAATCTTTTGGTTATATTCAAATTTTTCAGTATGTCAAAAATTTTAATTGGCGCGTAACCGCAACGATGCAACGCAATAACTGCAACACGGTCTTCTTTAAGCGTCCACTCCATATTTAAAAATGAGTAAAATTCTAAAAAGTATACATTTTTATTTTCATGAACAATTCAAAATTCGAATTCTATAAACTTGTTTGTGGCCAGCATTCTAAAAGAAAAGTTTTTACTGTGTGACAATACTTATGACCTGACTAGGTATAGACAAGTCCAGGTTATTAAACAAATTATTTTGTCTACAATACTAATAATATCATAAAAACTAAACAACATAATCGCCTCAAGAAATAAAAGTCTATGACTAATTTCAATATATTTCACATAAATAAGCTCACACGGTAATACTTGTAAATGACTATTATTATCGGACCCCTTATTTCAATAAGGGGCCATTTAGGACCGAATATAAGAGGTGCTATAAGTAGGGACTTCAGAGCTACCATTTCGGAGATGGATGTGGGAACTTACTGTCGGATGGTTTGTAGACCTTTATAATGGGTAGTGCGCTTTGTAATGGTGCTACCATACATCAGTTATATTACTGTTGTACAACATTGTTAGATAACATTATATTACAAAATATTGCATAAAATATGTTATATATAATACCTATATATTGTTAATGAATTTAATACTCATCATCATCATCATTATCAATTAGCCACAGGACGTCCACTGCTGAACATAGGCCTCCCCCTTACATTTCCAGAGTGACCAATCTTATGCGATCACAACCAACGGCTCCCAGCAACCTATAATAGGTCGTCTTTCCACCTAGTGGGGGCCGTTCTACGCTGCACTTTCAAACTAATACATTACATACTAATGATTTTAAATGAACCGCAGCCACAAACTGTTAACAGTTACCCGAAGCCATTGTTTAATACAGGGATTCCCAAACTATTTTGTGCAAGATACCCTGTTCTAAAATGAACTGATACCTCTACGGATACTGATATGATAACAGACCCCTGTAATAGCCTTACTTTTAAAATCCTATCTCAAGTTTGTTTTTCCTATTGATACAAAATACTTACCAATTCAAAGACATTGCGGTTGGTCAGGTGAGTAAACTTTACATAATTTACTCGTCAAAATTTAATAAAATTAATAGACATAAAATTCAAAATATCAAGTGTATTTAACAATACAAATTACGTGAAACTACTTAGGTATGTAATTATTTTATTCCAAAGAAACATTAAAATAGCAAAGTACATAAAGATAAAAAAATATTCTGTCGACCCCTGGGAAACCGATATCGACCACTTTGGGAATCCCTGGTTGAAAACAATCAGGAAACTCGTAAATTTGTAAAATAAGTCGTACGTGTACCGCGTCGCCCGCCCCGTCCAGCACTCTGCCCCTCCCGTAGGTAGAGCTATTTTGTGTACTTGCCATATGTAAGAATAATATGGATATTCCCAAAATCACGGGATTTGCTTTTTAAGTAGAAAAATAAAAAAAGCTATCAAAGTTGTTTTGCCAAATGTTTTTTGACTTAATGGCTTAACCAAGAAATGCACAATATAGCGACCTAAAAAGTCAGTTGTTTCATCTATCGATATCCAAAGTTTCTCATCTTTAACGTGTGTCTTAAATGTAGGCAATTTTATTTTTATAAAATTTGTCTAAATATACTTTTCGTAATTGTGACTCGTCAGGCAGTTTTTTTGTTATTGCAATTACAACAGCAAACACCATACATGTATTTTTGGAAAACATCTTTAAAGGCAATTTTTTTTCATTTGCGACCAGGGGATGTTACAAAGAATTAAAAATTTAATAAGGTCAAAATAAAATTCTTCTTGAGGCCGTTTGTATGTCCCTCGATGTAGGCACCTTCAATATGTCAATTGACATTAGATTTTTTTACTGATAAATAGCTTTCACACTTGGTGCAGTAAATAGTACAGCTAGCAGCTTCAAAAATCAGCTCAGGATAGTCGCGTATCCACTTTTCAACTGTTTCAGGCTTGACAGAACTTGACGCCATGTCAAAGTACTTCACCTGAATCAAAATGTCGTTAAATTAAAAATGCTGAGTAGTCACATCAACACTAAGTGGTAAAAACATACTGCACTGTTCGAAAAACAAAACTAGTAAATATCAGTGTATGACTTCTCCGCTTTATCGTATAGTTAATTAATACATCCTACTAATAAGTTTTTAAGTTAATATTAACACGTGTGTGACGTTTAGCTAACAAGAAAATGCTTTGCATTTTGCACGAATAACACTGTTTTTACTCTTTGTATTCAAAAAGTTATTTATTGGTTTTACTTAAGGCAAGCTTTTAACTAAGCCCAAACTTTTAACTTTTTTTTATATTTATACATTAGTTCATTAATACATTAGTTTTAGTCAATATTTAACTTTTTTACAAAAAAATCAAACTTGCCAAGTTAGTAGGTATCCAATAAAATAACTCCATACAACCAATCCAAAAAGGTCAAATTATAGTCCGTAAATGCTGGCCGAAGTCATAGTAGCAAGGAGGTTCCAAAATCCAGTAGACAAGATAGGGTCAAAAGAAATTCACCTCACAACAAAATACAGGAAGCAAACAAGCGCACTCTAAGAACCGAAGTAATCGAGTGAGACATTTGACAACAAGTTACTGTCGGTAACCCATTGAATAGTAGTGGTGCAAAAAGAGACAAAACAGGTGCGTCGCTCCTACAGAAACACGCCGCTATTGTTTTCGTTATCGGCGTATGCGGCTATATCACGAGTTTCAACAAAGCGGCAACGTGTTGCTGCTGTTAAATTAACAACGTCGCTCGGGCGCTTATTGGCTTACATAAACCATTTTTTATACTTATTAATAATTATCCCGGATAAATCCGGAAATTTCCGGAGAATTAGTCGGAATCTAATGGAATATCCATATTAACATCAATGTTTGCGGTCAATGAACCTAAATAGCTCTACCTACTCCGATCACTGGTTATTGCACCGCACTGATTACGCACCGAATTGATATTTGAACCACTTACGTAGCTCGCCCGTTGATTTATGTGTTGGTGTCACACCCTCTGATAATATGCTGTCGTTTATTTAGGAAAACTCATTTAAAAGCGTTTGAAGCTGCGAGTTTACCTACCGTACCTTTATTACGTAAGTCAGTTGATATCGCCCGCCTGTCGTTAGGACAGGCCCTCTCTTATACACATACAGTGCGTATCTTAACTGTGTAAGGGACGGCGTTAGCAACATCGACAGAGGCTACCGGTCAAAAGTAGCTGTATCTCAAAATAATAGTATTAATTAGTATTTCATAAAATGAGTACCGTTCTGCACGGTTACGCTTACAAATATTAGGTATTGGATGAGCAATAAACAAATCAAAATAACTTTATTTTGGAACAAAAACGTGGTAAGTACAACAATACTGGCACACGATAATATTTGCAGAAGTTATAAGCTGTGTTGCGAACACTAACGCCCCCCTCCAAGTTTATTAATTCCAATTATAAAAAAAAAATTACAAGTAAGCATGCGTGATTATATGTGCGTATATGTGTATGAGTTTGTGTGAATGAGTTATAGTGTATGTATGAGAAGGTGTGGGTGTGTGTGTGTGTAAACTTGCGTGTGCTTGTTTGTGTATGACCTACAGTCTACGCAGCAACATTTAAAAGGTCTTCAGTTTCTTCATACGACAGTGTTATAAGCCACTGAAGACATTTTTATTGACATTTGTAGCAGGGTGAGGGATATATAAGTATCAAGGCTGTTACAGAATAGTTAATAGTCAACTTCTCGAAGTTATACCTACTGTGTCACAGAATAGGCAATACTAGGTATGGTAGCGAACGTACAGCTCTCAAATAACTTGGGGTTATGTTATGATGATAGATAACACCTTCTCCTGAAAACAACAAATTGAATCCACGGTATCGCGAGTCAGAAGACTTATTATTGTTTTTTTAAAAAACAAGATCTGTTCTGGATTTCAACTAACAACCTCGCGCAAATACTTACAGCTTGTCTATGACCCTAACATAACTGACTCTAAGCGCAGATCGCATCTAGTTTGTAAAACTGAAAAACGGCGAACGGCATTTGCCAGTCGTCATTTTTATTTTGCTAGCCCCACACTATATAACAGAGTCAACAAAAAATAATAATATTTCACTAGCTCCGCTTTAAATGCCAACAAAATGTCTTCAGAAAAAACTTCACAAAAAACTGGGTTGTCTGGTACAAATTGTTACAGTCCGCCGTTCACTTGCTGACGCGAGGGTAAAGTTTCTAGTATATTTATATATATTCGTATTATTATTTATAATTTACACTCTAACATTTCTTAACATTATTATTATTCCTTACATAATATATTTATTTCTTCTATCTACTTATCATAATTATCTAATTAAGCCTGTCATAATTGTATGCAAACACATTCGTTCTTACGAGTTCTAATGACTTGCCTAAAAAAGGTTTCTGCAGAATAACAGCGCCGAGCTGTCGATCGGTGGCGAGGCATAATGCTGAGCTGGAACCCATTTGCTGCAGTAGCACATACACACCTACTTGCCTCTTTTTAATGTTTCCCTGACTACATTGTACATTTATTATTTCATTCTATTGTTTCTATGTTTGTTGTAATTTTCTGTTTTCTCTTACTAGTGCTTTCTCTTTGATGTTATACCTTTCGATTGTATTGTGTGAATGTGTGTGTGTTCTGGTAGCAAATAAATGTCTGTCTATGTATACCTAGTCAGGTCATAAGTATTGTCACACAGTAAAACCTTTTCTTTTAGAATGCTGGCCACAAAAAAGTTTATGGAATTCGAATTTCGAATTGTTCATGAAAATAAAAATGTATACTTTTAAGAATTTTACTCATTTTTAAATATGGAGTGGACGCTTAAAGAAGACCGTGTTGCAGTTATTGCGTTGCATTGTTGCGGTTACGCGCCAATTCAAACTTTTGACATACTGAAAAATTTGAATATAACCAAAAGATTCGTTTATCGCACCATCAGACGATACAATGAAGACTCTAGTGTAGATGACAGGTCAAGAAGTGGTCGCCCTCGGTCTGTTAGGACTCCAGCAGTGATAAAAGCTGTAAAGGCGCGAATTCAAAGAAATCCCAAACGTAAGCAGAAACTGTTGGCCCTTCAGATGGGGTTAAGCAGAACCACGGTGAAAAGGTTGTTAAATGAAGACTTAGGGCTTCGGGCATATCGAAGAAAAACAGTACATCATTCGAATGCTCGTCTAATGGACCTGAGACTGAAGAGATACCGCACTTTGTTAAAGCGGTACGCGGGGAAAAAAATCGGGAAATTCTTTTTTCGGATGAAAAATTTTTTACCGTAGAAGAGAGCTACAACAAACAAAATGATAAGGTGTACGCACACAGTAGTGAAGAAGCGAGCAACCGTATTCCGCGTGTCCAACGAGGTCATTTTCCATCCTCGTTCATGGTATGGTTGGGAGTTTCTTATTGGGGCTTAACAGAGGTACATTTTTGTAAGAAAGGTGTAAAAACGAATGCAGTTGTGTATCAAAATATAGTCCTGACGAACCTTGTGGAATCTGTTTCTCATACCATATTCAATAACAGGCACTGGGTATTCCAACAAGATTCGGCGCCAGCTCATAGAGCTAAGAGCACACAAGACTGGCTAGCGGCGCGTGAAATCGACTTCATCCGGCACGAAGACTGGCCCTCCTCCAGTTCAGATTTGAATCCGTTAGATTACAAGATATGGCAACACTTGGAGGAAAAGGCGTGCTCAAAGCCTTATCCCAATTTGGAGTCTTTCCAGACATCCTTGATTAAGGCAGCCGCCGATATTGACATGGACCTCGTTCGTGCTGCGATAGACGACTGGCCGCGCAGATTGAAGGCCTGTATTCAAAATAACGGAGGTCATTTTGAATAAACTTTAGTGTCATAAGAATCTATGTTTTGTTAAGTTCATTTTGGTATATAAATGGTTACATAATGAATAAACTTGTTTCAATTATTTTATATTAAACATGTGACAGAATTTATGACCTGACTAGGTATGTCTGTGTCTTCAGTGGCTCTTAACACTGTCGTTTGAAGAAACGGAAGACCTTTTAAAAGTTACTGTATAGACTGTAGGTCATACACACGCAAGTTCATACACTAACACAAACATTACACATACCCACACCCTCTCATACATACACACAAATTCATACACACAAACAAAAACTCATACACTCATACGCGTGTGCGTATGAGTGTATGAGTTTTTGTTAACGTATATTTTAATATAACGCGTTTATAATAACGCATGCTTAACTTGTATAATTGTTTAAAATAATTGGAATTAATAAACTCGGAGGGGGGCGTTAGTGTTCGCGGCACAGTTTATAACTTCTGCGAATACTATCATGTTCCAGTATTGTTGTACACACAGCTAAACAAGTTATAATTCTCCAGTATACGCTGACCTCGCATTGTGTAGGCTTTTCGTAGAATGAGAGGTCAGCTCATACTGGAAATGTGTAGCTTGATGTGTAGCCGTGTGTACCATGTTTTCGTTCCAAAATAAAATTATTTTGATTTTGATAAAAAAAAACAATGAAAGCTATGAAAGTAAATAATCTACTATCTTAAGTTTATATACCCAATAACATAAATGAACTTGTAAAATTACTATTTATCTGAATTATTAAATGAATTAAAGTAAATTTAGTTAGTTATTTAGCATTCATTATAGTGTCCCAGCGGGGCTCATGTCAGTTACCTTTTACCTACTAAAAACAGCTTTGTACCTTGTACACACGCTAAAACACATCAAGCTATAATTTCCACTATAAGCTGACCTAGCATTATGTAGGCTTTTTGTAGAATGAGAGGTCAGCTTATATTGGAAGCGTTTAGCTTGATGTGTAACCGTGTGTACATATGAAACAATGAATACTTAAATGAAAATGAATATGACCTCAAAACTCGGGCCCCAAGCTTGTTTAATGATTTATTGTTCAATGTGCACATGCTCTTATATTGTATATAAAATACCTCCATATCAAGCCGCAATACACACGTCATTTAAAAATTTAAAGAAAAATTAAGTTCAACTGGAAAGTTATTACGGACCATAACCATACATTTTATTATAAATTCTAGCAAAAATGTTTTAGGTTCACGTTAGTTTAGGCTTCTAAAGATTTCTTATCAAAATGTTATAAAATTTGTACCAAAAGTAGTCGACTAATAACCACAATCCGATTGCCTTTGAACATGAAACTTCTAAATATAAACCCATTTTTTGTTTCTGCTGCTAGTTTTCTGTTTTTCAATATATATGTACATATATAATAACTACAATAAAATTATACAATTTTTATTGTATTAAATTCGGCAATTATTTTCTAATCTACGGCTAGTTTAGATAATATATAATTCTAGTTCTGACTTAGTATATAGGGTATTTAGTATGATATACTGTGACTATTAAAGTCTAAGTCAAACGAATTGTGATTAAAATCTAAAATCTTGCTACTAACTAATAAATATATATAAAGTAGGTTGTCCAACTGCGAGAATCGAACCCGTGGTTTCTTGCGTCTCATTTCTTGCGATTAGTCTCCATTGAATATCTTCCAAATTATTTTATAAATAAATTGTTTAATCTTTGTTCCATTTACGCTATCTATTAACCCGTCTGCATTCTTATTTATGTTGTTTGAAACTCTTTCTTAGATTGGACTTTTGCTCTCTCTTTACAATAGATAATACTTGCGCATAGAAAGGAATCTATTTTGTACGTCCTCGCTAATAAATACGTCCGTTAATCCTCCTCGCCTTTCAGACTTTTCAGTTAGTGTTATGGCAGGTGAGGTACTAACACCTTTATACCAGAACTGAACTCAAAACCGTATCAAGCCTCATAGATTTTGGTAAATTTTTTATAGTTAGCTGTTCAAATACTTCTAAGTCGTTGAGCAAAGATCTAAAATACGCTCGTAAGCTGACGTTAATTCGGATTCCAGAGGTTCACTTCTATGGCGCCTGTTTTTTGTCCTGTCCTTATAATTAAATCCCACCCTAGCTATGCCTTACTGCCTTCTTGCACGCCAATCCGTCTGACCTAATCTTTTGTCTCACTTTCTCCTGCTTCTAATGTGTATTCGCTATCCTTGTTTGAATGAAAGTGACTTTCGGATGGAATGCCCATTATTACTGTTGAAATGGAAATAGGACACGCTTATTTTGTAACTCGGGGAGTTTTTAGAGCTTACATAAGCTGAAAAGGACGGAAAAATATATTCAAAGGAATTTAAATATTGCTTTAACTCTTTAACTAATCTTAAATCATTGTTATGAAACACACTGTATTGATTTTAACGTCATATATTTTATTCATTATTTAATTTCATGGTGTAGGTCTAGGTACAAAGGTATAGACTACCTTAAAAAATATGCTATTAGCTCCGACAAATCATTGCAATGTGAATTATAAATTTTCTAATTTTACATGATATGTACGAGTGCATTATAAGACAACACTAGCCTGGTTTTGCACATTGGAGCGCACTAGATATCAAGGATTGGTCATAATAAAATGTTTATTTATTTTAAATCTATGACGCGAAGAAAGTGCTATACGAAACAGCTGCAACCACCAGCCGCCTGATCACAAGGCAGCGAGACGGGCGTGGCAAAAAGGACATCGAGGACATTTACAAAGTGTTCCTGGAGACCGAGTAGACCGACCCTGATAACGTCCCCACGTAATGTAGCTTGTGATTTCCACAAGCTGCTCCCCGTGACTTTCGACCACGTCGATATTACTTAACGCTAAAGGTATAACCACAAATAAAAATAAACACCGATGACATTCAGCAAACTTTGCTCAGTTTACTCGTTTTATTGTTGCGTACTTACAATCGAATTTATTAAATTCTATTGTTTATGTGATAAAACCTACCCTTCGCAATAGTGAACAGATCACATAAAAGTGACCTTCTAAGGGCAAGGTCACACGCCGAGGTCGAACTCCGCGAACATTGGCAGAAATTAAACAGTCGCGTCGACTGAGTTTTATATTGTGCGTTTCGTGGCGAGAGGCAGTAAAAAGTTATACGCGTAGGAACAGAAATGATGTACCGTGTATTTTTGAAGACGGATTTCGTACCTGTTATTAATTTTTGACTCGAAAATATTTCTGAGTTGAGAAATTTCTTTAAAGTTTTGTGTTTGCTAATTGTTTTAAATACATTTTTCTGAGCTTCCTACTAAATTGCGATCCTGAGTGTTATTTTGTAGTGTTGGAAATATTCAAATGTATTTATATTTTCCCATAAAAAAAAAAACAAAAAGTTGAGGATTTCGAAGTCCAGAAGAAATGAGGGAGGCTTTTGCCCAGCAGTGGGACACGAATGGTTGATAATAATAATAATTATAACAAACCTATAACACCAAAACTACGATTAGTGTAAGTACAGATAGTGTAGTACAGATTCAGACTATTTCATCGAACAAGCTTATTTGAGACTCAAAATTTAAAGTTTAAGAAAGTGTAAAATATTGATGAGGATATTTTCAAGAGGCAACAAATAACTAAAAGGTGAACACACCTGCTCCTAAGTGAACCTAAGTGATAAACATGTTAGGCCTACTACGATGACAGTGTCGCTTTATGGACGCGCTCTAACGCTCTTTCCTTTACTGTTGAACCATGAAATTTGGTTTAGATAATACAATTCACAAATAAGTACCATAGAAAGGGTTTACAGTAAAACTAAATGCAATACTTATACAGAAATCGGGGGAGGGGGGGGGGGGGGGGGGAGGGGGGGGGGGGGTAATTATCTCAAATTAGCGATAGAAACTCGACATCGATCGGTAGCTATACGTCAATTTGCACGTAGAAACTAGCGCCACCAGCAATGGGGCGGCAACAGATATAACTATTTTCCCTTAGTAAAAAGTTAGTTTCGGATTGCTGTCGTGTTGCTGCCGTTGATTTTACGTAATTAGGTGGCCGTTCTTATTGTATTGTATTCATTTATTTCAGTTAATTAATTAATACATAATGTATTACAAACAAAATAAAATTTAAAATATTATAATCGTAAATTAAAATAACAAATTCAGATTGAAATTGAAATATGAATGGCATACCCATAGGTTGCCTGGAAGAGATCGCTTTGAGCGATAAGGCCGCCCATTGTACCACCATGTATTAGTCTTTAAGTTTTCTAGGTTAAGTTATTTTAATTTGTTGGTGCAACAATAAAGAATTATCTATCTATCTATTATAATTGCCTTACAGGACCCTAAAAAAGCGAGGTGACGCTTTATATATCGTCATTTGAGATTTCTTCACGATCGACTTAAAAATTGTAGTAAGTAAAATCACAACGGCCTGTTTCATGCTTACATTTTAAATCAGAAATTAGTAGATAATAAAAAAAAAACGTATGTACCTTACATTTTAATTGAATAGAATTTATACTTCGCCTGGTGGAAAGTTTTTGGATAATCAACACATCTAATGAGTCGATAGACCAATGATTGAACCTGTTGTAGGAAGCCAATGGACGCAAAGCAGCTCAAAACCATTGAATGAACAAAAAATAATGAAGGCATACAAATTTACCTTAGATACGAAAAACAAAAGATAGATGGCTAGTGCTCGGTCTTATAGAGAGTGTTTTTTTAACGGGGACAGTACGGCTACACCCATAACCAGAGGAGATACAGGTGCAGTTTCTTTTAAAACATCAGCTCGTTTTTGAAGAAAAACATTTTGGCGTAAAAAAATTTTTGGTGAAGCGTGAGTAGCGCCTTAAAAAGAACCAAGTTGGTAATTTTTTTTTCCTCTGGTTATGGGTGCTGCCATACCGTTCCAGTTAAAAAAAACACTGTATATTAGATTAGATATATTTTATATGAAATTATAAGATATCTTACAGAGTATCTTGGATGATAGACCATTCGAACTGAGAAACCTATAACCAACAGAGGACATCTACCGACTGATGTTAAATAGTAGATTATTAACAAGGGGATAAAGCAGTGTCTTCTGTCGCGGGTGACGATTTTAATCGCGAGCGTAACGAAGGACTCGAGGTTTACTCCCGAGCGTAGCGAGGGTGTTAAAAACTTAAATCACGAGCGAAGCGAGGGATATAAGACGAGTCCTGAGTGTAGCGAGGGATTTAAGTTCACCCAAGACTAAGGCAGCTTTATCACCGAGGAAAATACTCTACTTTTCGTACCATTTGCGAAAAAATTAACACAATAATAATATGAGATAAGCATTTATTAAAAATAATGACAATTAAAAGTAAAAGTTAACATTCGAAACATTGGTCCAATTATTGATAGAGAGAGTTACATTTTTTTTTGGTACATTTATTGTTGATGAGTTGATTTGAGTATTTTAGAACACTAACTTATTTATAAAAATAAATTAAAATAAACTTAACGTTTATGTATTTGAAGAAAACAAAAACGCGTCAAATTCCTAGACTAATATTTTTTTGTCGGAAAAGCAAAGGCATCAAGCTCATACGGCCTCGTCGGTTTTCGTAATTTTATTTAATAATCATAACTGCATAATAAATGCGTATTCCTTTTTCAAAAAGATGTATAATGCTTTATATACAAACTCAATGGTGTAAACACAGATGTAGTTCAGTATAAATTTCGGTAAGTATTCCAAATTTAAATCACATTCTCCTCCTAGAGGATGAAAAAAATTCAGTACAAGTTTCTTTCCCTGTTTTAAACAGATTAAAAATGACTTTGAATTGTTATGTTCGCTTTTTGTGGCATAGAATGTCACTTTTTTGAGCAAGTGGTACGAAAAGATATTTAATATCCTAGTTGATAGCAAAACAACCATTCTTCTCACATGTTCTCATACATAACCCACATTTGAAACCGCAGCACCTAATAGAGCGAATCGAATTTACCCTTATCGCCGCAAGGGGCCATTGGCCTGGCCCATCGGGCTACCTCTACAATCCTGGGCACGGGGCAATCAGTCGGAGGCACGTTTCTGATCGTCGCAAATGAGGCGAGATTCCATTTTGGAAATTTTCTGAAAATTGGTACCTACCGATCAAGGATCGCAGATGTGCAAATCTAGCTTGGTTTTTGTGTATTCTAATGAAATATTTCCTTTTTTATTCCCATGCTAAACAAATGCTCCAAATTATTCACACTTTGTCAAATTGTATATATAATGTAATAACATAAAATGATAGGGCTTAAAATGCATTAGCCCATAGGTTACGTTGCACATTGACATGTCATTGCAATGCACTCATTTCTCTGAGAACCTGTTACCATATCTTTTGAGAAAATATTTTTGATTAAGCTTGACAAAAAATTAATTAGATGTTTGTCTAAGCTGAGTCTTTATTATTTGGTGTGCCGGTTACCAAAAGGACTTTAATGCAAACAAATAGATAAAAAAGTACATACTTTCTTGAATGCAAGTTCATCACTTCTGTCCGGGATTGAATCCGATTGATTGAACTCATTTTATCGCCCCTTGGGGAGGGTAATGTAGTGGAAAGGTCCCTCTCAAGCCTGCCTGTGCTCGACCTCATCTCGCCACATCCGTTCGACTGGACCGATGGTAAAACCTTGTAACGTTGCAAACCTTTGTAAAGGAAGCTGTTATCACTTGTATAGTGATAATGAAATTGTGCCGTCATCAAGAACTACAATTGCGATGGACCTAAGAGACATATACATATATTCATTACATATATTTCATGGTTTTGGCAGAACAATAGCATCTGTATACTCCTGCCAGTCAAAAGGAGGATCGTTTGTTTGTCTTTGTATATTTTTAAAGTATAATTTACCTCTAGCCTAGTCTGAAGAATGTAGAAGAACGTTATAACGATTTTGAATGACTTGTGTTTGTTACAAAACAATTTGTGGAGGCAAACATTTTATTAAATCCATTACCTTCCGAAACAATCCTATAAATCGGCGTGTCGATTCCATTATTATTTCAATTACGCAAAAAGTGGACTGTGCGTGAGCTTCGCTAATTATTTCACAAAAAAACGGTACAATAAGTCGGCCCGTTGGGCGCAATTACATAGAAAACTGGTTTACTTCTGACGGCCTACGGGAACAAAGCTTTACATAACAAAAACACTGTGTGTACTGAAAACTTAGATTTTTGACGTAAAATTTCTTTACGCACGCTTGATTTAGGGAGTAAACTGGTGAATGCGTTACGAAAAGAGTAAGTTGAGAAGGAGATATAAGTCAGTGAAGATAGAAAGGGAGAGAGATACGTTTGGTTTATTACTGTAGGAGCAAGAGAGAGAGGTGCGCGCGCAAATTTTCTTTCTCTCTTCTTCTCATAGCCATCCATATCTCAGTCAGTAGTTCATTTCATTATTTTTCGTAATTTCATTTAGTCTTTGAACAATTTTATTAATAAATATTTTAAAAAAGAAGTTTTACTTCAGTCGTGTGGTATAAAGCACACTCGTTTTTTTATGATACCGCTTTGATTATAGTAACAGTGTACCTTTTCAAGACTCCTTTGTGAAAGTTTTCCCTTTCAGTCAATCTGTACGTTCCAAATTTTGCTGTTAACTAAATCTGTTAAATAAATAAATAGAATAACGCTCCGCAATCGCGCTAATTTTCAACGTGTCTAACGTTGAAATATAACGTGTTTAATTTTGGGTTTCACGTTGGTTTGACTGATGTAATGCGTGTCAGCGCGATACGAAATATGCATAACGTAACGTTTTTGTTTTACTTTGGTATTATCGTTTCTGAGGGGTGTGGAAGTTGGTCTCTATTGGGCTAACAAAATTTAGAAGTATTTAGAACAGCTATTGACACGCCAGGAATACTTATAGCACTAGTTATTGTTAAATATAGTAGAATGGGCAGTCTTATCGCTGAAAGCGATTTCTTCCAGGCAACCTTTATTCTAATCATCTTAATTTTAATTAAAGAAAACAACTCTTAAAATCCTCGTCGCGATTCAGTTTTGAGTTTATTTAGAGTTTATCTTAATGCATCACAGAAACATTATAGGCCAACTCGTGAGCCTGTAGACAGGTATCAGCGCAGGAAATCTGGCGTCTGTATAAATGTGGCCGGGCCACTAAACCGTAGTGCGTCCCGATCTATGTTAGTGCTCGGCGGCACGCGAGCATAAATTGAATAATATCGGTCAGAGGATCTATGTTTATGTGTCTGGGCCCAGTCTTCAAGGCAATGCTGGAACAATTAAAGTTTTGATTGTAATTAGCATACCATTTTGGTTCGTGCGTAGTAAGTATTACTTGATGGTATCAGATTTGAAGAGAAATGTCCAATTGAGCGCTAGCGTAGTACGTCGACTAGTCTAGCTGATATTTTTAACCTAAGAAGCATTTACCCAGCGTTAGATGAGCCTTTGCTAATAAACAAACAAACTTAAATATTTTTGGTAACATACAAATACCGAAATTTTATATTTCAATACGTATGTTGAGTTTAAAGTTTCAATAAATGTTAACTAAAGTAACTTACCAAATGAAAAATACATGATTTTTAATTTGTTGTAGCATTCCTATGTTTTTTATAGATAAGATAAGATAAGATAACTCTTTATTGTACACCAAAGTAAAATACAGAACATATATAAAATACCATATATTTAATAAATAATATATATATATGATATAATATATAATATACATAATATAATATATGTCTGCAATGGATAAGCTGGGTAAACCTGTACCCATATATTATTATGATCGTTGTTGTACAACAGTTATGCAATACAAAAACGAGTGTGCTTTAGACCACACGACTGAAGTAAAACTTCTTTTTCAAAATATTAATTTATAAAATTGTTCAAGAACGAAATGAAACAACGAAAAATAATCATACGAACTACTGAGATATATATATATATATATATATATATATATATATTTGATGCAATGGCTATTAGAGGAAGAGAGAAAGAAAATGTGCGAACCTCTCTCTCTTTCTCCTACAGTAATATACGAAACGTAACTGTCTCTCTTTCTATTTTCACTAACTTATATCTCCCTCTCAACTTCCGTTCGCACTTTTCGTAACGCATTCATCAGCTTACTCCCCAAGTCAAGCGTGCGTAAAGAAATTTTACTTCAAAACTTTGATTCTGTTCTGATATTAAAAGTATTCTTGCTTACCTACTTTAGATTGATTTTCGGATTGAAATTTCAGGTTTCACGTAGTTTTCGAGTTTTTGAGTTGAATTGTGTTGTTAGTTGAGTTTATCTATCTGTGTATGTACCTTAAGGCATAAATAGGTTATCTTCTAAGCAGTATTCCAAGCAGATAATACCGTCTATTTCCACTAATTGAAAACGAGACCAATTGAATATGTTAACTTGTAAGGTAAATAATAAATAAGGGCCGCAAGCGCTGCTGCTCTACCTTCGATTACCTGCGATAGATAAGACACGAGAGCCGGAAGCGAGCTGAATTCTAATCATTGATTTGGATAACGTACCATTTTATTGGATTTTAATTGATTTTAAATATTCAGATTGCAAGTTTCATTCAGGTATTTTTTTGTAAAAAAAACTTCAACTTGTGGAAGACAAATAGGTATAGTCTTTCAAGGAGGGGCTATTTTACTGTAGCATCAAGTCATTATAGTTTAAACCTACAAATCAAAAAGCCTTCTTATTGTGTTATATGTTTTAAAAATTATTTTTCTGTCTGTTTGTCTGTCTTTGAAATTGTATCTCCGATACACGCAGATACATTCGGATGGACTGATTTTAATGTGATTTTTATTGTCAGTTTGAAAAAAAAACGCCTTGAATGGATTTCAGTTTGCTGAATGTGTTTTACCTTGGTGAAAATGAGTGCAGCCGCTTACGCGCGTCGAATAATAAAAATATTTTCTAGTTCGATATTATATCAATTCCTATATAGTGGGTAAATAGCCGGCTGAGACACAGAGGGTTGTGGGTTTAATTCTCGCCGCAGAACAAATGTTTGCATTAACAACAGATATTTGTTCCGTGGTCTGGGTCTGTTTCTATATATTATAAGTATTTTTTTTATCTAGCCTATCCTGTCCCACTGCTGGGCAAAGGCCTCCCCTTCATCTTTCCACTTAACTCGATCCTGTACCAAATCCCTCCAGTCCGTAGGTACAAAAAGCGTCCAAATCATCGCGCCAACGCTTCTTAAGCCTTCCACGGTGTCGCTTTCTATCCATATGGATCCATCTAGTTACGACCTAAGCCCACCTATTTGCTTGCTTGCGGGAGACATGACCTGCCCAATCCCAATCCCTCAATCCGAAGTGGGAGTTGGATTGAGTAAGTATTTACAAAATAAATAAAATAAAAAAGTATAAAGTATATAATCAGTTATCTGGTTCCCATAGTGCAAGCTCAACTTAGTTTGGGGCTAGATAGCGCTGTATGAAACGTCCAGCATTATTTATTTATTTAATTCAGACCAAACAATCTATTTTAGGACGGGTTGAGAGTGCACCTGCTCGCTTAAGTTTTCTACAAAGCTTAAAGCCAAAACTTCACATCACCTTTGTTTGCATGTATAAAGGCTCACTCCAAAGTGGTACTTTCACCCGTTGACCTGAAAACGGCAGTAAAACCTTTGAAGGCTGCGAAGCTGAATATTTGATATTCGTAGCTCCACGTCGAGGCTTAGCGGGACAGGGGACAGCTTTGGCACGTGACATTGTTTTGGGCCAATGTTGGTGATGGACCAACTACCGTGGAAAATCGTTAAAATCTGAGGCGCTCTCTTCTTTTGACGATAATTATAAAATGAACTTAGCCACGTTCAATAGAGACTTACTAAATCAACCCAAGAGAATACCAATTCGTATAATTAATTAGGAAGCAGGTATAAATATAAAATACCGCAAACTAGTTATAATTAAAAGGAAAGTCAAGTAAGACATAAAGTTTACTCGCAAAAATTAATATCTCGTGTCTTCGAAACAAATGTACGCAGCAGAACAAAAAATACAAAATCTTATAACTATGGATTATTCGAAAATTTCGTCACCAGGAAATTTAACCCATTTTATGCATTTTTTTTATGTGAAAGTTGGTCCAACGTTCGCTCCAACAGCAGCCAACTAAGATTGGGCTGGGACGTGCATTCCCGTAGGGAGGGTAGTATAACCCTCCACGACGAGGGATGTAAAACTGCTCATGTGTACTTTCAACGATAAAACCACTTTAGGCGCAGAAATTTATGCTGAAAAAAATTTTGAGATGAGATAGTGTACAATCATAATAAAAAAAAACATTTTCGTACCACAATTATAAAAAAAACGTATTCACGACAAACATAAAACACTTTTCCAGGTAATTTGTCCTAAAATTTATTATAATTATGGTCGTTCTATATAGTTCCCGTAGCATTAGCTGTATTAGCGCCGTCTTTCTCCGATTACTTCCTCAAACGAATGAGAAAAAAAACAGCACCAATCCACCGAGTAGTTTGTTTCAATAAACTATTTATATCAAGAGAACTATATTTATAAATAGTTTATTATCACGCGATATTTACCCAAACTTTTCCTTCCAACCCACTCTCTCGCTTATCGCATTGAACATAAGGATAATATTGTGGTTTGGAAGTAATGTAGCATTGTCACAGGGCATTGATTTCGTATTATTGTTAAGATAATAGAGCGGGCCGCATTCCATAGCGATGGAATGCCGATGGATTTAGGAACCGCTTTGTTATGAGCTAACTGGATTAGAAATAGTCACGATTCCTGTTTCGTAACCTTAAATGGGTTAGTGATTTGATTTTGATCTTGTTTTATCTACAAGTTATGATGTAGATTCATATAAAATTATTAGTTTTACTCTCTCAATGATCTTGGATATTATCCTTCTACCATCCAGTTTCCCTCACCAATGGTCATCCCTCTACAATAATGTATTGTAATGTATTAACTTGGTGAAGGTTAAGTACTACCTAAAACCTCTACACAAAAATCCTTAGCAGATCTGCAAGAAATCTCTAAGGTAATCTTATGCTTAAAATAAGAGGTTTCAACTACTAGATACGCTATCGTAAACACATCTAATGTAATAAAAATGTATGGTAGGTGTATGTACCTATAAAGCGATAAATCCGCACCGTAGCCTTTGTTTTGTTCTTAGAACTGAGACTCGACTAAGATTGGAACTGAGGAACGAAAAACTATAACTGGGAGACTTTTGGCGTTGAAATATTTTCTAATATTCGAATGTTTATTGGTTTCAGTGCAAAGAGCTAAGCGGCAGTGAGTGCGGTAGTATGGGAGTGCGCGCACCCGATACCCTACCCGGCCTCACGCATCACTATCCTCGCTGTGGAGACCGGTAACTAACATTCATATTAATCTTTACCACAACGTGCCGACATTGCCTGCGAGATACGAGTCCTTTCCTGTTTTTTTAACTTGCTTTTCCTTTAACCATACATCACCACACAATCAAAATAACAACCTAGACATGCTCTTTGACCTTTTTCCTGTTTATTTGACCTATTTGTCTCTGACTTAAGTCGTGCTTATGACAGTGTGGTGTCTAATGGAGACAACCCACGTAACGATATCACACTAATATTATAAATGCGAATGTATTGATATTTGTTTGTTTGTTGGTTACTCAATCACGACGGCTAAACCAATTTCGATGAAATTTGGTATAAAGATAGGTTTTGACCTGATTAACACAGACTACAACGTAAGCTAGTCATATATATAACTAGCTGACCCGGCGAACTTCGTACCGCCTTGACAAGCATACGACGCGGGCTGCCAATATACGTCGCCGGTAGAATTGTTAATCGACCATCATTAGCTCTATGCATGAGCATTTTTGTATGTGAAAATGAATTATCTTCATAATTATTTTTGCGGGATTTTTCCGATAGTTTTATAGTTATTCGAGGCGAAGACAAATCCAGCAAATCAAAGACCATCAAACTCACTCCAGCCGTTCTTGAATTATAAATGGTGGTACTAACCCGACATTGTTTTATATATATGTATATATACCTAGTCAGGTCATAAGTATTGTCACACAGTAAAAACTTTTCTTTTAGAATGCTGGCCACAAAAAAGTTTATAGAATTCGAATTTTGAATTGTTCATGAAAATAAAAATGTATACTTTTTAGAATTTTACTCATTTTTAAATATGGAGTGGACGCTTAAAGAAGACCGTGTTGCAGTTATTGCGTTGCATCGTTGCGCCAATTCAAATTTTTGACATACTGAAAAATTTGAATATAACCAAAAGATTCGTTTATCGCACCATCAAACGATACAATGAAGACTCTAGTGTAGATGACAGGTCAAGAAGTGGTCGCCCTCGGTCTGTTAGGACTCCAGCACTGCAGTGATAAAAGCTGTGAAGGCGCGAATTCAAAGAAATCCCAAACGTAAGCAGAAACTGTTGGCCCTTCAGATGGGGTTAAGCAGAACCACGGTGAAAAGGGTGTTAAATGAAGACTTAGGGCTTCAGGCATATTGAAGAAAAACAGGACATCGTTTGAATGCTCGTCTAATGGACCTGAGACTGAAGAGATGCCGCACTTTGTTAAAGCGGTACGCGGGGAAAAAAAATCGGGAAATTCATTTTTCGGATGAAAAAATTTTAACCGTAGAAGAGAGCTACAACAAACAAAATGATAAGGTGTACGCACACAGTAGTGAAGAAGCGAGCAACCGTATTCCGCGTGTCCAACGAAGTCATTTTCCATCCTCGCTCATGGTATGGTTGGGAGTTTCTTATTGGGGCTTAACAGAGGTACATTTTTGTGAGAAAGGTGTAAAAACGAATGCAGTTGTGTATCAAAATACAGTCCTGACGAACCTTGTGGAACCTGTTTTTCATACCATGTTCAATAACAGGCACTGGGTATTCCAACAAGATTCGGCGCCAGCTCATAGAGCGAAGAGCACACAAGACTGGCTGGGGCGCGTGAAATCGACTTCATCCGGCACGAAGACTGGCCCTCCTCCAGTTCAGATTTGAATCCGTTAGATTACAAGATATGGCAATACTTGGAGGAAAAGGCGTGCTCAAAGCCTCATCCCAATTTGGAGTCACTAAAGACATCCTTGATTAAGGCAGCCGCCGATATTGACATGGACCTCGTTCGTGCTGCGATAGACGACTGGCCGCGCAAATTGAAGGCCTGTATTCAAAACCACGGAAGTCATTTTGAATAAACTTTAGTGTCATAAGAATCTATGTTTTGTTAAGTTTATTTTGGTATATAAATGGTTACATAATGAATAAACTTGTTTCAATTATTTTATATTAAACATGTGACAGAATTTATGACCTGACTAGGTATATACATGGGTTGCGCAAGCCTCTGTAAGACGAATTCATTCAAATTTGTAGGCTTGCACGAGGTTTGCGCAAAGAAATCGCTGACCTGTGTGGGGCCAATAGCTACAGAAAACTAATACGTCTTACGGAACAAAAGAATAACCTAAACCTTACAAACAATAAACAAAAACCTTCAGAATTAAACAAATAGATATGATATGCGGAAAATATCTAGAATTTAATCAACAATTCATTCAAAGCTTTCCGCTTCTTCTTAAAATCAAGCATTTTTATTAAATTATTTTGACGATAAATTGGCGTGGACTTATCTTTCCAGTAGATCCAGGCATTAAATACTTACACTATAATTGGCCATCCAGAGTACTACAAAAAGTTAGAAGGGGGTACTGCATAATAACCCAAATGCGGGACGTCTGTGCAAGTCTTATTCTCCTCACCGTAGTATTAGAAGTTCCGAACTTAATTTATAATGAAGCTATGATAATATAATGTTTTCGGAATTCCAGGTCTCCAGTGAAATGCGACAGTATGGGTGTATCAAGGCTCGTGAACGAGCCGAGCCCGAGCAGCTCCGAGGAGTCCAACTCTCCGACCGAGCTGAACTGCTACCGAAGGCTGGGCGATCGGCAGCCACTGATGAAGCGACTGGCGATGGGGCTCAGTGGAGCGCTACTTCAGCCTTCAGATGATGACTCGACGCCTCTTGTAACAGACACGCCGACTACGTAAGTTCATCACTATCGTAAGCTGTAAAAAACACCTTGCCATCAATGGCTGTGTTTCGGTTTAAAGGGTACGGTTGATGGTGAAATTACAGGCACATGAGGCTTTGGGCGCAGGTTATAGCACTTTCAATCCCAAGCTTCTCTATCATCTTAATTATTATAAATAATCCAATATTTTATAAAAAGCTTTTTATAAAGATTTTGTTTAATTAAGGTTTTAAATTTATTATTTTTCAATTATTGCTCATCATTTGGGAGTTTCTAGGCATCAAACTATTAGATCGAGTTCCAAACGCCAAGATCCGTAGAAGACCGAAGGCTCATAATGTTAGGAATCGAGTTATGGAGCTCAAATAGTCTTGGGCGGGACACTTGGCAAGACGTGGGGATGACAGGTGGAGCAGGGTAGCGACTGAATGGTGGCCGATTATTGGCTCTAGATGGGTGGAACGTCCGGCAGCGAGATGGGTGGACGACATTGTTAGAGTCGCGGGCCGTCAATGGGTGAGACTAGCGCAAGATCGTGGCGGATGGCACAAACTTGGGCAGGAATTTACCCAGCTGTGGGTGAAGTCGGGCTGTGGATGATGACGATTATGATGAGGCTTTACATCTATATACCTTAAGTTGATGGACGCGGGGCAGTGCATCGAGCACGTTTCTAAGATGGGTGACCTACTAGACCAGTGATACCTAAAAGGTGTGGATGGGTCACAGGGGTTCCGCGGTCTGTCCGAGAGTTAAAGTTGAATTGTACTTAAAGATGAATACCCGGCAGCCGTTGAGAAAGCTGTCCTGATTCTGATTAAGTTTGTAAAGACTTACCGATGCGAGATTGGTTAACGTTCAATTGTCAGACATAAAGCTTAATTTTACGGCTATTATAAGAAATAATGTAAAAAAAATCATTTTTAACAATAAATTATTAGGTACCTAGGTAGATTGTATTTCTTTGTTATAATAAATTATTTGCAATACTTGTAATAATAATTGTTTTCATTTATAATTTGTTCATTCTTCGAGTCTAACATGAATATATTCAAACTACAAGGTAAACGCTTTAGTTATCAAAATAGCCAGCTAGGGTTCCGCCAAAAAAAGTATGATCAATGAAGGTTCCATGGCCAAATGAAATTGGGAACCTCTGTACTAGACAATACTCATACCTTATAGCATCAGCTTGCGAAAAAAATGCTCTTGAGAGCTGTGTAACCGTTTGAACATAATCAACTCCGAGAAGATTTTTTGATTACTTTATTGTTAAGGTTTATTTTATTGTACATAGTACATACTATGGACTATGTACCTGCCTTGTATTTAATGTTGTGTTAGTGCTAGTTTTAAATAAAGAATCGAATTGAATTTTACCGATAATGATGAGCAGAATGTTTAATGTCTGAACACTCCTCGTCTAATAGCCCACGCATCCTTTCTTTAACCACTGTGACCATTAAATATTTAAACCTCTACCCTTCTACTACACTGTCTTTCAAATACTAAAAAGCCTTTCCGTCCATTCCAGCCCCACCAACCTACCCCTCTGCATGAACGGCGGCTACATCAACGAGGCCTCCGAGGCGGAGACACGGACTCGAGAGTCGAACCGAGAGTCAGCACCACACACGCCGCGGAGGCATGAGACCCTACACCACACCGACCATGAGGTCGACTTTAGGAAATGTGGAATAAATAATGTCAAGAACAGGTGGGTATAAGTAAGCTTCTTCTTAGTCGGGCACTCTTGCCAGAGTGGTCATGGTTAAGTCAGGTCTTGGCTCTTAAGTAGCGGCTCTAGCGATGCGTCTCCATTCAGCTCTATGGAAGGCATTGTAGAGTGTGATGAGGTCTGACCATCTCGTTGGAGAGCGTAAGAGTGGAGTGTTAGTAAGAAAACAGCTTTAACTATGTTTGTTAAACATTGACAGTAAAGAAACCTTTTATAATTCTGCTGTCCTGTTTACCCTCATCAACATCACGATTAAAAACTCGACTCCTTCAATCTACTAGAATCAGGTCTGCATAAAATGTTTGGTGTGCTTAAATTTCAGCAGTCCATCAGCAAACTGCAGTCGTACCACCTCGTCATCATCAGGCACGTCCTCTTGCGGCGCCCCCGGCTCCCACGGCTCGGGGAATAACAACGTCCCGCGAACGGAACCCGAATTACGGCAGGCGCCGTGGTTCCAACACGGAATCCCTAGAGAGGTAACGGATGTTCCATTAGCCTGCTTCAGAGTTTTTGGTGATGACGGTAGTATGGAATATAGCCAACAAGATTGTTTTGCTTATCTTCTTGGATATAACGAATACATGGTAACAAATGTTGTTTTCTGGTTTCAGATAGCTTTAGAAGTCCTAAGCAGTCAACAAGTCGGTGCGTTCCTAGTCCGCGGCAGCACGACGCAAACCGGCTGTTACGCGCTATCTGTGCGGGTTCCCAGAGACTTTCAACCGAG
Source organism: Philereme vetulata (assembly GCA_918857605.2). NCBI lineage: Eukaryota > Metazoa > Arthropoda > Insecta > Lepidoptera > Geometridae > Philereme > Philereme vetulata. The sequence continues at coordinate 6,253,029 of OU975423.1, read as the reverse complement.
TGGTATCGCTCACTACCTCATACTTAGGACGCCGAAGGGATACAAAATCAAGGTAAGTGGAACCAGTCCACTACGATTATTATTCAAATTATGTTCAGAAGAAAAACTTGCGACAGCTTAGAGCGCTGAGGCCGTATAGCTCTCAGCGCCTTGTTGTGGAATCAAGATTCTTAGTCAAGAGAATCAAGACCTAGTCTTAAAATCTTACAAACGATGTTGCGGTCCAGTCGCAAAAAGTTAGCAGAAGGAGGCTCGGTGCATTCTATGCGAGCCTAGTCGTCAAAGTTTCCGACTGATACTCAAAGTATTCTCTCTCATTGCAGGGTTTCACAAAAGAGTTCACGTCGCTGTCAGCGCTGGTGACACACCACAGCGTGATGCCGGAGCTGCTACCGGTGCCGCTGCTGCTGGCGCGCACCGCGCCCGGCGCCGGCCGCGCGCAGCGGCGCGAGCACGCCGACATCGACGCCGTCGCGCCGCATCGGCACGCGCCGCCGCACCACCACGCTAGCTTTCTCGCACAACTCGACGTTTAGTTTCAAAATTGTGACAAATTATGTAAATTGGGATAAAAGGACCATTAAAAGTAAGCATCCCGACCTGTCGGTCGTTTCGTTGAGAGAGATTTGTTTTGCTAAAGATCTCGAAACTTGAATTGATTACTAAATGTGAATTTTAGAGTCATGTGTAAATTAACGGTTATCATATAATTAATTGAAAGTGTAAATTAGGTGGATGTATGGAGAAAATAAGATATAAGAGAGTGGATTCTGAAGAAAACTACCCACCAGTATAGTTTGAGAAGTCGAAGTCAACTATGACATCGAATCATCCGCTTACTCAGTAGTCGTATGATGTATTCGTGTAAATAGATTTAGAATGATTATAAAATTGAACACGTAACCAGACATTAATTTTGTAATAATTATCCCGAATTATTACTCCATTGACATAGATTTGAAAATCGTATGACCTAAACGTGTATACTAATGTAATGTAGGTACTTATAGCAACAAATGAACAAATAATAATAAAGTGAATCTTCGATCTATTTAGACCCGAACTGTAAGAAATAGGAAATCATTAAAAGTATATCAAAATTTTAGTCACCGATAAGTCATTAAATTATTTGTGTTATTATAAGTGATGCTAAAATTACATCTAGTTATTGATAGGGAATATAAAATATTGTGATACAATATCAATTTAGGAAGCGTACGACATGTTACATATAATTTGTATTATCAGGTAGTGCTAGGGAATGCAATCCCGATCTCGCGAGATCTCGTGTAATTTTTCGGGATCAATCCCGACGCATCATATGACGAGATCCCGTTCGAGATTGACGGGATTGGGCGGCAGTGGTCAGCGACGCTACACACGTCCACTCGGGGCGCAAGCGGCGCGCTGACTGACGGCCGCGAGCGCAGGAACGCCAAACAGCGTTAGAAAACTAATCCGACTATTTCCGAATATTAGCGACAGGTGACGATAATTATTTAGTTGGTAAGATTAAAGAATAAAGATTTTTATTTTCTTTCGAGTAATATGTTATTTTAGTTAACCTCACTATCACAAACAAGCAGTTATTAGCGGATGACTGATCCGCATTTAACATTTTTTTTAAACTAGACGGGATCCCGAAAATTCCGGGATCCCGCGGGATTGTTATTTCAAATCCCGCGGGATCTCGAATTTGCAATCTCGAGTCGGGATTGCATTCCCTAGGTAGTGCTCGTCAATATATAAAGTATCGATGAATTCGTTGTGTATAATTTTATTATTTGCAGTTTTGTGTAGATTTTATCTAGTCTACGGATATGTACAATCAAATGTCGCTTTGTATTATTAATATCGATGGAAAAATAGTAATTATTTTTAAGTTTTACTAAACAATCTGAACTAAATCATAACTTTCTTAGAGTGAAACTTTTTCTGGGTTTTTAGTTTGAATATAACTTATAATAATTAATAATTATTTTTATTAATTAATAATTATTTTTATTAATTAATAATTATTTTTATTAATTAATAATTATTTTTATTAATTAATAATTATTTTTTTACTGTTTTACAAATGTGTTGGGTACATTGAAGGGAATAAATAATTAAATTATAAATACTTAGGTACGAGAAAGGGGAGAATATTGAGTGTTTGAAAACAAAGTTGCCTTTTAGCGAGTACTATACACATTGGCTTTGCTTATGTAGAAAATGGATTCATAATATCAACAAAACCTATGTCGTCCTCTAAAGCTAAACTATATCTTTTGTAGTTCACAATTCAAAATTGTTCTATAATGATGATTATTGTTTATTTCGGTATAGTAACACTCAAAACTCACAAGTCATGATCACGGTTATTAGTGAATACAATATTATTTGACGACCTCCGTGGGGCAGTGGGCGAATAGCCGGCTGAGACGCAGAAGGTAGCGGGTTCGATTCCCGCCGCGGAACAAATAATTGCATGATCTACAGATATTTGTTCCGGGTCTGGTTGTTTCTCTTTATATTATAAGTATGTATTTAAAAAAAAAATGTATATAAGTATTCTATCAGTTATCTGGTTCCCGTAATACAAGCTCTGCTTAGTTTGGGGCTAGATAACGCTGTGTGAAATGTCCAGCAATATTTATTAATAGTCCTGATTGTTTTAGATAGATTCAAAAATTATATTCATTGATGATCAGGTCAACTCTGCAAATGGTATTTGGTATTTCAAATCACATTTACAGTAATATCTAAGAACTTTAAAAATATATGACTCCATTTTCTGCTAACTCATAATGTAAATTGATAACACTGCCTTAGAAGAGACATATTTGTATTAAACGTTGAGTATCAGTAGAGTTTAGTCTGTTGATGTTTTACGATGTTTACTCAAACTTGCTACTGTCAAATATATTTAGTCAAGGATCAAAATAATAAAAAGTATCACTCCGAGCTTTAGTTCATAGAAACATTGCTAAAATTATGAAATGCTTCGATGTATGTTATAATTACATACACCAAATAGAATTCATTCTGGCGCACGATACTAAGATGACATGTGGATGTTTCGATATTCTGCCTCAATTTTTGTGTTTCAGACTGAATACTCTTAGGTGTAGGTACATTTAAGCAGTCTACACACCAAAGCCGCCAACCCGCTGACACAGCCGGCGGCTTCATGTCGGCGGCTTTATTATAAATTATCATGTTGAAGACTTGCACCCGCTCTTGCTTACCGGCGACGAACAACAATGCCGCCGGGCTGTGTTGGCAGGTTTGGTGTGTAGACTATTACTAATGACATCCCATCATTTAAAATGTACATGCTATCGTGTCAGCACTTCTAAATTACAGTATCTTAAAGATATCATTTTTGTACCTACTTTATGATAAAAGCATTTCAAATTGTACCACCTTATAAAAATCTTGTTGAAACACAACAATCAAATTAAATTTTATTTATGATGATAAATAAAACTATTACTAAAAATGTAATGCATTGTTTTAATAAAAAACTTCTATTGTCTTGTACCAGAGGTTATATTGCGACTGCTACTTCCTTCTAATTAGAAGTACCTGTACCGCTCCTGTAGGCTGTAGGTAACCTAAACCAAATACCTACTTGTAGACTGAAAAACGCACGCTGATACCCGAATAATTTTTATAAACATTGTCCGACCCGACACGACGCGACATTAGTAGGACTTGATTTAGCGAAGCGAGATCTCCAAATCAACTGGAGCAAATCGGCGTTGAATGTATGAAGTTTGTTTGTCTGATGATAACATTCAAAGCGTTGATCCGATCATCGTGAAACTTGATATATAGGTAGGTACTTAGTGTTGGCACGATCCTGGCGTGACTAAATAAGCGAAAAATGTGAGGATGTTGTTGAGATATCGGTGTTCAAGAAGGGTTAAAAAAATCAAAATGAGACTATTATGTCAAATGGGATGTCTAATGAAAGGTCTCCATTAGTACATTTGAACCCCGTTTTTAGTTTCAGATGAATCCTTGTAGTTTTTGAGTTATATTAGCAATAATAAAAACTTAACTTTGACAAAATTTACGGGGTACACCAGTGACCCCACGAACAAGTAAATACCTAGGTAGGTATGTACTATAGAACTCCTTATTATTAGTTATGCCTATATCGTCTACGCATGTATGTAAACATACAAAATGTGGACATAAAAGAATGTAGAGATCACAAATTCAGCTATAAAGCACCATCTGTTCAAAAAAGATAGAACTTCGTTTTATCAGCAGTAGTCGGCTCAAATAGTACAACAGCGAAGCTGTTTAATAACGTTGCCGTTTTAAGGCTTATAGTCACAACGTAAGTTCGTACTTTAGCATCCGCGCAAGAGATGGCGCCAGCAGCTACTACGGTAAAATGAACTTTATTACTGACGTATTAGAACTATATGTCTTCAATTTATGTAAATTAGACTCTTTTTATAATTTCATACCTCTGAAAGTTATACCTAAAACCAAATTAAAAAATAAATAAACACATCGCCTTTTCCTTGAAAATTGAACACAAAGCTACTTCCCTTATCAAATACAGTACGAGTACCTACTTTCCTGGTTATAAAGCCTTTTCAGTTTATTTAGATACAATAACGCTGTGAAGACTGCGCTCGCTTCAAAGTGAGTATCTACTGCGCCTTTCCATAAAGGAACCAAACTCTGGATAACTCATTTTAGACGATGTCCATTGTTTAAAAAAATCATTGGTAAAAATATATACCATCACAAGAAAACTTCCGAATGGATACCAACTCTAATTAAATTTTGGTCCGATTGGTTGTTAAATAATAACACGGATACCACATAACATCAGATGGGTTATCATCATCATCATCGTCTACAGCCCACAAGTACCCACTGCAGGGTGTAGGCCTCTCTTTGTAAACACCCCTTTCGCGGTCCTGTGCTGCGCGCATCCAAGTGTTGCCCGAGGCTTTATGTGGTCGATCTACCGCGCCGACGGACTTTGCGGTCTTTTTGACCTGTTCATGGCCACCATTCGGTTTATTCCACCAGCCATCACCTCGTCTAGCCAGTTCCACTTAAGTTCCACCACCCTTGTTCTGAGGTGGACATAAGCTTGTTAAATTTCCAGGTCGTTTAAAGAATACATACATGCAATACATGTTACACAGCGCCATCTAGCCCCAAATAAAGCAAAACTTGTCCAGTGAAAACAATATTGATGAAAAAATTATGTAATTTGTGTTTTTGTGGATCTTTTAAATATGTAAATGATACTTAAGTCTTTAAGAATAGTACTGATGCCATAGCCTATCCATAGCTGAAGTGATTAGACTTCACGATAGTTTGTCAACGAGGCTGTTATTAGTACTACCTATTATTTAGTAGTCCCGAAACATAATCCTCATTGCCCAACATTTCAGGCAGTTGCATCTAAATGCGGAAAATGGAAAAGTTTGCAATTTCATTGAATTCTAGAAGTTATCTAAATTACGAGTAGGTACGGCTACTTCCGTGTATTCAAATGTCTAGTTGAACATTTACATACATTACAAATGGACGTGAAAATGATGAATGAATAGATAGCAGCTCGTCCTCCTTCTGTACGTCTTTCTGTGCAATAAAGAAATAAATAAACTTTTTAACATAATGTACTTATTAATCAACCGGGGGGGGGGGGGGGGGGGGGGGGGGGGGGGGGGTTCTAAGCTACGCTTTCCAGCTCGTGATCTTCACTCGATAATAATGTATCTAGGTGCTTCGTCTGCAATAAAGCAGCGTTGGCTTTGTGGGATGTACTCAAATTTAAAATCTGGAGGTTGTGGGTTCGAGGCCCAGCTGTGCACCAAAAGACTTCTAAAAAAATAGTTCACATGTACATTCAACGTCGAAGGAAAACATCGTAAGGGCACCAGCAGCTTAATTATTCATGCATGTATTAAATAAATAAATACTGCTGGACATTTCACACAACCCTGTCCAGCCCCAAACTAGAGCTTGTACTAACCAGATAACTGATACTTATATACTTTTTTTTACATACTTATAATATATATAGAAAAACATCCAGACCCGGAACAAATATCTGTAGATAATGCAAACTTTTGTTCCGCGGCGGGAATCGAACCCGCCACCTTCTGCATCTCAGCCGGTATTGAACATGTCTTGACTGGTTACCTAAGCAGAGAGGATTGGTGTAGGTAATTGTAATTGGTGTTAGGCGAGCCTACTCGTCCCATGCACTACACTGATTAGGCATATTAATACAAGTGTTCAGAATCAAGCAGTCTGTACAAGGTCAGAGAAATGACTGTATCTAAATCGACTGGTTGGATGTTTTGTTATGTATGTTAGAATAAAACCAAATGGCTACTTTGTAGTCCTGAACTATTCTACGAATTCTTCTTTTCTCTTTGTGATTATCTGCATCCAAAGGATATTCCATTCATTCGTTCTAGTGTCTGGAAATATTTGTATTTGCTTAAATTATTGCTCAGCGAACACCATTTAAATCCAAGCTTAATGCAAGCGATTAAAACAGCAATAACCGGTTACCATAACTGAAATGAGCCACCGCTGGCTGTGACCTAAAATAAAATTCCTGGTTAAAAGAGAAAATCCAGGAAAATCGCTCCTCCAGGCAAAACTAAGCCCGCTACCCGCCTCCGCTGGGCACACTTTAAAATGTAAAGAGAATGGACCTAACCAGGAGATCTACAACTAACTATAGCACGTGGCTGTGTGCGTATGAACTATAATTAAGTACCTAACTTTAAATATGCATAGAATAGAATAATCATTTATTTGGTACACACAAAATGTACAAAAAAACAGTAGGTACAATTGAATCTATTATGACAGTTCGACTCATGTGCCTGCGTACCAAAATGGCGTTCAGTTCAGCATAATGTTGGATGTTATGCACCCAACGCTGATTTTTAGAAGCATAGTTACCCTTATTCTCTCTTCTCTAAACTATGACGTGATTCCACATATTTATGGGGACCTTGATACAATTTTTACCTAATAAATATTTTCTATTTCTATATCTTTTCTATCTTCAAATAAATAATAAAAATATATGAATATAATAGGTAATTTTATTTCTCAAAATGTTATAATACAAAGGTTTACAAAATACCATTAGAAAACTTAAATAAAACCATATTAATTTGTTTGCTGGCTGTAGGTTAAATTATGGTTAACTTATCACAATAATATTATAAATGTGAAATATTGGATGTTTGTTTATTTATTTGTTTGTTACTCAATCACGTCGTAACAGCAGAACCGATTTCGATGAAATATATATTAAAACGCCAAGGGCGTTATAATATATGAAAACCTCTCGTTCAAAAAACATGTAGAAACTTTAATTAATAAAATACGAAAATTAATATTTGTTTTTAAGAAGTTTCGCTGAATTGCAGATTCAAAGCTAGTCATGCAAGTATACCTTGCTTTATGTCAGTCAATAATAATTATAACCTACTGTATAACGTCTTGGGGAGGAGCGTGTAAAACCTTTTTATTAGCCGCAGAAAGGGCACAAAGAGCAATCCTTAAGGTATCCACTTTTCGTCCCTTTCTCTATACAACCAACTTATTATATAAGTCATGTAAAGTTCTAACAGTTAGGCAGCTATTTATACTAAACATAGTTATATGTGTAGTATAAATAGCCGCCATCTACATCTACAAGGTGCTGAAGCAGGTTCACCCCGACACCGGAATCTCCAGCAAGGCCATGTCCATCATGAACTCGTTCGTGAACGACATTTTCGAGCGCATCGCTGCCGAGGCGTCCCGCCTCGCGCACTACAACAAGCGCTCCACCATCACCTCGAGGGAGGTGCAGACCTCCGTGAGGCTCCTGCTGCCCGGCGAGCTGGCCAAGCACGCCGTGAGCGAGGGTACCGAGGCTGTCACAAAGTACACCAGCTCCAAGTAAAGCTTCTCCCAGTCGGTCGTGTATGCGGCGATTGCGGGGAGGACGCGTGTTCATAACACAAAAAAAGGCCCTTTTGCAGGGCCACAAAATTATTCAAAACTTTATGAAAATGTTTCTTTTGTCGCTTCACATTACAGTTTACTTACAAAATATAATACAGCATACCTACCTACTAAATAACAGTAGTAGCCTGCCGATCACTGCACACGCACGCCCAAAAAAAAATACTTACACACAATGCATGCACCGCACGATACTGTTACTGACATCAGCTTGCTCTCTGTTATAAATTTGCGGCAATATTTACCTATTAAAATGATTGTTTCATTAATGAATTGATTGACAAGTCTTAAAAAAAAAATATTTGAATTCTGCATGCACCCACCGCTTTGAAGGAGGGAGGGGCATGGTGAGGGGGGGGGGGACAACACAGAGCACTTCCCTATAGCACTGAAAGTACTAACAAAAGACGAAAAGATATCGTCCGCACTACCAACACCCCAATAAAGCATGATTTTGCATCCAGATTTCTAATGTTCCTAGGACCATTGCTGTACAACAGGCTAAATTGTAAATTGAGCATCCACTCAATGAACTTCTCAAACTATAAAAGAGCCTTACTGTTCCAATCTATATTACGAGGAAACTGAGGAATTACTAACCGTAATAAAGTAAGATTTTAAAGGTTGTATAGTACGTTCACTCATACCTTCTATGTTTGCACTTAGTTTATTTAATTATTTTTATTTTTTTCATTATGTGAATAGATTCTAAGTTTTGTCAATTTGAGTATTCATAAGTTACTCCAGTTCAGCCTTTTTCGCCTGAGATACAGGTTTTCCTAGTTCAGGCAATGTATAAAATCTTACCTATAAGTAGATATTAATGCCTTATGTTAATCTTAGCAATATGAAAAATGAATAAAGATGTATTATTATTATTTATTAATTTATAGTTAACATAACGATGATTAACAAGCTTCACCTCACTTTATCGTCAAAATATTCTATGAAAATATTTACGATTTCATCCAATGCTGGATATAAGTCATCCTATGTCCGTGGCATCTATCATGATTCTACGTTAATCTATACATTAAATTAACATTAAAATTTTATAAATAGTAAGCAAATATTATAAAATTTGGCTTAAATAAAACACAAAAGAAACAGTTGGGTTATGACCACTGGCACTGCAATAGAACCGAAGTTGAACTGCTCCAGATCACTACCACACAGAAGTGCCAGGACTCTGGCTGCGTTAGTTTGCTCGCGGTCATCGCAAGGCAAGTACCATTGGTTAGGGTCGGGTGATGTGGCTCCGAGGCGGCAGCCTGCCTGGTGCTCGCTTGACGGCGATGCTTTACTGTTTCTTTTTAAGTCTTCAGAGAGTAACCTCTTCAAATTATTTCTTTTTCTTTTTCTTGGCTTTTCCTTTTGAATTTCTGTGATGAAAGCTAGATTTAGTTATTATCTAGTTAGCATTTTTATTAAAAAAGTCTGGAAAGATATAATTTGATAATTTTTTAAAGGCAAATATAATTAGGCAGTTGTAAAATCATGTTAGTTTCTGAAAGCTAAATAGGAATCTGATAAAAAGCTATTGAATATCCTTTACTGATAAGCACAGACTTTTTGTGTTCACGTTTTATTTATCAAACCTAGAATAGTAAGAAAAATCAAGCTCATATTTAAATATCATGTATAAAACTAAATTATTTTATGTTTTTATCAACGTAACTTGTAAATGTTTCTCAGTCATATATTAATTTTAGGAACGGGTTGTTATCGATTAGGTGTCTGAAGATGAAGTGTCTGTTACCAGAGGCCTCGAGGTCGCTCAGCGTGCTATAAACTCATTTATTTATTTTCAGATGTCAAAGATCCATACTTGTTAGTAAAAACTTAATTAAACATGTCAAATGGTTAGTACAAGGGTGACATAACAAAGTTATATAAAAAAAAAATTTGCGGTAGGTATGTGAATATCTAGTGTTGGTACTGCGCATGTACCATACAACTACGGTTTAGATACTCACAGTCGAACCTGTTTGAGAACGCATTCAGTATACCGTTGGGGCTGGCCCGAATTCTGCGGCCCAGGGATGTGCACCGCTTGCGCATGGTGCTGTAGAAACAGTCCACTCGGGCCTCGGCGAATATCCCCGACGCGCAGCAGAACCGGGGCAGCCCCCCCAGCATCTTGAACGCGTTGTTTAACTGTACGCGTAGGGCGCTGTACTGTCTTTGCGTATAATTAACCCACAGGCTGCTCGTGTAGAAGCTAGTACAGTTGGCTCGGAAAAGGCAGTTTTTTACATCGATTTTAACAGCAACGAGCAAACCTGCGGACAATCATGTTTGCTCTTACAGACAACGCCCTCCGCTCCCTCTCAATATCTACATCGTCTTTCAGGAGAGCTATGGAGAAGGCTATGCTTGGTTTGTTACTTAGCTCAAAGAATCGGCCGTTCTTGAAATCTATTGGGGAGGCGTATTTTTCGCAGTGGGCCTCCTATGGCTCATGAAATAAAATGAAATTATTGATATTTCCGGAAGCTTAGTTGTGTAAAGGTATTAGATATAGTTATGGATATATGATGGGGTTGACTTAAATTTAAAATGGTTACTGCAATCTCAGAAAGTATGAAATTGAGCCGAAGATTGTGCAAAACTCTTGCATACTCCTAGATCCGCCGGCGCGCAGGAAATAATGGGGGATTACGGGCCACAGAGTACACATACCCAGGAGGAGACTTATTCGTCTTCATTTATTCAGTCTCAATTATAAGATTCCGAAGTAGGTACATACAATATAGTACTTTTTAAAATTATCATAACCATGAATTTCAATCTAATAGTAACTTTTACACTAATTTGGTGTAAAGAGACATGATCAAACATTCATGATTTTAATCGGATGAGCTCCCGTAAATTAAAAAGAAAAAAAGGACTTGACTCCGCAAAGGCCCGTCCGGCTGGAAAGTTATTAAAATAGTTTTAAAAATCTTAGAAACTAAGTTTTCGTTTTTCTAAATCATGTTTGCTTAAGCCGTACCGTGACCAATGAAAAGTTTAAATCCAAAGTGTCCATTAACTAATAGTATTTCTATTAGGTAGGCTTTTGGAATGCGACTTTACCTACCGAAGCATATTTGCTAGCAGTAGCTCCTAGCAAATGAAAGGCACCGCAAATGTGGTTTCGGTTGGTGCCGGTAATGACGTCATCACCGGCACCTGGAATAAATACCTCCTTACACTAAAGACCTGTCTTATTCTATTAGCTGTGGAATAGTAGGTAGTTTCTAAGGAATATTGTACGAGAACAATTATGCGTGTAACTAAAACATTTTAATTATCATTGGAATAGATACAGCGTGATTGATGAGTGATTCACACATGGTGAATGAGTGTAACACAAAACAATAAAAAAATAATGTATACACTTTATGGGTAAAGAATTGCATACCGTCACGCATACCTTTGTATTGCGTTCGATAATTTAAGGTAAAATGATTATAAAAGGTTTTGTTTAGTAATAATTTATTTAAATAAAAATTAATTTCGATGTTTCATATCTGCCGGGCGGGTGCGTCACGTGACGGACACTTTTTAATGATTAAAATTAAATAAAAATTAATTATATTATGTTGAAATGCTTGGTTATAGTAATAACACTTTATGCCTCTCGCGCCACTACTCCATGAAAATGACGTACTTATGAAATTTCCAAGTCGTAACTCCTCCGGAAGATTTTAATTTTCTTCTCAAGGTAATTTCTCCTTTATTGCCGGGACTTTTCGCAATAAACCACGTAATAAGACACGTTTCACAATTTGATGCCTAATTTATGATAATGAACTGAAAATTACATAGTATCCCTTAGCTGCTTAAGCTTCTGCGAGGAGCTTATTTGCGAGACTTTAACGTGATTTTATAGCGCAATTATTATGTTATGATTCACTAACGGCATAACTATTTACTATGATTTTTGAGTTTCACGATATTTCGGTATAATTTTAAGTTTTTAGAGAAAATTGTGTTTCTTAACTACATAATATTGTCTCGATTTTCTTCAGGTTCATTCAGTTCGGCTTGTTGTATAAAGCCTACGTACTTATGAAGGTGCCTCAGTGTATTATTATTGGGGTGTGAATATGCGATGTTGCATTCGGGGTTTGCACACAAAGCTAATACTTGCTCGACTACACAAGCTAATACAAAGCCAATACTTGCTCGACTACACAAGCTAATACAAAGCCAGTACTTGCTCGACTACACAAGCTAATACAAAGCCAGTACTTGCTCGACTACACAAGCTAATACAAAGCCAGTACTTGCTCGACTACACAAGCTAATACAAAGCCAGTACTTGCTCGACTACACAAGCTAATACAAAGCCAGTACTTGCTCGACTACACAAGCTAATACAAAGCCAGTACTTGCTCGACTACACAAGCTAATACAAAGCCAGTACTTGCTCGACTACACAAGCTAATACAAAGCCAGTACTTGCTCGGCTACACAAGCTAATACAAAGCCAGTACTTGCTCGACTACACAAGCTAATACAAAGCCAGTACTTGCTCGACTACACAAGCTAATACAAAGCCAGTACTTGCTCGACTACACAAGCTTATACAAAGCCAGTACTTGCTCGACTACACAAGCTAATACAAAGCCAGTACTTGCTCGACTACACAAGCTAATACAAAGCCAGTACTTGCTCGACTACACAAGCTAATACAAAGCCAGTACTTGCTCGACTACACAAGCTAATACAAAGCCAGTACTTGCTCGACTACACAAGCTAATACAAAGCCAGTACTTGCTCGACTACGCAAGCTAATACAAAATCAGTACTTGCTCGACTACACAAGCTAATACAAAGCCAGTACTTGCTCGACTACACAAGCTAATACAAAGCCAGTACTTGCTCGACTACACAAGCTAATACAAAGCCAGTACTTGCTCGACTACACAAGCTAATACAAAGCCAGTACTTGCTCGACTACACAAGCTAATACAAAGCCAGTACTTGCTCGACTACACAAGCTAATACAAAGCCAGTACTTGCTCGACTACACAAGCTAATACAAAGCCAGTACTTGCTCGACTACACAAGCTTATACAAAGCCAGTACTTGCTCGACTACACAAGCTAATACAAAGCCAGTACTTGCTCGACTACACAAGCTAATACAAAGCCAGTACTTGCTCGACTACACAAGCTAATACAAAGCCAGTACTTGCTCGACTACACAAGCTAATACAAAGCCAGTACTTGCTCGACTACACAAACTAATACAAAGCCAGTACTTGCTCGACTACACAAGCTAATACAAAGCCAGTACTTGCTCGACTACACAAGCTAATACAAAGCCAGTACTTGCTCGACTACACAAGCTAATACAAAGCCAGTACTTGCTCGACTACACAAGCTAATACAAAGCCAGTACTTGCTCGACTACACAAGCTAATACAAAGCCAGTACTTGCTCGACTACACAAGCTAATACAAAGCCAGTACTTGCTCGACTACACAAGCTAATACAAAGCCAGTACTTGCTCGACTACACAAGCTAATACAAAGCCAGTACTTGCTCGACTACACAAGCTTATACAAAGCCAGTACTTGCTCGACTACACAAGCTAATACAAAGCCAGTACTTGCTCGACTACACAAGCTAATACAAAGCCAGTACTTGCTCGACTACACAAGCTAATACAAAGCCAGTACTTGCTCGACTACACAAGCTAATACAAAGCCAGTACTTGCTCGACTACACAAGCTAATACAAAGCCAGTACTTGCTCGACTACACAAGCTAATACAAAGCCAGTACTTGCTCGACTACACAAGCTAATACAAAGCCAGTACTTGCTCGACTACACAAGCTAATACAAAGCCAGTACTTGCTCGACTACACAAGCTAATACAAAGCCAGTACTTGCTCGACTACACAAGCTAATACAAAGCCAGTACTTGCTCGACTACACAAGCTAATACAAAGCCAGTACTTGCTCGACTACACAAGCTAATACAAAGCCAGTACTTGCTCGACTACACAAGCTAATACAAAGCCAGTACTTGCTCGACTACACAAGCTAATACAAAGCCAGTACTTGCTCGACTACACAAGCTAATACAAAGCCAGTACTTGTGCGACTACACAAGCTAATACAAAGCCAGTACTTGCTCGACTACACAAGCTTATACAAAGCCAGTACTTGCTCGACTACACAAGCTAATACAAAGCCAGTACTTGCTCGACTACACAAGCTAATACAAAGCCAGTACTTGCTCGACTACACAAGCTAATACAAAGCCAGTACTTGCTCGACTACACAAGCTAATACAAAGCCAGTACTTGCTCGACTACACAAGCTAATACAAAGCCAGTACTTGCTCGACTACACAAGCTAATACAAAGCCAGTACTTGCTCGACTACACAAGCTAATACAAAGCCAGTACTTGCTCGACTACACAAGCTAATACAAAGCCAGTACTTGCTCGACTACACAAGCTTATACAAAGCCAGTACTTGCTCGACTACACAAGCTAATACAAAGCCAGTACTTGCTCGACTACACAAGCTAATACAAAGCCAGTACTTGCTCGACTACACAAGCTAATACAAAGCCAGTACTTGCTCGACTACACAAGCTAATACAAAGCCAGTACTTGCTCGACTACACAAGCTAATACAAAGCCAGTACTTGCTCGACTACACAAGCTAATACAAAGCCAGTACTTGCTCGACTACACAAGCTAATACAAAGCCAGTACTTGCTCGACTACACAAGCTTATACAAAGCCAGTACTTGCTCGACCACACAAGCTAATACAAAGCCAGTACTTGCTCGACTACACAAGCTAATACAAAGCCAGTACTTGCTCGACTACACAAGCTAATACAAAGCCAGTACTTGCTCGACTACACAAGCTAATACAAAGCCAGTACTTGCTCGACTACACAAGCTAATACAAAGCCAGTACTTGCTCGACTACACAAGCTAATACAAAGCCAGTACTTGCTCGACTACACAAGCTAATACAAAGCCAGTACTTGCTCGACTACACAAGCTAATACAAAGCCAGTACTTGTGCGACTACACAAGCTAATACAAAGCCAGTACTTGCTCGACTACACAAGCTAATACAAAGCCAGTACTTGCTCGACTACACAAGCTAATACAAAGCCAGTACTTGCTCGACTACACAAGCTAATACAAAGCCAGTACTTGCTCGACTACACAAGCTAATACAAAGCCAGTACTTGCTCGACTACACAAGCTAATACAAAGCCAGTACTTGCTCGACTACACAAGCTAATACAAAGCCAGTACTTGTGCGACTACACAAGCTAATACAAAGCCAGTACTTGCTCGACTACACAAGCTTATACAAAGCCAGTACTTGCTCGACTACACAAGCTAATACAAAGCCAGTACTTGCTCGACTACACAAGCTAATACAAAGCCAGTACTTGCTCGACTACACAAGCTAATACAAAGCCAGTACTTGCTCGACTACACAAGCTAATACAAAGCCAGTACTTGCTCGACTACACAAGCTAATACAAAGCCAGTACTTGCTCGACTACACAAGCTAATACAAAGCCAGTACTTGCTCGACTACACAAGCTAATACAAAGCCAGTACTTGCTCGACTACACAAGCTAATACAAAGCCAGTACTTGCTCGACTACACAAGCTTATACAAAGCCAGTACTTGCTCGACTACACAAGCTAATACAAAGCCAGTACTTGCTCGACTACACAAGCTAATACAAAGCCAGTACTTGTGCGACTACACAAGCTAATACAAAGCCAGTACTTGCTCGACTACACAAGCTAATACAAAGCCAGTACTTACTCGACTACACAAGCTTATACAAAGCCAGTACTTGCTCGACTACACAAGCTAATACAAAGCCAATACTTGCTCGACTACACAAGCTAATACAAAGCCAGTACTTGCTCGACTACACAAGCTTATACAAAGCCAGTACTTGCTCGACTACACAAGCTAATACAAAGCCAGTACTTGCTCGACTACACAAGCTTATACAAAGCCAGTACTTGCTCGACTACACAAGCTAATACAAAGCCAATACTTGCTCGACTACACAAGCTAATACAAAGCCAGTACTTGCTCGACTACACAAGCTAATACAAAGCCAGTACTTGCTCGACTACACAAGCTAATACAAAGCCAGTACTTGCTCGACTACACAAGCTTATACAAAGCCAGTACTTGCTCGACTACACAAGCTAATACAAAGCCAATACTTGCTCGACTACACAAGCTAATACAAAGCCAGTACTTGCTCGACTACACAAGCTAATACAAAGCCAGTACTTGCTCGACTACACCAGCTAATACAAAGCCAGTACTTGCTCGACTACACCAGCTAATACAAAGCCAGTACTTGCTCGACTACACAAGCTTATACAAAGCCAGTACTTGCTCGACTACACAAGCTAATACAAAGCCAGTACTTGCTCGACTACACAAGCTAATACAAAGCCAGTACTTGTGCGACTACACAAGCTAATACAAAGCCAGTACTTGCTCGACTACACAAGCTAATACAAAGCCAGTACTTGCTCGACTACACAAGCTTATACAAAGCCAGTACTTGCTCGACTACACAAGCTAATACAAAGCCAATACTTGCTCGACTACACAAGCTAATACAAAGCCAGTACTTGCTCGACTACACAAGCTAATACAAAGCCAGTACTTGCTCGACTACACAAGCTAATACAAAGCCAGTACTTGCTCGACTACACAAGCTAATACAAAGCCAGTACTTGCTCGACTACACAAGCTAATACAAAGCCAGTACTTGCTCGACTACACAAGCTTATACAAAGCCAGTACTTGCTCGACTACACAAGCTAATACAAAGCCAGTACTTGCTCGACTACACAAGCTAATACAAAGCCAGTACTTGTGCGACTACACAAGCTAATACAAAGCCAGTACTTGCTCGACTACACAAGCTAATACAAAGCCAGTACTTGCTCGACTACACAAGCTTATACAAAGCCAGTACTTGCTCGACTACACAAGCTAATACAAAGCCAATACTTGCTCGACTACACAAGCTAATACAAAGCCAGTACTTGCTCGAATACACAAGCTTATACAAAGCCAGTACTTGCTCGACTACACAAGCTAATACAAAGCCAGTACTTGCTCGACTACACAAGCTTATACAAAGCCAGTACTTGCTCGACTACACAAGCTAATACAAAGCCAATACTTGCTCGACTACACAAGCTAATACAAAGCCAGTACTTGCTCGACTACACAAGCTAATACAAAGCCAGTACTTGCTCGACTACACAAGCTAATACAAAGCCAGTACTTGCTCGACTACACAAGCTTATACAAAGCCAGTACTTGCTCGACTACACAAGCTAATACAAAGCCAATACTTGCTCGACTACACAAGCTAATACAAAGCCAGTACTTGCTCGACTACACAAGCTAATACAAAGCCAGTACTTGCTCGACTACACAAGCTAATACAAAGCCAATACTTGCTCGACTACACAAGCTAATACAAAGCCAGTACTTGCTCGACTACACAAGCTAATACAAAGCCAGTACTTGCTCGACTACACAAGCTAATACAAAACCAGTACTTGCTCGACTACACAAGCTAATACAAAGCCAATACTTGCTCGACTACACAAGCTAATACAAAGCCAGTACTTGCTCGACTACACAAGCTAATACAAAGCCAGTACTTGCTCGACTACACCAGCTAATACAAAGCCAATATCATTTCTATTCATCCAGGTTTTCTTTTTGGTATTTTGTGTATATTCAGTACAAATGCTTTATATTCATACATTATAGCGTTTCTTTATTAATAGCATCACAATAATATTATAAATCCGAAAGTTTGTTACTCCATGACATCGTAACGAGTCAACGGATTTCCATGAAATTGAATATAAAGATAGATCATGATTTGGATTAAAACATAGGCTACTTATTATTGAAAACCACGCGTGCGAAGTCGCGGGCTGAAACTAGTAATTTAACATGCACTGGAAGGAAGCATGCACTGCCAACTAATTATAATTATTCAGCTTCTATCCAGTCAATGCAGGAGACACGCCTTCACTTTCTCTAGCAAACAGGTGCATTATTCCCTAAGGGGACCGACTGCATACATGGTACCATAATTGTCGACAAAATAAGACGCGTGTATAACTTTCTATGCGACAAACAAGAGACCAAGTTAAAACTGTTTAAATTATTAGATGACTGACCCCTATTTGAACACAAACTCGACCCAGTTCCAAAACTCGTTGGTGACACTATCAGATACAGACTGTTCTAACTTCTAAGCCGAAACTAAAGCCGGGATATGACGGCAACTCTAAGCTACTGTGCCGACCAGATACCAAGTCCATGCTAATTATGAGTTCGAGAACAAAAGGATGAGATTCATGGCTTGCTTTGAGTGGATTGTGGCCGGGCTGTTTTGAGTTCATCAAGCAGAATTCTAGTAACAAGGATTTGAAGCGGAACTCGAAAATGGTTTGAAGTGCTTTCAGGGGCTCTTGATTGTGGCGCAAAATTTGCAAGTTTTAAGCATGAATTCCCTGTTTACTGATTAAACAAAGATCTGCTTTCGCTATTTAGCTACGATACCCTAGGAAAAAGATAGTATGTACTTTGTAATAATTCAATTTATGTATAATTCAGATGTACACACGGCTACTCATCAAGCTGTTCATTTTTAGTATAAGCTAACCTCTCATTATACGAAAAGGCTACACAATGCTAGGCTATCTTATACTGGAAATATATAGCTTGATGTGTAGCCGTGTGTACAAATCCATATATTATTTGTAAAATTGTGTAATTGAATAATAATCATAAATGAATTAAAATGTAAATAAAAGTTAGACACCATCTGTCTTGTAAAATTTACCTGTGTTTTGTGCAAATAAATATCTTTAATCTTGAATCTTAAAATTAAAGTCAAGTACCTACTGTTAAATTATACAAAAGGCGTGAAGGAAAATGCGATCAGAAACGACCTACAAAGTGAAGCAATGATACTATAACCAAAGGTATTAATCCAACATCAAAGAAAGTCAAACGAAAATCTTGTCACGGGCTCCATCAATCCGCGGGCCGCGGCGAGACAAGTTTTTGCCACTCGTCTTGATTAATTGAGCTGTCGTTAATATCGAGGCTCACTCGAAAGTACTCAGCAGTAATGGCTTTCCGAATCATTTAGTTGTGAACAATGAATAGGTATTGCGGCATTTGGCACCTGAATGCTGCTAATGAGAATTTGGTTTCATTCAATTTGTAAGAAGATTTCAATAATTTCGTATGTTTTGATGAAAGAGATGGATTTATTTGCTTCATTACGTTTTGTACGCAGGGTTATAGTGGTTTACTTTCAAATAGTTTTATGTCAAAGGTAAGGACCATGCCTCAGGCAACTTTTTCGCTCCTACGAATATGTAGTTTCAAAGAAAGAAAATACATTTGTTTGACACACACAGGACAGACCATTCAGAACAGAACAAACATACCTACTTACATGAAGATTATAATATTGTAGTGTATCGATATACATACTTATTTCTATGATCTGGTGTATCGATATACATACTTATTTCTATTTGTGGGTAGACTTGTTTGGCAGTTGGTTGTCAGCCATTAAACGAGTACAAGTGATTTGCAGTGTTTCCTTGCGTTATTCCCTAAAATACTGAACAAATATATAAAAAATGAAAAGTTATAAAGGGTGCTGGGGCTGCCACGCTTCTGCAGTGTATCAGGACTGTTCGCGGCGGCGCGGGTCGACTGCTTCCACAAAGTCATGCGCAAGCTAGCCGAGTCCCTGGTGCGCAGGCTGCGGGCCAGCGCTAAAACCGTCTTAGCAATGATAGCCTGCAGAGTAGACTGCCCTTACACCAGACATTGATCTCAAAATATAAGTTTAATACATCGTCTGTGCATTCTCCCCATTCTCACATACGGTGCACAAACTTGGTTCCTCACCAATATTCAAAAGTCCCGCCTCGGTGTTTGTCAACGAGCTATGGAGCGCAACATGCTCGGAGTCAGGCTCACAGACCGTATAAGGAACTCAACACTGCGCTCCAAAACACAGATAGCTGACGTGGCTCTGTCATTTGTAAAATTGAAGTGGGACTGGGCAGGACACGTTTGTCGTATGCCAGAGAAACTATGGGCGAAAACCACTACAGAATGGGTTCCAATCGGGCGGTGGCCTTGTGGTAGACCCAGGCGGAGATGGAGAGATGAACTGGATGCATTCCCAAAACAGTGTCCCCAATTAGCCAATAACTAGGATTCATGGAAGGAGAGAAATGAGGCCTTTGCCCTGCAGTGGGACTCCTTGGGCTGATATTAATAATAAAATAATAATATTCTGTGTCCTTCCTTAAATTGTATTTAATATTGACATTTTCAATACTAAATTACTTAGTTTAAAAAAGATATCGAGGCCACTCTTATTAAAGATAGTGATTCAGCCTTAGATATTTATATTTTATTGATTATTATTTTTTTTATTTATCTCAGTATTGTAAGCTATTATTTTTTTTTATTACTGTTATTACTTTGGTTTGCCTGTGTAAGTGAATATTTCCCTTCAGCTGGTCTGCACAGAACTGCGTTAGAGTTATCATGCTGTGTACACATGCTTTGGGATACAATCTAAATCTAAGAGTCGAACACTATATTTTGTATCTGATTGGTTGTATTCTGTTTTGTGTGCCTTTAGAATAAAATAAAATAAAATGAAAATAAATGAGCTACGAATAATAATAGGAAAACACAAGATAATAACTTGTGGGTATTTGTAATTTAGTTTGGTATATTTTAAAGCTCTACATAATTTTCAGTAACATTTTGAAGAAAGTCCTTACTGTGATCAAACTTTATTTGAATCATACTTACCCATTAACAGTAAATTTTAACGTGTCAGTGTAGTTATTTGGAAAATAGCTGACCAAGAACGAAAACTTGAAAGGATACCTCTTTTTATTACCATTCTCTCTTATTCTTCTTTTTATGTTGTCCTCAAAAGAGTTCATAATAATCAGACAAATATATTTATTTTAATATATACTACCTGGAACCACATATGACTCAGCCCATCGCCGGTAACAAAATATTACCTCGTAGGTCACGCACCTTAGTAACGTGCCCGAAGATACAATGCCCTTCATCCATCAAATTGAGGCCTCATGTGTCGGCTGTAGTTTTACTGGCTACAATAAATACCCTTAAAACCAAAACACAGCAATGCTTAATGGCGGGCGGTAGAAATAGATATGATGGTGTTACTTCCCCGGGCGTTTCAAAGTGATCCTTGTGATTTAAATGAATAAAAGGTTTTGACATGAGTTGACTTGGGCGAGCCCTTTCATAACTCTACTACTGTTAAGTCGATTACCAGCCATTATTAAATTGCGAAATTCAACAAAAAATTAAGAAATCAGTGAACCAGAATTATAAAAAGTTTTCTTGACAAAACACGAGTGAAACCTTATGGGGGCACAATTTAAACTATTAACTATAAGGATAACAAACGAAGCTAGAACAAAGCGTCCGCAATGGAATCACGGCGGCTTCCTGCGGTCGCGTTGTCTTTTTGTCAGCTCCGGTCGACGGTGACCGATATTGTTCACCTTAAATACCTTTTGTCTTCGTTGCAATGAAATTTTATCGTGGCATTTTAAACGAAAATAGTTTTGTGGAGAGAATTTTGTAATATAATGATGTAACATTAAAATTTTGCAAGACTTTACCGTTTATTATTATTATTGACCGTCCATTTACACATCATCCCTCCCTCTTTTTCGTTCTTCAAATGCATACCTACTAAATTCCTTGAAAATTTAATTAATATATTATGTTTTTTAATCATTTTCTCTAGGTGACTAATTACTTAACAGTTAAGTCTATAAAATGAGAATCTGCTATTGGCATTAGCTATAAGAGATTGTTAACACTGTTAACAAGTGCTGTTGATTTTGTAATGAATAAATAACATATAAAAAAGTGTATCAGTAGCTTCCTATAGTGATTAGTCATAGAATATGTGGAACTTCGAGGAAATTTTGCTTATAACGGGCGTTATTGCTCCCAGCTGAGAAATAAAAGTCAAATCAAAATATATTGAAGGCTTCCTGTGAATAATATTTGACATTTGTTTTTTCCAAATAGGACTAAAAGGAACAAGGTTATAAAATGGACAAAGAAAGGCATATATAATATACATTTTGAAACTAATATGGTTATGGCCACAATTTGTAGTAAACACTCACAAGACGACGATATAAGTATATATATATAGTAGTAGGTGATGTACTTAGGTATAGTTTATAGATAATTATTTTGTTTTAGTTTGGTTATGTGTTGTATTTATTTATTAAAGTATATATTATATATTAGTATTCTACTCCAATGTCCTTCTCTGTGCACGTACCTACCATTATAATCAAATATCTCTATCTTCAAAGGTTTGCTTGAAGAAAACTCTTATTATGGTTAAGCTCGCATTTGTACATGTCCATTTTGTAAGCTATTTTTGTCTTTAAATCTATTTGTGTACAATAAAGAATAAAGAAAAGAAAGACGACAAACTACAAATCTTGGTAAATGTCCCGTTTTAGTGCAAATAAGGCATACTTAGTTATGTTTAATTTTTAAATGTTATCACGTTTTCAGTGCAAGTACGTTACGTTATTTTTAATTGTTATTTTGTTAAAAATTTATATCCGTCACTTCAGGGGGAATCTTAAGATTTAAAAAAAATGTGCATGACGAGATTTGAACCCGCCACCTTCCTCTTAATAGGAGGATACGATTCCAATTTCTCCACAGGCCCACTACACGTCAGGCGTGAAGTTAGTGAGTAAATAAGTTATTAGACAAGCTTCCGCCCTTGGCTTCACACGCACGGTTTGTCAATAAAAAGTAGCCAATGTCTAAATTCAGGGCATGATATGTATATCTATATATGACTACCTCCGTGGTGCAGTGGGCGAATAGCCAGCTGAGACACAGTAGTTAGAGGGTTCGATTCCCGCCGCGGAACCAATGTTTGCATGATCAATAGATATTTGTTCCGGGTCTGGATGTTTTTTTTAAATGATGAGTATGTATTAACAAAAAAATCAGTTATCTGGTTCCCATAGTACAAGCTCTGCTTAGTTAGGGGCTAGATAGCGCTGTGTGACATGTCCAGGAATATTTATTTCTTTATTTATTTTATCTATAGGTATACTAACTTTCATCAAGATCGTTCTAGCCGTTTACTCGTGAAAACGTAACAAACAGACAGAAAGATTTTCTTTCGAATTTTTAATTTTATTTATTTATTTAAAATAAGGTACACAAAACAGAATACAACCAGTTAAGATAACAATATTAGGGATAACATAGGTTAATGGGCTAGATGGCATCCTAAAACATGCGTACACATCATTATGAATTAGAGCAGTTATAATTGTGTTGTGATGATAGAGCAATGCTAAATAAAAAAGTACCTACTCCACTAGTTAACACGTTTGTGTGTGAATTAATATTAGTGTGAATGAAGGCTTAACATGAACCATTCTAAGAGAAAGCTATTTATATGACTTGTAGTGACTTAACTTACTGATGCTGAGGTTAAAAGTCGCCAAGTCGGTATTCATCCAGGAGATTGTAACTATAAGTAACTCTACTGAATGAAGCAATTCATCATCTCGTGGGAAGAAGTCACCCATCCCCCCTAAATCACACAAACAATACGTTGACACAGCTGTAGTGGCGGTGGCTGGCCGCGAGCCAGCACCCCGTGCCACTGGAGACTGCGATGTATTTATTATATCGACTGCGTTACTTTCAGCTTTTTACTACCGTAAACTATAAAAACTGTTGTTATATGTTTGAAATAACATACCTACTTTTTGGCAGTAGTCTGTTCTATACTGTTCATTAAACTATTGTGAATTGTGACTTATATTTATTTAATACATTCAGAGTTACTCTCGTTATATTTTGAAGAAAACGTTTTTAGAATTGTCACATTTATGTTTGTAAAGATGCTTATATAATAACTAGCAGCCCGTCCCGGCTTCGCGTGGATGTACATTTTTTTTTTACATTTTTGTTGGCAAAGTTTTTTACAACTTGGGTTACATTATTGAAGTTTTAGCAGGGATTCCTAATTTTTTCCAGTAATAAATATACCCTATATTACTCAAGGATAATGCGGATAATTACGGATGAAGGATAACTCTAGCGGTGAAATAATTTTTGAAATCGGACCAGTAGTATTTGAGTTTATTCGTTACAAACTTACAAAAATACAAATCTTTCCTCTTTATAATAAGTTTAGATAAGGTTTTGATTGGTTATATTAGATAGATATCTAGTAAGTCTACTAATCAAACTAACTATAAAATAATTTAATTCTTTTATTATGGATTCCCAATGAGTATTACACAGACTTAACACAGCTCGCAGGAAAACATAATACTATTAATTAAAATAGTGTAAAGTAGCAGTATGCATAGACATTTATAACTTCACATCAGTTCTGTCTTCGACATGTTACGAAAAAATGAAAAAGCGTAGAGTTTATAAACTCCGAAATCCTCCTGTTTTGACGTCGTTTGCTCAGAGCTTCGGAGAATTTATTAAATCACATTTATACAATACCATTGTCAAAAAATGTAATGTCAAATCACTTTCTGTAAATCAAGCTAAACCTGTTGTCCGGAAATGGCTAATGACGCTCACATACAGTGAAACCGACCAGTTACTGGAGATACAATTGTAAACTGTATTATTAAGTTTCTATTCTAAGTATTATATTTCTTTTTTTTTATCTAGTTTTTATTTATCATTATAATTTTCTTATTTTAGTCGTCGACTGAGGTTATAAATAAATCTTATTTTGTTAATCGTAGTCAGGTCCCCACGATACAGGCTTTGCCTAGTGCAGGGATCGTTAGTTAATATATGTATATCTGTTAACCATATCTGCATAAACCTGGTTTAGTAATGTTTAAAAAATAAGTTACCTATTAAGTTGTTTATGTAGCAATAAATACATTTTTCATTTTCATTTCAGTTACAGAAACAGATGTAAAAATATTTGGCTATAGAAATTATCCTTTTGTAGCTGGTTTAAACATCTTATTACTTAATATAGGATTAAAAGCCAGAGTGCAACTCACTTGCACCGACTGGTGCAAGTGAGTTAAAAAAATTGGAGGCCCCACTGTGAAGATAGGTTAGGATAGGCGCCCGTATATGCCAGTTACGAACACCGTCTCAACTAAACCTCACTTTTTGAAGCTTGTTCAGTTACTTCTGAAGAAAGGCAAGTTTCAAATAACTTGAGAGGTTTGCTAATTATGAACTTGCTATGTTTCATTAAAACTTTACCCTCGCACTATTTTACGGAACTTTATAACGTGTCTAAGAACTTCTCTTTACTACTTATCTTTATAATATGATTTATAGGACCGGAAAGTACAGAAAATGCAAGGATTTTATATTTTACTCTTATTACATTAAAAACTTGCTCATGAAACAAACGAACAATCGAAATTAATACTATAACTTTAGAAATAAGTTCCACGTCAAATACACGTATGTATGTAATGTACGTATGTGTAAGGATATTTCGATTGACTTACAAAAAGCTAACTACAAAATAAAACCTACATAATAAAATGTAAAGACCGATAATTACTAAACGCAAACTAGTTCTTCGTTTATAGCTTCAATTAAAAGTGTGTTAACGTGTTTCACATTTAACTGAACTGAAATATCAGAAATAGCTTCAATATCAATATCAGAATAGAATATAGATCAATTTCACCAAAGCCGTACATTATTCTTCTACCATTACTTCTTCTATTTTGAATCATCGTGCTATACAGTTTAATGTGGCAATTATTTCAAGAACCTACAATAGGTAGTTGTATGGTAAACAAGCACCAACCGATTTGGTATGAGTTACTCATTCATTTTAGAGTCCGCAACTTTGGGGCCATCGCAGAACTGCAGGGCGCTTCTAAACAAATATAACTGTGACTTCAACTAACATTGTCAGAACGTACTAAAGTCTACAAAGTTCACCTCCATACAAGGTTGTAGCGTGCGATTTCAATACGTGATGGTTCAGAGCCCGTGAAATATTGATGTACAGTACGATAAACATGAAATCGTAGTTACATTACAAAGTTTTTGTCATTTACTACCGCCTCTATGTTTTCTATTTATGAGAGATTCATTGTCTACAATAATAAAGCAACGCGATTAAAAACATATGTTTACCTATTTCTTAGTGAATAATTCGACAAGCGCCAGTAAATAAGGTACATTTTCTAAGCCAACGTTGCACCAAAGTGCATAACCCAATTCCGACGGATCGCGGCTACATCCTTGCACTTAATCAATTAATCAGATCCTTGGGGTCTCTACTCTGCACGGTGCTTCCGAAGATGTATCTAACCAGAAAGGAAATCATTGCCCTCACTTACATGAACGATTTGGTTTACAAAGCTTGACTTTACTGACAACCAATTCTTTTTTCTTAAAATATGCAGAATGTATAAGAATTTATAGGTGGATAGAAATGTATTTATCTCCATAAAAATGGGGGCGGGTAGTATCGCTACACTACCGTAATTTCTTTGCGTGAAAACTTCTCTCATAGACCATCAGGTATAATATAAGGGGAAAAAAATAAAACTCACAGCTGTCACACAGCCATTCTACTCTATGATACTTTTTAGTAACACTTAATAAAATAAAAACAACAAAAAACTGTTTCATGGGTAACATTTCATATAGAAAAATAATAATATTGCTGGACATTTCCCACAGCGCTATCTAGCTCCAAAATAAGCAGAGTTTGTACTATGGGAACCAGAAATCTGATAAAAAAGTTATGTACATTTTTTTTGTAAATACATAAGTACTTATAATATATAGGGAATCAACCAGACCCGGAACAAATATCTGTAGATCACGCAAACATTTATTCCGCGGCGGGAATCGAACCCCTCTTGCGTCTTAGTCGGCTAATAGCCCACTGCACAACGGAGGTTGTCAGATAGGAAGATGGATTGTTTTTACGAGCAATAGTCGACCAAATTATGTCTGTTTCGCCTTCTACTGGTTTGCAAACAGTTCAATAGAAGGTCTATACCAAACTACCTTAATCATCTGAAAATTTGCTTTGTAATTTAGAACGACTAAGATACATCCATACTGACTTCGGAACCCTTGACTCTGAATAGAGTCAAGGGTCAAGGAGAAGGGTTGAATAACCCTTCTCCTTGTTTAGTGACGTATGCGCAGGATAGAGTTAGTTCCATAGCAGTCATTGCGCAGTAGTCTACTTATATAAAATATATATAACACTTATACGTGTTCATCACCACAAGGTATATAATTTTTATTGCGACAACAAAAGCATATTATCGCTAACTCTGGCGGGAACCTATTAAGGAAGCCCTTTTAAAGACAAGAACATACATTTATTTTGTAATTATTTTTATCATTATTTACCTACCTAAGTATTACCGGGCTGGTTTAATTTGATAGGTAGAAAGCCCCTTTTTAGGGTTCCGTACTTCAAAAGGTAAAAAGGGAACCCTATAAGATCACTCTCTTGTCCGTCTGACCGTATGTAACCACCGATTTTCTCAGGAACGGGTGTACATAGCAAGTTGAAATTTATACCAGATACTGAAGTATATAGTCTCTATTAGGTGTATAAAAATCAAGGTCTTGAGTCAACACGATAAAAAGATATGGGCAAATTTAGATTTTCGCGAAAACTTGTAAGTACCAAAATTTACTTTAATTTTCAACTTTTTTTATTTTTCTGAATTTTCCTATTGCCTTGCTTTTAACCAAAATTGCCAATTCTCTCTTCAAAAGTCCAACGGAAGTACCCTATAGGTTTTGGGTCGTAAACCTATATGGTAGTTCTCGTTGACCTAGAATCATGAAATTTGGCAAAAAGCAAGGTCAAATAAAGGAAACATTCAAAAAAGTTAAAAATTAAAGGGCGTATGAGTTGTATGGGCGCTCATACAATGTAGAGTAAATAAAATTGTGCTATTGAATAAAATAAATATTTAAGTGGGGCTCCCACAAAATAGACATGATTTTTTGCCGTAAAATTGATAATGGTACGGAACCCTTCGTGCGCGAGTCCGACTCGCACCTGGTTGGTTAATTTACGTACCTATGTCAGACTCCTACGGTCCGGCGTTCCGTCTCATGCTTTATAACGGGGAACCCGATGGCGTTGGTCCCCTCTGAAAGTCACCCCTGGGTTAACTTACACATTCAAAACCACCCTGTATACCCGGTAGAGAAGCATACCTACTCGTGAGTGTCAACTTAGATTGTGTCCGACTAACTTAGATGACGCGAGTCCCCGAGATATGAGAGCCATTGTATGGGAGAGGTCAGGGAGACAGGCTGAAGCGGATTTTATAAATTTTGGAATAGGTTCTGATGTGATTGCTGTTTGCATGTTTTTACTACCAACTACAGGGATATTTAGACATAACAGGCATTTATTCGCCTCTATTTATGTATTTATGACGACCTCCGCGGCGCCGCGGGCGAATAGCCGGCTGAGACGCAGGAGGTAGCGGGTTCGATTCCCGCCGCGGAAAAAATGTTTGCACGATCTACAGATATTTGTTCCGGGTCTGGTTGTTTTTCTATATATTATAATTATGTATTTACAAAAAAAAATAATATATAAGTATTCTATTAGTTATCTGGTTCCCGTAGTACAAGCTCTGCTTAGTTTAGGGCTAGATAGCGCTGTGTAAAATGTCCAGCAATATTTATTTATCTTATTTTCATCCTGTTTCGTCCCATCACTGCAGATATATGTATTCACCTGCAGCATATGTCGTTTTATTTTTATTTAATTTATAAACGAACAACTAACAACAACCTTGTATCACAGTTTAATGCTTAACAAGCTATAAAAAGCTATGTATTCTGTCAGATATTTTTGTTTACATAGGCCTCCCCCATAGATTTACAGAGCGACCGATATTGTGGGGCCTGCATCCAACTGCACACATCAACCTTTATCAGATAGTCTTTAAATCTAGTGGGGGGCATCCTACGCTGAATTCTCAGTGCGTGGTCTCCACTCTAGAAGTTGCCCCCAACAGCCGTCAGTTTTTTGAGCTATGTGTGAAAAGTTAAATTACTAAATTAAGCTGTATTTAATTAAATAAACAAGTCTCAGTCAACTCTTTGCACGATCTACAGATATTTATTCCGGGTCTGGTTGTTTCTCTAAATATTATAAGTATGTATTTACAAAAAAAAGTATATAAGTATTCTATCAGTTATCTGGTTTCCATAGTACAAGCTCTGCTTAGTTTAGGGCTAGATAGCGCTGTGTGAAATGTCCAGCAATATATATTTGTTATTTTTTTATATGATGGCATAGTTGAGCTCTGTGCAACCCCTATTTAAAAACTGTTACATTGAAACAATATTTATGAATATGTTACAGTACCATGTGCCTTATCATAGAAACGTGTTAGAGTAGCAGTTGGGAACCGCTGAGTTGTAACCGCTTCTGGGAAACGCCTCAACGTCGTCCAACCTCAGACAATTCTGCCGTCACCATGCTAATCTATGTTACCCTATTACGATCAAACTGATACCTTAGTTATCTAAACTTATTGGAGACGTATCAAAAAGGTTGCTTTTATAATATCTTAAATGTAACACAAGTATACCTCAAATGGAAGGACTGTATTTTTTTTGATGATAGCCAAGCGCTTGACCACTACCTCACCTGATGGTAAGTGAAGGTGTGATCGAAGATGGAGCACGCTTGCCTAGAAAGAACCTATTCACTCTGGACTTGAAGACTCCAAGATTATACTGGTTTGGAAAAACATACGCCGAGTGAGTTCCACTCCTCACTTGTGCTAACAAGAAAAGTTGAAGCAAATCGTTTGGTGGTACAAGGTGGTATGCCGACCAGGTATGGGTGGTACTTCTCGGTTCGTCTGCTTGTCAAGTGGTAGAAGGGGGAAGGAGGGATAAGGTCATGAAGATCTTGCGCACATTCACCAAAATGTATCTTGTAAAAAACTGAAAGTCTGGCTACTCGGCGTCTGTGCTCTAGACTTTGTAATTGGCTTTCACTAGTGAGTCATCACCAATGAGTCTAGCAGCACGTCGCTCAATCAAATCAAGGGCTTCAAGCTGATACTTGGCTGAGTTAACTGTATCTATAGATAAAGATGGAAATGCCTAATAAAGGTCGTTGGGTGCAAGCCGCAGAAGATTGTTCGCTCTGGAAGTGTTATGGGGTGGGGTGAGGCGTGCGCTCAGCAGCGGACGTCCTGTGCCTGATATGATGATGAGGATATCTATGCTTTGAACTTTTACCAAACTGCGTGGAATCTAATAATAAAAAAAAACTACCTGGAACCACAGACGGATAAGTAAGTACTTTTTTATTATTTCGTGCCGGGAACACACTCAATACATTCATTTGAATAATGTTAGTTTTAATTGTTTAGTTGTTTATGGTGTGCAATAAAGTATTATCTATCTATCTATCTATCTATCTATCTATCTATATTTTCCATAATTTAATGCTCATACATAATTATAATACTCGAAACAGAGAAAAATTGTACATACAAAAAACTAGACTTGTCAAAACCTAGGAACAAGGTACCTATTAAAAAGCTCGCTATGTACATTAAGCTTCCGTTAGAAATAACAATTCCTTTTTAAATGATTTAAACTCCAACTAAAAATGTTCTTAGAAAACCATCCATTTGCGTGAGTAGTATCTGCTGTCACCTATTACCTTAGCTTAGCTTTTAGCCTCTCTGCTTAGTTGTAATAAATTTATTTTTACTTATTCTTTAGGTAACTGGCATTTGTAATATATTTTTGACATACCAATATTATGAAATACAATGGTGAATAAATGAATACTGAATACTAATTTGTCCTGTGATACTTGCGACCTTGAAACTTCCATCCAAAATGTATTTATTGAAATGGCATACTAATATCAACATCATTACATGATATAACTTATAAAAGTATTTGCTTTTGAAGATTCATGTTTGTGATAACGTGAAGTTAACTGGAAAAGGTTGTACAGAATTTGAGTTTGCGATCGCGACGTAATAATTGTTTTGAGGCGAACGCGCGCGATCCGGCCAACTAAAAGTTAAATTGAAAATTTCAACTTGCTCGTAACTTGCCGACGTCACGGATGTCTTACATGAACCTGCCAACTTCAGAGGAATAATATTATACAGAGGAGGTGTACGTTGAAGTGGTTGATGATAGTATTTAGAGAAGTACATAACTACGAGCAATTCTTATTATGCAAGCTCTACTTATTATATTGCATTTATTTTATTAGTGGTATCAATATAAGTCAATAATAGAGTAGAACATACACTTCCAGTCAACGCATCTGACGGAGAGGTTGAGGTTGTAAAATTCATCATAAACTTTGTCGACCAGATAGGAATCAAACTAATATTATAAATGCGAGAGTTTGGATGTTTGTTTGTTTCTTACTAAATCGCGTCATAATGGCTTGACCAATTTCTATGAAATTTGGTATGTCGATAGATTATGACCTGGATTAACACTTTTACAGACTATTTTTTATTGACAAGCCACGTGCAAAGCCACGAGCGGAAGCTAGTAAAAACAATAAACAAATGTTACAAACACATATTTTGCTTATCAAGAGATGTGTTTGTAACATGTGTTTATTACTACCTTACGAGCAAATTACATTGTGTAATCTATTGATATAAGAAGTTTATAGAATTCACATTAGACTCCATGTGAATATGTCTCTAAGCGCGTTGCTTGCTTGTAATCAGTGCAAGGAAACAACTCGCTAATAAACTGTGTAAAATGAGAGAGCAAAGGAGATCTAACGTGGCAAGTTGCAGCAAGCGAAGCTCTTTCGAGATTAATTATGTACCAGGAAACTGCTTCGTATACTTTTAAAGGGATAAAAAAAACCTGTGCAATTGCATTCTTTGCGCAGCAGACGGTGAGTTCATTTGAGATAGTGTCCAACTTTGGCGCCGTAGTTTTAGGCCACTCGACGACCTTCAACATGACGTAATGTAACCGTTATAGTTCAGCGTTTTTATTGCGTGCAGCTAAAGTGTGGAACTGTTTACCGTCGTCAGTTTTTTCTGAAGACTTCAATCCAGTTTCTTTAAGGTCAGAGTGAATAGGTGTCTTCTATCTTAAACCACATCATCGCTTACGATCAGGTGAGATTGTGTCTTTAATTGTATATTGTACACAAATAGATATACAGACAAAAATAGCTTATAAAATGGACATGTACAAAGGCGAGCTTAACCCTTACAAGAGTCAATCGAAATGGTCAATCGTTGTGGTCAATCGAAGATCTATTCTATTTAATTATATATATACCTAGTCAGGTCATAAATTCTGTCACATGTTTAATATAAAATAATTGAAACAAGTTTATTCATTATGTAACCATTTATATACCAAAATGAACTTAACAAAACATAGATTCTTATGACACTAAAGTTTATTCCAAATGATCTCCGTGATTTTGAATACAGGCCTTCAATCTGCGCGGCCAGTCGTCTATCGCAGTACGAACGAGGTCCATGTCAATATCGGCGGCTGCCTTAATCAAGGATGTCTTGAGTGACTCTAAATTGGGATGAGGCTTTGAGCACGCCTTTTCCTCCAAGTGTTGCCATATCTTGTAATCTAACGGATTCAAATCTGGACTGGAGGAGGGCCAGTCTTCGTGCCGGATGAAGTCGATTTCACGCGCCGCCAGCCAGTCTTGTGTGCTCTTCGCTCTATGAGCTGGCGCCGAATCTTGTTGGAATACCCAGTGCCTGTTATTGAACATGGTATGAGAAACAGGTTCCACAAGGTTCGTCAGGACTGTATTTTGATACACAACTGCATTCGTTTTTACACCTTTCTCACAAAAATGTACCTCTGTTAAGCCCCAATAAGAAACTCCCAACCATACCATGAGCGAGGATGGAAAATGACCTCGTTGGACACGCGGAATACGGTTGCTCGCTTCTTCATTACTGTGTGCGTACACCTTATCATTTTGTTTGATGTAGCTCTCTTCTACGGTAAAAATTTTTTCATCCCAAAAAAAGAATTTCCCGATATTTTTTTCCCGCGTACCGCTTCAACAAAGCGCGGCACTTCTTCAGTCTCAGGTCCATTAGACGAGCATTCAAACGATGTCCTGTTTTTCTTCGATATGCCCGAAGTCCTAAGTCTTCATTTAACACCCTTTTCACCGTGGTTCTGCTTAACCCCATCTGAAGGGCCAACAGTTTCTGCTTACGTTTGGGATTTCTTTGAATTCGCGCCTTCACAGCTTTTGTCACTGCTGGAGTCCTAACAGACCGAGGGAGACCACTTCTTGACCTGTCATCTACACTAGAGTCTTCATTGTATCGTTTGATGGTGCGATAAACGAATCTTTTGGTTATATTCATTTTATTCAGTATGTCAAAAATTTGAATTGGCGCGTAACCGCAACGATGCAACGCAATAACTGCAACACGGTCTTTTTAGGCGTCCACTCCATATTTAAAAATAAGTAAAATTCTAAAAAGTATACATATTTATTTTCATGAACAATTCGAAATTCGAATTCTATAAACTTTTTTGTGGCCAGCATTCTAAAAGAAAAGTTTTTTCTGTGTGACAATACTTATGACCTGACTAGGTATATATAGCTGGGACCACCATTTATCACTCCCCATATTCTCCATCTTGAAAATCACACAGCGAAAGTTGGTCACTGAGTGCCTTGATAAGAGAGCATTTGACAGTTCTGGAAAGTAGGTAACTTTGAGCAGTTTTTAAGCGTTTTATTTGACAACGTTAGCCATCGGGTGGTTTTTATGAATAGAGAGCTGACCTTTCAAAGCATGCAAGTGGACTGAAAATACTGCTAGTAACTACCCATCCAAGTACTGACAACGCGGAATGTTGCTTAACTTAGCTAAACTGATAATACTAAGCAAACAACACTGGGGGCGCTTTGGTAGGAAAGCATGACCACCATGGCAGTGATGTTCACAAATAATACTATGACGATCTCAACAATAACGTACGTGTAACGTATAAGAGTAGATCCATATCACCAAGAGTTTATTTTTATTTTGGTAGGTACAAGGTAGTTACCACATTGTTCCTAATTAAATAGCTTTACACATAAAATAATTAAACGCAGCTATAAAACATGAAAAAAAAAAATCATACATCAGAAACAGTCCCGTTTTATTCTGTTAAATTCAGTCGTTATGGCTAAATGCATTAATTGATTCAAATATCACAACTCGATAATCTAAAACTCAGTGAATCCGGTAAATAGATATTTTAGAATTCATGTTTAATTAATATGTATATGCCGCTATAAAATCTCTGATGTGAGATGACTTTCCGCATTCAATTAAATTTAAATGAATTGATTTAATAATTATTTCCATATTAATGTATCTGTTACGGGCAACTTGATTAACAGGGCAGTATTAATATGGACCGATCATTATAAAAAATTATCAAGAGCCTCAGTCAAATTGATAAATTTATTTCATTGACCGGCCCATATCAATAAAGCCCGACGGCCCATGGGTCATTTAATAAATCTAGGTTTGAGATAGCCTGAATTTATCACATGGAACGGGCAGTATGAATACTTTCCTACTTCTAGCCGGGCAATGTGATAAAATAAAATAAAAAAACTTAACGACCTACTGTATTATTTAAGTACACTACAGTTCATCTATTTTATCATATTGCCCAAGACAGGGTAATCATTATAAACACTGACTGGGAAAAGTGATTAATCAAGCAGTTTTATTTACATTGCTCACTTAAATCATTTCGAGAGAGATTAAATTAATTATTGTCAAAAAAACCTTCAGGGTCTCAAATATAAGTTATTTCAAACTTCTAACAAGTAACAAAACGCGATAGTGGGCATTCTATCAAATCGCTTCTGTGAGGATGTTATTTTTTATTTTGTAAAAGTATTGTTTTGCTTTTCCATCAACCGCCCGCTTCAGATTTCATCATGTGAGGACATCTCCTTAATGAAACTATGCAGAAAAAAAAACAAAAACAATCAGGAAACTTAAAAACTCACAAATCACGTTAAATATTCCATTTTTAGTAAAAATATATGGATCTTAATATAAATAGAACTGACTGTACTTTGATCTAGGCAGAACCTAGCACCTAGTTTTCGACCTGGACGTGACATGGCCTGGTAGCACAGTTAGATAGTGCATCCTCGTATCAAGAGGAAGTTTGCGGGTTCAAGTCCCGTCTAGGCTTGAAATTTTTGAGATGATTTTAAAAATCTTAGAACCTAGCAGTTCTACCAGGGCACGGTCTGCTGGGGCCAGGGTGGAAGTCCTAAAACAGGCTTCGCACACAGGTTGGTCACAGCAGAGTCAATATGTACAAATGGGGGTTCAGGGATCCTAGCCTAACGCAATGCGACTGTGGTGATCCTGCACAGTCTATGAAACACGTGCTATTGTGCCCCTTGTGTAAGAACACCTGCACGATGGAAGACTTGAGAACGGCTACTCCTGATGCCATTAATGTGGCCAAGTACCTGTCTAACAAAGTATAAGTAGAGCTATTGACACGCTAAGAAGAAGAAGTTGTTCATCGTTATTGTAAACAAATGTTTTCTCAACCAATTCTTTGCGAACAATTCATCTACACTTTATCAATTTATTACTGCCACGTTTCCAAAAGAAAATATAAAAGCTATTCTGAGCGTCGGAGCGTCGGAGTGTCCGTCGGGGCGGGCCGCATGTGCCTTATTCACCAATTCCCAACAAAACAGATAAAACTTGCAAAATAATATTTTCATTTGCGAATCTGAATCCGCTTGTTTCGTGTTCTCCGCTCGAACTCCATTCGCGAATATTGAACTGAATACTTTATGGGTTATAAAAATGACGCCGCCATTATAAGTGGAGAGCCATAATTATTATTTTTCTTCAACCATCTTCGATGCATACACTACATATAAATATAAATACAAATTGTTGGACATTTCACACAACGCTAACTAGCCCCAAACTAAGCAGAGCTTGTACTATGGGAACCAGATAACTGATAGAATACTTATATACTTTTTTTTGTAAATACATACTTAAATCATTGAATCCAGGGCCAAAATTGCTGCTATGAAGCTGGGCATCCTAGCTAAGGTTCGGCGGTACTTCTCACCGAGACAGCGGCTCAGTATCTACAAAGCACAAGTCCGCTCATGTATGGAGTACTGCTGCCATCTCTGGGATGGCTCGGCCAAGTACCAGCTTGAAGCCCTTGATTCGATTGAGCGACGTGCTGCTAGACTCATTGGTGATGACTCACTAGAGGAAGCCAATTTACAAAGTCTAGAGCACAGACGCCGAGTAGCCAGACTTTCAGTTTTTTACAAGATAAATTTTGGTGAATGTGCGCAAGATCTTCATGACCTTATCCCTCCTTCCTCCTTCCACCACCGGACAAGCAGACGAATCGGGAAGTACCACCCGTACCTGTTCGGCATACCACCTTGCCGTACCAAACGATTTGTTTCAACTTTTCTTGTTAGCACAAGTGAGGAGTGGATCTCACTTCCGGCGTATGTTTATCCAAACCAGTATAACCTTGGAGTCTTCAAGTCCAGAGTGAATAGGTTCTTTCTAGGCAAGCGAGCTCTATCTTCGAACACACCTTCACTTACCATCAGGTGAGGTAGTGGTCAAGCGCTTGGCTATCATCAATAAAAAAAAATATATAGAAAAGCATACAGACCCGGAACCAATATCTGTGGATAATGCAGACATTTGTTCCGCAGCGGGAATAGAGCCCGCTACCTCCGTTTTTCCGTCCGCGTTTCTGTGCGGCAATTTCGTTTTGTTTCCGCAAGAGTACCTCCACGCAGCCTCGCATGCCGTATTAAAGTATTAACCTATTGTATCATCTGTTTAAAAAAATAAAAGAAATCCAACAGAATACAAACAAACATCAAAACCCTTACATTGTGCTATTGAAATAATGGCAAAGTGGCCAGTAAACCGCGACCCGTTGCATTGAAACAAACTCGCCTTTAGCTGCAGCACTTTCCATGGGAATATAAACGTTGGGGGTCCAGTTACGCTGGTGCTGTAGTGGCGGGGCCGTGAAAGGACCAGACGCCGCTTTACGAGTTTCCACTGGATATAAAATTTGTTCGAATTTTCGTCGCGCAGTGCCGAATAAAGGATAATATTGTGTAGCATTGTGGCGAACTCACTACAACATGCCTTTGTAGAAAATCTTGAGCATGTTAATGCAAAATGTATGACCACGTTTGTTATGTAAGATCCAATTTCAGTAAGTGAATGTACGCATCTAAATATGTAACGTGATTTTCCTAGGACGTTGTTCCGTGTAATTCAAAAAGAAGGATTTTTGTACATTTACAAAATTAGTTTAAAATAGTAAAAACTTTCGCCAGGTAAATTACCAAGGAGTTGACAGGATTCGCAAGTTCAGATATTGAATATAACCTTATTAAACTGCCACCTCTCCAATCAGATATGCAGATTGTAGAACGGGCTTCATTTCCGCTCTCGATGTAAGAAGTAATGCAGTTAGGTCGAGATTTGAATGGCAATAGAATAGAGATTTGAAACTACTGGGAAATTTTGTAAAGAATTTACTGGAACGATTTCACTTCTTGCCAATCTGAATTCACTCACATAACGGATTACAATTTGGAAAAAGTGTGAATTGTTAATAATTCTACATGAGAAATACTGAGTCAAAGACTTCTTGAATATATTCTGATGCAAAGTCAATAATAATATATATAAAAATAATAAATAATTTATCACAGTTATGTAAAAAAATTAATAAAATAAATAACAAACGGCATTTATTTACATACACACCTTACAAACCAACAGAAGTAGGTAGGTACAATATGTACTAAATAAAACTAGGTAAGTATAACATTAGACTTAATTCTAAGAAACATTAGTACATTATTTTAGGTAGCACTTAGGTGGTGGTAAATAGGTCGAGGGCTAAGCTACGCTTGTTTTCAGCCTCGCCTTGGCAGAAGCATCTGCTGCTGCCGCCGCCACAGATAGGGTCCTCGGGAACAGTCAGCTGTATGCACTGGATTAACAAGTAGTAATTGAAGAAATAACTAAACCATTTCCGAAAACCCACCGCGTAAATATTTAAATCAGAAAATTCTACATATACAATACATAGGCGAACTTAATGCTAAGTAGCAGTAACATTGAGTACAATCATCAACTAATTTGGAAAGCTAACACTTATTAATTAAACCAAAGCACTCCACATTTCGTTTTAAAATAAAAGAATCTCACACTAATATATCACTTTCCATTTAAGAATCCTAACAAAATACCTGCACCCAATTAGCGTCTAGATAAAACTAAGATACCTTTCACAGTCTAGACCGAATAGTGTAGAACGTTCTAGAACGATCTAGACTTAATTAAACTGTTCGATGCACTTGTAATTTAATCTGGCGTTGACGCTAACGGCCAATACTGAATCTCATTATTTAAATTGGCTTAGTTAGGTCAGAGTTAAGGGTCAATTTACTCACACCTTATACTTACATAATTGCGCAAAGTTTATATATTTTTATAAATATAAATATTTATTTTCGAACATTTTAGACAGCTGGATTTCCAATCTACAACCTTTGAAGTCGGCGTTTATCCTTCTAGACCAACACGGCACGAGGTGTGGTAATTTGAAGATGATTATACTAATTTTAAATATAAATTTTTCACAGGCTTCTCTTTATAGAGGATTTTAGATAGATAGATAGCAAATACTGTAATGCACACAACTCGTAAATCAAAAAATAATATATAACCTTTCATTTATGTGTTTATATTATTTTTTCTTTCTGTTTTTTTGTGTGTAACATAGGAAATAAATGTTTTATTGAACAAAGCATGGTTGCAACAAAGCCTGTAACATCCATTCATAATACTTAATAACATATACCTAACTTGGCACGCGGAAATACGAGTGGCAGTCTTATCGCTGAAAGCTTTATCTAGTACTAAGGACTAAGCAAAGCCGTAGACACAGGTTACTTGAGAATAAGATGGAGTAACATGCATTGTCAGCTAGCCATGAATTTTGATGAAGTGTATGCCCTAGATATGAACGGCAGACGAAATGGAACTGAACCTGCTCATGCATAAAGCGAGTGATTGGAGAGAATCCGCACTCAGATAGAATACTGCACACTTGATACAAATATCTATACTAATAATATGGAATTCGTTTGTAACAGTAATGCTGACTTTACAATATGAAATAATAACACTTGCATTTGATTTCCTTTGTTATGAACTCTATGTGTATAAATTCATTTCAAACCATCATGTAAAATAAAATGTGTTTGATATAAAGGAGTAGAACGAAGGAAGGGAGACCTTTGCCTTGTAGTAGGACGTGAACCACTGTTAAAAAAATGTAGAGGTCTGGAGAGAAATGCACAACAGGTATCCAACAATGCAAACAGTAAATTTTTTTTATTTGTTTTTTTTTTATATAATAAGTGATAAAAACAACTACAATATATATGTAAGGTACAGTTTGTGTTAGTACATGGTAGTCCATGTGTGAGCTATTGATACTGTATGTAGTCCACGACGTTACCCACTTAGTTAAATACGTTTCATAAAAATAAATGTTCCAGCTAGAGGGTATGTTAGAGGGTAATATTGATTATTAAGGTTGTGTTAACAAAAACAATCAAAGACTCTTCCAGAAGAAAAAAAATATGCAATATAAAATGGAAGAATGAAAGTAACTTAGATAAACACTTACAAGAGTTACAAGTCAAAATCTGAATTAAAATCTGCACTAACAAGTGAGATATTTAATATTTTTTTTTAATTTATAGGGAGTACAAGAGAATATGTCAATATTTGAAAATATTTTAGATAATAAATAATAGTCCACCAAAGTTTTGTTGATAAGCACTAGACGAGATGAATGGATGATGGTTGTGATATTAGTAGATACATTCATTTTTTGATAAGCACAGGAAGAGATTTAAACCCACAACCTTCACCTTGATACGGGTACGCGACGCCAATGTGGCTACGAGCTTAAAATTTGTTTAGTGCGAAATTATTA
Organism: Philereme vetulata; assembly: GCA_918857605.2. NCBI lineage: Eukaryota > Metazoa > Arthropoda > Insecta > Lepidoptera > Geometridae > Philereme > Philereme vetulata. The sequence goes on along the minus strand of OU975423.1, from coordinate 6,212,789 downwards.
CGACGTCACTTTACGGCTAAACTAACCAAAAAATCAAAAGATCAAAGTAAATGTGACAAAGATATCTTCTAGTCTAAGCTTATAAAATTCCAACAACTAATATTACTTTTTTCGAGTGAATTCTTCGCTTTGAATATTTCTCAGTAAAGTTCAATATCACACTGCAGACTTGATAAGAGTATTTCATTAGGCAAGGAGCAGTCTGCGAAGTTACCGAGTGCTTAATAAGCCGACTTCGATTGTATTCACTTGGGAAGTTCTCGATCCAATCCGGGGGAGCAGGCTAGTGCAGTTGCGTTCCAGTTGGTTAAGTGGTTTTATTAAAAATATTATTCTGTTGCTTAATGCCCTAAGTATGAGCAATAAAAGACGGTATGAGAGTATTCCTTTTTGGATCATAAAGACGTACAATTTTCTTTCTTGCTTGATTGGTTTCTGGCATAGTAATGGAGGAACAGGTAGTCAAATTGACGATGCAATAATTCAATATATTAAAGAGGTCCTACCAGGTAAACTGTTTAGTCTAATAATTTTTACTTAAAGAATAAAATTGTTGAACTGTTTAAAACAATATATCATGATTTTACTCAAAAGACTTTCGTGATTGATTTCAATCATTATTATAAATACGGGATTTATCACGTACCGTCTTATTGGTGTTTCAACCGAGAATGTTTCGGTTCAATTCGTGAACCTTCATCAGGGTGAGTGCGATCCGCTCCAAATAACGAGTGCGAGGCGAGACCATCGCGCTCACCTTGATGAAGGTTCACGAACTGAGCCGAAACATTGTCGGCCGAAACACCGATAAGACGGTACGTGATAAATCCCATATTTATAATTATAATTTATCACCATCATTATCTTTGATATAATAAAATCATTACCTGAGTTTATTTTTTGTTACTACGCTCGCGTAGTTTAGGGGAAATTTACCCCCGTAGCATTTAAGTCAAATTAAAACATATTTAAACTAGTAAATAAAATATCGATCCTACAGTTACTGATATTTTCATCAATAAGTCAGCCAGATAACGTTCACTGCTGAACTAAACCTATAGTTGAACTATATAGTAAAGGTTTAACAATTAAATTGAAATAAACTAGTGGTTTGCCCCGAAATGAGAGCTCGCGAGTGTCCTAATAATAAAAATAAAAACATATTATTCATAATCTTCGACTAATTTAATCTTTGCCACGAAAACAAACCAAATTACTTGAACTACAGATTCATTCAAATTAAAAGTAACGGGAGTTCATGTTTTTGGTTTATGTGTAAAAATTGCAGTTATTCTGGATATCGGACTTTTTCCTATATTTGTGTCACTAAAGCTACACGAATAGCAAATTATCGATGATTAAACGAACTTCACAAGTCCCTTCATTCGAAGATATAGGAATACAGTAATTTTACTAGGTACTGCTTTGTCTTAGAAGGTAGCATCACACGTTTTTTTGATTGATTATATCGATATACAATACTAACTCGATTCAATTTAATCGATGGCAAAAGTGTCACGTCACTACAGCTCGTCTAGATTCTCATTCTTTTTAGAGTTTATGTGTCCAAAAACTGTACCTATAGGGTTGCGCAGCGCGAGTTTCTTTATCTTCGAATGGAGCTATTCATATAATAGTGTTAGGAATTCACATGGGAAGTTCGTTTAATCATCTATTATATTTTCGTAACTCCATTCTTCAGATATAGGATTACTTACGGTAATTTTATTAGGTAGATGTTTAGAGACCTACCTACCACATTAAGTTTTTGGTAAGTACCTACATGACTATGATCAGGTTTAATGCAAATGAAACATGTAACCTTGTACACATAACTTTAACTTTTATTAAGTTGCGTATAAATGTAACTTAATTTATATCTGCTTAAATAATGAATTACAGTTGTACATTAAATAATGACAAATAGGTTATTTAATAATCGATATTGCAAAGCTTCCTGTCACTGTTGAACGGTTGTAAAACTTTGTAAATGCTTGCGAGTTCGCTGTCCAGCCGACTGCCTTGCGGATAGCATCGACGGAGAGGCCGGCGGCGCGCGCGCTCGAGGCAGCGGCGTGCTGTGCGCGCTGAACGTCGCCACGTTGATGCCACTCGCCGCTAACACATCCTTTATCCATCGACTGATGGATTGTGCGGTGGCACGCTTATGTGGACGTTGATGAGTTACGAACAAGTAACGGATTTCATTTCGTATATTTTTTGTTATTGACAAATAATCAACTAAACATTTTGCTGGACAAATACTACTACTTTATCGTTAGAATATGGTAGCATCAAAGTAGGCTGCTCATGACACACTTATAGATAGTGTAATAACGACTGTAAAATTTGGTATGAAATACTGATATGAACCCGAAGTATAACGTGTAACCTTCATTTTCCGAATCTGATTCTGAATCAGAGGAAAAACAAATCGTCGACTTCAACCAGCCTGTTGTTTATCAAACTTTTTAATTTTTGCTTGATACTGTTGGATTAACTGGTCTTCATTTTTTCGTTTCAACATTTTCACAAAATTCACTTTTAATATCTATAACGGAACTTGGATGAGCTTGTTGATGCATGTGTTTACTACCTCGCACGGAAAAATAATGATAACCTACTCTTAGTTCGGGAACGCGAAGTTAGATTTTTAAAAATATGTAATTTTTAATTGATTAAATCTAAATTAAAACTAGGATTACGTTCGCACCGATTTGAGGTGGATTTAATAATGAATCAAAGTACAGAGAGCCAACACGGTGGTCGATGCAAAGACTGCTGTGTTGGCTAAAATGAAACAAAGCTTAAATTCTAAGAAGTGCATTTGTAAATGCAGCAAAACTATAATTCTAAATTAATCTAGGGCAGAGGGGTTAGGCGTAACTATAACTACCTAGACGAGCTGTAAATACGTGACACTTGTTGGTATAAATTGAATCAAGTTAGTGTTGTATAAAGATGTAATCGATCTAAAAACCGTGCGATGCTACCTTGTAGGACAAATCACTACCAAGTAAAAATACTGTATTCCTAGATCTGAATAATGGAGCTATGAAAAAATAACATCACTGTGGGTTCACTGTTTTTTTTTTGTTTTGTCAGTTTGTTTTTTTATTATGGCTAATAACTCAGAAACTGAAAAGATTAAATTAAAATTTAAAAAGGTTTTAAATTGAACTTCTGTCACATTTAACCTAATAGTCTCATTTTTTTTTCACCCCTCTTGAACCAAAATATCTTAACAACCCCAAATATTTTTAGCTCAGTTAGTCACACCAGGATTGTGCCATCACAACCTACCTATATATTAAATTTCACGATGATCGGATCAACGCTTCGAAAGTTATCCTGGAACAAATAAACCAACATACAAACATATACTTACAACGCCGATTTGTCTAAACTGATTTGGAGACTTCGCTTCGCTTGATCAAAATTCATTTTCGTTTGCCTAAAGTGTATCAAATTTCCAAATGACCGTATAAAATCTTTTCACGCTCAGTATTGTGAGGAGTAAATAAAACTGGCGCAATTGTTTGGAGTTTATTATTCCATTTTTAGTTGGGAATAAAAATATACAAAAGCTTAAGAAGATTCAAAACTTCATGAGAATGAATAAAAGAAACAAAATGCGTTTTAATATCGCAGCTGCTACGAGGAGCTACGCCAGCACGTAGCGCCGCCGTAGCACATTCTACGAAGGCTCTACAATTTAACACTGTGAATTCCGAGAAACCTATCTTTGACACAATCCTTTACAAGATTGTGTGTATTTAACAAACATCTGTTTAGACTTATATAATGGTTCCAAACCATTCAGCAGATTATTTATTCAGTGTTTTTGTTCGTCGGGGCTGTGGGACCAATATGCAAACGGTGACCAACATACTAGCAAATTAAAATCCTCGGTATCATAAGAATATTTCTATTTGTAATATTTATATATGTAAAAAAAATAAAACAATTGCTATCAGTTATATGCTTCCCATAGTACAAGCTTTGCTTAGTTTTGGGCTAGATAGCGCTGTGTTAAATGTCCAGCATTATTTATTTATTTATATTAACTGTGTTTTTTTTCTTTCGATCAAGTTTGAAACTGCCTGTTAATGATTTCGAAAGTCTAAACACAGATCAACTATTACAAAAATACAGCGAGCTCATTAGCACTGTAAGCATATGTCAAATAAAATCAAAATTTACATTTAAAAAACATTATAGGAAACATTTAATAGAAAAACAAAAAATTGGGTTGTCTGGTACAAATTGTTATATAGCGCCGTTCACTTGCTGACGCGAGGGTAAAGTTTCTAGTATATTTATATTTATTCGTATTATTATTTATAATTTACACTCTAACATTTCTTAACATTATTATGATTATTCCTTACATAATATATTTATTTCTTCTATCTACTTATCATAACTATCTAATTAAGCCTATCATAATTGTATGCAAACACATTCGTTCTTACGAGTTCTAATGACTTGCCTAAAAAAGGTTTCTGCAGAATAACAGCGCCGAGCTGTCGATCGGTGGCGAGGCATAATGCTGAGCTGGAACCCATTTGCTGCAGTAGCACATACACACCTACTTGCCTCTTTTTAATGTTTCCCTGACTACATTGTACATTTATTATTTCATTCTATTGTTTCTATGTTTGTTGTAATTTCTGTGTTCTCTTGTGCTTTCTCTTTGATGTTATACCTTTCGATTGTATTGTGTGAGTTTGTGTGTGTTATGGTAGCAAATAAATGTCTGTCTATGTCTATGTCTATAAATCGGAATCTAAAACAATATTTTTTATTTAACCCATGTTAAATATTTATTGAGCAAGTTATGTTAACTCATTTTTCCTACACACATTTAATCCAAATGCCACCTTATCACTGAGCCTGCTACTTTCTGTTCTGCTATAAAAATAACTAAACACTATTTCCAATTATTGTACATATTAAAAATAAAAGAATAAAAAATAGCAAGTTCTATTCAGAATGAAGTATCTAATAGAGTGGCATGTTAGTAGTGGATCGCACGCGAGTCACGCACGACCCTGTGCCGTGCGCTCACGTGCAGCCCGGCCGCTGCCGGCGCCGGCGTGACGACAACACCTTTATAATTGTTTACAATCAACAATAATTGGGTTACCTTGTGACATTTTATTTATTTTTATTTTTATTTATTAAGGACAACAAACCATTATACAATTAGGTTAATTAATGCTAATACTAAATAAGGTTCTTTATGTATAATCAGCCCCGGTGTCCACAGATTGGGTTGAAAAATTATAAGGGTATAAAGTGCATGCTTATGAAAGAAGACAAATAATATCTGTAGGTTACATTACATACAAGAACAAGATTTTACCTTTTACTTTAGGTCAGACAGAAATAGTGTATCCGGCATTATGACATCAGATACAGTCTTTCTGAAAGAGCCGGGTGAGGTTGCAAACAGTTCGATACCAGTAAAGAGATCATTGTGTTGTTTCACGATTCTGTTTAACCCGGCGTCATGGGGGCTGGGTCAAAATTACCCGGGACTTTTTTGTTACCTTACAGATTGATAACTATGCAAGCGACGTTGCCGCTCTTCTCAGTAGCTAGAGTCAATGAGTTGCGCTAAGCATTGTTTTAAAAGTATCAGTTGGACGGCGACCGTGCTTTTAGCTAAGTGTGTCCAAAGTTGAAAAGGGTAAATATGACCCAACCCCGTATTCGGTGTTTACAATTTTGCGCCATTTTTTCAAAGCTTGGTTTCTACGTTTTGTCATTGCTTTTGGTGTAATTTTTGTGTTTTAGGTTTGAACTATGTTATTTTTGTTAATTTATTTACTTTTCTGTCGGTAGATAATAAAAAATGAATCAAGAGGAAAAAGAACGCTGGCGTATAGTTTCAATTTTAAAAGAATCGGACTTGGATATCATGTCATCTCATCAGGAGTCCGCTGATGAAGAGGATTGTGTCAGTGTACGAAGTCATCTCAGCAACACAGAGCAAGACATCTCAGAAGATTGATGACTATAATGTTCCACTATCTGCTGTTCGAAGTCAAACACAAGATATTTCAGAAAGTGATGAGGACGATGTCCCACTGTCTGCTGTTCAATATCAAATACTGTCTGCTCGTTCTGGCAGTCTTTCACCTCCGCAGCAGGAGCTCTAACTATTGGACTCAGAAAGTTCTTCGACTCGTCAGGTACGATCTTCACAACATTATCGTGGTAAATATGGTATGGTTTCGCATAAAACGACGTCATTACTTGAAGAAACTAGGCCTTGCCCATGTGGGTGAACACTTAAAAGCCCGCCAGAATGTGACATGTTTGCCCCGAGAAATACGAAAAAAATACAAAAATTCGCTGGCGAAGCTTCAGAGGAGCCACCAGCTAAAAAAGCCAATGCTCGTAAAAGGTGACAAGTATGTCCTGCGAAGAAAAACCGGAAAACAACCCACACATGTCATGGTTGCAACAAATATATTTGCCCTGAACGTGTTGTACCTTTCTAAGGTGATTGCATTTACAACAATGATTCTAATTAGTTCTAGTAATTTTTACTCAAAGATGTCTTAGTGAAGTTTATAAAAATGCCATAAAAAATTAAAGACTGTTCATTAATGACAATAAAAGTGGGATTACGCTAAGGAATGCCAATTTTGTAGAATTTTTACGTGTTTTTTAAGAGGTTTAAAGACATATTAAAATACTTTCGTAATACAAACTCTAGTTTAATTTATTAAACCATAAAACAATAAAGCTGTAATATTTAATAAATAAATTAATTCATATATGAATTTAGAAATATCGTAGGTCAAAGTATCGGGTCATGATGACCCACCCCCACGTCCGTGTCGTCATTTTCCACACCCATGACGCCGGGTTAAATAAGGGTCCGCGCTCACCAGCCATAGTTTCATGGACATCATTTCATTTGTGAATATGTCACTAATAAACTTTAATACCAATCGCAATTTTACTTTGAAAACTTACGTGATTTATTTATATTATAATATATAGGTATTATAAATACGGGATTTATCACGTACAGTTTTATCGGTGTTTCGACCGAAAATGTTGCGGTTCAATTCGGGGACCTTCATCAGGGTGAGTATATATGACATCGCAAATAGAAAATGCAATTTTTTATATCAATATAAGCATAGAAAATTGATAAATCGTAACTATGTAGTCAACAATGTTATTATAGTACCTTTACGGTTGCGGTGTCGGTATACAGTTATTTAATTATCAAAGCCGCAAGGATCAATTTCAATCTTTCTTTTGACTGATTTTCAGAGTCAAAGTCGGCTTTAACCGGTTATGACTTTTGACTGTAACATATATATTATTGTAAATTCTAACTTACAATACAAAGAGAAACACCTAGTTCGGGAACATATATCTGTAGATTTAATCTAGATGAATGAATTTTAACGTACGAGTGTTAAAATATTTGATCTGAGGTGGAAATCAAACCCGCAACCTCCTACCTCTCAGGACACTACACTGTGGAAGTCGTCATCATCAGATTAGATATGAAAATTGGAATTAGTAGGCGTTCGGGTTTATACGTATTACCATAGGAAGGAACATTTACACTATGAAGTTATTTGCATAACGGTTCACTAAAAAATCGCGCGTAACACGAATCTATTTTGGTTTCGTGAAACGAATGCATGTATTGTGAAATTATACGTTATGTATTGTATAATTATACGTTATGTATTGTATAATTATACGTTTTGTATTGTATAATTATACGTTATGTATTGTATAATTATACGTTATGTATTGTATAATTATACGTTTTGTATTGTATAATTATACGTTATGTATTGTATAATTATACGTTATGTATTGTATAATTATACGTTATGTATTGTATAATTATATTTTATTTTCATTAAAAACGTTTCTTGAAACTAATTTTATGCCACTTATAATTGTGTTAACTACACAACGGTACATCCGGTTTATTTCACGAAATTAGCTTATTTCCCGATTGGCATCGATTATAGCGCTGTTCATATTGCCACGACTGCACCAATAAGTAAACAGTCTGCCGATACCTAAGTAATGTCATAAGCAAACAGTTGGCGTTTTCCGCTACAGTGCAGTTGAACCAGTACCTAGAACTATTATTGGAAAGTGTCACAGTGACATTTTATTCAGGATCAAACTGCTAATATATTTATTTTTTGACGCTGTAACAAAATAAATTTCCTAAAAAATATAGAAATCATGAAGTGGTCTACGCTTAATCGCAATACACTTTACTAGTTACGTTTGAAAGCGTGGTTTAATTTCCAAGTGAATAGGGACCTTACTCAGTATGGAGTTCAAAACACGTAGATACACTCTCGAGGTAATATTTCAGGACTCACAATGCAGGTCTCAGGGGAAATAACTTGTTGCGTGTTAACGAGCTGGTGTCATGCTTCATTTCACTTTTTACTTCATTTTTACCATTGAATTATCAAGTATTCATCAGCGCTTACGTGTTGGTTATCAACCTTGTTATTAAAAGTTTTGTAAACGGCTATTTTCCCTATTTTCCTCCCTCTAGGATTTTTGGAATGTGAGCATACAGGAACTAAGAGAATAAAAGTACCAAAATAAACACACGAAACAAATATTGGCAGATTACTCAAACACAAGATAAGCCGCGGTCCCATAATGAAGTTACGATCTCATCAGATGAGCGATTTGGCCGGTTGTTTCATTCAAATTGAAGATATGGAATATCTATTTTTTAATACTAGTTATATCGTAAACGAGCATGCAGTCCACCAGATGTTAAGTGGCTACTGCAGCCCATGGATATCCACATAGAATTCAAAACAAGATAATAAGTTGTCTTGATCTCTATGTGGATACGTTGCCATACTATAGGACTTAGCTGTAATGCCTATGTGCCAGTAATTACAGGAACATACCATTACCATCTAACCGGAACACAGCAGCACAAGTACTGCTATTTGGCGTCAGATAAAGGTAAGACGGTGGTGCCCACTTCCTCGAGCCCGTTCACAAAAGCTCTGCCACCATTAGTATCGTGTATCTCGTACATCGTTCTGGTATATTGTTTTATATATAGTTCTATTATGTTTTATCTCTTTCTGGAGACAGGTTTTCAGCTGCTTATTTTGAACGTCAATTCAATGACCGATAGGCTACCGTCGTTACCGTCTATCTCCTAACTTTTTTTTAATTAAGTTCTGATGGATATTTATTTGTATTTATTTTATATTTTTAACAACATTGAATGTGACTTTTGTAATTGAATAAACCAGCTATAAAATATAACAAAATAAGATACAAATTAATATGTATTTTTATTTACAACTATTATACATCACTATACATTTTAGTATTGTATTTGTGTTAATAGTATTGTAGCCCACGCTCCTGCTTGAGCTGTGTCAGGGAAGCGTGAATGCGCGTCACGCGCGTCGATAAACGGTCACGTGTTTCGCCGTGAGGAGACTCGGCTCGTGCGGCACAATGTTATAATCATACTGGACGAGGTGCGAGGAGATAGCCCGACATATTTCTACTCTAGATAGGGCATTTTTTTTGCAAAACCGTACTAGTTTATAAATTCAAATGCAACAGTATCTTTGTCTATCTGTTTGTTACGATTTTACGCCTAAACAGCTTTACGGATTTCGATAAAATTTTGGTAACAGATAGATTATGGCTAGGATTGATACATAGACTGCTTTTTACCTAACTGCGTAAAAGAAAGGTAATGTTTTTATTGACAAACTACGCGTGCGAAGCCGCGGGCGTGTCAGCTGGTTATTTATAAATTATCTGCATTATCATTTTAAATATAGGACGTATACTGCTACGCATAACTGCTAAGTGCAGCTCGTCGCGAAACAAAATGCCTTATAAATTGATATGTTAAATTTTCAGAATGTTAAATGTATGATAATTCTAAGGTGTATTTAATCTAGGTATATGGGTCTGTACTTAATTTAAAGTCACTTACCTGAGATACAGTTATTATTATTAATGCCCTGCCCCTAATTATTTACAGATAGACATATTTTGTACAGCCTAAACCCAACGGCTACCATCAACTTATAATGGGTCGTCTTTCCATCCAATGAGGGGTGTCCTACACTGCGTTTTCTAGTGCGCGGTCTTCGTTTAAGAACCTCTTTGCCACAACCCTCATTTCTGCCAGTTATTTCTAAGTATTTTATTGGAAACAGTATTATTTCGTTTTTATTTAAGTTTGTAAAAATATACACATGTATCTTATAATGTACAAATAAAAAACAATCCCCGGTTGTTACGTCAGGGTTTTCACCTTTATATTATTATAGGTACCAGTAAATTATCTGAGTAGCGTGTATTGTCCCTGGCGGCGCGCGATTTATCAGGACTAACTCTTTTATTTATGCCACGTATTTAATTAGAGTATTGTTATAATTGCTAGCTTTATTATGTAACTCCCTCTGCGCCTTATTAGATGAGCTCATCATACTTATATTTGGCAAAGCGGCAGAATATTATTCTCTTTAACAATGGAATACAGCTTACGCGGTACAGGTTGCTACTAATGACTCTTTGTTTCGAGAACAATGTTTGTTGACTTTTTAACATTTGATTTTCTCATAAAGAATCTTATTGTAATGGTTTTACCAAACATTAAGTTATTCAGCTATAACAGAGTCCAAACAACCGAAAATGTAGCTAACAAAGTTCAGATTCAAAAATAATATATTTGATAAACTTCATGGTAAGTTATTTTTAATAGTAAGAATCTAAAGCACACTGTTTCAGTGGATATAACTATAACTGAATTAAGGCATTATAACTTAAGAACAAAGAACCAACAGATATTGATGTAAGAATAATGATTACACTGATTGATCGGAGAATAAAACATAGGCCAATTCATATTACTTTGTAGCATCAGATAATCTAGCTTATTTTATGAAGTTTATAGTCAAGGGTATTCTGTTGTAGCGAGTGTTGCAACACTTACTCCTTTAGAGAGAAGGAATCTATAAGGTTGTATTTTTTTATCCTGCGGTTGCAGTCGCCAGCGTAGCTCGGAATAGTACCTTACAGTAAGATGAAAAGAGTAGAATGATTTATTTGAAGATTGCGCACCTTCAGGAAGCACTCTTTATAGTGGCGTGGTCCTAATTGGTTTACATTTTATTCCTCGAACATTAACACACGATTTAAAACATTTTAAACTTCCATATTAAGATCCCGCTAGAGCTAGCGATGAAACGCTTTTGTTCTCGCTAATTTTGTATTAATATATCTAGTGACTCAAGGGTTGTATCGCCAAGTGTTGTATATATTCTAAAAATATTTCGTAAGTATATCCCACTGCATGTTGTCTGTTAGTGCACTAACGCCATCGTGCGCCTGCTTCATTGGGTATAATCATCAAATTCCCTCTGCATGACCAAAGAATTATCTGCAACGGAAAGGGTTACACAAAATATTTGTGTGAGCTGCTCTTAAGGTTAGAGAAGCTGAAAAAAAAGTAGTCAAGTGAAAAGATGTGTCGGGTGAAAGACTACGAGAGAAGTTACCATGTAAAAAATTAAGCTATTGTAGCGATACTATCCACCCTAGCTAGGTACCGTAGAGCAAAACCTAGATAGTTTTGCACATGATATATTTTATGATGGTACTTTATTTTATACCTAAATGTCTATTTTATATACTACAAAGACAACTTATTATGGTCAGTTTTTAGCGAAACTTTTTGAAACCCTGTCTACCCGCAGACCACGGGATCATCCAAAATCCAGGTTGGCATAACTTTTTAATTTCATCCGGCGAGCACCGGCCAAAGTTGCGCTGCCGTTATGAGAGGAGAAAACTTTCAGATTAGTTGGCCTGTTACACAGTTCCTTCAGTTTTTTAATTAAACTGAGGTGAAGTGATCCTATGATTTGCAGAAGTGACTCTCGGCTGGTAAGCACTGTGGATTGTAGAAGTATGTTCGTATCAGTGAATTCTCTACGAGTTATCCATAGCTTTTGTAATTGCAGAGAAAGTTTATTACTAGGATAGTTGTATATGTTTTGGTTCATTAGCACAGCTACAAGTCCTAAGCGGCAGATAATATCTCTAAGCAGTTTACAAGCTCTTATAGTAGATAACCTAGTTTTAAGACCTTATTGTACACTTGTCTATGCAAATAAATAAATACTTGTATCTTGATTATATTCAATTTAAGAACTTATTTTGTTACACATTATCAGCAAAAAATAAAGGGCTTAGGTATTATAAATAGTTAACAAACACACACAACTCACCACGTACTCGACTCAACACGTACACCATACAACTCAACAATTAATTTTTTAAGTTACATTGACCTACTGCTGGGCAAAGGTTGCCTGAAATGGTGGACTATCGCACAGGATACGGGATAGAGGATAGGACTTGAGCCAACTAAAATAAGAACAAAACAGAGCTAAGAAAGATATACAATTGGCAGTTATCATTGAGTAGGTACTCGACTCCTTTAACAAATACAATTTTAAATTAACTACGGGAGGTTAAGGGAACTACTATGTCACAGACAGACAAAGGCGACGCACTTATAACACACTTAGTTTTGCGTAGTGGGTTAAAAACAACTTTTACAGAACAATCCCAAAAACAGCTCTATTTTTAAGCATATAAGTCAAATCCAGATTTCCACAAACAAAAACAGCTTCTAGCAACGCGCTCCAGCTTCCTGGTTTGAAACCCGGCCGGGGTCAACTGTGTTTGTTTCGCGTTCGTCCTGTTTCCTTCCGGGGTCGCACGCGGCCTTACACGCAGTGTAATGCGCCTTTTGTCTCTATAATATGGAAATCACGTAATATTAGATGCTTGTAAATGTACAAGAGCTTATTTGTTCGCGCTTAAGAATGTGTTTCCTAATAATTTAGACCATTAATTGTGAATAATTATTGAAAACACAGGAGTTGGCCACTAGCTTTAATGAAATTACTTCTTTAACGACGCTCATAGCCAAAAATGGTCCCAAAAAGGTGGAACGTTTTATTCCTCAGCAACTGGCAGTTTTATCTGTTAGCTTTATGTTGTTAAAATCTATTGTTAATCTACTTAGGTACCTGTTCAACTTACTATAATATTTGGAGAAATCTCCTTTTTATAACCATGTCTCAGGCTCGACGGTGGTTGCGTTTTCAGTTGTCTTTCATGGGCACAAAAACAAATATTTTATTATTTTACACTTGGAGGTATAAGATTTTGGCACTGTCTGCCGCCGCATGATTTTTTCCAAACTTCCAATGTAGAATAAAATCTATAAACATGGATTAAGGCCACCTAGATGAACAACAATTGCTAATCTATATTTATTCTAAATAGTCACGTATTCGAGATAATTAATGGTAAATATATCAAACTGTTAATATACTAGTGGTTTGCCTCGAACTGAGATCTCGTGAGTCTCCCATAAAAAAAACAAAAAAATAATATTCGTAATCGTTGACTAACTATCAAAATAGTGCCACAAAATAAATAACCAATGTACTTGACCTACAGTTTCATTCAAATTACAGGTAACAGGACTTCATGTAAATTGGCTAGTCTTTTTCGGTGTACAAATTGCAGCATACCAAATAACAGCAATGTGGGGTGACTAGTGTACCCTATGAATTTTGTCAATTTTCGGTTTTTATTATGACTAATAACTCAAAAACTGCAAAAACTTAACCTTTTATTTGACGTCCCATTTTACCTGATAGTCTTATTTTTATCTATTTTTTAAATTTTTACCCCTCCTAAACCCCAATATCTCAATAGAATAGAATAATCATTTATTTCAGATAGTATCCGTACAAAATAATAATAATAACAAATAAATACAATTAAAACCAAAAACATACAAATCAATAAAATACAGTGAAATAAATCAAAAGTGAAATGACTCAGATTAAAAAAAATCGTATTTGAACATAAAATAACACAAAATTCATATAAAATTAAAAACATGTACCTATTAATTACCTACGTGCTTAGAATTGCCAGTAATTATTATACCCACCTATTGTTTTTGAATAGGGCAATCAAAAAGAGCAGCAACTATCTTCAGAATACTGTTGGGACTACCGCGCAATCTGTGAAAAAGAGACGCGATTCTTTTCCGCATGATCGCGTGAAAACCATCGACGTGCACGTTAGCGAGCATTCGTGACGCGTTGCAATGTCGCAGCAATCCCAACAGCATTCTGAAGGCGTTATTTTACTGTACACGCAGGACGTTGTAGGCTCGTTGCGTGTACCGACTCCACAGGCTGCTCGAGTAAAAAAAATTACAGTATGCCCTAAAAAGAGTCACTACGTTTACGTAGTGACTTATTTTAGATACCTGGGACACTTGGTCACTGAAGATCTGAAAGACGATCTTAACGTGGAACGAGAACGCAGGGCGGTGAGAAACAACATGCTGGCCTGCAGATTTGCTCGATGTACCGATGAAGTTAAGATAGCGGTCCTAAAGGACCGCTCCGAACAAGTATCCTCAGCGCGTTGATCGAAGGAGCCAGCAGCACCATATCATCAGCATAACCAATATTGTTGACACAGGTACCGTCAATGTAGCACCCGACATGCATGCTGCTGAGTTCCTCGATCAACTGATTTACATACAGATTGAACAACCCAGGAGATGATAAACTACCTTGTCTTACCTCACATTCGAGCTTATACTCGTCAGATAGAGTTGACTTCACTTGTTTGACCTGATGTTTATAGCAGAATTTAAAAATTGAGATCACTTCGGCAGGAATGACTGTTTCGCTGAGCTTTCCCCATAGCTACTAGGTCAAAAGCTTTTGACAGATCGATAATCCCCCCCCCCCCCCCCTCACCCCCATGTTTAGCTTATTTAGTCACAACAGAATTGTGCCATCACCGCCTACCTATGAATCGAATTTCACGATGATTGGATCAACAATTCGAAAGTTATCCTCGGATAAACAATCATACATACATACAACGCCAAATTGCCCAAGTTGATTTGGAGATCTCGCTTCGATCGATCAATAAACATATTGCTCTACTTGTAAATAAATGAGAATATGCTTGAAATTCAAATTCTCACATAAAGAAGTACTTATTCGAATAGGTTCCCAGTTTAGCAGATGTTAAGAAAACTGTTAATGAACTAAGATTACCATTATTCAGTATTAATCTCTATTCATCCGAAGGTATAAAAGAACACGCCTTTTCTCCGCGAAAAATTAATAAAAGTTGTTAATCCCTCACGTGAGGTAAGTTGGAAAGGCTTAGCGTCTAACTGACGTCTTGCCTCTGTTGGACCACAGTGTGACAATATGCAGGAGAAAAACACACACTTGAGAGACAAACTTCAACCTTCAGTTAAAGGTTTGAAGGTCGAATGACGTAGTTTAGTCTAGTCCAATTCGTTTTGATCTTATCTCGATGACTGATTGATGACAAGTTCATGTAAATTGGTTACTTGTTTTTTGGTTAGAAATTGCAGTTATTCTGCATTACAGACTTTTTCCTATATTTGTGTCACTAAAGCTAATTTCAGCATTGTGAAGTCACTGGTGTACCCTGTTAATTTCGTCAAAGTTCAGTTTTTATTAAGACTAATAACTTAAAAACTGCAAGGACTAAACTAAAAATAAAAACAAAATCAAAATTTACTAATAAAAACCTTTCATTTGACGTCCCACTAGACCTTATAGTCTCATTTTAATTTTTTTTACCCCCTTTGACCCTAAATATCTCAACAACCTCCTCACATTTTCAGCTCATTTAGTCACACCAGAATTTTGCTACCACGACCTACCTTTGTATCAAATTTCACGATGATCGGATCAACGCTTCGAAAGTTATCCTCGGTCAAACATACATACATACTTACTTACTAACATACATACATACAACGCCGATTTCCCCAAGTTGATTGGGAGATCTCGCTTCGCTCGATCAATTAGGTATTTCGATATACAACCGATAAAAGTTAAACACTAAAACAAAATGGATACGATAAAGAAATAATCATGTATGAAATTAATATATTATTTTGACAGTGATATACTAAATCAATGGAACATTTGATTACTGTACCTATACATTGAAGTGTGATCGCAAGTTGTTTGAAGTGAAATATGATAGCACGCAATGTTTCCGAGGCAGATGTATAAAAAGTATTGTAGGAAAACTGACTCCTACAGTCCTACATCCAGGTATGGAACACTTTGTCGTCGTCTGTGTACTAAAGAATACAAAAAAGGCCTCTCTATCGTAGGAGTGAATAGGTTTCTTCTAGATCTTCGTACTTCATCTTAGACCACATCATCGCTTACCATCAGGTGAGATTGTACTCAAACGAAGATCTATCCAGTTTAAAAAAAAACTCCACTACCATGTGCAACAAACAGTCGGGAAGAGAGAGAGAGATAAAGTTCAATTTGACCTGTAATACAGGTTCCTATGACGCTACTTCAGGCACTAGTCTCTCACAATGTTTGTTGACACCATAGAAACTTGCCTCTGTAGATTAGATAAAAAAAAACAACTTGTGAGAGAAAATGAATGAAAATATCATTAAAACAAAAAAAATAGGTACGAATATGGCGTTTGCTCAGCATGAAGGTTTGCAGTCAATAACTCTGATTTCTTCCCATTGCAGTTTACCCTCTGGCAGTATCTGTGTCGTCGCTCGGCTCGTACCGGGATTTGCCGATAGATTTTAATTAATATATAGTTCCCCGGAGTTATTCGAGTTCGGAACTATATCGCACCGCCGCCGCCTGCGTAATCAAAATTAATGTCGCTGCTGTGTGTCACCGCCTTTATTTAACCTGAACCAGTATGCATATTGAATGAAGATTTTAGTTTTGAAGATTATCGAAAGATTAGATGGAAACACACGGATAAAGATCGCTGGAGCAATTGGCACAAGAGCAGTAATTTTGGAAATATAGATAGATAGATATACTTCTAACGCTTCTACTTCTTTATTGCACACAAATATATGTACTTGTATTAAATGTATATGAATATCTAATACTCTTTTATATGTTAATACCTTTCCGTGATGAAAGTAAATATTAAGACCTGTCATTCCCAGTGATTTCATTATTCTGAAAGTGCCACTCGATTATCCACACTGTAAAGAGGCGATAAATTTGTATTGAGCAGAAATATTTATTGGTGAAGGCGGAAGGGACAGAAATTCTGATTTTTGCGTAACAGTGTTTTATTGTTCAAAGATGCTCGTTCAAAAGTTTAAGTAATTTTTTGCGCAAATTTCTTAAAAATTTGATATTAGTAAGCCATGTTTTTTGACTACTGCAGTATTTTAAGTGTCTTTGATATTTTGATAAATGATAACGATGAGGACAACAAAATATTCAATCAAATCATTCAACCCAAAATAAATCTAGAGTAGCGAGTTTTTATATAATTCTCTCTTTTCAATCTAGTTCAACCAAAGTTGCCTAGAAGAGATACTTTTATAGATATGCTGTCCATTCTACTAGTTATACCACCACCTAGGTATTAGTTTTAAAGTTATTTAAGTAAGTATCTACTCTTTATATGATTTAATTGTTTCAAAACGCCTAAACAGCATTTAACTATATAATCTTAGTAAAATAACTTAAAACCTCCCGTTAATACTTTAATAAAAGAAAAACCTGACGTTAGTCACACATAAACTGTAAAAAATTCCGCCAACGCAGATGCTAATAACGCTTTGTTATCAATTCAAAGTACAGGAAATGAAAACAGGATTAACACGTAAAGTCGTAGTGCAGTTGTATTGTACCAAACCGCGGAAATTCCAATCAATAAACACCATTTTGGATAACACCCAATAGCATTAAACTTTACAGTTGCTATTTTAAATAATATTTACATGTTGTCTTTCGCATTATACATGGAAAAACCATACTAATATTATAAATTCGAAAGTATCTCTGTCTGTTTGTTACGTTTTCATGACTGGACTCAGCTGATTTCGATGAAATATGGTATACAAATAGGATTATGACCTTGATTGAAACATAAGCTACTTTTTACGCATGCAAAGCCGCGTGCGGAAAATTGAACAATATGTATGATGTAATTATTAATATAATTCAGTCAGACATTTTTTTGATTGATATGATGGCATTTAATGTCTTAAATTAAATAGAAGCAACTTTAAAAATAAGTGATTTTTGTTTATTTTGGTTAATAATACTATTTTAGTATAGTAACAAGTGAGCTAAGTTGCTCATTATACACGATGCTGTGGTTTGCAGCCCGAGCCGTAAGCGAAGGCGTAAATCAGCCGAGTGTCTAGTGAGCTAGTTGCTCACGAGTTTCATACCCACTTCCACACACTTGCGAGGAAAGAACATACATGTATTGCATAAATCGTTTAATTATTAAAACAATTATTGAATGTACAATTTTATAAACGTTATTGGATTGTTTTTGATAGCGATTTCACAGTTTGTCTTACATTGGTACTTGCCACTTCTTTAATATCTTCATTTATTTCTTGTGTAAATGTCGGCGACAAAGGTACAAATACTGGTATACAAATTACTGGAAGGAGAAGGCACCAAATAACTCATGCTACGAGATGTACATGGTTGTGGGTTACAGTACGTTTTAATATCCACACAATCTTTGAGCGGCTTCTTAACATGGAATAGGTGCACCACAGGGAGCTGGGTTTGTATGTATTGGCGAGTTCAGACATTTTCTGAAAATGACTGGGGTTTTTTGTTGCTTTTTCATTCTATAAAACTATCGTAAGCAGCTAAGTACTTTGCTCTAGATTTTGTAGGTATTAGGCTTTCATTAGCATTTTGTGCTGCATTTAGTATTTCTAGCGAGGTTAAATCTATCAATTGTTAATCTTCTGTACTAAAACTTGACATTTTTACAATTATTTACCACACAGCAACAAATGCGATTATAACAAATAAATGGGGAATGGCGCGTAGGTTTTTGCACGCCTCAAATATAAGTTGATTGATTACATATAGCCATACAGCCTACTTCAAAATTATAATTTTAGTGATAAAATGCAAATATTTTAAAACAAATTATTGTGAATTATAAGTAACTTGATAATAAAAAATGTTTTTTTCGTCATAACTAGGGATACCTACATTTATTTATTCCAAAAAGTTAATAGGATTTTCAGCAGCATAAAACCTCTTTGTTGTTACAAAAACTGTATTACCCGGTTAAATTGAAAATGCTCTGTTTACTCGCATATAATTTGCAGTTAGGTACTAACTTAACTTTGTAGGGATAATTCTATTACGCACGCGTGTGTTATAGTTCGGTTTAAGGCCCTTATAACGATATACTATGGCTCACTTTACGAGCAAGTGTGTTGAAAAATTCTTTATGACACAGAAAAAGGGAGAACTTAAGCTAAAAAAACAAACTTTTAAGTCCATTTTTCAGATATAAACTCTGAACTAACCTAATACACTTTATTGACACTTGAAAAACCGACGCTTGAGTCTCTACTAACGCTTGAGCATGATTCTATAATATGGGGGTTAGTGACTTAAGTATACGTTTACAAAAACTTTGTCCTTTTTTGAGCCAAATTAGTACAAGTATTACATCAGTAGCTTATTGAACCAGAGGGACGCCTGACGCCAGAGGGATTAGCAGTGAGGTACCGTTTGCCGATTCAATTTAAAATTTGAATCGCACTTGTAGTCTAATTTCCGCGTAAGAAACAAATGTAAAGTAGGCGGCCTAGTTTTTTTCTTTGTTTTAATATTCTCGCCGAGCCTGCCAAATGTGGCACGGATCGGGAACGGGGTCGCGAGTCTTTGTAAAGCTTTTTTCTAGTTGGTTTTATAAGGTTGCCGCTGTGTTTGAGTACGTCTATGGGTTTTGACATTACGCCAAATGTATTTTTTAGTAATTTGTTTAAGAGCTTGGAAAGTTTGCAATAAGCGGGGTTTTTAATCGTGCGTGTTTAATGTTGCTTCTGCGAAAAACTAGTATTATTTTATAAGTACTCATTTCACCGACGCTGGATGGGTAAAAATTACATTAAAAAAATGTAGAAATAAGACTTCTTGAATCTAGATGTAGGTGGAATGACCTCTTATATTTCACACATTAATAATCATTCAGCCTGCATTGTTGTTCAGTAATTAATTACAATTGTATCATGCACGTATCACACTGGTTTTGAATTTATTCAACTTCATCATCATATCAGCCACAGGACGTCCACTGCTGAATATTGGCTTCCCCTATAGATCTCCAGAGCGTCCGATCTTGTGCGGCCTGCACCCAATGGCTCCCAGCAACCTTTATCAGTTCGTCTTTCCATCTAGTGGTAGGCCGTTCTACGCTGTGCTTTCCAGTGCGTGGTCTCTACTCGAGAACCTTTCGGCTTCAATGGCCGTCAGTTCTTCGGGCTATCTACCCCGCCCTCTGCCACTTGAGCTTGCTAATCCTATGTGCTGTGTCAGTGACTTTGGTTCGTCTACGAATCTTCTCATTTCTGATTTGATTTCATAGAGAAACACCAAGCATAGCCCTCTCCATAATACGCTGGGTGACCTTGAGCCTTATTATGAGGCTCATAGTGAAAGACCACGTTTCTGTTCGTCCTTTTGAATCTATTGCCATAATATATTTCCCGACTGACCGCATATGACAAAGTGTTATGATAATATATTTTTAGGAAAAGTGTTTTGATTTATGACATTCTTTTCTAGGACTGTGCAACCTTTCCAAATCCTAGATATCCAGTAATTCCGATGATAAAGTTTGCAGTCCTCAGTCCTTTTTCAGCTGCGACATCTTGTGACGGCTAAATCCCCAAGGACACATGTTTATTTGATAAATCGTGTAACGTTCGTAAAGATAGTTGGGGTTTCTTAAAGGCGTATAAAAAGAACAAATATAAGGCCAGTTTTGTTAACTTATTGTAAATAACATTGTTGTCATAGCTAGAAAACATCTGGACGTAGGTATTTGAAAGATAGATAAATAATAAATACGTTTTACTTTTCGAAGTGAAAACTTCTTTAGGCGCGTTGGGCATTTTTGGGATTGGAAAAAACCATGGAACTCGCGACACTGTTACCGTTACCGACACCTCTGAATATATCTCGTAATTGTTTAAGCTTTCACTTCTGTGGGCACTGCCGGAAGGCCACTTTTTGAAGTAAAACTTCTTTACGCATGCTTGACTTGGGGAGTAAGCTGGTGAATGCTTTATGAAAAGTACGAACGGAAGTTGAGAGGGAGATATAAGTTAGTGAAGATAGAAAGAGAGAGAGAGAGAGTTACGTTTCGTATATTACTGTGGCGGCAAGAGAGAGAGAGAGGTGCGAGCACACATTTTCTTTCTCTCTTTCTCTCATAGACAGTTGATTTGTCGCATATCTCCTATCCCAAATTAACCTAAATTATACAAACTGCAAAAACAAAACACTCCTTCATGCTGTATAATAGAGTTCATACTGCTATAGATAAAAACAGTATTTACGACGTTTCGTATTTTGAATCAATCAGTTTCGATTTACGAAAAAGTTAAGCCATTCCACATCAGATGGCAGGCAGCAGCAGAAAATAACTTATGTACTTACGCCTCAAAATAAGGTTGACATTTCCTTAAAACATTATTTTATACATTTTATAATTATGTATATATGTAAAAAAAAATATATATATATATACATATAGATGGAGCTAAATAAGTTTCTGTTAATATCTTGCGTTCTGTCCATTAATGAGGATTAATAAAGGCTTATGAAGTCCGGTACGTCCTACATAAAGAAAGTCGCGAGCAAGTCCTGGATGCGTGCAGCCCATCACCGGGAAGGGTGGCGCTTACAAAGGGTGGTTTCCACCCAACAGGGTAATTATGGACTGTGGACGATGAACATAGACGTTCCTATTATTGACTAATATCTATTGTACGAATTTAAAATGGATTAAAGTCTGTAAACATTGCAGAAACATAAAAATAAACGACAGAACTCCAGAATATAAGGGGAAACATTGTGCCTCAAGGGTGATCAAAAATACATTAGTTAGGAACTCTCTACCTACGGCAGAGTTTTGGGAATTTACAAGCGCATAAAGAAATTGGTACACTTTTATACGTCGAGCTCAGGAAGTATTCACTGCCTTCCGTTAGCTTATCAATTTTCCTATTTGGTATTATACGCAAACATATATAATAAGATTATATTCTGATGACACAGAATATTTCAGATTTTGTTAAATTTGTTGCTGGTAATCTTGTAATGAAATTCTATGCATAAAATACTAAGTTTGTATGCGCTACTAGCGTTTGTACCATATTTACACTATCTCCAAAAGTGACGCAAATGTTATATTTGGGTTGTCTGGGTTTTATAATATTCTTGCGTTCTAAATCACTAATTGTGATTCTTTTTAAGGAATAGTAATTAAGATATAACAATCAACCAATAACAGAATCTCATCCCAGAAAAAAAAACAACAACAATGAGGCATAAAGAAGCACCTACTCTTAGGTGTGACATTAAATTCCAGGCATCTCGCGCCACTCATTAAAGTACCCGAAACAAAGGAAAAACTGTCAACTCGCTCCAAGTTTAATTGCCTTAATAAATCTGAGGGCAGAGGATTGGAGGCCAGGAAATTAGCTATGAGTAGATTATGTGAGAGGTTCTCCAAGCGACAATTGCGGGCTTGACCACCGCGCTTTCTCCAAGTTTACTTACAGTAAGACATTTTTAAAACTCTTCCAATATAAAAATTATTTCGCTTTGTCTTATTGTAGTAACAGAGTTCTCAATTTAACACAAGAAGATCACTGGCTTATTGCCAGTGTAGCCATATTTTATGCAAAACTGTTAAACAAAATGAAATGTAATGAAGAAAAATATATAAGTGATCGGGTTAGGACAAGGGCTGCGGGAAGATAGATGTACATGACTGTACAACTTAAAAGAAGACTTTATCCTATCCCTGCAAAGGTTATCTGGAAGAGATAGCTTCTAGCGATAAGACCGCCCACTGTACCGTTATTTATTGTTTATTTCCTTTGCTACTCTATTGTTGTTTGGTGTGCAATAAAGAGTAGGTATTTCATTGATTCATTTACCGTAAGAATTTAACGTTTTCGTAACTTTAAATACCATTTTATTGTCCACCATATATGTAGAAGACATAACTCATTATTTAATACAATTTAAAACAATGCTAATTTAACAGAGCTGGTTCTTAGCTTTGTGAATTTTAACCCCCAAACACAAAAAGAAGGGGTCAGAGGTTTTGAGGTATTTTAATTTATGGTTGTTTAAAAGGCTATTTTTTATTAATGATAGCGAAGCGCTTGACCATTACCTTACCTATTGCTACTGAATGAAACACTATTTGAATACCAACATTTTAGGAGAATAAACGTTACTATGGCCAACCGTGAGTGACGACCTATTTTGTCATCTATATTATTTTTTCAAGCTGTTCATTTGTACACATAGTAAATATTTTTGTATTTGTATTAGTTTTAATTATATTTACCCGCTAATTGAATGGCCTCACTCTGAGAGATCTTTTTCCCAGTCCAGATGCAAATGTAACGAATCTTAAGGGATTTATTCAGAAAAAAATTCGACCGGAACGCTCTTCGCCACGACAAAAGGAAATAAATTGGAACTCTAAAAGTTTGTCGTAAATATATCGGTGTAGTGTAAGTGAAACTTCTACTGACTTTTTTGTACTAACCTATATTGTCCCACTGCTGGGCAAAGGTCTCCCCATCTCTCCTCCACATCCATCACGGTCCACAGCCAAATTTGACCCATCTGGTTGGAATTTGGCAAATTCCTAGAACTAGACAGGGATCAGCATCCGTGACTGACTTCTACTTAGAAAAGAAATTGATTTGATCGAACAATCGATGATTGAAGAAAAACTGGCGAAATCAGAAAAAAATATTACAACCAAAATGTAAGAGCCCTTTTGTTCCCTGGTTCTGTTAAGTCACATGCCTTTTTTTTATCGGTCAAGTACTTGACTACTACCTAACCTGATGGTAAATGATGATATGGTCATAGATGGAGCATGCTTGTCTAGACAGAACTGTGTGCTTGAAGGCTCTGGAAGTGATATCCATTCCATACTCGTGAAAGTGAAAGTTGAAGCAAATCGTTTTGTGTTGTTTTGTATTGTTATTGTTTTGTACGGCAAAGTAGTATGCCGACCAGGTACGAGTGATACTTTTCTGAATGCTTGTTTTTCCAGTGGTGGAAAAAAGGGAGATGTAAGGGAAGGGTTATAAAGTTCTTTAGCACATATTCCAAAATTATTCCTGTAAAAAAACTGAAAGTCTTGCTACCCGGCGTCTGTGCTCAAGACTTTGTAAATTGGCTACTAGAGAGCCTGGCAGCACGTTGCTCAATCAAGAGCTTTAAGCAGATACTTGGACGAGCCATCCCAGAGATGGCAGCAGTACTCCACGCATGAGCGGCCTTTGTGCTTTGTAAAGAGTTAAGGCAGGTTTAGACAGGGTCAGTGCACAAGTCAGTATCGGCGCCGACACTGCCGCCATCTATGACTTCATTCGTTTACATGGAGTCAGTAGTCGTGGTAAGCTGAATACAGTGAGCACTTGTTTGTGAAGTCAGTTAGAACTGAAGTCAGTTAATTTTTAACATCAGTAATTGTGAGTCCTTCGATTTGCATTTGTTGCGCAATATTTAGCAACGCTTTTGCACGCATTTCTTTGTTGCGGTAATTGTGAGATTTGATATCCCACAGGCACTCGTTTTCTCCATATAATTGCACTAATTTAAAGGTTTCGTTTTCGCTTAGTTTACGAGACATTTTAGCGTCTACGCAACGCGACGCCAGCCTACAACACAGTGACAGTGACTGACCCTGCGCTGATTTTCCCATTAACACAGGGTTTTTACCATTGGCGTGGGAGGGCGCGGGTGGCGGGGGGCGCCGACTGACCTGAAAATATTCGTCTGCGAATATTGAAATCAGCGCTGACTTACCGCCGCTGTACTGACTTCAAATCATTTTACATTGGGTATTTTTCGGGTCAGCGCTGACTTGTCTCGAAATCGAAGTCAGTTACTGACCCTGTGTAAATCTGCCTTTAGAATCGGGTCCGGTCAGAAGTACCGCCAAACCTTAGTTAAACCCATACTAGGATGCCCAGCTTCGTAGTAGCAATTTTGGCCTTACATAGAACAGCAAGTACGGAAAGTTGTGTGTAAGCGCCCCGCACCTACAATGGACCTGAGTGATACTCCATTTGGACAAGTTACTTCTATAGCTTTCTTTTAAATAACAAAAATTCATTTGATTTTTTTACTTTCAATATGCGTATAAAATATTACATATAATCATCTCTCATAAATCATAATCCATTTTGCCATATATTATAGAAAATATTATTATAATATATTACTCTTTAATACAATCTAGTAACAACAGAAAATAACAGAAAACCCTAATTCACTACTTACGACACGAACAGTCCTTCATTGATATTGTGAAATGAATTAAAAAGTTAAATATTTCCTGTCCAACCCTCACCTTCTGAATGATAGATGGCGCTCAGAACTTATTTATTTAGCGGCTTTAGAATTTCGAAGGAGATTATGGATTGTTTACCGAACTGAGTTAGAAAGAAATCAATAATTTGGATCGAGCACTGAAAACTGTCGGACGTCCACCTGCAAGATGGGCAGACGACTTGGTAAGAACCGCAGGTCGGCTTTGGATGCAGGCCGCTTCCAATCGCAGTTCCTGGAGATCAAAGAGGGAGACCTTTGTCCACTAGTGGACGTCCTACGGCTGATATGATGATGATGATGACTGAAAACTGTTATATTTTTGATTTAGTAAACACTCTGGTTATCAATCAGACTCATTTTATAGAGGACTATCTGTCAAATGTTTCTGGACTCCAGGCGAGTACAAATAAGGCGCTCGGCGTTGCGTTCGGCGCGCGATAATAGCGTACATACAGCGCGCTTAGCCCGGCGTTTAACGAGCCCTGGTTCAGTTTGGAAATGGACGTCGAAGTGATTGCTTGTGTATGGCTCCTATACCGTCGCTATAAGACGACGGCAGAGGCAAAGAGAATTTTGGGTGCATCCAACATTACGAGATAGACTGACGCATGGAATGTTTGGACGTTGTATGCAAAATTAAGATAATAATTATGAACCTGAGTTGTTTTAATATTTTAGAATGTCCATAAAATCATTTGATGAATTACTGTGGATTTTACTCGTAATTCAAGAATTTTAAGAGAGCCGAATATTTGCGCCCAGCCTACATGAAAGCGCGCGATCAAATGTACGGCCAAATGGCGGTGCATGTATCTACAAGCGCGCAGCTTTCGCCCGCGCAACGCGCTTTGGAACGAAAATCTGACAGCGCGCGTCTGTCGCGCGCTTGCAAGTACCTATATGGTCTCAGCAGCTATGGTAGAACCTACAAAACGTATCTCGATGATATTTATAAACTACAGTTCAAAAATTTTAAAAACTTTAGTGCCACCTAAAATAAAATCAATTTCATGAAAATGACAGTGGTCTATTCATTTATTGCAAAGTTTTGCCAGTTCACACACAGGTTCATTATTTACTGCTGAGAGAACATTTTTTTAATGAATCATTAAAAAACAAAATCGAACACCCAGTATACACTCGAGCTATTTCTTGGAATCGGCTTTGCACATCGCGCGCTACCAATGCCTACGGCGAACGGACGGCCAGCTACCTTGTTCCTCGGCTTATCAACACCCTACCCTCTGACGTACGTGATAATTTAACACCTAAAAATATAAAATTTAAACTAAGGAACTACTTTATGAGTCAAGTATAGTTCCTTGCTCATTCATAACATTACTAAACTAAACCCTAAACAAAAGTACTTACCTGGCTCCTGCTTAGTTACCTACTTACATTTTTATATAGTCTTTATTGCTAAGTAAATAACACCTAGTGATGTAAACCCACAATAGCCCCGGCACAAACCTCACTGGTGTTTAGATGCTATAATTGTAACATATAATTGTAATCTTTGTTAAAATAGTAAATAAATAAATAAAAAAAAAACCTCAACCGACCTCTTTAGTCTTAAAACGCGCGTTATCAAAGCGCGCACTTCAAAACGCCTGATGTGTACTCGCTCTAAAATTATAACGTTCTTACCCTTATCTTTAGATTTCGGTGACTTTTGTATGTCATTTTACACGATAAAAAAACTAGGTTTATAGATTTTTCTAAAAAGTCATTCAATTTCGTGTTTATGGGGTTTTAAATTTCGGAATCTTTTACACATTAAAAAAAACCTTTAAGCTTAGAGCTGAAAGTAAATGCTTACTTTGAGATTTCGGAACCATAGATGCATAGTTTTTTTTATAAAAATTTGATTTCATATTAAATATAAGCAGCTCAACCAACCAATACTCCGCAAAATACCGCATTATAATCATCTTTTGTCGAGGATTACAATGACTAAATACACACTAAATTTCACCACATGCCGGAATAATGAAATGTTGTACTCAGCAAAACAATACAGCACAAACCCGCCGATTATAAACCTTAGCTCGACGGGATACGGATGTTAAAAATAAAGAGCGTTGGCAAGGATGAGCCCAGTCTTTCAACATGCGAGTTTAAACTCTAAGTGAAAGAGTGAAGGGTGGGAATAGTTTGGGGGTCGGAGAGCACAGCTAAGTCATTTAGCACGCCATGTCTTGCGGTGTGTGAACAGTAAACTCTTATGAGTTAGGATAGCGTAGACGTGCGGTGATGAATTTCGCTTACGGTATTAAAGGCTGGTAATGAGAACTAGGAAGATAGAGTAGATACCTGTTTGTTTTATATTTGACGTTGAAAAGTTTATACGGTGTGTTTGATCTTGATGTGGCAGATTCTATCCGTTTATTAGTTGGTTCTTATAACCAGTTGTCGCTAGTATCTGGTTCATTTCAGCGCAAGCATTTATGATCGTACTTCAGACCTATGTAGATCGAGAAGAACGTTAGTTTTGAATAGAGGCTAATAGTTCTAGTTATATATGATGTTTGCTAATATACGCATAAAAATGAAAGGGGTTTTTTTTGATGAGCTAGATAAATAAATTTGGAAAATGTGAAATTTATTTTTGCATGTAATACAAACACTTTATCAAACTTATAGTGTGCTATTGCATAATGCTTACCATTTAACCACAGATACTGTATTGGTGATGTCTCGAGATATCGTTTGTTGTCCCTTTTTAACCCAAAACCCGCAGCCGAGAGAGATATCAAATCGGCCTTTATTTTTGGATATCGATTGCAAGAGTTGGCAGTAAGTTTTATATCGAATTAATCACCTAAACTTAGTCGATTTTCTTTAAAATTAGTTAATATAACTAGTTGTTCTTTTTGAGAAGTCTTTTTTATGTTTTGAGAAACCGTCACTTGAATATCGTCAGTATATTACCAACATCATACAGGGTTATCCATTTAGATTAATCAAGACAGAAACTGTGAACGTCGAATTATTTCCGCATCTAACCGTTTGTCTGTCACGAGTGGTTATATCTAATTCAAAAAAACCCCGGCATACTACATGTCATCAAAATGAGAATGCTGAGGTGATCTGTGATCTCTTTTAGATAAAGTGTCAAACCATAATATCAGAAGAACCATTAAATATGGAGCAATTTTTTGAAGGAATCTATAATATACTGCAAATAAAGTACTGTTTACTGCCTGATTTTGAATACTGGTTCTGTTATTGACTGTTTACTTTTAATTTGTCACAGCATTATGTACCAAACTTCAGGTAAATAAATATAGACCTAAAAGTAATGACTGTTACAACGGCTTACAACTATTGTAGAAATAGGTACTAAAAGCCAGAGTAGCATGTTTCATGCAACCCTAGCTTTCCGCTGCACTCTCCCATCCAGCGCTTCCATCAATTTACCGAGTGGCGAGCGCTTTAAAGCGCAATGGAGCGATCGCTGCCACGAGATGTAGCTTCAATGTACGAGAGATATTAGACGTTACATGAAAATTGAGGCTGGAATCTAACAAAAGATAAAGTTAAATGAGCTATTTTGCATTTTAGTAGAAAAACAACGTGAGTTCACTGAGAGTACTCAAACCTATGCGGTCTCATTACTTGCTAAATAATCAGATTATTTAGCAAGTAATCAGACTACATAGGTTCACACAGGACCATAGAAGTCAATTGTAATGCAATTCCTAGACGCTATTAATTAATATGGTAGTAATTAGTAAGAGAGGTTACTCTACATTTATTTCACCTTTAGACTAAGCAATATTGTGTTCATAGTTATAACTTGCTAGTGCACAGTGGTCGTAAATAGACAGTAATTAAAAAAAAAATTGCACGCCATTCACAGCGTTTTATTGAAAATTACCAATAGTAAAACATTTTAAAAATGATCGTTGTGATTGCAACGAAAAAAGATAACATAATGAAGAAATATAATATACCCATATAGAATCCCTACACGTGATCCCCGGGTGGTGCCCATTAGGTGAAATCGATGGTAGGCTTCGGCCGCGGCTGATCACCACCCACTGGTCAAATTTGTGTCGCCAAGTAGCTTCGCTGCGTTCCGACACGGTGACTGGTAAAGCCACGGGGGCGGGTCGACGTGATGGACTCATTACTCGCAAACCGACCTGATGCACACAGAAAGTTAAAATTCACAAGGAATGTGTAAGTCAAGTTTATATACAAATTATTAGTCAATAACCAATTAATAAAAGATGTCAAAGTAAAATTAATGTGAAGTTGAAAATTTTATCATTTATGATTCATAAACAGAACAGTGATTGGCAAATAGAGTCATGAAATGATTAAGCATTTGCTTTTAAGTTTGTTAGTGCTTAGGTTAGATTTTATTGTTGTTGTGTTTTATTTTCCTTTATTACCATGTGGTTGTTGAATAAAATGTTTTTTTTCTTTCTTTCTTCTTTCTATTAGTTATTTGAGGCAAATCATTTATATAAATTATAAATAAGGGTGGCTCTAAGACGCTACCTTGTGGAACACCTTGGGAAACTATACGCACGACTGATTCGTAAATAGTTTCAATGTGAGTTTTAGTGCATATTTTACTAACTTGGGTCACTTGTTTTCTGTTACTAAGATAAAACTTTATTAAATTATTTGCCATACCTCTGACTCCGTGAGTATCAAGCTTCTGCAATAGTATATTATGATAAACATAGTCAAATGCTTTGGTCATATTCATATATAGAGCCATGACTGTTTTATTTTTATCCTTATTTGTCATTATATGTTAAATAAAGTCATAAATTGCTTTATTAATGGACCAGTCTTGTCTAAATCCACATTGATAATTGCTAAAAAATATTGTTTCTTACGAAGTAGTTGTACAGTTGTATAAATATGACTTTTTCAATTATTATAAAAAAAACTAAAATCAGTGCTATCGGTTTGTAGTTACCTACTTCATGTCGTGGTCCTTCTTGTGCAGAAGTTTTATTATAGTAAGTTTTAGAGTATTCGGGAAAATATCGTGTTCTAAACAACTATTTACTATATAACACAGGACAGGTGTTATGTACAAAGCTGTGTACTTAATAATTTTTGTATCAATACCGTCAAACCCTACACTACTTGTATTTTTTATGAATTTATTGCTTTAAAAATGACATGCGGAGTTCCAGTAGTCAAAAAAATAGAACTTGATTTATTATAACTAATTTTATACGAAATGTCATCAATGTGATCAGACTGCTTTACAATATCAATAAAATAATTATTAAAGTAATTTGCGATATCACTCGGACTTGTAATAATATTACCATTTTTATTAAATTTGTTTATATTTTCTCGAGGCTGGTTACAATTGTATTTATTTATTATACTCCACGTGGCCTTTGACTTATTTGTTGCTCTTTTAATAAAATATTCATTTTGTGCTTTCTTTGTTACTCTGATGACTGGTAGAAATACCTCCCATTGGCACAAAGCGGTTCTCTTCGACCTTTAATAAGCGCAACGCCAAAGAGTGGAACGCCTTTCCAGAGTCTGTGTTTCCTGATTACTACAACCTGAGTACCTGGGTAGGTTTCTTCTAGGCAAGCGTGTACCATCGTAGACTGCGTCATCGCTTACCATCACGCGAGATCGTGGTCAAACGCAAGCCTATAATGCATAAAAAAATAAGGCGCGCTATTAATATTTATACAGCCCATAGTACAGTACGAGAACAGATGCATACTGAAAACAGGTAGGTAGAGATAAGATTTATATGAAAGTATTTTTTTTGTAACTACTCTGTAGGTACAGACTTTATACAAGTTGCGGGCATCACCTGGATCAGCGAAGCTCAAGATTGAGTGCAGTTGCAGACATAGAGGCCTAATCCTTTACTCGTAAATATTCCCTTCATGTACACCTATAAATCAGCTAGGTAAGCCAGCAATAGGCAAAATGCAGCGCATTTGAACCGAATAAAATCCCCGTATTAACGCGATCAGATCGCGCGTTAGTAATTCATTGCCGGCTCGCTACGCTTTACATCGCTGTCTACTCGTAAACACGTTTTATTGAGTTGTGTTCTCGGCGAGCGATGAATATTAAACTAAGAACCAGAACAGGCGATGCATATTCAATTAGAATATCGTTGTTGTATCGATTGGCTATATATTGACTAGGATATGTATGTAGATCGACGGGGTTATCCGTAATAAATATTAATCTATTTATTAAAACTATTAGACGTAGCAGGTGGATCTGTGATTTCTAGCTCTCCGAAAAACGGTATTAAAGTAATCGTAAAAAGTTATTTATTTCGCCATTTTGTTTACAATATTTTTAGTATCGAACTCTTTTTTAGGCCGTTCAATATATTTAAACTTGATGCAACGATCAGTATGGGTGGACTTTACACCAGAAACCAAGACACAGAGTAGTGACAATGTGTTCGAAAATGTGTTAACTAACTAGATAAAACGTAGCCGCGTACGCAGGAACTATGTTCCAGTGAAGTGTCTTGTATAATAAATAACAGTAGACAAGCTACTTCCGTATTTCTACTTACCAGATATAACATTAAGTTTTTCTTCTATTTTTTCGCTTTTTTTCGAAAAGTTTACATACCTTTTAAAGTCCAATTAGAAGGTAGTTATTGAGTGTTTAAGTTATCTCACTGATCACTCAGTTAAAGTTCAATGAAATAAGTAACGTAGATTTATGTTAGGTTGACAATGCAGAGCCACGTCTCTTGTGTATAATTGTCAAGTTTGCTTTGAAGTCGCGTCAAGTTTTTATTCGGTTGATCTGTCAAATGGCCACGTACACATTACCAGCCCCAAATTTAAGTTAATATGTAAGTTAAAAAAGTAAACAAATAAAACAGTAATAACGACCTTCGTGGCGCAGTGGGCGAATAGCCGGTTGAGACGCAGGAGGTAGCGGGTTCGATTCTCGTCGCGGAACAAATGTTTGCATGATCTACATCAGATATTTGTTCCGGGTCTGGTTGTTTCTCTATATAATATAAGTATGTATTTACAAAAAAAAATGTATATAAGTATTCTATCAGTTATCTGGTTCCCATAGTACAAGCTCTGCTTAGTTTGGGGCTAGATAGCGCTGTGTGAAATGTCCAGCAATATTTATTTTATTTATTTATTTATAAATAAGAACGAAATTTAGAAAAAACAAAAAAAAATTTTATAGGTATAGGTATTCAAGCGACCAAAGTAATAATCCTCAGTGAAAGCGCTTCAAAGCCTTCAAAGCGCAGCCTATCCTGCACTTCCGCCGGATATTAGTGGCAAAAACTGAGCGCGTTGCTGCGTAATTAACTTCCATGTTTGTCTTTAACGACCGTTAGTTTGAGCTGAGTGCAGATAGTCTACTTTCACACCAATAACTCTGTTTACTTTCCTACTTCTTATAGTAGAGTTTCTAGAAAATTACAACGCATCATAATAATTTCATGATACGTTGTTGACAATATATCTAGCAACTGATCCTAGTTCTAAAAATGTTCGTAATTTTCACGGAAATTAGTTAAATTCGTTATCCAATTTTTTATAATAAAATCCTAACAACAACTTGGCTGAATACATAATTTGCCGTTTTAGAATGCTTTATTTAAAATTGCCAGGATAAATCTAAATAATGATATCATCAAACCTTTTAATAATAAGTATTCGGTAGACTTCCAGCCTCTAGGCGTTATTTGTTAAGAACGCTATCAACATTTTAGACGCGTTCGCTCAATTTTATACATTAACTCACTAATCTTACTTCTTGAAGGTTAGGTAAAGTTTTAAACATTGAATTAGGTGACAAAAAAATTTAATCGCATTGGTACCATAAATATATTTGTGATAGCGTCCTTATGTGATTACAACTGGCGTAACTTATGACCAAAGGTTGCAAACAGTTTAAATAAATGAAATACTTATGTATTTAAGTTAACGCTCTTCATAATGGTATTAATATAAGGTATGGATAACTGGTAGAAAAATTAATGATATTATTATTATAGCCTCTGTATCCTAATTGAATTTATTTAATGTTTTGTATTTGTTATATTACGTATCTCAGTTCAGCGTACCTCATGTCAAAGGCCTCCTCCAGCATTTTCTATTGGGATCTGTCTCCGGCAACCTTTCTCCAGTTGGGGCCCGCTGTGACTGCGATCTCGTCTGATTCTAAATCTGATTCAGAGTAGAAAAAAAAATGAAAGCTCCTATAGAAAGTTGTTCTCTTTGTGTATTATTTAAGTGAGCTGTCTGTTTCTGTGCACAATTGGCTAACTAGTCCAGTTTAGTATAGCTAGTTGGTCGGCAACTAAGCGAGCACTTAACCTGCGCCGCGGGCGTTCGGAATAAATATAGAGGTAAATAAATATCTGCTGGAACAGTTTATCTAGATACCAGATAGTGTTCCAGCCAAGTAAGATACCATTTTGTATTAGATATTGGTTCAACCAAGTAGGAATTGGTGATTTTAAGTTTAAGAGTTGCTATAAGGCTTTAGAAATGATACTTTAAATACATTTTACAACTCTACACCTCATTCCTCAGGTTTCCTTGTATCCTGGTATTATGGAACTAAAATACCCATAACGGAAAACATATTTGCAAATCATGCACATGGAACCCGCTACCCAATCTATATCTCCAAGCGGTATCTAATACAAGCATATTTTTGCTAAAAAGGAGATACCTAACCCTATGTTAACCATTTATAAGTTACTAAATAAGAAAACAAAACATATTTTTTTTTATAATATAAGGTCAACATTAATGTGTCATCTCAAGTTTTGGGCTCTTAAGCAAAATTTATTAAAATGAATAATAATGTACATAGCTCACGACTACGTTCATCCCCGATGCCATCCTCTGATCTCTTACGCAGTACTCAGATCCGTAAAGATATCCAACAACAGGGTAGTCAGGGGCAAGGCAAACTTCAAGTTTGATAAATGCCCACTTTTTGCATAGAAGTTAGACATTCACGTGACATGATGCAAACCTATTGCTGCTTATTAGAATACTTACCCGATACCACATGCCTTCAAACTACTAGAACATACCGGTTTTCGTAATGTATTTTAGTTCAGCGTTTTGAGCAAGTGTCAATGCGTACATATATTTGTACGCGCCGAAAAATCCATTCGTGAAATAAACATTAAACCAGAATAACTTATAACCATAACTTGGTAACGGAATCCGACAGTTATTGTGTTCCGGAAAACTTATATCAATCTCAGCAACACTGATTAAGTTACCAACTCGAATAAAGTAGCAACTTTGATGAAGTATACAGCTGTCTTCTCCAACCGGAAGCGGTTAGGGAAATATTGCGTGTACCCACATCCCCCCCATTTCCCGTTGTTTAGGGGAAAATGAGTTACGTCACTTCCGGCCCATAAAGATTATTCATAATGTGGTTCGTGTTTAATTGTTTTTGAATGATAAATCGCTTTGTGATAGTGTTAGTGCGGTTCTTATTATTACACTTGTTTGGATTCATTGTCAGTACGCACCTTGCGTGACTATTTCGCGATTTGTTATTCATTCTTGACGTATAAAAACGTGAGGTTTGTAACAGTTTAGAATATTTGTTTCAATAATTATGGTTAGCACATGTATGTTTCAGTTGTCGAGGAGGTTGGAAGACAAGACTGGAAAGATTTAGTATCTAACCTTTCCATCAAAGCACAAGCAGGCGCACGGCTCAGTACCATCCGTACCTAGTTGATATACCACCCATTCGCACACACCGTTTTGGTTCTACGTTCTTGATGCGTACAGCTAAGGTATGGAACGCTTTGCCGTCGTCTGTTTTTCCTAAAGAATACAATCCGAGCCTCTTTAAGGTAAGAGTGAATAAGTTTCTTCTAGATCTTCGTGATTCATCTTAGGCCACATTTTCGCTTTCCATCAGGTGAGATTGTGGTCAAACGAAGATCTATTTAGTTAAAAAAAAAAACTATCCAACACTGCAATAGGTACCGCGGCTAGGTTCATTTTATCTTTGAAGTTTCGAACCTGTCCTCACTTTATGTCTTTCAAACTGTCGTATGTGAATAAACTCCTGATGAAACGAATAATGTAATATCCTAGTTATGTTAGCGGACAGGATGCGCTGTCAGGCGCCGCGCGCTGGCGGTCGCTGCTTTACTGACGTGGCGGTTGCGATTGTGTATAACCGAAGCCGTGCTTTTGACTTTTGGGGTTGTTTGATGATTTTTAATGGATACTCTATCTGCGTCTTACGACCACAATACATAATTTCAATAAGCATGACTATAATTTTACCAACAAAAACAAAAGGCTAAGGAATTGGCAACAATTATGATAGTACCTATATGTGCCGTGAAAAAGTCGGAATAAACTAGTTTTTCTATTGTTTCTGCATGTGTCGTAACAAACATTATTTGGCAAAAAAGGTTATAATTACAAAAAGCGGCCAAGTGCGAGTCAGACGCGCCCATGAAGGGTTCCGTAGCGGCAAGTAACATAATATAAAAGTTCTTGTAGTTCGTTGTAACTTTTTTATATTTGAGTTGATTGAATGAAAGGTAAATTGCGAAAGGTAATTGGTTTACGATTTATGACGTATTAAAAAAACTACTTACTAGATATCGTTCAAATCAATTTTCGGTGGAAGTTTGCAAGGTAATATGTAAATCAAATTTTTTTTTTAGTTTTATTATTCTTTTATTTTAGAAGTTACAAGGAGAGAGGGGACACACACACACACACACACACACACACACACACACATTAAATTAAAAAAATAAAAACTTTTTTTCTCTGTCATGCTTTACAATAAATGGCGCCCTACTTGCCAACCAGAGTTTTTGAAAAACTTGTATCTTGGCAATTAGTGCTAACTTAAAACAAATTATATTAAGTACATGAATTATCTAATTAAATATTACTGAGTCTGTGTGTTTGTGTGTGTTTAATAGTGTTCGTGTATTACCGTAAATAATTATTTTAAAAAGTTCTTCGGTTTCAGTATATGATAAAACCTTCAGCCAGTTAGTATGATATTTTTACAATTTCTTGCGGAAAGGTGGTAAATGTGCAACTTCTCATTGGCTAGATTGTAGAGGCGGGAGCTTATTATTCCATAGTGTCTCGCAGCTAGCGCAGTTCTGTGTTGCTCAATATTGCACACTTGATATTTCCCCCGTTTATTTACGTTGATGTCAGAGTTATACGGGGATTCCACATGCTTTCGAAGTGTTATTACATGAAGGACCAAAATCTGCCTGGTGGTAAGTACAGAAGTATCAGCATAGAGTTTGATTGTAGGGTATCTGTAGGGTTTGTGGGTCATAACTTTTAGAACAGCTCTTTGTGCCCTTTCTAAGCGAAGCATGTGCGTTACATACGTTCCTCCCCATGCCGTGATACAGTAGGACAAGAGTCACTGTGCTAGAGCAAAATATACCATCTTCATTATATCTAGAGAAGTCGCTGATCGAAGACGCTTAAACACGTAGATTAATTTTCTGACACGTGACACAACAGACTGCAAGTGCAAGTCCCAATCCAGGATGCAGTCCAATTGAACACCTAAATATTTATTATATACCACTTTGGAAGTGTCTCTCGCGCAAACTATTTGGTTTATAAAAAAAAGATATTACAAACCTCAATATCATTTTTGAAGACCTATCCCACGGGTTTGATGAAAAAAAAATTGTTTCAGTTCTAAGTATGGGGAACCCCCAAAATTTATTGTTTTTTTTCTGTTTTTGTGTGAAAATTTTAATGCGGTTCACAGAATACATCTACTTACCAAGATTCAACAGTATAAGTTCTTATACATAGTTTCGGAAAAAAAGTGGATATCAAAGTCAAAGTCAAAATCTGTTATTCATTAAAATTACAAGGATCACTTTGAAAAGTCAATTTTACTGGCTACTACTGAAAGGCAAGAAAACAAGGCTGGTTGTTTTGATCCTTTCAGAATACAGGTAATAAATAACGTCTAAATTGTAACATTTTAAACGAGTTGGCGCAATTTCAATCCGAAGCTTCTCTATCATCTTAATAATCCAATATTGTATAGTAGGTTTTTTTTATAAAGATTTTGTATAATTGCGTTTATAAATTTGTTAATTGTCAATTTTTGTGCATCACTTGGGAGTTTGTTATAAAAGCGAACACCTTGCCCTTTAAATGATTTACTAACTTTAAATGATTTACTAACTTTATATGACATACGGACGGACAGACAGACAGACTGACATAACGAATCCATAAGGGTTCCGTTTTTTGCCATTTGGCTACGGAACCCTAATAAAAAGCGAGCATATGGGCAAAAAAAGGCAAAATCCAACAAATAATCTTCGGGCCTTCAAATCAGTTGTTTCTTATATGTTTTTCTTCGGGCTTACCTCATAAAATAGCTGATTTCTTCAATGAAATTACTTAATTCGCCTTTTTATATTGTAACTATTGTAATAAAAAGTTAAACGATCATTAAAAAAATTAACCGGCCTTGCTTCCTACCTGATTATTTCCCGGCTTGGTGACGGAAGAACAGGCGGTAAAATGAACGTTTCAAAGTATTCATTAGTTTTTGGAAGAAATAAATTTTGTATTTTAGTCTTGATTTAATTTTCGAGTCATTAAATATTATTTAGTATTTGGATAAAGCACCTTGTAAAATATTTGTTTTAAATTACTTAAGAATTCACACGTTGGAGGCTCCATAGTAACCTGCTAGAAACCTCTCTGCGACTTTATGAATTGATTTTCTATCATTTTATATAATCATTATCTTATTTCTCTACACTGCTGGATAGCGTAATGATTTAATTATTTTATATTTCTTATTACTTTAGTACAATCTTGCAAAGGACCATGAATATAAGAGACGCTTATGAAACAAGTCCTGGGCTAATGAACAGCTATGTTTAATCTCACACCACTTACTTGAGATTGAACATTGTTAATACTGTTACTAAATGTAAAGTGAAGTCGCTCTTTTACAGGCTTACTAAGCGTCCTGACCTTATTTTAAATGTTCTGAGAATTAAGTCGAATCACCAAATTTTATGAAACATCGCACATTGTAGTTATCTTAGCTGTGCATATTTCTTCAGAAAATACTCCGGGAAGTGCACCTATTACAGAAAATACTATCATAAAAAAAAATCACTAAATATACTAGTATTCGCCTGCGGCCCCGCACGTGTAGTTGTCAATATAGTCTATGTGTCAATCCAGTTCATTAAATAAATAAATACATATTAACTTTAACATTTATAATAATAGTGTGATATTGAAGTCTTAGAACAAACATGTGACTGTGTTTGTGAACAATGAAAATAGGTTCCTTCAAAGCACTCTCTGTAATAGTAGGTAATATAAAATCACACTTATATTATAAATGTGAAAGTTTGGATGTTTGTTTATGTATTTGTTTGATTGTTACCCAATCACGTCGTAACGGTTCAACCAATATCAATGAAATTTGGTATATATGTAGATTATAACCTGGATACTACATAGCCTACTTTTTATCCCATAAATCAGTTCCCATAGCAGAAAAATAGGGTGTCAAGTCAAGTTGCAACAGCGAGTTTAGCTTTATTTCTTGGTCACCTACACATTTAGTAGTGTAACGCGTACGAAGTTGCGGGCAACAGATAGTATATAATAAACGAGGAGATAAAGCAGTGTCTAGGTTGGTGCATTCTGTGCTGAGGTTAGTTCGATTTACGAGGTCAGTTCTTATTGTGTGGGTATCTTTGGTTAAAATTGTAATACATATGAGGGTCCAAATTCAAATACCATTATGAAATTCAAAACAATTTTACTCCCGGCTTAACCGATTACTAGGGATTTAATCACCTGCTTTCGGTGAGGTTAACATTACATATAATTTAAAATTGTCTAGCAGGTTGTGTGAAAAATAGTTTTATTATGTGTTTTTAAGAGGCCTGCCTACAACCTCGATAGCCTTTATTAGGTCGTCTTTCCAAGTGGGAACCGACGCGTCCTACACCACGCTTTCCAGTGCAGACTTCTGAATTCTTCACTGACTTCTTCACTGAATAGTATTTTGTGTATTTTTTCACACCGTCACTTCTACAAAATATGCGAGCTATTTCATTATATTTTAATGGTAAAAATATTTTAATGAAAACCGATGACTTATCAATAATGTACTTACAATAAAACAACCTATCTATTGTACTTGAACGAAGCGAGTCGCCATCCTATGAACAAGTAAAACCTCTTTACGTAACTCCCCCTCCCCTTCCGCCCCGCTGTGCTCCTCACTAGTGTCACAGAATACAATTATATACTAACATACGGCGTTTTCACTAAACAATCCCAAAACATATTGTGATCAAATTATCTTCTTGAAAATTACTAGAGACATCCTCATACATCATCATCATACCATATGGCTGGTATGGTGATGATGTATGAGAATATATAGGACATCTACTGCTGAACTCTGTAACTCTATAGGCTTCCTTCATATATTTCCAGAGCGACTGATCTTATGCGTCCCGCACCCAACCTCTCCCAGCAACCTTTATCCATCTAATGAGTCTACCAGTAGACATCACACCTATCAGTTGAAGATAATAATAAGTCTGGTTCCTTTGAAAACAATTCACTCTTTAAAACAGTGTAAAAAATACAACTTTTCAAGGAGAAGCGTGTCGCTATCGGTAACCGATGTTTAAAGGAACCGGCCTCTGTACATCGCCAGACAAAATGGACACAACCGCTGTAGTGCCTAAGACAGGACTTCTCATGGATACCGCTCTGAACCCAGGGAGCTGTATGTCGGACAAATACCGGCTAAACCTCCACGGCATTCCTCCTCTCGCTTTATACCGGGCCCACGGGAACAAAGAACATTCTTCCGCGACCCCGGAGGTGTTAGTCCGCTCTTACGGGCCCCATCTTTCAGGGTTTAGCCCAGCTCTCTCGTTTGAGAGGTACACGGATATTCGTGCGCCGCCATTATTTCTACTAACTATATACAACAGTATATAGTTAGGCAGTATACTGCTATAGGGGATGGAGGTCGGCATACGCTCTCGCATGCGCCCTCCTCCTTCGCACCGGTCTGCTGCGGCAGGTCGGGAGAGTGATTTCCAATTCCCTGTCCCTTTCCACTGCCTTCTTCTGCTGCACTACTTTTTCGCCGAAGTGCCTACAGGTTGCCACGACAAGACTTGCCAACACCTTTATTACACCATCTTTTGAGCTTGACGTGTTTAAGAGAAATGTCTAGATTTTTCCTTAGCGACTAATAGCGGGTTCCTATATCCGTCGGTACCCAGCTACGATTCGTTTCTCCTTGAAAACCTGTCAAAAGTTTGACACTAGTTTGACACTTTTTCAAGGATATACGAGGCGTAGTCGGTTACCGACGGATATAGGAACCCGCCATAACTCAAATGACAATTGATAGCATTTGATAATTCTTGATGGTTCTTGATAGATAGTTGTAATTCTAAATCTATCACGTAGGTACCGTTTTATCGGTGTTATGTCCAAATATTAATTGAACCGAAACATTGTCGTTGGAAACACCGATAAAACGGTACGTGATAAATCGCGTATTTATAATGATGATTAAATAAATCACGAAAGTTTTCTAAGTAAAATAACATCTTATTATTATTATCCATCACCTGTTTTACTTAATCTCTCGTTAGAAGTGACACAAGCCTCGCCGTGTCCCACTAATGCACTCTTACGACCTCAGAACATACATTTTCATTGATAATAGCTTAGAAGGTTTCTTGGTTTATTCATTTCACGCGTTTTAGAGTCATATGTCGAGAATTTCACAGAACATTAGGAAATTTGGATCAAATATAGATTTTATTTATTGCATTGATAAAAATAAGAAGCTTCTAACATGGACAAATGGTCTAAAGTAAATTTATTGAATGTCCTAATCTGTATACTTTTATATTTGTAAATCATGTGCCCCTAACTTATACGTAACACTACAATGTATTCTACCGTGTTTTAGCAAATAAATTGATTTCATTTCCATCTGAATGTTTAAGATTGACAAAAAACATTGTAACCTCAAAGGTGGGTTTGGTGCCCTCATTATTTCAACAACAGCTTTTAAGACCTTTACATTAATTTATGCAAATAAACATCTTGCGGTTTGAATTCTCCAGAAAATTTGCTGTGAATGCTGTACGTAACTTCTTTGTACAAATTTAGAATAGCGGGAAACTCCTGTGTTGAATCCCAGCTGAAAGAGCTGGAAAGTACATCACCAGCCAGACCGACAGAGGCAGAACTAACACAGCCAAGGCAACTTATGCAGTTATGGGAGTATTCATCTTATACCTGACATTTAAGCGAAGAAGTAAACTTTCATGTGATTAATTTTTTTAATACAATACATATTTTTAGTCCCGGTAAACTCTTTCCATAAGTACAATGTTTAAGTTATTTAGTAAATTATACAACATCATGTGAATATATCATATAAATTGACAAATATTTTGTAATATAGCCAACCAGTTCTGACATGCAGAACCTCGGGTATTCATTACTCCAGTTAACTCTTTGTGCACTACCACCTGCTATTGGGCTATATAATATAAAAAGTGGCTACTTTAGACCCCCCGGCTTATGTCTTTGAAAGGAACAGAAGAAATAATCTCTAACCCATACAAAGTAATATGAAATGTAATACAAATGCCAGTATGTCCCCAATCTACAAGGCAACATAATGCGTTCAACTTTATTACAAGTGACAATAGAACGCGCGATATCACCAAAGTTTTCTGACTAGGCCTAGCCTAACCACCGCCTAACTTTTATATAAAGATGTATTGCGTCTTGGGAATAAAATTTTGGGCACAAGCTAATTTTACTAATACAGCTTGACTAGTTATAACGACTTCTAACTAGTTTGTTAGTGTGTACAGAGCCTTCGTAGAGTTCGCTCGACGAAAGGAATCCCTTGGACTGAGCGATAAGGCCTATGCAAAAGGATCGAAAACAACAAACTGCTCGTTGAAATGCTCGCGTAGATGTGCCGACGTGACTCATATTCTTTAATATATATACACAAATTGATTGTATGCCTCAAATTGATGGACGCAGGGCAGTGCATCGCAGCCATCGCAGGGCACGTTTTTAAGACGCGTGACTTACGAGCTTTGCTATAGAGTCTATAGCAAAGCATTGTCTCGTAAGTCAGGTCGTCAGCCTACCTGATGTTTAGTGGTAACCATCGTCATCGTCATATTAAAGGCGATGGTTATCACTGAACATCAGGTGGGCTATATGCTTGTTCCGTATCCAGGTAGAATAAAAAAAACGATTACATACAAAAGCTTACAAATAGGACACGTACAAAGGCTTTTGTACTTTTATTTATTAGGTATTGAAGGAAAATGTGATAATTTTGTATAAGTATTTGTAATTTGTTATGATTTCGAAGTAGTTTCCAAGTAGTCATCAAAACTACTTCGACAAAGCGTACTTTGACCGTGCAGTATTAGGAAAAATAAGTGTTATGTGGAAATTGTAACGAGATGGCGTGATGGTAATCTACTACCTTTGATCGTGACAAAAACGAAGTTTATGAGCTTTTCAATAAATAAAAGTGGGCAACCAAAGCAACCGCTTCAGTTGAAAATGCATCAAGCCTCTTGCAATCAGTCCATTTCCTGCGCATGCATTAGTCTCAACCCAACCGAAACCATAAAATACTTAGGCGTCACACTAGATAATAACCTGACGTGGTCGCAACACATAAATGGACTGTCAGGGCGTACCAGAAAACTCATTTATATATTTAAGCAATTGCGACACGTCCTTAACTTTGACTCCTTAGTTAAAGTATACTATGCTTTAGCCCAATCTCTACTGACTTATTGTGTTGCAGCATGGGGCACCGCTTGGAAAACTCACCTCATACAACTAGAACGATCACAAAGAGCTCTCCTTAAAGTGATGGTATTTAAGCCAAGATGGTATTGCACGGAAGAGCTATTACAAGATGTGCTCTGTTCTAACTGTAAGACAATTATTTCTAAAAGCGGCTATAACTCGTCAACATAAACAAATTGATATGGATATTCTAGAGCTTTGCAATACAAAACGAAGAAAGGATAATATATTTTAGGTCCCTAAAACACGCACGAAGTTTGCAAATAAATCTCTTTTGAATATAGGGCCTTTAATTTATAATCGAATAAGTAAAAATGAGACAATTGTGAACAATACGGCAAACAAACTAAAATGGACAATTAATAACTATCTCAACAGGCTAAATTATAAAGACACAGAAAAACTTATAGATACGACTAACATATAACGTATATAAATAAGATAGCAGCGAATGTAATATTATAAGTAATATTAAATTGCAATTATAAGACCTTATTATAGTAAGTTGGTATGAAAAATAT
Source organism: Philereme vetulata (assembly GCA_918857605.2). Classification (NCBI taxonomy): domain Eukaryota; kingdom Metazoa; phylum Arthropoda; class Insecta; order Lepidoptera; family Geometridae; genus Philereme; species Philereme vetulata. Next base: position 6,168,833 of record OU975423.1, on the reverse strand, counting down.
CATAACTACTTGCTCCGTACACTCAAATCACACCTCTTACATGCTGGACCTTACACATTCATTAATTTCATCGTTATTATAACCTTAGTACTTTAATTCTAGCTTCTAATTTAAATTATAATTTATGTACATAGCCAATCAAAGTGGGTCAATTACTATTTTTGTTTGACGTGAGTCCGAAGCGAATCACTGTAATCCTCACAACACAGGCTCGCTAGAGACCTAGTGTGAGAAACAGAGCTACGTCAGGTACTGTACTCAAATAAAATAGCCTTACATGCCATATCAAATTGTTATCTGGACATTGTAACTGTTTTTAATTTAAGCTAACATTTTATGTAACCTATATACCTACTAGTACCAAACAATTTTAAGAACTAAATAAATTATTCTTAGTCTTATGAAAAAAAATATAGATAATAAATTGGAAATGGAATACAAGCAGCCGCTTCTTGTTTTATCTTGAAATATAATGAAAAATAAAACATTTTCTGTGACGCTCAAAATTATATCATCGTTCTAAAGCGACCGCCCCACAACGCCGCTGTTATCGGCCCTGCTAGGGTTGACCACACTTTATATCAGTTATTTTGTACGTAAGTTTTTGACCATAAGAAAAACGAAACCCCTTTATTTTAGGTTAGACCCCAAATTTTTATTTTGACCTTTTCTTCAAATAAATATTGAATCTCGCTTTAATTTCATTATTTTCGCAATATTTTTTATAGCTCGAATTGAATTTAATGCTAAAATCATTGAATCTACGCGTCCCTATCCACATCGAAAACAAAGGTCAAAACTATTACCCCTGTGTAGTGTTCAAAAGTTTTGAAACAATAATACCTACGGGCAAAATGGACGCAATTATTGTGTTCCTAAAAAGTTGGCTACGAAAATAGGCAACTACAGTTAGTGGTTGATTCTGGCATCCGGTAACCCTAGGGCCCAAGAAAATTCTAAAGTAATAATATTTGAGTTCAGCATAAAGTGCAGTTTCACGCTATCGCTGGCTGTCTTCCAGATATATTTATCGGAGACTTCTTTATTTCGCTGGATTTCGAGATGGTGAACATATTTTCTCTATGTTCACAGCATAGATGACTGGAATCGAGTATGGGAAGGATTTGTACTGTTTTTTACGGCCAATTCCTGTAATTAAACGGTGAAGCCCTGTCAATCCAACGTTTCACGTAACTGAAAATGATGCTACCTGTAGAGTTCGTGTTGAGACCTATAAGTTTTGAAAAACAATACTCATTATTCTGTATTAATCTATATGCCTTGATTACTAATTCACTCGTTCTTTTCATTTCCTACATTTTAGAAGCGATTGTAAAATCTGACATCTCAAAATTGGTGTTTCTCTACGTCATCGAATCAGAAACCCGATTCGTAGACGAACCAAAGTTACCTTCATAACACAAAGGATTAACAAGCGGAAGGCAGAGCACATAGCACGAAGAACTGATGGTCTCTTGCTTAAACCTAGTTAAAATTGCAAACCTATATTGACCGAAAGTTGAGTGAAGTTAAATGACGAGATGTAACGTACGAATAGTGCTTAGTCTCTGTCTGTCGTAGATTATAAATGAACATGACATATTAATAATGGTAGTGGAAGTTTAAATTAATAATTACACATCAACTTCGGCTAAAGTTAGGAAATCTCGCGGATATAAGGTATTCAACTAATAGATAAATTCAAACTTACTGGATCCTCTTCCCGAGTCTTAGTATAACTCCCATTATCATTATCACATTAAATCATCTGGAACAGATGATCTGAATGTTATTGCTCTGTACACAAGACGCAACATTTTAATTAAAATCACTCCCAAACAATTTCCAACCTTAAGCTTTCCGCTATTAGGTTCCATTTATGATTAATATCAATACCTCTGTAGGCTGTTTAGATCGTTGAGAGGCTGTTAGTGAAATTTCATTACGTTTCAGTTATCGGAACACTAGACGATTCCATCACGGGCTAATGGTCGTGTTTATTAGGATTGTGAAAACCAAACGCGAGTAATAATTTATTGATATTGCATGATTAGTTGTAACGGTGAGAATTAAAACAAGATAATAAAGTAAATAATTAATGAACAGATTATAGAGATAGTCTATCTACCAATTGAAGGTAATTAAAACTGCGCAAGTGGTTAGTTTGGTTATAAATTGCAGTATTAGGTGGGTGAAGAGCTAACTATTATATTGCCTAGGTCTATAGACTATATATTTAGATTGAGTAGGCTTGCCCAGCACAAATACCTCTCAACTACTCATTACTTTGTCATTAACATCTAATCATTAAGAAAATCATTACTCTCTTTAAACTGTTTCAGTACGGTATTGAAGTAAAAAGTACTTAACACTCTTCGTCGATCGTTTTTTAATAGTTCTTGTAATAACTAGAGTCCATCTGAACCCACCGTTGGTTATAGTTACCTCCTCTTTATTACGCCATTCTCTTCAGTTAACGTTGAAGATGCCATAAGACCATCGCGCGGGTGGTTTGTCTCTTGAACCACGAGCATTTTTTGGCCGCCATTCTGTTATCGCCTTCCTCCTACACCCGTCATGCATTCTAGCCAATATATTCATACTAAATAATGAACTCCAAAGATACTTCGTCTTTCTGTATATTTCTTACGTTTTCACGACTAAACGGCTGAAACAATTTCGAAGATAAACTTGATGAAATTTGAGTTTGAGTTTGATGAAATTTGGTATATAGATAGATTGAGACCTGGATTGAGACAAAGATTATTTTCATTATCCAACCACGCGTGCAAAGCCGCGGGCGGAACCTTGTAGCTTATATAATGCCCGATATAGCTGCAACACTAAATACAACAAAACAATAAAATAGTCATACAAAAGTAGTATCAGAACAACTTTGAAGCGTGAAACAAATAGTCATTAGGTTGAAAGTTCACGAGCACATTTTTACATGTTTCTAAATTTTATTGTACCCGCAAATAATTTCGGTTTTACATCGATCATAAAACATATTTATTCATGACGCAGCGAATAATAAAACTCACGTTTTTCGAATAAAAGCAGATGAAGAAATAAAAGTCAACCTTGTACTGTTCACAATAATATACATTTTTATGAATCTTAATGCAACATTATAACTTGGGTTTATATTTCTTTGAAAATCATCCTCTTTTCCTGATAAATTAAAGCCTCTATATTAGATTAAGACTTTTGTTTCATAAAAAATAAATACCAAAAGTTTCGAATATTTTCGAAATATGGTTTTTGAATATTTTTATTATATATAGATATAATATAAGAGAATATTTAAATTATCCCAATACTTATACTTAAAACGAAGTCAAATGTCTCTGTCTCTGCTTTGCGCAGTATCTTGAACTGCTTTTATTCGGTGACTTTTTAAAGCAAATTAAGTGTCCTGTCCCGGTAATGCGACTGCGATAAACATCTGGTAGATTAACGCGTTCCCTGTCCGCGATCCTAGTGATTAGAGCCTCGTCTCAGGTTTTAATGGCAACCTAATAACTCTTTTTTATAACAAGCGTATCACTTATACTGCAAAATAAGCTTTTAATCGTGCTGATTTAAAGTCAAAATACAAACAGCTCGCGTTAATAATATTCATGAGAAGTAAACATTACAAACTAGTAAGATCGATTTTATCGGAGCCATTGTTCACACATGCTGCTCTATTGAAACTTTCAAAGATTCATCCACCAGAAGATAAAACAGTCGACAAACTGCTAACATTATACCGGGAACAAAAAACTTTGCTTCAAGTTGGGTACAACATGCAGCGACTTACGATACCGCGACACAATCCAGTTTGCAAGTTTATTTCAACCGATTTTATATTCCGCACATAAAGCAGCGGCTCGGAAAGTGGGTACGTATAAGTACTTGAATAAGTGGGTACAGCTATTTACATAATTGTTGCGAGGGGAGGTATGTGAGACTGCCTTTTACAGACACAGTTTAGGACAGTTCTTATTCCCGGAAATAATATACTCGTAAACTATCGAAACAGTTTCTATGGAATCATTCTGAAAGCGATGATACAGGGGGTGCTGAAAATTATACTTTATAATTTACAATTGATTTCACTTCAACGCTAATGGTGCATTGAGATTCAGAGTGAGTGTAAGTTTAGTCTAATTTGACTCAGGAACACCAATAGCAAAATATTGTACACTCCAAGTAACATTTGCGTTCGGCGACTTCTCATTTTTAGGACTCACGTTGGCGAATGCTTTGCAACGCTACGTAGAGCGAGGGTTATCGCTTAAGAGCACCAGTTCTACCGTCTATAGAATGTATCAATAGCTTAGTAACAATACTGTCCATAGTTAATTTGAATGGCATGGTTGGCCCTTTTCACGACTCGATGCGTAAAATACCGCTACTTGACGTACTTGACATAGAAATTGTCACTAGTCGCTACAAAACACGGAATACTTAGTACTGGTGAGAAGTTCGAAAGAGGCTAACCAAATTCTAAAATAAGTTATGACTAATGGTTCTTCTGGAATAGCACTTCTGTGCCTAGTGCGCTCTATGGCACGACCGACGCGCTTGAGTCCGCAGCGAGGCGCGGTCGTTCGCCGCAGCCGTGCGCGATCATCGCTAAATTATGACGATTTAGTGCAGAAAGCCTTAATTTTTTAGCACTAAAGCAAAAGATTATTGTAAAAGAAGCCAATTTCTTACGCACAAGCTCTTGTATATTTTACGACAAGCGAACAGCCGTAAATTACGAAAACAGTTATTTGTTTTTTTTTTTAAACTTAATATATCTTCGTTTGACCACAATCTCACCTGATGGTAAGCGATGATGTGGTCTAAGATGAAGCACGAAGATCTAGAAAAAACCTATTCACTCTTACCTTAAAGAGGCCCGGATTGTATTCTTTAGGAAAAACAGACGACGGCAAAGCGTTCCATACCTCAGATGTACACATCAAGAACGTAGAATCAAAACGGTGTGTGCGAATGGGTGGTATATAAACTAGGTACGGATGGTACTGAGCCGTCCGCCTGCTTGTCCTTTGATGGAAAGGAGATGGCGGAATCAGATCGTAAAGTTCCTGGGCACATTTCCCGAAATGTATTCTGTAAAAGATCGATAGGCTTGCAACTTTACGGCGGTGTTCGGGACTTTGAGACTTACTAATCTACCCTTACCTATTTTTGCCATTGAGTAGTATACTTGCATTGTTATGTTCTGGTTCTAAGGGTATGGGTGCCGGTGAAATTACAGACACATGAGACTTTTAATTTGCATGTATCAGCGTATCTGTCAATGGCACGTAGGACAAGTCTTAGATAGTAGTAACTAAATGTAGTTGTTATAAGTGCAGGAAACCACTTACCATGATGTGGGCCGTTGACTTGATCATTCACCTCGTTATGTAAAGAAAAACTTTATAATCATACCAGCAAGAACATTTTAAAGTATTTACTAGAAACGCGACCGTAGTTACTGTTCTTTCTGTCTGCATCTCTTTCTTTATTTACCTATATTTCAAAGCTTGATAACAAAACTGCGGTAATAAATAGCGAGAGTGCCATAAAGCGTTCTAATACGAGTTAAAATGCAGGTAGCGTCTGCCACGGCAGCACGTTGTCTGAAAGTGCACAAATTGTGGTTACACCCAAGTGTAGCTGCTATGACAATATTGCTATGAAAGGTGCACACGATGGATTTATAAAACTATAAAACATTCCAATTTGTTAGGTATATTTTGTACCAGTGAGGATACGCAGGCAAGATGCTATGCCTGGTGCTTTATATCAGAAAATCTATTTTTAACATAATATTCTTTATTGTACACAAATAGAAAACAGACAAAAAAGCTTGCGAAATGGGCATGTACAAAGGCGAGCTTGACCCTAATAATCCGCAAACTTAAGAATGGGCTATACCAACCAGTGAGGAATGTCAAGCTGTGGATGATGATAATGTTGAAATAAGATTTTAACATGCCTCTTGAGAAACAGAAGCGCTTAGTTTTTAAATCGCATTCTTCTATAATTCTTTTTTATTTATTCAATACAAAATCAACTGATCTTGGTATCAATAATAACAAACTCTTATAGCTAATGCTTATTGCCAATAACAGATTCTTATTGATCGAACGAAGCGAGATCTTTAAATCAACTTTGGCAAATCGGCGTTGTATGTACCTATGTATGTATGTATATAATAGGTTGGGGAAAAAGTCTTTTCGCATTATAGTATTTATGAACTTGTAATAAAATCTCTTTGGCTATACTATTTGTATCGGGCTGGTTTTCGTATCATTCAAAGTTTAAATATTAAAGAAGATAATTCCAAATTCTAAGATAGTTAAATTAGAAAACTGTGTGATTTTTATTTGTTTTTCGTACTGTAAAGATGAATAAATGAATAATAATAAATAAATAAATAATTAATCTAATGAAGAAATTCGATACATTTTAAAATTTGACTACAAAAAAGGTAAAAATGCAACGCAAGCCGCGAAAAAAATTTGCGATGTTTATATACCTAATGCAGTGTCTGTGAGAGTAGCACAAATTTGGTTTAAGCGTTTTCAATCCGGAAATTTTGATGTCAAAGATGCACGTCGCTCTGGTCGCCCTATTACAGATAAAATTGATGCCATTTTTGAAAAAGTGAAGCAATATCGGCATATCAGTAATTACGACGTAGCTGAAGAACTGAGAATTGACCACAAAACAGTTTTGGCGCATTTGAATTAAACTGCGTACACAAAAAAGCTCGATATTTGGGTACACCACGAGCTCAATGAAAGAAACCTAATGTACCGTGTACTCATTTGTGATTCTTTATTACGACGTAATGAAACCGAAACATTTTTGAAGAAGTTGATAACTAGTGATGAAAAGTGGATCACGTACGACAAGAACGTGCAAAAAAGGTCGTGGTCAAAGGCCGGTCAGGCTTCACAGACTGTGGCGAAACCCGGGTTAACTCGCAACAAGGTGATGCTGTGTGTGTGGTGGGATTGGAAGGACATTATTCATTATGAGCTGTTACCACCAGGCAGGACCATCGATTCTGAACTCTACTGCGAACAACTGATGAAATTAAAGCAAGAAGATGAGAGAAAGCGGCCGGAATTAATCAACAGAAGAGGTGTAGTTTTTCATCATGATAACGCTAGACCTTAAACATCTTTAGCCACTCAGCAAAAATTAAGAGAGTTTGTCTGGGATGTGATAATGCATCCGCCCTATAGTCCTGACCTTGCACCTTCAGATTTTCACCTGTTTCGGTCTCTTCAGAATTCTTTAGGCAGTGTCAGGTTAACATCACGAGAGGACTGCCAAAACTACTTGTCGCGGTATTTTGATCAGAAGCCCCAAAATTTCTATAGCAATGGGATCATGTCCCACCTACAACATGGCAAAAAGTTATTGAACAAAATGGTACCTACCTACTTTAGTTAAATGTAAATAAACGATATTAAAAAATGTTTAGAATTTTTTTAAAAAATGCGAAGAAACTTTTTCCCCAACCTAATATGTTTGTCCGAGGATAACTTTCGAAGCGTTGATTCGATCATCGTGAAATTTAATAGATATATAGGTAGTGATGGCACAATTTTGTTGTGACTAAATGAGCTAAAATATTGGGAATTGTTAAGATATTGGGGTTCAAGAGGAGTAAAAAAAATTAAAATGAGGGTAACTGGTCAAGTGAGACGTCAAGTGAAAGATATTCATTAGTACATTTAGACTCCGTTTTTATTTTTCGTAAATTCTTTATAGTTATTTAGTTATTAGCCATAATAAAAATTAAATTTAGACATAATTCACAGGGTACACCAGTGACCCCACAGTACTGTTATTTAGTATACGTGTAGCTAAAGTGACATAAACATAGGCAAAAGTCTGAAATCCAGAATAACTGCAATTTGTACCCCAAAAAAGGATAACCAAACGTTGGTACGTACAACAAATGGTACGTATGGTACATGAACTACCGTTACCTGTAATTTAAATGAAACTGTGGGTCAAGTGTGTTGGTTATTTATTTTGTGTACACTGTTTTGATAGTCAAAGATTACAAATAATATTTTTTTGTTTTAATCGGAGACTCGTGAGATCTCAGTTCGGGGCGAACCACTTGTATTATAGGTTCACCTTTTGGGAAATTAATCACAAATAGAGATTTATTAAAAGAGAAATAAAATAAATTGTATTTGTTAAAGTGCAGCGCAATCATACACATCCCCTTACAAATGCACATTGCACACCTCCTGCTTACTCACGTTCGGCGCAGCATGAAATACGATTACCGAGTCAACTTATGTAAATGTACTACATAACTAATATTTAAGCGCAGCTACAAGCAAAACTGACGGTTTAATGCACCTCTATGTAAATACTGAGTGCACGGTTTTTGATCGTAGAATTTCTCCTTTACTTTTTAAAGTGCTTTGTAAGGTTATTTTAATTATGTATTATTTGTCAATTTGAAATATGTATTAGTGGGTACGATAAGACACACTCTCCCATTTTTACTTAGTAGCATTAAAAATTGCGCGTTTTATTATTATTATTATTATAAATACGGTATTTATCACGTATCATTATATCGGTGTCTCGACCGACAATGTTTCGGTTCAAGTCGTGAACTGTCGTCAGGGTGAGTGCGATCCTCGCCTCGCACTACGCGCCGCAGCCCTCTGCGCGCGAGTAGAGATCCAATAAATGGTACATGATAAATCCCGTATTTATAATAATGACACTCTGCCATGTTATTTTTATTCATATATATGCTATGTTAGTACATTCATTTTTATGGTTTTATGTCTTTTGTGTGTTATTGTAGATCGTACTTTTGGTGTTATCAAAAATAAATGTAAGTATTTAAATTTGATGTGACTTAAAGCCAATACACCAAATTAGACTTGCCATATTGTAAATTACATGGAGATAGAAAAGAGATATGGCCCATCTGATAGTAAGTGGTAAACATCTCCTTTAACAAAGAATTGCCTCGTAGGTCCCGCACCTTAGAAACGTGCCCTACGATGCACTGCCTTGAGTACATCAACTTGAGGCATACAAGTATACAGCCTGTACCTGTAATTATACCGACAACCATACATTTCAAACCGAAACACTACAGTGCTGCTTGGCGGCAGAAATAAGTATAATGGTAGTACTTCCCCGGGCGAGCGCTTTCACAAAAGACTACTATTTGAAATGCCTCTGATTCGAGTCGTCAGGAGTAGATGTAAAAAAATCATAGTCTCTCAAAAACTCTGAATTCTTCCATGTATTAATTTTTCAATTTGGTAATAAAGTCTAGGCTTAACATTAATAAAATAAGATAAGAAATAAGAAGAATAAGAAAGATCGTTAAACATTTTCTTTGAGTCCTCGTACAATATTGAGAAAAGGCTAAAACTACAAACGAGAAACGTGTTACATGCTCCCGTTTCCAAATCTGGGTTTCTATTCATCAGAAATTCATTCCAAAAAGGCGTTTTTCCGCGCTCATTTTGCTCAAAACCGCTCAAACGCTCACTGCGGTGGCGCACAAGGAATTATACCATCTACTTACATCCTACAAAATGTGGTACAAGTTTCACTCTTACAACGGTATGAATCTATTTATCGAGCGAAAACTTAACGTAAAAAAACCTCTATAAATTTATTTACATTTTTAACCTTCATTGCTACATGAATCTTAATCCGAGCCATATTGGATTTAAAGGAATCGATTCAAAGTTCATTTTACATTTACCGTAATTATGGAGTGAAAGCTAAGGTCGGCGCACAATATCCGTAAAACTTAAGCCACGGCCAAACTAGCGTTACCGGATAAAATTCAAAGTATAATCAAAATTCAATACTATAACAATACATAAAATGTTACATTTTGCATCGGTATTACGTAGATTATGGTTTTATGTGATAAATTGTCAATTAGCACCAAACAGCAAAGATGCGATCGTAATCAAACGATAAACTAATACAAAAAGTAAGAAATAGTATATTGCTTAACAAGGGCCGTTAGCAATTAATTACACCCGTCATATTTAGACGTACTAGTAAGCAAGGACGCTAAAAACTTCGACTGTGCAATTGATTGCATACACCCGAGAATTATATAAGTTTTCATCACAAATACGATGTTAGAATAAACAACAATACGAAGTCGACAATACGAAGTTTTTTTATGTTATTTGTGGGGAAACAGGCTTACGGCTCACCTGATGGTAAGCGTTCACAGTCGCTTTTTGACACCGGCAATACCTGGGGTATTGTCGATGCGTTACCTATCCTATCAAAACCCTTTAACATTTCTCTTGAAGCGTGCCATGTCGTAGCCTAACGGTCAAGTTTAAAGTCTTAAAAGAACATAACAGAGTGTTGCTAATAAGAAAATTTGAGTCCTTTTTGAGACTATTATTAAAATAACTACGACAGATGACAAACCACAGCGTGCTAATTCTATTGTATTGTAAAAGACTCGGTAATACGTTAGTGTATTGTTATGCTCTGTATAATTACCACTGTTACCTTGTGGGATGCATTAAACGATTGAGTATTAACTTAATCCTGCTTTTTCACAGTCGGTGTGGCTTTACCTTTATTGTTTGTTATTTACAAACATTACGCGAACACGTTTAGAAAGGAATTGCGATTTAACGCACTGAAAGGGAAAATTGTGTCGGGAATTTGTAGGAATAGTTTACTTTTTTCGATCGCCGATTACGATCGCATAAAAAGGCTTTGATATTATTAGAAACACACGTAAATTCGTCTTTTTAAAATCTACAAATTATGGCACGTTTCTCAGGTGCGTGACCTGCGAGGCAATACCTTGTTATAGGCGATGGTTACCACTTAACATCAGGTGGACCATAGGCTGGTTCCATTTGGTGGTATAACATTTTTTTTTATTGGATCGTTTATTATTATTTTGGGGAATACTATTTGGTGGAGAAAACAAATTATTTCAATAATACTCAGAACATTTTAGCTACATAACTTATATGAGTTTATTTAGTTTTATTATGTAATTCATCTATATAATAATTATTATAAAAAATACAATAAAATAAAATATACGATAAAAAGTATGTTCGTTTAAGCTAGCGACCAACCCTAATGTCTCTAGTGTCAAATATATAAATAAAAATAGATTTTTAGTGTGTGATTAATAATATGCTTTCTTTTTTTTCTGTTTATTTTCTGTAAGGCACGATCAGACTCGCCCCGAACTGAGATCTCGCGAGTCCCACAAAAAACAAAAAAAATATTCATAATCTTCGACTGTTAAAATAGTGCCACGAAATGACAACTAAATTACTTGACCTACAGATTCATTCAAATTATAAGTAACGGGAGTTCATGTGAGTTGGTTATTCTTTTTAGGTTTAGAAATTGCATTTCTGGGTTGAAGACCTTTTCCTTTATTTGAGTCACTAAAGCTACACGAATATCAAATTTCAGCACTGTGGGATCACTGGTGTACCCTGTGAATTTCGTCAAAGTTCAGTTTTATTACAATAAAAACGAGGTAACGAAATTCAAATGTTATTAACCATAGCTAATTACTCAAAAACTACAAAGCATAAAACAAAAATAAAAACAGTATTTAAATCTACTAATAATGACCTTTCACTAGACGTTCCGTTTGATCTGATAAACTATTTTGTTTACTCCTCGTGATCCCTAATATCTCAACGAGCCCCCAACACTTTTAGCTCATTTAACCACACAATAGCGTACCGTCACTATCTACCTATATACCAAATTTCACGATGATCTGATTAACGGTTCGTAAGTTATTCTCGGACAAACAAACATACATACAACGCCGATTTGTCCAAATTAATTTGGAGATCTTGCTTCGTTTGATCAATTAAAGTTTTTCTATTTTAAAAGCCTACCGAGATATCCCTTTTCATCTTATTTTGACGACGTCTATGGCGCGGGGTCTAGTGGCTGTGACGCGTTCGATTCCCGCTATATTCCGATATTTGTTTTAGGTCTGGGTGTTTATATATATATATGTACATATATATATATATATATTATAAGTATGTCTAAAAGACAAGTATTCTATCAGTTATCTAGTACCCATAGTAGTTACCCATAGCTTTGCTTAGTTTGGGGCTAGATAGCGAAGCGTAAAATGTCCAGCATTATTTATTCATTCATTAGTTTACGTTCAATAAGCTGATTTTTCTATCACTTATGTTAGCCTTCACGGACTAATAAAACGCGTCGGCTATTCAACTGAATATATTTTGTCGCTTTCACTTCACACTAGTTCACTGCACGACGGCTAAACGAAGACTGAACAAAATATTCACCATGTCAAACTCATCGCCTTCTAGTGTAAAACAGTTTCTGACACATTAGACCGACAACGACTTCGTTGTCGGTCGTTTCCGGTCGACAAAAACTTCATACCGTTTTACACAGGAAGTGTTACATTTTAATTTATTTACCAACGTTGTCTTATTAATCCGGAAATAGTTTAATATTACAATTTAAATAAGACCAGATTAAACAATATTGAATTCGGACTAATTATACAAGTACTTATACATTTATTCTCTCTTCAATCAATCAACATACTTATTAATCTCACACTTAAGTGTCTAGAAGATATAAGATAAACGAACGTAAGCTTAAAACATCAATAAACATTTTTTCAATAAAGTTACTTAAAATGTGTTAAAAATTAAGCTTTATTGATATACAAAAATCTTGATTTTTAACACATTTTCTTAATGTAATTTAATTTAATACGTTTGTAGAAAAACTAACAGCTGTTATAACTTATACTAAAGACAGAGTGTTAACCAGATGGCCAATAAAACAGGTTTAAATGTTTAAACAACAATTTTATTATTTAAAGCATTTGCTTTTACAAAGCAATCTGGCATGGGGTAGTAAAAGCTAGCGTGACTGTTGGAATACCACTCGCGGTACATCGGAGATAGGATTACTCAGACTAAGGTTTTGCGGTACTCGCTACCGCAAAAAGTGACGTAAAAATCATAAAAACAACAAAGTTTGAGGAGACAAGGGCAGGTATTTATTGATGAAAAATAGTACTCGCGTTTTCAAAAATAGCTTATTTATTTTTCTTCACGTAGGTTTCTAAGATTAAGGAGTTGATTATTGGGAAATCATTGATAAACCTGTTTTGTGAGAAACGGTGCCTGAGATAGGATGAGACAACTAAGAGTATAATAAAGCGAAGAACATAACATTGCGGTGATTCGGGTAGCCCGTGGATCCCTCCATCGATGGTTTTCTTTTCCAACACCGTGTTATTAGATTTATAGAAAAAAAAATGTTTTTGTGTCATTTCATACATAATATTAATATCATTATTTTATATCAATATAAATGTAGCCTCATCTCACATATTTGTGGTTTAATCCTAATTTTGTGTAAAGCCTGAACGCGGATAGTAAAATACGAAATTCTAAAATACGCCGTTTCTATTTCAAACTGCAGCCAGATTAATCAGGCTTGAAAGCGTTTTACGCAATCAACTAAAACATAAAAAAATTATTTAAAAGCTCCGCCAGATAATAACTTTTTAAAGTAGTTTTCGAATCAACTTTTTATGACGAGCGAAAAAGTATGAAAAGAGGTTTTTCAAAACGATAATGCAATGCAAAACGATAATGCAATGCAAAACGATAATGCAATGCTATCGTTCAAGTGTCTACTTCTTTTCTCCTTTACGAGTTTTTGTGGCGCAAGAAATAGAAGGAGCGATTCTTATCATACAAATGTTTGAGTACTGCTTAATGTTTATAATGAACCATATTAATTTACTAGTTGACCCGCCCCGGATTTGCACGAATATTTATCATAATATAATCTAGTCTAGAGCACTCAAGGATAGTGTAAATTTTTTCAGTGAGTTAATTTTCAGAATCGGTATAAATAGAGAAGGTTATCTACATCATTACAAACATACAAACAATAACTTTACTATGGATTAGTATACATAGTTCTGGTGTTTTGGTTATTTTGCAACAGCTTTAGAAAAAAAACTAAAAATATTTCTAATGAAATACAACATGGTAACATCAATGTCGACCTCTCTTTGATCTAGTCATCCAATAACTCTTTTTACATAAGTTTAACTAAATCAATATATTTTAAATAGTTACCCATATTTATTTATATATATAACCATTTACCATAACCTTAGAAATCGTAAGAAAGTTCATAAGTTGTATGTTTATATGTATAGGTATTTAATATTATTTTAGTAAAGTATGTTTATAAAATTTATATTTACATTTAAACAAAACTCTACACACCTTTTATTTAACCACCTTCTTTATTTATTTATTTTTCTACGTAGCTGCTGCACTACCTATTGCTTCTGGTTTCAGCTGAAAATCAGCGTTGGGTGCTTAACATCCAACATTATGCTGAGCTAAACGCCATTTTGGTACGCAGACACGTGAGTCGAACTTGTTTTATTGGATTCAATTGTATCTACTGTTCCTTTAAATTATATCAGTGGCGGATTTACCAGCAGGCTGAGTAGGCTCGAGCCTAGGGCGGCAGATTTTGGGGGCGGCAAATTTTGGGGCATGACTTTTTTTTTTTTTACCTCATACAAATCAAAAAGATATTTCTATGACGGTTTTCTGATGTCTTACAGATAGAAGTCTGCAACAAATTTTGTCGATGACTTTTCTCTCTCACTTGTCATTGCACATTCCGAGTGTAGCAAACTTCCATATGCTAGAGTAAAAGAGCTAGTTCGATATAGCGAAATTGTAAAAAATATGCCCCTCTTCCCACTTAAAACCCATACATGCCAGTCTTACTACTGGTTGGAGGCTACGAACTGGATGGTTTGTAGGTATATAATTTATCGATTTTTATTCGAATATGATGAATAATTTAGTGAATAATTTTACCGATTTCAATCTTATGTATCGACTATTATGTGTTTCACATACACTAGTAGCTTCAGAAAATACGATTAGAATTAAAAAAAACTTGAACAGTAATAGCGAGATAGTCTTAAGTCAAAAAAATATTTTTTCCCCGAACGCGGTATTTTTTTAATGCTACAATTATCAATGACGTCAATGTTGCACGTGCACGTGGCGAACTTCATTCTCTATTCCAATAACCGTGTGGGTTACCCCGGTTACCCGAACAAATCGAGGCGAAAAACGAAAACAAAATCAGATCACCAAATGTTAATTATTGTGTAAATAGCATACATGATTGAGCTTCGATTATCTCAAAAATATACCGAAAAATTATTTTACGTGCAATTTCAACGAAATTGTTGCATTGTAAAAATAATGTATGATATGACAATTGTTGAGGCAAGGGCGGCAAAAACTATTCAGCCTATACCTTGAAAATTTGTAAATCCGCCACTGAATTATATCATGTGTCATTTTGTGTGTACTAAATAAATGATTATTCTATTCTATTCTATCTATAGTAAAGATATATGGCAGTTGCAGCAACTGCTCTCTTTTCAAACTGTCGCGATCACTCTACATATTTTTGTATTAAAACAGGTATTTGTCGGTTTTACGTCGAGATAACCAATAAAAAGGTAGATACGCGATAAATACCCGTTTTATAAAAAAAAACATGCCCTCTTTTGATTGTTTTATTTCATATGTCATGGTTTTAACTGCCATCAAGCCAAACCCTAGCATTTAATTTTTTTTTGTTTGTATTTAATCAATAAGGAGTGGGACACAAGTAGTTTAAAAATAATAATCTTAGATATTGCTATAAAAAATGATTGTTTTCCTTAACGTGATGAATCAGAGGGAAAGCAACGTAAGAAAAATAAATGAAACTAAGTAATTGACACAAAATAAAGAAACAACTTTTATTTGGGAGTTCGATGTATTCGAGAAAGAGGTCAGTCGGCGAATCTAAATCGGTTGGATGGTGTTCGGGAAAATTAAAAATATAAGTCTGCAATGAGTGTGTGTGTTACGAGTGAGGACATGTGGCACATAAACGTAGTATTTCACTATGGGCCTTTAAGAAGGTCCAAGGTAGCTCAGCGTGCTGTGGAGGGGTCTATGCTTAGAGTTTATTTAAGAGATCGAATCGGAAATGAGGAGAACAAAACACAGTATATACACTCAAAAACAAACTTATACGTATAAAACACATAAAAATGCATAAAAAAAATTAAACACAACATGATAGCAAAATATAGAAACCTTAACTTCTGGCTCAAATAATTACCTAGAGATACGTATTTATGAATAACTAGTTGTTGCTAGCGGCTTCGCACGCGTCGTTTGGCAATAAAAAGTAGCCTATGTGTTAATCCAGGTTATGATCTACGTACATACCAAATTTCATCGCAATCGGTTCAGCCGTTCCGGCGTGAAAGAGTAACCAACATCCATACATCCATACATACAAACTTTCGCGTTTATAATATTAGTAAAAAGAGTATCCCTCTTTTGATAAGACTGGAAGAATCTGGCATATCGCTTCCGCTTATGCCTACATTCTACTATCGCTTCCGCTACCGCCTTACCTCAGTCACACACTGTCCGCTCGCAAATGATTTATGCCCTGCCCCGACGTGAGTTATAGTCGCCGTATAGAACTTTCTTCGTTATTGCTCTATTGCCTCTGTTTCATTAACCGTCGTAATTTGGCTGCAGGTGAGTCGAGGGGCGCTTTGTAAGCTGGCTAAAGTAAAATAAACAGTTATTCGTTTAAAATTATTTAAATATATTTCTGTTTATAATTACAAGCCCTCAACCAGTCTAAACTACAAAGCCGCCAACCCGCCGACATAGCCCCGGCGGCACGTCAGCGGGTTGGCGGCTTTGGTGTGTAGACCGCTTAGCAGCGCGTAAACTGAAGATTAAACAAAATTTTAGAAAATGATCCTTATGATTAAAATAAATAAAGATTATTTGGTTGTGACGTAATGAAGTAGTAGGTCAATTTAAGGCTGGCTATAAACGATCAATTAACATGTAACATTTTAACCCACTTCGTATGCACGCAATAAAATACTGAATACTGAATTATTTTGCGCATTAATACGAGTTGCGCAATGTTTGACTGTTATGGGTTTATCTTGAAAATCGTGTAAGATATTATTCCATACTGTATTAAAATTTTGTCTATAGCCCGCCTAAGATATGTATATTTCTATTTGGATAAAAATGTAAGTCTGTAATGCTCAATTCAATTTGTCAAAATATAATGATTATTATTATATTCTTTGGTTTCGTTAAAAAAACTCTAGACTTTTCAAAATGAATATTCTAAAATTATGTTCAAAGCTACTTTAAATTGTACTAGTTTTCGAACGATTTGCGAAATTGGATGTAATGAGTAAATCGATAAGCTTTTTAAGTAAAGCGAGGCTGTAGTAGGGCTGTTCACTCGCGCGTACAATTATCTGGCACGTTCAACGCTTCTCCTTCTAAATAACACGTACTGATATTTATTTTTATTGTAAATAAAGTTTGATTAATATATATTTTGTTACACAAACTATTTTATGATTTTTTATATAATATTTTAACGAAAAAATGTTTTATATACGGTCTTCAGTTTCTTAATTTTAATAGCTAGTCTTAGTTGGTTGTGATTATGAGTAACTGAAACAGAAATTATTGAAAAAATGTTGCTTAAACTTAAAGAATTCAGAGCTCTATTATGTCCTATAAATGGTGATGAGAGTATGTTGTTTGCCTCCTTGCTGCTCTTCTTTGCTATTCCAATCGAAGTATACAAATACAATTCGTAAAATGAAGAATAAACAACCAAGGTTTCATTTTGGAATCTCTTTGAAAATAACAACTCAAACGTACGTGCTATGAGATATCCAGCATCGTCCGACAACCTGCAATATTTACTCTCAGTCGAAGTATCTAGAAGCTCCAGTTCGAGACAATATGAACTAAAATTTTAAATCGAGTTCCAAACGTGGCTATATTTTATCGCCTCTAGAAGTATTCACCTACTATCTTTAAATCGGTTATTCGTTGGAACTAATACATGAGAGGATTTGAGTATAAATAGTGGATGGTTTGAACGTTTTGCAGCTTCAGTTTAGGTGCTTTGCTATTTTAGAGTCTGTGAATATTTTGAACATAAGTTTTCCATTTTGTGAATATAAGCACTCTTGTATTATAATTATTGGAGGTAACTGAATATTAACAACTAGCTGACCAATCCGCAGCTTCCCATGCGTAGTTTTTCATTAAAAACATTACCCTCCTTTGCGCAGTTCGGTAAAAAGTAGCCTTTGTTACTCAGGGTGAATGTAGCTTTCCAATGGTGAAAGAACTTTTGAAATCGGACCAGTAGTTTTTGAGTTTATGCATTACAAACATACACACACAAATACAAAAATACAAATCTTTCCTCTTTATAATATTAGTATAGAAGTATAGATAAGAATGAGTCTGACTTGCGTCTTTGATATCGATATGTTTTTATTCACGATCGACCTGAACCATTTTTACTTTTGATTATCCGGAAAAAAACAGATGATAACACGCAACCCCGGTAACGAAAAATTGACAATTACTCGAAAAGTAATGACAGACCAAGAGTCTTATCCGTTCGACTGACTAGATCCGCTCTCGACATACAACACTAATCGTCATTGGATCGCAAGAAATGGAAGAAGATCGTCGCAAAAAATCACGCCATGAGATCATTATATTAATTAAACGATGGACAAACAGAAAAGATCACAATCACATGTATACTGAGATAGGAATATAATATAACTAAGTTAATATATCAAAACTTAAAACGATTCGCGGAACTACTTACCAAACAAAGTCCCGCAGTTTCCCGTAAATGAAATCACAAGTTGAATGCTCTAGAAGTCTTGGAAAAAGTTGAAAATAACTAGTTTTCTGGAGTTTTAAAGAACTAACCGGAAATAAAGCATCGCGCGAAACGGCTATTCCACCAACGTTTCTTCCACAGAGTAATGAGATGAAGAAGACAGCGAAGAAACAAAAATAAAGGAAATGTCTTACTTACCTACTGGATGAACAAATTTGTTAAACGTTTCTATATGAATATGTATGCAGATGAAGCGGAATGTTTTTTTTAATTATATCTAAACCATTAGTACTTTATTAAAATAAACAAATGACATCCATAAGATGACCGAACCTGGTATCAGAAACTATAAATGGGTTCCCTTGCACCTAGGAGAAATATTTGCAGATAAACATTTGTCTTACTGGAAGAATCGCATCCGCCACCTTTTGCATCTTATTCAACTTAACGCACACTTTGCCATTTAGGTTGTCCGAATTTCAAAGTCAGACCGAAATAAAAAAAAAAAAATATTATGGAAAGTTCATAAAATGTAACTGGTGTGCTTGTAATATAAAAAATGATGAGAAAAAGCAGAAAAATAACATAAAAACACTTGATATGTTCTACAATTCGTTTGGATTGTTACGTGTATATGCTCACCGAAGTCCTGATAGCCCGTCGATTCCTCGCAGTCACACTCCAGTTAATTACTAATTAGTTTGCGATCCGAATTCCTGAAGCCATACAAGTTTAATCGGATTGGGAATCTTCTGCAGGTGAACTTGGCTGCGGTTTCTCAACTAGATCTCAGGTACTGTGAAGGATTTTGAAACTTCAAAGCTAGCGGAGATTTCTAAAGCTAGATTTCCAGAGTGCTCTATTTTGTTAGTGTCTATTTTCATTAGAGTCATGAAGTTACGATATAGAATTTGTTTTAAGTTTTGCAGCAATCATAATTGTTATGACCAATTTATAGTAGGCTAAGGTTTGATAGTGAGCATTGAACCATAGTTCATTATATTTCATCATTTCTTCTTGGATTAGATTTTTCCGAGGAGGATGTATTAAATGTCAATAATATAAAATGTCATTTAAATACATACAAGGCTCTGACTTTGATTAATAATTAATGAAATATATAGTTAATAAGCAAACTATAACTAAGAAAAATAATTAAATACGCATCGACGCGTGTCGAATTATATTATACCTAGAACAAACTTCGAAAGATCTATCTACATACAGTGTTTAATGTAAAAATCTTTAAATCTGGTTACATTCATTCAACTAGTAGTATTGATTTAACAACCCGTTTTTATTAATAACAGTCAAATTAGGGTGGATAAGAAAAAACCAGATTTGAAGTTAGTGATTAAGCAAAATTGTTCTCTCGCTGTTTCTTTTCATAATTTTTTATGTTAAAGTGTAGTTTTAACATGTTTGGTCCTTCGAATCGGATTGTGAAAGTGTAATAAGTGCTAAAAACAATAGTGTATAAGGCTAAGTGCTAATTACTGCGAGTTGGTAAGATTAGACAGTAAATATTAACTTTGATTTCGTGCACCGTTGAGGTTATAAACCTTTATAAACTATTTCACAAACTTGGACATTAAAACAGTGCGTAATTAATTTTGGACTAATGATACCTGGACTATAGTAATTGCTAATAATATTTAGAAAATGATTTGGACTAATACAATTTCGTAACGTGAACATTTGTGATTAAAACTTTGGTTATTTAAAACTGCTTATTTATAGACTATTTCGCCAGATATAGATAACTAGTGATTTAACTTTACGTTAATTAAACTCAAGTATATACGGGAAAGTGGACAATGAACTTATTTTGCAGTGAATTCGGGTCATAAACGTAAACAATGGCTCAACTTTGTGTATAAAGTAATACTAAAAAGACGTCTAAATCAAGATAAACACTTGGCTATCTACAAACGCGCTTAGAAACATTAGAAAGTTATTGGTCTAAGTATCAAAATCAATATGAGATGATTAAATCAACGGTTGCGAAAACTGAACTGGAGCAATTACAATTTAATGCCGAAAGTCCATACGAGACAACCGAAGACATATACCTTGAATTTAAGGGATTATTAAAGGATTATTCGTTGGATTTTTTCGAAACGTCAAGGTCAACCAAAATCAAATAACACTACGCAGAGTTTTTTTTAGCAACAAATGATGACGAGACCACCCCGATTAGAACTAAATTACCTCCTTTATCGATTCCAAAGTTCGCCGGTTATTATAATGACTGGACAAGTTTTAAAGATTTGTTTAAGGCTCTCGTGCATGACAACGTGCATTTAACAACGATTGAAAAACATCATTATTTAAAAACGAGTTTATCGGGAGAGGCTAAACAACTTCTAAAACATTTTGCACTCACGGAGGCTAATTACGATAAGGCTTGGAGCACACTTGAGAGTAGACACAATAACAAACGTATGATTGTCACTACAATAATTAGCCGCCTTTTAATTCAAAAGAAGATGAACACAGAATGTTTTAAAAGCTTAAAGGAAATTTTAGATACTACGAAAGAATGTTTGAATTCTCTTGACAATCTCGGCGTGGATACCTCCACATGGGATGCAATTATCGTACATTTAGTTGTATCCAAATTGGACTTAGAAACACACAAACAATGGGAACAGTCACTTGAATCATCTCAAGACATACCCACATTTACCATTTTGTCATTATTTTTAGAAAATCGTTTCCGTTCTATGGAGATGGTAAATGTTACCCACAAAAAAGACCAACCGCAAAAAGGACTTAGTTAAAAATTATACAACCCAAAAACCCACAAATATGAAGTCATTTGTTAAAGAAGTAAGCAGCGAATGCACTTATTGCTCACAAAACCATTATATTTGTCATTGTAAAGAATTCGCCGCATTAGATGTTCCTCAACGTCATGATTTTATTAAGAAGAATGGCATTTGTTTTAATTGCCTTGTAAAGGGTCACTCCGTTAATGCGTGTAGGCAGAGCACCACCTGTAAAAAATGTAGTCGACGACATCACACTCTGCTGCACTTCACAAACCCTAACAAGACTACATCAGTGCCGGAAAACGATGCAGCAACACCCAGTACACCTGAAACAAGCCAAACCACATCAACCGTCGTTTACAAGGCTGAGGTTGACAGCGACAGTGAGGAAGTAATATTGGCAACCGCACGAATTGCAGTTAAGTCAAGGAACGGCGACACGATAGTCTTGAGAGCACTGATTGATCCGTGCTCGCAATCAAACTTTGTTACTGAAGCGGCAGCTCAACTGCTTAATCTCGAGCGCACTTCAATCAGCGGAAAAATTACTGGCATATCATCTTTACCGCTGACAACCAAGTCACAAGTTACGTTGAACTTTCATGCTATAAGAAATCCATCACACATGATCACAACTAAGGCGTACGTCCTTAGATGAATAAATTCGAGATTACCATCACAAAAGCTCCCATCAGATACCTGGCCTTCTTCTGAGATTTTGGATCTTGCGGATCCACACTTTCACAAGCCAAGATCTATCGACGTGCTATTAGGTGCAGTTGTATTTGCGCATATTATTCTTGACGGAATAATAAAACGCAATGAGTCTCTGGTCGCTTTGAACTGAATATTGGGCTGGCTGGTAAGCGGCGAAGTTGCTCAGTCTGGCCATCAGTCACACAATGTAGTTGTTATGCACACACAAGTCGAAGTTGATCAGTTGCTACGTCAGTTTTGGGCGATCAATGAATATTCACCAAACGTGAAGCCTCTGTCAAAACCTGAAATGCAGAGCATTTTAAGAAAACTCACTCTCGAAACACTGACGGTTGATATGAGGTTCGCCTACCCTTCAAGGACGAAGTCGCTCCAAATTTAGACAACTCAGGACAACTTGCTTTGAAGCGCTTACATCAGATGGAGAATAAGTTTAAGCGAAGATCTGAGTTTCACGAAGAATACTGCAAGTTCATGAATCAATATGAGTCACTCGGTCACATGGAGGTCGTCCCTGAAACAGAGAAGAAGAATCGAGCCTTACTATAAAGTTGCGCGTAGTTTTTGACGGAAGCGCTTAACCTGTAGACGTAAACTCACTTAACTGAGCTACTCATCGGCTCACTGCTGCAACAAGACATACGAGATTTAGTAACACGGTGGAGACAACATAAGTACTGCCTAGTAGCTGATATACAACAAATGTACCGACAGATACTTATCTCAAAGCAAGACACTGATTACCAGAGAATCTTGTGGCGCGAGTCATTGGAAGACCCGATTAGAGAATATCGGTTACTTACCGTCACATATGGCAGTTCATGTGCTCCATATCTTGCCATAAGAACACTTCATCAACTTGCAGAGGACGAACGTGGAGAGTTTCCTGAAGCTGAACTTCTAAAAACTGATCTCTATATGGACGATTTGATGACGGGCTCTTCTACAAAAAAAGACACTCAACGGCTTCAACGTCGCTTAACTGAACTGTTTGAACGTGGCGGTTTTCTTCTACATAAGTGGTCGACTAATAGTGAAACGGTTTTAAATGAGATTCCCGATTCGAAAAAAGCATTAAAAAGTTCAGTGAATATTAAAATGGATGATTCGGTGAAAGCTCTACAGGAATAGCCTGGAAACCACAAAGTGATATATTTGAACTGGTAGTTAACTTACCTCATGACAACGACGTTGTTACAAAACGAAGTGTGCTATCTGCGATAGCAAAAACGTTTGAACCTCTGGATTGGCTAGCACCTTGCGTGGTTGTGTTAAAAATGTTTATGCAGAAATTGTAGCTAGCCGGCCTGGACGGGGACTCTGAACTTCCTGAAGACCTGAAAACTGAATGGCAGAATTACCTGACTAATTTTGAATACATGCAGGCCATTCAGCTTCCACGTTGGTAAGGGATTACAAATAATGTAAAAATTGAATTGCACGGCTATTGTGACGCTTCTTGCGCCGCCTACGCTGCGGTTATTTATATCAGAGTCATCACGCACAATGAGATAAAAGTAAGTCTGGTCGCAGCCAAAACAAAGGTCACTCTCGTTAAACAGATCTCATTGCCACATCTTGAACTATGTGAGGCAGTCCTATTATCTAAATTGATACCATATGTCAAATAAAGTCTAAATATTGATGATAATTGTGTATTCGCTTGGACAGATTCCACAATAGTTTTGCCTTAGTTGCCTAAAACTCCAAATACTTGGAAGCCATTCGTTGGTAATCGCACTACCGAAATCTTGAATGTTACGAATAGTAGTCAATGGCATCATATTAAGTCTTCGGATAACCCCGCGGACAGCGCCTCACGCAGTATCAGTCCTGGCGAGCTGATGCAGTCACAACTATGGTGGGAAGGTCCAGCCTTTTTTCGCGAGTCTGTTGAGATTTGTTATCCTAATTTCACTATACCTGAAACCACACTAAGCAAAACCTAGAGCAAAAGTTAGTTACTTATGCACCTCTGAACCCAATGAATGTACCATGTACCTCAAAAGATACTCAAATCTACTTAGACTTATACGTGTGACAGCCTATTGCTTTCGATTTTTGCGGCTATGTAAAGATAAGGTTCTCAAAAGGAACGATAACATAAAACTGACATACCTCACTACTGATGAAATAAAAATTGCATTAAAAACTTGCATTCGAATGTCACAGTCTGTTTACTTTGAAAGTGAAATAGGATTATTAACACGGAGCAAACCTATCCCAAAAAATAGTAAACTTTTACCTTTGAATCCGATCCTAGACAATGAGAAAATTATTAGAGTCGGTGGACGTCTTGTAAATGCTCAAATACCACCTGATATGAAGTCTCCTATAATCTTACATCACAAATGTAACTTAGCAAAGTTGATTGTAATTGCTGCTCATTTAAGAACACTACATGGTAGAAATTCGCTCACATTAAATTTTGGAATATTGGAATTCTTCGAACAAAAAACTTGGTAAAAAAGATTTTAAGATTATGTAAACCTTGTTTTACCCAAACTGCACGACCTATGATTCCGTTAATGGGTAATTTACCACAGTGCAGAGTCAATCCGTCGCGCCCGTTTTTGACCAGCGGCGTAGACTTTTGTGGTCCATTTACGCTGAAACTGTACTCTGGTAGATGCACCAAAACTTGTAAAGCTTACATAAGTGTGTTTTTGTGTATGGTTACAAAGGCTATTCACCTTGAGCTGGTTAGTTCACTATCCAGTTTTGCGTTTTTGGCAGCCTTCAAACGTTTTACCTCTCGACATGGGCATTATAAAGACATCTGGAGTGATTGTGGGACTAATTTCATAGGCGCGTCCAAAGAATTAGACCTCGCGTTCAAAAACAGCAAATCAACTGTCGTTGACGAAATCGCCCAACTGTTAGCTAACGACAGCACAACATGGCATTTCATTCCCCCTGGTGCCCCTCACTTTGGAGGATTGTGGGAGGCAGGAGTTAAGTCCGTAAAAGGACATCTGAAACGCGTCGTAGGCGAATCCTGCTTAACATTCGAAGAGTTTTGCACTGTGATTACACAGGTCGAGGCTTGTATCAACTCTCGGCCTTTTACGTTGACTAGTTCTGCCGTTGATGAATTCCTGTTGACTCCTGGTCATTTTTTGATCGGCGAAGCACCGGTTACTATCCCTGAAGAAAGTTTCGTAGATACTAGACCTGACTATTTAAACCGATGGCAAAAGGTGCAACGTATGGTACAAAGTCTGTGGCGACGTTGGCAATCTGAGTATCTTACTATGTTGCAACATCGATACAAATCGTCCCAGAATCACCCCGACATAAATGTTGGTACGGTTGTCTTAGTGAAAGATATCATTTACCTCCAGGTAAATGGCTTTAGGGACAAATTGTGGCGAAGCACCCAGGAACAGACGGTGTAACGCGTGTAGTCTCCTTAAAATTTAAGGATCGTGTGTTTAAGAGACCAGTTACTAAACTGTGCCCTCTGCCTCTAGCTGCTTCAGAGCCTTAGTTAAGTTATAGTTTATAGTCTTGTTTTGTAGATTCTCACTCTATTTACGTTAAAGTTCAGATGTTTGTATCTTCCACGGTTAAAGGATCCATATAGTCCTTGGGCCGCGGCATGTTTAATGTAAAAATCTTTAAATCTGGTTACATTCATTCAACTAGTAATATTGACTTAACAAACCGTTTTTATTAATAACAGTCAAATGAGGGTGGATAAGAAAAAATCAGATTTAAAGTTAGTGATTAAGCAAATTGTTCTCTCGCTGTTTCTTTTAATAAATTTTTGGGTTAAAGTGTAGTTTTAACATACAGCGTTTGCATCCTGAGCTCGGATCAACATGATTACTTAGTTCTAGTATTTCAGCTCGAGGAAAATGCAAGCATCCAACTTGTGATTGTGGGTATTGCCTTTAACCTTAGCCTAGATTTTTTAACAATATTTGACCGTAATTTGACGGTTGTAATCCAATTAAACCTATACGATGTATAATTGAGATACATTACTAAGGAAACCAAAATAAAGGTTCTACAGTTTATTGATTTAGTTTTCTTCTTTCGTGTCGAAAAGTATAAATATAATATATAAAGCTATCATATTTAGTAACTTGTAATGCCACATTTGTAAAAAAAATGTTCGAAGTATAACGTTTTTAAAACAAATTCACTGCAAAACTAGACTAACAACCCAAACGAGAGTGCTGTAGACTCGCTCACCCGTAAAATAATCACTTGAACTAAAAATATTTTCTGAATTCACATTTGTGCAAAATAAGCCGATGAGTTCGTTTTGCGCGAGTAACCGCTGAAAAAATGAGCATCCGAATATCCCCAGACGGCCCTTGAGCCCTACGCCATTACTTCCACTATCATGCCGTACTTGCCAGTCATTGCTGCATTATCTATCTACATAATGCACCCTCTCCCACCCTTATGACGACCTAAATAAAGCTCAATATTGCGTAACACGTGATTATAGAAAACCTTGCCACATACGCGTGCTAACAAAACGACACATGCTCGCCGCTACGACTTTATCCTGAAGGCTTTCGGTTTAAAATAAGTCCCGGGACTTGAAACTATTTTTGCCAGGATCGGGCATAATGCCAAGGCGTCAATAGACCGCGGTGGTGGTAACCGCGTGTTTACATCGTAGTTACGACCATTTTGTGGCTAATATTGTTCGTTAAGGCTGTCCATTGGTGGCGGGTATGTTTGTGAATGCACGCATAACGTGTAAACATGTTATTCTGAGCGCTGCTACTATGTGCCTATCAGCTGAATTGGCGGATAGAGATACTCGAATGGGCTCGTTATTTACACGCTTTTCAAATGGTTTCTCAAATTTAAATGGTGCTCAAAGGCATCGGAATGGATGCAATTTACTCGGAATTTGCTTCAAATTGTTGCAATGCTCTTTTGGCGCCAGGTTTATAAGGAAAACCAGCCAAGTAATATATTTGCAGCGTGAGTTGACTTTTTAAATTTATAATTTTCGAGTTCTTTTCGAATATGATTATGTTAAAACTAAGTTCCAGAAGTTTGTTTATTAATGAGATTTAGTAATTAGGATTTTGAAGGGGGATATTAAAGCTTTATAATAAGTTCAAGATACCTACTGAATTTATTCCGACAGCAACAATAAAAAAAAACAATCCTGGCTACATTACACTCAATCGTTTTCAAATTAAGCAATCCATCAGAAATTGAAATCAATTCACTCCACACCAACAAGCCAATGGCCATACATTCATTTGGATGCCGGTAAGTGGCAACAATCCCTTATTTTGTGAATTCCTTCAGTTTGGCGGAGGTTTGATAAGAAGCATTGTGTCCGTCGTAACGTGGTTTTAGATTGTGTAGATTAGATTAGATGATACTTTATTGCACACCATAAAATACAAAATAATTAAAAGTAACATAATTAAAATAATAAAATTGGCAGTCATATCACTAAGTAGCGATCTCTACCAGACATCCTTTGGATGGAATGGATAATTTGAGTTTTACCTTGGGTCTCAATGGTGAACCACATACATATGTACATAAATACTTTAAAATATATGAATATACATTAATATACCTAGGATATTTTAGTGTGACGCTATTACTAATTCACTTTAAAATTGGCTTTCAATGAAAGATAAGCTGTATCACGCCCAGCTTAAATACAGTATACGTGGAATGCAGGAAATTTCATTTTGAAAATGTTCAGGTGCTTACAACGTAAAAATTAGTCAGAAGGAATATACACTGTCTTGCTTTGACTTAAGTTTCATAATCGCTTGTGTGTATACTCCAGATTCATCTACATTGTCAATTTATCATTCCGAAAGTTCTAGGTAAGTAGCGATGAGGTTGGAGTTGTAATTAGTAAATAACCAGTTTGATTTTTAGATTGCACCTAGAGGGTTATCATTAAGTTAATAAAAAAATTTAATAATAACAAACTGAAAGATTCAGAGAATTAGGATTGCAATATGCTTAGGGTTAGACAACTTTATATACAAACTTCCGTTCTCCGTTTCCACAAAAAAGCTATATCTTGTGTTCGTCTCACTATAGTGTGACCGTTAGTGCTGTGCACTCCCTGAGGTATGCGCGGCGAGGTGGGAGGCAAAGAAAAAACTGCATGAGTTCACATGAGATCAAAACATGTCGGACATATCTTACGATATCAGTTTGCATTTCTAAGGCAATACTTGTGGCGGGACGATGGTCGGAGGCTATCTATCTGTAATATATTATACTTACTTAGTTGATTAAAATGTAACTTAAATATACTCATATTTTATTAAAAATATGCAGGTGATAAATAAGAACTAAACTTATAATTCAAAGGACTTGTTTTATTGAACATTTTTTATATTTACAAACAATTATATATTCTAACGAAAGTTATTCTGACATAGATTCTGTTTCAACTTCATCTTCCATTTCATATCACGAGATAACGCACGACCCATCTTTGAATATTTATCCCGTGTGCGTCTGACATAGACCGTGCGGTACAAAAGCTACCTACCGCCGTGAGCGTTGACGGCAGACTGATAGATCGGAGCGGCCGACACATCCCCCCCGTCTCGCCGCGCGCATACCTCAGGGAGTGCACAGCTCTAATGGTCACACTATAACAGGTCGATTCGTAATATTTCTTGGCCAGTACCTAAAACTCGCAGTACTTTCGCACAAAAGTCTCCTTCATTCATGAGACCCTACCTTTATAAATGTATAGATAAGGCCATAAACATTTTATATTGCCTAAACTCGGTTTGTAAAAATAAAATGAATACCTACCTGGCTAACCAGCCTTATCTACATTGATACGGAAAATATATTACAAATTTTAACATAAATTTTAAATACTTATCTATTTATACATCGAATTACAAAACTCTTCTATTTAGTAGTAATTTTAAACAACTACATATATATAGTATTTATAGGTACATTACAACACTTCAGAATACCTACATACCTAACACTTCACTTCCTATAATTACCCATTGTGTCAGTTATATTTCTCGTATCATACATACATATATTATTAAACACCTGATTAATATTTTTACTCATTGTGTTGTCAACCTAAGCTGGCTTTCATTGTTGCATACAACTCGGACTCACGCACACAATCAAATGAACCCAACTTAACTTTGTCTTGACTGAGAGGTGAACTTCTTAAGTATACCCTCAAAATTATGAAGAAGCTATTTATAAGAGTTTAATTTATTTATATCATCTATTTCATACTTTGTTTCTGTAAAATTAGCTAAGTTGTATAAGTTGAATAAAATTTGGACGATTTTGATGCCGCAACCTCTTGAATTAGTAGGATGCATTATTAAGTACATACCTACTTATGATTATTCAGGGTTTATTAAATAAGTGTGTTAAGATATACTTACCTAATTATTTTATTTATTTATTTTTAAAATCATTCTTAGTATTTTTATTACCCCTGGAAAAAAGTAGCTGCTCACGACACAGGGTATGAAGGATAAAGTTCACCCAATCAATACTTACCCACTTTTTTGAAATTATTTTCACTTGTGGGTAATTATCGTTTTAGAACTATAAACATGTACATGAGTGCGTGGATGGAGCTTCTCTGATAAAGGAAAGTTCTATCCACGTACCTACCTACCTACATTATGTTGTACCACATATCTTTAAAAATTACTCATGCGTGAACTAGTGCCAAACGTTGTGCCATTTCATCACAACATCACATTAATTCATTAGGTATGTCAAATCCCGTTATTCTGCGAAATTACATGACTTTACCCCTTTTGCTCTGATTTGCAATGAATAATTAAGTCCCATGATTTAATCCAACTTTGACCTACTTAATGGACTATTTTACATACCCATTATAGCCCATCTACACTTATTGAAGACATGCAATCTTATATTTCGGAATTAAATATTTTCTTGTAGTCAAAATGTTTACTTTCATTCATATTAGTCATTTATGACGTCCAGTGTCAAAGATAGGTCTCCCCCATATATTTAAAGATAAGCATAAGATCGGTCGCTCTGCAAATCTATGAGAGAGGGTTACATTAAAATGAATACACAATTGTATAATAATAATGAAGTAATAACAGAAAAGAATCATTGAAAGATCCAACATCATAATTATTCATTTATCGGTGAATAAATGGCAACGAGAATGATTCAATTCGATTCAATTTTGTTGTAATTGAATCGCTTAGTGCAGTCGCGTCGCGTCGTCGCGTCGTCTGATTACAGGCCGACGCGTAATAACGACACACCAGAGTTAATTGCAGTTGCAATATGATAGGATTGTAATAAAAGGTTCAACGTATCGAATATCAAAAATAGAATCTAAATGTATGAGAAGCAAACCGACACTCATTAGAGTAGAAATGTTTTGAGTAGAAAGCACTTACTGGAAAGCGCATCGGTTATCGGACTAGAACAACTTGTTACTACAATAATATATTATAACCAGTTTTTCGTCTCAACATTCGGACATTTCAGACATTTGTAAATACAGAGATTTAATAATATTTTTGACGTTACAATTTAGCTAAATAATAATTATTTAAAAGTAAATCTTGAAAACAATATAAATTAATGCAATTTTATTCATACAAACGTAATCTAATTAAACTTTACATTATATATAATATTTCTACAATTGAAGAAGTTTATTCAATGAAGTTTTTGGGTATTCACCGGTAGATAAACAAAAATAAATTTGAAAAACAAATTGACAAGGATAATTGAAGATGTTATAGTCAAAACAAAAAAAAAACTCAAATGGAGGTGGGTAGGCCACATGATGAGTGAGAATATAAATAAATGGACGAAAGACATAACAGAATGGACCCTAGATTCCAAACAAAGAGGAAACGAGGAAGACAAAGGAAGCGTTGGGCTGAAGAATTGAGAAGCATGCGGGTCCAATATGGCACAGAATAACTCAAACAGGAGCGGAGTGGAAAGAGCTGGAGGAGGCCTTCGTGTCACAAAGACACGCCGGCACTGAATAACTGACATATCTAATAATACAAAGTCAACAAAAATTAATGATAAAAGTAATTGTAATAAGAATAATAATAATGAATTTATCTAATGTCAATCTAATATTAATGTTATATGTTATGTTAATTTAGTTAATAGCATGTTAAATTAACTGTGATGTACTTGTGTTGGCAATAAAGGTTTAATAATAATAAAAACAGTGTCGACATTTATAAAGCGTTCAGAGGAAAAAAGTGTATCAGATTTGTGCGAAGCGCACTTTAAAGAACCCTGTAGACCCTTGTTTAAAAAAAATTAACCCTTCCCTGCCTTCACATAAAACTAACAGCCGAATTTGTCAAGCAACTTCCTCAAATATTTTAAAAAGGAAAGAGTTTTACATTAGACTTTTAAGGGATAAATCTGACAATAAATTGCACCTTCCGAGCTGTAAATTGAATCTGGCACAGAGCTTATTACATGTGTATCAATATATATAATACGCTACACAAGATTTAAAAACCTTAAAAGGGGATTTAATCTCTCGTTAATTGAAAAAATGGCAAAGTGTTTTTACAAATTAAGGTTAATATTTTTTATAAGTACATTTAATTCAATTATTCATATGTAAATTATTTATTATCTTTTGACTTTGTTATAATCTTTTTTTAAATATCTTACTTCTTTTAATAAAATGATTTAATTTGTTTCAACTGTAATATAACATATTGACGATTAATATTTGCAGCCAAAAATTGTGGTAGACATTATTATATATATATTTATTTATTTATTTTTATTTATTTGAGACAACAAACAATTATGCCTAAATAATACTAGACTTAATAAATATTACATGATGTCTTACAGACATAACCAATACCGTTGTCCACAGATTACGTTAGACAGATGGTGGGCATGAGTGTATACAAATAGATACAAAAAATATACATATATAGATGAACCTATATTATGCAGGCAAGCAAGGCCTAGGTACCTACGTACCTACACAATACAGGTTCATATTTAGTAATGAGTAACTTAGTCACTAAAAATTTAAATTAGACAATCAGACAGGATTGTCTGATTGAGTGATTATTGGGCCCATAATTTATGTAAGACTGAATATTATCATTTATCATATCACATATATTCTAGCAAATAAACAAATTTCATTTCCACAAATATGACATAAAAACTTACAGAACATGTTAATATTTTAATCTAAAGCAAAGCAAGTAAATATCTTATTTGTGCAAGGATCAAATTCTTTATTGGAACCATTAATTTTCAGTCTAATATAAATTAAGTCTTTCAAATTTTTATCAACTAACAATCAATCACAAAAACTAAGGAATACAATCTTAAACATTTGTAATTTGAAGGTACGCGTAATCGATCCAGTATCGAATCCAATCACTAACTGTAATTTGGATTTGTTGAAAAGCATCAGAAATAAGGAGACTTGTAGACGAACTGACATAGCATTAAGGATTAGCGAGCTATAGTGGCAGTGGGCAGGGCACCTAGCTCAAATAACTGCCGCCCGTTGGGGCAGGAAGGTTTTCGAATGGATACCATGCACTGGAAAGCGCAGCGTAGGACCGCCCGTGCCCCCCACTAGATGGAAAAAATAGCATAAAAAGGTTGCTTGGAGCCTTTGGGTGCAGGCTACACAAGATCGGTCGCTCTGAAAATCTATGGAGAAGGCCTATGTTTAAGAATCTGAATCATAATATTATTGCAGGGTGCTTATTACAATACGTACGCTGGCCTAAAAGGTTTTTGTTATTGTAATTGTTCTTTCTTACAAAAACAAAGCTTGTTCTGCGACTTTTCATTGAAGGCCGACCTTGTAAAATGCCTCCGCGGGGATTTTTAATAAAAATATTACCCTCCTTTTGCGCAGTTGGGTAACAAGTAGCAGTGTGTCCTAATCCTGGTCATAATCTATTTGGGTACCAAATTTCATCGTAATCGGTTTAGCCGTTTAGTCGTGAAAAGGTAACAAACAAACTGAGTTACTTTCGAATTTTTATTATAAATATGGATGGATTTATGATTATTTACATACCTGCTATAAATAGGTATAATCAAAATTCTCCAATTCTCATTCATTTTCTTATGGAACTGCGAAGATTGGCGACGCTCCAACCTCACCATGATGTAACAGCGCTCAAGCCACGTGCCGATACAGACGCTTACACAACGTTGTTTCACAGCTCTAGAGAGAGCACTTGATGTCGGTGAGTCTTATTTTAAAAGCTTTTATTTCACTTGCGATGTAAAATCTTGTAGATCTTGGCTCAGTTCCCGATACTCGATTAATATAGTTTTGTTTAAGTAGGGTAGATAGGGAAAAACCACTAGCTGCTTGTCTGATCAAGTCAAGGCATTGGTGGAACTAGCGCCTTAAGGGCAGTGGAAGGGGACCATGGAAGAGTACTAACGCGTACCCCCAGCCCCAACAGGTGGCGTTCAGAGGGAACCCAGTTAGGTTTTAGTCAGACATAACGCGAATAAATTTCGCTTGCCCAAGGCGAAAGGTATCCTTGAAGGATTTCCTTGGTAACTTGCTAGTTTATTAGAGTAAAAGGCGCTGCAAATTAAAAAATGAGGGAGACTTTGGGTTAGTTTTTGGACATAGACGGCTGAATATTAATAGTTTTGGAACTATTTTCACAGTTTTATCTCGTTTACAGCCATCTCATAAACCAAACTACTTCTACTTTACGGGAAGTTTATTTGCAATTCAGTACACGGAAATAAGCACCAGTTGAACAATAACTGATAATCCTTCAAAGTTGAACTTCAAGCAAAATGCTCATTGCAAGTTCCCGGCAAACTTCATAATAGTGTTGTGTCACCGTCCCGGTTAATTACTCCGAGGGACTTTCAACCTTATATACTTCAAGAATGGAGGGATCTAGTAGAAAGTAAAGAGCTATTATTGCTTGAGATTAATCAGGAGCGATCGGTTAATTAAATGTTTTTGTTTCAGTTCAGTTTTTTCATTCAATTTCATTTCAGTTCGAATGAAAGTACGTTTATTTTTAGGCTAGAGATCAGCTATTTACGATAACTTTAAGTGACGTAGAAACTCCATGTTACAATGAAAATAAACCTCTGATGCGAATTTACTAGATCTTACACTGAAATATGTATATATTTTTTATAATTTCCAATTGTTTATGTAAATGTGTGTGCCGGCACGAGTGACGCCGGCACGGCAATACGAGTACTACCAAGCCTACTACTACGGTGCTGGGGATAAAAAAATCAAATAAATTAAGATTCAATATTCATTAAAAGGATAATTTTGTAATAAATTGGGAGGACGTTTCTTAACGTAGTAATAGTATATGTTAATAAATGTTGTTGGGAGCCGTTGGATGCAGGCCGCACAAGATTGGTCACTCTGGAAACCTATAGGGGGATGCTTATGGTTAGCAGTGGATATCCAATGCCTGATATATAATAATGATGATGATGAACTTACTTCCTTCAAACTTAAGAGCGATCGACCCTCAATTAGGCAGGTCCACACCGGACGATCCGTCGCGCTCCGATCACACGCGGCAGGAGCGCGATCCAAATGTGCAGGCGGTGTGGACGTGCCGCGCGCGATCCATGCGCTCGTATTGGAGCGCGCGCTCCCTGCTACGCCCGATCCGTACGTTGTCGGTTTTTTGCCAGCCTCAAAGGTGCCTCAGTTGCGTAGCGCGTGGTGTGGACGGTTGTGTATTGTTCGCGCGATCTACCACACCGTGGACATCTCGCAAAGTCGCCGTCTAATATCGCTTTATAAGGAATTTAAATGTTTATGGGACCCAAAAGATGTTAATTATACCAATAGAGGTGTAAGAGTAGATGCGTGGCGTCAGATTTCTCGCGAAATTGAGAACAAACCCATAGAAGACCTAAAGAAAAAAATGCGGTCTATAAAAATAAAGGTTGTTGCTGCTACGGCAATTCGACGCCGCTGCTGTACGTGTGACTCCATCTCCACAAGAGTTCGACTGAATCACGGATCGCCTATTGATCGCTTGGAGCGTAGTTTAGAGATTAAAACAAGAAAATATTACTTGTGTTCTGTGCCACAAAATAAATACCCAACTAACTTCACCTACAGATACATTAAAATTACGGGTAAATTATATTTTATGTTATGGGGTACAAATTGCAGTTATTCTGGATTTCAGACTTTTGCCTATATTTGTGTCACTATAGCTACACGCATACCAAATTACAGCGCTGTTGGGTCACTAGTGTACCTGCCCTGTGAATTTTGTCAAAGTTTTGTTTTTATTATGGCTAATAACTCAGAAACGACAAAGATTAAACTAAAAATAAAAACGCGGTTAAAATGTACAAAACCAGACCTTTCATTTAACGTCCCGTTTGATCTAATAGTCTCATTTTAATTTATTTACTCCTTTTGAACCCCAATATATCAACAACCCCAGAACATTTTAAACTCATTTAGTCACACCAAAATTGTGTCATCACTACCTACCTATGTATCAACCTATGTACCAATTTCACGATGATTGGATCAACGCTTCGAAAGTTATCCTCGGACAAACAAACATACATACATATATACATATATACAACGCCGATTTGCCCAAGTTGATTTAGAGATCTCGCTTCGCTCGATCAATAAAAATATACACCGAAATAACAGTTGAAGGACGTGCATCCAGATTGAAATAAGAGACTGACCAATCAGCGGAAAGCCTTTGGCCCTGTCCTGTTCTGTCCTGTCCATTTTG
The DNA here is from genome assembly GCA_918857605.2 of Philereme vetulata. Lineage (NCBI taxonomy): Eukaryota > Metazoa > Arthropoda > Insecta > Lepidoptera > Geometridae > Philereme > Philereme vetulata. The sequence continues at coordinate 6,132,757 of OU975423.1, read as the reverse complement.
CAATTTATCCTTTTGTCCCGTGTTGGTTATCAGCCTTGCAATTTGCATAGCTGGCTAAATGCAAATAGATCAATCGACTGCAATACGCCGGGTTGATGCGAACACAAATATCCGCAGATAGGACATATTGCTTTTGGTTTATTTAGTAGTTAGGCATTTAGATGAAATATATTTGATTCATGTTAGTTTGATTGATTGATTGTTTATTGTTTACGTACTCATTATACAAAACATTTAAAGAAAACATACAATTTACAATTACAATTTACTAATAACATAAAATACTAATCTACAATACAATACAAATCTGTTTATTGCGTAATATACTTAACAAGGTAGTTATGCAACCAGCTAAGATACGCATAACTACATTGAACGCATAAAGACGCAAACTCTGCATTCTCAGATGTCTGGCTGGCCGCTTATCAGCGACCACCCACGTGTTATGTGCCTCTTGCCTTTATAATTGTAAAACTAAATAAATCATTCGTCTAGAGAATGAAATTAGTCTTAGGCGTTTCACTGTAACATTATTTTAATTAAATTCTTTTATCAAAATATAAAAGTTTAGTTTTTAAAAACACTTCTAACGTTCCCATAAACTTCAATGGCGCAGGCGGGGCAGATTTTCCGAATTTCCGCGTAGTTTTTCACGTGTTTCCGTGAATTTTTGAACGTATCGGATCTGTTCGAACAAACAAATAAGTTAAGCATTATGGGATTGAACGAGCATGTTGGTGACTGGCTGGTGAGTAGAATTTTCGCCATCCTTTCCTACCTTTTTCATGTTTTCGTGTCTTGTTATTTTCGGAATCAAACTTTTTTCGTTATAACGTTATCTGGTCTCCTATTGTAGGAATTTGTTATTATAGAGTAGGTAGAATTAACTAAACAGTGCTAATCAAAATTTATGCCTGTTATAGTATTTGGTATTATTTATTAAAATTCATAAATAGCCAAATAAATAAGTTTAGTATTAAATTAAAATCTAGTTTATCCACATAAAAATTTGTGATTAGTTTATTAACGATTTTAGTCCTAAAATAGTTTATATATATAATAAATTGTATTAAATTAATAAATTGTGGAAATGTCGACTCTTACCCCAATACCAAAAGAAATAGTGAATATAGTACTTCCTTTTAAGGGCAATAAACGCCACCTTAATTTATTTTTAAGGAAATGTGATTATGTGGTAGAAAAATTTAAAGGAAACACAGAGCAAAATATTTATGTATTACACACAATCACGAGTAAATTGACAGATGAAGCCGCAGCATTGGCTAGTGAGCGGAATGACATAACATCTTGGGAAAAATTAAAATCTGTTTTAGTGCAAAACTTTAGTGATCCTAGAAGTGAGGAATGTATCTCGATAGAGTTGGAAACTTTAAAAATAAAACAAGGGGAAAGCTATTTAGAGTTTTGTAACAAGGTACAGTCTGTTAGATCAGTACTTATATCAAAAGTGAACCAATTGCTGGATGTAGATATACGGAATAGTAAGGTTAGCATCTATAACCACCTGGCACTTAATGTATTCTTATACAACTTGCCCGAAAACCTTATTAGGTCAGTGCGAATAAAATGCCCTCCACTTTGGAAAAAGCTTTACAGTTTGTACTAGAGGATGTGAACTTTTATAAGCAGTATACTTTTTGTAATAAAATGCTTAGACCTCTACAAACAGCAGGAGCAACAACATTCACGAAATTTGGTACAGGTTCATCATCTCAGAACGTGCCTATGAAGCCTAGTGGCTTTAGACCCACCTTCAATACACCCCCACGCTTTAATTTTGGCATTCCAAGTAACAGTCAGTATAGGCAACCTTTTGTAAACAAATTCACACCACAGACTTCAACTGGGTCACAGTTTGGCCAGCAAAGGTTCATGCAACCACAAGATTTTAATCCGAAGCCGCAGTTTGGTTACAGGCCCCAGTTAAATCAGAATCAATTTGGTCATAAACCATTTCAACAAAAATTCAATACCGATGTCACAATGAGGACCGCTTTTTCTCAAAAACCACAAATACAGGCACAACAACCTCAGGGATTTCGATTGAATGAGCTTGAGTTAGGTGAAAATTACGATTTGGAAAATTATGATGATCAAGATAATCATTTCACTGAAGATGATTATGCGGATTATTATAGTTCACAAAATGAATTCACAACTGATATTATTCAGTCACCTACTGAAGAAAATGTAATTAAAGCTGAAAATTTTCACATACGTGCCTCTACTATAGTGAACCGGAAGTGATAAATTTAAACTGTAATATTAAATTAAAACTGCCGTATATATATATTTATCAGAGATCGATGCTAAATTTATGATTGATACGAGCAGTACGCGATCTTTCATCAGTCCACGAAACGTACATGAGTTTTTCGCTGACTATGTTCTGTGTGAACCGTTTACTGTCATCAGTACTCATGCTTCAAGTACACATAACGAAGTCATTGAAATTCCATTATGCCATCTTTCAACTGCAGTGAATTCCTCAAATTCTATGTTTACGACGTAGGCTCTCAATACGACGGACTTATAGGTAACGACTTATTGGTACAGTTAGAAGCAGTTATTGACCTAAAACATCACAAACTTCGGACCAAGACAGCCACTTGGTCCGAAGTTTGTGATGTTTTAGGTCAATAACACCTTCATGTTCACACAGAATATATACTATACCTATTGTAAAACGTATAACAAATCACGTAATAGAGTTAGCTGCACGCTCTGAACAACGAGTAAAATTACCCACCGACGTGTATTCCGGGGAAGCCCTCATGACATACAAACAATTCTGTGAAGGGGTTAGAATGCCCGCCGCTATAGTCCATTGTGTCAATGGATATGCGACCACAGTTATTCAAAACTTATTAGACAAACAAATGACTTTAACAATTTCATCACCGTTTAAGGTGGAGGAAATTGACAAGGAATAAACAAAAACTGCTATAACGACGTTGAAATGAAAGACATGGAAGTAGATGACTTTTTAGAGGAAAATTTAAAGAGACTTAGACTTGAACACATGAACCAAGAGGAACGAATATGCATTTCTGAATTATTCAAAGAGTATAAGAATATTTTTTATAGTAATCAGATTCCTTTAAGTTTCACAAATCAGGTAAAACATTTTATTCGAACCAAAAATGAAGATCCAATTTATGTAAAGCCATACAGTAACCTCCTGTGCAAATGCAAGAGATTAAAGTTCAAGTAGATAAATTATTAAAAAACAATGTTATCCAGGCATCACATTCACCGTGAAACGCACCAGTTCATCTTGTACCCAAGAAAATGAACGCTTCAGGTAAAACAAAATTTAGAATGGTTATTGACTACCGACGACTCAATGACATTACAACAGATGATAAATATCCCTTACCTAACATCACGGACTTATTTGACAAATTGGGCAAAAGTAAATATTTCACGACTTTAGATTTAGCTAACGGTTACCACCAAATTGAAATCAACGAGACTGATAGACAAAAGACAGCCTTTAGCACAGAAGCGGGGCACTACGAATTTCTAAGGATGCTTTTTGGCCTTAAAACCGCCCCCGCAACCTTTCAACGAGCTATGGACAATGTTCTTAGAGGACTCCAAGGTTTACATTGCCTTGTATACATGGACGACATAATTGTTTACAGTACTAGCATGCAGGAACACATTAAAGACTTAAGAACCATTTTTGACAGACTGAGGGAAGCCAACTTAAAAGTACAGCTCGATAAATCCGAGTTTTTATGAAAGGAAGTACTGTACTTAGGTCATACTATCACTGACTAAGGCCTTAAACCTAATGATGACAAGATAAAGGCAGTTCTAAATTACCCACTACCAAAAACTGTAACCGAAATTAAGAGCTTTCTGGGATTAACTGGTTATTATAGGCGTTTTATCAAAGACTGCTAAAATTACAAAACCATTAACGAATTGTCTTAAGAAGGGAAATAAAATAATAATAGATCAGAAATATATGGACGCTTGCCATCATTGCAAAGAACTTTTAACGCACGCGCCTCTACTTCAGTATCCCAATCCATCAAAGCCCTACATTCTTACAACAGACGCCTCAGCTGTCGCTGTTGGTGCTGTATTATCACAGGGTACTGTAGGTACAGACCGACCTATAGCTTATGCGAGTAGGTTTCTCAGTGAAACTGAGATGCGCTACAGCACTATAGAGCGCGAGCTCTTAGCAGTGATATGGCCCGTAAAACACTTTAGACCATATCTATATGGTAATAAATTTATCATTTACACTGACCATCGCCCTCTGGTTTGGTTAGATTCCTTAAAAGAACCAAATAGCAAATTAACACGTTGGCGATTACGACTTCCGGAATTCGATTATGAAACTAAGTACAAAAAGGGAAAACAGAACACAAACGCTGATGCCTTATCGCACATCAAGGTAAACGCTATTGATAGTGATTCATCGGACGGATCAATGATAGTTAATGTAGACGAAAAGGAACAGCGACTTCAAAAACACTTTCAGGATATAACTGACAAAATTACTGATTTAGCTAATGACACTGACGATGAACCCATAGAAACAATAGTATTATCTGATAATTCCGATACAGAGACAAATCGCAATATTTTTGAACGAGAGTAGGACTACCTATTATCACCTTTAGCTCAGGAGGAACAGTTCATTCAGCTGCAGATCTTGAATCTAAAAGAATTCCTATTCTGAATGAGGCCGTTGACACAAAGCCAAACCAGATCCTTATCTATACATGGTTTAGGAAGGAAACAAGCGTAAAAAAAATATCTAGAGAAAAACAAAAAGTTCTTGAAGTTTGTATGCCCATAAATGACCAGGAATTATGAAAACAATTTTTAAAAGAATACATCAAACCTAAAACTAAATACTTTATCTAGTTTGAAAACGAGCAACACAGGAAAGACTTATTAAGAACAGTATAATTATAAAATTATTTAAAGCAGGTATGGTAGATTTTTATGAATGCACCGAGAGAGTAGTATATATAGAAGATGAAAATGAACAGAAAGCTATAGTAAAGCAACATCATGAAGGTAAAACGTGTCACCGGGAAATAAAGGAATTAATGGTTAGGATAAAAAGGAATTACTTTTGGCACAATATGCAGAAAATGACATCAGCTGTAATTAACTCGTGCGATGCTTGTCAAAAGATGAAGTATGACAGAAAACCGTTAAAACCAACAATAGAGTTAACTTAAACACAATCAGCACCGTTTTAGGAAATATTTATTGATCTCTTTTCGATTGAAAATAAAATTTATTTGACAATAGTATACGCGTTTAGTAAATTAGGCCATAGAGATAGAAAACAAATCAACACCGGAAGTTGTTCGTGCATTGATTAAATACTTTTCAATGTACGGTGTACCTAATAAAATTAGTTCTGATCCTGGTTCTGAATCTAAAAACGAATTGATGAAAGAATTTGCCGTCATGTACAAAATTCAGTTACACATTTGAACCACTAACAACCCAAATTCAACTAATATTGTTGAACGTTTTCATTCAACAATAATAGAAATCAATCGTTTGGCAAAATACGATCAAAAATGTACAGACGCTACTTCAGTAATGACATACTATATAATGGCTTATAATAACACGATCCATTCAACAACAGAATTGACTCTTTTTGAGATAGTATTTGGGCACACAGATCCTAATAAATTGTTCGACAGTGAATTTGAAAAGGCTTACATGCAACAATTGTTTAATGACCACGCTAAACGAACAAAATACCTCTATTAGTACCTTTTGGATAAAATATTGGATAAAAAGCAAAAGACGAGAGAAAAGAGAGTAGAAGAGACTGTAGAGTTAGAACCAGGCGATACTGTGTTTGCAAAGGATATCAACACTAGGAAAAGTAAGGAAAAACCAAGGTATAGGAAAGCTAAAGTAACAGGAAGAGTAGAGCGTAACGTAGCTTTAATGCAAATAGGTAAGAAAGAGACAAAAGTAGCTATTAAAAATGTAAAACGTCCTCCACAGGTAGTGCTTGGTCGTACTGACCTTGCTTCCCCAAAACCAGGGCCTTCCTCTTCAAAGGATTGAAAACAATCCTGGGATATTACCCGTTAAAGAAGGACAAGCGTTTAAGGAGGAAGATAAGTGGTTAATAGTTAAGATTTTAGATTTAAGCGGTATTAGTAGCGATTTAAATTATCATATATTAAAGTTTAATCAGTTTCTTAGATTAGAAGATGGTCATACACCATATGCTCATGAGTTTTTAGGTATTAGGACTCAAGTAGAGTACATGCGTAACATAACTGTAGTGAAATTTCGGCAGTTGGTTCCATTACATAGATATAAGAGAGGCTTAGTTAATCCCCTCGGATCATTAATTAAGGCAGTCTCTGGAAATTTAGATAACGATGACGCTATTCGATACGACACTCTTATTTCGCGAATTGGCTCTAAAGAAAACGTAATTGATAAAAAGATAACCTTGATCAGCAGAATGTTGGATAACTTTGTAAATAGTACAGAAACCTTACAAGAAAATACGTTAATATTGGAAAAAAGATCGAAAAGAATTGAAGAATTACTAAAAAATAAAGATTTTAAAAAAAACGCCAGTCTCTTTTTGATGTACACCCTAAGCATGTTTGATACATTTATGAGTATGTTCATGATAATGTATGCAACGCTTAATGAAATAGAGACAGCATTGGCATTTAGTAAAGTGTCTGTACTAGATCAGTCTATCGTTAATCCTATAGAATTAGTTCAAGTGTTTAAATCCATAGAGCAAGTAAATAGTTTAGTTTATGAAGTTAATGAGAATAATTTGTTAAAATTTGATAGAATTATCACTGTAAAAGCTTATGTAAAGGAAAACCAGTCAACGTTCATAATGGGAGTTCCATTAATAGATAAAAATATCTACAATTATTTTAAAATTTATTCATTACCGATTTATAAGGATTCTATAAACAAGACAATTGTAGTTTTTCCCGAATTCCCTTACCTTTTGGTGAAAGATTCGAAATACCTGCCGGTCTCGAGGCCATGCGAGAAAATTTCTGCAGATAACAACTTCTTATGCAGCGAGAATAAAGTGGTTCAGTTTACAACACTGACGTGTGCAGAGCAGCTTCTGGAGTTCCATACAGATCTTACCTCATGTATACCATACGCAGTTGACATCGAAGTCACCAAGGTTCAGAGAATCAGTTTGGATAGCTGGATTGTTTTTAAACGTTAACAAACAGTATTGGTGGAAAAATGTAATCATGATAACACAAGAGAGTCGCTCTATGGTACATATATTATAACAAAAAATGAAGACTGCAAGGTTATTCTGGACGAGATTCAACTAAATTATCGCAAAACGTGTACAGAACGTGTACAGTATAAGATCACTCCAATTATTACGTTTCCAAAGTTAAAAATGATGAACTTCATTGCCTACTGTTAACATCAAGAACATTGATTTGGAGGAAATCAAACAATTTTCACGTATTCTAAAGTTAAAAGAAAGTGTGTTCAGTGAAAGTGAAAAAGATATCAGTGGCGTCAGAGTAAACAGTGTTAGTTTAGGCACTCTATTATTGTACTTAATCTTAAGCATTTTTATTATTGGTTTTATTGTTTATTGTTTTATGCTTAAGCGAAATGATCGGATCAGAGCTTCCGCGAGACTCGATAATTTCGCTCTTGAGGAGGGAGGAGTTATGCAACCAGCTGAGATACGTATAACTACATTGAACGCATAAATATGCAAACTCTGCATTTTCAGATGTCTGACTGGCCGCTTATTAGCGAACACCCACGTGTTATATGCCTCTTGGCTTTATAATTGTAAAACTAAATAAATCATTCGTCTCGAGAATGAAATTAGTCTTAGACGTTTTACTGTAACATTATTTTAATTAAATTATTTTATCAAAATATAAAAGTTTAGTTTTTAAAAACACTTCTAACGTTCCCGTAAACTTCAATAGGTGTTTAATATTACATAGCACCTATAAGTGCAGGCTGCAGCTATATTCAGGGTTTTACGAAAGCACTTTTGAGTTTAATTGTATGTGGTAATAATATTGTAGATGTAATTTCAAACACGATATTGTAATTGTTTCTGAATAAATAAATGAAATCCATTGTAGGAGCTCACTAGCTCCCACCCTAGGTAAAACCTGTGTTGTGGGAGATAGTCTCTTTCGTCCTGTGAGTTTAAGTGTGTGTTTCGTGCGTGTGAGTTTGTGTATATAGGTATTGTGTGTGGGTGTGTGTGTATGTCAGAGCGCGCGTGCGCTCATGCATGTGTAGTGTGTGTAGTGAGAGAAAAGGAGAGCGATGTCTTGGAATCGATTTTACTAATGTCATATAATTCTATTAATAAGGGGTTCTGAATAGTGTGTAGGGAAGGAGGTAGAAGGGGGAAAGAAGTTCGGTATATAATGTTTATCTGTTTAAGAGACATATATCATATCTGTTTTGTCCTGTTTCTTATAGATTATTATATCGAGATTCCGCTCCGCGCAGCGCCCGCGTCCACTCGTCTCGTCGTTCAGTGCAGTGTACAGTTCTACTTCGCAAGGTCAATAGCGGTTGAAACTAAATTTCTAAGCAAAAACTACACAGTGAGTGACAAACTGCCGAAGCAGATTATTGTTTCGAAGTAATTGAGCTGTTTATTTGTGATACAATTGCATTGCTGCGTTTTCCGACAAACTCCACGGGATCGGACCCAGACCTGACCGATCTCCATCGCGATAGATTGAACCAGATGACGCCAAGTCGACGCAAGCGAAATCAACAAGATCGGGATAGCGAGACGCTGGCCACGCTTACCTCATTTATGGGTACCATGCAGACTTCATTGGACGAGCTCAAAGCGAGTACAGCATCCTCAAATAAAGAACTCAAGCGTCTGACTTCAGCAACCACGGAAATGAAGTCTGTCGTTGAAGACTTACGTTCGGAGGGTACTGGTGTTAGGAAGAAGGTGGAAGCCTCTCGGAAGGCTCTGGAGGTGCTGGAGATCAAAGAGACCACAGTGGCATAAATGACTCGGAATTTTGCGATTCAAAATACGATGTGTTTCGCTGTGATTGTGATTTGACTTTTAGTGGTAGAAAGTGGGGAGGTGGGGCCATGATTTGTGTAAAGAGGGAACTTGGGGCTTACATACGTGAGGACTGGACATCTCTTCCCACGGACCTGGTGTGGGTTACGATTCCCGCTCGTTCTTTAAATTCTGAGTCAAATCTACATGTAGCATGTACTTACATTACTGGTTATCTCTCCACACAGCCCCGTGATATTAATGGTTTCCTTGGTACACTGACTAAAGCTTTAAACACATATCCTTCGGATAATTTCATTATATGGGGGATTTCAACTTACCGTGCATTTCTTGGCATTCCGATGGTCCCACTTTTCGTCGACAAGGGGCGGTTGAGATACAAGTATTAGCTATTAAATTAACAAACCGTATGAGCTACTACGGATTCTCTCAGTTTGATCTCACTCTCATCGCAAATGGTAATACAATTGACCTGGTGTTTGGTAACTTTTCCGTGGAGTTGAATAAATGCAGTAAACCCTTTCTTGATGAAGATCCCGCTCATTCAAGACTGGAAATTTCAGCTAATGATATCAAATGTAAACCTATCAAATCTAAGCAATCAATTAAGTACAAATATAGACGGAGTGATTACGAAAACTTAATTTTACACATGAACGATATTCCTTGGAAATCAATACTTTTAGAGGGGATTATTGATGAGGCCGTCCAATGCTTTTATGATCATCTTAGTTTTAGCATAAGCAAGTACATACCTAAATCTACATACAGTTCAGGCCAGAGCTATCTAATATGGTATTCTAGAGATTGAATCACCCTAATAAAAAGCAAATCTAAAGCTCATGCTCGCTGGAAGCGTTTCGGTAATCGACGTGACTATGAAACATTTGCAGACCTGCGTTCTGCGCAGGAGATCATGCCACGAAAGTGCTATGATACCTTTGTTGATGGCCTCGCTGTTGACTTGAGGAAAAATCCAAAGCTATTCTGGTCCTTTGTTTAATCCAAGCGCGGAATGAAATCAAACTACCCCAAGCGTGTGTCCTATTGTAACCAGAATTTTTCTACGGGCGAAGATATTTGTACAGCCTAATGACTTCTTTCTTAGTGTTTTTATGCAACCAAAAGCCACATATCGCGACATAGATCTGCCCCCACCAGCTTCCGGTTCGACTGATTACATACATAGTCTCTCTTTTTCTTACGATGATGTACATAAAGTATTAAACTCTCTCAATAAAAATAAAGGGTCTGGCAGCGATAATATTCCGTCTTTTTTTGTAGTCTGAGCTGCGTCTGTCCTAGCTGAACCATTAAATATACTTTTTTTTTTGTTTTTTTTTTTTTTTTTTTTTTTTTTTTTTTTTTTTTTTTATTATTTTAAGGAAACTTACAGCTAGGTACACAGAAAACTAAATAAATTATAATACATGCAAAACATACATGTATTCTTAGAGCCAATTACAAATTTCCACAGATAATTTTAAAAAAAAGATTTATATAAAAACACAGTTACAGTGGACAAAAACCGTTTGATATTACAATATTCATTCTTAAGAGTTTAAGGTAGGTACATTAATTATTACAGAAGAACTTATCTGCAAGCAAGCTTTTTAACTTGCTTGTCGAAGTATTGAATATATCAATATCTGCATCTGCCAAAGTGTTAAGCGAGGCGCTTGCTCGAATAACAAATGCGTTTTGCCTGTAATTGGTTTTAACTACCGGAACATGTAAAATGTGCGGTCTCCTTATTCTGACTCTATACGTGCATAATCCCAGTAGCTCCAGTAACTCGGAGCAGTCAACCGTGCCATTTGCAATGCTCAGAAGATACGACAAATCGGAAATTTTTCTACGTTTATACAGGGGAAGGAAGTGAAATTTACGACATCTGGTTATATAATCAGGAAGATAAACTTTAGCACGAAACTGCAAGTATCGCATAAATCTCTTTTGTATTCCTTCTACACGTGTAGAATACACGTCATAGCAGGGATTCCAGACTTGAGAGGCGAACTCCAAGTGACTACGCACATACGCGCAATATAGGATTTTAATGGTCTTAATGCTTGTAAATTCAGAAGACATTCTAAAAACAAAACCAAGTGCACGAGACGCTTTGTTCACAATATTCTCAATATGTTCGTCAAAAAGAAGTTTACTGTCAAACAAAACACCAAGGTCCCTAACTGTGTCTACCCTTGTAAGAGGTAAGTTGTGTAAGGTATAGTTAAACTTGATACTAATTGGCTTACGTGTAAAAGAACAGACATTGCACTTGGAAATATTTAAATCTAACTTGTTAATTATGCAATAATTTTGAAAACGAATAAGGTCGTCCTGCAAATGATATGCATCATTTATAGTGTTAATTTTATATAGGATTTTCATATCGTCTGCGTAAAGAAGAATTTTTGAATAAACGAAGCATGATGAGATGTCATTCACAAAAAGTGTAAAAAGCAAGGGGCCCAATAAAGATCCCTGAGGAACTCCTGAAGGGATATACATTGGCAAAGAAGAATACCCGCTAAGAACGACCGTTTGACATCTGTTTTGGACATAAGAAGTGAACCACCTGAAAAGATTCCCTCTGATGCCAATCCGTTGCAGCTTTAATAAGACTAAGTGGTCAATGCGATCAAAACACTTGCTGTAGTCAGTGTAAATTATGTCAACTTGCGAGGGTTCAGCCATGAAACGGGATACAAACTCGGTGCACAACAAAAGATTTGACGTAGTAGACCTATTCTTTAAAAATCCGTGCTGCTGCGGTGCAATATCTTGCTTGAGCGCGGAGTACAATTGGGTGTGTACTATTTTTTCAAGCACTTTAGCAAATAAGCATAATTTAGATATGGGCCTATAATTTTCAACTTTATTCTTAGGCCCTTTCTTGTGAACAGGAGTGATAAAAGCTGATTTCCAGATGTTTGGCACCACGCCTTCCGATAACGAGCGACGGTACAGGAGAGTGAGGGGCAGGACTAGGCTTTTAGCGCACTTTATTATTACAATAGGGGGGATGTTGTCGGGACCCGCTGACTTGTTTAAGTCCAACTTCTTAAATAATTTAAATACTTCTTCTTCATCCACTTCAACCATGCTTATGTCACAGGAACATGCAGCATCCTGTTGTGAGCTTACATTCTCTGGTAAATCGGTTGAAATACTGTTTTGAAGAAAAGTGGAGTGAAAGTAATCACCAAACATATTGCATATGACATCACCCTGACCAGAAGAAAGAGTACCATACTGCATCACTGCGGGATAAGCATTGGATAGGTTCTTACTTTTTACGTAGGACCAAAACGCGCGGGGGTTCCTTTTAATAGAATTTTCAATGTGCACTATGTATTCATTATACATTTTACTTTCCATGACCCGTGCTCTATTTCGTAATATAATAAAAGAATCTCGATCGTTAGTGTTACCATAGGTTTTAAATTTATTGTGGAATTTAGATTTTTCTTTAATGAGCTTTATTAGAGGCCGTTTATACCATAAAGGATACTTACGTGACGGAATTACTGTTTTAGAAATAATGTAAGTATTACGTAGGCCATAAATAGTGTCATACATAAAGGATACCGCTTCATCTATCGTCCTGCTTCCAAACTCTGAGTACCAGTCTATAGCATCTAGTTCGGTACGAATTGACTCATAATCTCCATCCTGGTAAACAAATTTAGTGTAAGGAAGCGGCCTGATAGTGTGAAGTTGAACGAACTCAGCATAAATGATTAGAGACGGATGGTGGGGGTCTTCGGGTACCAATGGGAAGTCACAAGCTTGAACAGTAACGTCATTGTTTGAGAGGATCAGATCCAAGAGTCGGCTATGGCTACTATTTAAAAAAGAGTTATATTGAAGCAGATTACATGTGTTAAAACTATCAATTAAATTTATTTGGTGCGCTCCTTGGAGATTACTGGGTGTTAAAGAGATTTCGTCATCACTTAGGGTCCACGATACAAGTGGCATGTTAAAATCACCTAGGACAACGAATTTATCGAGTGGGTTGGCCAAAACAATATTTGTTACATTATCGGCAAAGTTAGATAATTGGGACTCTATTGAGTTCCCTAGATTCTCGTCGCATATATAAACTACACAGATATGCATTTTATAACTAGAGCTAGAATTACGATTACGAATCGTCAGAGTAACCCAAATATCCTCAGCTGAGGATGACCAGTCCGCTCGAGACTCAGCTACAAGTTCACGACGCACGGCTATTAAAACCCCACCCCCTTTGTCCTGTTGTGTTGCCCTATAATTACGATCACGTCTCCAAACAATATATCTATCATCAAATAATTCACTATTAAATACACTATCATTGAGCCAGGTTTCTGCTAAGCAAATAACATCGTACGAGCTTATGCACACGTTTCTATACAGAAAGCCTGTTTTAGTACGTAGACCGCGTACATTTTGGTAATACATACTAATTGGAATCATTAATAACAGCAAAGATTATTAGCGCTTGCACTGGCAAATTAGGCAACAAATAAATATTTAGCAGACGAGATAAAATACTATTTTTATGGCAGGTAGATAGCATTGAATGTCGGCAGTATCGTACGTAAACGATATTTAGTAGGCTTTTATAAGATAAAATACTAACATTAAGGCAGACAGGTATATATAAATAAATTGTAAAAACGAGTACAAGGCGATTAGCGCAACAAAAGAGACAGAAGCAAACGGCCGGTTGACTTACCAGTGCGGGTAGCGATAAGCGGTGCAAAGGATGACACATAGCAAGTACAACGAAACCTGTTACTGAGACAGCGCTCGTCAACTCTTGGGCACAGACATTGATATAGTTAAGAATGGGCAGCAAAAAGATGCATAATAAGCACATGATAGAACAATTTAAAACTTTTTTAGATCCGATTCTGTTCTTATAGCTATCACTGGAGAGGTCGGGTTTTTTTCTGACGAAGATCTTGCAACCTTTCACCCATGTGAAAGCGAACCCCCGGTCCTTCGCCAATGCTTTGGTTTTGTTGAGCAGTATCTTGTTTGCGAGCGTCAAGTGGTCATTGACGAATATTCTGGTACTACCCTTCAACCCCAGATCTGCAGGGGTAATGGTACATTTTTTCGCGGCCGCCACAAAGTCGTCCTTTATGTACCTGCTATGCACAGCAACTACAATACTCTTATTATGTTTGTCATTGCGCATAGGTATCCTCGCAATGTAATTTATCTGCTCCTTAGGTAATGAGCACTTGACATGTGCTCCGATCTTAGAGATGACTTCGAAGAGATTCTCGGAGTTAGATATTGGAACACCTTTAATTTCTATATTATTGAGGCGCGACCTCTATTCGTTCTCACATATCTTGCCTTCCAAGTTTTGAACACGAAGTTGTAGGTACTCGACGTCGTTTTTAGTTTTTTGTAGTGATTGGATATCCTTCTCCATTTCCAAGATCTTGTCAGACAAAGCCACAATCTTAGAATCCACGAAGTCGATTGACTGTTTTATATCTGCCAGTTCAGGTTTGATGGTCTTGAGCGTAGAGAGTTTGGCTTTTATGCTTTTAATACGCTCGTCAAGTCCTGGGAGGACAGCTACTTGAAGTGACAATTGTTTAAGCTCGACGAGTACGGTTTCCATGTCTGCTGGCATTGGAGACTTTGCAGAAGTTTTGGCTGCAGGTGGTAAAGGACTTTCTGCTCTGGTATTCTTACACGAAGCGCACTTCCAAGACGATTTACGGGTTTCCCCAAGACGTCGATATCCAGCTTCAGTAACTCCGGAGCAAGCGAAGTCAAACTGACCCCTGCAGACAGAGCATTGAACTCCGTCTCTAAACTCTTCCTCACAACTCTTGCATTTGAACATTGTGATATCAAGTAGCGCTATAAAGTTCGCGACCCGGAATATAAAAATGTTGACAATCGCTGATGTAGACGAAAAACGCAAAAATGGTCGGCGTAAGCGTGCGCACGGTCCGGTGTCCACGGACTGACCAAAACTCTTACAATACTCTTACTCTTACTCTACTTAATTACTCTTACAATAGATCACTCAATGAGGTTGTTTTCCCCCAAAAATGGAAAGAGGCTCTCATTGTGCCCGTACGCAAGCAAGGCTCTAAGCTAAAAGTTGAGCATTACCGTCCTATCTCTATTCTAAACATATTTAGCAAGGTGTTCGAAAAATTAGTTTATAGTCATATTCTTCATACCGTCTCCAATGCCATACCATCCGAACAACACGGGTTCTTGAGAGGTCGGTCAACTGTAACAAATCTTTCAATATTCACTGACTTCATACAAAAATCAATAGTTAAAGGTAAACAGGTAGATGTAATCTACAAGGATTTCGAAAAAGCTTTCGACCGTGTGGATCACTTCATATTGGCAAAAAACTTCAGCATCTAGGCATTCACGGAGATCTGCTGAGATGGGTAAAGTCCTATCTGTCTAGGCGTTCTCAAGCTGTGGTGGTCGGTGGATATCGCTCTGAACTCGATGGGATATCCTCTGGGGTACCACAAGGCTCACATTTAGGACCACTTTTCTATGATATATACCTATATGATATCTATACATGTTTCAAGCATTCCCAGTACCTGATGTATGCCGATGACACTAAAATCTTCCTTGACGTAGGCAGGTTGGATGACTGCAACAGGCTGCAGGCAGACCTTAACAACCTTAATGACTATTACTAAAGAAACAGAATCAAGATAAACGTTAATAAATGCAAAATTATCACATTCTCTCGGCAAAAAACATAGCATTAATTTCTCATACTGTATTCAAAATAATCAAATTGAAAGAGTTACATTGATGCGTGATCTAGGGATTCATCTTCACGCTAAGCTTACCTTCTCTGAGCATGTAGATATCATTACAGATAAGGCGTACAAACTTCTGGGCTTCATTAAGCGTACATGTCAAACTATCAACAATGCCGATTGCATTAAATGTATCTATAATGCCTACGTGAAAAGCAGCCTCGAGTATGCTAGTTGTATATGGTATCCATACTATATAACTTACACCCAAGGCCTTGATCACGTACAAGAAAAAATTATCAGGTTCCTAAACTATAAGACAAAGAAGTACTTTAAAAGTTACGAGGATGGCTGTTTCTACCACAAGCTTATGACTCTTAGTGATCGTAGAATGGAAATGATGTTTTTGTATGGCATTGTACACTCGCGGATAGATTGCCCTGAAATAGTTGGCCAGATAGGACTCTCAACTCCATCTTATAGAACACGACATACTTGCTTATTCCACATACCTACATGTCGTACCAACTATTTACAGAATTCTGTTTTTGTTTGTATTGTTGCAACCTAAAAGAAGAAATTCAAAGATATTGATATATTTGATTGTTCAAAGCCTACCTATAGAGGTAGGATTATAAAGCATTACGTGGTAAATCTTAAGGCGTGGTGGTAGATGGGAGCTTTCTAGTGCGGCGGAGGGGAGGATTTGCCTATTATTTTTGTTTAACATGTTTTTTTATAATACCTACCTATGAAGTTGTATACGTTTATTTTGAATTTTCTACAATTAGACACCTACCAACCTTGAGTTAATTGAAACGTGTTTTGGTACATATTTCAACGTTTAGAGGCGATTTTTTTCTGTTTCCTTTGCTCAGTCTTTATTTTCTAACACAATAATTTCACATTAGATTATTTTTATTATAAGTGCAGTGTACAACTTACTAATACTATTTTGATTGTAACTTTAAAATAGGCTAACTATTATAGGCTGTTTTTGTTTTGTTTTTGTTCCCGACATCTTTTCTTTACAATGTTCAAACGTAGAAACCTGTTATTAGCCTTACGTTTAGTTCTAAGCTATTTAACCAAACAATCGCCGTTATGTATCGCCGTTGGTTTCTCTAAATAAATAAATAAAATAAAAAATAAATATTTTTGTTTTTATACAATATAAATTTGTTTTCATTTAACCTACTTATATGCATATTTGACTATCACGTTGGTGTGTTATGAAGGGTATAATGCGTTTCATGGTAGTTTAATGTTGAGAGCAAGACTAATATTTTTTTCTTAACCTTTTTGGTTGCGAGGTCCATTATGTCTATTGATTTATTTATTCCGGTGTAGAGTGTAGAACTTACATAGTTATAGTTTAATTTGCCAAAACTTTCAGGGCGCTCCATACTGTCCATCTGTTGGAATAAGTAAAGGTGACTGTGAGGTGATAAGTGAGGTTTTATGAAACTTGAGTATGACTGAGGATAAATACAACTGCCGAACCGTAAAGTGGTTTACGTCTTTGTATAGGGATTCTGTAAGGTATCTATAGGGTTTGTGGAAAGCAACTTTTAGTACTGCGCGTTGGGCCCTTTCTAGTTTGTTTAAATATGTTTTGCAAGTAGCGCCCCAGGAGCTAGAACAATAGGATAGGATACTTTGGCATAATGCCAGGTATACTAGTCTTATAATTTTTACGTCTGTAATAGATCTTAGGCGCTTGAAAATGTAAAGCATTTTTTGAGTCTGGAACACAGGTAGTTCATTTGTATTTTTCAAGTGAGATTTTCGTCCATGTATATCCCTAAATAATTAATATTCGTTACTTGCTTAAGTAAAGGGTATGTGCAGAAATTATTGGAATGGGGATTTATGAGACAATTGTGGAGCTTAACTATGGAATGAACTATGGGGAGCTGTGTTTTTAGTTATGTTGAAAGGTACAATTTTCGTTTTCTCAGTGTTTAGGGTTAACAGGTTATTATTTAGCCAACTAGAGACTATTCTCATGTTACTTTAAGCTGTATCCGCTACTTTTTCCCAGCTGTCTTCATAGAAAATCAAAGCTGTATCATCAGCAAAAGCAAAAAATCTTGTTTGGGGCAATCGGAGTCAGCATAAGCCATTTATATATATTAGAAATAGAGAAGGACCAAGTACGCTGCCCTGAAGTACGCCAAGGTCCACCTCAGCGAGGTCGCTCGATACCTCACCAACTTTAACATGTTGTTTTCTGTTGCTCAAGTAAGATCGGAACCAGTAAAGGGCAACTCCTCTTACTCCCATAGTTTCCATCTTTTTCAGAAGTATTGGCCTAGACACTGTGGCAAAGGCCTTTGCTAAGTCTAGGAAGACACCAGCGCATTTTTTGCCTTTATCAAGATGTTTTGAGACAAAATTGACCATGTTAGACACTGCATCATCAGTAGAACAATTATTTCGAAAGCCGTATTGGTTCTGAGATAATAGGCTTTCTGTCTCCAGGAATGACAGTAGGCGTTTTTTGACTACCTTTTCGACTATTTTAGAAATGGAGGTAAGTAATGATATTGGTCTGTAGTTTTTAGCAAGAAGCGGATCTCATGCTTTATGATTGGGGCTTAAGTTATCTATTTTAAGACAATCTGGAACTATACCAGACGAGAGACTGAGATTGCAAAGGTGAACGATGGCGAGTATGAGTTTATGTTTGCCTCTTTTAAGTAGCTCGTTACCTATGCTATCGCAGCCAGGCGCAGAATATGACTTTAAGAAATTTATTATTTTAAGAATTTCGTAATTATCAGTAGAGGACATAAATAATGAGTTTTTTGGTGTTGCTGAAATGAGATCTGAGCGATTAACGAGATCTTGTTCAGATGCATTAAGTTTGTTGAGGAATTCAAGTGCCAATTTTTGCCAATGTAGGAGAAGTACGTACTCGTAGTTATTGACTTCGTTAAGAGCGTCTCTACGGTTACTATGCGTTTTCAATAGTTCTAGATTTTTATTTTTTGTGGGGCTTATATTGCAGATGAATTTGATACACTTCAAAGTTTTTTACTATCACCATTTGCCTCAATTAGTAATCTGGACTCGTATGATTTTCGCGATTGGTCTGTGACACTGATACATTTATTTCAGTATATTTTATAGGTATATTGGAACACATAGTTAAGCGGATTGTTTTTAGCTTTTAGATGAAGAACATCTTTGTGGTGTTAGCATTTTATCAAACTTTGTGTAATCCAAAGTTTAGAGATAGCTTCATGATTACTTATTTTTTTAAAAGTAGTATTATTACAGACAAGTTCACCCACGATGTTAATAAGTATATTTGAGGCTTCTGAAGGATCTTCTGCCGGGTAAAAGTTGTTAAAGTCAGCATTTTCCAGATCAGAGATCAGGGTATCATAATTAATTTTGGAGTACAGCTTCTTGTTTGGTAAGTTTATAGAGAAATTATCCTTGTAATTGCCTAGAATTACTGTACTGTGGTCTGTTATATCGGTGTTGCAGATCACTGTGCAGATTTGTTTGGAGTTCTTTACCAATACATGGTCAAGACAGTTTGGGCCACGGGTTAGCAGCAAGTGGCCCGGTATATACCCAAAGTGTGAGGTAAGGTCCAGATAGTCTAAAGAGCGGTAGTCAACCGTGTCAGTTTTTATATCAATGTTCATATCTCCAGCAATAATACAAGTATTATATGTAAGTTTGCGAATGGTCTTCTCAAGTGAGTTACAAAAAGATTGTATGTTCCTAATAGAAGGGGTCCTGTATAGTGCAGCAATAGATAATTCCTTATTTATATGGGCTAGAAAGCGATTGGCATCCTCGAACGGGGGTTTTTCAATAGTGACATGAAGACCTATCTGTGTAAAAATAATTATTCCATCGTTTTGATTGATATAGCGTTTCGAAGGGTTGTATTCATAGTTGGGTAAACAAGTGGGTGGAAAATCCTCATTTATATGACATTCAGTAAGTACAACGTGAGGAGAAAAGTGTAATCTAGTTAAAAATATAATAAAACTGTCATAGTTTTTTTGCACGCTGCGAATATTTTGAGTTATTATTAATGTATATTTTCTGTTGCTATCACCTAGGATTTTTATGCAATCTTCAGGTGTATCAGTCAATGTGCTGAACGTAAGTTCAGTGTTATCGACATCATTGATGAATTCTGTACTATTCATAATGGTTTTTTTATGTTATGAAATTAACTATTTATAAGGTTGTATTTGTGTGTGAGCTGGTGTGTGTACGTATGAAAGCGAAGGTATGTGTGGATGTGTGTATGAGGGAAGGTGTGACTTTTATGTGGGGGAGGGACTTCGGGTGTGCATATTTGAAAATGACTTTTGGGGCAAGTCCGAGTAATAGCACATGTTTTTGTGTTAATGTTGTGCAGGTAAGTGACTGTAGGATATAATTTAGAGCCCTCTTGCAAACATACTCTGTAAAATACAAAATAACAACAGATTTTAGAAATGTGCACAATTGTATCATAATAATTAGTCACTTAGCAGGGTTGTCTTTTAGCGCGGCGAGAGTTTCGTCATGTTTTACCAGAATGTGCAGTGCGTTTTTTTTTCTTCCTAAGAAAAACTCGGCCACCGGAAGACCAGCAATACTGGTATCCTTCGCTTTTTGCGAAGTCACGAGCCAGGTGTAGCAAACTCTTGGCATGCGAATTGAGATGTTCCGAGATATAGATTGATGTTTTAGGATCCATTATACCCAAGGCTCCAGAATTAAGCTGATATGATCTATTCCTTGCGTAAATCTTGACATTACGCAGAACAGATTCTTGTTCTAAGGTATTTGCCAGCTCTACTACAATAGTAGATTTTATGGTGTTTCCTTTGGTGGGTAGACGGTACACGTCCCGCGTTTGTATAGTGTTTCCTTTATTCTGGAGATCCAAAAAAGTGTGGAGCTTGTTAAACATAACGAAAAGATCGTTTTTGGACTTTTTCGTCTAAGTAAAGGGGACATCCCTAATCTCAAAATAATATTTTTTTGGATTGTCGTTCGAAGTTTTTGAGTTTGTATTCAATCACGTTAACTTGGCTCGACAATTTTTTGCGTTCACCCACCAGGTTCTCTATTTTATTCTGAACGTCTTTAATCTGACCCGAGACAAGGTCCAGTGATGTCTCAATCTCTTTGTTAGAGGTTTGTATTACGTCAGACTTGGCGTTTATGTTGGAGATCTTCTTCTCAAATTTTATGAGTCTCATATTCAAAGATGAAACAATATCTTTGATTTCCTCCTTGAAAACGTGAGAAGAAGAGAAGTGGTCCTGATCGTCATCATCGAAATGGCGTGATCGTTTATTCATGGGCCTTTTAGGTTTTGGCTGAGGTCTCCTAGATGTTTTGGTAATTTCTGAATCTGATGTTTATATAGAATCCATTTTGGTAGAAGGTCCGGGAGGGGTACGCTGCATCGACAAGGTGTGTGTACAGGAAAATTTTAGAGTAATCCGGTAATATGATCGGAAAAAATACGGTATTCACTTGTTTTGTGACAAGATTTAGTTAGTGATACTAAGTTCAGCGAAATATAGTCCAAATTAGAGTAGCAGGCAGTATGAGTGCCACTGTGACGTTATCCGTGGTCGCTAGATATAGTGCAGTGCGCGGTGTAGGCGCGTGCAAGCGGGAACAAATATATAGTGCTTACTCTTATCCCTGCGGGGGTGAAAAAGTTTCCCCGCGCTGCGATGTTGTAAAAGGAACATTTATACAATGTTACCTGTTTTTGAATATGTAATACTTTAAAATTTTAACGATACCTACGTATTTTATGTGGAACGTTTTTAACGCCTATTAGATATCTACTAGTCTTAAATCTCTCATCTACCGCGTCTTCTAAAAGTTTGCTTACAGTATGTCGTTTTAGATTTATCCTTATGATAACAAACGAATAAACATTAACTATTAGGTACTTTTATTTGATGTCGCTTTATTTTTTATATCTTCTGTCGTCTACTTTCACTGTGTTCTTTATTCTATTTATGTATTTACATATCTGCGGAAACTTTTTAATTGGCCATCAGCACACATGCGCTGGTATATACCGGCATGTATTATGTAAATAACTTTTTTTAAGACCTAGCTGTAAGTTTTCCTAAAATTTTGAAAATAAAAAATAAAGTTTTTTGACTATGACGGTAAAACTTGGGGTATGCATTTCAAAACGTAAAATCTGAGTTTATAAATATAAATATATTTATTTACTTATAGGAATTATTAATTTAAATTCAAAGAGAAATGATATGTAACTTAATGTGACACAAAAATGCACTAAATCGTTATTCAAGTTTCAAAACACAATCAATAGATAACAGAAGGTGTACACGCCAGCATCACTGTAATGTGATAGATAAAAAGGGATCGGGAAAAGATACCCGCGTTGCTTTTAAGAGAACAGGTTAAAAATCAAAGGAAAGTCAGCCAAATTATTCTGTTTCATGTTGAATCTATTTACAGCGAGTACAAAAATAAAATACAGAACGTTTTTGTAGCTTATACCACCATCTGCCATCTTCCCATTTCCATAAAACATACCTGTTTAGCATGCCTTCATTTCTTTGAGAAAAGAAACGCTCCTTTAAATTCCTCTATACAGGGTGTCAACCTACAGCTGCTCCAAGATTATTTATAATTTATGTACATAATTTGTACAGGGGTTCCTGTTTTTGTTAAAGCTTTGAAATTAATTGTACGCATCCGCTAATATCCGGTTTCAAGATGAATAGCGATAGATCAGCCTTCAAAATTTTGTTGAAAATTGATTTGTTCTTTGTTTGGAGAGCAAGTAAGTGATTGCTCATTAAGTTAAAGAAGCTTGGGATTGAAATTGCTCTAACTCATTCAAAAAATTTTACAATTTAGACATTATTTATCTTCTATATTGTTATGTATTCTAAAAGGATCATTAAAAAAAAACAACCAGCCTTGTTTCTTGCATTTCTTTCCTGGTTTGGTCGCAAAAGAACAGGCAGTAAAGTTGACGTTTCAAACGGATCCTTGTGATTTTAATGAGTAAAAGATTTGAACTTTGAATGTTTTTATGCATTTTTACTATAAGGTAGTTGCCAAAACATGGAAAATGATCGATAAGATAAAACTGGCAGATAGATACTTTGACAAATTACTTAGTTTATTGATAATTGGAACAAACTACTATTTCTATACTGAGCTCAAATGAGAACGTATCCGAAGGGTTTGGTATACAGGGTATCCCAAAAGGGTGATACAGCTCAAAAAAATTTACAACTCGTTCGCATATAGTAGTTTTACTGATTAAAACGTATATACCCGTGAGCACGGCTGTTGTAACACAGCTGAAACTTCGGAATAACAAATAAAAAAGGTACATATAATTCGTTTTAATCAGTAATTTTGTTCAGTGATCACGAAAAGCTAACATTTTGTTTACGCACCTATAACTAAGCCATTTTCTTACAACCTAAAGCTTATTTGGTTTCGGATTATGCACCTAAAAAATCTATTACTGAATACCTATACATAACTTAATCAATAATAGCCAATTTTTACCCCGTGCAAATTATTTTTAAAAGATTTAAAACCAACACTTTAGGATAGTGAGGACAATGACCTCACTATTCTAAATACATACTTAAAAACACCCTGTAGCTAAGTAAAGCCCAAGACCAGAATCTTAACATCAACACTTAGTATTCATCCAAGTTCGTTACTAACAACAAAACTATCGGTTCATAAACTATGCTAATCTCTGCAAACAAAGTAACTATCCAAGTCCACCATTTCAGAGATTACCGAACTCGAAGTTTGTTGAAGTCGATGCTCAGAGCGGCACTTAGCAGTGCCTCGAGAACTATTGCATCGAAATTAATACAAGTTGTGCGGCGGCCCGCGCGTAATGCGCAATGCACACCAAACATGGAATTAAGCCACGAGCGGTTAGCTACTGACTGTTAGAAGAGCTTTCAATAGTTTTCATACAATCGTTGTAAGTTCGTTCGATTTATCACTTTCTTGATCATTCTATTTAGAAACGTAAACAGTACCTCTTAGAACCTAGTGACTGTAAGAACCATTTGTGATAGAATTTATCTAACTGTGCTAACTCGAAACAAAAGTACAAAATCAATCTTTTAAGCTAGATTTTAAATTGAGAGGTCCAAATGTAATACATAATGTTTCACTAAGCAAGATTTTGCGTGCTTCTCTTTTTTTCAAAACTATGCCTAGTGCACCTAAAACAAAACTAGTCAAGTACAAGTAGGACTCGCGCATCAAGAGTTCCGAACCTAGATAGGTTTATATATGTTAATTAAGCAACGCTATCTTATTATGTGACCGGTAGACCGAGAAAACTTTTAAGATAGATATCCAAAAACTATTCTAGGTAGACATGTCACTTCTACGTGTGTTTATGCAACAGCTACATCGATTGTCCGGACCTCAGATCAAACATTTTACGATTTTGCGCGCCACTAAAGCGAACGATATATACCAAACTTTTTGCTGTCTCCTTCTGACTCTTCTATCTAACTATGCCCAAAATTCACTCGTCAGTCGGTTGCATAGAAGCTATGATAAAACATTTAGTGGCATTGATATTTTCAATACCAGCAAATTAGGGTTCAAGCGGGAAGTTCTCCAAGTCCTAAATAAACATCGTAACTAATTAAACATACTTCACTAAAGCTCGCACAGTTAGTACAGATGTGGACGGAGTATTTAGGAATACACTACATTACTCAGAAGTACTAACATTGGATAGTTAAATAAATAAAATAAATATTTCTGGACATTTCACACAGCGCTATCTAGCCCCAAACTAAGCAGAGCTTGTATTATGGGAACCAGATTACTGATAGAATACTTATATACTTTTTTGTATATAATACTTATAATATATAGAGAAACAACCAGACCCAGAACAAATATCTGTAGATCATCCAAACATTTGTTTCACGGCGGGAATCGAACCCGCTACCTCCTGCGTCTCGGCCGGCTATTCGCCCACTGCACCACGGAGGTCGTTAAAATAAAGTCGTCAAGTTAAATTAAGCATGTGTGTTTGTAGGTGTATAGGTGATTAATGCTATTAACATTATTTATTACATAAGCTACTTATATGTATAAAGGTATATCTTTAATGTTTAGTGTGCGTGTGTGGTTTTTGTTGTTGTGTAAATTATATTTATCATAAGATTGTTTTTATTGTAATTCTTTGTATAAAAAATCATGGTCCTCTTTAGTGCGATAAGTGACTTACTTCGATAGTCTTTAAGTATTTGAAATATAAAATGGAAATCCTTTATTAGCTGTCAGTTTTATCGTAAGGTTTACCTATACCTGTACCTACCTAAGAGCTAGAGCTGTGGATTTTGTAAAAAAAAGATACTCCGTTAGAGTTTTTCTGTAATATTTGCATAATATATGTTTCAATCCTATTCAATTGAGATTTTTTACTTCCAATCTTCTGAAATAAAGGGGACTGTTTATTTTCTTAATTTTTTATCACAACTTTAAATTAACAAAATAAAATATGTATATAGAAATGGTTTAGTAATGTGTAAATCAATTCCTTTGATATGATACTCCTCTTGACACATAGGAACCCTAGTTAGAAATTTTAACCCCACCATTTTGGCTTCTTTGGCTATCAAAATGAAGACCTTGATAAGACAATATAAAAAATAGATCTTATAAAACTGCGGAAAGTACTTTAAGTTGCTCAATATGATATCAACCAAATCTCGGTTATTATGATTATATGTACTGTCGAGTTGATTCGTTTTAGTATACATTTTATATCTTAAAATTTTCCCTGTGTGCGAATACTCCTTGCGTTTGTATAGAAACATTTCAAAGATGATGAATCTGGACGTAGCTCTTGGTATCTATTTGCTAGTTGGTACGTTATACAATTTGTTGTAGGGTTGAGGTCTACTGCCTTCGTGGTAACCTGCCCTTCTGAGGGCTGACCTACACATATATATGACGGCATACCTATACCTCTTATATAGTTGGTTTGATAAGCCTGCTTAATTAAACTGAAATGAAATTTACTAGTGGTTTGCCCCGAACTGAGATCTCGCGGGTCTCCCAAAACAAAAAAAAATTCTTAGGGCGACTCGCAACATGCACTAGATTCTGATTCGACGCACTTCATACGTTTCGACAAGGCCCTGGTCTTAGCGAGAGAGAAGTTATTCGTTCCTCGCAAGATCCAAGAGACGATAGAAATAAGTCGTGTGCCTAATTTTAACAAAGATAGAGGATGGGCTCTACCACCAGCCTGGAGGTCATGTCTTCGTAATGCAAGTGACAGAGGAGTGAGTGAACCTGGTAGTTAGTACCTCATAGTTAGTGTTATGTGATTGCCTGTACCGAGTACTACTGAAGAGAACAGTAGGGATGATAATTTTGATGATGCAGCCTGTCAACACGATGGGCCACTGTTGATGCCATCCCCACCGCCGCTCCCGTCTACTCGCGCGCAGGGGGCTGCGCCACGTAGTGCAATGGGAGGCGTAGTTCAGAGCGAGTCACACTTACCCTGATTTCACGAATTGAACCGAAACATTGTCGACCAAAACACCGATAAAACGGTACGTGATAAATCCCGCATTTATAATAATTAATCATTGAGATAATTACCCTTAACGTATCTGCATGATATCTATCAAAAAAAACTAGTAAATTTTCCAAGATTGTAGCCACAACTCTTTCACGATGCGATGCGCAAAAAACCGCTACTTACCCACATACATGTGATAATTTTATGTCATATTATCGTTAGTCGCTACTAAGTTTAAAATACTAGTTCAGGCGCAATTAATGTCACACGCGAGACTAGAGTTCAAAAAAATCTAATATAATTTATTGAAAAACAGGCTTGATTTAGATGTCTATTTTGTCGGCTCTTTAGTGTTGTATGACAAAGGCTTACTCAGCTTTGGCAGGGTAGTAGGAAAGACAAATAGGAGCATAATGCTGAGTCGACAGCCGATAACTGGGGAATGGTGGAACGTACACGCAATCCGAATTCTGTGAAATTCTGCTTAGTGTAATCTAACATAGTTTATTTGTGACTTTACAAAACAGAAAAAAATGTTATTTCTGGTTTTAAACAATAAGTAAATAAAATAAGCAGTAGCGCATGTAATAATATGGACTCAACTCCAATAATATTTCTACATTTATTTAACAACTGCTTCTGACATTTACTATAATTTCTCTCTTCAGTTTGGAGTTATTACTATTTCAAAGGACATCTATTATTACGGAATCAACTGGTTCGAGGTCAGTTCCAACTGACAGGGAGTCATTAAAATGATAGACGACGCCGGTTAGAACTATTATTGATAATATTTCGTTTAATTAATTTGGGTTTTGATTTCATATTTATTGAAAAAGCTGGCAATAAATTTATAGATGTCATGAAGTTTGTAGATGAGGTCAAAACTTGGATATTTATGTGCCATACATATGTCAACAAGTACAAACATTTATTTAAAAATTAAGTTTTTATAATTAATATTGAGTATCTACATTTTGACCAAATATGTATTGTAATTTGTATTAAACAGCTGATACATTTTTCGATAGATTATTGGTCTTTTATGAATAGAAAGTTGTTTAAACTGACGAAGGAATGAAACAAAAATAAAAACTAACCATATTAACATAAAATTACAAACAAAATAACAATACAAGAGCGGTCTTATCGCTTAGAAGAGATCTCTTGCAGACAACATTTGCATGGAAAGGATTTGGTTTTAACTAAGATAATTGCTGGGGGTGCACATTTATGTCTAAAATATAGATATAGGAAATGTGCGTATAATACATATATACAAAGAAAATTTAATACTTATATAAAAGTTATAAATAAATTATAAATATATATAAATACGTCTACCGCATAACGGTCTGTAGCGTAGTTTCTCACTCTTTTTATATGTTCCTTATCTTACGCAGCCTCGCACGCGTGATTTTCAATAAAAAGTTGCCGTTCTAATATATTTTATACCAAATTTTATCAAAGGCGATCTAGTTGTTATGACGTGTCTGAATAAATGAATATTGTGTGATAGTGTGAGGATGAAACAAACAATAGTTATTATTAAGTACACAATAATATAATGATTACACATCGGCCAAAAATACAGATAGATTTGCAGTTTGCAAACATAGCCGCAAATCAAATGCACACTGCTAATTAAAATTAATTTTAACTTTTAAATTTAAACACCACTTAATCAAACGGAAACAGCATTAATTAACGCGGCTTGTAGCCGGATTGAAACATGCATGCCAAATTGAAACTTCATTCGCTTGGGACGGTAACCATTCGACATGAAACTCCAATAAAGGCTGCCAGACTAACCTATACAATGTGGCTATGATGAATATTATTGGTTTTAATTTGGGAACGTAGTATTTTTGGCAATAATCAAGTCTTTTACGACAATTTACTTCATAAATACGAGATTCAAGCGTCAAACATTAAATAAAACTTCTAGGAAAAAACCTGTGGACACTAATTTTCGTAATTTTAGCTTTACTCAAGTTTAGAATGCATTAACATTTATAGAAACAATATTTTCTATCGTTACATTGGCAGACATCAAGATTATACCTAATTTTGAATTAGATTAGATTTTATGAATGGAACCATTTACAAAAACATTAGTGCTGACATTATTGTTCTGTAATGTGTATATTGTTGGTTGGCTTTTCACACGCCTTGGTACTACTGTGAGTGTGCAAGCATTTTATTAAATAAATAAAATTATTATAGAAACAAACTTTCCCTCGTCACAGTTTACTTCAGAAAATACGGAGATGCATAAACTGTGCTTACTGCAGAGATAGTTAAACCCTCAGGTAAAAATGTATAATATTTCAAGCACGGCAGGAATGCTAACAACTCTCCTTTTAATTTAGTTATTAGCAGAATTTACCGCGCTCCTACCGAGTAATGCCCGCTGTTTGTTGCATGTATATTGTGAATTAGGGTTTCGTGCCTCATAATTTGAATTACGGAACCCCGCGTGGAAGAAACGTGAAGATACTGAGAATCTGTTTTAATTATAAAAGTATGTTAAAATGAGCATCTAGATTCTTTAGTGTTAAATAGTGTTTTATTTTATGTTTCACTTTGAATAATTGATTCAAAGAAAGATGGAAATGCTATTACATTACTGTACAACTAAATACACTGATTTGACATTGAATTGGTGGATCATAAGTTTTAGAAAACCCCTTTTAGACTGTTCTATAATTATGTACGATAAATTGGTCTCTAAAAAATTTGGTCATCAATTACATTAGTAGTTGTAATAATCCCGAATCCCTGAATAATCTGTGTGCTCGTCGCACATAGCATCTGCGACCGAGATTTATGCTGATTTGGCTTTAGAATTATGGCTCTAATACTTAATGTTTAATTAATTCAGTATTTATCTGGGCAGCAACCGCATTAAATGTAAATCAATATAAGACTGACACTTGCAAAATTTTAGAAGTGAAACTCAAACCTACCTGTATTCATCTTCATTTTGGACATCTAACAAAATAATAATATTCATAAGTAAAAACCTGCAAATTAAATTCGAATTCGTAAAAAAAACATCAATTAAGAATTCTCCTTTCATACGCTCGACATACCATCATATACAGTTTAAGTACTCAATTCTAAAACTCCCCAAAGAATTAAGCTTCAAACTTTACAAACAATAAGATCCTTAAACTCCCCACGTCATGCAAGGCGGCATTATTCCGAAACACTTGCTCCGCAATTCTGCCCTACCTTGAGTACGGGAATACCGCGAATATGCGGAAAATACCACCATAAGTGCATTAAATGCCGCAAATGTGCGATTTCTGTGAGTGTGCAGTATTTTTATTACAAGCCAAACTTAATTTAAGTTGTACATTCTGACTTGATACTAATTTTAATGGAATGCTAACTTAAGCTTAAGAAGCAATTTTTTAACGAACTGACTTTATTTATTTAGAAATGATATAAATATACTTATTAGAAATAGATAAGCTTGTTATTTAAGGATTTGTTTGTACTATTCCTATAAATAATAGATAAATATAATTTGTTGTGTTATATTTATTTATATTAAGTTTATCATACGACTGAGTAGTCGCATTAATATATTGATTTAAAAGCAATTCGAATGATGGTATTCAGTCTTCTTAGTCGCAATTTGTGCAGAATAGCCGAGTAATTGCGTTTCGTCGCTCGCAAGTTGTTTGAGAGTGAACCTCAGACCGCGAGCGCATTCTTACAGCCGCGGAATGCAGTGCAGGCTTCAAGTTCGTTTATACGAGTAAATACCACTGAAATGCTGGAAATGCGCTTCAAAATGAGTTTTAAGGCTCTTAAAGGTAGCTGGTGTGTTTAAATGTAGTTGCGTACACCCAAAACTTTGATGCTTTTTGTCAAGGTATTCAGGTAATAAATTGGTCAAGTGCGTGTCGAACCACGCACAGTGAAGGGTTCCGTGGCCAGTACGGCTGTATCATATTTTGTATCAAAATTAGTTATAAACTGTTTCAAACCCAGCTACAGACATAAGTTGACCGCCCGTAAACTAGTAAAGCTTTGATAATTCTTCTTAAAACTGCAGTATATGAACCTACTACTGTTATAGATACATTTTACGTTGGCTGGATATTTAATATTAATTTCAACTTGATATCTCCACGCGTTCCTGGGAAAACGTTCTTGAAAGTCAGACATACAGGCCGACTGGCGGACAACGAAGTGATTTTTTTATGTGTTCCTTTTTTCCTTTTGGGGTACGGAATCCTACAAACTACAAAACAGGTGTCGTAGTGGTACAGACAGCCAAAATATGATTATTATTGTATTTCAGTTGACAGATAACAGATAACGTTGCTAACTAGTAATGTTTGTATATGTTTATAAAACCAGAGGGATACCAGTTATACACGCTGCCTGTACTTATAATATTACATTGTGCTGGTGCTACGATGACGAAATGTGCTACGCCGCTACATGATTGCTACGATGCTAAGATATCTTTTTTAGGTCAATATTTTTTTTAAATTTATTTGTATAATTATTTTCGTTACTTTAAAATAAAATTAATGAACTTGCAAATGAGTAGATTAATGTTCATTAATTACTATGAGAACCAAGTTCTTAAAGTACTTCATAGATACTGTATCCCGTTCTAACTGGCCGCTACCTAGCGCACTTGCCGCCCCCAACAAACTGCAGCCTGCCAGCTCAGCAGGAGATGTGATTGCTGACAAATGGAAGGAATTAATACTGGTATGTCTGAGCTACTGTGAGTCTATAATTTATGTATGAAATGTCTATAATTTAACAATTTAATTTATTATTTATGTGTAATTTAAAGAATTTATTTATATTTTTGTTAATAATAAGTAAAATAAGTAAATTTATAATTGATCGAGCGAAGCGAGATCTCTAAATCAACTTGGGCAAATAGGCGTTGTATGTATGTATGTTTGTTTTTCCGAGGATAACTTTCGAAGCGTTTATCCGATCATCGTGAAATTTGGTATATAGGTGGGCAGCAATGACACAATTTTCGTGTGACTAAATGAGCTAAAAATGTGGGGGGGGGGGGTTGTTGAGATATTGGGATTCAAGAGGGGTAAATAAACCAAAATGGGATTATCCGATCAAATGATACGTCCACTAAAAGGTCTTTGTAAGTACATTTCGACACCCTTTTTATTTTTAGTTTTAACCTTAAAGTTTTTAAATTAATAACCATAACAAAAACTGAAATTTGTTAAAATTTCCAGTGACCCCAGAGTGCTGAAATTTGGTATGCATGTAGCTTTAGTGACACACAATAAGCAAAAGTCTGAAATACAGAATAACTGCAATTGGTACACCAAAAAAGTATAACCAAAATACACGAACTCCCGTTACCTGTAATTTGAATGAAAACTAGGTCAAGTTATTTGGTTTCTCATTTTGTGGCACTATTTTATTAGTCAAAGATTAAGGCTGGCTTGCAAAATGATCCCTAAACGTATTTAGTGACTAAAAATGTTTAAATTTTACGTATTTGTATGATTTGACAACTCCTTCAATCATATTTAGCCACTAAATACGTTTAGGCATCGTTGCGAGAGACGCCCAAAGAATACTTTTTTTTGTGTTTTGAAAGACTCGCGAGATCTCAGTCTGGGGCGAACCACTAGTCTAATTTAGAGTTTAATATGACAATGTATAATTTATGTCATTAATGTTTTGAATTCTTTTAAATGAATAAGTGTAATTAGTTAATCCGTTCTAATTAAATAAATTAATACAGTCATGAGTTTTTCTCTCAGAGGGAATATACCATGCTTTTTATTGATGATTATTATTATTATGATCTATATGATATTTAATATATTATTATTTGATTTTTATTAAATTAACTAAAGTTTGTGTATAATTGAATGAATGTTATGTAATTGCACGCCGTTAATCGGTGAAGCATGTGAAACCTACCTATATAGGCGTAGCAACTTATATACCTTGCTTAAATTTAATTTTATTTGACGACCTCCGTGGCACTGTGGGCGAATAGCCGGCTGAGGCGCAGGAGGTTCAATTCCCGCTGCGGAACAAATGTGTGAATGATCTACATATATTTGTTCCGCGTCTGGATGTTTTTCTGTATATTATAACTAAGTATTTACAAAAACTATAATATAATATAACTATATATATATATATATATATATATATATATATATATATATATATATATAAGTATTCTATCAGTTATCTGGTTCCCATAGTACAAGCTCTGCTTAGTTTGCGGCTAGATAGCGCTGTGTGAAATGTGCAGCAGTATTTATTTATTTCATTTCATGTTTCTCAACTACTTATTTAAATAATTCAAACTCCATGCGTTGAAATAACCTTAAAAATTATACATCACTCAATAACGATGACAAATTCAAGGAGAAATCGAGGCGGAGCCGATGTAATTACCGTTACTACATTACTCATCAGATCGTGTAAGGTTTCGGCTGAGTGCATTACATATGCAAAGGCATGTAATAGGTTCTTACTTAATGTACCGAATAGTAGATCTAACTAGAACCTTCTACTAATGGAGCGTTTATCTTACCAGTCATTTAGTCGGAATATTACAAGACAATTTGGTACCTATTGACTACTTTTGAATCAAAGAAGTGACATTCCACAGCAATGGTGTCGAGGTCCCGTAGCAAACTTATCGTAGGATACGTAATCACGTTGCTAGTTTTAGAACTAATAATTTGTTACATAGAAGCATTGGATGGTACCAGTAAAATATCTGAGTATTTTATTGGGACTCTCCAGCTATGCTACTCGAGTCTATTTTGCAACAGCCACAATTCAAAAATCAAATGAGTGCATTCACCATCATTGAATGAAGTCGTAAAGTCCCTCAAGCCCTAGCTAGCTACAAAGTGAATTATTGAGTGCACAGTGAAGGGACATTTTGAGTTATTTAATTTAGTAGTCGGTTCGATTCCCAGTTGGAGCTGACGTAGTGCAGGTCGGTACGTGGAATGGTATTAGGTTAGATTTTAGTAGCTGTAGAGAAATTCGTGTTTGGATTTGATTTATAAGAACTTAATTAATCAATTCGTTATTTTAAGTAAATATTGAACATATATTTAACGTATCAGAGTTATTTTCAAGAGTAATTGTTTTTAGTTGAGAATGCAGATTTACAGAGCTAAGAAATCCTTAACATATAGTGCAAAATTTTTTGTTCTACGACAAAAATTTACGAAGTTATGACCAAATTATTAGCGAAGTTCACTGAACGGCCGCCGCGGTAGCTGTGACGTCACTGGGACGGTCGCCGCCAGTTAGCCGTTGGCAGCGATACAGCGCGCAGTGTTTTGTTTGGTTAGTTTTTACTTTAAAAGAAACTAAGGGTCTGATTTGTGTCTAATTCACCTTTTATCTATGTATAAATATGGTATAGTGCCGAAATGTACGAACACTTCTATTAAAACACCAGAACAACTATTTTTTATCTTGCCAGAAGACCCAAAACTTTGTAAAAAATGGTATTCTGTTGTAAAAAGAGATGATAAAAAAGCAGCACAGTCTAGACATTCCACGTTCAAAACCGTCTCCTCTTTTTCATCACATGAAAATGTGCAGCAATAGGCCTTACTTTTTATTCTATGTTCAGGCGTTATTTTTGCTTTTACTGTACAAACATGTCCCGACCTCTGGACTTGGACAAATCCTACAGCATCATCACCATAGGTTTCACGAGCAGATCTGTAATAAGTAAATAAAACGGAATAAATATATATAAGTAAAAACATATGATAGTGAATTAAAAAATAAATTATTGATCGAGCGAAGCGAGATTTCCAAATCAATTTGGGCAAATCGGCGTTGTATGTATGTTTGTTTGTCCGAAGATAACTTTCAAAGCATTTATCCGATCATCGTGAAATTTGTTATATAGGTAGGTAATGATGGCACAATTTTGGTGTGATTCAATGAGCTAAAAATGTTGGGGGGTTGTTGAGATATTGGGGCTCAAGAAAGGTAAAAAAAACAAAATGGGACTATCTGGTCAAATGGCACGTTTAATTAAAGGTCTTTGTGAGTAAATTTCGAGCCCGTTTTTATTTTTAGTTTAAACTTTGTATTTTTTAAGTTATCAACCATAATATAAACTGAACTTTGACAAAATTCACATGGTAGGTACACTAGTGACCCCACAGTGCTGAAATGTTGTATGAGTGTAGCTTTAGTTACACAAATATAGGCAAAAGACTGAAATTCAGAATACTTGCAATTTCTACCCCAAAAAATATAACCAAATAACATGAACTTCCGTTACCTGTAATATGAATGAAACTGTAGGTCAAGTACGTTCGTTAGAATTTCGTGGCACTATTTCGATATTCAAAGATTATGAATAATATTGTTTTGTTTTTATGGGAAACTCGCGAGATCACATTTCGGGGCGTACCACTAGTTATTTACATTCAACCCATCCTAAGTAAGTTCATACCGAATTAATGATTTGTAACAATGGCCGAGATAATAATAAGAATAATAATAAGAAGAATGATCAGTAAGTGCAGAGAACCATGCACTGTAGGTATAAAGCAAAAGTTGGTTAAGTCATCCGCGAAAAGATTTACAACAACGAAAACAACGTTCGTTTATCAAGATACTAAGAACACGAATAAAACTATAACTATGAATAAAGATTCATAAGTTTAAAAAGTTTAAGTTTACATTAATTCTTTTTACACTTACCTCAAACGTTCTGAATACATCCCTGTACCTATACTTAACATTGTAGATACTTTACCTAATAGCGTAGACCTAAAGATTACTAATAAACACCTAAGTACGTAGATAAATAAGCAGCACCCCTTACCTTTGTAGTTTCCATCCACGGATTTCAGCGCTCGTGAACTTAGAATGATTACCTAGGTAATCAAATACCATGAAAAAATCCACTTTTAGAAGGTTGTCTGATTGAGCTTGCACAAAACCAGGGTCTATTTTATTAGTACTCATATTAAGTACGTTTTTTACACACTCACTTATACTCTAACAACTCTATAAGTAAACAAATTGACAAATGTAGTGAACAAACGCGTGGCCTCTACGCCCTAAGAGTGCCGCTTGCGCTCGGTTCCATCGTAGTGACGTCACACGCACCCGCGCACATTGACTTTTAGCGGGAAGAACGGCATAAGTTTACTACCTAGACTTGTTTGGTGGAAGCTCAAATGATTTTTTAAAAACATAAAAATGATTAAAATTAATTTATTTATATATTTTAATGTCTAATACATTTGGCGACTTGATACAGATTGAATCTCTCTAGGTTAAAAGTACTGCAGTTGAATTTAAACATAAGCAAAATCTTATCTGGCTAGCCCGGCGACCATGCGTGGGCGCTTGTGTGAATAAGCTATAATATGATTAGTTGGCTGAAAATATGGAAGGGGCAGTTATGCCACTATCTGTAACTCCTCCCTCCGTAAGTTCGAAATTATCCGAAGGATGAGGATCATTTCGGGTTTTCCCCATAATACAAATATTTTTAAATTTATGCTTAAATGCTAACAATAAAAGACAAATTACAATAATAAAGCAAAACACAAAATTTCCTATACTAACACTTTTATAATCTAGAGCACTATCACTAATAATTTCACTTCCACTTTTCTGTAGTATATAGTTCAGCGACTGAACGTCGGTGAGGTCGATTCCATTGAGATTGGCAGGTTTTCTCTGCATATCTGACGGATCGGTCGATATTTGAGGTAAGTTGATTACTGGAAGTTTCATGAAATTTACGTCATTTCCTTGAGTTTGGTGTCTTTTAAATGACAGTCCCTTTATCTTTACTAGACAATCATCATCCATGGTCAACAGGTATGTTCCAATGATAGATTCTTGTGTTATATCGTCTTTGCAATACTTGGTGAGTAAGGTTTCTGTTCTTACGTGGATGATCCAGCGATTGGGCTGTATAGAGTCAGCCTTTACATCGTCGATGGTAACTGGAATCGGGTGACAGCTCGAGATATTTGTGGAAAAGCTCATAAGTTCGGTAATGCAATCATCTTTGATTAGTAACGTGACATCGTTCTCATGGCATAGAAAACGGTATTCATCAATCTCGCGGCATGACTGGGAGAGCGGCATCGCTTTTAACCCTTTCACAAGGACATATGGGTATTTAGGTAGGATAATAGAGGTAAGGTTATTGGCTCTATCGTGGATAGGTAATGGAATCATTTTAAAATAGTTAAAAAGCTCATTCCTGATTAAAGGAATGTGCATAATGAATTTTATCTGATTTTGTTTTACATATGCTTTTATCTTTATACATTGCTCTATTTTTAAAACATTTTCAATACTAACTGGAAAAACTAATCTGTCTGTTTTCTCAATTTCCTGCAACAATGCCACTAACTCTTCAGTGTCTATAATTGATTGATGTAACAAATTAATTTTAGCAAAGGCAATAGCTGTCTCAATTTCATTCAGTCGAATGTAGAGTGTTTGAAAGTTATGTATAAACGCGTTATATATGTGAATAATCTTATTACTGATTTGGGATAAGTTTAATTTATTTAAGCTACGATTGATATCTTGGATACTGTCTTCAATCTGAATGAAATTGTATTTGGTAAAGTTGGCTATTTTTGTGAACGTACCCACCATTTCGGCAACGATAGTCATTTTACTATTTATGGCGTCTTGTTTTGTATTTATTTTATTAATTAATTTTTCATACATTACAGCGTCATCATTATCTAGATTTCCTGTGATCGCTTTGATAAATGAACCGAGAGGATTTATTAAACCACGTTTAGATCTTACAGTTGGAATCAGCTGTTTGTACTTAAATATAGTTATGTTAATAGTGTAATCCGTTTGTAACTCCACATCAGTAAAGTCTGTGTCAAAAGCTTTAATATCGAAACATTTTTGAATGTGCATTTTAAATCTTTCATAACTACCTAAATTGAATTCCAATTCCTTGTATAAAAGTTTTAAATCCAACACCTTTATAACAGTCCATGTACCATGACTGATGACAGCTTGACCTTCTTTGACGGGTAGCAGTCCCGGGTTCTTATTAATAGGGTGTAGTTGAAGGGCCTGGTTTTGGATCACTAGGACCGCCAGAAGAATTAACCTGTGGAGGACGTTTTATGTCTTTAATAGGAACTTTAGTATGTCGACTATGTGTTATAACGGGTACAACGTTTCTTTGTATGGCTCCGGTAACCTGAGCTTTCTGATATCGCGGTTTATCCTTACTACGTCTAGTGTTTACTCCTTTGATATATACTGTATCGCCTACATCTATATCGAATTCTTTCTCGCCACCACGTTTCTCTATTACAGCTTTCTTTTTGTCAATTATTTTATCTGTTAGGTACTCATACAAATGCTTAGTCCTTCTAACGTGTTCTTTAACCAATTGTTGAGTAAACTGTTTGTTAAAATCTACATAAAAAGCGCTATTAGACTCGGTATGACCGAAAACTACTTCAAATGGGGTAAGACCTGTAGTAGAATGAATTGTGTGGTTATATGACATAACAGCGTAACTCATAACAGATGCAGCGTCAGTTATTTTTTGTTCGTATTTAGCTATCCGATATATTTCTATGATGGTTGAGTGAAATCGTTCAACTATTCCCATAGAGTTGGGATTATGAGGGGTACCAATGTGAAGGTCGATTTTATAAAATGATAACATTTCCTTCATTAATGTATTATTAAATTCTGTGCCTGGATCTGAACTGATTCTACTAGGTGTTCCATACAAAGAGAAATACTTAATTAAGGCTCTAACTGCTTCGGGCGTGGATTTCGTGTTAATCTCGAATGCTTGGCCTAACTTGCTGAAGGCATCGACTATTGTTAGGTAATGTTTTCCGTCAATTGAAAATGTGTCAATAAAAAGTTCTTGGAATGGCTTTATTTGAGTTTGTGATAACTGTAATTCCGGTTTAAATGGTTTTCTATCATATTTCATTTTCTTGCAGAGTTCGCAAGCATTTATAATGCTAGCCACCGTTTGATCCATGCTATTCCAATAATAGGTGCGTCTTATGTGCGCTAACGTTTCTTTTA
The DNA here is from genome assembly GCA_918857605.2 of Philereme vetulata. NCBI lineage: Eukaryota > Metazoa > Arthropoda > Insecta > Lepidoptera > Geometridae > Philereme > Philereme vetulata. The sequence continues at coordinate 6,094,272 of OU975423.1, read as the reverse complement.
TTCCCCTGTGACTATTTTTTCCTACATGATATTTGAGTACAACGTCTCGTTGCTCCTGTTCGTTATCAACATAAACAACTCGCTTGGTACATTCATAAAATTTTACTGTTCCTTTTTGAAAAAGTAATATGGTAGCCTCCGAAAACTGCTTTCGATGTAACGGGTCTTCAAAATAAAAGAAATATTTTATTTTAGGCCTAATGTAATTTTTCAGGAATCTTTTGATTAGATCTGGATGATCTAAAGGTAAGTGAACCTGTAAAACCTTTTGTTTGTCCCTAGATAAGTCTTTAACTGATATTTCGTCCCTGTTCCAGGTATGTACGAGTATTTGATTCGGCTTGGTATCTACAGCTTCTTGCAATATAAGCATACCATCTGTATCTAAATCGCGGGCTGAATGTACTGTCCCCATACTAGCGTCGTCTTGACGACCTTCAGATGCAGATGCAGTAGTACTACCTCCAGATGGAATTGAGTAGGGAGATCGACGTCGACCTTTACCAGCTTTCGATGTATTACTTTTCTCAGAACCTGATGATATAACTATCGGAGATGGCGTTCGCTCGCGCGGTGTAGAAGTACGGGTGGTGTCCTTATTACTCAAACGTATAATATCGTCAGTTACGTCTTTAATATGGCGTTTTAGTTTTTGTTCCTTTTTATCTAAATTCACCTTCATCGAATCGTCATCATCGTTACTTAGGGCGTTAATCCTAATTCGCGACAATGCATCGGCATTACAATTTTGTTTTCCTTCTTTATGTTTAATGTCATAATCAAACTCCGATAAGCGTAATTTCCATCTAGTTAGCTTGCTGTTAGGTTCCGTAATGGATTTAATCCAAGTTAAAGGTCTGTGATCCGTATAAATCATAAATTTCTTTCCGTATAAATAAGGTCTAAAATGTTTCGTAGCCCATACTATGGCTAAAAGCTCTTTTTCTATTGTACTATATCGCGTTTCGGCGTCGTTCAAAGTACGACTAGCATAAGCTATCGGCCTATCGCTGCCTATAGGACCCTGCGAAAGGACAGCTCCTATAGCGAAGTTTGAGGCATCCGTCGTAAGGACGAATGGTTTTGAAAAGTCGGGAAACTGTAAAAGCGGTGCGTTAGTTAAAAGTTCTTTACACTTTTCAAATGCATCTATGTATTCCTGTTTTGTACAATCTATCTTATTTTTCTTTTTTAAACATGAAGTTAATGGTTGTGTGAGTTTAGCAAGGTCTTTGATGAATTTCCTATAATAACCAACTAAACCCAAAAAGCTTTTAATTTCGGTTGGTGTTCGAGGTAACGGAAAATTTAAGACTGCCTTTATTTTATCGTTGTTAGGCATAAGGCCATTTTTGGTGATGGTATGACCAAGATAAAGGACCTCTTTTCTCAGAAATTCGCATTTGTCGAGAGTTACCTTAAGGTTAGTTTCCCTTAACCGATTGAATATTTTACGGAGTTTATCGACGTGTTCCTCTAGACTAGAAGAAAATACTATAATGTCGTCAAGATATACCAGACAGTGAATACCCTGAAGTCCTCGTAGTACGTTGTCCATAGCCCTCTGGAACGTCGCAGGTGCCGTTTTTAAGCCAAACGGCATCCTTTTAAACTCATAATGGCCCGATTGTGTTGTAAATGCTGTTTTTGACCTATCTGCCTCATTTACCTCAATCTGATGATACCCGCTAGCAAGATATATTGTGCTAAAGTACTGAGATTTACCTATCTTATCAAAAAGGTCGGTAATATTAGGTAACGGATATTTGTCGTCGACTGTGATTTCGTTAAGTCGTCGATAATCGATCACCATCCTAAACTTCTTTTCACCAGATGCGTCTACTTTCTTTGGAACCAGGTGGACTGGTGCACTCCAAGGTGAGTGAGAATCTGCTATTACGTTATCTGTTAGAAGTTTATCTACCTGATTTTGTATTTCCTGGTTAATGACAGGCGGGTGTCGATAAGGTCGAATATAAATCGGGTCTTCATTTGTCGTTCTGATGTTATGTTTAACTTGATTTGTGAAGGACAAAGGTAGTTTATCACAATAAAATATATCACGATATTCGTAACACAATCTGTAAATCCTATCACGTTCCTCTTTATTAGTGTGATCTAATCGCAATTTTCCTAAATTCTCTTTCAAATATTCATCATTCATGCCGTAATTGTTCACAAAATTTACCTGACATTCTTCATTATTAAATGCCGTAACATCGAATGGTTCTTTAAACGTGATAACAGCTTTCACATCGGATGTATTTTGTATAACCGTTTCCGCAAAGTAGTTCTCACACCTAACAAGAGCGGTAGGCATACGGACGCCTTCCTGATATTCAAGATATTCTAATATCGCATCACCGTGATGTAAATTGGTTGGAATTTTCACTCTTGTTTCAGATCGCGGAGCTACGTGAATTTCATATGGCGGAGTATAAATGATTGGGATTCTCGCATTGTGTGTCATAAGGACTTGGTTTCTCATGTCAATATTAGCTCCTAATTTGGATAAAAGGTCAGATCCTATTAATCCGTCGTATCGTCCATCAACATCATAGATGTAAAATTTATGAGGTAATGTGCTTTTAAAGGTCTTTAACAATGGAATGTAAATTATCTCATTGTGCATGCTCTGAGCATGTGTACTGACCACTGTGAATGGTTCGATGTGTTTGAACTCACTGAAAAACTCATTAGCTTTAGATGGGCTAATAAAAGATCTGCTACTACCAGTATCGATGAGAAACTTTGATTTTATTTCAGGAATCACCACGTGAGGTAATTTTAATATACTATCATAACAATTTAAACTAATCACTTCACCACGTTCTTCGAGGCTGTTTTCTGAAAATTTTCCGGCATGGTTTCCACACAGATGTTTTCCGTATTAGTGGAATTTGTCCCTTCGACATATTCCATATAATTACACTCGGTAGAGGGGTACTCTACATTATCATTCGCATTATAAACGTCATAATCGTTGTAATCAGGGGTGTATTCGTTATAAGGGGATGGATCCTCTATATAATATAGATCGTCCGCAATCATATTCTGTCTAACCGGCGCTGTGCGCATCGAAATGTCACTATCCTGTAACCTTGGTTCTTGTACTTGTCGGGGTGGTACACCAAATTTATACTGGTTGCCTGAGTGAGGTTGGTTCGAAACACCGAACTTATAACCTTGTTGTTGGGGGATACCAAACCTAAAACCACCGTGTTGGAAAGGCGCGCGAGGCGCGGGCGCTTGAGCAAAATTTCGTTGAGGCTGAGTTTGAGTCCCAAATCGAAAACCTTGCGCGGGCGGCGCGAATCGCATTTGCTGAATAAAGTTTGGTCTATATCCACCTTGATTTTGTGGTATACCGTATTTGAAGCTATTTTGTGGGATGCCAAATTTAAGATTTGAGTTAGGCACCGAATTAAATGTAGTTTTGAAACCTTGAGAGACCGGAAATGGTTTTGGTGTATTATTTGATGGCATCTGAGGGAATGTTTGTTTTAGTGCTTTATTTTTAGCGTCGTACTGAAACTTAAAATTAACTTCCTCTGTAACAATGCTTAAGGCATTTTCTAACGTCGAGCAACCTTTTAACCTTACTATCCGAATCATGTCCTCAGGTAAATTATATAAAAATACATTTAGTGCAGTATTGTTGTACACGATCATTTTTGCTGCCTTGATGCCCTCGTCGGTCAGTCTATTTACCTTCGCGAACAAGGAACTTCTAGTGTTTTGAATTCTATGGCAAAGCTGTATGTATGACTCGCCCTGTTTATGTTTTATTGTCTCGAGTTCTATGGCAATACACTCCTCTGATCTGGCATCACCGAAATGCTGGGTAAGAATTTGCTTTAACTCCTCGTATGAATTAATATTTGGGTGGTCACTGAGTAGAGTCGCAGCTCTACCAGTAAGTCTACTAGACACGGCATGAAATAAGTAAACATTTTGTGCCGCGTTTCCAACGATCTTACTACCACTCACGACATAATCACATTTGGAAATAAATAAATTTAAAAGATTTTCATCCCCATCATATTTAGGGATGAGACTAAGGGTCTCTTTCGGAATTGCTTTAAATTCCATTATAAAATTTATTTATTTTTTTAACACAATTATATTTTTCAATGTAAGTAAAAATCAATGTGTCTATTCTATTCTTAACTACTCTATGGTAAACTATAGTGCACTGATTTAACCGATTTAAGGGTCAATCAATATGCCTATTTTATAAACCTCCTTAACTAATCTATAATAAACTATATAGTCACTGACTTAACCAATTTAAGTGTCAATCAATATGCCTATTTTACTAATTACTATACACTAATTAAATACGTCTAAACAGTCTGCCTATTTATGTGCAAACAAAATCAGATAAACGCAATTAACTAGGTGAACTTCGATAGCTCAATAAAAGTGGAAAAGACACAGGAATATGAAAATACAGGAAGTGAAAAGGTTTACTCACAAGCTGCTCGATCCCATGTCCTCCTGAAACTGCACCAAGTCACTATTTCACGCTTTACCGAATAGTCGTATTTATTTGGTTTTTCGTTTCCGCGTCCGCTAATAGTCGGTTTCTTATAAAACAATACTCTCTCGTGAGACTGATTTTGAATCTTCACGAGTGTATGGCTTCGAAAATCGCGGAAATCCTACCGGCTGCGCCAGACTTGTTTGGTGGAAGCTCAAATGATTTTTTAAAAACATAAAAATGATTAAAATTAATTTATTTATATATTTTAATGTCTAATACATTTGGCGACTTGATACAGATTGAATCTCTCTAGGTTAAAAGTACTGCAGTTGAATTTAAACATAAGCAAAATCTTATCTGGCTAGCCCGGCGACCATGCGTGGGCGCTTGTGTGAATAAGCTATAATATGATTAGTTGGCTGAAAATATGGAAGGGGCAGTTATGCCAGTATCTGTAACTACCTAATATCTTCGTAAATAATGGTCCGATTTTGATAATTCAAAAAGATATATCATTTATATGTCTTAAAAAATAACGTGGATACTAGTTATATTGAATTTTCTATAACATTACTGATCCTCATTGTGTAATATCGGTATTAACAAGGTATTAAGGTACAGTTTGTATGTAGGTACAGCCATATTTAGAATTTATCGCATGCAATGTCAAATCTTTTGACCCCGACAAGTCTAACAAACAGTACCACGCATACAAAAATATATTTTGCAGAAAAAATATACCGGTGGCCCTAATATGTAAACCAGCCGCTGTCGTTCCGGTCAGACCATCTCTTTCACGCCTACAGTGCATTATTTTACGCGTGTAAAGAACGGCTAACGGTAAAGAACTACTTCTGTATATGTTACTACTTCTGATTTTTTTAGGTCGTTTGTCTCTTTCTCTTGCTATTATAAGATCTATTATTAAATACAACATCGTACAGCCGGATCTCAGATAATCGAGACTTTGCTATCTTTTTTTTCGAGAATTTTCGTCGTGGTACAAATGTTTTGCGGAAACCATATTGTTTATTTGTATCCTGCGGGAGGGGGGGGGGGGGGAGGGGGAGTCATTTGACGTTGAATTGAATACAATGTTTATAATTATACTTATATAAACTTCAATAGATTTGAAAGCAACGCAGTTGTCTTGGTGCTACTAATTCCCTCCACTTATCTCACTTTAATGTGGGCCCATTAGAGGTCAATGATTTCTTTGCGCTGTGAGAAGAATTAGTTCAAATCTGTATGTAGGCTTGCTCAAGGTTTTCACAGTGAAATCGTGGACGGGTGTGGGTTCCGTTAGGCGGCAACTGTGTTCTTGTTCAGCGGACCAAGACAGCAATCTTACAGGACCAATAGGATAAAATGTTTACGTCGACTAAATTAAGACTAAATAGCCTGACCACGATAGTGCTCGTAGTCCGCTTAACTAATTGGAATAATTAAAAAAAAAATGCACGTTGTTTGGTCGATTAAGCTCTCTGACCATACTTTTACAGGGATATTTTTGAAGTGAAAACTCCTTTAGGCGCGTTGGGCATTTTTGAGATGGGGAAAAACCATTGACCTCGCGACACTGTTATCGTTACTGTTACCGACACCTTTATATAAGAAGTGAAAACTTCTTTAGGCGCGTTGGGCATTCTTTGAGATGGAAAAAAACCATTGAACTCGCGACACTATTACCGTTACCAACACCTCTGTATATAAGTATCTCGTAATTGTTCAAGTTTTCACTTCTGTCGGCACTAACGAAGTTTTACTCACACGACAATACAGCGCTCTCCTCCTTAACCTTATTTGTATATTACGGCCAGGAAGGTCGTGAATTAGCTTCCTCGGTGTTCTTTTAATTTTCCTTTGATTATACAATAATGCTTTTTTTTATCCATATAAACATAACTATCCAAATCTCACACTCCTTCCCGTGCTCATATGTACCTATATAAAATGGATATAAAGTTTTCTATTCACGTATTAATATACTATCTTTGTACATAAGCCTATGCCTTAATACGCAATTTTAATCAGTAGCGCATTGCATTCATGCATCCCTGATTAATATCAGTCGCCGGAACCGATCCGGGACGTCCTGGAACGCTCAGGAACAACTCCGGAACGACTAGTTATCTGTTTGTTTACCATTAAAATTAAAATAGCTCACGACTATATTAATCCCCATGATGAATATGCTCGGATCTTTTGAAGATATCCCATATCGGGGTAGTCAGAAGCAAGTCCAAACAAGATAGGAAAAAAACCTTTTTACTTTTACATATATATTTTTACTTATAAGCTTAGCATTCATGCGACTGGTTGCAAGCCCATCGCCGCTTATTAGAATACGTACCCGATGACATGCTTTCGAGTTTTTGGTTCTAGGACATGTCGGTTCCCCACGATGTTTTCCTACATTGTTTTGAGCACTATGCGCGCATACATTTTTCGAATAGAAAAACAAATGGTGCTCGGTCTGGCATCGAACCATTCAAACTCGAAATAAATAAAACTAATTACCTCTTGCGATACCACATCCCTACGGCTCCCAAGCATACACCTTACAACCTGGCACGTGATGTAACGCTAACGTTTATGCAAACTTTTGACCTGGCCTCAGACTAGGGACTAGTTAAATAAATAAGAGACCCGAATTTGGCCACTAATTTAAACAAGCTTCCACCTTATCAAGTAAAATAGTCAAAACTTCATTTTTTACTTCTCTTTGTAGTTGATTTGAACGGCGTCCAACTATTATTACATGTAAAAAAATATAACGCCGTTTTGCATTCTAAATTAACAATCAGAGGGTTTCAATCCCATTTATATAAAGTCTGTAAGATCGACCGCCCGAATCACCCTGCAGGCGCTACGAGTTTGGTTGCAATTTGTAAATACAATTTGCTCTAAGCGGCGGGCTGATGACTTTAGGAGGTCCATTGTTGGTTGATCATTCAATTGTTAGACTACACTCGCAAACCACAAAATGGAAAAAATTATTTAGTTCTTTTCTAAACTTGACGTTGATGATTGAAGCAAATAAATTAGGAATTATGATGTTTCCTCAAAAGCCTTTCAACGAGGAATAACCTTAGAGACGATGTGGTCGAACACCGCAAGGTTACAGAGGAATTTCCTACACTTAGCATGTGGAATGGTCTCCCTGCCGGGTTCTCCCTCGAGACTCCAGTACACGGTCCTTCAAAGAGGATACTTTAAAATGTTGAAAGGCTTGGCAACGCGCGAGTGCTACCTTTGGTGTAACAAACGTCCATAGGTACGTATAACCGCTTACCCGAAGGTAGCCCGTAAACTTAGTGATATAAAATACAGGATATAATTTTTGCTACATATTTGAGAGAAGGTTGAATTAGTTGGCATCTAAATCGATAATATTTCCAAACAATGTTCTTTTTGTTTTTAACGTGAGCACTCACCGTGGTAGGCTTACTACACGTTATTTGTTGTGGATTCGCTTTGCATTCCTCGAATTTTTAACAAAAGTTTTAAAAACTTTTATTCCACCTGAATTTGAAAATATTTTCCTGTGCCTAAAACTTACATCTGCAAAAGAATAAAAAATCGGACTCGAAATTGGTGAACTAAAAATACCCGGCTCGAACTAAAAGCTTATAACAAAATATAGGGCGGGCGGACTCGCGAGCGGAGCTATTATAAGAGATAACCGGGGAGTGCAGCTTGTTTATACGTCAAACGTACAAAGGCCGGTCAAAGGACCGCGTAAATAATTCAATTTGCGCACAGGCACAGTGTACCTACGTCGTTTAAACAGTACCATAACTTACTTAATTAAAAATGAATTGAGATTTATTTATTTAGAAGCTTAACATTCAATTTGGAAGTAGAATCAATAATAAGGATGCATTCGTTCCTCGGTTATTAAATAAAAAAATGTATTTAACACCATAACTTTTATTTATAAAACATTCGTGATTTATTTCAATTATTTTTATAAATACGGGATTTATAACGTACGTACATTGTCGGTCGAAACACCGATTAAACGGTACTTCATAAATCCTGTATTTATAATAATGACCATAAGTTTTATATGTAAACAGATGTCGTGTGAAGGCTAGTTAGATTTATATTGTAGGTTAAACGTAGAGTTGTAGAGATAAAAAAATTATCCATCTTTACTCCCAAATTGGACCATCGTCAAATTTTGTAAGATGTTCTTAGGTAAGTTTGATGAAAATAATTGCAGTTCAAAAATATTTTTATTATTACTTAACTCGTACATCATAAGCAAAGTTGACTTTACATCTATGGCTTTATGCAATCTTTGATTGTAACAGTATGTATACTGTGTAGAGATATACTGCGCGCTATCGCTCAACAAAGCGTTCTCTCTTCTTTAGGCGTGCTCAATTTCGGCTTTCTACAAATTTAAAAAAATAATTTTCCATCGAAACGGAAACCTCCCTCCTCTTTGATGCGAAGGCGAGATTGAGTTTAGTAACCAATTATTGAGATTAGACATCTTTGGAGATGTCTTTGCTAACTCAGACTACTTCAGCCACTTTATTTTTTTATGAGTCAGCAAGAAACGGTTTTCTGTCTAGATGACATTGACAAATAACTGTAGTAGCTATTGAGATAATTTGGAATAGTCACTTATTTTACATTTAAAACTTACCTAACTAGTATCATTAAGACAATGGGTCTATTCAGCTATATAAATTCGTTCTGTGCGCGAATCAGATTTTAGTACAATACAGGGTATATGTTTTCATGCCAAACTATTTTATTTTATAGCACTAAGGTGGACAATGATGGCAACCCACTTCTGACGGCAAGCGATTACCGTAGCCTGTGGATGTGTAACACCAAAGGCATAACTCGCGAGTTGTCACCCTGAGGTCCACAGATAAAAGTCTCATTGCCTGTATCTGTTTCACATTAGGAAGTTAGTCATTAGTTTGAAACTTACCGATACGAACGATACTTTAAACCCATTTGTTTAATAAAAGGCGTGTAAAATTTGATAGCGGCCTGTATTTTTTTAATTACCGAGACGCCTGTCCGAGAGTTTGACCGCTGCTTGTTGCTACTAACTGTACCAAATTAAAGACGCAAATGGTTGACGAATGATGCTAACACAATCAGACCATGGCTTTCTTGAGTTAAACAAAATGGCTTCTCTTTTCTGTGAGAATGTAAAATGTCGGTATCAGCGAAATAATTATGATGCAACCATGGCTTGCAAATTTTACTTTTCACAGCAAATTTCCTTTTATTTTTGATTGTTCTCCGTACGTAAGCAGGTTCTGCGACTCTGCTTGCCGTTTTATAGCGAGAATAGCTCCCACTAATCTTCGCGGCCGGCACTCGAATGATGGCTCCGAGTAGGTACAGGAATATCGCACAAATCACTGATTTTTTCCCGCCCAACACGCACAGAGTTTCTCAAAGAACCATAAACGCCTATGATTAATAAAAGGAGTGTAAAATTTGATAGCGGATTGTATTTTTATATTTAATTTATATTTTTTCTGGAATCACACGTCATTAAAAAAGTTCTGCCTGAGCGGAAGAGACTTTTTTATATTTTCAGTATTTTCTAAACACCACGGATTTGATCAGAACTATGTCTTTGAGTATCGAAGCCGTTTGTTTTCATCGGATAAACGCGTCTGCTCCACGTCGGGTAAAAATAAATAAGTCAGTAGCAGCGTTCCCTGAAACACTTGAGCTCGCACGCGCTGTATCCGAACGGAATTAATGACGTGGCGAGATGTGCGCCCAATTTGCGCTTCGCAATGCGTTTCCGAACGGATTACCTTTCACTAGTCGAAGAGATAGATATATAATATATATATATATATATATAATATGTATCATTGTGTAAGGGTTTTTTTTACTTACTAGCTTTCTAGCCCGCGGCTTGGCACACTTGAAATTTACCTTACGCGTGGGAACTTCGGGATAAAAACTATACAAACACCTGTCAAAGTCACGCGACACTTCATATAAATGACTTCGCGTCAGTGAACGATGGATATATTATATGGAATGGATATTGTTCATACTAAAATTGCAATTAAAAAATAGGGAGTGGGGGTAGGACGATGAAAATACTTTACGACCTATTCTTATACCTATTAAATATACAAAAAAAGTTTTTGAGTTATTAAGACCAGTCTCGGAAGAGTGCGACCACCAAAACGAGATTTTAATATTATAGATTGTTATTCTTTCGGCAAATTTTATATTACACCTTTTTCTGTACACTACCGACACTTCTATGTGTGCGAACCGAGATCTCTATGTATGTATGGAAGTACGTATGGATGTATGTTTGTTTGTCCGAGGAAGATCCGATCATCGTGAAATTTTGTATATAGGTAAATAGTAATAGCAAAATTTTGGTGTGACTAAACAAGCTAAAAATGTGGGGGGGGGGGGGGGAGACTATTAGGTCAAACAGGACGTTTAATGAAAGATCTTTAATGAATTAAATTCGACCTTGTTTTTATTTTAAGTTAACACCTTGTAGTTTTTGAGTTATTAGCCATAATAAAAATAGAACTTTGATGAAATTCACAGATTACACCAGTGACCCCACAGTACTGAAATTTGGTCTACGTGTAGCTTTAATGACACAAATATTAGAACGAATCTGAAATCTAGAACAACAGCAATTACTACCCCAAAAAAAATTTACCAATTTCCATGAACTCCCGTTACCTGTAATTTGAATGAAACTTTACGCTAAGTTGGTTAATTATTTCGTGGTACTATTTTGATAGTAAAATATTACAAATAATATTTTTTCTTGTTTTTATGTGAGACTCACGAGATCTCAGTTCGGGGAAACCAATAGTTATCATTTAGTTCGCATAACTTTCAATAAAACTTGTAAAATCTTCTACAACTCTACAACGACGTCTACAACTGAACAGAAGCTTTTATATAGCTTTCCAGAGCTACCATGTATAGCGCGGCTCTCAACAGACGTAAATAATACTTGTTTTGTACGATATTAAATGACAACACGGCTAGGGCTAGGGCCTAGTACTGTTGTAAATTCTCTACAACCAGGAGCAACCACTACACAGTGTTTTTTTACCAGATACAGGTGCAGTTTCTTTTAAAACACTAGCTCCTTTTCGAAGAAACACATTTTGGCATTAACATTTTTTTGGTTAAGTGTGAGTAGCGCCTTAAAATGAATCAAGTTTAGTAAAAATTTTTTTTGATGCCGATTGATGCAGTCCTTTGTAAGGATTGTTTTATTGTATAGGATGAAAAAATCTGAACAGCGTAAGTTAGTCAAATTTGATAAAAAGTATTTTTATACAACAAGACAAACAAAATTTCTTCTGCAAACATTTTATTAGATTCTAATTGTACATTAAAGAAGTATTTATACTGTAGCGATTAAGAAGTTTAGGAACTCCATGCTCTCATGAGCAATTCAAAAACATTTCGTATTTCAGAACAATTTTTAATTTCGAACATGGTTCTTGCACCTGTCGGACTTTTATATCAGTCATTGCATCATCTTATTTCTCCTATCATGGAATTGTCAAATACGCAAAACGCAGACTTAATTGAAGCATACTTCCTCAATCGTGGTCTGGGTAGCGTTCCTGATGTCACTTCAGCGCATTAGTTGGGCTTCGTCGGTTAAAGAAGTATGCTTCAATTAAGTCTACTTTTTGCGTATTTGACATTGCCATGATAGGACAAATAAGATGATACAATGACTGATATAAAAGTCCGACAGGTGTAAGAACCATGTTCGAAATTCAAAATTGTTCTGAATTACGAAATGTTTTTGAATTGCTCATGAGAGCATGGAGTTCCTTAACTTCTTAATCGCAACAGTATTAATACTTCTTTAATGTGCAATTAGAATCTAATAAAATGTTGGTAGAAGGAATTTTGTTTGTCCTGTTGTATAAAAATACTTTTTATCAAAGACTAACTTACGCTGTTCAGATTTTTTCATCTGATACAATAAAATGATGCTTACAAAGGACTGCATCAAACGGCATCAGAAAAAAATTCCATCTTGATTCATTTTGAGGCGCTATTCACACTTGAGCAAAAAAATTTTAATGCCAAAATGTTTTTCTTCGAAAAATGTTTTAAAAGAAACTGCATCTGTATCTCCTCTGGTTATGGGTGCTGCCGTACTGTTACAGTTAAAAAAACACTGTATAACTACTGTTAAGATGGTTTTATTTATAATTAAAGATGTATGTTATATTTCAATAAATTTCATTTGATACCATACATTGAAAATAGTTTATTATAAATTTATCGATTTCTAGATAAATAAAATCAAGCTACCGGTATTAAACTCACATCTAAAATCAGTTACTACCATTCCATTAATTCAATCATTAATTTAAAACATACATCCGGAATGGTAGTACCATTCCGGATGTGTGTTTTAAATTAATGTCATACGTAACAAACTATAAATAAAATTATAAACTAAACTATAAATTAAAAAATAATCCGTAAGATTTCATTGAGTTTTCAATAAAATGAGTTTTAGTTTTATCTAGTGGAGGGCTGGCCTATACTGCGCTTTCCAGTGCGCGGCTTACACTTACTCCTGGTTCTGCTTGGGGACGTGTGGAGTATGGATTGTAGAAATTATTTTGTTTTATTTATTTTATTAAGAGGCTTATACCCAGCAGTTGGCTATCAGTTAAACTGCCTATGATGCTGATAGTACAATAATTAACATGTTTCTATATAAATCTGTGTAGCTTCTGTTGTTAGTTACGTATTTTTTGTTAGCTAATATTTTTTCGTTTTGTTTCGCCATCTCCTATGCTATTATACCCTCGATTCGCCAAATCCGAAAAAGTGTTTAAAACGAGCCGGAGGCAAATGAACTGGAACTATATTGTTATCGATCGCTCGAGATTCGAGATGAAACCTCGACTCGAGCGATATTGCGTTTGTGGTAGCTGAGGTTTGGGGCTCTGTATGAGTTTGCCGAGGCCTTGTATCTGTGGCTAATATTCAAAATACAAAACGTATGTGTATCAAAATTAAATGTGGTTATAGTAAGGGCACACGGAATTGTACAAACATTGTACGCGCGTTTGAATTGATAAAATGATAGAGTATGCTTTTTAGGCCTCTACTTAAAACACACCGTGAGCGTAGGTCATAAGAGGATTATAATAAAATGGTTGGTAACATCTTGGATATAATGTGGTAGTTTAAGGTGGTATAGAAATAGTTTCCGCGTATGGTCAGATACGTCTTACCTCACATTACCATTTCTTGTTATGTGGTTATCTGAAACTATGCGTGCAATTAGCACCCAGACCACAAATTGAACAGGTCGAAAGCAGTTGCCTGTTAATAAATGAATAATTACTTACATCAGTATCATAGATCGGTGTATCGTAAGGCACTTTTAAAATGCGCGTGACCTACGACGCAATTCTCAGTTATAGGCGATGATTACCACTATAAGATTGTTTTATCTCCATGTAGCACAGAAAAATCTATAAATACCTTCTGGTTTACCTGATGGTAAGCAATTACCGTAGCCTATAGACGTTTTATATCACCAAAAGTAACTCGTGGGTTTTTTTTTGAAAGAAAAAAGAAAAAGAAAGAAAATACATTTATTTGATACACATTCAGAACATAACAAATAAAAAAAAATACCTACTTACCTAAAGAATATAATAATAAAAAGAAAAATTATTTAAGTACTAAGAACTAAATAAAAAATACAAGATAAAAATTTAGTTCTTAAGTATACATAGGTAGGTGGTAGGTACAGATAATATGGTCTTCCGTGCTGTGTGGGCCAAACAGGTTCCATCTCAGCGTATTGCTGCCTAACATCCGAGGAAGATAAGCGGCGCTGGTTTTCAGATGGGACCCATGGGTAGCCTCACGAGCGCAGAAAAATAAATGATTAAACATATACATTAAATATAGACACATGTATGTCTATATTTAATGTATATGTTTAATCGTATATTTTTCTGATACACATTCGTATATAATAAAATAAACTTGAAAGAATAAAATAGTTAGTGTAGGTGGAAAATAATTTATAATAAAATTATTTTATTATTTTGGACATAGACATAGACAGACGTTTATTTGCTACCATAACACACACAAATTCACACAATACAATCAAAAAGTATAACATCAAAGAGAAAGCACTAGTAAGAGAAAACAGAAATTACAACAAACATAGAAACAATAGAATGAAATAATAAATGTACAATGTAGTCAGGGAAACATTAAAAAGAGGCAAGTAGGTGTGTATGTGCTACTGCAGCAAATGGTTTCCAGCTCAGCAATATGCCTCGCCACCGATCGACAGCTCGGCGCTGTTATTCTGCAGAAACCTTTTTTAAGCAAGTCATTAGAACTCGTAAGAACGAATGTGTTTGCATACAATTATGACAGGCTTAATTAGATAATTATGATAAGTAGATAGAAGAAATAAATATATTATGTAATGAATAATAATAATGTTAAGAAATGTTAGAGTGTAAATTATAAATAATAATACGAATCAATATACATAAATATACTAGAAACTTTACCCTCGCGTCAGCAAGTGAACGGCGGACTGTAACAATTTGTACCAGACAACCCAGTTTTTTGTTTTTCTATTAAATATTTCCTATAATGTATATGTTATAATGTAATGGTATGTTATTGCAACACATATTTTTAATTATTATTAAAATTTTATTATGCCTTTTTAAGAACCCCATACTGTAGTCACTGGGGAATAATTGCACTTTATTAAATCATAAATTACATATGCAAGAAAAACACTTTAATATGATAGGTATAATGGGAAGCCTGGTGCAAAAACGATATCTTCCAGGCAATCTTTGAATGGAACGTTTGATGTTACTCAATAGGTGGTGTTACATTTTAACTGAAAGTAGACTAAACCTTAAATGAGGAGAATCTGTGTACAACATTTAATTACAGATGACGAAAGAGCCACGGTGGTGGCCGAGACGAATGTACTCTGGCTTCTGGTTTGGAGGTATTGGTTCGGGTTTGAATCTCGACCGAGCACCAGTGTAATTTTCTATTTGAAAAAAAAACCTGTGCTTAAAACAGTAAAGAAAAACATCCTGAAGAAACTGGCATCTCCTAAAACGAAAAGTTTTAGTGTGTATGTGCCATTTAGTTAGGATTATAATATATATACCGTCTATTGATTTTAGTTTATTCTGTCCATCTAAAGGTTGTCTGGAATAGATTGCTTCTAGCGATAAGTCCGCCCATTATCCCGTTATTTATTGTATAGATAGATAGATAATTTCTTTATTGCACACTATTAAACACAAATATATAAAAGAATTTACACTTTTAAATCATAGGTACAATGCCACCCATTGTACCTATGATTTAAAAGTGTCGTCCTCATCGCTAAAAGCGATCTCTTCCAGGCAAACTTCGGATGGACAGGATCTATATGAACAAATAAGGACGACGGCGTAAGATATTATTAGAATCCCTAGAACAAGTATATTTTACAATTTATAAAATATATAGTTAATATATGTATAAAATAAAATGCTTAAATATATTATACATTATAATCATAAAATTACATAAATATGAATATTAAGATACATAAAATATATATTGTCATACCTACAGAATTGTAATACAGTGAGCGATGGATGACAGAAAGTGTTGTCTGACCATGTTTTTAAAGATAGGGAGAGATTTTGCATGACGATTTTTTTGTATATTTCCTTTGTTAGTGTATTTTATTTGGTGTGTAATAATGAGTATATTTAATCTAATCTAATCTATAATAAGCGGCGATGGGCTTGCAATCTGACACGTGAATTCTATGCAACAGTTGGGCAGATTACAAACGTTATGGGTGAACTTGCTTCTGACTACCACTTTATGGAATATTTTCATGGGTCTCCGTACTGAGATCTGAAGATGACGTCCCGCATTGGGGTGTACCGTGCATTACCCAATAATAAAGTCGTAAACTATATTATTTTCATCCCCCCATCTTGGAAAGAGTATATTTGCTCTTCGATATGAAAGCCGTCTTTATCCGCTAGAGGATAAAGTAAATTGAATTTAGAACATCGTGTGTACCAAGTTTGTGAATTCAAAACATCACTAAACCTATTTACTTCTACCTCCATGGTGCCGAATTTATCAAACAACCTTTTTTTATTTTTGTTAAAAACTCAGACTCGGAACCTTCTTGGTGTATTACTTTTTTTTTTGCATTTAGTCATTTCCTCGCTGAGGTGGGATGAAAAGTTACGTGTTCCACTCGAGTGCAAAGATTATTCACCTCGTTCTCTTTTGATTCCCTCGCTAACGCTCAGGATTCTTATTTATTTAATTTCAGAATCCTTCGCTTGGTCGGTCATCAAAATTGAGCACGTGATTAAAAAGCAACTTTGCTCTTTGGTATAACAAAATATAACTATTATTATCTAATATATAAGAGTCGTTGTCTTGACTGACTGACATATATACAACGCACAGCCCAAACCGCTGGTCCTAGAGACTTGAAATTTGGAGGGTATGTTTTTGTGGTGTTAAAGTGAACACTAAGAACGGATTTATGGAAAACCATACCTCAAGGGGATCAAAAAAGGTTTTTACAGTTGTATGAAAAACTGTGGTTCTTGAGTTTATAAACATGAAACTTGGCGAACATATTCTTCAACAAAAATAAGAGAAATGGTATTTTTTATTTTTCAAAATTCATCCCCTGAGTGGGTGGAAAAGGGTGTTGAGCTTTGTATGGCAAAACATTATTTCTAGGGTTAATAGACTCAAAACTTTACTTAAATACTAAGCAAGGTGCATAATGAATCATGGGATAGTAATTCTATCTGAAAATCACCACATAAGGTTGATAAGGGATGTTGTAGTTTGTTCTAAAACAATGTCATTTGCATTTACAAACGTATAACTTTGCATAAATGCTTTTTTTATGTAGGTAAATAATGAACAATTTTATCATGGTAAGACCACCAGGGTCTGATGATGGAGCCAGGAGGGAATCTACAGAACTCTTTAATGGATAACAGTAGATGTATCGTGTTTTAGTTCTATAAAATTGTTTCTGTGAGACGTTTTACGATACAATTGACTACCAGCGTCTGAAGACGGGGAAATCGACCGTTCTTAATCAACGATATCATCATCAATATATTAAATAATCTATACGGGACTGACAGACTGACTTAAAATCAACGAACAGCCTAAACCTCTGATTCTAGAGACTTGAAATATAGAGGATGTATTATTTTAGGGTGTACGGGAAGACTAAGAAAGGATTTGACATTTGACATTTGCACCCCAAGGGAATAAGAGAATAAAACTAAAAATGACTGTTTTTCAGGTACATATTAGATCAATCAAATTGTAATGTAGACTCCTCTAATAAAACAAACACATAGATATTTCAGCGCTTTCAGAAATTTTCCTGAAAACAGGCACAGGACCACTTTGTTTGCCAACCAAATCTCATTTTTCTTTTTAGCCAAATTTCAGAGTATTTCGAAATAGGTAGTTTTGTAGTAGTTGCTAAATTTAAAATATTTTTAGGAACCCAAGGTCAAAATAAGACCTCTATATGAAAAACTTGAGTGTGGTAATGTTTTAAATGTCTTCAAAAATAAAATTATTATGTTATTTTTTATGTCTTTTTTGAGGATCAGGGATAATGGAGCCAGAAGGTGATCAACAGAATTCTCTAATGAATAAGAGTACAACGGTCATATTTTGGTTCTTTTAAATTATTTGCTTGAGATGTATGACGGTAAATGTAAATCAGGGTTTGATAATGACTACCAGAGTCTGATCATGAAGCCAGGAGTTAATCACAATAATATTATTAATATGAAAGTTTGGCTGTTCGTTTATTTTGTTGTAACTCAATAGCGTCGTAACGGCTGAACTAATATTGATGAAATTTGTTATGTACGTAAATTTATAACTTGGATTAACACATATGCTACTTTTTATTCCATAAATCAGGTCTCATGGGATAAAAATGGTGTGTCAAAGTTTCTGTAGGAAAATGATTTTGTTCTTTGTTACCGCACGATTTTAAAATCATCTCAAAAATATTCAAGGCTATACGGAACTTAAACCCGCTGCCTTCCTCTTGATACGAGGATGCACTATCTAACTGTGCTACCGGGCTCTGTCACGCCAGTGTCGAAATAAGTACGATTACGATTATAGCGCCGTTAGTTTGTTACCCGTTCACGACAAAACTACTGATCGCATTGAATTCAAACTTCGCAAAAGTTTAGTTTATTAATTACTACATTAACATAAATGTTACTTATTATCTCAAAAATCAGTTTTCATAATCTTTGGTGCGCCTTCAGGCCAAGGTTAGTGTAGATGTTAATACGTAGAAAAAGAGATATATGTATTATCTCTCCTAAATCCATATAAATAGGTAAATTAAAAAAAAATCCCTTTAAATTTAATATTGATGCAATGGTGAGCCATACAAAATTCAGCCATCGTAGTGACGCCAGCCTATTGTCTGCATGGTAGATATAGACGCAATGATGAGTCATAAAAAAATCCAACTACCGCAGCATCTGCCAGCATACACTATTCTATGAAAATAGGGTCGCAGTGATGAATCATATACAATTCCAGCTACCGCAGCGTCCTCCAACTAACTCACTACAAGTCAGTCCGCAACAGCAAGTCATTAAAAATAATCCTGCTACCGCAGCATCCTCCAACCTAATCATTTTAATATTTATAATGTTACAATTTAGTCATAAAAAAAGTTAACGCAACATCCCATAGTGTATACTGGGAGATGCTGCGTTAAAAGTTTTTAAATAGGGTCTCAAGGATGAATAATCAAAAAAAAAATAGCTACTGCAGCGTCCTACTATCCACTTTCTTTAAGTTTGTTAGTGTCGCAGTGATAAGTCAAAAGAAAGTTGTAGCAACCGCAGCTTTTCCGAGCCCATACTCTTCAAATTAAATAGGATCAGCTAACGTAGCGTCCCCCAGCCCACTTTTCAATTTTGCCACTCTATCTTATTTAAGGGATAAATAAGATAGAGTGGCAAAATTGAATCATAAAAAAAAACCAGTTACTGCAGCGTCTTCCAGTTTACTCTCTCTTTAACTAAAATGGGGTCTTTTTAAGATGAATTGAGTAATGATAAGTAAAAAAAAATACAGCGCAGCATCCCCGAGTCCACCTTCTTTAAGATACGTAGGGTCGCAGTGATGAAAAGTAAAAATGTGCAGCTACGTAATGTCGTCCCCAGTCAACTAACTACAAAAACTACAAGTAACATGGGGCCACAACAATGAGTCATAAAAAACACAGATATCGCAGAATCCACCCGCCCAATATTTATAAGATAAATTGGGCTGCAATTATTAGTCATAAAATTAAATCGGCTAGCGCAGCCATGAGGGCATTTAGATAAATAGGCATAAAAGAACGCATCGTGCCCCACTCAACCCACTACAAGTTAAGTAAGGCTTTAAAGAATTCATCTACCGCAGCGTCTCGCAGCCCACTGCCTTTAGGTTTGATGCAGTCGTAATGATAGTGATAGAAGTTTTCAGCCAACACAGCCAACACACGCCGCAGGGTCCAATGATGAGTCATAAAACATTGTTAAAACTGCAGCGTCCCCTAAGCAATTCACAACAATTACAATAACCTATTTAACGATAGGGTTGAATGATAAGTCAAAAAAATTGGAGCTAACGCAGCAACTCCCAGCCCGCCCTTTTTAAAATAAATAGGGTCGCAATGATGAGTGATACCAAATTTTTCAGCTACCGCCGAGTTTTTTAGCCTGCTCTTTCTACGTAGAGTCTCACTAGAGTATCTTAAAATTAGCTGTATATTTACACCATAGACCAAGATTTTTTTATGACTCATCATTCCGTTTATATCTAACATGCAGAGATTGGGCTGGGGTCACTACGGCTGGCATTTTGTATGGCACACCATTGCGACAATATTAAAATTAAAGGGAGTGGACTGCACGACGACGTTTATATAGCTGCAATTGTTTACCTGATTATAGTCAAACCTGGATAAGCGAGAGTTCAAGGGAGCACAATCTCATTCTCGCTTATAGAGGTTTCTCACTAACCCGAGTTTCTCGCTAATGCAGGTACATGGGTAGCGTTTCTCTCTTATGGTGATACAATTTTATAATAGGTCGATTCTGGTAAATTAAACTCCCTCTGAATTTTATTTTGCGATTTTCCGGATTCAAACGCATTCATTATTTTAAGTTTATCACTTAATGACAGTACTTTAATTTTCCGTTTTGACATGATGCAGAACAGAACTTTCCTTCGCAATTGATTAACTATAAACTGAGTAAGTCCGACAAACAGGACGGTAAACAGGCTCACGTGTCCATTCGAAAAGAATGCGATAAAATAACAACGTTATTTAGTTCCACGAAATAAAATAGGTACAATATTGACGAGAAAACAATACAAAAACAATGGTAGGAAGTTTCACGAAAGTTAAGAATGAGTTATAAAATAGCAGATGTTAAATTTTTAAATAAAGCTCGACTGTCGCTTATAGAGGTAAAGATAAGTAGCAGTCTCACTTACGGAGGTCCATGAGGGAAAAACGACACTCTCTTAAAGAGGTTTCTATTTCTTGCTAATAGAGGTTTTGGGAGCTTAAAATGACGGGTCCTGGCTATTACTCTCACTTATAGAGTTTTCTCACTTATCCAGTTCTCACTTACCCAGGTTTGACTGTATTGGAATTAAAAGTAGCAGGTTAATAGTAGTACGTTAATTCAGGTTAATACCTACGTAATTACCAAATTTCATCGAAATCGGTTCAGCTCTTACGACGTGATTCAGTAACAAATAAACAAACATACTAATTGAACATCATCCATCACATAAATGAATGTGATATGTTCTGATAAATTAGCACTCATTTAGTAATGTAACGCATACGAAGTTGCGGGCAACAGCTAGTTATTAAATAAAAACAAAACGATCAGGCAGCAGGTGTCACAAGCAGTCAAAGGTCTGAAAATAATCCGATAAACTGACTTCAATTCATAAACCGCGACATTTCCCTACAAATAAACATAAATACGTACAAAATACAAATGCAATTTACCATGAAACTTGTGTCGTTGGCACGGCGCAGGGTCGCCCGATGTTTAGTTGCATTGCGTCGCGTCACCTTTTTCAAAGCTGTCCGCATAAAGTGGGAGATGGAAGTCGCGTTTTGAAAAGATAATAATCATAACATTGGGAGCAGTTGGCAGGCGCAGAGACAATAGGCTACTAGCGATGTTTTTTAATGGGTGTCTCAAGATTCCAACGGAAAGCGGATAGCTTATCATCTGTAGGGACGCACTACATACAGAATACATACTTGTGCAAGTTATAAGGAGGTAAATATAGTATAAGTGTTATATTAGTTAACTGGTTCCCATAGCTCCGCTTAGTTTGAGGCTAGATAGTGTTATATGAAATGTCCAACTTATTTTCTACATATAACTACCTACGTTTAACTCACACAAGTCTTTATTCTGTATGTAGAGCGATCATACAGAATACATGTTTTTATTGTAAATACTTATAATATAAGGAGAAACATTCAAACCGGGAACATGAAGCTGGAGATCATTCAAACATTGTTCCACGGCGAAAATAGAAATATACATAGACAGACATTTATTCGCCACCTTAGCACACAGAATACAAAGATAAAATAAGAAAATGTATAACAATAAATAATCTTAAATAGTACAACATGAAAAACTACAAAACCTGAAATAACAGTTTACAAAAATATGAATATCTATACATAGTATAAAATGAAGTCGCTTTGTTCGATTAGATCTTTTAAACTACTCTACGGATTTTAATACAATTTTCAGCAATAAATAGAGTGATTCAAGAAAAAGGTTTATATGTATAAACATACACACATAGTAATTCCGAAAGTAACTATTTGTTACTTTGTTTGTTACCTTTTCATAACAAAACGGCTAAACGGATCGTAATGAAATTTGGCAAGGAGATAGATTATATCCTGTAGAAGGACACGCAAAAGGAGAGTAATGTTTTTTTATTGAAATACCACGCACGTTAGATGATAATTAATACTACCTGCGTCTCAGCCGGTTATTTGGCCACTGCGCATCGAAGGTCGTCAAAACCGCTTGCTACTGTAGTGTGGCCACTCCAGCCGCTTTGTCATGTATATTTAATAGTGTAACTGTTGTTGATTTTGTAATTACAATACTAAATCTCTTCATTTTATCAACCTTAATGTGTAATCGTTAGTTATAGAAGACACGTTGAACCCGACACCACCACAGTCAGAAACACAGTCCTGCCTCTTTACTAGGATTGTTGTGTCGCAACAGCAGTATTGCTTTAAAAAGTATTAGTGGTAGGGTGTGCTTTTTGTTAAAAAAATAATGTTTGATATGGTTAGCCATAATCATCCTCGAATCCTTTACTCGTTCGTACGCAGATCCCAGAAGATTTTAATCATAATCATTGGTTTTGCAACATGTACACACGGCTACACATCAAGCTATACATTTCCAGAACAAGCTGACCTCGCATTGTGTAGGCTTTTCGTAGAGAGAGGTCAGCTTATACTGGAAATGTATAACTTGATGTGTAGCCGTGTGTACATAATTAATAACTTAGTTAGTTTTAAAGACAGTAACACAACTGACAGTTACATAACTCATACATTTCTCAGACTCTGAATTTACATAGATCTAAGCAGATACGCTTTTGGCTTGCCCCACACCCAGCCGACAGAACAAGCAGGCTCCTCATAAAATATTATAACATCCAAAAACGCCACACACATGCTCACGCACACATGGATAGATAATTGTTATGGCGATGTATAACTTTGTTCTGGCGTTTTGTTTTGTCCCCTGGAGTCCACTTGTGCTGCGGACACCTGACGTATGTTATTGTTTGTGTTTTCAATCAGGAACAACCAAGCAGTAAGTCTATAAAAATTGTGCCAGAACTACCTAGATCTATGATTTAGTTGGACTTTAGGAAACAACTACGGCACAGGAAAGTGGTCTAATAGGCCTCATATAAAGCCTCAAGGTCACTCATCGTGCTATGGAGAGGGATATGATTGGTGTTTATTTACAAGATCGAATCAGAAATGAGAAGATTAAGCCAGAGGATTAGCAAGCTAAAGTAGTACATAGTGGGTAGGGCAAATAGTTCGATGTACTGACGGCCGTTGGGGCAAAAAGGCATGCACTACAAAGTGCATACGATGACCTGATAAGGATTGCTGGGAGCTGTTGGGTGCAGGCCGCAAAAGGTAGGTCACTCTGGAAATCTGTGAGGGAGGCGTAGGTATGTTCAGCAAAGCAGTCCTACGGTTGATTTGATGATGAGGAAACCACTCTAATAACAGTATTGCTAATTATTAAAGTTGGAGGCACATTAAACCTTTCCTCTGTAGTCGGAGGGTGGCAACGCATGAGAGGCCTTTGGTGTTACACATGTCCCTAGGCTAAGGTAACATCTTACCATCAGGTGGGCCGTGCGCTTGGTTACCACCTTACTGTTCAAAAAAACTTGACATTTTCACGTATTTTACTGCATAGTGGCCATTGATAAAATCATTACGGTTAAATAAACTCTTTTCTCAAAACATAATTATGCATTCACTTAATAACAAGAACTTAAAAAATTAAATAGCTGCTTAAAACTATGACAGTATGCGAGCGTATTAAATCTATACTAATATTATAAAGAGGAATCATTTGTTTGTTTGTTTGTATTGAATAGGCTCCGAAACTACTGGACCGATTTAAATTATTTCACTTTTGAGAAGCCACACTATCTCCGGGTGACTTAAGCTACTTTTTACCTAACTGCGCAGAAGCAGGGTAATGCTTATATTGAAAAACTACGCGTGCGAAGCTGCGGATTGGTCAGCTAGTGAACAATAAAATTAAAAAGGTGCAATATTTTTGTTACTTTTCTACAGTATTTGTATGGAGTGGGTAGTTTTGTATTACTCTAAGAAAAGCACACCACTACGTTCTGCAGTGACATTTCGGTGCCAGCGAAGTGTAGTAAGCGAGTTTACATATATTTACGAGTAATATGATACAAAAAAGTTAACCCTTAATCAAATACGGGGAAATAATTTCCCGCTTGGTACGGATGAGCAAAATCAATATATTTTTTGGAATGACATCACGTAGCAATGCCAACCGTATTTTGATATTTTGCAATGCCGTTATGAATAAAGGTAAATATTTCCCATCGCAAAACCCCCCTTTTCCCCACTTTTACAGGTTTTTATCATACAATTAGAAGTCTACTCACTACGAACCGATCTTAGTTTGCATTTTCTCTTAAAAGTTTACCATTTGATTAAGGGTTAACGGAAATGAGTTGTCTATGAATTCATAGGCCCTATAAAAATAGATGTCCTAGACCATTATAAAGCCAATTTTTTTCTATTTAATATCATATTAGGTTGCTGTTATTTTTTGTGTAATTATACTTGATACAACCACAACTTGCATAAAGTAGTTTTAATCATGCTACTTTGCCAAATCTTCTTTGCGTTAATTAGTAAAGTCAAAACTTTACTTTCCAGATGTTATCTGCAAGTTTATTAACAGAATCACGTCAATTCTGGCCATCCAGACTTGGCAAAGGAGATTTGTGCGAATATTCGATTCAGATTTCAGAAGTTTCAGATGACTTTCATAACGAGATGTGTTGGAATGGTTCGTGGAATATCACAAACTTTAAAGACTATATACCTATAGTCGAAAGACTTATAATCTCGTCAAACATTGTTGCAGGTGTGAATAATTATGGTCACAAAGGCGCATAGATAGATATTAAACTGAGATATTTGAGACGTATTGCGCCTAACAGCGATCACTTTGAGTAAAATCTACGCTAGAGAACCATCAGCGTAGAACTACTGAAACCCCTTATAGATAGAGTTTGTATTGAGAAATTTAGTTACCCCTGCGTAGCTTGCAAAGTTTTTATCATAATTTTATTAAAAGTATGTTACTGTTCAAAACGAATTTCATAAAAATATATAAGTGTACTAGATTTGAATAGCTTTTGAAAAGCCTCACGAGTAAACGCTAGCCGAATTCTTTTTGTCATCATTCGTCCTCTTCCTGCCGACGCATGTATTGAATATCGTGGAATTATTCGATGAAAAATTGGGTTCAATTTAAAGATACACCGACAAATCTTTGAATTGATTTTACAATAATAAAATTCAATAAATCTCATAATTAAATCGACATAAGTCAACCTTCAACGCCTAGTTAAAAATTTTCAAACATGCAAGTACATCACGGTGATACACAACCTTGACTTGTTTTTCTCCCTACTATAGCAGAACAGGGAAGGAAGGAGCGAGAATCCCATAAAGAGCTCTTATGAAAATTGATTGCCCATAAAATGTAATTTTAAAGCCTCTTTACTTGCGGGATCTTGTCTATACGACACGATATACCGGGTGTTGCAAGATAATGGGATGACGAATGGTATGTATGGAAAAAAATATGAACTTTATGAGACACAAAAAAAACCACACAGTAACTACATACAAAGGATAATTACATTATCAAAAGAATATGTTCTCCGTGAACCTTGTGCCGAAAAAGATGATATATTATAATTTTTCTCTGACGTTAAAGATTACTTTGTCAACAAAACATTTTTAAATTAGTTAAATTAAAGTAAATTAAATCAAAAAATACTAGTTTTTCTAGCTTGTTAGGTCTCAAGTACCAAACAATCTATGTAAGGCAAATTCCATAAAATCCGTCGCATAATCTCGCCGCTAAACGACAAGTCATACATCTAGCGCTCCTAATATATCGCCGCGCTATGAATCATGTTACGTAACG
Organism: Philereme vetulata; assembly: GCA_918857605.2. NCBI lineage: Eukaryota > Metazoa > Arthropoda > Insecta > Lepidoptera > Geometridae > Philereme > Philereme vetulata. The sequence continues at coordinate 6,067,857 of OU975423.1, read as the reverse complement.
TATGTCTAGGAGCCACCTTCTCCACCTGCGGATTATTCAGAAGGTTCAGGTACTTTAAATTGATTTATGTAAAGATTGGAATACGATGATACCTGAAGCCCGTACGCTGAGGTGCGAATACTGTGAATTATGTGCGGTGTTTAGGGCTTTTCGATTCATTCAATATTCTTTTATACGCCTTTTGGGTGATTGGTACTTGTAAGAATTGCGTGAAGTTATGGAACTCAAATGGTCTTGGGCGGGACACTTGGCTAGACGTGGTGACAGATGGAGCAGGACAGTAACTGAATGGTGGCCGAGGAGCGGGTATAGAAGGGTAGGACGACCAGCAGCGAGATGGGTGTACGACATCGAGAAGGTCGCGGGCCGTCAGTGGGTGAGACTAGCGCAGGATCGTGGTGGATGGCACAAACTTGGGGAGGCCTATACCCAACAATGGGTGAATTCAGGCTGTTGTCGATGATGATGATGAGTGAAGTAAGGCGATAACATGAAATGTTGCTTACTTTAGGTATTTTTTTTATTTATTTTAGTGGGACTGACAAACCGTGTGAAAAAAATTCCAAAATTTAAATTTCATTATGCCCGCGTGGATATAATGGAGTGGCTATAATCACCTGATAGATAGATAGATAGAAAACGCTTTATTGTAAATATAATAACAATCAACAATATCCGCAGAAATACAAGTGGCGGTCTTATCGCTAAATGCGATCTCTTCCAGACAACCTTTGGATGGACTGGATTTCACGAGAACGTTATAGATTCTGTCTGACTAACTTCGGTTAGGTTTACATAACATATAATTAATTTTACATTTTCAAGCAGGTAGTGTAAAAAACTACATCAAATTAGTAGAAAACAGAACATGACTGTATACTCACAAATAAGTAGAAAACAGAAGATGACTGTATACTCACAAATTAGTAGAAAACAGAAGATGACTGTATACTCACAAATTAGTAGAAAACAGAAGATCACTGTATACTCACAAATTAGTAGAAAAAAGAAGATGACTATATACTCACAAATTAGTAGAAAACAGAAGATGACTGTATACTCACAAATTAGTAGAAAACAGAAGATCACTGTATACTCACAAATTAGTAGAAAAAAGAAGATGACTATATACTCACAAATTAGAAGAAAACAGAAGATGACTGTTTACTCACAAATTAGTAGAAAACACAAGATGACTGTATACTTACAAACTAGTAGAAAACAGAAGATGGCTGTATAATCACAAGTTTGTAGAAAACAGAATATGAATTTATACTCACAAATTAGTAGAAAACAGAAGATGACTGTATACTCACATATTAGTAGAAAACAGAAGATGACTGTATACTCACAAATTAGTAGAAAACAGAAGATGACTGTATACTCATAAATCAATAGAAAACACAAGATGACTTATATTCTCACAAATTAGTAGAAAACAGAATATGACTGTATACGCACAAATTAGTAGAACACAGAATACGACTGTATACTCACAAATTAGTAGAAAACAAAATATGACTGTATACTCACAAATTAGTAGAAAACACAAGATGACTGTATACTCACAAATTGGTAGAAAATAGAAGATGACTCTATACTCACAAATTAGTAGAAAACAGAAGATGACTGTATACTCACAAATTTTGTCAGTTTGATAGTACCCTCTAATTTTAATCCCTCCATATATAACTATTCTTTGATCTTCCTACCAAATTCAGTACTGCTAAATAATAATGGAAGTAATGCTAGAAATTAACATAACTTTTTAAATGTGTGTTTCTGAAAGTTATAGCGACCCACAAAAAATCATAAAACATAATTTATAACAGCGCTCCCTGGGGTCCAATACCGGGCCTTGCCATTTCATATTAATTAGTCTGGCGTATTATTTAAATTGATTAGTATATAGTTACTAAATCAGTAACATACGTATCAGTAAACCGGTAATCCGTTTGATCACTGCAACAAATATTGTTAATGTACGTATATTGCACAGATCAATATCACGTAATAGTCGCAGGAATATACAGTCGACTGGAAATCTGCTATTGCTGCTGTTGTATGAATGTATGTATGTATGTTTGTCCGAGGATAACTTTCGAAGTGATAATCCGATCATCGTGAAATTTAATACATAGGTAGGTAGTGATAGCACAATTTTTGTGTGACTAAATGAGCTAAAAATGTTGGGGGGGTTGTTGAATAATTGGGATTAAAGGGGGGGTAATAAAAATGAAAATGAGTGGTCAAGAGGGATGCCAAATGAAATTATTTATTAGTAAATTTAGGCTCTGTTTTTATTTTTCGTAAATTATCTATAGTTTTTGAGTTATTAGCCATAATAAAACTAAACTTTGACAAAACTCACAGGGTACACCAGTGACCCCACAGTGCTGTAATGTAATATGCATGTAGCTTATGTAACACAAATATAGGCAAAAGTTTGAAATTTAGAATAACTGCAATTTGTAACCCAAAAAAGAGTATCCAATTACATGAACTCCCGTTACCTGTAATTTGAATAAAACTGTAGGTCAAGTTAAATGGATATTTATTTCGTCACTTTATTTTGATAGTTAATTATTACTAATAATATTTATTGGTTTTAATCGAAGACTCACGCGATCTCAGTTCAGGGATAACTACTAGTGTTAGTTGAGTTGTTAAATTAATAAATTTTCACATTATCACATTTTAAATCTCTTCTCTATCGTAAATCTCTTGACAGAGCGGTCGTGGTCAACATGTTGTATCATTACATTAACATTATTTTTGAGGCAGATGGTACACGGCTAACGATATCTCACCATTTGTCTCTGTTGACAGACATTCTCGAGCTTTCATGCAGTTGGCCGCCCACTGTAGCTTTTATTTGATCGGTCCACCGCATGGGCGACCTTCCGCGCGGTCTGATGCATTTAAATAAATCAGTTACTAAATCAGTTAGAACTTGTTTTTACAAATTAGAAATTGTATACAAAGTCAGGCAATATCTGAGAGAAGAGTTGCGCATTCAGCTAGTCGAGTCTTAAGTACGTTCCAATTTTATTTATTTAGACAGAGTGGTTGGACCTCAACTGCTCGCTAGGTCTCAGCGACTGATCCAAAGAGTACAAAATGCATGTGCCCGGTTTTGCTTTAGTATACCGCCATGAAGTCATGTCACGCCTTATCTTAGTAAGCATTCCATCCTAAGGATAAAATCCTGGCACAAATTACATCTAGCTTGTCTTCTTTTCAGTGTAATGAAGCGTGATGCGCCTTTTTATCTCTATGGGAAGCTCATGTGGGTTTCCAGATTTAGAACCTGCTCTTTGCGTGTGTGTTCTGAACAGTTGTCCGTGCAGCGGCATCGTACGGCAGCGTTTAGAGGCAGCTTCCGGTACGCTGCAACAACAGTGCTGGAACAACATCTCTCCGCCTATTCGTGAACAACAAACTTTATATGGGTTTAGCAAAAGACTTAAATTGTTCCTCCAGTAAATGGCAAAAGGAGAGCGAACCCCTCAAAAATGAGGTGGCCTTCATTTAAACGTGTCTACGCTTTATTGGTAAATGCTAGGAGTAGGTTCGTATGAGTGGGTGGCCAGCTAGTGCGTTGTTGTGGGGCTAGCTTGTCGTGTGTTCTATTTTAGTACTTGTTGACTCTCTCTGGCTTCACAGTAAATAGGAAGGCGTTATTATTGTTATATTTTATTATGTAATTTATTTTTATCCATAGCATATTTAATTGTATTTAGTTGTACACTGCTTAATTAGTGGGCGGATATCCGTGGACTATTCAAAGAGGCTCTAACGGAAGACCAGCGCTGGGTAGCCAGTGCAACCCAGCACATGCTGAGTTAAAGCCTTTTTGTGACACATGCAGTGAGTACGATGAGACGCACACAGTGCAATATTTTGCATTTTTATTTAGTTATATTTTCTTTGTTCTGTTTGTTATGTTTCCTGTGTGTGTTTGTTCTGTTGTACTATTGGTGTTGTTCACAAATAAATGTTTTTGATTTGATTTAATTTGAAATAAGTATATTTACTACTTAAAACATAAATAAAAAAATAATCCAAGTATATTAGTATTCGATCCGTTTTCGGGTTACCTAAAGACAGGTTTTGCTTTGTTTGAAAGATAGCGCTCGGTTTTATGTCCAGAATTATTTATTTAGTTTTTTTCATGGAAAACCTTCCTTCTAGTCTATTATTATTATATTTACATTCGTGTTCCACAGCTGGATCTATGAGATTTCGAAAATGTTAAGGATTTTTTTTCTACTACTGATGAGGCTTTAACATCTGTATGCCTCAAGTTGATGGAGGCAGGGCAGTGTATCGTAGGGCACCTTTCTAAGATACATGCTATACTAAGCAATACTATGCTTCTATAATAGTAAGTTTGTTCAATCTACAGGTACTATATATAAAAATAAAGAAGCACTCGCTCAGCTCGAGTTTAAATAATGTTTAGTCCTTTTGTCTAGCTGTAGCTGAGTGTACAGCTTATTTATTCACCCTATTAATGGACTCTACATATTTATTTGTGATTGGATTGTGCATGTTTGCATAATCTCGGTGCACACACTATGTTAGTTTTAGGTACAGCTCATTGTGATATCGGCTGGGTAACTTTATATTTTTTAAATATATTTATTTAAATTTTATAAAGCCATTACAGGACACCAAAGCAACAGTGAAAACCCCTAATATGTAGTACTTATAATCTACTTATTTAAATTTAGACTAGACAGGTCCTACTTAGAAAATGTAAGACTTTAACTGTGAATTTTGCTAAGTTAATTACTAAAAATATCAACATTTTCGGCTAGATATAAGCTGTTGATAACCCGAAGGGCTCGCGTAAATGGAGGTTCGCTCAGGAGATAAGTCCTTGCCCTCGGGATTGCGAGCAGCCTATGTCGTCGCCGTCTATAACCGTAATTATCAGGTATGTATGCTAATTTTCAAATAACAGAACTAAGTTTTACGATTTAGGCATGGGTTCAGTGTCCTTGGGCGTAAACCTTAGAGCCACCTAAAATATCTGATACCGGGGTTGGTCACTATTAAAATTTAGTGACATGACCAAAACGATCTAAGTTCAATATCTCCTGACTTCTTAGACTCTTCTGATTTCTGGATCTATCTCATAGAGAAACACCAGGTATAGTGATTTCAGCTTGCTGAATAATAATTACTTTATTTGGTTAGTATACAACAAAATACTACAATTTACAGTTCACATTGACAAAATTCACTTCTCTATTTATCTAATTCATGTACCTACTGTGGACTGCGACGCAAGATGAAACGTTTCAATGCTCCCCCTTCACTAAACAAAATAAACAAATTAAGAAGCAAACTCAACAGTCCTGGTAGAAGAACCTCGCTAAAATATAAATTATCAGCGCTCCGATGTAATTGAGTATTCCTTAGGGTTGATCAACGGCGGTGATTTGTCCACGGGCGGGTTTTACGAAGCTTTTAATCTATGGTTAGCTTTAATCACGTTATTAAGAACAGCAGGTTAAATTACTATTATAAAGTCTAATTATTTTTTCAAACTTTTGCGTTCACTATATTTACATCGGGATTATCATAAAATAAAATAAATAAATATTGCTGGACATTTCACACAGCGCTATCTAGTCCCAAACTAAGCAGAACTTGTACTGTGGGAACCAGATAACTGATAGAATACTTATATGCGTTTTTTTGTGTAAATACATACTTATAATATATAGAAAAACAACCAGACCCGGAACAAATATCTGTAGATCATGCAAACATTTGTTCCGTGGCGGAAATCAAACCCACTACCTCCTTCGTCTCAGCCGGTTATTCACCCACTGCGCTACGGAGGTCGACAAAATAGGTGAAAATACGCGATAAATAGCCGTATATTAACAATCGAACTACATTATAGGTGTGATATAAAATAAAACGATGCTTCCATATATTGTGGTGTTCAAATCATGTATTAACAAGAAGATATAGAAAGCTATTATTAGAACGCCTATGAGATGGACAGATCAAATAAAGGCTGACATAGATGTTCCTTTGAACGAAAGTGCCAGAAGAGCAGCGGTGCGAGAAGAGTTGCGAAGGGTGATTAAGCGTGCTACAACCCTGACATGACGACCACGATCACTCTGCCAAGAGTGCTGCGACTAAGAAGAATAGAAAGCTATAATACTGTTTAAGTAAGAGTACGAAACTTGAAAACGATGACACTGCAAAAATATTTACGTAGCAGTATCAATACATTCACAACCTTCTGAACTATGGATAAAAGACTACTCTAATCTTAAAAAAATACATTCTTGTACATTATATGTAAACAACAATTGCGGGGCGTTAGCCTCGCTAAAACTTAAGGGCGGACTATACCTGGGGAGACGTTAAATCGCTTATTGAGAAACAATGTTTTGTTCAACAAATTGTGTGCTTTCAATCTGTATTTAATATATATTATAGTTAAGGATATGTACGTGCTAGAACGCCTGTGTTGTTAAAACACGATTCCGTAAAATTTTCTCGATAGAAACAAAATTCAAAGATGACTACAAATTTATCTTAAAACCGTTCTTATGCGATGAATACTACAATTTAGATCATGAAACTTTATACAGTAATTCTACGCAACATAAATAAGGGCACATGGGTTTTAAATTTTCAAAATACCTTTTGATTTGACCATAAAATGAAAATATCTAAGTTTTTCACTAATGAAACCATTCGCTCCGGACGCCCGTTCCGCGATTCTGTCTGGGCTTGGCTTTCAGACGAGGTACCCGTGACGCTTGTCGCTCCAAACGAACACGTAATTCTTAGGTAGAATTTATATTTAGCTGGTTTTTGTATAGACGCAGTAATGAGAAATAAACACAACAAGATAACGAAGAGACTGAATTATCAAAAACCGGCAAACATATGAACCACGGCGAGATAGGACGTGCAGTGGCGCGCGGAGAAGCGGGGGTGAATTTCGAGTTTGGGCTGAAGTATAGTCAACTCTTAAAAACGGCTTAACTGGTTCTGATTTTTTATGTGTGGTTGAATAAGTCTCTGTATGGTTTAAAATGACAATTTGACCCTGTAGGTGGCGCTGTTGCCGAGATCCAGAAAATTGCGGACGTAGTCGCTGGTATACAACTAGTACCTATTTCAATAAAATTGAAGTTCATTGTTTTTACATATTAATTCACTTACTTACAAGCTAGCATGTCCCGGCTTAGTAGAAAACTCATAATAATATAAAACCTATAATAGTCATTCAAAAATTCCATAAAAAAGGAATATCAGTTTTTCCAGAATTATCCAAATTTCCAGGCAACGAACATTTAAAAAGGAAATTGGCATGTCGGCCTAGTCTTTCTCAAGTGATGCGCTTACCAACGATAGCATTTTAATTTTATTTCTATAGATACATTTAAATATGTATAAAAAACTCGATGGTGAAACATTTCAAGTTGTTTGAAATTTATGGTGTTGATTTTTTGAAGAGCCATTATTTTAACCATGAGTGTAATAAATTCCATACATTTAAAAATAGGTCAAGTACGTGAATACGCATTTCTCAAAGTCAAAAGCACGCTCGACTCACATTTAATATAAATGTGGTTTGGTATTTCCTTAATATTTTTTTTGTTTTTGTATAGCACGATTACCACTTTCTGTAATTAGCTACTGTTACTACTCATAAGTAGATAGTTATTTTGATATAATTTTTTTAATTTGAGACCTGTAATTGGTGGTCTTCATGGTAGTTACGCGCATCGTACAACGGATTGCCGTTACTAACAGTAACTCAGAATAGTCTGTTTTTAGTTTTTTGAACTGAGATCTCGCGAGTCCTCCAAAACACAAAACAAATATTCTTAGGGCAACTTGCGCAACGATGTCTACGTATATTATTGGTGATGTATTTAGTGGCTGAATATGATTTAAGGAGTTGTCCAATGATACAAATACGTAAAATTTAAATATGTTAAGGCATCGTTATGCAAGCCGGCCTTAATCTTTGACCAATTAAATAATGCCACGAAAAACATAACCAAATTTCTTGTGTTTCATTCAAATTACAGGTAACGGGAGTTCATATAAATCGGTTCTTTTTTTAGGGTACATATTGCAGTTATTTTGGATTTCAGACTTTTGCCTATATTTGTATCACTTAAGATACACGCATACCAAATTACAGCACTGCGGGGTCACTGGTGTACCCTATGAATTTTGCCAAAGTTCAGTTTTTACTATGGCTTATAACTCAAAAGCTATAAGAAATTTACTAAAAATAAAAACGGAGTCTAAATATACTAATGAGTACCTTTCATTTGACGCCCTACTTGACCTAATAGTTTCATTTTCATTTTTTTTTACCGCTCTTGAACCCCAATATCTCAACAACCCTCCAAAACTATTTTAGCTTATTTATGGCGGGTTCCTATATCCGTCAGTAACCGACTACGCCTCGTATCTCCTTGAAAAAGTGTCAAACTAGTGTCAAACTTTTGACAGGTTTTCAAGGATAAACGAGTTGTAGCTGGTTACTGACGGATATAGGAACCCGCCATTAGTCACACCTAAATTGTGCCATCACTACCTATTTATGTATCAAATTTCATGATGATCGGATCTATGCCTCGAAAGTTATCCTCGGACAAACAAACAATACATACATACAATGCCGATTAGCCTAAGTTGATTGAAAGATCTCGCTTCGCTTGATCAAATATATAAAATTGTGTGTAAAACTTCTTTTTGCATCCTAAGGAGGATTTAAGCTTTAATCGTTATATCAGTGAATCCGGCCCTAGGGTTTAAATAATTAATACTGAAATAGCGCGGGAGGCAGACTTCACGTCAATTTCGGTGTTTTATCGAAGCCTTTCTGAGCCACAATTTACAAAACAAATACCCTCCAGAATAATCTAAGGCTGAAACAAAGGTATTTATTCTGATAATTGTTTCGATCTGGTGATTCGTTACTTGTAAAGGTGGGTTTATACCAAACGAGCAAACAGCTAGAGCTAGAACAAGAGCGTTGTGCTTAGTTCAAACAGCTAGAGCTAGAACAAGAGCGTTGTGCTTAGTTCAAACAGCTAGAGCTAGAACAAGAGCGTTGTGCTTAGTTCAAACAGCTAGAGCTAGAACAAGAGCGTTGTGCTTAGTTCAAACAGCTAGAGCTAGAACAAGAGCGTTGTGCTTAGTTCAAACAGCTAGAGCTAGAACAAAAGCGTTGTGCTTAGTTCAAACAGCTAGAGCTAGAACAAGCGCGTTGTGCTTAGTTCAAACAGCTAGAGCTAGAACAAGAGCGTTGTGCTTAGTTCAAACAGCTAGAGCTAGAACAAGAGCGTTGTGCTTAGTTCAAACAGCTAGAGCTAGAACAAGAGCGTTGTGCTTAGTTTTTTTGGTGTAAACGATAGTTCATTTTTAGCATTATACCAAAAGAATACCAACGAGCAAGAATGCGAATAACAAGAACTAGAATTCTTGTGCATGTTATAGAGTTGTTTAGATAGGAAGATTCTATAAAATCTCCGCGAACAAAGACAAAATAACTAAAATATACTCTCTCTGAGAATTTAATAGAGTTGGGGTAGAATGAGCATTCGCTCGTTTAGTCCGAACACAACTTAAAGTGTTGGCGAGAGCTTTTTGGATTAGTTTGGGCCTAATAGTTGGTAGTTTGAAGAATGTGATCTTGTTACGTGTTCGTATTGTTACTTATACGGTTTTAATCGACAAGAAACCGTTATATACCATTTATGATATAGCTAAAGGCAGATCGTGTTTAACCCCATAAATATTATTATACATTTGCAAAAGGTTGCGGGCTTGATTTCCACTGCAGGCTCCGGATTCTGTTACCTTTTTCTTTTTTTAAGGATGTCGTAGACAAACGAACCAAGCTCTGTCTCTCCGTCTATTGAATAGTTACAGCCGTTTTACTCGTAGACTATTGGTACTGTAAAACTGAAATTTAGCATGATGATAAGTTTTAGTGGCTATGCAGGTTTGATGTGATTTTTTTACTTACGCACCTCATTAAACGTCATTTTGATACAAGAAATATAAAGCTTTCAAGTGGCTCTTAGACAGTCTTTGTAAGAAGAATTATTAAAACCAAGTAGACTCTGCTAGTATAGAAGTAGTAGTCGACCAACTTAAGATAGTAGTTGGGTTTGTAAATAGATTAATGAATAATTTTTTTTTTAAATTACCAACACCAACTGTAAAAAATGTACAGTATAGCTTAATCAAAGTAAATTATAAAATGGCTGGCTTTTATAAATAAACAGTGCTAATTGGATGAATAAATGAATGTTTTTAATGTAAACCACAAAATATACAAACGTAAATAAATAAGACGTAGTCACAAGTATTACTCGTGCGCGATAACTTGGGACCTGCTAGGAATGCGACTCCCCGACCGCTTCCCCTGCACTTCCCCGATGGCGCCCGTATTGTACCGTTCGCATCACTATTTTTTACTAGGGTTTTTAGTCTCGTACTGGCCTACGTCACGTAACGACGCGCTCTGGAATTCTTTTAGTTTTCGTTTGTGTTATTGTTTTGTTGTTGTAGTTTACGAGAGAAAATTAACGAGAGATGCAATTACCAGCATACGAGTAAGTGAGAGGGACTGAAAAAAGAAGTCAACCATGTGGACAGGCTTCGACAAAAGTATTGGGACGATGACCTCTTACAAGAGACGAATGAATCTCAATTAATTGTAAATTTATCGGATACCTCTTCGTCAAGTGATTATAGTGAGACTGAGGACGAAGAACAACATCTAGAAGGCATAAATCCACTAAATAGTGACGAAGATGAGATAATGTAAATAATAGATAAAATAAATGTATAAACTTAAACATTGCATTTTTATTTTATTCAAATAGTGTAAAAAGATTAGATAAAAAGCAGCGCCCTGCCTGAGTAACATAATAAATTAGGTTAAAAAAAAACAAAGACGAAGCCGCGGACGGCTGCTTGTTATGTTCGCTTTTTTGCGGGCGGTACAAACACGCCAATATGACGTCACCGCGCTCAGGTCCCAACTTATCGCGCACAAGTCTATTGTATATCATTATAATGTATGTTTATATTAGGTACTGGTTGGTAATCCGTAATAATCATAATCTATCTATCTATCTAACCGCAACTGTTTGCAAAATAATGTATACAAAATCTCACGGCTGTCAGATTAGTTCTAAATACATTAGGCAATAGGGTCGCGTGACTGGGCCCTGTACAATACAGGCCGCCTTTAATTCCGGAAAGGATTACATGGCCTATCGAGATAACAGGTTTATTGGCTGCCCCCGAATGTAATTGGATTTTGAGGCGAGCTTCGATTCGGTTGCGTGTACGGTTGCGCGATAACTTGCGAGCGCAGTAATGATGTGTGATTGCATTTTGGACAAAAAGTTTTGTAAAGAGAAACCGTCGCATGAAGTTAATTTTGCATTTATTTTATTCACGGATCATTTTTAAAGACGGATAGATAATGAACAATATTTGCGCTAGTTATGTTAACTTATAGTCAGATGAAGAGATTATTGACAGGCTGAAAACACTGTTATACAACACACACGAATGTAGTTATCGAACGTAGGGCTTTAAGTCTTATAGGTGAGCAATATATGGCGGAAGCTAAGACGCAAAGTCTCGAACACCACCGTTGTTGCAAGCTTATCGATCTTTTACAGAATACAGTTTGAGAAATTTGCTCAGGAACTACATAATCTCATCCCGCCATTACCAATCCATCAGAGGGCAATCAGACGTATTGCTCAGTACCATCCATACCTCATTGATATACCACCCATCGCACTCAATAGTTTGGTTTAACGTTCCTAATGCATACAACTAAGGTACGGAATGCTTATAAAATTATGTTGAACCTTTACTGATGTTTACTGGTTATTTTTGATAGTGTCCGTCATATCATTATTCACTTAACGTTTCCATAATAAGTTCAAATATCACACTTATTAAGTAAGTATTGTTTTAGGTAAGAAGCTGTATATATTTTTTTAATAATACAGAATATAAAGGTCTCTCTATACTCAATACCCAAAAATATTTACATATTTAACATGGAATGGTGGCTGAGGGATACACGGTGATTAACAGGCAGACGATGGCAGGCCATGGTGTAGGTACATAGACAAGACTTGCAATAGATAGGAGAGAATGGCGTAATTAATATAAAGGCTATAACCAGCAGAACTTATAAGTCTATAATAATCTTATCTTCAAATAAAAACACAAAAGGATATTTTTATAAATGGTAAATTACAAAGCCAAATTCTTTTACTTCTTGGTCACTTGTGGTCGTCACTTCGAGGGCACTGGCGCGCTTAACAATCCTTCGCCACTCCTCTCGTATTGCCGCTTTTCTTCGCTTTTTTTGTCAGCCAAACTAATCGCGTACATTTCTTTATCCGGGATATAAATAACGTTTCTTTCCCTCACTTATGAGGGTTCTAAGTTGGCTAAGTCGTCACGGTAATCCTTCACAATAGGATTGGGAGGGTCCCTTGGGACACCTTCGCGTATGCCGCAATATCTGGGACCTCTAAGCTTTTTGATATTAGTTTGCATTTATTTTGAACCTTTACAGAACTCCAAAATATCCTTACTTTGTCTGAGGAAGCTTCTGAATGATCACAGAGAAATAATATTACTACACTGCGTGTGTTGCTAAGTACGACATCGATTGAAAATACGGGTAGGGTTAATGGCTACTCTAATATCAAGTCTCAAATAAATAAAATAGGTTTGCACTGGCCTTGAGTTGTAAAGTTTTTCATTGCCATAGAACAGATGAACCTTGTTAGAAAAGTTATCAAATTTAAATAACAACACATTATTAATTTTAATTATTAAATGGTAAAGAAAACAGAAAGAACATACACATAAGAAAGTAGACAATCCATATAATTTCACGTATTTCTTCTAACGTCGTTCTCTTATAACTTAAAAACGCTCCTAGCTAACCCTCGCAAGTTAGAGGATTTTCAGTCCTTCCGAATAATCCGCAAACTATAAACAAGCCCCTTGTCCATAACTTGATTGATATGTAGGAAATTACCTACTCAGAGCAAGGAACTGTTCTCTTACAAATTGAGGCCAAAATACTTTGTAATTTGTTATCAAAAACTTTTTATGGAAACTGGTTCTCTTAGATTTAGAGTAGTTTGCATTTATGTTACTTTAGTAATATTTTTTATGTTTTTAGAAAAAAAGATTTTTGAGTAAAGACTTGTATTTGTTCATTTTGGATGCATTTTTTAAGGGTCTGTGTTAGAATAATAATATATGGTATCAAGTGAAGAATGGGCCTCAAACTACAAAAAAAAAGTTCTTAGGAAACTAACCATAACTCTTGGGAACCAAAAAATTAAAAACGAGGTTTTCTTTACAAATATGAATTTTTAGGGTTCCGTACCTCAAAAGGAAAGAAACGGAACCCTTATGATTACTTAGGATCACTTTGTTGTCCGTCTATCATCTGTCTGTTATGACCCTTATCTCTGGAACGTGTCTAGGTATCAAGTTTAAATTAAAACCATATACATACTTAGATCTAAAGTCCCTTGAAGCTGACAATAATCTCCTAAGTTAACGTAAAAAAAGTTACGCAAAAACGTATATTTCGACACTCTCTAGGGAATCAAAATATATTATAAGGTACTTTGCGTTGAACTAAAACTATGATATTTCGTAAGTAATATCGTTTTATACTACAAGCCCTGGGAAAAATCTGAAAACTCTACATTTGTAATCATAAAACATATAGTCTTCATTTAAAGTACGTACAAATCTGGTTTAAGATATTTATTTCTCAAAGAATTACAATTCACTTATAGAGAAACTTAAAAATATTATTTACGAAATTGTTGGACTGATCATACTAATACCAAAGTTAAAAGTGATACAAAAGTTAATACAAAATAAAAGTTAATTGCGGGTAGTTTTGTAACATTTGGCTCATCCAATTCCGTACAAATTTGTACGGAACCCTTGGTGGGCGAGTCCGACTCGCACTTGTATGTTTTTTTTAGTATTACTAATATGAATGGTTAGTTGGTAATTTGAAAAAAGTATTTAAATTAAATTTAATTTGATTTTTATTTAATTTACTAATTTTTATTATTTAATTTTTGACGTTTTTAACATTTTTATTGTAATTTAGCCCCATTCCCATTAATATTTTATTATAGTTATTTTGATCGTTTTTAATTGTGAATTAATTTAATTTTTGTATGTAATTCGATGTGTATTATTTAGTTGTTAGCTATGGACCTTGGTCTGAAATAAATGAGCAATAATAATACTAAGGCTATAGTCATATGAGCTCAGGCTATAAGTCTCACATATCGCAAAATGGACTTCTCAAACTTTAGTTTATCTTAGAAAATAATTGACTAAATAACTTAAATAACTTAATTACATGCACTTATAATAACATGGTAGGTATATTTGAATCTGAACCCTTTTAACACAAGCCACAAGACACACCGCACACAATAATAGCTCTTAGGACATGTAGTTAATTATTCAGTGGATGGCTGCGTCTAACCACTCGCCTTGTTTGACACATATTGGATTTGTACAGAACTATGTATCTACTTGCTGTACACTCACAACAGCCCCTTTGTTTGTCTAAAGTTCTCTGCTAATGTTACACATAAATAAGTGATGTAATAATTTGAATTGATTTTATTCAGACAACTTAAAAAATTTACAAGTGCCTGATACCTATGCATAATTTAAAAAAACATTCTGCTAATAACTCGAACGAACTACAATATTTTTTCTATGTCTACTCATTCTCATGTAAGAGATACTTACTATCTTTTTGAGAATAAATGAATATTACACCTAATAAATATTTAATTTATTTATTACTACATAAGCGTCTAACAACAATATGAGTGCGAAAATCTATATAATTTCATTCTGATTTTAACGCAGTAGCATAGCGAATTTGACTCTTTCAAGTTTCTATAAATTTTAATCTCTTAAAAGTTTTTTAATCGCGATAAGCTTATGAACATAATTGTTAATCTCAGAAACAGATTAAGTAAGTTGAATCAGACTGAGCATTAGCACAAGTAACTCCAAACAATTTTATTTAGATTTGAATTGCAATACAACCATGTTTTGGTTTCCTCAGAAAAACACATTTTTTTTATTATATTTTGTCATTTAGTTATATAATAGAATAATCTTTATTGTAAACTGTTTTTAACAAAAAGTTTTTTAAAAATACGTAAAGAAACAGTTGGCCCTGTTCGGACATACAATAAGTTATACATAATATAGGTTGTAAGCATACCTACTTTAAATAAATTCAAACCAAGCGCTGTTGATTAAATAACTAATTAATAAAACAATAAAAATAACCTTTATCCTGTGAGATACTCAGGGTAGGTAGGGAGGTACAGCTCTAGAAAATCTATTCTAAAAGTATAAAGTACTTGAACCACGTACAAAACCTCACAATTTACGATGTACCGTAAATTGTAACTAATTTGTACAATACTTGTGATTACACTGAACTAGCCCGATGTTTGGGCGCGCGCCAGCCGAAGTGAACCGAGCTCTGCCTGGAAGAAGAAATATCGGCTAATTAGATCGAGTTTTGAGACAATTTGGAAAGTTATTTGAAAGTAATAAAGAACGTATTGTAATACTTACATAGAAATATAATAGTTGCCAAAATGTTAACAACTAAACACACAGACGCGGTATTAAAACTCTATTTAATATATATGTTGTCTAGAGCAGAGGTTCCCAATTTTATTTGTCCATGGAACCTTAATTGATCATACCTACTTTTTTTGGCGGAACCCTAGCTGGCTATTTTGATAACTAAAGTGTTTACCTTCTAGTTTAAATATATTCATGTTAGACTCGAAGAATGAACAAATTATAAATGAAAATAATTATTATAAGTATTGGAAATAATTTATTGTAACAAAGAAATACAATGTACCTAGGTAATAACTTATTGTGAAGAATGAAATTTATTCACATTATTTCTTATAATAGCCGTAAAATTAGGCTTTATGTCTGACAATTGAACGCAAACCAGTCTGGCATCGGTAAGTCTTCGCGAACTGAATCAGAACCAGGACAGCTTTCTCAACGATGCCCGGGTATTCATCTTTAAGTACAATTCAAATTCAACTCTCGGACAGACCGCGGAACCCCTGTGACCCATCCACGGAACCCCAGGGTTCCGCGAACCACCTTTTGGGAATTACTGGTCTAGAGTAATAGCTAAACTTGGTTTAGCAGAGTAGCCAACTGTGACACGAGAGGCTCAATGTGCGGGACAAATGTTTGCACGATTTGCAAATATTTGTTCTGGCTCTGAGTATTATGTTACTCTTTCATCATCATCCACAGCCCGACTTCACCCACTGTTGGGTGTAGGCCTCCCCGAGTTTGTGCAAGTTACTCTTTACCCATGATAAAATATGGGATTATATTGTGGGTTCAAAACAACATAAATCACTCCCTGTGAAAAAAACGGTCAAAAAACGCATACCTAAATACTTTAGGGAATTTAAAGCTAGCTTTTCCGAGCCAGGATCTTAGAAAGAAACCAGTGAGTGACACGCGAGAAATGGTGGTTTATGACCGGTGCCATTATCGCTCCTTTGTTCGTTCTATTTATCTAGAAAAGCGAAGAATAGAAACTCTCAGAAAGGAGTTTTTAATGAAGGTAACAACTCAGCCGTAAAACTGCATCATGGTTATAACTTTTTTATCGTCTCTAGGATGAAAAGAGAAGAGATGAAAGTTGACGTTTTATTTTAATATTATTTAGTGAGGTTAGTTCGAGAAAAATACCTAATTACATTAAGGCTAACAATAGTTTTAATAGTGAAATCTATTCCAATTTAATGGTCGATGCAACACCTAACGTAACTGAAAGGTGGTGTTGCATTTATAGATCAAAAGTGACCAAAAAATATCTAAAAGAAACAAAAGGAGTATGCTTTTTAGACCACACGACTGAAAAAGTTGAATTTTGGTACGCAGACACATGAGTCGAACCTGTTTTATTGGATTCAATTGTATCTACTGTTCCTTAAAATTGTTTCATGTGTCATTTTGTGTGTACCAAATAAATGATTATTCTATTCTAAGTAAAACTTATTTTTCAAAATATGTATTTATAATACTGTTGAAGAAGGAAATGAAAAAATATTCTATTCTAAGGAAAACTTCTTTTTCAAAATATGAATTTATAATACTGTTGAAGAAGGAAATGAAATTACGAAAAATCGCCCCATCACACTTTTCGTAACGCTCTCGTCACTCGTCACACGTGCGTAAAGAAGTTTTACTTTAAAAACAAAATACCTGACTGTAAATCAAACTAAAAACAGGTATAAGCCACCATACTGGATTTCTTGAAACTTCGGATAGCTTTTTTTACACGCGATTAAAACTAATTAAATGCAACCTTAATTTTGTCACAACTTGTCAAGCCGTGTACCCCCATATGATGCTCCAAATGAACAGATTCGTACGTACGTACATACAAGCACTCTAAAACCATTACCTTTTTACATACATTTTAACCCTTAATCAAATGAAAAATTTTTTAAGAGAAAAATGCAAACTAAGATCGGTTCTTAGTGAGTAGACTTCAAATTGTATGATAAAAACCTGGAAAAGTGGGGAAAAGGGGGGTTTTGCGATGGGAAATAATTTCCCTTTATTCATAACGGCATTGCAAAAATTCAAAATATGGTTGCCATTGCTACGTGATGTCATTCCAAAAAATATATTGATTTTGCTCATCCGTACTAAGTGGGAAATTACTTCCCCGTATTTGATTAAGGGTTAAATAGCTGACTGTGCAGAACGGGTCTGCACAGTCAGCTATTTAAAATTAAATTTACCTACTAGTTTTATTTTGCTACAAAAGTATTTCGAATAAGTTCCACTCTTGTGGACATAATCAATAATAAATAGCATTTGGTAAACATAATCTATAAAATTAAAACTTGGAACTTTTGGAAGTACCCTATAATCGAGAACGTGTCAAAAAAAAGGAGGCCCTACTTTACTTCAAATAAATGATTACTTCCATATTTAAGTAGGAAACCTGAAAATATTTTTAAGGGAAAATAGGACAGACGTGAGAGTGAATTAAATAGACCAAGATTAACATACGTATTCATTCGTAAAATGATCTTCAATTTCTTTAAATGTTACAAAAAAAAGTACGTTTATAAACCACTTTAAAACACGTTCAATAAACTTAATGGAACTGCCGACCCAAAAACAATTGGCGAGAAACCAAGCTGTATTTAATAGATGTATAACCGAAAGATATAAGTATATACTTTGGGAAACGTCCCGGCAGTCTCGGGGACATTTTCTTCCCTTTATTACGTTTTGTGTTCTTAATCACGTCTTTAACACCACTTTTCCTCTGTAAAAGTGCGGTAACAAGCTTGGATGGCCGTTTCAGTGCTTGTGGCCGGTGAATTGTTCGATGCAGATATATTGAATAGAATTAACATAACATTATGGTTTTGTGTAGCTTGTTTTGCTCCGAGCTATAGGTTTTGTATGTTGTGTTTGTGTATAGGTAGGGTTTGTAACCCACCAGGTCCCTACCCCACCTAGAACCTAACGTATTTAACTGTTTAGTATGGTATCATGTGAAGTATTGTATTGTGTTGTATCATTTATTTCAGATAATATTATCCATTATCACAACAAGTTATAACAAATTAAGTACAGTCAAAATAATTAAATTAAATCAATATTATAATATATGTACATAGAAGCTAAGTAAAAATTAAAATAAACATGAGACAAATAAATTAATTAATTAATTACCTACGTGTTTTATATTGCCCGTAATTAGTGAAGTGACATAGTTCTGAGTCAAGACCTGATGGCTACTTCTGTAGCTATTATTTCTGTTTTACTTTTTTTCTATTCTTTTACTATATCTGTCCTTTGTATTTTATATTTCTTCTGATTATGTCCGTCCTGTGTTCCTGCTTCTGTCAAATTAAACTTATTCTGGCCTTAGTCAGCCTGTCCATAGTTACAGCCGTTTTTTATTTGTTTCTGTTTAGACACACGTATTCTTCAAAATGGCCAAAGTAACTTCTATTTGAAAAAGCATAGCCGTACGGGCTATGGAAACCTTTGCTGTGTATGGGCGACAAGCACTTACTCAATTTAATTTGGTACTTGCCTTGTTGGTCACATACACACGGCTACACATCAAGCTATACATTTCCAGTATAAGCTGACCTCTCATTCTACGAAAAGCCTACACAATGCGAGGTCAGCTTATACTAGCAATATATAGCTTGATGTGTAGCCGTGTGTACAAGCTTAAACTAAAACATAGTGGTGATAAAATATGTGAAGGAAAAGTCTTAAAAAATTATTCATTCATACAAAATTATACCAGTGAGTATACCATATAACAGTTAAATCTTGACAATATTATTAATTTTGGGACAATATTATTAAGTAAATAAGTGATTCAATACGCTTATTGTTTAGTCATTTGAGCTATTCAGTTATCTAGTGAATAGTTACTGAATATTTATATAGGAATTGAATCATCATAAGTAATGCATTATTTTATTGTATAATCTCATTAGAATGGCGTCATGTGAATGAGAAAATCTTTAAAGTAGAATTCAATAAATCGCAAACGCGCGACATCTACATTCGTACGTGAAATACGGCTCCTATCTTTGCAATGAAAGGAGAAAATTTTTAAACATTAATCTTGGGAAATAAGTCTTACGTATCCGATATATTGAATCTTAGATTTCCGTTGGGATCAAATATATGCATGACTTCTACATCATATATACAATAAAAGATTTGTAAGTTTTAATTCAAAAATAATAAAATTTTACCTCCTGTATTTTCCCGCTTTCCTGCTGACTTTTTGAAATGTACACTTAACATTACCCCTTTGATCATGAGAAGGAAACGTAAATTTTCCATCCAATCATCGAGCGAGCATCGAATCTACTTTTCATCACAACATTTGATGTGTTTTCGCATTGCGAAAACAAAAATATTTCACGTCTTATCCATTTCGAAGGAATAACTTATCCGTTATGTTTTAAGTATATTACTGTATGGAAAATTTTATTTCTTTCGGGAAATAATATTTTTTTGGAACGTAAAAGGAAATGTTAAGGTACAGTTGCGGAAAAAGGTTATTGTTGGTCACTTAGTCAGTTAGAGTGAAGTTACTAAAATATCATCATCATCATCATCAGCCGGAAGACGTCCACTGCTGAACATAGGCCTCCCCCTTAGATCGCCACAACGAGCGGTTGGTAGCCGTTTGCGCCCAACGGCTCCCCGCGATTCTTACTAGATCGTCGGTCCACCTTGTGGGGGGTCGGCCTACGCTGCGTCTTCCAGTCCGTGGTCTCCACTCGAGAACCTTTCTTCCCCAACGGTTATCGGTTCTACGAGCGATGTGGCCTGCCCATTGCCACTTCAACTTGCTAATTTTGAGAGCTATGTCGGCAACTTTAGTTCTTCTGCGGATTTCCTCATTGCGGATTTTGTCACGCAAAGAAACCCCGAGTATAGCCCTCTCCATAGCTCGTTGAGCGACCTTGAGCTTGGTCATGAGGCCATGAGTAAAGGACCACATTTCAGTGCCATAGGTCATCACTGGCAACACACACTGGTTGAAGACTTTAGTCTTCAGGCTCTGGGGAATTTTGGACGAGAAGATATCGCGAAGTTTCCCGAACGCTGCCCAGCCGAGTTGGATTCTTCGTGCGACCTCTTTGTCGAAGTTGGACTTACCTAATTGGACAGTGTGTCCTAGGTATACATATTCGTCGACAACTTCGAGAGTATCGCCCCCAACAACTACCGGTACGGGCGCAACATGGATATTTGACATGATTTTCGTCTTATCCATGTTCATTTTAAGACCCACCTGTTGGGAGACCCTACTGAGGTCGTTGAGCATGGTACCGAGTTCCTCGAGCGATTCGGCCATAATGACTATATCATCGGCAAAACGAAGGTGAGTAATGTATTTGCCATTGATATTGATGCCAAGTCTGTCCCAGATCAAGAGTTTGAAAACGTCCTCCAATGCGTTCGTGAACAGTTTCGGAGAAATTACGTCTCCCTGTCTCACGCCTCTCTGCAATTGGATTGGTTCCGTACTCTGGTCCTGTAGACGAACTGACATAGTGGCGTTACTATACAAACACTTCAACACTTCGATATACCTATAGTCGATTTGGCATCGCTGAAGAGACTGCAGTACCGCCCAGGTCTCGATTTAATCGAAGGCTTTTTCATAGTCCACAAACGCTAGACATAACGGCCGATTTTACTCCTCGGTCTTCTGTATAATCTGGCGTAGCGTGTGGATGTGGTCTATGGTACTAAAGCCTTTTCGGAAACCGGCTTGTTCGGGAGGCTGGAAGTCATCGAACCTGCGTGCGAGACGGTTCGTAATCACTCTCGAAAACAGCTTGTAAACGTGGCTCAAGAGCGAGATGGGCCTGTAGTTCTTTAATAAGGTTTTATAACCTTTTTTAAAGAAAAGCACCACCACGCTCCTATCCCACGCTTTTGGCGTGGTTCCTTCGAGGACGACGGAGTTAAATAACTTCTGGAGGACTTGAAGTACCGGTTTTCCACCCGCTCTCAGAAGTTCTGTCGTAACTCCATCCTCACCTGGTGCCTTGTTGTTTTTAAGCTGTTTCAGAGCGATCCTAATCTCGTACAGGCTGATGTCCGGGATGTCTTCGGTATAGTGTCGGGTTAGTTTGGCTCTGGTGTCCTGAGCCAACTGACCAACGGGGTTTTGTGTTGAGGTGTACATCTGTCCATAGAACTTTTCGACCTCTCTCAGAATCTCCGGTTTTGACGAAATGATAGTGCCGCTGTCGGTCTTCAGCTTAGTCATTTGGCTTTGCCCTATAGACTAATGCTTTGCAAACACTTTTGAACCTTTGTTCCTTTCTATTGCGACCTTAATACGAGATGTATTAAAGGTACGCAGATCGTGTCGCATAGATTTCGAGATTCGTCTATTAAGTACGCCGTATGCCGACATATCAGCTGAAGACTGCAATCTCATTTCATCCCGGTCCTCCATTAGCTTAATGGTTTCATCTGAGAGTTTCTGGTGCTTAGTTCGGCGGGGGGCCTTAAAGAACTTAGATCCCACCGCTTGGACAGTTTCCACCAACCCGTTGTTTATCTCGTCAATATCATTGCAGCTGGCTAGGTACTGGAAGCGATTGTGCAGTTCTAGCTGAAAGCTCTCGGGGTTTTGGATTTGGGCAGGATTTGGACGGAGCGCAGACTTCATCAGACGTGCCCTTTCAAGCTTAACATCGATATTCAATGTGCCTCTAACAATGCGGTGATCGCTCCTGGTTTTCACCCTGCTGATCACAGAGACATCATTAAATATTTGCTTCTTGGTCGTCATAATGAAGTCTATCTCATTTCTAGTGAAACCGTCGGGGCTTATCCACGTCCACTGTCTGGCTGGCCGCTTCTCATAGAAGGAGTTCATCATGAAGAGGCCCTCCTTCTCCATGAAGTTGGCCAGTCTCTGGTCCCTTCGGTTCCGCCGCCCGAATCCAAATGGCCCCACTCTCAGCTCATCGTCTTTCCTTGTGCCTAGCTTTGCGTTGAAGTCCCCCATTACAACCGTGAAATGAGTCTTGGAAGTATGTATGGCCTCGGAGATCTCCTCATACATGGCTTCCACTTCATCGTCTGGGTGTGTCGAGGTCGGCGCATATACCTGTATGACCTTCAACGAATACCTTTCGGTAATTCTAAGTATAAGGTATGCTACCCTGTTCGACACACTGTCGACTTTTGTCACGTTGTTAACGAGGGACTTGCGGACGAGAAACCCGACAGCACCCTGGGATAGTTGATCTCCCTCCCGGTAGAAGAGCAAGTTACCGGAGTTAAGGATCATCGTGTCTTGACCCTGTCTTCGGACTTCCGACAATCCTAGGATGTCCCAACGTACTTGCTCATTTCTTCTTCCAGCTCGACAATCTTCTCGTCAGCCCTGAGCGTTCGTGTGTTGTACGTTGCCAGGTCCAGTCGTCGGTGGTGGTAGCTGGATCGCTGCCGGGGATTTTTAGCACCCCCTGCTCCGCCACTACCCTGGTTGCTACCACTTCCAGGGATGACGGAGCCGCCGGGGACTGGGGGCCGTTTGTGTGTTGTGTCTGTCATAGGGGGGGTTTTGCCATAATCACCACGCTTGGCAGGCGGCTTGGTGATCGCAGTGGTTGGTGTTTAGTACACAGAAGAATGCTGCTGCCCATTCCCTGGAACAACTCCCTTTGCCGGCTCACAACGCTCCCGCGGGATGAGAAGGGGTGGCCCTATTATTACGCCGGGACCACACGGCAGATCACTAAGATATAATTACATGGAAATATCTTTAAAATAAATAGCCTTGACAACAATAAAAAATCCATCTCTATATATTATGTAATTCGATTTCCCAGAATACAGGCTAGACCTAGTGCTTAACTGTACTTGTTGTTAATTGTCTGATGAATAATTATATGATGATGATTCTTCTCCTGAGCAAGCCCAACTCAACAATGTTATAACATATTCCTAAGCTCAAATCATGATGAGTTGATTCAATTAAGGTCTTAGTTTCCAGGGTACTAGAAATCTTAGTTTGAGCTTAGGAAAATGTTATAACATTGTTGAGTTGGGTTTACTCAGGAGAAGAATCTCTATAAATACTATAAGTAGACATTTTTCTTTTATGTATGTAAAATGTTATAAATCAAAAAAATAAAAATTTGCTGGATATTTCACACAGCGCTATCTAGACCTAAACTAAGCAGAGCTTGTACTATGGGAACCAGATAAGAATACTTATATACTTTTTTTTGTAAATACATACTTATAATATATAGAAAAACAACCAGACCCGGAACAAATATCTGTAAATCATGCAAACATTTGTTCCGCGGCGGGAATCGAACCCGCTACCTCCTGCGTTTCAGCCGACTGTTCGCCCACTGCGCCACGGAGATCGTCATGTTATGAGGTTATGTTATGTTTGTTTAAAGTTAATAGTTATATTATATTCATATTGTTTGTTTGTGTCTGTTTTGCATGTAGGTTCTGAATAATGGTTATTTTTGAATATAATTTAAAATATTTGGTTTGACTTTGTATTATGTGTGCTATTTGGCAAATAAATGATTGTCTGTGTCTAAAATCTATTTTGCTTAATCTGTATTGTATTGGTTTATAACGTAAGCGCTTTTACCATTTTTGCTATGAATACGGTATTTGTCACGTACCGTTTCATAAGTTTTTCAACCGACATAGTTTCGGTTCAATTCGTGCACAAACACCCACAAAACAAAACGGTACCTACGTGATAAATCCCGTGCATAAAATAATGTTTAAAATAAATGACAAAAGTCTTCTACGCTTTTATACATTTCCTTTTTAAGTATTATTTCCCCGACCGTACATTTTGCGGTGTATGCTTATTTTAGTAATGTATATACATATTTTATTTGGTCCGAATAAAATTACGAAACATGTACAAGACAAGAAATAACACGATTGGTGGGTATGTAAATTGGGATTACTTGTAAAATACTATTAAATAGTTCCATGTTAGCATATATAAAGCAGATAAAGACAATGCTATGTTCAATAAAAATACATATATTTATCAATTATTGGTATTGTATTTTTTACGATGTAATTAGTACAATATATATAGCAACACGGTCACCATTCAACGTTTATTTTAAATCAGTGATTCATTTTTCTATCTCATAAGACTAGTTTTTTTTTGTTCCGAGTGAGTAAGAAGTTAATAAGTAAAACGAAACAAAAATAACAAGAAGTAAAAAAAAAATTAAGGATTAAACCTCTTTTTTTATGGTACGTGGAGATGGAACAGGCTTATGGCCCACCTGATGTTAAGTGGTAACCATCGCCTATAACAGAGAATTACCTCGTAGATCACGCACCTTAGAAATGTGCCCTACGATGCATCAACTTGAGGCATACGGATATAAAGCCTCATGTGCTTGTAATTTCACCGGCAACCATACCCTTCAAACCGAAACACAAGGTGGTAGTACTTCTCCGAGCTAGCCCTTCCACTAGGAACTCTATTCATATCCCAAAGTCACATGTTACATAGTTCTGTCACCAAACTAGTATTTCTTGTACCGCAGGCATCAGGAACTTTAAGTAACATTGTACTACGGGTACCTAGACCCAGTACTTACAGTATTTGTAAACCCGCAACCTCTTGTCTCTCAATCGATTACTCGCCACCTCGCTAATAAAGGTCATCAATACGAATAAATTAAATACAGACACTAGACATATAAATGTATTTGTAAATGTTTTCAAAGAACATGTATCGTAGATAGTAGTATCGCGTCGGACGGTGCCCACTTTTCTCCGTGTTTTATAGCAGAGGTTAGGCCGGGAGGCAGCGCCGCCCGTAAACAACCACCAAATTATAGCTTTTGGCTTTGCTTTACAAAAAATAACTGTTACTGTTATATGACGGAGATAATATAATGATAAATGATGCGTATTCCATCGTAGACTGCATCATCGCTTACCATCAGGCGAGATCGTAGTCAAACGCTGGCTTATAATACATAAAAAAAAACATTTCACACAGCTCTATCTAGCCCTAAACTCAGAAAAACGTATACTATGGGAACCAGATAACTGTTAAATATTTTTTTTTATAAATAAACGTGAATACAGTATGATATTTTTTAACACGTTTGCTGCGGTAGTAGGTCTAAAAACCTCTTGCGTGTCCTCGCGCGCAGTGCGGAACAAAATCCTGCCGTTTCTCTCTGGTGCGGAGCTCATAACTTGGGGATTTATGGGAGTAAAAAAAGATAAATATAGGTATGTGTTTGTCTTTATATCTGTAACTCGATAAGACAAAAATATTTTAATATACTTTATTTAGTGCGGCTATAGGACTTAGACCTATATCAACCGAGTGAGGTATTTGTGCTCCCTACTGAACTTGATGTATCTAATTTTCTTTCTACAAATTATTGTTGACACGCGTCGATAGAAAGTGTATGCTATAATAATTCATTTATTTATTCGCAAACATGGGTAAATATGTATAAAAACAGTTGACAAATATTACAACATAGGTTCCAGACATGTTATACCATATTAGTTGTCATGCAAATGCAGTTAATATATCTACTTAGTCTATTTGAAACATTTCTAGAATTCAATTAAATTAAGGTAAAAGTTTTAAAATGATAACAATAATAAAAATCAGGAAAGTAAACTAAAAAAAAAAATATGTAGGTATATTAAAATAAATGTAATGTCAACAAAAAAAAACAGTCAAAACTCTAAAAATTAAATAAATTATGCTATTATTGGGGTTGTTTGTTTTGTATATACATACCTGTGCAGGACGGCGTTAAATAAGTATTAGTTTGATAGTTTGAATAGTGCATAGAATAGTTTAGTGAGTGTTTAGCATAAGTTTAATTTAAAATATATAAACAATGGTAAAATTATTAGTAAGCCGCCCTCCCAAACAATATGACGGAACTGTAATAGATAAGACGATTTCCGGCCGCTGCCTCACCTATGAAAAAAAGGGAACAAAAGAAGGAAATATGTTGGCTGCTATGAAAAGCTACGTATCACTTTGGGTTGTCGTGAAGCTAATAAACTATTGAAAAAGATCATACCATTCTGCGTTGATTGTAACAATGCTATGAGTCTTAAATGTGTTTATGATTATCTCATGTAAGTTGTTATCATAACTATTCAAACTATAAAAATTACTGAGTATCGATAATTTTGTTCTATTATCCACTGAATACATCATTAACTAGACCCTTAACTGTATATTTTGAACGAGGTCCATGACAATATCGGCGGCTGCCTTAATCAAGGATGTCTTGAGTGACTCCAAATTGGGATGAGGCTTTGAGCACGCCTTTTCTTCCAAGTATTGCCATATCTTGTAATCTAACGGATTCAAATCTGGACTGGAGGAGGGCCAGTCTTCGTGCCGGATGAAGTCGATTTCACGCGCCGCCAGCCAGTCTTGTGTGCTCTTCGCTCTATGAGCTGGCGCCGAATCTTGTTGGAATACCCAGTGCCTGTTATTGAACATGGTATGAGAAACAGGTTCCACAAGGTTCGTCAGGACTGTATTTTGATACACAACTGCATTCGTTGTTACACCTTTCTCACAAAAATGTACCTCTGTTAAGCCCCAATAAGAAACTCCCAACCATACCATGAGCGAGGATGGAAAATGACCTCGTTGGACACGCGGAATACGGTTGCTCGCTTCTTCACTACTGTGTGCGTACACCTAATCATTTTGTTTGTTGTAGCTCTTTTCTACGGTAAAAATTTTTTCATCCGAAAAAAGAATTTCCCGATATTTTTCCCGCGTACCGCTTCAACAAAGCGCGGCATCTCTTCAGTCTCAGGTCCATTAGACGAGCATTCAAACGATGTCCTGTTTTTCTTCGATATGCCTGAAGCCCTAAGTCTTCATTTAACACCCTTTTCACTGTGGTTCTGCTTAACCCCATCTGAAGGGCCTACAGTTTCTGCTTACGTTTGGGATTTCTTTGAATTCGCGCCTTCACAGCTTTTATCACTGCTGGAGTCCTAACAGACCGAGGGCGACCACTTGTTGACCTGTATCTACACTAGAGTCTTCATTGTATCGTTTGATGGTGCGATAAACGAATCTTTTGGTTATATTCAAATTTTTCAGTATGTCAAAAATTTTAATTGGCGCGTAACCGCAACGATACAACGCAATAACTGCAACACGGTCTTCTTTAAGCGTCCACTCCATATTTAAAAATGAGTAAAATTCTAAAAAGTATACATTTTTATTTTTATGAACAATTCGAAATTCGAATTCTATAAACTTTTTTGTGGCCAGCATTCTAAAAGAAAAGTTTTTACTGTGTGACAATACTTATGACCTAACTAGGTAAATTAGTGCAATAGCAGGCTTATTTTCCTCTTAACATTTTTTTGTGTTTTTCTTTATTTTAACCAGCAGGACCCCAGAGCAATGCCAAATATGATCATTGAGGTTTTTAAAACACTATGGTCATAGTTATATAAGTAGAAAATAGGTTTTCACGAAGAAAGTAAGGTTAGAAGTCATGTATATACAAGGAGGTCGAAAGACTTTTATAGCACTGCTGGTGAAAAAGTACTTTTAAGGCTTATCAGCGTCCTACCGCACTAAGTGAAAAATAGTCAAATTATTTCTCGCAGCGAAAGTGTTAAAGTTTTTTTTTATGATGAAAGTAAGTTTATAGAGAACTTTTAAAGAAGAACGTAAAAGTGACAGACCATAATAATTTATTCATTTTACAATAATTTATTTCTATTGATAATATTTGAATTTTGTTTATTAATTGTGCCTATACTCTGTACTAACCCATGTGACATGTTTGAATTAAATTATTTACTAACAAATATGGCTCGTTGACATCTGAAAATTAAATAAATGAATTGAATTGAATAATAACAGAAGTTATACACCATTTTAATATCTCTTACGAGGCCTAAAGATTAGCACGAGTGAGCCGAGACCGAGTAATTATTTCGAATAACAAGGAGTTTGTACAAATATTTCTGCTTCTTCTTCTTCTTCCAGTGTCTCTTCAATCCTGAAGGTTGGCCGTTAGCTTCCTGTATTTATCTCTATCAGTAGCCAGCCGGAACAGCTGTTCGACGGAGGCAATACCGGTCCACTACCGGATATTCCGGAGGCTTGACTTCTTTCTTCGCCCAGCACGTCTCTTTCCTTCCACTTTGCCCATCATTATCATTTTACAAATATTTACGTTCGTTAAATTAGTGGCCAACCCTGTTGTTAGAACTTAGAATGCGCTAAAGCTATATCTTTATATAATTGAGGTACTATTTTAGCAGAAACCTATAGCGTAGTGTGTTCTTCAATCAACAAAATACTTTTACAACACTACTCCAAACATTACTTGACGTAAGTCGTCTATTTTTCTGCCGCCAAGCAAAATTGTTGTTTCGGTTTAAAGGGTTTTGTTACAGGCACATGAAGCTTTACATCTGTATGCTTCAAGTCAATGGCCGCAGTGTAGTATATAGTAGGGCACGTTCCTAAGGTGCATGACCTATGAGGCAATACTTTGTTATAGGCGATGGTCACCGCATAAATCAGGTGAGCCAAATGCTTATTCATCTTCAGGTCGTATAAAAAAATTGGCTCTTTTACTTCATAATGTGGTGGCCGTTTTCTAAGAAACTAGACTTTACTACATACTTGGCCGCCATGACAAACCCATTTTGCTATTCAAATAAAATAAAGACGTCCTACGTTGCGCAGTGTAGCGTGATGGCTAACCTATTTTAGTATGTTTTGTCACTATCATTTTGCGGCTTTTTCCTTAGCCAATTTAGCTTTAAAATTGACATTGTAAAGTAAAGCTGTCTTTCTACTCCTGGGTACTTTCTGTTATACAATAAGTTTTTTTGTTGGATAATTACTTTTTCAAAACAAGCTTTTATAAAATTCATAATCAGAACCGCAAGCAGATTTAAATAAGCCGTGCGTGCGTTTGGCACGCCGTGGAAGCAAACCTATCAAAATTTTAATATATAAGCACAAAATATAGGCGTCTTGGCCGCTTCCATATTGGGCTTTATAGCAACATCCTTCTCCTAGATAGATTGCAAACCAATGCTGTTGACCGTATCTCGCCAAATTACACAATTCAAAGTATGAAGTCGATCAAGACATACATTTGTTAAAATTCAGCTGTTAATGATTTCAGAAAACCAGAAAACATCCCTCGCCATCTTAGAGGACCCGCCATATTGGATTCATAGTATACCTACATCTTGGATGGTCCCCCATATTTTGGATTTAAAGTGACGTTGTGTTAGTTTTCAAGTTCTCCTCAGTAAGCCCTTTCATTTGATACCAATACAGTGATAGTGCAGAAAAATTAAATGGTCCGCCATAATGGAATTAGAATGACGTCACGTAGCTGCATTGTCATTCAAAATAAGCGTGCATACCAAATTTCAACTCAATGGTTAAAGATAACTGATTTATAATTCAGTTGCAAGATTCCACACGGATAAACATACAAAACATTGCATGTTAAATAAAAGCTTGTAAAAACTAAAACTGTGACAATCCAATGTCAGATGAAAATATATTATTTTACAAGCTTCCGCCAGCGGCTTTGCATGCGTTGTTTTTTACCAAAACGTAGCCTATAGGTTAATCCAAGTTATAATCTATGTACGTACTAAATTTCATCGAAATCGGTTAAGCCGTTATGACGTGATTGAGTAACAACCAAAATCAAACATTCGCAAATAAAATTAGTGTGGTTTTATTTTATTTTTATTTTCCAAAATCCCCAGCTCTTAGTTTAATATTGGTGTAACTTATCTTAATATTATCTTTGTCGTGTGTGATGGTTCATGGCATTGTATGGCGAGATATATTTTATCGTAACATAAAATATTATAGCATCTTCATCGTGTGTCACGCGCTTCATATTATAGCATCTTCATCGTGTGTAACGCGCTTCATATTATAGCATCTTCATCGTGTGTCACGCGCTTCATATTATAGCATTTTCATCGTGTGTCACGCGCTTCATATTATAGCATCTTCATCGTGTGTCGCGCGCTTCATATTATAGCATCTTCATCGTGTGTCACGCGCTTCATATTATAGCATCTTCATCGTGTGTCACGCGCTTCATATTATAGCATCTTCATCGTGTGTCACGCGCTTCATATTATAGCATCTTCATCGTGTGACACGCGCTTCATATTATAGCATCTTCATCGTGTGTCACGCGCTTCATATTATAGCATCTTCATCGTGTGACACGCGCTTCATATTATATCATCTTCATCGTGTGTCACGCGCTTCATATTATAGCATCTTCATCGTGTGTCACGCGCTTCATATTATAGCATCTTCATCGTGTGTCACGCGCTTCATATTATAGCATCTTCATCGTGTGTCACGCGCTTCATATTATAGCATCTTCATCGTGTGACACGCGCTTCATATTATAGCATCTTCATCGTGTGTCACGCGCTTCATATTATAGCATCTTCATCGTATGTCACGCGCTTCATATTATAGCATCTTCATCGTGTGTCACGCGCTTCATATTATAGCATCTTTATCGTGTGTCACGCGCTTCATATTATAGCATCTTCATCGTGTGACACGCGCTTCATATTATAGCATCTTCATCGTGTGTCACGCGCTTCATATTATAGCATCTTCATCGTGTGACACGCGCTTCATATTATAGCATCTTCATCGTGTGTCACGCGCTTCATATTATAGCATCTTCATCGTGTGTCACGCGCTTCATATTATAGCATCTTCATCGTGTGACACGCGCTTCATATTATAGCATCTTCATCGTGTATCACGCGCTTCATATTATAGCATCTTCATCGTGTGTCACGCGCTTCATATTATAGCATCTTCATCGTGTGTCACGCGCTTCATATTATAGCATCTTCATCGTGTGACACGCGCTTCATATTATAGCATCTTCATCGTGTATCACGCGCTTCATATTATAGCATCTTCATCGTGTGTCACGCGCTTCATATTATAGCATCTTCATCGTGTGTCACGCGCTTCATATTATAGCATCTTCATCGTGTGACACGCGCTTCATATTATAGCATCTTCATCGTGTGTCACGCGCTTCATATTATAGCATCTTCATCGTGTGTCACGCGCTTCATATTATAGCATCTTCATCGTGTGTCACGCGCTTCATATTATAGATTTACTCCAAACAAAACCCAGATTTCACTATAAGTCTCAGACGGCTTAACTCCCGTAAATAGTCGCTGAAGCATAATGACGTGGTGTCTTAATTTCGTCTCTTCCTTTGAAATCGCATTTAATTTTACTTATCATTAAAACATAACATCCTTAGAGCCATCGTTTTTTTCTAAAAGTTCTTCGTCTATATTTCATCGGCAAAAAAAAGGGAAAACAGCTGTGTTTAAGAGGAAGCTGAATCCATCCGAGACATAAATCATAAAGCAAAATAATAGGTCGGGGAGAAAGACATTTCATATTTTTGCGAAGTTATAATATATTTTTAGAAATATATTTTTTAATTATGTTTTAAAAATATATTTTTAGAAGAAGGCACGTTGTACCTACTCGTAATAATTGTCTTAAGTAGCTCTTAAGCCTGATTCGTCCCACTTGTAGGTATATTATGCGGAGTCACACGGAATGTACAGAATTCCACGCTTCCTTTTTTATATTTTAATGGAACTTGAGCTCCGGGCTTTTGTCTCGCGAGTTCATAATGAGTGCGCGCATGTGGTGAGGTCGTTTTCAGGGGAACTAACGAATTGTTGAATTGAAACATTATTTACGATTTTGCATTGACATTGATTGATTTTTTATTTGTGACATTGTTTTGTTCTATGTTTGTTGTTTCTATGTTGGTATATAATGGTAATTTTTGTTTTAATTTCTTATTTTTAGTTGACACTATTTGTGACATATATTATAATGAGTTATAATAAATAGTTGATACCTGTCTGTTTGAGCTACAATAATGTTAATTTAATTACAATTATTGTTATTGATATATTCTGAGTATGACAATACATAAGTTTCTATTATGTACCTACAGTGGAAAATAAATGAAACAAAAATTAAATGTTATCATATATAATTTCTATGCAATGATAGGCAATTCTGATTTTTTGCGAGTAGATAGATAGTATCTTTATTATACAATATGATAATAAAATTTAGTTTTAAAACCACAAGTACAAATGAGCGGCCTTAATCTTACCGCTAATCACAAGTGGGCCTTAAGCCTGTTTCTCAACAAATATTTTCGTGAATTTTCGTTTCTGAAATATATGAGGAACCATTCATAATTTATAATATTAAATTAATTTTTTTATTGCACAGAAAAATATGTACAAAGGGAGGACTTAATACTAAACAGCATTTTCTACCAGACATCCGTGATAGGTTAAAAACAACATAGGTTGGCGTGCAAACAAAAACCTAAAACGCGTAAAATAGAAACAAAAAATAAATGGCAGTTTACTACTTATTAGCTACTGTTAAACAATACATATAGGACAAAGATACAATAGAATTACAAGTATTGATCTAAAAATTATAATTATCATAATGAATGTACTTGAAACAATAAGATAAAATGAGGCTTATTTGAACGCTATCGCTCATGCACCACAGCCTCACCTGTGCGGTTTATTGAGAGTACACAGTAAACGTATGAAGAGTTCTGTTTCTTGTTAGTAAAACGGTCCGTAGCTTTCCGGATTTTAATGTTTTTACATTCACAGTTTGTATACGGTTGCAAACGCTCTATTCTGGTTCATAACGAGGTTGGAATTACCAACTTTGCGAGATTACGGTACATTTTGTTTGTTTAAGCTTTTGTTATTTAGGAACAGCTTTAGATTTTGATACAAAATGAGAAATAAGGGGATTGGGATAAATTATGGACATATTAGGTAGCGTAAAAAAAAAATACCTAAAATATCGTTTAGTTGGTACAGGCACAAAATATAAGACCCCTGAACATACAAAAAACATTTAAAATAAACTATGAAGTATATAGAGGACGCCTTTGCACAGCAGTGCAATAGTTTTGTCTAGTAATAGTAACACTGAACCTATAAAAAAACCTTTCAATCCAAGTGGGCAGAAATGGCTAAATATACTATTGTTATACACCATTTAGCACCATGCCATCGGCATAGCTCAGGTTATTGATACACACGTCACCCAGATAGCAGCCTACCTTGGTGCTCCGCAACACACGTCTGTGGACACTAGAGGTCGTGTCACCTCACCTAACATAATGTCTACAGTAGTGTCTAGACATATGTAGACACCACATTAGAAACTATGAACTTGCCTAGAACAGAAGGCGTATTACCATCCTAATAATTTAAATTCGAGTTGATCTAACGCGATGCCGGTCGTAACGTACGCAACGACACGTGATAAATCCCGTATTTATACATGATACAACGATTTATGCGATCATTTAATGTGATAGATAAAGTGCTAGAAAGAATGAAAGACGCCTCTACAGGTTTTTTTAAATCATGTCTTTGTGTCTTTATTTATTTAGGAAAACTTTCGTGATCGATTTCAATCATTATTATAAATACAGGATTTATCACGTACCGTCTTATCGTTGTTTCGACCGACAATGTTTCGGTTCAATTCGTAAACTTCATCAGGGTGAGTGCGATCCGCTCCGAATAACGTCTCGCCTCGCACTGGTCACAAAACACACACACACGAAACATTGTCGGTCGAAACACCCATATTTATGTATAATAACGGTTTTTGTGTCTATTATAAATACGTGAAGAGTAAACTTTGTTTCCCTCTTTAAGCTTATTAATATAAGCTTAAAATATTACGTTTGTTTTTTCTCTAACATTCTTATCATTATTACTTACCTAATAAATGTATTACTTCTATCTATCATAATTATCTGATTAAGCCTATCATAATTGTATGTAAACACCAATCAGTGCGTATTATTTCTGACAAGATCTAATGACTTGCCTAATAAAGGTTTCGGCAGAATAACAGAGCCGAGCTGTCGATCGGTGGCGAGACATAATGCTGCTGAACTAAAACATATTTTCTGCAGTACCACATGTACATATATTGTACCTATACCTATGTACCTCTTCTAATTTTCCCTGGTTACATTGGTTAATTATTATTTCATTCCATTGTTCCTATGCCTGTTGTATGTAATTTTCTGTTTTCTCTTACATGTGATTTTCTTTGATGGTATATCATTTTATTGTATTGTGTGAATTTGTGTGTGCTATGGTAGCAAATAAATGTCTGTCTATATAAATGTCTTATTATGCGCACGGATGAGTATGAGATTTGCCATAGTTAAATAATATAAAAAAAAATATTACGATCAAATTTCAACCTTTGTGCACTGGCTACCAGTTCTTATACACGAAATATATTTTAGACGTCAAAAGCGTGCAAATACATATTTTATATTTTAAAGTTGCATTTGTTATCGGAATCCAATGTTGGAACAAATCGTATCTCGAGTGATGGATTGCTTCACCTGTGACTGATCGAACTCTGTTTATAGATCTGGAGCCACTGAAAACAATTCTACCCTATCTAGTTACATATACGTTAACTCTTAGATTAAGATCTCTGGATGAAACTATTCACTCAGTTTAAAGATTCATATTAGTTTTTTGTTTGTTGTGTCAAAACATATTTTTCTGGTTATTTTTTTAGAAATTATATTTAAAAACATAAATCATTATTCTACTATATGATGCTGACGAAACCAATATGAAGTAGGTATGTATGTAACATTGTAAAAAACAAGGGACATTGTTGCACTTACACAAACGTTAAAAAGTAATAACAAATACATATTCTAATAAAGCCAGAAAGATACAAAAACATTTATATTGGATTTTTATTGTCAATGTTTGCAGAGTTGAATCGTTTAAAGGCTGTTTTCGGGTTACTTTTAAGTTTAAAGATTCTATTAAAATCGAATTACGAGCCAGACGGGATTTAAACCTGCAACCTTCATCTTGATACGAGGGTGCAATACCAATTGCACCACGGGCCCACTACCACCCTCGTATCAAGTTAGCGGGTTCAAATCTCGTCCGACTCGTAATTATTTTATACGATCTGGAACTTGACCTAAGTTATGGCCCATCTGATGTTAAGTGGTAACTGTTGGCATCCCTTACCAACACAGATGGCAACATTGTTGTAAAATTAAATTATCTATGAAAGACTCGGGCCTTTCCGGTCAGTTTTAAGAGAGTCTATGGCCAACATGTCAACCCGATCTCGTGGTAGCAAACTGTGCTCTGAATAAACGTGATTAAATTGTGCTTAAAGTTTTTATTATCAAACTCAACCTCAACGAACCAGCCAAAAAATACCCGGCTACACACATTGGTCCTTCGAGCTTCACAAAAAAACGACACGTGGTGAGACTCAGGTTACATACATACCTAACCTGCGAAAAAAGTCTTCCACGCACAAGTACTGCGATCAAGACTGGAAAGAACCTGCTACAAGCTTCCAACAATCGTCCTGCAAACAGAGGAGGAATCGCAATATCGATTTTCTTCTCCAGTGGCGAGGCGAGGCTCAGGTTTGACACCATCATCGTAAGTGTAAACTATCAATTGTTTATTCAGCTTCATCAAGGACACAATTTCTACAAGTAATTTGCAATATTTTGCAACAAAGAGTCGAAGAAATTACGTCTATACGTATCGTCATCGTTCTCAAACCAAATTACCAAATTCTTGCTACGTCAAATTGCCATTTTTCATACACGCAATATTTCCCGTGTGTGGCAAGACAAAGAAGAAAATACGTGCAAGCGAGGAAACAGAACGAGACGTAAGACATCAACATAAATTTTAAAGTTCCGCGCCACTTTGACGCGTCTTCATCAGCGTGGGCGCAAATAGCTGCGAACCAATCAGCTTCCCTGTCATCGAGTGACAGCTGTCAACGCTGCAACGTGATTGGACAATGTCTAACTTCCGGTATTATTTCAAGCAACCAAACAAGTGTTTGTGATTCGTGGTTTAAACCACGCAAGCAGCCGCCATTTTATTCCGTGTTGTTTATTCAAAGACAAGTTCAGTTCAATTCACCAAATAGATTTTTATTGTAAAAATAAGTGCTTTAACCATATTATTAGGTAAAAAACTGTATTTTAGATTAGAAACTATAGTGAGAAAGCAAGTTTGATTATAATGTCTGACGATAAGACTCTCAAACATTTGAGGGCGTCTCGTGGCTATGCCAAGGCGTCCCTTACAAGGCTTTACCAATTTGTACAGACCGAGCGTGATTTAGAATTAAGTACGCTAGCATCATTG
Organism: Philereme vetulata; assembly: GCA_918857605.2. Taxonomy (NCBI): domain Eukaryota; kingdom Metazoa; phylum Arthropoda; class Insecta; order Lepidoptera; family Geometridae; genus Philereme; species Philereme vetulata. The sequence goes on along the minus strand of OU975423.1, from coordinate 6,030,813 downwards.
CAGGCAAAAAGATCAAGGGTTTTAGAGATCTTTAGTGAATACGAGGGGTATAATAAACAAATCCTGACATTTGTTTAGGACAACGAAGATGTCGCAGATTGCGAAACAAAGTATTTCACTGTGTTGTCTGCGCTAAACGAGGCAATAAAGGCAAAGTCAACTCCGAGTTCGGATACTGGAAACTCAGCATTTCGTACAAAGTTACCTAAAATTGAGATCAAATGTTTTGACGGCAGTAAATACATTATTATGTATAATAATACCCCATTTATTAACTTGTTTAGGGCAATTATCCATAAAGACAGGTCGATCGACAATATTCGGAAGCTATATTATTTGAGATCCTTCCTGCAAAAAGAACCTTTTGATATAATCAAAGATCTCCCTTTGGAGCCTGGTAGTTACGATGAAGCGTTGAGGCTTCTTGATGAAAGATACAATCATATATTTAAAATTGTAAATGAACACATAAACTCACTGCTTGATATGAATGCTCTGGTCAAATCTACTCCGATTGTTTTGAGAGGTTTTGTATCACTTGTTAAACAATGTTTAGCTATCCTTAAAAATCTTCAAGTAAACACGGAAACTTGGAATCCTATTATATTATCCATTTTGTTCCGCAAATTAGATGCATATACGTCTCGGGCATACCAACTAGAGCGAAGCACTGACTCCGATCCAACAGTGTTGGATTTTTTGTTGTTCATGGAGAAGAGAGCCTTAGCGTTGGAGAATGCTGAGCCGGCAACGTCAAGCAAGCCTACCAGGACAGTAGTGAACATCGCTGCAGCAGCACGAGCAACTTCATGTATGTACTAACTAATGTAAGTCCAACGACCATAAATTATTTGCATGCAATAAATTGAAAGCGCTGCCTTCTGCAGAAAGAGTAAAGTTTTCCAAGGAGTAAGATCTGTGCAATGTGTGTCTCAACACTCACTCCGGCAAATGTAAATTTCATTTTCGATGCAATATTTGCAAACAAGCTCACAACACATTACTGCATGATGAGCCATCACCAAGTCCGGTCACACTGATGTCGAACACACAGGCTGACAAGGTTTTGTTACCCACTGTAAAAATAAAGTTTTATTCTCAGAATGGAACTGAAGTGCATGTAAAGGCGATCTTGGACTCCGCATCCCAGGTATCCTTGGTAACAAGTAAGGTGATAGATGTTTTAGGTATAACTCCAAACAAAGACAGTTCAACCATTGTGGGGGTCAGCAACAAAAATAATATTGCTAAATATGCTGTGCCCCTAGAAGTTTTCTCACTGTCATCCCCTTACCATGACCATAAATTGTCATGTGCTAGACAAAATAACATGCAAAATCCCACAATTTAAAGTGGACATGACGTCTATGACCATTCCATCTCAATTGACGCTAGCTGATGCTGATTTTCACATCCCGTCTGAGATCAATATGCTGATTGGAGCCGATATATTTTTCCAGGTGCTGCTTCCGGAGCAACAAGCCACTATATAGCAACGAGCTTCGCAATCTAAGCAGCAGAGCCCGCAACCATGCTTCATCAACACAAGGTTTGGTCACGTCATTGCTGGGGCTTTGCCACAGCCTACAAATAGGAACACAATTAAGGTCTCACTTTTATGTTTAGAATGTAAGTCAGATCTTGATGAAACTTTACAACAATTCTTTGAAACTGAAAAAGTTCCTGAAACTTATTCTGATAAAATATCAGAAAATGATTTATGTGAAAACATTTTCCAAAGCACAACTGTGCTGGAAAATAACAAATTTCAAGTGGATTTGCCACTAAAATTACCAATGAGCGAAATAAACGATTCTCTTGGTAACTCATTTGAGTTTGCTTACTATATATATTTAGATATATATAGATTCCTCAGTCTTGAACGAAGGTTACATAAAAGTCCCAACTTGCTTTCGGCATATAAAAATTCATAAATGAATACACTGACTTAGGACATGGCCACTATATTGATATAAATTCTATAGATTTTCAAAACGAACCTTGGTATTTCATGCCCCATCATGCTGTCATTAACGAAAACAGCATTACTACAAAAACGCGCGTGGTTTTCGATGCTTCTATGCAAACTGATAAGAAAGTTTCTCTGAATGATCTATTGCTAAATGGTCCCATTGTGCAAAAAGAGCTGTTAGACATTATGCTGTTATTTCGCTTGGGTGAATATACTATTTCCACGGATATACGCCGCATGTTTCGCTGCATTAATCCTTCGCACGGTAGCTTGCAAAACATACTGTGGAGAAGCAATGTAAACGACAATATTAAGTGTATACAGTTAGATACGGTCACATATGGTCAAAAAAGTTCAAGTTTTCTAGCCGCTGTTTATATGAGCTTGCTACCAAATATAAGGATGAGTTTCCATTAGCCTGTTATATAATAAGAAACTGTATGTATATTGATGACGCTTGCTATTCTCATTCTGATATCCAAATGATTATTGAGGCAAAAAGGCAGTTATGTGAATTACTAGGTAAAGGTAGTTTTTATACCCATAAGTGGGCATCGAATTGTCAAGAAATTTTAAAGGACATTTCCTCAGACAAACAACAGTTTGATGATTTGGATTTACAAAAGAATAATTTGTACATGAAAACATTAAGTCTTACGCTCAATGTTTCTAAAGACTGCTTTGTGTTTTCATGCCCAGAACCTTTCGAAATTGACTCTCCTACCAAGAGACAAGTACTTACTGAGCTATATCTCAAAATTTTATGACCCTCTTGGTTTTATGTCTCCGGTCATCATGAAAGCAAAGGCTTTCATGCAAAAGCTATGGTGCGAAAAACTCGGTTGGAATGATGTCCTCCCGCAATCACTACAACTTGAATGGCTTTCCTTTGCTATGAAATTGTCTGTTATGCAACCTCTTTCTATAGATAGAAATATAAAAATATATAACAATGCTGCTGTGCAACTGATTGGCTTCGCTGATGCTTCGAGCACTACTGGTTACGGCTGCTGTGTCTACCTTCGAGTGGTAGACGACTCAGGTAAAGCTTTAATTTCTTTACTCTGCTCTAAGTTTCGAATCAACCCCCGCGATAAAAAGGCACTCACCATACCGCGATTAGAATTAAATGCTATGCTTCTGCTAACGAAGCTCACGAACCGAGTCTATGATACTCTGAGCCTCAAAATAAAGATTGATAATGTCTATCTATTTTCCGATTCACAAATCTCGCTTGCATGGATAGCCACTGAGCCCATGAAACTCAATGCTTTTGTTGCAAACAGAGTAAGGTTGATTCGAGAGCAGACCTCTAGATGGCGCTACGTGTCTACGAAAGAGAACCCTGCTGACTATGTGAGCAGAGGAGCTGATCCAGATGAGCTGATAAACTGTGAGTTGTGGTGGATGGGTCCACAGTTTCTACGGGACTGTAAATATAACTTTGAAAATGTCACCCCACCATTTTCCGAAGATGACTTGCCTGAAGTGAAGAAGAGCCTCACGATCTCTGACGCTAAGGTACCTCTTATCGCTCAACCGAAAGACGATTTCTATAATTTTCTCAACAATTATTCGGATCTTAATAAAATGACGCGTATTATGGCATACGTTCTGAGGTTTTGTCATAATATAAAAAGCAAAACTGAGCGAATTTTGGGTACTTCGCTATCATCTCTCGAATTACAAACCTCTCTACACAAAATCATTCATCATGAGCAGAGTATTTACTTCAAGGATGAGATAAATAGTTTATCCTATAAAGGCGAAAATGTTAAAGGTTCATTGAAACCTTTGCACCCATTTTTAGACGGCAAAGGTATGCTAAGGGTAGGTGGTAGAATCGAGCATGCAAAGGTATCATTCTCGCAAAAACACCCTATCGTACTTCCTAAAGAATCTCGAATCACTGCTCTTATTGTAACCCATGAGCATATTAGATTGCTACATGCAGCACCTAGGTTATTGTTATCTAGCTTGAATCAAAAATACTGGATTATAAATGGTTACAAACATGTAAAAATGTTGATACATAAATGTTTATTTTGTTTTAGAATGAAAGCTGACTGCGCGAGACAGCTAATGGGTTCCTTGCCACCTGAAAGAGTAACAGCATGCCGTCCGTTTCAAAAAATAGGCATAGATTTTGCGGGTCCCATAACTGTCAAAAATTCGCGCGTGCGGCGGGCTATACAGACCAAAGGATACATATGTGTATTTGTCTGCTTCGTCACCAAAGCCGTCCATCTCGAGCTTTCATCAGATATTAAGTACAGACTGTTTCCTTGCGTGCTTGAAACGCTTTATAGCGCGACGTGGTTTACCCACAGACGTGTTCTGCGATAACGGTGGTTGCTTCAAAGGTGCAAGGAACGAATTAGTTCGTTGGCTTCAGGCTTCTCAAGATCATCAGACACAAGTGCTGAATTATGTAACGCAACAAGGTATATCCTTCCATTTTACTCCCAGTTACTCACCTGTGTTTGCTGGCCTTGCTGAGGCAGCTGTAAAAAGTATGAGGTTTCATCTTAAGCGCATAATTCAAAACTATGTACTTACATACGAGCAGCTAAATACTATTTTATGTCAGATAGAAGCTGTCTTAAATTCAAGGCCTATATTACCTGTAACAGCGCAAGATATAAACGATTTCAGTTACCTTACTCCAGGGTACTGGCTAGTAGGAACTGCATTAACTTCTTTCCCTGAAAAATGTATTATAGACATCCCTACGAATAAGCTTAAGTTTTGGGAACTATGTAATAAAGTTAAAACTCATTTTTGGAATATTTGGCACAAATATTACTCGTCCGACTCGTAATTATTTTATACGATCTGGAACTTGACCTAAGTTATGGCCCATCTGATGTTAAGTGGTAACTGTTGGCATCCCTTACCAACACAGATGGCAATGTTGTAAAATTAAATTATCTATGAAAGACTCGGGCCTTTCCGGTCAGTTCTAAGGGAGTCTATGGCCAACATGTCAACCCGAACTCGGGGTAGCGAACTGTGCTCTGAATAAACGTGATTAAATTGTGCTCAAAGTTTTTATTATCAAACTCAACCTCAACGAACTAGCCAAAAAACACCCGGCTACACACAGTAACCATCGCATATAACTAGGTATTGCCACGTAGGTCATGCAATTTAGATACGTGCCCTACGATGCACTGATCTGCGTCCATCAACTTGAGGCATACAAGTTTAAAACCTCATGTGCCTGTAATTTCATGGGCCATACGCTTCAAACCGAAACACAGCAATGGCAGAAATAGTAGGTTTGATGGTAGTACCTACCCAGGCAAGCTCTTTTTCAAGAAACTCTACCACTTAAAGTCAGATAACACTTTAAAGAAATTATTTTTATTTATAAAGTGTTATATGACACTTACGGGAAATCATCAGATTTTTTAAACCGTTTTCGATTTGTTATCTCGTTTCATTCTAGTACTCAAATAGGTAAGTTTGTCTACCGAGTCCGCCCGGTCTATTCTCCGCGTTTGTTTTATTGAGTCGCGAAGTCGAAAGAGTTTTTCTCGTCTTCGACTTGCTGTGCGAAATAAAACGACAAGAATATACGAATTACTTAAGTTTATAAACTGCTAAATGCTCAAAATCCTGTAATTTGTAGCCTGTAATATGCACTATGTTTAGGTTGAAGATTTTTTTTTGTGAAAAGTAATGTTTTAAAGAACTGTGTTTACAGAAAATTGGATTTTTGCTGTTATTTTCTTGAGTCGCAAATACTGCTATGTTACTTTTTGTATAACACCGGGTTTAATCTTATTTTTATTGATTAACTAGCTGACCGATCCGCAGCTTCGCACGCGTAGTTTTTCAATAAAACATTACCCTTCTTCTGCGCAGTTGGGTAAAAAGTAGCCTATGTCACCCGGAGATAGTGTAGCTTCCCAACAGTGAAATAATTTTTTAAACCCATCCAGTAGTTTCGGCGCCTATTCAATACAAACAAACAAATCTTTTATCTATATAGTATTAGTATAGATTTACACAATAAAATATATTACAAAATATAGACCTCCTAATGAAGACCTCCGTGATACAATGGGTGAACAACTGGCTGAGACGCAGGAGGTAGTGAGTTCGATTCCCACCGCGGAACAAATATTTGCATGATCTACAGATATTTGTTCCGGGTGTGGTGGTTTTTCTATCCTACTTCCTACTAATATTATAAACGCGAAAGTTTGTATGTATGGATGTTACTCTTTCACGCCAGAACGGCTAAACCGATTGCGATGAAATTTGGTATGTACGTAGATAATAACCTGGATTAACACATAGGCTACTTTTTATTGGCAAACCATGCGTGTGAAGCCGCTGGCAATAGCTAGTATTTCATAAGTATATAAATACAAAAAAGTATATAATTATTCTATAGTGTAATCCAAAGTTATCTAAGTATACCAAAGTGATGAATTTTAGACAGACATCCAATAACGGACGACTCACTAAAGTTATTTATGACGGCAAAAGGTTTTTGAAACAGCAACCACAAAATTTCTTGGATTGTAATTTATATTGATAGCAACATGAAATAGCATCACGCCTACAATTCGTTCAAACGAAATTAAACCAGTCTGCTTATGCATTAGGTACGTTAAGGAAGGTAAATGAATGAAGGAATGAAAATACTTTTTCCTTACAAGCTAGACACAACAGATATATTAGGTTGGGGAAAAAGTTTCTTTGCATTTTTTTAAGAAAATTCAAAAAAATTTTTAATATAGTTTATTTACATTTAACTAAAGAATGTAGGTACCGTTTTGTTCGATAACTTTTTGCCATCTTGTAGGTAAAGACATGATCCCATTGCTATATAAATTTTGGGGCTTCTGATCAAAATACCGCGACAAGTAGTTTTGGCAGTTCTCTCGTGATGTTAACCTGATACTGCCTAAATAATTCTGAAGAGACCGAAACAGTTGGAAATCTGAAGGTGCAAGGTCAGGACTATACGGCGGATGCATTAACACCTCCCAGCCAAACTCTCTTAATTTTTACTGTGTGGCTAAAGATGTGTGAGGTCTAGCGTTATCATAATGAAAAACCACATCCCTTCTGTTGATTAGTTCCGGCCGCTTTCTCTCAACTTCTTGTTTTAATCTCATCAGTGGTTCGCAGTAGAGTTCAGAATCGATGGTCCTGCCTGGTGGTAACAGCTCATAATGAATAATTCCTTTCCAATCCCACCACACACACAGCATCACCTTGTTGCGATTTAACCCGGGTTTCGCCACAGTCTGTGAAGCCTGACCGGCCTTTGACCACGACTGTTTTCGCACGTTCTTATCGTACGTGATCCACTTTTCATCACCAACTATCAGCTTCTTCAAAAATGGTTCGGTTTCATTACGTCGTAATAAAGAATCACAAATGAGTACACGGTTTATTAGGTTTCTTTCAGTGAGCTCGTGGGGTACCCAAATATCGAGCTTTTTGTGTACCCAGTTTTTTCAAATGCGCCAAAACTGTTTTGTGGTCCATTCCCAATTCTTCAGCTACGTAGTAACTACTGATATGCCTATCTTGCTCCACTTTTTCAAAAATAGCACCAATTTTATCCGTAATAGGGCGAACAGAGCGACGTGCATCTTTGACATCAAAATTTCCGAATTGAAAACGCTTAAACCAAATTTGTGCTACTCTCACAGACACTGCTCTAGGTCCATAAACATCGCAATTTTTTTTCGCGGCTTGCGTTGCATTTTTACCTTGTTTGTAGTAAAATTTTAAAATGTATTGAATTTCTTTATTAGATTCACTCATCTTTACAGTACGAAAAACAAATAAAAGTCACACATTTTCCTACTTTGAATTTGGAATTATCTTCTTTAAAATTTATACTTTGTATGATACCAAAACCAGCCAGATACAAATAGTAAAGCCAAAGAGATTATATTACAAGTTCATACATACTATAATGCGAAAAGACTTTTTCCCCAACCTATTACGTATAAAGAAATAAACAAATAAAAGTAAGCATAATGGGCGGTCTTATCGCTTAAAAAACGATCTCTTCCAGAGAACCTTTGGATGGAGTGGATCGTTGCTTAATGGAAGATTGTCCGTGGTGTAAAAAGAATAAACTGAGAGAGAGAGAGAGAGAGAGAGGGTGGTTAACCACAAAACTGTAATTGCTGGTTATCATAGCAATTTTTTTTCAAGACTGAGATATGTTATATTTCTTGTATTATCTATTTATGGCATATTTATCCAACGTTTTTTAAAACGACGTTAGTCGTAAAAAAAGCGGATGACAAACAGAATTCATCTACCTTACATTTATAATGAGCAAAGATCTAACAGTGTTTACCTTAGAACTCCTTCATTTTTCAAACGATTTTAAAACTTTTTTTTTATTTGAAAGGTTATACTTTCATCACATAGAAATTTCATCAAAATCTGTTTAGTAGTTTGGTTAAGTCGGTAATGTTTTGTTAAAAAGTTACTTGTTAAGTATGGAGTATGTGTGTAAGGGGGAGGGGGAGGGTAACTTAGTATTATATCAAAAGTACCAGTAAAAAAATAAAGTTGGGAGTTAACAGGTTTCTTCTAGGCAATAGTTATTGTCCATTGTAGACTGCATCGTCACTCACCATCAAGTGAGGTCAAAAAATCTACAGTTAGCAGGCCATAATATTGTGTTCTATATCTAAGGTTGATGTGTATGGCCTAATACAGTGTTTAGCTTTTTTCATGCATTGAAATATGCTATTATATAAACCCTAAAGGCAGTAGTTTTTCTCCTTTACTAGAAAATGTTTGATTGAGGACTTCTAAAATGCAATGTTATTCAATACAGAATAACGTAAAGATATATGGGGTTTTAGAAAAAACAAAACCATTCGATCATTTGATATACATAGGCTGCTATTTAAGAATCCGGAACTGGCCACTGCATAAATAATATTTAAACAGAAATTATTACGTTTGAAAATGGAACTCTTTGGCTGTAGAATGCAGGTTATTTCGTCCGTCTGTCAATTGTTTTCATTGTGTGGCGCGATTTCAAAAATTGCGTGTCATTATCACAATGGATTTATCTCGAGAAAATTATCGTGCGATGATTTATTATGATTTTCGACGTGGTCTAACTCAACAGCAGTGTATTGATCAACTCAGTTCGACTTTTGGGGATAAAGCACCATCGAAGACTACTGTGTATCACTGGTTTAGTGAGTTTAATCGTGGACGTCGTATGCTCACGGACGAAATTAAAGATGGTCGGCCTAAATCAGTTGTTGTGCCACGAAACATCGACGCAGTGCGTAAACTAATAATGCAAGATCGTCATGTGACATATCGAAAGATAGAGGCAATCTTGGGCATTAGTATGACGAGTATACATAAGATATTACACGAACACTTGGCTGCAAAAAAAGTTTGTTCGCGTTGGATACCGCGCAACTTGACAATAGATCAAAAACAGGCTCGTGTCGATTGGTGCAAAAAAATGATAAAAAAATACAATCGTGGTGCATCAAAAGCTGTATATAATATCTACACAGGTGATGAATCCTGGATTTATGCATATGACCCCGAAACTAAGCAACAGTTAACAGTTTGGGTCTTCCAACATGAGCCGAACCCAACAAAAGTTGCTCGTGCGAAAAGCACTTTGAAGCAAATGGTCGCCTGTTTTTTTGGTATAGATGGACACGTGGCTACTGTACCCCTAGAAAATTGTAAATCTGTTAATTCAGAGTGGTACACGACCATTTGTTTGCCAGAAGTCTTTGCAGAAATCAGGAAGAATAATCCACAACGCAGAATCATTCTCCATCACGACAATGCAAGCTGTCACACTTCGGGTGAAACGACCCGATATTTGGAGGGTGAAACGGTGGAATTAACGGGTCATCCGCCATATAGCTCTGATTTGGCACCCAACGACTTCTTTTTATTCCCAACCGTGAAGAATAAATTACGTGGTCAACGATTTTCAACCCGAGAAGAAGCCGTTGAGGCATTCAAAAATCATGTTTTGGAGATACCGTCTTCCGATTGGAAAAAGTGCTATGAAAACTGGTTTCACCGAATGCAAAAGTGCATTGATCATCATGGCGAATATTTTGAAAAGCAATAAAACCATATTTAACAGTCAATGATAGTTATTTTATTTTATTCCGGATACATAAATAGCAGCCCTCGTATGCGCACCGAGATCAATAGTTTTGTAAATAAGTATAATTGAGAATGTTCTGAGGAGCTATTTGATCTCACCCCGTCGTCGAGATTTTACCACCGCAATTCTCGACAACGTAATAAAGCTCATCCACATATAATCGACAATTGGGTATCGCGCACCACACGCTTCACGCGATCTTTTCTACCCCATACTTGCAAGATGTGGAATGAGCTACCATCTAAGGTTTTCCCATTAGACTACGACATGGCACGCTTCAAGAGAAATGTAAAGAGGTTTCTACAGTGTAGGGAACGCATCGACAATACCCCGGGTGTTGCCGGTGTCAATAGGTGACGGTGACCGCTTACCATCAGGTGGGCCGTTAGCCTGTTTCCCCACAAATAACAAAAAAAAAAGTCCATGAAATTCTGAATTTAAAACAGGGATTTAAATTTTCGGAAAGAGTGACGTTTCAAAGTGATCCTTGTGATTTTAATAAATAATGAAGTTACAATATTTCTTATTATTTTGTTGTTTATTTATTTTATTTTTCGCAAAATTTGTTAGTTTTCTTGATTATAATATACCTGTTCCTGATTATACTGACGCCAGGTATCTCGACCTTACGGAGGACCAACTAAACAAGCTTGAGCGTCTGCAAAATTTCTGCATTCGTTTTATTTATGGACTCCGTAAATTTGATCACGTCTCCGAATTTCGTCTCAAGCTCAAGTAGTTACCTATTCGTCTTCGCCGGAATGCTCATATCCTTTGCTTCCTATACAACATCCTTCGAAACCCCTTAACCCCTTTCTACTTGATGGAACGATTTGAGTTCCTTCACTAATCCTCACTCGCTCCGATCGTCTGAAAATTTGATGCTGTAAACCTCAGTTCATAGAACTAGATTATATGATGATTCCTTTACCATATATGCAATACATCTTTGGAACACATTACCGGTCTCAATACGGCAAGCTCCATCATTAGCCGCATTTAAAACAAGAATGAAAAGATTTTATCTCTCAAAAACGTCGTAATATCGCTATAGATATGTATGTATGTAAATATCTATATTTATTTATTGTAGGTTACTACTATTTACTTATGTATATTGTTTTATTTTATTGGAAGTGATCAGAGCTCTTCAAAAATTTAGTTTTTGTTTTGTTAATGTAAGTTCACCCCCTCCATTATTGTGATGTTACAAAAGTCCTCTCTATCCCAAGGTTGTCTGGAATAAATTGCTGCTAAGCGATAAGACCGCCCATTGTACTTGTTGCTTTGTGAATTTTTAATTTTATGTCTGTTTCTTTTGAATTTTACAATAAATTATTTTCATTCATTCATTCATTCACGTCATATTCTCCAAAACTGTCTTCTATCCGATTTTTTTAACTTTCGCTATTTGCTCTACTCGATTACGGAGTTTAGTCTAAAATACCAAGTGAAAAAGATAACAAAACTCCAAAATAACTATTTAACCCGCAAATGGAGTAAATCGACAGTAATTTATTCTCTCATTCTCCATTGACTTTGTCTCTTTCGCACACAATACATTCCTCACGGCTCATTAGCCTGCGCAATCGACAAGAAACAACGATATGAAACGATTAAGTGCTCCTGCACAGTACGTCGCCTTCTCCTACAATATACGAAGTTCTCGCTCAAAAGTATAGCCAAAATTTATAAGTCGCTTATGATGTAAGAGGACTGGAATCAATGTTGGCTAGATTTTTGAAATGTGACAAAATTGTGCATTCATTTTAAAGTGCCATAAGGCGATACCTTGGTGTTTTTATATTCTAAATATTAGTATATTTTGATGTAGATTTAATAAATTGGATCGTTGTAATCTCACTCAGTAGGATTATACTTCTTAAAAGAATTAAAAAAAAAATAAAGTGTGGCGAGGTGTGAGGTATTTTTATTTATAGTGTTATCCGAACACATGCGGAAAATTTCAAGATTATTAAAATCATCTCAAAAATCTCAAGCCTAGACGGGACTACAAAGAACTATATAAGTTTTCCTGTAGATGGAGCTAACGGCGCTTTAGTCGTAATTCTGAATCATCTCACTAATTTCGACCTGGACGTGAGTTGCCTGGTTGCACAGATGGTAGTGCGTTCTCGTATCAAGAGAAAGGTCGCGGGTTCAAGTCCCGTCTAGGCTTGAGATTTTTGAGATGATTTTAAAAATCTTGGAATTTTCCGCATGTGTTCGGATAACACTATACATAAAAATACTATTTGAAATAAGCAACGCGACATCTCTTGTCAATGTACTGAACTGCAACGTTTGGCATTGGGCAGGTACAAAGAACTATATACGTTTTCCTGTAGATGGAGCTAACGGCGCTTTAGTCGTAATTCTGAATCATCTCACTAATTTCGACCTGGACGTGAGTTGCCTGGTTGCACAGATGGTAGTGCGTTCTCGTATCAAGAGAAAGGTCGCGGGTTCAAGTCCCGTCTAGGCTTGAGATTTTTGAGATGATTTTAAAAATCTTGAGGTGTGAGGTGTAAGGTGATTAAAACCTGAAGCGTAAATCTGCTTGTTTGTATGTTTCAAAATAATCTTTGTAAAATAATAATATAGCTCAAGACTACGGCTACATATCCCCATGTTGAATATACTCAGATCTCTTACTCAATACGAAGACCCGAGAAGATATCCCACAAGAGATAGTCAGAGGCAAGTCCAACATTACTTTTAATATTTTTTTTTAAACTGTATATTTCTTTGTTTGACCACAATCTACTCTGGTGGTAAGCGATTATGTGGTCGATGAAGCATGAAGTTCTAAAATAAACCTATTCACTCTTACCTTGCCGTGGGGTGCCGGTAGAATGTACCCCTCCTCTCATGCCCGTGGATGCAGTAAGAGCCTGCTAAGGGTAACCTCCGGAAGATGGGCAGCAGCGTCTTTCCGTGTATCAACATCCCGTACTACGCTCGCCAACCCGCCTGCCAACCGTGGTGAGTATGGCAACTACCCATCATGGAGATCCATGGAGGCCTGTGTTCAGTAGTGGACGTTTTACGGCTGAAATGACTCTTACCTTATAGAGGCTCGGATTGTATTATTAAGGAAAAACAGACGACGGCAAAGTGTTCCATACCTAACCTGTACGCATCAAGAACGTAGGACCAAAACGGTGTGTGCGAATGGATGGTATATCAACTAGGTACGGATGGTACTGAGCCGTGCGCCTGCTTGTCCTTTAAATGCCCACTTTTTTCAAAGAAGTTACTTAATTCATGTGACAGGTAGCAACCCTATTTTTGATTTTAATAAATAAAATTTAACTAGCTTCTGGCCACGGCTTTGTACTCGTTTTGTCAATATAAAGTAGATCATGTTTTAATGTAGAGTATAATCGATCAAAACACCAAATTTCATCAAAATGCACTTGTTTAGTCGTGGAAACGAGACAAATAGTTACTTTAGAATTTATAATATAGTATAGATTTACTTATTTATGAAGTCTCAATGAATCTTTGTAGCTCAAGAACTCCTAATTCTAAAACAATTCTTCTTTTCAAAGTTAGAATAAAAATATTGTAGCAAGATTCTACACAATTTAATTTAAAGCTACGGCATGGAAACATCAAGCTAAGTAATATTAAAGTGTAAGAATGTTTAGGGTAAACGCAAAACTCAAGATTGCCATCAATACACATACTCAACACCCCATAAAGTACCATCAAATAAAAATTACTTCATCATATATTCAAGAACGCCTCCGCATAACCCCAAACTTTTTACAGCCCCATAAAAAGCTATGGCATAACGTTCAATGGCCTCCATGCCCCACATTTAATCTGGGGGCCATAAGTTGGCACGTTGGCGTGCTATAAACATCAATGGTGCCAATAAATAAATTGTATTTTGCATTCAACTGTATCTTCGAGCCAACCGTTGGAGTTGTTACGGAGTTGAATTGAGGTCTTGTTTATGTGTCTAAAGAAGAAGATGAGGCGATGGAGCGAGGATTTAATTAGGACCAAGAACATTCAGAGCGACTTGTACACCGATGCCTTAACGTATTTAGAGGATAAACATAATTTAAGGATATCAAATCATACAGTTACGTCAAATTAAAACATATTTAGTCGCTAATAACGCTTAGGGATAGTTGTTCAAGCCGGGCTTAAAGAGCAATTCTGTTTTTGAAATTATATGGTATGTGGTTCTGCCTACATTATGAGCTACATTTAGTTATGAATTATCTGTTTTTTGATTACTGTTATTGCCTTTAGTTTTAAATTTAGTATGTAAGTTGCATGTTATTTTAAGTGAAATAAACTTTATTCTTATATAATATCTAAATATCAATTAATAAATAGAAAATAAGCCAACTAGAAAACCATACTAAACGTACTAGACATAATTTGGATCAATAAATTAAAGTTGGAAGGTTCTTAAGAACCTTGGTTGTATTGACTCTTGTATCTTGCTCCAAACCATCAAAAGTTATATTCCATAGCGAACCACAACATGTCTTTTTCTGTTTGAGCGAGCCTGAGCGCTGTGCTGTCGTACTGTCGTGCTGCCGTACTGCCGTACTGCCGTACTGCCTGCCAACGCACAGTGTCCGTATTTATTGCGCACTGTGGCTTAACGGCTTCAGCGACTAGGACGGCTTTTAAAACTTATTTTTCGATTTATTTGTTGACACGTTGCCGTGATGAATGGAACAGCGTTCTTTTGAGCATGACTTGAAGTTATCGTTGGCTGGTGTAGCTTTTATTGAGTATGTTACTGATTCCATAAGAACTTTAGAGATTATTTTTTGTATTAAAATTGTTTGTTGCTATTGACATTACTCAGTAATAAGGCAATGATTCTCTTATGAAGCAGGGTGAGTTCATAGATTAGTGAATTCTAATGCCTATATTTAATTGTTTATAATTATGTCACACGTTTTCTAAGGTAGTGAGGAAGCAAAATGAACACACTTAGCATAATACAAGACTCTTAATGGTAAATTATACAAAATATTAAAAGTACTTACTTTGTTTAACCCAGTACAATTACAGGACTTGTTACGTACGTGTTGTTGTACGAGTTCTCAATAGTTTTCCTGAGCTCTCTTAGCGGCGCTTCAAGTAAAATGAAGGAAACGAAAACAATTGACGTTTGCATAATTTGACAACTCGTACTAAAGGTCCTGTTTTACTTATGTGTATAATTTCATATTATCACTTAGTTCTTGTATCAGAACTTAATAACCACTTCATGCTACACTTTAAGTAAGACCTACATAATAGTAATTTCACTAAAATAATAGAGCCTTAAGAGTTCTCTTTCAAATAAAAAGTAGCATTACTTTTAATGAAACGACATTCTCAAGTACTAACATTTGGCATGGAACCAGAAAACTTGCGAGGTTCTGACAAAACCTTCTTATTACAGCCTAGTATGATGTTACATTGTGGGTGAAGATATTGCCGAAAATATTAAAAATTCTCGGCTTAAAATCTCATTACAAAAGAAGAATGGACGGCCGCCATCTTGGCCGAAGGTTCGCATTCAGCCAACTACACATTGCTTAACTTTTTATGTCTCCTCTTGAGGACTCAAGAGTCTGACAGATGAGCTGCGTATAAATGACCATACACTTAATACATCATTTTAACATAGAACGTGATTATATTATGGCATGGTATATTATCATTAAATATATGGGGAGCCCTATATTCCTATGGCTGATATTATGATGATGATGATGATGATATTAATACTGTTTATAATTTTCCACGTTGGTTAGAGATTGCAGCCTTCACCAAGATACTCGTAATGATGCCATTGCCCCCCAGCGCTGTATAAATCTGTAATGTCTACAACTTGCAGACGGGTATGACGGTAAACCTTAAACTAACAATGACATGAGGGTTGATGATAAAGAACATTAAAATTTAAGAAATACAGTTATGTATAATATATTCATACATTGTATTATTTTGTTGCCACAATCGTTATGTGAAAGCTTTTTGTAGTCTTGTCTGTTCTCATCAGATTTACCAGAAAACAGTGTTGGCCATTATCAAACTAGGAACTTACATTTTATGCCACATCCAACCACTTCTCAAGCAGTTTCCAACTCATTTACTAAGACAAGCGCTGTCTTATTGTACAGCAACTTCACCTCTAATTAATTGTTTATTCCTTTCATTGTTACGGTCAGAGTATAAAAAAGGGTAAAATATGTTTTTTCTGGGGTCGAGTTAACTTATAAACAAAAAGAAAGGAATTAATGAGCTCGGTGATGCAAAGGCTTCTACTAATGAGGTTCTTTGTATTGTTAATGCTAATTAGCTAAACAAAAGTACAAATACTTTATCAGAATCATCATTATCAGCCGGTAGAGGTTTATTCGCTAAAAGTGAAACTTCGAACGTGCCGCTGGCAAAGCAATTTAATGCGTCTAAATAAACCTCTCACGTAAAACATTTATATGATAATGTTTGGGCTAGTTTACTATATCAAAGTTGTCAAGACTTTTCCAAGCGTGCACTCGGCATACATAAACATAATTCAACATTTCGCACTCGTTGGAATTGCTACGTTCGTAGTGTCGCAGCACCCGCTACGAATGGCGTACCTCGTAGCTTACTTTGAACGCGTAGAGCTTGGAAATGCGTTTAAATGAAATACATACTTCATGTATTACAGAGGAACTCTTAAAAAAGTAGGTATACATAAAATTTCAAACCTATAACTTGCATTATAAGTTTTTTTTGTAAAAGAATCCATGTTTATACTTATTAGAACCACTTTATAACCACTATAGTCTAACTTTTTATTAGCTGCAGTAAAATGACGTTTCTAAATGTCATTTCGTAAAATAATGTTGCCAGCCTAATCTCAATAGGGGTGTGATTCAGTTCACAAAAATTAATTAAATAACATTATTATGACGTTTTTGTTTCATTTTGAATGTACCTCCCTATACTTCCACTAAAAAAGATCAATCATCTAGTATAGTAATAATAATAAGTTAAAAAAATACATTACAACTTAATATTAAATCTCAAAAAAAAAACCAAACTGATTATTCATTTATGATTCACTCATTTAGCTACATCCCTATTTATTTTTCTTCAAAAACCGGCAACCCACAAAACGTCATTTTACTGCAGCTAATAAAAAGTTAGACTTTACATATTTTTTAACTAAATAAACAGATCGCTCAAACCAAAGTAAAGCTAAAAGCCTTAAGTTGAATCTCAAAACGAGTAAAATACTAAAGCTGGGTTATTTTTTCGACTGAATAACGTCGGGTTTTGTAATGCAATTCATGTAAGTGGAATGTGGATTTTAGGATTTGTTATTAATGCTACGAATATTTAAATAATGTTTTATTTAAATAAATAACACTCCTAATACAAACTTAAACTCAAACATTATATTCATAAGTTTGCTAGCTGATTGTAGTTTATATTTCTGCAGGTTAAGTTGAATTATCACCATAGGACCCCCATAGTTTTCCTGCACCCAACGGCTCCTAGCAGTCATTATTAGGTCGCCTTTTTATCTAGTAGGGGTCGTTCTACGCTGCGTTTCCAGTGCCTGGTGTCATTCGAGTACATTTCTACCTTTTCATTAAGTTTCTGTCCACAATGTGTATGTATCTAGAATATTTTTTTTATCTAGCCTATGCTTTCCCACTGCCGGGCAAAGGCCTCCCCCACATCTCTCAACTTTTCTCGATCTTGTACCAAATCCCGCCAGTCCTCTAAAAAGCGTTCAAACCATCGCGCCACCGCTTCTTAGGCCTTCCACGGTGTCGCTTTCCATCCACAGGGATCCATCCAGTTACGACCTTAGCCCACCTATTTGGTTGCATGCGGGAGACATGACCCGCCCAATCCCACTTTAACTTGGCAGCTTTGATACCGACGTCAGCGATGCCGGTCCTTGAGCGCAGCGAGGTGTTCCGAATCGTGTCTATTCTCTTGACACCCAAAACGCTGCGCTCCATCGCTCTTTGGCAAACCCCGAGCCTGGACTTTTGAGATTCAGTCAGTGACCAAGACTGGGCACTGTAGGTGCTAGTTATTGCGTTAGGACAGGCAGAATACAGATGTCGATGAGTTGACGTTTTAGTGATAATGGAAGGTCGCCTTTCATGAATGTCTTCATGGATCAGTAGCTCTTCCAGGCATTGTCGATACGACAATCGTTTTTTTTTGTCCTGCCTGTTTTTGAAGGAAGATAACTGGCCAAAGTAGATGTACTCATCGACATAGTGTATTTCTTTTCTCTTTTTTCTACACTAAATAATGATATTAATATTGTAGCCAAATTTACTTACTACAAATTTATTTTACTTGTTTTTTAACGAATATTTGTCGATTTCTCTGAAGCGGTAGGTGTATCGACCTTCTGTTGCCTTCTTGTTGCAAAATAAACGTGTTGTACTCATAATTCCACAACGTAAACATATAGAGTTGTGTTGGTGTGAGGTAAGTACTTACAGCACCACACTGAGTGAAGATAATATTTTTGTTTCTCATTTTATTCCGCACCCACATTATCGGTATTCAGCGAATATTCGTGTTGTTAGTATCTCTATTTAATGTGGCAAATTATACAGATACACAGAAATACAAAATGTAGAATTCTATTACCAAGTATTGCTTTCATTACCTACCTAAATCATTTCTCAAAAGACTGACGACGGGGTTACAACTCTAACGCGACCACGTTACGAACGCTTGAAATTAAATAATAATATTGCTCAGAAAACTTTCGTAATTGAGTTCAATCATTATCATAAATACGAGATTTATCACGTACCGTCTTATCGGTGTTTCGACCGACAATGTTTCGGTTCATTCCGTGAACCTTTATCAGGGTGAGTGCTATCCGCTCCGAATAACGTCTCGCCTCGCACTCACAAACACGAAACTTCGTTAAGACGGTACGTGATAAATCTCGTATTTTAAATAATGAACAATGATGCTTTATGATGTTGATTTTTCATAACATTTTGTTCGAAAAATTTGAAAAATTATAAAGCCATTTTTAGTCATATAGTAAAAATAAGTCTAATGCTGTAAATGAAGTTTTTAGGCCACATGTTGGCTTACGTTATTGTTTTAACAGCCAGAGCTTCTAACACACTTATAAATGCTCAAATGACACTAACTGTCAATCCATATAACACCAATCACCGCTCAGAATATTCATTACCTGTTGTTGGGATGTTGGTTTAAGATAATTTAGAATGTCAAAGTTGCGAGTCTTTAAGTCAGAAAGATTTGAGTTTGTAAATTAAATTAAATTGCAGATTATAAATTCACTGCATTGTCTATTCTTACAGTATACACGTCAATACAAAAATCACAAGTTAATTTCACGAATACCAGAAGGTGACTGCCGGGCCGAGCGTATGACGGCGTGACTGTATTTCTTGTTTACAATTTTGCTTGACTAAGCATCGCTTGGTCCCTACACCTGTTAACAACTTACCCAGCTAAACGTGAAGGCCGTCTTATGAATCATATTTGGTAGTCATAAATTGTGTCATAATTATCACGTCATCTCATGAACCACCCAGTTTTGCTAATGGATGATTTGCATTTATTATTGCTGAGGACATTATGACATCCTCTTTTAGACTCCGTGTTAATAACCTCTGAATCTTGGAATCTTATGTCACAGAAATAAATCCATTCCATATATAACTGTAGTACCCAAATTGGTCTGGTAGAGATCTATATTTAGCGATAAGACAGTTATTTGTGTCACATATAGTAACGGTATTCTAATTTAATTCATTTAATTGATGAAGAGCAATAATTTATGGAGTTCAAAGGTCTAAGTGGATTTTTTTTTTATTATTTTAAGGAAACTTACAGCTAGGTACACAGAAAACTAAATACATCATAATACATGCAAAACATACATGTATTCTTAGGGCCAATTACAAATTTCCACAGATAATTTTTAAAAAAGATTTATATAAAAACGCAGTTACAGTGGACAAAAACCGTTTGACATTACAATATTCGTTCATAAGAGTTTTAGGTAGGTACATTAATTATTACAGAGGAACTTATCTGCAAGCAAGCTTTTTAACTTGCTTGTCGAAGTATTGAATATATCAATATCTGCATCTGCCAAAGTGTTAAGCGAGGCGCTTGCTCGAATAACAAATGCGTTTTGCCTGTAATTGGTTTTAACTAACGGAACATGTAAAATGTGCGGTCTCCTTATTCTGACTCTATACGTGCGTAATCCCAGTAGCTCCAGTAACTTGGAGCAGTCAACCGTGCCATTTGCAATGCTCAGAAGATACGACAAATCGGAAATTTTTCTACGTTCATACAGGGGAAGGAAGTGAAATTTACGACATCTGGTTATATAATCAGGAAGATAAACTTTAGCACAAAACTGCAAGTATTGCATAAATCTCTTTTGTATTCCTTCTACACGTGTAGAATACACGTCATAGCAGGGATTCCAGACTTGAGAGGCGAACTCCAAGTGACTACGCACATACGCGCAATACAGGATTTTAATGGTCTTAATGCTCGTAAATTCAGAAGACATTCTAAAAACAAAACCAAGTGCACGAGACGCTTTGTTCACAATATTCTCAATATGATCGTCAAAAAGAAGTTTACTGTCAAACAAAACACCAAGGTCCCTAACTGTGTCTACCCTTGTAAGAGGTAAGTTGTGTAAGGTATAGTTAAACTTGATACTAATTGGCTTATGTGTAAAAGAACAGACATTGCATTTGGAAATATTTAAATCTAACTTGTTAATTATGCAATAATTTTCAAAACTAATTAGGTCGTCCTGCAAATGATATGCATCATTTATAGTGTTAATTTTATATAGGATTTTCATATCGTCTGCGTAAAGAAGAATTTTTGAATAAACGAAGCATGATGAGATGTCATTCATAAAAAATGTAAAAAGCAAGGGGCCCAATAAAGATCCCTGAGGAACTCCTGAAGGGATATACATTGGCAAAGAAGAATACCCGCTAAGAACGACCGTTTGACATCTGTTTTAGACATAAGAAGTGAACCACCTTAAAAGATTCCCTCTGATACCCATCCGTTGCAGCTTCTTTAATAAGACTAAGTGGTCAATGCGATCAAAACACTTGCTGTAGTCAGTGTAAATTATGTCAACTTGCGAGGGTTCAGCCATGAAACGGGATACAAACTCAGTGCACAACAAAAGATTTGACGTAGTAGACCTACTCTTTAAAAATCCGTGCTGCTGCGGTGCAATATCTTGCTTGAGCGTGGAGTACAATTGGGTGTGTTCTAATTTTTAAACACTTTAGCAAATAAGCATAATTTAGATATGGGCCTATAATTTTCAACTTTATTCTTAGGCCCCTTCTAGTGAACAGGAGTGATAAAAGCTGATTTCCAGATGTTTGGCACCACGCCTTCCGATAACGAGCGACGGTACAGGAGAGTGAGGGGCAGGACTAGGCTTTTAGCACACTTTATTTTTACAATAGGGGGGATGTTGTCGGGACCCGCTGTCTTGTTTAAGTCCAACTTCTTAAATAATTTAAATACCTCTTCTTCATCCACTTCAAGCATGCTTATGTCACAGGAACATGCAACATCCTGTTGTGAGCTTACATTCTCTGGTAAATCGGTTGATATACTGTTTTGAAGGAAAGTGGAGTGAAAGTACTCACCAAACATATTGCATATGACATCACCCTGACCAGAAGAAAGAGTACCATACTGCATCACTGCGGGATAAGCATTGGATAGGTTCTTACTTTTTACGTAGGACCAAAACGCGCGGGGATTCCTTTTAAAATAATTTTCAATGTGCACTATGTATTCATTATACATTTCACTTTCCATGATCCGTGCTCTATTTCGTAATATAATAAAAGAATCTCGATCGTTAGTGTTACCATAGGTTTTAAATTTATTGTGGAATTTAGAATTTTCTTTAATAAGCTTTATTAGAGGCCGTTTATACCATAAAGGATACTTACGTGACGGAATTACTGTTTTAGAAATAATGTAAGTAGGCCATAAATAGTGTCATACATAAAGGATACCGCTTCATCTATCGTCCTGCTTCCAAACTCTGAGTACCAGTCTATAGCATCTAGTTCGGTACGAATTGACTCATAATCTCCATCCTGGTAAACAAATTTAGTATATGGAAGCGGTCTGATAGTGTGAAGTTGAACGAACTCAGCATAAATGATTAGAGACGGATGGTGGGGGTCTTCGGGTACCAATGGGAAGTCACAAGCTTGAACAGTAACGTCATTATTTGAGAGGATCAGATCCAAGAGTCGGCTATGGCTACTATTTAAAAAAGAGTTATATTGAAGCAGATTACATCTGTTAAAACTATCAATTAAATTTATTTGGTGCGCTCCTTGGAGATTACTGGGTGTTAAAGAGATTTCGTCATCACTTAGGGTCCACGATACAAGTGGCATGTTAAAATCACCTAGGACAACGAATTTATCGAGTGGGTTGGCCAAAACAATATTTGTTACATTATCGGCAAAGTTAGATAATTGGGACTTTATTGAGTTCCCTAGGTTCTCGTCGCATATATAAACTACACAGGTATGCATTTTATAACTAAAGCTAGAATTACGATTACGAATCGTCAGAGTAACCCAAATATCCTCAGCTGAGGATGACCAGTCCGCTCGAGACTCAGCTACAAGTTCACGACGCACGGCTATTAAAACCCCACCCCCTTTGTCCTGTTGTGTTGCCCTATAATTACGATCACGTCTCCAAACAATATATCTATCATCAAATAATTCACTATTAAATACACTATCATTGAGCCAGGTTTCTGCTAAGCAAATAACATCGTACGAGCTTGTACATACGTTTCTATACAGAAAGCCTGTTTTAGTACGTAGACCGCGTACATTTTGGTAGTACATACTAATTGGAATCATTAATAACAGCAAAGATTATTAGCGCTTGCATAGGCAACAAATAAATATTTAGCAGACGAGATAAAATACTATTTTTATGGCAGGTAGATAGCATTGAATATCGGCAGTATCGTACGTAAACGATATTTAGTAGGCTTTTATAAGATAAAATACTAACATTGAGGCAGACAGGTAATAATAAATAAATTTTAAAAACGAGTACAAGGCGATTAACGCAACAAAAGAGACAGAAGCAAACGGCCGGTTGACTTACCAGTGCGGGTAGCGATAAGCGGTGCAAAGGATGACACATAGCAAGTACAACGAAACCTGTTACTGAGACAGCGCTCGTCAACTCTTGGGCACAGACATTGATATAGTTAAGAGTGGGCAGCAAAAAGATGCATAGAAAGCACATGATAGAACAATTTAAAACTTTTTTAGATCCGATTCTGTTCTTATAGCTATCACTGGAGAGGTCGGGTTTTTTCTGACGAAGATCTTGCAACCTTTCACCCATGTGAAAGCGAACCCCCGGTCCTTCGCCAATGCTTTGGTCTTGTTGAGCAGTATCTTGTTTGCGAACGTCAAGTGGTCATTGACGAATATTCTGGTACTACCCTTCAACCCCAGATCTGCAGGGGTAATGGTACATTTTTTCGCGGCCGCCACAAAGTCGTCCTTTATGTACCTGCTATGCACAGCAACTACAATACTCTTATTATCTTTGTCATTGCGCATAGGTATCCTCGCAATGTAATTTATCTGCTCCTTAGGTAACGAGCACTTGACATGTGCTCCGATCTTAGAGATGACATCGAAGAGATTCTCGGAGTTAGAGATTGGAACACCTTTAATTTCTATATTATTGAGGCGCGACCTCTGTTCGTTCTCACATATCTTGCCTTCCAAGTTTTGAACACGATGTTGTAGGTACTCGACGTCGTTTTTAGTTTTTTGTAGTTATTGGATATCCTTTTCCATTTCCAAGATCTTGTCGGACAAAGCCACAATCTTAGAATCTACGAAGTCGATTGACTGTTTTATATCTGCCAGTTCAGGTTTGATGGTCTTGAGCGTAGAGAGTTCGGCTTTTATGCTTTTAATACGCTCATCAAGTCCTGGGAGGACAGCTACTTGAAGTGACAGTTGTTTAAGCTCGACGAGTACGGTTTCCATGTCTGCTGGCATTGGAGACTTTGCAGAAGTTTTGGCTGCAGGTGGTAAAGGACTTTCTGCTCTGGTATTCTTACACGAAGCGCACTTCCAAGACGATTTACGGGTTTCCCCAAGACGTCGATATCCAGCTTCAGTAACTCCGGCGCAAGCGAAGTCAAACTGACCCTGTCTGCAGGACAGAGCATTGAACTCCATCTCTAAACTCTTCCTCACAACTCTTGCATTTGAATATTGTGATATCAAGTAGCGCTATAAAGTTCGCGACCCGGAATATAAAAATGTTGACAATCGCTGATGTAGGCGAAAAACGCAAAACCGGTCGGCGTAAGCGTGCGCACGGTCCGGTGTCCACGGACTGACTGTTCGGTATTTTCATCGAAAACATTTTAAATTGCTAAAATGATTAAACACAATCGTTATAGCAGAAGGAATCTTATTTATTTTTATCACTTATGCTCTGAAAATAGATGATGGTGAACTCGAAAACTGGTTCTTATATATAAATGCGATTTACAAGGTCCGTAAGTAAAGTTAAAAATAGAACTAGGCTCATTCAAAACATCTATAATATGCTACAATGGAATACAATCTCAATGATAGCTCCTTATTTAATTATTGATTAAAACGGGCATTTATCGCGTATGTACCTTTGTTATTTGTTATCCCGACGTTTCGGCTGCATTGCAACAGTCGTGGACACAACTTGACGGTAGCTCTAAGTACTTCAGTCAACCCGTGATCACGACTGTTGCAACACAGCCGAAACGTCGGGATAACAAATAAAAAAGGTACATACGCGATAAATACCCGTTTTGATCAATAATAATGTACAGTGATCGCGAAAGTTTGAAAAATACAAATCCTTATTTCTATTTGAACTAGGTAAAATCCGGTTGTGAAAAAAACAAAGCGAAAAACCAGTGAATTTAGTTTAGCAACAAACTGTTATGTTAAAAATCTGATTTCAATTGACGAAGAAATTCAATCTATTTATTAATATTTTTTAATTTCCTCGCATTCGTGATGAAATGTAATGTATTATTCTAGGGTATAAGTGATACCTTTTACGGAGCCTTTGTATGACAATATTATACGATAAATCCAAGTTAAGATGTATACTAGATGCCTATCAATGCAACCTTTTACGTAGGTAACTCAAAGGTATACATAATGAAAACGACTGAAAGTTTACTAAAGTTGAACTTGGATATCTTTTTGCAATCTTTCAATGAAAACTATGTAAGTTGCCAAAGAGACTGTGATTTTCATAAACTCATATAATTGTATACAATAGTGTCTGCCCTTCAATTCAGTTGGTACCTAGATATAGTCAGAGACGAATAACATTTTTAATTTAACATTTAAGTATTTGCAATGCATTTAATGCGCGTATGAAAATTTGTTTAAAAATCTCATTAAATTGTTTACTGTCAACAATTAAAGGTGATCTTCCAAAGTCTTATTCTACTAATCTATTAACAGGTAAAAAGGTTGGTTTGAAACCCACTACGTACCTACCTAACTAGTGTCACTCAAAGTTTTAAATGTGATCTGAAGTATAGTTTTATTTTGAATTCGGATTACAACACAACTCACAATAATAACTGGTTGCCTCTGCCTATAATGATTTCATTACCTCACAACTACTACCAACTAAAAACTTGGCCTACATGGCATTATATTACACCCGTTACCCAGAGTCACACCTACAGATGAAAATGTGTTAGCATTACTGCTTGGTAGCAGAAATATGTAGTACTTCTCAACAAAACAAATACATCTAAGTAAATTGGGACTTAAACCAAGTGTTCAGGATCGTAAGAAAGTCCTTCTACTGAGCACATTGCTCCCCATAAGTCACTCGCCTCCATTTAATTCGCTCATAAAGTGGGCATCCATCATGCCGCGGTGCAGTGGAGGATCAAATTCTTGGCAGTTTGCTCACATAGCAGAGAAACAGCAGTAGAAGACTGAGTCTGACTAGAAACGGCATTTTGTCTATGGTCGCTTTCTACGGTAGAAAGCAGTAACAAAAAAACAGTGCAAACTACAGCAACTATACTCTTTAGTATTGAATCAGGTTAATTATGAAACAGACTACATTTGAGCATTACAGCTGATCACCAGAACAAAGTCTAGAAAAAGCACTACTGATTGGCTCTTTACAAAAAACTATTCCGAAACAGAAAATATTGTATCTATAAACTAGGAAGGTACATGCTGATTGTTAATATACACTCCTATATATTTTTACACCCCCACGCAAACACACACTTACACACACATACACGCTCACAACCACTTTAAAACAACTATTCAAACATTTACTTAGCTACCTACTTCCTATCTTATCCTAACTAATAAACATAAGTAAGTAAAAGTAAGTGACGTCACGACAACTGACGAGTGCACAGTTGATCTATCGGTTATTTATTTATTTTATAAGTAATACTATTCGGAAAGTGCCGCTGACGTTCTTGGTACATGGATTACAGTGTTGTGTCGATTAGGTGACGTTTTTTCGCGTATTTAATAAGAGATAACAGTATTATTAACAAAAACAATTTAATGTGATCGATAAAAGTGTTTAAGTACCCTCTCTTTAAAAAAAAGTGAACCAAGTCAATTATAAACAGTGTCTGGACATCTCGCAGTATCGCCGTCCTTGAAAGTGCGTGCTCATAGTGCATTAGGTACATCACTGTATTCTGCGCTGCGTAACAGAGCTATATAAATTTTATTGACCGTTTGTTCCCGATCTGCATACAGCGCCATCTGTCATCGAATAGCGGCATCACCCGAGTGACGACCATAATTAATTGGAATTTGGCGCCATTTACCGGAATTTGGTATTTACCACCACCTGTGGATTTGAAAGTTTGGCTGTGTCAGGGTAATACCAATAGCTTAAACTATCTAACTATATAAGTGTCTCATAATGGTGCAATGTATTGCTTATGGGAAGTTTCGGAAGGGGGGCGTGGTATGTCCCCTCTGCAAGAGTACCAGTCACCACGAATGCGTTCTTCTGCCGCCGGGTGCTCAGGTTGCCGCTACTTGGCGCTGCGAAGCGTGCCAGGCCGGTGCGCCTAAGGGCAGAGATCCTGCAACGCCCATCCGTACGACGCAGCAGAGCTACGCCACCTCGGAGGAACCGATGGCGCTAGATGACACCACCAACAATATTACGGCAGAATTTATTGAAGCAGAGCATCAGCTGCAGCTACGCGCTTTGCGCGAGGACATGATGTCGGAGTTCACAGGCGTCTACAGCACTATGATCGCGGATTGATTTAAACTCCTTTAAGAAGGAGTTTCAGATGATGTTAACCGAGCTGCGAGAGTTCCGGTCCGAGATAGCCGAGCTGAGGGCCACCACGTCAAGCATGGTGCAGCGCATTGACGACTACGAGCGCAGACTAGGGGCGGTCGAGCAGCGCCGAGCTGAGCCCGCCACCGAGTAGGTGGGTGCGCTCGAGCGCAGCGTCGCCGACCTAAAGCAGGAGCTGAACGACCGCGACCAGGATGCGCTCCTGGCCGACCTAGAGATCGGGCAGTTGCCGGAGGAACGCGGGGAGAGCATTCTGCACGCCGTCACAGTGCTGGCCGCCTGGCTGGGCGTCCCGCTGGAGGAGCGCGACGTGGTGTTCGCGAAGCGGGTGGGGGCAGCGCGGACTGAGGGGCCCAAGGGAGGGATACCGCATATGCCGCGTAGCGTTGTAGTGTGATTGGCGCGGCGTGAGCTGCAGGACCGCCTGCTGCAGGGTGCACGCGTGCGGCGCACGCTGACCACCGCAGATGCCGGCCACGACGCCGGCACCGGCGCTGCCGCCGCCACCGCCGGGTGCAGTGGCGATTCGCGTGGACCAAGCGGGGCAGAGTGTATGCGAGACAGGACGAGGGCAAGCCTGCCTACCCCGTTCGCACGGAGACTGACGTAGCGAGGGTTTTTGGCTCAGTACACGTTTGAGTTGCCGCCTCAGTACTGGATATAAGAAAATAAAAATGGATAATTTCTTATTTTTGTTCCTAATAATTAAAATAGATGGCTGTTATTTATTTATAACATTTTTATGTTCATGTTTAATGTCTAAATCTAAGAGTAAAAATGTAAATTTTGGTTACAAGGCAAACCATATTATTCTTATCTCAGCTAGTTGTACTTTTAAGTGGGTGCTAACAGGTATTCTATTGGTGGGACCTAGAATGAAAATCCCTAACTGCACCATCGTTTTTATTAATCTCAATCATGCCCTTATCTTCTTCTTTTCATATAAACCCTTTATTTATTATACACAATTTTTTGTTCCTACTCTCATTATTTTGTTGCACCTTGTTTACTTATTGTCTTTAAAATTGTTCATTTTGATATCAAACAATCCTAATTTTTGTTTTATTATACTCCACCAATGCCTTCCATTCCCGAATCTTTCCATTAAAAACCAAAACTTCCTTTGAAACACTTAAAAGGAATAATATTATTCTTCAGATTTTTCTACAACTTTTTTGAACTGCCAACATTATCATTAATTTTTTGGGTAAAAAAGCACGTTTTTCACTATCAATAGCTTGTATGACTATATGTTTCATACTTTTATAGCATTTTTTTAGTGTATCAGTCTTATGTAAAGTGTGTTCTTTGTGGTAAGAATCTCTGATACCTATCATAGTTTTAATAGTATCAGTAATCCAGGGATCAGGGGGGGCTTTAAATTAAGTGGTTTTAATGGGTGCATGTAAGTCAAATAACATATTAAGGAAAGAAGTAAATGTTAAAACTAGTTCATTTATACAATTTGAAGAGACTATAAGAGACCAATTAACATTGTTAAGATCATTATTAAATAACTCAGGGATTATATTATTTAGCGGTCTATAAGTCACAAAGTAGGATTGAAGTTTATCTTTTTTAATATTAAACTCAACTTCCAACATGGCATGCCTACCCAGTTCAGGAGTGTGCTTCATAGCAACCCTTCGAACTTTTGCATCTGTACAGACTAAATCAATGCATGTTAGTTCATTGTGCATATTCAAGTGAGTTGGTTCAGTAATTACCTGAGAAAGTTTAAGGTAGTGCAGATATTGTTGCAGTAGTGGGAGCCTACCGTGATTTGGTTTAAGCACATCAATATTAAAATCTCCAACTGGTACAATGTTATTACATTTGGGAAAGGATGTGATAGAGTCAATAATGGCATCAAAGAAAGTGGCAGCATCTTGCCAGGGGCCCGGTAACCAGTGCCAATAATGACAGTTTTACCCAACACACTAAGACGTAACCACAACTGTTCTACTGAGGGTACAGCGGGGAAAGGGCAGGCGCGTGCATTGAAACCCTTCTTAACATAGCGATAGCGACATGCTAACTAACTATCGCTTAATCAACCTAGGCATTCCAGTATTAAGAAAGGGCGTGGTGGAAGCGTTGGTTTCTATGTTAGGAAGGGTTTCAATGCACGCGCATGCCCTTTCCCCGCTGTACCCTCAGTAGAACAGTTGTGGTTACGTCATAGTGTGTTGGGTAAAACTGTCATTATTGGCACTGGTTACCGGGCCCCTGGCAAGATGCTGCCACTTTCTTTGATGCCATTACTGACTCTATCACATCCTTTATTTCACACAGCGCTATCAAGCCCCAAACTAAGGAAAGCTTGAACTATGGGAATCAGATAACTGATAGAATACTTACATATAATATATAGAGAAGCAACCAGATCCAGAACAAGTACCTGTAGATCATGCAAAAATTTGTTTATCGGCGGGAATCGAACCCGCTACCTCCTGCGCCTCAGCCGGCTAAT
Source organism: Philereme vetulata (assembly GCA_918857605.2). Classification (NCBI taxonomy): domain Eukaryota; kingdom Metazoa; phylum Arthropoda; class Insecta; order Lepidoptera; family Geometridae; genus Philereme; species Philereme vetulata. The sequence goes on along the minus strand of OU975423.1, from coordinate 6,000,786 downwards.
CGTCCACTGCGTCCACGGAGATCGTCAATATATCAAAACCGTATTAAGTATTATAAATATATATAACCTTGTAGTTCATTTTGTCCATTGTATTGATGTTTAGTTTAACTTTAGTGTTATATTGTTTCTGGGTGGTAATTACAATAAAGAGTTATTATCTTATCTTAAATATACTCAATACATTTATTATTTTCACGTGGTGACAATGTTGTTACAGGTAGTAGGTAATATTAGGAGTTGTTGTACTGTAATTGTCTCGCACTACGACCAAACTTGAGCAGAGTGGCGAAAATCTTTGAATTCTTTTGTAAGTTTGTAGGGCATAGTTTACTCCGTCCAATTACATAACATACAGTTATTGTGTATTCTAATTTTATTGCTAAGATCGACTTTAAAACTTGTAATAGTTGATTGTAGACTTTTGAAAATATTTTTTTACTGATGCGATAACTAAGAATAAATCTGGAGTTTGTTCATGGTAATGTTTATTTATATTTTGTTAATGCCATGATTAGGCCATCCTCTCCCGGTTCCTTACGAGTTCCTTCCTTTGACATTTTTTCCAAGACTAGACCAATAAAACTGAGAGAAAAAGGTAACACATTATGTATATCATAATAATAAATATAAATATAGACAATTTAATGGTTATTCTATGCATAAATAAAATTTACAGTAAGATAATCGCGTCGGCCTTACAACCAAACAAAACTAATTATATTGGCGCGATCCGTCGGGATAAATAACTAAAAACTCATTCATTTTATCCACTCAGTGGAAGTAAAACACAATTTTCGCTACAAATAGGTTCTAATTTAAAGCCAAATCGATTTATTTATCAACGTCCCTCGAGGAATAGCTGACTCTTTGAATAAAGCTTTGAAATAATTAGAATTAATCTAGCTTTAGTAGTGTTGCTGAACGAATCAGTTTTAGCCGGTTTAATTCGGTCCGGTGATACAATTTTATAGGTATTAAGGGTTTATATTAGGAGATACGTAGGAGAACTCAGGTCACCGACATAGCCCGACGGATTAGCACGTTGAAGTGGCAATGGGCAGGCCATATAGCGCGCAGAACAGATGGCCGATGGGGCCAAAAGATTCTCGAGTGGAGACCACGGACCGGCAAGCGCAGCGTAGGACGTCCACCCAAAAGGTGAGCAGACGACTTGGTAAGAACCGCAGGTCGGCGTTGGATGCAAGCCGCTTCCAAACCGCAGTTCCTGGAGATCAATGAGGGAGGCCTTTGTCCAGCAGTGAACGTCCTACGGCTGATATGATGATGATGATGATGAAGGGTTTTTTGTTTTGTTTCGGTCTGGCACGGGATCGGGAAGAGGCCTATGCCCAGCAGTGGGTTGACACTACCATTAACAATCAAGTCTATTATTGGGAACTAAACATAATTACTATAAAATTTGAATAATACACACAACACAGAAAAATAAATGTAAAACTAATCAAATAATGAAATAATCAATAGCATTAAAAACAAATTAAACAATATCAATGCACTTTTTCAAAAAGACATATAAAAAAGCTGTAGAAATAAAATTTTATTAAATATTAAGATCGCAATTTTTCATACGTTCGTTAGAATCAAATTTGATCGTTTCAAATCTTTGTTGCTTTGCGGGCGGTTGCGGAACAAGAGCTTTTTCATTTTTGATTAAAATAAATTGGGACTGTCTTCATGTAATTAATAATCACATTAATATTATAAATGCGAAAGTTTGGATGTTTGTTTGTTACTCAATCACGTCGTAATGGTTGAACCGATTTCGATTATATTTGGTATTTACGTAGATTATAATCTGGATTAACGCATAGGCTCCTTTTTGTTGTCAATCAACGCGTGCGAAGCCGCGGGCGGAAACTAGTGTTTTATAAGTGAACAAATATAAAAGCTTTACAAGCTTATTGCACGTGACCCTGAGTGGGGTAGAGAATAGTGAAACTAATTAAAATTAAATGTGACATCTTTCTGTATAACCTATATTCTGGCAATAAATGATTAAGATTATGTTAATTTTACTTAGAAAACTTTCGTGATTGATTTCAATCATTATTATAAATACGGGATTTATCACGTACCGTCTTATCGGTGTTTCGACCGACAATGTTTCGGTTCAATTCGTGAACCTTCATCAGGGTGAGTGCGATCCGCTCCGAATAACGTCTCGCCTCGCACTCGCGTTGTTCGGAGCGGATCGCACTCACCTTGATGAAGGTTCACGAATTGAACCGAAACATTGTCGGTCGAAACACCGATAAGACGGTACGTGATAAATCCCGTATTTATAATAATGATTATGTTAATTGGTAATGCATTGAATAATTTAACAGCCTCCTAGCTAGTATAGTTAACTGTTTACTTTTTTACTGGTCGCCAAGTGAGGGGCAAGCGCCTATACCTGCTAATTTTATTACCTGGTTTTATTTCACGAATTAAAATTACTTATTACACATTAAGTGAACACAACACTTTTCAATAATATAAATATTAAAATGGTCAATCAGTAAAAGTACAACAGATATTTAATCAATTCAAGGTTTTCAAAAAACTCCGTCCGTTTTTGCCCCCGTTTTAACAAGATATTGGGGTTTTTTATAAAATCAGAAAAAAACCACTAGTTATCTAGAATAAATTAGCGAAAGAAATAAATACACAGTAAATAAAATATATATTAGTTTATTTAAGATTATCCGTCTTTTTTGAGTATGAAACTGCCATCCCTATTGTAAGTGTACTCTCGGCTTAAATAAACATTCGCTTATTCAATTCTATCCGTATTGGTTTGACCAGGATCGCAGTTTATTTGGTTTTAGTCGAGTTATTTCAATTTTAGCTACTGTTGAGAGATACAATATTGATAGGCTATATCCATTTGGATATAATTTATAAATAGATTTTTATTTTTATTTTATTTATTAATTGAGGAGTTTTATTTATTGAGGAACAACAAACAACTACATTATACTATTTAAATACAAATCGTGTAGGTACATTCTGGGAATGTAAAAGTTATATTGATAATGTAGCCCACAACGTTATCCACACATTAAAACAAATACTTGTTACAAATAAGGAGCTATTATAGAGTCTAAGAGTACAACGACAAGTGTCGAAGTCTCACAAATTTACATGAGTAAGTAAAAATAAAGATCTACTTAGGTACTAGAACATAGGCATACAAAGTGAAATTAAACCACTTAAGTAGGTAACTAAGATGAATACAAGACAGAATCAGCACTAAAAAGCATAATATTAACTAGATTTTAAAATTTATAGATATTACAAGCAAAAATGTCTATATCTACACAGTATAAATTATACGACTCAACCATGCGACGAATGGGGACGCGAAGCCCTGAGTTAGTGCGGTAAGAGCTAAGCGCAAACAGAGTTCGAGAGCAAGTTGCTCGTGGGGTGCAGGTTCTCGGGACGACGTTGCAAAGTCTTGTGACAAGATCAATGCAATCAAATTTATTATGCACAACATTATACAAGGTAACAGCTTCAAGGTATTTGCGCCTGGATTCAAGGCTGAAGAGTTTATACATGGAAAGTAAATTAGGGTATGAGTTGTATTGATAGAAACATTTATAGGTCATAGAACGCAGGTACTTTCGTTGAACCCTCTCCATCGCTACAATATACTTGTTGTAATATGGGTTCCAAACTGGCACCACGTATTCTAGTTGTGAACGTACCAATGTTTTATAAAGGTAAAGGAATGTTGAAGATCGTCTAAAATCTGCAGAAGACCTCATAATATAACCGTACATCTTAAAAGTTTTATTAATAGTACTCTAAATATGTAAGTCCATGTGAAGGTGACTGTCAAGAAGAATGCCAAGGTCCTTCAAATCCGTCTCTCTGTTTAAAGGTGCATCGCAAAAGTTATATGTGAAATTGATAACATTTATGTTTTTGGTAAAATTAATGTATACTATTCAAAACAAAATAAGCGCCACCACTTATTTTCCGATAATTTTTTTTGACAGGAGTTTTTGCTCTGGTTGTTTTAAATTTAATGAAACAATGTTTTTTTTTATTAAATTTAATGAATCTTAATGCAATTAGACAAAAATACTTAATCTTAGGATGTTATTGATTTTTATCACTTTTTATGGCTGTTTACACCATTAAATTATAAACTAAACGCACAGCTGAGTTGTTTAATTTTGAGGTGTTTAATAACTGGTATGTCCTCCCCTTTTCGAAACACATTCTTGTAGCCTCGATGGCATGCTCTCAATAAGATGGCGGATGTTTTCTTCTGGGATCTCTTCCCAGCACCTTTTCAACCATTCAATCAACTGTTGCTAGTTGTGCACATCCTCTTCAGCTGCGCGGACTCGGCGTTTTAATTGTTCCGAGAGATGTTCAATTGGATTCAGGTCAGGGCGGTTCGCAAGCCATGCCAAAACCTGAATATTGGCTTCCTCCAGGACAGAGATTGCCGCCTGGGCTGTGTGCGGTCGTGCATTATCCTGCATCAGAATAACACCGTCCACCGCTCGTTTTGAAAATGGAATGACATATGGCCTGACAACCCGTACAATGCAACTCTGAGATGTCACAGTGCCCTCATTCAGAAAAAAAGGTCAGTTTTACTTTGTAAGCTGATCCCGCCTCAGACCATGACATTAGGACCACCATACCTGCCACGTTCGTGAATGCAAGGATCTGAAAATCTTTCCCCGCTTCTTCTCCACACTCGCATACGTCGATCGTCACTAGAAAACTTCACATTGCACTCATACGTGAACAGCACCTTACGCTATTCCTCCATGCCCCATTCGAGATGTTAGCATGCAAACCTTAATCGATTTGCACAATGAGTCCCGGTCAGTTTAGTGCGGGTAACAGGTCTTCGTGAACGTTGCTGGTCTTCGTGCAAACGATTCCTAATGGTCTGGTCGCTGACAAGGGTACCAGTAGTCCGGCGTAATCAGTTTTATAATGCGTGCGCTGTCACAGTACAATCACGTCGTGCAGTAAGTCGCACGTACCGGTTTTCCTGGGTGGTAGCACGATTTCTTCCAGAGCCACGACGCCGGGATACACTCCCGGTCTCCTGATACCGGTTTCAAAGGTTTTGAATAGCCCTTCGCGAATACCCTAGCTGTAAAGCCACGGAACGTTGCCACTGACCAGCCTCTGTCATCGACACGGCTTTGGTAGCAGAAACATTGTCCATATGGCGTCGAATTCTTGTCATTTTACGGTTAAATGATCAAATTACACGTTAAATTTCCGAAAACAACCGTAGCGGTCCGTAGACTTGTGTTAAACTAATCTTAAATCAAATGACAAAATAAACAAAACTCTACCCACTTCATGATATCTGAGACATCAACATACCGTCAACACCAATACCCCTAGTGCTTCACTGTTATCGTTTACATGACACTTGAAAACAGAGTGGCATTCATAAAAAATAATTCTCGCAACGAAGGTCAGCAAAAAAGGGTGTCAAAACAAAAATACTCAGGTGGCCTTTATTTTGTTTTGAGTAGTATATATATTTACATTTTGGCAAACTGAGGTGCAATTTATTGGCGTTACAATAAGCAGTGAGTCTATTTAGGTCTTTTTACTGTAATAGAATACAGTCATCGATGGTTTTAATAGACTTATACACTTTTAGGTCATCTGCATATAACGAATATTTAGAATTTTTAAAACAAAGGTCGATATCGTTGATAAAAAGGATGAACAGAAGCGGTCCCAAGATGGAACCTTGAGGAACATCTGAGGTGACGCGAACGCTATCAGAATGGTAACCATTAATGACAAATTTTTGGGTTCTGTTAGTAACATAAGACGAGAACCAAAGAAGAAAGTATGATACCTTATACCGTTGTACGCAATCTTATTGAGTAAAATTTCATGATCCACCTTGTCAAATGCCTGCATGAAATCCGTATAAACTGCGTCAATCTGTACACGCCTGTCCAGGTTTTCAAAAAGAGTACTAGTAAAAACCACCTAGTTGGACAAGGTTGAGCGCTGTTTCACAAATCCACGCTGCTCTCGGATGATTAAGTTATGAGGAGAAGGGTAGATTTCATTGTGTACCAGTCTTTCAAACAGTTTAGACAAAGCGGACAGGATTGATATAGGCCGATACTGCTCAACATCGTGTTTAGGACCATGTTTGTGTACTGGGGTGATGTAGGCACGCTTCCAAACATATGGGAAGGTACCTTGAGCAAGGCATTTATTATAAATGGTAGTAAACGGTTTGTCTAAATTATCTGCAGTGTTTTTGAGAAAACAGGGAGGTAGTCCATCTGGACCAGGACCTTTAGACGGATCAAGGAGCTTTAGTTCCCTTAGTACAGTTTTCTCCTCAAGAAGTAAGTTTGATATTGAGACATTGTTGTTAGATATACCAGGGAGAGTTTCCCAGTGGGTGAGATAGGCTCGAATACTGATTTAAAAAAATCCGAGAACATATTGCATATAGCTATAGGGTCGGATGATTTATCATTTTGATATTTTAATAGAGAAGGAATATTGGTTTTAGTTTTACGATGAGATATATATGTCCAAATATATTTGATATTTGTAGTGATGATATCTTCTACGCTATTCATGTAATCCTTGTAGCATTTGTCACACTTTTTCTTGAAAATAGCCCTGTACTCTGAAAATTTTACATAATCGTAGTTATTGTTAAATTTTTTCCACTTAACCCAAGCTCTTTGCTTTATCCTGAACATGCCAATTAGACAGCGGGAAAACCAAATGGGAAAACTGTTTGACTTAGGGTGTACTAGAGGTATATGTTCTCTAATAAAGCCATTAATGGTATTATAGAAATAGTCAACCGATTGCTCAGCTGTAAGATGGAATAATTGTTCCGTCCAGTTAATTTCAGATAATTTAATATTAATTAAGTTGTAATCTGCTTTCCGAAAGTTATATATTGCTATAGGTATCTTGATCATGGAGCTCTCGGGTAAGTAGAAAGGTAAACGTGCAATAAATGGAGGGTGGCGTGAAACAGCATTAACCAGGGGGGTCTGTTGGGGTTTAAGTGCATGGTGAGTTTGTTATAAGTAAATCGAGTATATTACCCTCGTCATTTTTTAAAAAGTTGTACTGTAGGGAGTTCAAAGTGGACATACAACTACTTAATTGTCGGCCTCGAGGTGTTGTGTTAGTACAAAGTAGTCCGACAGAATTCATCGTGCTATTGTAGGGAATTGAGTCAGCCCATCGAATATCAGGGAGGTTATAATCTCCTAGGATTTGAACGAATAAATTAATGAAATACTCTTTACTGCACACCAAACAAAAATACAGTAACAAAGGACAATAAACAATAAATAACGGCGCAATGGGCGGTCTTATCGCTAAGAGTCGTCTTCCAGTCAACCTTCGGATGGACGGGATAAACGAAAATTATAATTTGGTATTAAAATATTAATATTTTGTATTCGAACGATAGATTTGGTTATTCTGTTTCTTATATATGTTGTTTGATAATATACGCACAAAACTGAAAGGGGTTATTTTGATGAGCATATTAAATAAATTTGTGAAATGTTTACCATGAAATATGAAATGTGAAATTTATTTTGGTATGTAAAAACAAACACTTTATTAAACTTATGTTGTGCTATTGCATAATATTTGTCATTTAACCACAAATACAGTATTGGTGACGACTCGATATATCTCTTGTTGTCCCTTTCTAACACAAAACCCGCAGCCATTTCCGAAAATGATAACAAATCGGTCTTGTTTTTTTGGATGTCGATTGCAAGAGTAGGCAGTAGGTAAGTTTTATATCAAATTAATCACCTAAATTTAGTCGATTTTCTTTAAAATTTGATAATTAGTCGTTTATTTTTTTCGAGAAGTATTTTTATGTTTTGAGAAACCGTCACTTGAATATCGTCAGTATATTACCAAATACCCTGTATACGTTTCCTTCAACGCTATTAAATTAGTTTTTGTGTTTGTTAGGCAGAAAAAAGGATATGGTATTGTCCTTCCCAGTATAAAGTAAAGGAAACTACTTCAGCCAGCTTGATCGCCCATCTGCAGGTAGGTAGGTATATGCCATTGTGTGATTACTATTGTCATCTGTACAGACAGACAATCTGTGGGTCCAGACCCACAGTTATAAATAACTGATATAAGCAACGCAGTTGCACGTTCTTTTACTAATAGAATTTCTTCATCCTTAGTCGGTTTCTCATTGTTAAGGAACCGGAATTAATAATACTAGTGTGAACACAGCGCTATCTAACCCAAAACTTAGCAAAGCTTGTACACACGGCTACACATCAAGCTATACATTTCCAGTATAAGCTGATCTCGCATTGTGTAGGCTTTTCTTAGAATGAGAGGTCAGTTAATACTGGACTTGTATAGCTCGACGTGTAGCCATGTGAACTATGGGAACCAGATTACTGATACATAAATTATAATTTTGTGAATTCATACTTAAAACATAAAAGAGAAACACCCAGGTACGGAACAAATAACTGTAGAACATAGAAATATATGTTCCGCGGCGAGAATAAAACTATTAACCCATCCGGCCGTTCGTCCTCTGCGCCAAGGAGGTCTTAAACAATAGCGTCAACATAATGCCATTGTTGTCACTTTAAAATCTCAAAATAAATTCGAATAATTAAAATTTAAGCTATGTCAAAGTCTTCGAACGGCCTTAAACCCTGATACCTACTCAAAACCCGTATTCTAAATCTGTCTCCATATACCTATCGTATCGCGAAAATCACCCAGATAGGAGATAGCAAGTCCAAACTTCTACCTATCAAAAATTTACGCTCAAGTCTCGATTATCGTTTTAAAATAATTATAGCTCAAGGCGTATTGGCTATTACCTCGAGTGATTTTTATCAGTAAAAGTTGTGAACAGGCGGTTAGCAGTTTCCCCGGAGGAGGAGTTTGTTCTCATTACCCGGAGTACTCTCGGCTTTGGAGCGTTAACGAGTACTTCTGAGATGAGTAAATAACTCGCCAGATGACTTTTATGGTTTAACACGTTTGTGTTTTTACATTAAGATATTTTACCGTTTAAAGTTGAAAGGTTTTTTGTGGGGAACGAATTGTATTGTGAATAAGATTCATCAATATTTAATTTTTTTATTTGTCTCATGATGTTCTTATATAAATAGTGTAAGGAAATTGTCAATAACTGTTGTGTAGTTCCAAGTTGTATTTATGTTTAGCTATCAGATATCACGTGGGCAAACAGTGGATAATCGTGCAATAATAAAATACTAAGATTGAGTTCACAGTTATTCTACTCAGCACATCAATTCACTTTATAATCAACTGCGTAATATAACCGTTAACTTATAACGAACAAAACGAGGGACAGTTTCGAGACGTGTTCACTCAGCGGCGGCCGCGCACAGAATGTCGACCCAGCGCGTCTAGTGATGACATCAAGACTCTGTCAAAGCGCGTCGCAGCACAAAAACAACACCAGATGGCGCGCTTGCGTTTCGTTTTGTATCCATGATCTTGACTGGCTGTTAGTTAAAATGTTAAATGTTTTGCATGTTAGTTTAAATTAGGTAAACTTAGCCTTAGTTAGTGGTAAATTAGTTTAACATACATAATTCTAATTCTAGAGATCTGCACTGACGTTCCGCATTGGGGTGTATTGTGCATTAACCCCCTTCTAACCTGACCCCAGACATCCTAACTCCTTCAAGTAACGGAGTAAGACTAGGTTGGTAGGATCAGCTTTCCAGGGTTCCCGTGGATGTTGATTTAATATAAATAGTCATCGTAATAGATATTTATTGTTTCATGTTTGTTTTACAATACTCTTAATATCTTACTACTTGGTATCACATTAACTCCAACTCTCAATTTCGGCTCCTACATTGAGTCAAAAGCGCAGTTGGCTGCTAAAAAGCTTTGTATACTCGCAAAAATAAGGCACTACTTCACACCGGGACAGTTGCTCAACTTGTACCAAGCACAAGTCCGGTCGTGTTTGGAGTACTGTTTTCACCTCTGGGACGGATCAGCGAAGTACCAACTTGAAGCTCTGGAATCAATTGAGAGAAGAGCCAAGAAGCTCATAGGCAATCATGAACTAGTTGATGCAAGGCTCCTCAGCCTGGAGCATCGAATAAAGGTTGCTAGCCTCTCGGTTTTTTATCGAGTACATTTCGGGGAGTGTGCGGCGGATCTTTTCAACCTGATCCCACCATCTCCATTCTATCAACGGACAACCAGACGTTCTGCGGTGCGCCACCTCTATATGGTAGAAATACCTTCCATTCGCACAAAGCGGTTCTCTTCGACCTTTATTATGCGCAACGCCAATGAGTGGAACGCCTTGTCAGAGTCTGTGTTTCCTGATAGCTACAACCTGGGTATCTTTAAATCGCGAGAGAATAGGTTTCTTCTAGGCAAGCGTGTGCCATCGTAGACTGCATAATCGCTTATCATAAGACGAGATCGTGGTCAAACGCAAGCCTATAATACATAAAAAAAACCTTATACTCTGTACTCTGCAAGCGATTTGCTCTAATTGTGTTTAAGATATAAGCCTAAAATAAGGGTTTGCTTTTCTTAGGGAGAGAAAACTACTTTGCCGTAACAGTTTTTAACTAGTACGGGAGGTATGTTCCGAAACCTTAATGCTTACATTATATAGATTGTTTGCGATACAATGCAATGCATTATGTATTCCTAAAGTTGTGAAATAAACGTATTTCTATTCGTATAAATAGCTAACGGCTCGCCCCGTCTTCGCACGGGTGAACATAAATTTTTCAACATTTTATATGGCTAATTTGTTTACACCTTGTGTTACATTATTGAAGTTGTAGTAGGGATCCCGTATTTTTTCTAGTAATAAACATAACCTATGTTTCTCAAGAATAATGTAGCATTCAAATAGTGAAAGATTTTTTGAAATCAGACCAGTAGTTTTGTAGTTTATTCGTTACAAACATACAAAAATAAAAATCTTTTTTCTTTATTAATAGAGCGAAGCGAGATCTCTATATCAACTTGATCAAATATATGCGTTTGTATGTTTGTTTGTCCGACGATACCTTTCGATGTGTTTGTCCTATCATCGTGAAATTTGGTATATTGGTAGGTAGTGATGGCACAATTTTGGTGTGACTAAATTAGCAAAAAATGTGGATTGAGAAATTAGGGTATACCAAAACAATATAAACTACCGTTACCTGTAATTTGAATGAAACTGTTGGCCAAATAAGTTGGTTATGTATTTCGTGGTACTATCTTGATAGTCAAAGATTACAAATAATATATTTTTTTTGTTTTTATGGGAGACTCGCGATATCTCAGTTCGGGATGAACCATTAATAATATTAGTGTAGATATGATCATAATTCAGAGTTTACTCACCTATTTGAGCCATTTAGGGTCGAGACCCCTAAATGGCTTCAATGGGTTTATGGGGCACCAGGATCATCTGCGTTTAATAAATTATATCTTAGCGTCGGTCGAAGCGACGACGTGCGGTCTGAGAGCTGGCGCTTATCTCAATTTTAATTCAGAAAGGCAATGTAGCCAGTACCTTCGAGGCCTGGTCCGGATAGTTGAGCTATCTATAGATTGTATGCAACGGTCTTTAGATATTTCAACTATTTCTTTTGTAGGTATTCGTATAGAGGGATATGTAATTGAATATGCTTTATATTAATAAAAGTATTTCAGTATTTAAATAAATATAAAAAATATGTTAGGTATGTTCTGAAACATCAACCAAATAAAAAACATGTTATATATTCTTCAACAGCTTTTCAAGCAATGGAGCCCAGCTTTTACATTGAAAAGCCAACGAAAAAGAAAACTATAACTCGATGCATTCAAGACAAATTTAAGGCAAAGTTTTTAGAAAAACAAACATGTATATAATATGTATAACTGCGTTCTACTCTTGTAAGAATAGAACGCAGATATACATACTAAGATTATTCGGATGTGCCTAGCGTGCTCTTTCTATTTGTACACTTTCACGTCAGAATACTTTGTTAGACTAAATATATAACCAGTCTGCTATATAAATAGACTCTCAAAAACAAAATACTATTCAACTCGGTAAAACTCACCTTACCTAGCTCAGAACGTCTTCCCAAAGCTGTAGTTTGACATAGTTCCAAGATTTTAGTTTAAACTTCATTGGCCTTTAAAAGCTGATTAATTATTGAGAATAGGAACTTGTATTCGGCGAGCAAGCTGTTAGCGAGCTTTTGATTAAACTCACTTGTAAATTGTAAAGCCATTACACGGGCACAGTTTAATAAGCATAGCTGACACACTCTGCTCAGTTTTCAGTATCAAAAATAGAATAAAATGAACCATTTCAGTATAATAATTTAGACTGAAATTGTTCATTTTATTTTTTAACTCGATTTAATCCAATCGAAAAGACAGAGGAATAAAAAATTATAATTATCAGTGTTTTTTGATACATAATTACGATATTTCGGCAAAAAAGTGACTTAAGAACACTGTTTGTGTCTTTTTTTGCCGCTGACTCTGCCCGATGCTCGAATCATAAACGAAACAAAAAAGAATATTGCACTTTAAATTCCTATGAAAAAACTTCCTAATAGTAAATCCTCACGTATGTTTTGCGTCCAATCGAGCAATATTAAACGTTTAGACCGATAAAATTTAACACTTAACGTTCGAAGTCGAACCAAATTGCTCATAAAACTTCAAATTGTTCGGTTATACATAGGTGACACTAAACGTTTCTGAAATTGGCCACTTACATAAACAATATTTAAAAAGTTATCAATAAATTTGAAAATCGAACTCTTTAGCCGTAGGATTAAATTTGTTAAATCTGATTGTCAATTGTTTTCACATTGTGGCGTCATTTTAAAAATTGCGTGATTACAATAAAATGGATTTAACTCTAAAATTTTTTTTGATTTTTACAATTTTAAGTGTAATTTGACAGTTCAGCAGAGCGTCGTTTCGCTTCAATCTGCTTTTGGCAAAGGAGCACTATGCAAGACGACTAGATATTTATAGCTAGTTTTCAGAATTCAAACGCGGTTGTGTCAATCTCCATGATACAATTCGTGATGGTCGCCCGTGCACCGCTGTGAACAACAAAAACATTGATGATGTGCGCCGTATGATCAAAATAGACAGGCGTGTGACCTACCATGAGATCCGGACATTTTTGGACATAGGTATGAGTCAAATATAGTCAATCCTACACAAATATTTGGGTGTGAGAAAGCTGTGTTCTCGATGGATCCCACACAATTTGACTGATGCTCAAAAAACGGACCGCATCACTTGGTGCCATGCTGTGCTTGTCAAATACAGTGAAGGGGCTTCCAATTTGGTGTAGGACATACCTAGTAACAGGTGACTAAAGAAGATGAATTTATAGCTATGATCCCAAAACGAAGCAGCAATCGAGCGTTTGGGTCTTTCGAGATGAGCCGAAACCAACCAAAGTGGCGCACGTGAAAAGTGCCTCGAAGCGTATGATTGCTTCTTTTTTTAATAAAACTGGATACGTGGCTACTGTTGCTTTAGAATAGTCGTATCTTGAATATTCACTGGTACACGACCATTTGTTTACCGGAATTTATTGACAAACTCCGTGAAAATAACGGTAAACGCCGTATCATCTCGCACAACGACAATGCAAGTTCCCACACGGCCAGACATACAAATGAGTTACAAATGAGTTTTTAAAGACGAAAAACGTACAACTTATAAGTCATCTAGCATGCAGTATTGACCTGGCACCGTGTGACCATTTTTTGTTCCCAAAAATTAAGAACCAATTACGCGATCAACGGTTTTCATCACAAGAAGAGGCTGTCGAAGAGTATGAAAAACATGTATCTGACGTCACCACGGAGGAGGGGCACAAATATTTTCAAAATTGGTTCAATCGTATGAAAAAGTGCATTGACGCAAGGGAGAATATTTTGAGAAGCAATAAATTCATATTTGACCAATAATAGTATTATTTTATTATTGATTCCGGAAACATTTAGTGTGCCCCTCGTACTTGCTCATCGAGCATAAACGTACGTGTAGACGCACTACTAGTGGTTCGCCCCGAACTGAGATCTCGCGAGTCTCCGATTAAAACAATAAAATATTATTTGTAATCTTTGACTATCAAATTAGTATCACGAAATAAAAAACCAAATAACTTGACCTACAGTTTCATTCAAATTACAGGTAACGGGAGTTCATGTATTTTAGTTACACTTTATAAGGGTGCAAATTGCAGTTATTCTGGATTTCAGACTTTTGCATATGCTTGTGTCACTTAAGCTACACGCATACTAAATTACAGCACTGTGGGGTCACTGGTGTACCCTGTGAATTTTGTCAAAGTTTCGTTTTTAGGCTAATAACTCAAAAACTGTAAAGTATTTACGAAAAATAAAAACGGAGTCTAAATGTACTAATGAATACCTTTCATCTGACCTCCTACTTGACCAGTTAGCCTCATTTTCATTTTTTTACCCCTCTTGAACCCCAATATTTCAACAACCCTCCAATATTTTTAGCTCATTTAGTCACACCAAAATTGTGCCATCACTACCTACTTATGTATCAAATTTCACGATGATCGGATCAACTCTCCGAAAGTTATTCTCGGACAAACATACATACATACATACAACGCCGATTTGCCTAAGTTGATTTAGAGATTTCGCTTTGCTCGATACATTATAGTTTGACGTCGCGTTGTAAGAAAGTGAACTAGGTAATCTACAATTGGACTGTTTACGAAGTGTGAGTTTGAATTCAATTACGTTTGTTTATTCTAATGGAAGGGAGCTGTAATTCAGCGGAATATTCAACTTGTAATGTATTTTTAATAACCAATGAATAGGCGGAATGGCCTAAAGTGGAAATGAAACTTGGCCATTTGTTTTTATTTATGTGTATAAAAGATTAGATGCTATTTATAAACGTGGTATACTATTAGTTTAGTTTTGCTACGAATATTTTATATACGACCTCCGTAGCGCAGTGGGTGAATAGCCGGCTGAGACGCAGGAGGTAGCGGGTTCTATTCCCGCTGCGGAACAAATGTTTGCATGACCTAGACATATTTATTCCGGGTCTGGATGGTATTTATATATTTTAAGTATGTATTTACAAAAAAATTTATATATAGGTAAGTAGATATTCCATCAGTTATCTGGTTCTCATAGTACAAGCTCTGCTTAGTTTGGGGCAAAATAACGCTTTGTGAAATGTCCAGTAATATTTTTTATTTATTTAATATTAATATAGGCTTCATCAATAACCGTTTTATCGGTGTTACGACCGATAATATATCGTTATAAAGGAAGGTCACAAATTGAACCCAAATTTAAATTTGAATATTAGTTTAGTTAGTAGTAAAACGTATAATCTTGAATAATGGATATTTTATTAAATATTCACGTTACATTCTACAAATAATAAAGACTTCTATATGAAAAATGTATCTATCTTCAAAGGTTTGCTGAAAGAAAACTTATAAGGGCTTAGCTTGCCTTTGTTCTAGTCAATCAAAGTCGTCTTTGTTCGAGCTCATAGGGGTTTCGCTCACGCCTACTCTCAACTTTAGCTTATACTCGTACATCGAGTCTAAGGCTAAAACTGCTGACATGAAGCTGGGCATCCTCAACAAGGTCAGGAGATACTTCACACCAGGACAGCTTCTTAGTCTTTACAAAGCACAAGTCCGGTCTGGTATGGGATGGCCATGGCCACCTTTGGGATGGTTCGGCCAAAGTACAGCTCGCTACCTTAGACTCGATAGAACGTAGGGCTTTTAGACATATATGTAAGCAAAATATGGCGGAGACTAAGATCCAAAAACTCGAACACTGCTGTAAAGTTGCAAGCCTATCGATATTTAACGGAATACATTTCGGGGAATGACATCAAAGGACAAGCAGGCGCACGGCTCAGTACCATCCGTACCTAGTTGATATACCACCCATTCGCACACAGTGTTTTGGCTCTAAGTTCTTGATGCGTACAGCTTAGGTATGGAACAATTTTCCGTCGTCTGTTTTTCTTAAAGGTAACAATCCAGGTCTCTTTAAGGTAAGCGTGAATAGGTTACTTCTAGATCTTTGTGCTTCATCTTAGACTACATCATCGCTTACCATCAGGTGAGATTATGTTCATACGAAGGTAAGTCAGGTCATAAGTATTGTCACACAGTAAAAACTTTTCTTTTAGAATGCTGGCCACAAAAAAGTTTATAGAATTCGAATTTCGAATTGTCATGAAAAAAAAAATGTATACTTTTTAGAATTTTACTCATTTTTAAATATGTAGTGGACGCTTAAAGAAGACCGTGTTGCAGTTATTGCGTTGCATTGTTGCGGTTACGCGCCAATTCAAATTTTAGACATACTGAAAAATTTGAATATAACCAAAAGATTCGTTTATCGCACCATCAAACGATACAATGAAGACTCTAGTGTAGATGACAGGTCAAGAAGTGGTCGCCCTCGGTCTGTTAAGACTCCAGCAGTGATAAAAGCTGTAAAGACGCGAATTCAAAGAAATTCCAAACGTAAGCAGAAACTGTTGGCCCTTCAGATGGGGTTAAGCAGAACCACGGTGAAAAGGGTGTTAAATGAAGACTTCGGGGCTTAAGGGCTTCGGGCATATCGAAGAAAAACAGGACATCGTTTGAATGCTCATCTAATGGACCTGCGACTGAAGAGATGCCGCGCTTTGTTGAAGCGGTACGCGGGAAAAAAATATCGGGAAATTCTTTTTTCGGATGAAAAAATTTTTACCGTAGAAGAGAGCTACAACAAACAAAATGATAAAGTGTACGCACACAGTAGTGAAGAAGCGAGCAGCCGTATTCCGCGTGTCCAACGAGGTCATTTTCCATCCTCGCTCATGGTATGGTTGGGAGTTTCTTATTGGGGCTTAACAGAGGTACATTTTCGTGAGAAAGGTGTAAAAACGAATGCAGTTGTGTATCAAAATACAGTCCTGACGAACCTTGTGGAACCTGTTTCTCATACCATGTTCAATAACAGGCACTGGGTATTCCAACAAGATTCGGCGCCAGCTCATAGAGCGAAGAGCACACAAGACTAGCTGGCGGCGCGTGAAATCGACTTCATCCGGCACGAAAACTGGCCCTCCTCCAGTCCAGATTTGAATCCGTTAGATTACAAGATGTGGCAACACTCT
The DNA here is from genome assembly GCA_918857605.2 of Philereme vetulata. Classification (NCBI taxonomy): domain Eukaryota; kingdom Metazoa; phylum Arthropoda; class Insecta; order Lepidoptera; family Geometridae; genus Philereme; species Philereme vetulata. The sequence goes on along the minus strand of OU975423.1, from coordinate 5,983,578 downwards.
GAGCAAAAGGCGTGCTCAAAGCGTCATCCCAATTTGGAGTCACTCAAGACATCCTTGATTAAGGCAGCCGCCGATATTGACATGGACCTCGTTCGTGCTGCGATAGACGACTGGCCGCGCAGATTGAAGGCCTGTATTCAAAATCACGGAGGTCATTTTGAATAAACTTTAGTGTCATAAGAACCTATGTTTTGTTAAGTTCATTTTGGTATATAAATGGTTACATAATGAATAAACTTGTTTCAATTATTTTATATTAAACATGTGCCAGAATTTATGACCTGACTAGGTATATAGTTTTGTTTTGTCTGTTATCTATTTGTGTACAAAAAAGAATAAAAAACATACATCTTTCTCTACCATATCTCTCAAAAACATATTTAAAAGTAAAAATCCTCTCCAAAAATAATTTACAAAAGTCCTGTACGACGTGTATGTCGATAATAGATCCCTTTTTAATACTCGCTCGGTCCTTATAGGCGTCACAATTCGTTGATACGCAGTTAGCACATCAGGACAAATTGTATTTGCGAGTTTGTGCACCCATTTCACGCTTCTGACGACGTGATGTACTGTCGTTACTGTATTGGGATAAGATGCTGTAGAAAATCGGTAATCAAATTCAACGCCTTGTGAATTAAATCGGAAAACCGCTGTACTTATTAAAATCCAATTCGAGGTAATTTTTTGCTATATATAGGTGATCTATAGTGATCGATAGATCGATGGAGATGGAGCAAGTGTATGGGCCCACACTTGTTCTATCTCCAGGTAGCAAGTTATATAAAAATACGTTTAAGAATACAGCGATAGTCAAAGAGTGTGTTAACGGTCAAAACTATAGTATTTCCATTTCTTTTTTTCTCGATGACAGTTCTAATTTGATAGTTGTAGTGTTGTGACCAAATAAGTAATGATATCGATCGCGACAGTGCCGATTCATCAGATTTTGATTAAAATAAATAAATAAAGATTACCTGCCGTTATAATTATTTCGTTGCATTGTCGAGTACCTACCTATACCTACTTATTTTACAACAGCTTCAAAAATTTTACAGAAGTTGGCATTATCAATCAAGAATTAATACGTGTAACATCTTGTAATGAAATATAATATTAGTTAATAAATTTGTACAAAAGTATCCGGCAGTAGTTTAGTTTCTCACATTTAAAAAAAATATAGGGTCTGTTATCGTATTATGTTTATCGATAGCTACATCCCTATCAGTTTCTCCGACTCTGGTACCTTGTACGTGCGTAAGCGTCATATTTTTATAAAACAATGCATACATAATGTAAAAAGACGCTCGTTCAAGTTTTCACAGGAGCTGTCATCGAGAAAATAAAGAAATGGAAATACTATAATAATAAATCATGCGAAAGTTTGGACGTTTGTATGATTGTTTGTTACTCAATCCGTCGTAACGGCTAAACCGGTTCGATGAAATTTGGTATATAGATATAGTTGGTTGGTTAAAACATAGGCTACATAATATTGACTAAACACGCGTGTGAACCCGCTGGCAGAAGCTAGTTACTGATAAAATAGAGGATTGAACTACATACGACTACAATATAATACTTTATAGTAGAAAAACACTGTAAAGAGCTTTGCCAGCATGATAAGTAAAGTAATCGCGCTAATTGTGGAGATTTTGTTGTTCACTAATTAGCTATCATCATATCAGCCGTAGGACGTCCACTGCTGGACAAAGGCCTCCCTCATTGATCTCCAGGAACTGAGGTCGGAAGCGGCCTGCATCCAACGCTGACCTGCGGTTCTTACCAAGTCGTCTTGTGCCCATCTTGTGGGTGGACGTCCCACGCTGCGCTTGCCGGTCCGTGGCCTCCACTCGAGAACCTTTCGGCATCATCGGCCATCTGTGATGCGCGCTATATGGCCTGCCCATTGCCACTTCAACGTGCTAATCCGTCGGGCTATGTCGGTGACATGAGTTCTCTTACGTATCTCCTCATTTCTGATTCGATCCCGTAGAGAAACCCCGAGCATAGCCCTCTCCATAGCTCGTTGAGCGACTCTGAGCTTATTCATAAGGTCAATAGTGAAGGACCACGTCTCGGTTCCATATGTCATCACTGGTAACACACACTGATTGAAGACTTTCGTCTTAAGGCACTGAGGTATGTTGGACGAAAAGACGTTACGAAGTTTCCCAAACGCTGCCCATCCGAGTTGGATTGACCTCTTTCTCGAAGTTGGACCTACCTAATTGGACTGTTTGTCCTAGGTATACATACGCGTCGACAACTTCAAGAGCCGAGTTCTCAACCATAACTGGGGCAGGGATGACATGGACAATCGACATGATTTTCGTCTTGTCCATGTTCATTTTAAGTCCTACCCGTTGGGAGACTCGATTGAGGCCTTCGAGCATCGTGCTGAGCTCTTCCATCGACTTTGCCATGACCACAATATCGTCGGCAAACCGAAGGTGAGTGATGTATTCGCCGTTAATATTGATGCCTAGTCCTTTCCATTCCAGAAGCTTGAAGGCATCTTCCAATGCGGTCGTAAACAGTTTCGGAGAGATTACATCTCCCTGTCTTACGCCTCTTTTTAAGAGAATCGCCTTCGAGCTCTGTTCGTGTACTCGGACTGACATAGTGGCATTTTTATACAAACACTTCAACACTTCGATGTACCGATAGTCAATACAGCATCGTTGGAGAGACTCAAGCACTGCCCATGTTTCGATCGAATCGAAGGCTTTCTCATAGTCCACAAACGCTAGACATAGCGGCAAGTTATACTTTTCGGTCTTCTGTATGACTTGCCGCATTGTATGTATGTGGTCTATGGTACTGTAGCCTTTACGGAACCCGGCTTATTCGGGAGGCTAGAAGTCATCAAACCTGCGTTCGAGACGGTTCGCGATGACCCTTGAAAGCAGCTTATAAACATGGCTCAAAAGCGAGATGGGTCTGTAATTCTTAAGCAAGGTGTTGTCACCTTTCTTAAAGAACAGAACCACCACGCCCTCGTTCCATGCTTTTGGCGTCGTACCTTCAAGCAAGGCGGAATTAAAGAGCTTCTGAAGTACTTTAAGTACCGGTGATCCACCCGCTTTCAGAAGCTCTGAAGTGATTCCGTCCTCACCCGGCGCCTTGTCGTTCTTAAGCTGCTTCAAGGCCATCCTGATCTCATACAAAATGATGTCCGGAATATCTTCGGTATAATGTCGGGTCAGTTTGGCTCTTGGGTCGTTGGCCGCACTGCAAACAGGTTTAGTGACCGAATCGTAGAGCCGTCCATAGAACCTTTCGACTTCCCTAAACACTTCCGCTTTACTTGACGTTATGCTGCCATCTTCCCTCTTCAGCTTCGTCATGCGGCTCTGCCCAATAGAACACTTTGGAGCCTTTATTCCGCTCTATCGTATCTTTAATACGAGATGTATTAAAGGTACGAATATCGTGCCGCAAAGATTTCCAAATCTTTCTATTGAGCTGCCTATGTGACTGAGCATCATCCGGAGACTGCAGTTGCAAAGAACGTCGTTCAGCCATGAGGTTAAGGGTGTCATCAGAGAGTTTCTGAGGTCTATTGGTACGGGGGGTCTTAAAGAACTTGGACCCCACCGTATGGACGGTTTCTACGAACCTGTTATTGATCTCGTCCACTGATGCATCTACTTTTAGACAGTCAAAGCGATTTGCAAGTTCGAGTTGAAAGCTCTCGAGGTTTTGGATATGTGCGCGTGTGGGTTAATTACTAATTAGCTATAATAACGTAAAATATTAACGTTCTCATTTCGTTCACTCTTCAGACACCACTTTTAACTAAACACCTTTAAATGTGAACGAAAAAAGAATGTTCGCATGTTATACAATTTTAGTTAGTAAGTTAATAACAAAACAGCGCTGTCGGCTACCTACTCCTGGTTCTCCCAGTTGGAGTAAGCGGTAGGACATAGTGTATTTGGTATGTGTTTAAGCTGTTTATTAGTCAACTGTCGCACGTGGATTTTTGAGGTACTGAATTCGGAGGGTTAGTTTGTCGTGATGTTTGTATGTTTTAAAAAGAATCGGAACATAAGCCACAATAAAATGCATCAAAGGGTAGAACAACGAAGTCCTCAATAACAATATCTTATCAAATACATAAAAATAAATAAATAATATAAAAAGCCTTTTTATTTCTCTACTAAAACTATTGGTACTACATATTTTAAAAAAAGAATATTAATATTTATTATTATAAATTTTAGTTAAGACCTCTTTCGGGTAAAGACCTCCTCCAAATTGTTCCAAAGCTTCCTGTCCTGCGCATGTTACATCCCGCTTGTGCCGGCGGCTTTCTTAATTTCGTCAAGCAAGCGTTCTTGCGGGCGTTCTATGGCTCTCTTTCCCATCAGTCCTGTCCATTTCATTACGCTTTGTGTCCATCTTTTGTCTTTTTGACTTTTATGTCCCGCCCATTTCCACTTTAGTCTATGTGTGTGAGACAGTGCATCTATGACTTTGGTTTTCTTTCGAATGGAATCACTTCTTTGTTTGTCTTTTAACTTGATGTTTAAAGTATGCTTCGTTGCATTGAGCGTTGTGTTGTTTGTATTCTGCGTCGGGAGTTTTCGTTAAATATCCATGTTTGTGATCCACGTCCAAATACTTATATGATGAGTTGTATATGCCTATCCAGGATAAACACAGTTAAGGTAGCCGAATTCAGCTAGGATCAACGTAAACTTTTTCTTGTAAATTTAATGGTTTTTTTTTCTAATAACTTAATTCTAAGTAGGTATGTTATAGTGAACAAACGGGATACTTTCTCGCGTCAGATTATAAGTAGCATTATTCATGTAGATTTAATTTGGTTTAATTTCAGTGCTATGTTCATTAGTTTATAATATGCGGTTATGTAACTGTGAATCTAAGTATTAATAAATAAAATCATCATCATCATCATAAACATCATATCAGCCGTAGGACGTCCACTGCTGGACAAAGGCCTCCCTCATTTATCTCCAGGAACTGCGGTTAGAAGCGGCCTGCATCCAACGCCGACCGCGGTTCTTACCAAGTCGTCTGCCCATCTTGTGGGTGGATGTCCTACGCTGCGCTTGCCGGTCCGTGATAAAAAAAATACAAACAGATAATCATTATATCTATATTATATTCTGGTTGTATAAATTATTACGTTTGTTTGAAATTAATAATAATAATAATAAATATTGCTGGACATTTCACACAGCGCTATCTAGCCCCAAACTAAGCAGAGCTTGTACTATGGGAACCAGATAACTGATAGAATACTTATATACTTTTTTTTTCTAAATGCATATTTATCATATATAGAAAAACATCCAGACCCGGAACAAATATCTGTAGATCATGCAAACATTTGTTCCGCGGCGGGAATCGAACCCGCTACCTCATGCGTCTCAGCCGGCTATTCGCCCAGTGCGCCACGGAAATTAGTTGAATATACGTCTTGTCTGGACCAATGTTATCGAGTAAGATAGTCCAAGGAACAAACTTGACTATGTTTTTGTAGCATCTAATGCATTATCCTCACAGCGAGTGAAACCTGTTAAGTTATTAGGGCTGCGCCTCACGTGCGACGTCTCAAGTCGAACTCCGCTGAACTTTACTATCACCCGGCGCAAACATTACGTATCCTACGTGCTGAATATCGCAGGTAACTTCCAAGATTACTACCTACTTTGCATCATATTCGGCCTAATATGTAGACTTATTTAATAATTAGACTTAGATGCGCATTCCAGAAAGAAACTCAAGCGAAAACACAAACACTGTTTCTATTAAAGTTCTAACTATTACAAAATCATTGAATTTGTTCAAAATTCTGTTAGATTATAACTATTTACAAACACGTAGACTAAACATGAGACGATTTCATTCTACCTTTGTCTGGATTTTTGAAGAATTATCCAAAACAACTATATACCTATATTATTTCATTGAATCCTTTCAAAAAAATCTAAAATGTATTTTATAACTAGTGGTCCCGCCGAACTTCGTACCGGCTTGACATGCATAGGTATTACGCGGGCTGTCAATATAAGCCACCCTGGTAGAATTGTCAGTTGTTGTACCCGGCCAAATGACTTCCACAAATAATTCAATACCAAAATTAGCCAAATCGCTCCACCCGTTCTCGAGTTTTAGCGAGACTAACGAACAGCAATTAATTTTTATATATACAGACAATATATCTCGGGATAACTCCTACCGAAGCATCTGTTTCAAACGATATTCATTTTTTTTACGTCCTCTTTGACGATATTTGCAGCACGCATTCTGTCAATTCTATGTCAAACGTCATAAGGTTACATTATAAAAGCGCTAAGGTTAGATTATAAATAATTTTATATGGTGGTTAAGTATTCTTAAATTTTCTAATTTTGCGCGCAATTTTCTTAATTTTTTCTTTCATAAGAACCTTCTCCTGACAATAAGAAATACAACGAAAAAAAAATTGCCCAAATTGGTCCAGGCGTTGTTGAGTTATGCGCTTACCAACACATTATGCGATTCATTTTTATATTAAAGATTAGTTTAAATCTTCCGTCTTCTAAAAAAAGTTATTTCCCAAACTGTAAACCTCTATAAGATCCAACATTTTACTCCCCGGCCTTTCAAAATGCAAGCCACGGTCAACTATAACAGCTTCTGAATCAAACTCGAGGATCAAGATGGGGGGAAAGAGAGGGGAACATCACCTTATTGTTATGAAGTTTGATATTAGTTCGCAACATGCCCATATAATAAATAGTTGGTTATACTTTCTTTGTAAGTTATCGTACGGTATCGCACTCTTATAGTATCGTAATAAAAGTTGGCGCTTAATTATATGCCCTAATTTTTTTGAGGGCTTTAATTGTTTATATACAAACTTATTCATATTTTTATAAATTAGATATATAAATTAATTGGACCGAGGATTTCAAGCGGCGGGAATAAGGATGTCTCGGTGGAGTTTACGTATTTGAGCCTTTGTGGTCGAGACGCAGGGTCCGGGGTGTCGGAGCCTGGTTTTCAAGCCTTCCCGGACCCCTGGTCGAAGTGACGTGTAATCCGAGAGCTGGTATTTTGACGACCTCCGTGGTGCAGTGGGTGAATAGCCGACTGAGACGCAGGAGGTAGTGGGTTCGAATCCCGCCGCGGAACAAATGTTTGCATATATAAGTATTCTATCAGTTATCTGGTTCCCATAATACAAGCTCTGCTTAGTTTGGGGCTAGATAGCGCTGTGTGAAATATCCAGCAATATTTTTTATTTTTTTATTTATCTGAGTCAACGCAATTGGTCAGGGGTCAGGGAGCAATAATAATCCATTTATTGTAGGCAACAAATTGCAAAATATTTAAAATGAATTGGCGCACAGAAATAACATACATAACAAAATAACTAAGTACTAACTAGTTTATCATTTTCACGTAGTTACGAGATGCATCGCGTGGTGTCAGGTAATCATCCCGGGAACAGACGATACCGGACACCGATCCGTCAGAATTCTTCTCTCATGTATGTCGAGAGGTTTTCCGTTGCCATTACAATCATTGTCTTGGAGACAGTTACATCTGATAGTAATCCGAAGCAATTGAGCAGTTTGTTTTTTTTTATACATTATAGGCTTTCGTTTGACCATGATCTCGCCTTACGGTAAGCGATGATGCAGTCTACGATTGCACACGCTTGCCTAGAAGAAACCTATTCACTCGCGACTTAAAGATACACAGGTTGTAGCTATCAGGAAATACAGACTCTGGCAAGGCTTTCCACTCTTTGGCGGTGCGCATAATAAAGGTCGAAGAGAACCACTTTGCGCGAATGGGAGGTATTTCTACCATATAGCGGTGGCGCTCTGCAGAGCGTCTGGTTGTCCGTTGATAGAATGGAGATGGTGGGATCAGGTTGAAAAGATCTGCCGCACACTCCCCGAAATGTACTCGATAAAAAACCGAGAGGCTAGCAACCTTTCGTCGATGCTCCAGGCTGAGGAGCCTAGCATCAACTAGCTCATCGTTGCCTATGAGCTTCTTGTTGATTATTTTATTAGTTTCATGTTTATAGGCACCTATGTTCAATATAACTTTTTATATTATTTATTCATTTATTTTTCAGATGTCAAAGATCCATATTTGTTAATAAAAGCTTAATTAAACATGTCAAATGGTTAGTATTATCGATTTATTGTTAACTATTTTAACTGAATAAAAGTTTAATAATCAAATGAAACTGAAACGTAACGAATTATGTTTTTGATGGTGTCAAAATTCGCTCGACATTGAATAAGTACATTGTAAATAAATGCTTTCAACTGCTATTGGCAATTGGCGACTCTATTTATCCAATTTCAATATTGAATTTTAAAGTTTTCACAAACAACATATTTAGGTCAATACAACATCTATTGATAAAACTGTGGTTATCTAGTCATTTGATCTGATTATTGCTAATGAATCAAAATTCATTCCTCTAAAGCTTATTCATAGAAAAAATAGGTGCAACTATTTGCTATAGAATACAGTTTTTTTACTATAACAGTTTTTTTATAGTGTTTATAGACAGTAAGGCGATGTCCTTATAAAACACAATCACTCGAATAAGCGCTGCCATCATCGCAAGTTCTTATCATTTTAGCTATAAATATTTTAGTCTCGCGATGTGATCGCACGTCGTCGGTCAGTTAAGACACCAATTAGACATCCATAAGTATAATTTTATCCTTATCTGGTTCCCATAGTACAAGATCTGCTTAGTTTAGGGCTAGATAGCGCTGTGTGACATGTCCAGGAATATTTATTTATTTATGATTGTGAGTTCGTACGAACTAGCAATGATCGCTCAATCGAGTTGTATTAGATAAGATAAGATAACTCAGAAACCACACACACAGTTCACACAGAAACCATATAACACTAAAAAGGCAATAAAATGGGTGACCGTGGTGGTGGTGAATAAAATAGCTGAGAGTGACTTTTCCAGGCAACATTTGGGTGGAAATAAATTAGTGAAGTTATAACGGAGTGTGGTGTACTACAGATTATAAAAGTTGAATTAATGAATGTCCTATTAATAATGTTTAAGTAAATCATTTATAAATTATAATTTAAATACATAAATAAGGAAGTCTCGACAGAAATTTACGTATTTGAGCCATTTGGGGTCGAGACCCTGGGTCCATGGGGTACCGGGACCCATCGCGTTTTCAAAATTCTTTCTGGGCGTCTGGTCGAAGCGACGTGTGTTCCGAGAGCTAGCGCTTATCTGTGTCAACGCATACGCATTGCAATTCAGTGGAGCAATGCAGCTAGTGTCTTTGGGACACTTCCGCCGTGTAGTGATCTGGATCATTTGAGCTATCTATAGATCGTTTGCACACGGTCTTAAGATTAATCAACTGTTTTTTTATGTATTTTATTGTAATATTTATAAAATAAATGAATACACCACCTGAAGTTATCTACGTACATATATTTTTTTTTTATTATCACATGCAATTTGCATGCCTATACGGCTGGTTATAGATATACGCTCTATTTAATGTAACATATTTACATTCTACACAATTTGCACAAGCAAAAAAAATACATTAAAACACAAAACTGTTAACCATAATATGTGTTAGAAACATTATACCTACCTACTCAATTTAGTATGAAATAAAACATAAAAACTTCAACAATTAATTTTATTTAATCAAAAGCCTACCAGAAAGGTATTAAATAAGGAAATATCGCCAAATTATAGTTCAAATAAACACTTTATATTATCAATCTATATAATTTAATAAAATATAAACAATGAGTAAAATAGCCAGAACCAGTACGCGAGTAAATATTAATAGTTATATCTATTTATACAGAGAAACAACAACCCACCTTAGGAGTCGCTTCCAGATCGCAGGGTTCAGAAAAGAGTCCTGTGGCCAGCCGACATCTCTCACTTCGAAATGTCGGTTCACCACGTCTCCCCACCTTTTTCAATTCCGTCAAGACGAGCAAACACTTCAAGTCAACTGTACTACTTTAAAATGTAACATTCTCATAATTTACCTTTACATATTACATAAATTATAAGCCGAACCTTATCATAAATCTAATAATAATTTAAATACTAATACTTATAGATTTAGATGACTAAATATAGGAATTTAACTAATTTTACAATGTCAAATCATAGCTTGGTACTTCCTTTATTAACAAAACACAAACTTATAATAATTTAAACCTTTCATATATATACAAGTGAGTTGTTCTCAGTTGTAAACTCATAATTAATTCGATACAACATTAATGACATAGAAAACCAAAGATATCTATTACTATTTGATGTTCTAGTCTCACCTTTGAGAACTACGTATTAGCTGAATAAACAAACCCCGGTAGTCAGTTCTATTACTGTACAATGTTACATGCTCACTATGTAACTTTAAATATTAACTAAATCAATCCATAAACTTATCATAAAATTTAGTATTCATTTAGATAGCAACACATAGCCAAATAAAGAAATATTATACATTTAAACAATATCAAAACGTACTTACTTCCTTCCTACTGGATTATTATCATTAAAATACTTATAATAATTTAACAAGATAAAAAGGGATAAAACTGAGCTTTTCTTAATAGTAACCTAAATAATAATTGAATACTGCAATAGTAACGTAACAAAACCCAGCAATATACTTATAATAGTATTTAATTTAACATCATAATCTCATACGTAGCCTAAATAATACATGGCTGAGATGCAGGAGGTTGCAGTTTTCGATATAATATATAGAGAGAAACACCCAAACTCAATATGTATTTAAAACTATAATTCATAATAATATAAGTATTATTTGAGTTATCTGGTGCTCGCTTTGCTTAGTTTGGGGCTATACAGCGCTTTGTGAAAAGTCAACCAAAAATAAACTAACAAATGCAAAGATGAAAAACAGAGGTTTTTACTGAATTGAAATAATCCTAATGCGTTTTAAAGCTGGTGCTTGCGAAATCACACTAATATTATAAATTCGATAGTTTGGATGTTTGTTAATTTATTTATTTGTTTGTTACTCAATCACGTCGTAACGTCTAAACTGATTTCGATGAAATTTAGTAGCTACATAGATTAAAACCTGGATTAATACATAGGCTACTTTTAATCTCATAAATCAGGTCCCATGGGATAAAAATGGGCTATCAAGTCAAGTTGCAACAGCGAGTTTAGCTTTATTTCTAAGTTACTGACATATTTAGTAGTGTAACGCGTACGAAGTCTCGGGCTACAGCTAGTTATTTATAAAAGTTCAGTGGTTACATATGCTTATACTTACAAAATTTCAAACATCCCGGAGATTTACTGTCATACGTTGTCAATGAGATAGGGTGGAATACAGACAGGTTCGTTCCAAACAAGAGATATTAGCGCAAGTATCGTATGTTTAGCCTAACAAGCCATTAACCACAATACATCGGGCGACAAACGGGCAACTTGCGCGCAACTACGACGCAAGTTTGTACCGCAGACATAGTACACAGCTGATAATGGTAATCTAACTGAACAGCTTCAATAAAATGTTGCATTTTTAATTGGTCACAATAATTTTTTAGTTCAGGTTCATAAATCTCAACTGGATCTAAACCCAGGATTAAAAATCATTATCATATCAGTCAAACGACGTCCACAGCTCAACATAGGCCTCCCCCATAGATTTCTAGAGTGGCCGATCTTGTGTGGCCAGCACCCAACGACCCTTGTCAGGTCGTCTTTCCAAATAAAGATGCTTATCTTTATTTGGAAAGACGACCGAACGTAAGCAGCAACTTACATTTGTTATACCGGCTATTTCATTATGATGGGTCAGTGAGGGGAAATCCTAAGCAGTAAGAGATATTAAAAAATGCTAAAAGGACTCCCGTCACCGATTATAATCTAAATAAAAACAGCATATAAAGATTCTGGATACATGTTCCACACGCCTCGGGAATCAAACCACCTCTTTCGAAAAAAAAATATTTAATGTTTTGTTACGCTCGTAGTAGAAAAACGAGCGTAAATTGCGAGCCCCTCAGTCAATTCTTCAAAAATGTAGTTGGAAGTGGCGAGGGCTAATTATTTAAAAATTATGACTTGAATTTAATAAGAAAATATTTAATAATGGTTGTTTATTTCTATACCTATTTATATACTCCATAACTACACCCCTATTATAGGTAACTATTAGAAGACTGCCGTGGGGCGCCGGCAATAGAATGTTGCCCCTCCGCTCTTGCCCGTGGATGCAGTAGGAGTCTGCTAAGGGATACCTCCGAAAGATGGGCAGCAGCGTCTTTTCGTGTTTTCAATACCTATACTGCGCTCGCCAACCCGCCTGCCAAGCGTGGCGAGTATGGCAACAAACCCCTGAGGGAGGCCTTTGTCCAGCAGTGGACGTCCTACGGCTGATATGATGATGATGATGATTAGAAGACACGTAGAAGACTACCGTATTATTATTAGCAGACCTGCCTGCGGCTTCGCACGCATGGTTTGTCAATAAAAACATTACCCTCTTTCTACGCTACGAGTAAAAAGTAGCCTATGTTACTCAGGGATAATGTAGCATCCTAATGGTGAAATAATTTTGAAATCGGACCCGTAGTTTTTGAGTTTATTCGTTACAAACATACAAAAATCTTTATAATATTATTATAGATATGAAAAGATCATGAGATCCGGGTTTGACAGACCCACCAGTCATACCGTGTAACTTTTTGCAACCGGAAATGCCGAGGGCTAAATACTTAGATCATCATCATATTGTGTTTAATATAGTTTTTAAGTATACTATGGTAAATGTTTCAGTGTAATACGGACGCAACAGCGATGCATTAGTGGCCAAATTAATCCTTGTTACCGACTTAAAGGACGCGCTCGTTATGCTGCAAGTTCTGTCCGAGAATAGGGTAGCCATTGTGGACCATGTTAACAAGAAACACACAACTAAATAGAAAAGAAAATGAGATAATTATTAATGAATACCCGGTCGTAAATTGCGGCCAACAACTTTGTTACGTGAACGCAAAATATATGCGTTGATAGGTAAAAGAAGGTGGTGGCATCGCATTCATATTTAGGTTCTTTTTGCTTCATTAAAGGTGAAACTATTTGGCTTTCCTTTCAAACGATGTAATTATTTTGTATGCTAACTTACTTATTATCTTAGTCTTATAATATGACAAACGTGTGGGCGGGTGTGTCAAATATAATATTGCCATTTCTTCTTTATTTATTTCTATTTAATAATTACTGTAATGCTAAGGTTTTATTGAAACCCACACTGCTTGTCCATCTATAAACTAGGATCATGGATGTTTCCGGAAACAAATTACTCGTGTCGATTTATACATTCAGGGTAATGTGTAATTCGACACGCGTATATTATTGTTATTTACTTTGGCTTTAAATAATTATTGGATAAAACGGGTATTTATCGCGTACCTTGTTTAATTGATAACCCAACGTTTCGGTTGTGTTGCAACAGTCATGGTCTCGGGTTGTCTCGGGCAACAGTCAATCCGAGACCATGACTGTTGCAACACAGCCGAAATGTCGGGATAACAAATAAACAAGGTACGCGATAAATACCCGTTTTAACCAATAATTATGTATAATGATCGCGAAAGTTTGAAAAATAAATGTTTATATATTATTTGTCATTAGTAATATAACAGATATCTCCCAATTCTCGCACTCTATTGTCACCCTCCCCCAAACATTGTGGCGTGCCAATAAGATTAGACTAAATTGAACTTAGTACTTCACGTGGCAGTTAGCTGTAAAAACTTAAAACACTAGTAACTTTGGAAAAGCTGAAAACCATTTGAAAGTTAATGAACGTTGAAATAAGAAGCAGCGGTAGACGGCACTAGTGAATGGTGCAAGTGGTTAAGGCTTTTACCTACTAATAATAAAGAGTTAAAGGAAGTATCAGAAATTCGAGGCATTGCTCTTAAAGGTTCGTACATTTTCTTGGTTTACGTCCAAGATTAAAATTTACGACATATATGTCAGAAGTCGGATAGATATATATGGTTTCGAATACTTATTATCTATATGTTTCACATTACAAAGTAAAATACATCAAAATAGCACGACATTCTCACAATAACACCTCTTTGCCTAGCAGAAAATGTACTATATCTGGCCATCGCATCGGCAAAAATAATTATGAGCAAATAAAACAAGGAAAATAATTACCTGGGTAACAACTCCAAAACTATCTCTTATTTCATCCTCACAGTGTAACAAAGTGTCTTCAGTCATTTCCTAACCGAAACTTGTATCTCCATAAACAAATCTGATTAACATTCAGCCGCGGCTACGGTTGCCGCTGAAGGAATTATTTATAAAGAGAGTGCTTTCACGTGTAAACCGCAGTACAAACACGGAGTTCTTTGTAATGACAACGTGGAATTTACATCGTACGAGACGATATTTGACGATATAATGTCATTCAACTGACTCGAGCAGTACACAGAATGTATTCCTCGTACATACTTCACATTACTTTGCTCAATAGAAAGCGCAGTGTAGATCGTTCCCCAAATAAATGGAACGTCGTCCAGAATGGTTGTAAAAAAGAAGGTCATATGTGCAACTATACATAATTATGATGTTTTTTCACACAAATCACTTAATATGATAAATTCGTAGGCATCATAGACTTTACGGCGTAGATCCTAGTCTACGTCAAATATAAGACGAGTAAGCACAGCCCTCCAAGACTTCATGAGCGACCGATGTTATGTGATCTGCATCCAGCGGTTGCCGCATCATTTGCAATATAAGAATATTGCCTATTTTAGACTCATTTTCTGTGTTTTTTTATATTTTTTATACTATATATGGCAAACAAGCATGCAGTCCACCAGATGTTAAGTGGCTACTGCAGCCCATGGATATCCACATGTAATTCAAAACAAGCTATTATGATGTCTTGATCTCTATGTGGATACGTTGCCATACTATAGGACTTAGCTGGTATGCCTATGTGCCAGTAATTACAGGAACATACCATTACCATCTAACCGGAACACAGCAGCACAAGTACTGCTATTTGGCGGCAGATAAAGGTATGGCGGTGGTGCCCACTTCCTCGAGCCCGTTCACAAAAGCTCTACCACCAGTAAAATATTTAATATGTATAGTTTATTCGGTCGTTCTACAGTTCCGTGTATTTTTTTGATATTCTACTTCACAGTGTAATGTAGTCTACGTCTTACACCCTATATAATACATCACACTGTGAAGTAGATGCAGGTCACACAAAATCGGTCGCTTTTGAAGCCTGTGCTTACTTTTCCTTTATTTGATACTAGCTGACCAATCCGCAGCTTCGCACGCGAAATTTTTCAATAAAAACATTACCCTCCTTTGCGAAATTGGGTAAAAGTAGTTTTTATTACTCAGGGTGAATGTAGCTTTCCAATGGTGAAAGAATTTTTGAAATCGGACTAGTAGTTTTTGAGGTTATTCATTACAAACATACACACAAAAATACAAATCTTTCCTCTATATAATATTAGTATAGATAGTATAGAAGATATTTACCTACGATGATGAATAATTTGGTCTATATTTGGTAATAGTAATTAGTATCGTATCGTATTCTTATCGGTTGTTATCTAACAACTTATCTACTGGTTTTTTACAGACGGGTTTTTAATATTATTTAAATGATATCCGTGTATCCATTTGTTTAAAAGCATTTGAAATAGAAGTAGGTACGGAACGAGTAACTGGCGTTTACAAGGATAAAAGGAAATATGGTAATTCGCTTTTGTTCACGAAAAAATATAATAATATGAAGGTTGTGTAACAAAATTATATTCAAAATGTAATTATCAGAACGGAAGAATTTATTGAGTTAATTAAATTAAACTGTTTAAAATTAGGTAAGTTTATTAAAAATGATAAAAATAAAATATATGAAAATATTTCTTTGCAACACAATCAAATAATTGCGTTTCGCTTTAGTCCTATCAGTTAATACTAAAACTTAGGACACATACTACTATAAAAGGTAATACCTATTGGTTCGCCCCGAACTGAGATCTCGCGAGTCTCCCATAAAAACTAAAATAAATATTTGTAATCTTTGACTATCAAAATTTTGCCACGAAATAAATAACCAAATTATTTCACCTACAGTTTCATTCACATTTCAAGTACCGGGGGTCCGTGCACTTGGTTATACTTTTTGGCGTATAAATTGCAGTTATTTAGAATTCCAGACGTTTTCCTATATTGGTGTCACTAAAGCTACACGCATACAAAATGTCAGCTTTGTGGTGTACCCTGTAAATTTTGTCAAAGTTAAGATTCTTATAATGGCTAATAACTTAAAAACTACAATGTTTAAACTAAAAATAAAAACGAGATCAAAATAAACTAATGCAGACCTTTTATTATTCGTGCCATTTGACCGGATAATCGCATTTTGTTTTTTTTACCGTTCTTGTACCGTAATATCTCACCAATCTCCCCCAACATTCTGGTGTGACTAAATGAGCTAAAAATATGGGGATATTTTCAGCTCATTTAGTCACACTAAAATTGTGCTATCACGACTTACTTAGATATCAAATTTCACGATGATCGGATCAGCGCTGCGGAAGTTATCCTCGGTCAAACAAACATACATACAATACCGAATTGCCCAAGTTGATTTGAGGATCTCGCTTCACTCGATGAATTATTACCACATATTCTGTAATTTATCTATTAATTTTAAATTAAGTATTTGAAAAGAGTCTTTAAATTATAAAACAAATATTTACTCCTTATTCATTGTATTCCAAAACATACCGCTGTTTTGGAAGCCTTCGTCATTGAATTTCCGGCAGTTATTGCAACAGAACAATACAACGACTCGGCCACAATCGATCAGTAGTGAAGGCATTCAGGCGGCGACAATATCGCCAATATAAATCGCGGCACGTAACGCACATTACAATGACGACCGAACCACGTCACATCATTGTTTTATATTAAATGCTGTATTGTGAAGAAATGTATGTTTAGAAATCAGAAATTATCAAATAAACATGTGTGTGATTGAATTTTTAATCAACTTTTAAAAAGGAGGAGTTTCTCAATTCGACTGTATTGTTTTTTGTTTATAAGTTTGCTGAGCTTTCTTCACAGGGTAGTATTCGCAAAAAACAATTTCAGTCGCTATAAAATAAAATATCTATTTGCGTGCCCCGATGAAGGATACCATTTTCCATCATCCATGTTTTTAAACAAAAGTACTAAATGAAAATAATCTCTCAAAAAAAGCTTCATTCGCAATTTTTCCCTAAGATAAATGTATCTTCACATCAAGTAATCCATTGTTTCCATTCATAGGATGTAGTCAAACAGTGAACTCGTTAATATCGGTATGACAGGCTCAGGATGCACATCGTAAATAAAACAACAAATAAGGACTCGCGTCACTAACTACCAATAAAATTATTGTGAAAATAACAACATGAAATCTGAATAAAATGGCAAAATTTGAGATATTTTTTTGGTTAGTCAATAGTTATTTTGAAAGGGAGGCCTTCGCCCTTTAGTGGGAAACATCAGGTGTACGAACTGAGATCTCACGAGTCTTCTATAAAAACCAAAATATAATGTTTGAACGTAATCTTTGACTATCAACACAGTGCCACTAAATATTACCATTATACTTGACCTACAATTTTATTCAAATTACAGGTATCGGGAGTTCAGGTGTATTGGTTATATTTTGGGGTAGAAATGGCAGTTATTCTAGATTTCAGACTTTTTTCTATACTTTGGTCACTAAAGCTACACGCATATCAAACTTCAGCACTTGGGGGGTAACTGGAAATGATTTGAATTTTTTCATAGTTCAGTTTTTATTATGGCTAATTACTTAAAAACTACAAAGTTGAAACTAAAAATAAAAACGCGGTCGAAATTTATGTACAAAGACCTTTTATTAGATGTGCCACTTGACCGGATAGTCCCATTTTAGTTCCCCCCCCCCCCTCCCCCCCCCCCCTCACAACTACATCATTTTTAACCTTATCATATTTAGTCACACCAAAATTGTGCCAACACTGAGTACCTATGTATCTTCACGATGACGGATACATACTAACGCCGATTTGCCCAAGTTGTTTTGGATAAATATCTATAATAGTCTAAATATCGCTGTAAAAACTTGTGTCAACAGAAAGAAATGAGATGTGTTTCTCTTTTTATAATAGAAAAGAAACAGTGGAGCATCGAAGGACCGTTCTAAACGTTATAGTCGCTGTAAAATTAACGAACCCCGCTATCTATACTTTGGGTATACCATCTCTACATTTTTACTCGACCCCTTGTACAATAAAAACACAAATTACACAAAAAAGTAATCGCCATAAACCAATATTAATGAACGGAAAAGGAAAATGGAATCAAAGCAATAAAGTTAAAATGCGAGTCGGTATACAATGATTCGATTATTGCGAAAACAGGTTTTTCCATTTTAACTGATGGGTATGTTTTCAGGCTGGTTTATTAAGCACTAGTTACTCGTAATATTTTTACGGTACAATTTTTCGCACACTTGTAAATATTTTTATGACAGCAAATTAGCATTTTACATGTTTTAGAATATAATATGTGAGCCTATTCGTCGATTCATTTTGTTTTATGAAATATTTTTTATATAGTTCAACTCTATTTTATAAAAACGACAGCTGCTTGAATCTATCATTCTACAATAGATGTTAACTAGAGCTCGTTCGTTTCATAACTGTCTACCGTTTATTACCATAACTATCCCACAAACGTTTCTTTAGTGAACAAAACAGAGGTATTCGACCACTGAACCGATGTAATTTAGTAGTCTGATGCCGCGAATTTATGATAATTGCTACAAAAAGTTATGATTTACGAACGTTTACTAACAACCGGCCCTGAAATAACACTTGGCTGCAGCGCGTGAACTTAGCAACTGGTTCACTGAACTCTTAAAGATATTGAAATAAAACTACATACATATTGCAATAACCGAGTTTGACTTGATATTTAATCTCAGAAGCGCTCCTTAAGATATAAAGATAACAATATAATATAAGATATAACATATAAATATTTTGTTTAGTTAAATTTTTAAATTTGTTAATTGTCAATTTTTGTACATCACTTGCGAGTTTGCTATAAAAGCGTACACCTTGCTCTTTAAACGAGATACTAACTTTATGGAGTCTACCAGTGGTAACTGCGAGTTTATCTTTATTTCTAGTATTAAAACTATGATTATCGCTATTTTCTTTAACAGATTAATATTTTTGTGAACATAAATCAGATTTTCATAGATGTACTTATTGTGTAATAATTATCTGGGGCCCTTATTATAAATTACACGAACAGCCCTCTTCTGAAGCACAAAAACGGTGTTTATATCTGCAGCACTCCCCAACAGCAGTATACCGTGTGTCATAATGCTGTGGAAGTAGCTAAAGTAAACTAGTCTAGCTGTGTCTACGTCTGTAAATAGACGAATCTTTTTGACTGCGTATACCGCAGAACTAAGTCTCTTCGACAACTTATCAATCTGAGGGCCCCATTGTAGCTTATTATCTAGGGTTATACCTAAGAATACAGTGGTGTCAATAAAAGCCAACTCCTCGTCTTTGATTTTTATATGTGTTTTTACTTGTGTAACATTAGATAGTACATTAGATGTTAGAATAATGATATATCACACTATCACATTACATTACACTAATATTTTAAATGCAAAGTTTGGATGTTTGTTTTTACTCAATCACGCTATAACGGCTAAGCCAATGTCGATGCAATTTGGTGTGTGGATAGATTATGACCTGGATTGGCACATAGGCTACTATTTATTCACAAACCACGCGTGCGAAGCTGCGGGTTAAAGCTTTTTATCAGTTAATTCGTTTATTATAAGTTAATTCTAAACATAATAAATTTTTAAAATCAAATCAAATATTTTATTTTGCAACACACATTATACAAAATAACAACAAAAAATAAAACAGTATATCAATAAAAAACCACATAAAAACTTCAAGCTAGGTAGGTACACAAATTGAACTACTAAAACTTTTACTGAATACTATTAAAATAAAATGAGGCTAATAAGTCTGTAATTTGTTATGTCGTTTTTAAAACGTGTATAAAATTTTCTCCAAAATCCTACTAAACCGCGTAACAAAGATACTGGACAAAAATCAACTAAGGGAACAGGCGGGATTTTGGAGTGACTTCTAAACGCTTGATCATACCTAGTCAGGTCATAAGTATTGTCACACAATAAAAACTTTTCTTTTAGAATGCTGGCCACAAAAAAGTTTATAGAATTCGAATTTCGAATTGTTCATGAAAATAAAAATGTATACGTTTTAGAATTTTACTCATTTTGAAATATGGAGTGGACGCCTTAAGAAGACCGTGCTGCAGTTATTGCGTTGCATCGTTGCGGTTACGCGCCAATTCAAATTTTTGACATACTGAAAAATTTGAATATAACCAAAAGATTCGTTTATCGCACCATCAAACGATACAATGAAGACTCTAGTGTAGATGACAGGTCAAGAAGTGGTCGCCTTCGGTCTGTTAGGACTCCAGCAGTGATAAAAGCTGTGAAGGCGCGAATTCAAAGAAATCCCAAACGTAAGCAGAAACTCTTGGCCCATCAGATGGGGTTAAGCAGAACCACGGTGAAAATGGTGTTAAATGAAGACTTAGGGCTTCGGGCATATTGAAGAAAAACAGGACATCGTTTGGATGCTCGTCTAATGGACCTGAGACTGAAGAGATGCCGCGCTTTGTTGAAGCGGTACGCGCAAAAAAATATCGGGAAATTCTTTTTTCGGATGAAACAATTTTTACCGTTGAAGAAAGCTACAACAAACAAAATGATAAGGTGTACTCACACAGTAGTGAAGAAGCAAGCAACCGTATTCCGCGTGTCCAACGAGGTCATTTTTCACAACGAGTAGACAAAAAATGTATACGGCTCATTAACAATATCTACCAGAGCATGACAACTAAAGTAAGTACAGAAAGAATAGGCTAAGCTTTTCCTATGCAAGGCGACCCAATGCCACCCAAACTTTTCTCAGCAGTTCTGGAGTTCGTATTTAGACGCCTCAAATGGAACAACTATGGACTAACTATTAACGGAATACATTTGAACCACCTAAGATTCGCAGACGATCTGATACTTATTACAGGTGACGCCAGACGCCTACAAAAAATGCTCGAACAACTTACATTCGCAAGTAGAAATGTTGGTCTGTCAATGAACACCTTAAAAACTAAATTAATGACAAATGTAGAAAAAGTTCCTATTAAAATTGATAGCACGCAGATGGAATATGGGAATGAATACACGTATCTTGGACAAATTATACCTTCAAAAGACCTATAAAAGAAAGAAATAAACAACAGAATCAATCTCTCCTGGAAAAGATATTGGTCTTTGAAAGAAATAGTAAAAAACCCAGGGATACCATTGAAATATAAGAAAACAGTATTCGATTCATGTATTCTGCCCGTTATGACGTATGGATGTAAAACATGGAGTCTAACAAAACAAATTATACGCGCATTAGAGACCTGCCAACGTGGAATGAAAAGAAGTACCTATGCTCAATAATAAACTAAAAAATAAAATTAAACTTGAAACAATCCGGAAGCAAACTAGAGTTACGGATGTGACATATTGTGTCAAGAAACAAGACAAGTGAGCAAAGGATGTGACAGAATGGTGCCCAAGACAACACAAAAGAAACAGAGGGAGACAACGTCAGAGATGGGAAGACGACATAAAAAGAATAGTAGGCGTCACATGGAGAAGGAAGACACAAGACCGCACTTTATGGCAAGCTTTAGAGGAGGCCTATGCTGAGTAGCAAGACAGATTTTACGAAACTAGTGTCTATGTTAAAATTTTATTTTAGTAAGAAATATGTGTTTATTAGATTGTTTAATAAAGGCTTTATTATTATTATTAAAATAAAATACCTAAAATATTCATTGACAGCTTTTCACTCCTCATTCTCTATGCTCTTTATTTTAAAAGCTCACATCGCTTGATGTGATGTCATTAGGGCTTGCTTCGCTTGCTAGTAACTTTTGAGTAATGGCAGCTTACGTATTAGTTTTAATTTAATTTATAAGAATCATCAACGTACAAAACAATATACACCTACAATATTCAGCGATTACATTTACAAATGGTAGAACTTAGTGCTATTGTAATCACAGACTGCATGCATTAATATTTTATACCGAGTGAGTAAATTAATTGGATTTTAATAATAAACTAAGATGGCATGCACTAACTTCTTGCCAACAATACATTTCATTGTACTACAATAGCTACAGAAAGTTTAAAAAAAATCTATTATATATTGAGCGTTATTTTTATTCATTTTGATTTTGATTTTATATTCAGCAATGCACGTCATAAGGCTGATAAGATGATATTGATGAGAGTCACGCATTACAGCTAAACTAAAATAGGTAACTACTGCTCCATAAAATTAATTAAATTAAATTAAAATTAATGCAAAATACGAAGCAAATTTTAAGTCACGAATAAAATGATGTAAGGATAAATGATGTTTTATTGCAGTATGCGTGGTTAAATTACAACGTGTCAACTTTAGTTGACATGTTGTCCTTTAGTCCATCACATTTCGCAATAGTTTTAATAAGTGGACTAGCTATTTTCATGAGCTGTGTCTCACTCAAGTTTCTCTTAATTTGCGATACCGTTTTGGGTTACCGTTAATTCAAGCGTCCAAGCGGTAATGATTCGATTTTCTGTACAACTTGAGTTAGGAAAGACGGGGTTTTTGATGAAGGAGTTTCATTTGTTGTTTTCAAACAGCAGTGGACTGTAAATTTTGAATTAGGGTGTAGGTTTATCTTTTGAATTTCAAATTCAAATTTGTTGATACTCCAGAAATAACATAGCAGTTTACAACAACCAAAGCGTTATTACTAGTACATGAAACAATAAAAACAAAACAACAAAAAATAAAAATTAAAGTTATAAGCACACAAGAGAAATAAAAAGTAAGTTTTATATAAAATTAATTAGACCGAGGCTCAATATAGAGGATAGATTATAGGATTAGCCCTAATCAAAGCTCTCGCAGTATTCTAGACATACTTGCGTTCAACCACACCACGCAATAGATGAGATGACACACAGTCATAATTTGGTCATTTATTCTACGCGTTTCAAGAGAGTTGAAACCTAGTGTACCCTGTAGATATTTCGTAGGGTACATGAACGGATAATAATAATTATAACTCTTCTTATACATAAAGCGAAGGAACCGCTTTTAAACCTTCTCAAGCATAAGAGAATAAGTAGATTCGTGGGGGTTCCAAATGCACGAACCGTATTCAATCTTTGTTCTCACTAAGGAAATATATAACAGTTTTATTGCACTCAAATTCTTAAACTCCCGATAATTACGAGTAACGAACCCCAACCGTTTAAAACAATCAGCCGTAAGCTTTCGCATATGCTCATGGAACTCAAGCTTAGGGTCAAATAGAACTCCAAGGTCCGTTACCGCCAGGCTTCTAGCCAGTAGATGGCCATTCAGTGTGTACTGCGCGGTAATTCCTCGTGTTGGTCTAGTGAAGCTCATAACCTGACATTTATTAATGTTTAGGTAAAGCTGATTCTTTTCACTCCAGTGAAGTATATCATTAAGGTCTTCTTGTATTTTAGTGAACTCCTCAAGTGACTGCACCCCTCTAAATATTTTAAGGTCATCGGCATAGAAAAAACAATTACTGTAATTAAGACATTTTGGTAGATCATTGACCATAATGGTAAATAACAGTGGTCCTAGCGACGATCCCTGGCTGACCCCTGAGCGTGTGTTATAAGGTGTAGAATCGTAGCAACCAAGTCTAACAAACTGACTACGGTCTTGCATATAGTCAGAGAATAATTTACTGTAATCAGTAATCAGTTTAGGTGCTAGCCTTATCGCCTTAAGTTTCTCAAGAAGCACATCATTGTTAATTTGGTCAAAAGCTTTCCTGACATCGAGATATATAACGTCTACTTGGGTGTTTTATTCAAGTTTATGGGAGATATTGTCGACCAGGGAAAGTAGGTTCGTATTAGTAGAACGCTTCTGTCTGTATGCATGTTGATTATTACTAAGGTATGGTTCCACCAGTGTATAAATTTTTGAATGGATAATGCCTTCAAATAACTTTCCGAAACAACATAATACAGCTATTGGTCTATAGTTTTCAACCTTAGCTTTATCTCCAGATTTAAAAACAGGTACAACTCTGAACTTTTTCCATACTGCTGGATATATACGAGGGCTGCTATTTATGTATCCGGAATAAAATAAAATAACTACCATTGACTGTTAAATATGGTTTTATTGCTTTTCAAAATATTCGCCATGATGATCAATGCACTTTTGCATTCGGTGA
Organism: Philereme vetulata; assembly: GCA_918857605.2. NCBI lineage: Eukaryota > Metazoa > Arthropoda > Insecta > Lepidoptera > Geometridae > Philereme > Philereme vetulata. The sequence goes on along the minus strand of OU975423.1, from coordinate 5,959,094 downwards.
AACCAGTTTTCATAGCACTTTTTCCAATCGGAAGACGGTATCTCCAAAACATGATTTTTGAATGCTTCAACGGCTTCTTCTCGGGTTGAAAATCGTTGACCACGTAATTTATTCTTCACGGTTGGAAATAAAAAGAAGTCGTTGGGTGCCAAATCAGGGCTATATGGCGGATGACCCGTTAATTCCACCGTTTCACCCTCCAAATATCGGGTCGTTTCACCCCAAGTGTGACAGCTTGCATTGTCGTGATGGAGAATGATTCTGCGTTGTGGATTATTCTTCCTGATTTCTGCAAAGACTTCTGGCAAACAAATGGTCGTGTACCACTCTGAATTAACAGATTTACAATTTTCTAGGGGTACAGTAGCCACGTGTCCATCTATACCAAAAAAACAGGCGACCATTTGCTTCAAAGTGCTTTTCGCACGAGCAACTTTTGTTGGGTTCGGCTCATGTTGGAAGACCCAAACTGTTGATTGTTGCTTAGTTTCGAGGTCATATGCATAAATCCAGGATTCATCACCTGTGTAGACATTATATACAGCTTTTGATGCACCACGATTGTATTTTTTTATCATTTTTTTGCACCAATCGACACGAGCCTGTTTTTGATCTATTGTCAAGTTGTGCGGTATCCAACGCGAACAAACTTTTTTTGCAGCCAAGTGTTCGTGTAATATCTTATGTATACTCGTCATACTAATGCCCAAGATCGCCTCTATCTCTCGATATGTTACATGACGATCTTGCATTATTAGTTTACGCACTGCGTCGATGTTTCGTGGCACAACAACTGATTTAGGCCGACCATCTTTAATTTCGTCCGTGAGCATACGACGTCCACGATTAAACTCACTAAACCAGTGATACACAGTAGTCTTCGATGGTGCTTTATCCCCAAAAGTCGAACTGAGTTGATCGATACACTGCTGTTGAGTTAGACCACGTCGAAAATCATAAAAAATCATCGCACGAAAATTTTCTCGAGATAAATCCATTGTGATAATGACACGCAACTTTTGAAATCGCGCCACACAATGATAACAATTGACAGACGGACGAAATAACCTGCATTCTACAGCCAAAGAGTTCCATTTTCAAACGTGATAATTTCTTTTTAAATATTATTTGTGCAGTGGCCAGTTCCGGATTCTTAAATAGCAGCCTATGTACTACTACTAAGTGAGAGACTGAATATGTAGGCAAGTGGGTATATGAAATGGGTTCGGAAGGCTTTAACCATATACATATACTTTTACCATATATCAGGACCAATATAACTTTTTGATTTTAGCCTGCGTATATGGAAGTCCATGTCACCATGGGAGATTTCACGGATGTTAATAAGGTTATTTTTACCAACACCTTCGTCAGATTTTGCTGCATTTAGGATTGGTGTTTAGGATATAAAGACACTACTAAAATAATCGGCAAATGCCCCGGCAGCTGCTTGACCACTAAGCTTACGCTCCTCATGGATGATACAAGGATCAAAACCACCTTTCGTTCGTTAGTTTGAAATGTGATTCCAAACAGCTTTTGGACTTGTATAAATATTCTCCTGAACCTGATTTATATATCTTTTACATCTCAGTGACACCCTATGGTTAACACTAGCTTTTCAATTTTAAACGGGATTATTAATTGGTGGTTGATATATATTATTTAGAAAAATAATTATCCAAATTACCCAGGTCATGATCTGCCGTGCCCAATCTGGAAACCAATTAATAGACTCCACTTAAAAGTAAAATCAAAGCAATTACATTTTAAATGAAAAGCATTTTAGAGAAAAAAAAGTGAAGACATATTATTGTATTGATTCTTGCGATTATTACACTAATCTAAGGAATAAAATTAAAGACGATCCTCCATTTTTCAAATTTAAATTTTTTGCTATTTAAAAAATACTTAATGAATGGGGTTTTAGTCTATTACATGTTACGTATAAAGTTTAAAATAAGAAAAAGTATCTTAAACTAGAACAAGGTTGTGTATCGTTTGTGTAAAGCAGTGCAAAATTGACAAATAATATCGTCAAATTTGCACTGCTTAGGTAATTTAAAGTAGAAATATGGTAGAAATGTAAAATGTACGTCACTATACACAAAGCCCCTCATGGATACAAAGTCTCAACCTCAAACGGCTCAAATATTTAAACTCTGTCAAACAAAGGTTGACGTCAGGTCATGCATCTTTCAATAAAGTTCTGATGGCATGAAACAAATTGTTTTCGGAATATAAACAATACAGATTAATGACCGATCAATACCATTAGAAATGGCATCACTCAAAAACTTCTAGAATTGGTTTATTATTATTTAACTTGAAAATACAAACAAAAAAAGATTCGATTGATCCAATCTTTCTTTATTATGACTCATCCGTACTCTGAAAATATGTGGCATTATTTCAAAAACCTGAAAGCGATAGCATATAATTAAAAAAAAAATATACGCATGCCGACAAAACTCACAACAAAATCTCCCGACATATAAACAAACAAGCTATTCCATTTCCATTTTACAGCAGAGCCTTTGACAATAAGGAAAAATACTGATAATCATCAGTACAAACTAATTTTCATCAAACAAAGCTAAGAATCTCCCCAGTTCTAATAAAAAAGGATATTGTTGTATCTATTGTTCTATCTTTCTAGTTCAAAATAGTCCAACCGTTTGAGAACTACGATACTAGACAGACAAACATACAGACATAGTCGTCAAACTTATAACATTTTTTTGCGCCAGAGGTTAACAAATAAGTAAATAAATTGCTTTCAAAGTGAAGCTCTAACGTTTTAGCACGATGCGATTAATTAATTTCGAATCGAAGCTGCAAGTTGAAGTTTAAAATTAAACTATGCGTTGATTAAACCAAACTGGCATTTTCTTATTACTGTTGAAATTCTTCATTCGTGGAAGTTGCTAAAATACATTTTACAAGTATTTTCAACTGCAATATATTGCATACTAGCTCCTTTTTTGTGTACGATGGGAAAATGCTTTACGCATGTCCTTCAACTCGGGGAGAGCTGAAGGGGTCTGTTGGACTCTCCGTAGGCTATCAACCAACAGCATACGGACTACAAACTCACCGATATTCCTTCATTCACCTCAGTGCCAGTGCATCATCGAACCGCCCATCGGATGAGTGGCTCAATCCTGCACTAGCACTCGACAAGGACACGGGGTCCCGGTTGGATTTAACCGCGGCCCTGTCAGTGAATGTCCGCCGTAAGCGGACCCCTCTGTCCCCCTCCTGGCAGCGTGAGGAATGTCCTGAAATATAGATGACATTCCCCAGCGTAGGAGGTCTTTGCGATGCTGGGTCAGAGCTCCTCGCACCCGAACCCTGCTGGCCTCTATCGTGCTGAAGAAGGCGAAGAAACTGTCTTCGCGTCCTTTCGGTCTTTTGTCCGCGGAGCGGCTCAGCGAGAGGATCATCCTCTCTGATATGCTCCGCAGCCTCCTTCTGAGACATTAGTTCGTCAAAAAAGGTGATTATGGCATCCCAGGCTCTAGTGCTGCTAAGCGTAGCCTGAATTATGCTCGGCAGCGAGAGATCCTGGCCTACTATTGCCACAAGCGCCTGCCGTTGTGTTGCCCAGGCATTATAGAACTCCAGCATGTGCTGCAACGTGTCCACGAGGGCACCACAGTGAATCGACGACGGAGTGCCATCCGTCGTCGATTCCCGTCCGATTTGGCACAGGTTTTTGCGAAGCAACCATACCCCGTGCACTGCACCTGTGTCAATCGTGCCAGCATGGCTCGATGTGCCGTGTCCCAGCGAGCTTTTAAAAGCTGATGAACTGCTTTGACAATTTCAGTGCCAGCGCTAGGTTGTGCCAACCTCTTCAATGAGTCTCTCGTGCAGTTTGCCCCTTTTGCCTTCAACCTCTCTTGGAGCCGGTCTTGGCCACCCAGCTAGTTCCTGCCCTCACCAAAAATATATTGCCAAAAGACAGCTGGCATCCAAGTCCCACGGCAGTGAGCCCGCCAATACGCACGCGGCTTCGTACAATATGGTGCAGTAGCCGCGTATCGCTCTAACCGCCATTATCCTTTGTGGCCTTCGCAGAAAAGCTCTGTTACTGGCAGTTAGAGCATCTACCCACACCGGCACCATACATAGCCATATATTTGATAACCTTCGCAAAAAAACGGTGACAAGGGGCTCTGGATCCACTTATGTTCGACAAGAGGCGCGCTAAAGAACCTGCCGCACTTTGCATCTTGAGACTAAACGCTTGAAGTGTTCGGTTAAATTCCAAGCACTGTCTAACGTGAGCCCCAGATGTTTTAAATGTAGGGTCATCATGACCACACCATCTACCAAGACGTAGGCACCAGCTGGTGGCCTACTCCTTTTCCATGAAATGAGATTCCCTCCGTTTTGTTGAGTGCCATCTTTAGACCCAGCAATCGAATGCGGTTGACCAAGAGGAAGGAGCCCACAGACATCAAATACGCAAACTCTTCATTACTGTTTCCTCGCGCGATAAAAAGTGTATCGTACTGGTATAAATAAGGGATTTATAACGTACCGTTTTATCGGTGTTTCGACCGACAATTGAAATTAATCATGAACGTTTCCTAAGTAGAATTTGCATTTGTTGTCGATTTGTCTAGCATTAAAAATGATGTCTGAAGTATAGTTTATTGTTTTTTTTATGTTTATTGAATACATTTAAACTCTATCAACACTGACATCTCTGTGCATACACTAGTGGTTCGCCCCGAACTAAGATCTAGCGAGTCTCCCATAAAATAAAAAAAAGATATATTCGTAATCTTTGACTATCAAAATAGTGCCTTGAAATAAATTATCAACAACAGTTTCATTCAAATTACAGGTAACGGGAGTTCATGGTAAGTGTAACTTTTTTTTGGGGTACAAATTGCAGTTATTCTGGATTTCAGACTATTGCATATATTTCTGTCCTTTAAGCTATAAGCATATCAAAATTCAGCACTGTGGGTTCACTGGTGTACCATGTGAATTTCGTCAAAGGTCAGTTTTTATGATGGCAAATAATTCAAAGAATACAAGGACTTTACTAAAAATATAAACGGGGTCAAAATGAACTAGTAAAGACCTTTCATTTAACATCCCAGGTGGCCTAATAATCTCATTTTAAGTTTTTTAACCCTCTTGATCCAGAATATCTCAACAACCCCCCAACATTTTAGCTCGTTGTTTGCGTGGTTTTAGGCCAATTACCAATCCAATACCATCAGGCAAGAACGTGGTTAAATGCAATGTACGCAACGCAAAGTTTTCAAGTCTACCTACATAAACAAAGTTACCACTGCGCTATTTTATGTTTGAAAAAGTTTTTTTTTTTTGTATTGTGTTAATTAGGTAATATTATGTATGTATACATGTTTATTTCTAGTGATATGTAGCACGCTCGCGCGTATGCAATTATTATATTTGTCAAAGTTTTTATTTTTTAAAAGTTCTCATTTAAGTGAATTGTAAATTCTTATGAGAATAAATGTCTTAAACCTGAAACCTGAATGTACACACGGCTACACATCAAGCTATATTTTTGCAGTAAAAGCTAACCTCTCATTCTACGAAAAGCCTACACAATGCGAGGTCAGCTTATACTGGAAATGTATAGCTTGATGTGTAGCCGCGTGTACATATACAAATCTCGTGTCACGTTTTAGTGGTCGCAATTCTCCGATACGTATTTGGAAGGTATGAAAAGAGGTCGTAAAGAATTTTTCTACTCCCACTCCTCATTTTTTTATTGATTTTAGTATTTTTGTATAAACAATATCCATATAATTTAACCGTCGTCCGTTGACGTGAAGTCATTTACATGAGGTGTCGCGTCACTTTGACAAGCGTGTTTTATATAGTTTTTATCCCGAAGTTCCCACGGGTGCGAATAATTTCAAGCGTACGAAGCCGCCGGCGGGTCAGTGAGTAATGTATAAAAAAGAGTTGTACAAGCGGTTGGGTTCAGGGCGCACGGGATCGGTTGCTATAGCAGATATTATGATGATTCAACATGATGAACTCATGTTCAGGCGCACTGACCTTCATGACAATAACTAGATACAACGAAGTTTACAGAACACAGACCTTCACAAATAAATAGTATATAAGTAGGACAGGCAGAAATAATTTTATTATATTTTATCACGCGACTAATACATCGTGGTTAAGAAATGTGGCAAATGTGGATATCCGCATGGTGTTTTCCATCACTGCTTGTGATAAATTACCGTTTGTCTTCTAGTCAATATACTTTATAAAATCTGTGTATATGTTTGTAATTTTGGAATTATTGATGTGATCTTCAATGAAATTGAAATGTAACTAATTGATAATGCCTTATTGTACGTGTAGTGACGTTAATCAATTAATTTAAAATGATGTTAAGGGGGCACCGGAGGGACAATCGTCCATACAACACGTACTACCAAGATCATTTCTAATTGGTGCAAATTTCTACCTTAATAAGGTATTATTTTAATTTGAATAGTATTTATCTAGGTTCCCAACCATATATTAGATCAAAATACTTACCTAAAATGAAATAGAAGCGTATCGCATTCTGCATGTTTTTACGTCATAAAAGACCTGTTTTCAACCTAATTGTTTCGTATTAAAAACAACAACATCTTACGTATCCTAGTCATGGGAACATAGATTATATCGTCTAGTTACAGAATAACAACACAATGAGAAAAACACAACATGTTTTCAGTCATCATTTTTGGTATTACCGAACACGGTCAAAATCTAATCAAATTTAGAATCGTTTTATTGCTATCACTGTCGCTCTGCGTGGCTAAACTTCGTCACTAAACAGGGATAGCGATATTCAGGCCGAAGTTTTTGACGTGGCCGAATTGAAGTTGCGCTCAGTGTTCGCCGGAGCGTTAAACTTATCTACTAACTCAAGCTAATAAACTTAAAAATATAATAAAAATAAATAATTTATATATATTTATTTCAAGCAGTTATGTAGCTGTTATAAGGGCACGACACAAAAGGTACCTACTTATATTAAACAGAGTGTTTAAGAGCATGCCTGTAATAGCAACGTCAGAGTAGACTACTACAGTCTACTCTACCCGCCAATCATTATCTATCATCGTCTATTATTGCCAATAAGGTGCGGGCCAGTCCGCAGCCTGTGCACCAGGGACGCGGCATGCTTGTGCATGCGTGTGAAAGCAGTCAACACGAGTAGAGATAATATTAACATGATTCTCGAGTGGAGACCACATACTGGAAAACGCGTAGTGCGGCCCTCTATTAGATAGGAAGATGACCTGACAAGGTTGCTAGAAGACGGGAAGACATATGTTATGATTATGAAATGTAAAAAGATCTTATTTTAGATAAATATAACTCCCAACAATATTTTACTTGATTGTTCTAATTTGTATATCGTAAGACGAAGACCTTGATTAATAAACACCGTAACTCTTTCCAAAATAAATCAACTCCTAAAATAAAGAATATGAGTAGGATTAAAACTTTTGTTCTCAACATTACCTATTCCTTTGATAAATCAGTTGATTAAGCAAAAAAACCGTGACGCCAACACAATTGATTGGCCGCCCTTCAGGTTTTGCTGAAAAGGGATCGAAAGCAAACAAAATCAGGTATTCAGCTGTAGACAAACGCCTTTGCGAATAACGCTAATGTAAGCGCATTATCAACGTAAGTAAAAGATTTATTTGACACACGATAACAACACAGATAACATAAAACAAGACACATAAATTAGCAAAGTAAAATTAAAAACAGGACATATGAATTATAAGAAATAAAATTTATTAATAAAATTTGAAAATGAGCTAGCTAATTGTATTGTAGAGAGTTGAGACTAAGCGTAATGGCGCACAGGAGTGGCGCAACATTATTTATATTAATATTAATTTATATTATTATATTATTTATTTATTTTATTTATTTATATTAATATATATTATTTTGTAATGCCGTGGGGCGCCGGCAATAGAATGTTGCCCCTCCGCTCTTGCCCGTGGATGCAGTAGGAGTCTGCTAAAGGATACCTCCGAAAGATGGGCAGCAGCGTCTTTTCGTGTTTACAATACCTATACTGCGCTCGCCAACCCGCCTGCCAAGCGTGGCGAGTATGGCAACAACCCCCTTATGGATATAGTGCAACATAAAACCAGGCCCCGAGTCCCCGGCGGCCCCGCTAATCCTGGCTACGGTAGCAGTCACGGTAACGGCGGCGCCAGGGGTGCTAAGAATCCCCGGGAGACGATCGGCTACCAAACACTACGACGACCACTGGCCCTAGTAACACACAACATCCGCACTTTGAGGACAGACGAAAAGATTGTTGAGCTGGAAGAAGAAATTAGTAGATTACACTGGGACATTTTGGGGTTATCAGAAGTCCGTAGAGAGGGCGAGGATACGATATCCCTTAAGTCTGGTAACCTATTATACTACCGGGAGGGCGATCAACAGTCCCAAGGTGGTGTTGGGTTTCTCGTTCACAAGTCACTCATCAACAACATTATCACCATCGACAGTGTGTCGAGCAGGGTCGCGTACCTGACACTCAGAATATCTACGCGATATTCGCTGAAGGTCGTTCAGGTATATGCGCCGACCTCTTCACACCCAGATGAAGAAGTAGAGTCTATGTATGAGGACAACAGTAGAGCCATACATACGAACAAAACTCACTTTATTGTTGTTATGGGGGACTTCAATGCAAAGCTAGGCATGAGAAGCGATGATGAGTTGAGAGTGGGGCAATTTGGATATGGGCAACGGAACCCCAGGGGACAGAGGCTGGCCGATTTTCTGGAGAAAGAAGGACTCTTTATGATGAATTCTTTTTTTCCAGAAGCCGCCTCACAGGAAAAAGACCTGGATGAGTCCCAACGGTTCCACGAGAAATGAGATTGATTTCATCTTGACCAACAAGAAACGGATATTCAATGATGTCTCTGTGATTCACAGGGTGAAAACCGGCAGTGATCACCGAATTGTTAGAGCCACATTGAATATGAACGTTAAACTTGAAAGGTCCCGTTTGATGAAATCTACGCTCCGACCCACTCGCGCACATATCCAAAACCTCGAGAGCTTTCAACTCGAACTTGCAAATCGCTTTGACTGTCTAGAAGTAGATGCATCAGTGGACGAGATCAATAACAGGTTCGTAGAAACCGTCCATACGGTGAGGTCCCAGTTCTTTAAGACCCCCCGTACCAATAGACCTCAGAAACTCTCTGATGACACCCTTAACCTCATGGCTGAACGACGTTCTTTGCAACTGCAGTCTCCCGATGATGCTCAGTCACATAGGCAGCTCAATAGAAAGATTTGGAAATCCTTGCGGCACGATATTCGTACCTTTAATACATCTCGTATTAAAGATACGATAGAGCGGAATAAAGGCTCCAAAGTGTTCGCGAGAGATAATTCTATTGGGCAGAGCCGCATGACGAAGCTGAAGAGGGAAGATGGCAGCATAACGTCAAGTAAAGCGGAAGTGTTAAGGGAAGTCGAAAGGTTCTATGGACGGCTCTACGATTCGGTCACTAAACCTGTTTGCAGTGCGGCCAACGACCCAAGAGCCAAACTGACCCGACATTATACCGAAGATATTCCGGACATCAGCCTGTATGAGATCAGGATGGCCTTGAAGCAGCTTAAGAACGACAAGGCGCCGGGTGAGGACGGAATCACTTCAGAGCTTCTGAAAGCGGGTGGATCACCGGTACTTAAAGTCCTTCAGAAGCTTTTTAATTCCGCCTTGCTTGAAGGTACGACGCCAAAAGCATGGAACGGGGGCGTGGTGGTTCTGTTCTTCAAGAAAGGTGACAACACCTTGCTTAAAAATTACAGACCCATCTCGCTTTTGAGCCATGTTTATAAGCTGTTTTCGAGGGTCATCGTGAACCGTCTCGAACGCAGGTTTGATGACTTCCAGCCTCCCGAACAAGCCGGGTTCCGTAAAGGCTACAGTACCATAGACCACATACATACGCTGCGGCAAGTCATACAGAAGACCGAAGAGTATAACTTGCCGCTATGTCTCGCGTTTGTGGACTATGAGAAAGCCTTCGATTCGATCGAAACATGGGCAGTGCTTGAGTCTCTCCAACGATGCCGTATTGACTATCGGTACATCGAAGTGTTGAAGTGTTTGTATAAAAACGCCACTATGTCAGTCCGAGTACACGAACAGAGCTCAAAGGCGATTCCCTTAAAAAGAGGCGTAAGACAGGGAGATGTCATCTCTCCGAAACTGTTTACGACCGCATTGGAAGATGCCTTCAAGCTTCTGGAATGGAAAGGACTGGGCATCAATATTAACGGCTAATACATCACTCACCTTCGGTTTGCCGACGATATTGTGGTCATGGCAAAGTCGATGGAAGAGCTCAGCACGATGCTCGAAGGCCTCAATCGAGTCTCCCAACGGGTAGGACTTAAAATGAACATGGACAAGACGAAAATCATGTCGAATGTCCATGTCGTCCCTGCCCCAGTTATGGTTGAGAACTCGGCTCTTGAAGTTGTCGACGCGTATGTATACCTAGGACAAACAGTCCAATTAGGTAGGTCCAACTTCGAGAAAGAGGTCAATCGTCGAATCCAACTCGGATGGGCAGCGTTTGGGAAACTTCGCAACGTCTTTTCGTCCAACATGCCTCAGTGCCTTAAGACGAAAGTCTACAATCAGTGTGTGTTACCAGTGATGACATATGGAACCGAGACGTGGTCCTTCACTATTGGCCTTATGAATAAGCTCAGAGTCGCTCAAAGAGCTATGGAGAGGGCTATGCTCGGGGTTTCTCTACGGGATCGAATCAGAAATGAGGAGATACGTAGGAGAACTCAAGTCACCGACATAGCCCGACGGATTAGCACGTTGAAGTGGCAATAGGCAGGCCATATAGCGCGCAGAACAGATGGCCGATGGGGCCGAAAGGTTCTCGAGTGAAGGCCACGGACCGGCAAGCGCAGCGTAGGACGTCCACCCACAAGATGGGCAGACGACTTGGTAAGAACCGCAGGTCGGCGTTGGATGCAGGCCGCTTCCAACCGCAGTTCCTGGAGATCAATGAGGGAGGCCTTTGTCCAGCAGTGGACGTCCTACGGCTGATATGATGATGATGATATGATGATGATTTTGTAACATTAATCTAAATTTAAGGGACAAAATATTATATAACGTTTTAATTTTATATGTTACAAAATATGTTATATAACTCCAAGATTCTTAAAACCATCTCAAACATTTTCAAGTCTAGACAGGACTTCTTTTTGGGGAATCTTGGAATGTTCCGTAAGTGTTCGGATAACACTATAAAAAATACTATTCTACTTATAAAACTTTCGTGTTTCATTTCAATCACTGCGAGTGTTATAAATATTACGTATTATAAATACGGGACGTATCACATAACATAAACACGAAACATTTTCGGTCGAAACATCAATAAGACGTGATAAATCCCGTATTTATAATAATGATAAAAATACTATGTTATAAAAGTCAACGTAGAACAGCCCGCCACCAGATATAAAACTACACAATAAAATCGGAAAAGATCAATCAAAGTTATCATAGTCATCACAATCAGGCTTAGGACATTTTTTGTTTAAAGTAGGCTCATATAGGACAGCTATGCTTGATTTGAATATGACAAAGATTTTATCAAGCCTTCTAGGTCAATGGCAGCCCTTTACAAGGTCCTTAGCATTTTTGTATGATTGTATAGACATTTGTTTAGAGACAGTGGTGTATATTTTCACTGTGAAATTTGTCGATAAACAAACCCCAATAGCTCCGAAACCGACGACCCGCATACTAATATATGAGTGCGTGTGTCCATTTCTGTTGCCTGTTTGTGATGGATATTATTATAAACGAACGTTTTGATCATCTAAATACGAAAATATATAAAAAGTAAGAAACAAAACTGTTGGCAAACTTAATAAATTAGTGGTTTACCCCGAACTGAGAACTCGCGAGTCTCCCGAAAAATCCAAAAAAATATACATAATCTTTTACTAATAAAATAGTGCCACGAAATGCACAACCAAAATCTTGACCTACAGTTTCATTTAAATTACTAGTAAGTAATGGGAGTTCATGTAAATTAGTTACTCTTTTTAGGGAAAGAAATAGCATTTATTCTGGATTTCAGATTTTTCTCTATATTTATGTCACTAAAGCTACACGAATACCAAATTTCAGCACTGTGTGGTTACTGGTGTACCCTGTGAATTTTGTCACAGTTCAGTTTTTATAATACTAATTACTCAAAAACTACAAATATTAAACTTAAAATAAAAATGGGGTCTAAATGCACTAATAAAGATCTTTCATTAGACGTCCCATTTGACCTAATAGTCTCATTTAGATTTATTTTACTCATCTTGTACCTCAATATCTCAACAACCCGTAATAGCTTTAGCTCATGGAGTCACACCAGGATTATGCCAATACTATCTACGTGTGCATAAAATTTTACGTTGATCGGCTCAACGCTTCGAATGTTATCATCGGACAAACAAACATACATACAACACCGATTTGCCCAAGTTGATTTAGAGATCTCGCTTCGCTCGATCAAATAAATAAATAAACACTTTTATGAAATCTATTCTTTCTTACTGCTGCGCTAAGGTCTCCTCGAAGACCTTCCACATCTCGCGGTTACTCACTATATCCTACCAGCTGTCCTCAGAATATGAAGGTCGTCACGCCAATGGAAACGAATATTGTTCTGTTGTTTAATAATATTGTGGCTTTTTTAAATAACGAAACGAAATGATGATCGTTTCAAATAATCTACTACTTTATAGCTATATTTTTTTTTTACTGCGGTTTAGCCTGTTACACGCAGCTAATAGCAAGATGGCAACTCAGTCGGAGCTAGTAGCAAGCGAGAAAACGGTTAACTACAACGAAGTGTTCATTTATTCGCGTTTCTTAGACCTTGCAATCCGTTGCGATGCCTGCAAAGTAACAAATCAATGGTTCGCTTTACATTGCGTGCTATATTAGGCTTTGAAAAATCTAGAACGTTTGCTAGAAAACGAGCGATGGTTGCGAATCTTAATAACGTAACGTTAATCTACCCAAGCTAATTTGCGCTCATTGCTAATTGTATTGTAAATATCGGACGACAATGGACACGCATCCACGGGAACGGTCCTGCGGTCTACCGGCACATAACCCTTACAATTACTCGTACAGATACATGATAAAATACAATTTATGCAAGAAACTTACGATGATTTAATAGTACTGTTGTATGTGAATTTAGCATCGCACCACCCTCCCTAGATGTTGGGACTGTTCAGAAACGTATTATAAACAGAATAGTGACGTTAGTTTCCAATAATCGTAAAATGATTACATTTTTATGGGTAAATTTGGTCTTTGCGCATCAAATTGCGATAGTAGCGGGAGGAGGTCTTATCAGATTTATTGCTGGCTACATTTGACAGGTCCAATTAAGTAGATCAATCAAACCATCTATCGACATTACAGTTAGCCACTAACGATATAAATCATCGGGCTACATGATCAATTGGAGTGGCGTTTGAAGAAGGAGGCAAAGTCAGAATGATAAAGATAATGAAAAAATAAGAAAGGTTTTTACTCTGCCCATTACCCAGGTAATGTAAAACATGACCATTTTTTAACCAACAGAACTCTAAAACTGCGCAGTTATTTTTTCACATTTTCCTACGAAGTTGCGCACGACTGAAGAGTATGTAAATTGAATCAAGTGACTAATCAACCACCGTAGAAGCCTCCGACACTACCTTTGACTTGTCTCTCGATTTGCACCCCTGATTGATGATGTGTACCCACTGAGGTACAGCTTATTCATAAGAGCTGGTTTAATCTTACTAATTTTATATTAGCCGTGTCCATTAGATAGCTGCATCCTAATCATTATATCAGGACGGCAACTGTATAAGCCTCTCTCATATATATATAGAGCAGCCGTGCAACCAACGGCTCACAGCCACCTTTATCAGCTCATATAAAAAATGATAGATGATAGATTTTAATTATCTATTAAGATGTCATTTTTGTCATCTTTAGTCAAATAAAAATCAAAGACTTTTACATTAAGTATAATATCGATTTGAATATAATTAATACAGTACCAGCTGTGTGAAAAAAAATCAGCTAAATATCGGAAATGTAAACTCTGTGTAACCGTCGTACCCAGGTATGCCAACTAAATCTTTACTAATTTAACTGGTGGTACAGCTTTTGTGAACGGGCTCGAGGAAGTGGGCACCACCGCCTTACCTTTATCTGCCGCCTAATAGCAGTACTTGTGCTGCTGTGTTCCGGTTATATGGTAACGGTATGTTCCTGTAATTACTGGCACATAGGCATAACAGCTAAGTCCTATAGTATGACAATGTATCCACATAGAGATCAAGACAACATAATACCTTGTTTTGAATTCTATGTGGATATCCATGGGCTGCAGTAGCCATTTAACATCTGGTGGACTGCATGCTCATTTACCATATAAGTAGTATAAAAAAAATCATATCTTATTGACATACCTTTATTTTTTCCTTCGCTATAAAACAGTTTACAAACATTGATATTTTTCGATTAATTTAAGTTCACCAGCTCACTTATTGTCCTATGTCGAAGCCTACCGCGCTAATGTTTCCGCAAACTGAATACGAACAATAGATATAGTGACTCCTGTCCGCGATGATTAATGATCACAAGATTGATATTCATAAAGAAAGCCACGGATATTGTGGATATCAAATTAACTATTTTTTTTAAATACAGTCAACTGTGGAAATAAAAATGAAGCACAATATTTGTTATAGTATTTTTCAAACTTTCGCAATCACTGTACATAATTATTGATTAAAACGGGTATTTATCGCGTATGTACCTTGTTTATTTGTTATCCCGTTGTTTCGGCTGTGTTGCAACAGACGTGGTCTCGGGTTGACTCATACCGTTTTAATACCTGAATACCCGTTTTAATGAATAATTATGTACAATATTTGTTGTTTATATAAAATAAAATGTATACATTATTAGAGTAAGGTAAAATAAGTGTTATTAACAAACTAAGAAATTAAGTTATTGTGCTGTTCGCTGTTACGGTTGTTTATTTGCGTCACCGAAGTTTCTTAATACAGGATTGGAAAGAGTAGTACAGAATAGATTAGAGCAATACAGCTAAAGTATGGAACACGTTACAGTCATCTATTTTACTTTAAGACTTTAATACTGGTTTCTTTATGGTAAGAGTGAATGGTGTCTTTTAGGTGTTTGTCCTCCGTCTTAAACTACATCATTGCTTATCATCTGATGAGATTGGCGTCAAACGGTATTAACATAAAAAAAAATGCAAGGTTAACATACACCTTCCATTTTTTATAATTTCAATATTAGAATAAAAAACACCATTAAACTGATAGTACTTACTTAGGTTATTATATACTTTATGTACTTATTTCTTGATTGGTTTGTTATAGATTTGTATACAATTATTCGTACCCCAGTTGTCAGTCTACCTTTGTATTTACTCTTGTGTAAACCAATAAATAATTTTTCTTTTTTTTTCATGTATTGACAGTAAAAAATGTACAATATTTTAAATATTTTTTTTAGCTAGCCTACATTTTCCCACTGCTGGGCAAAGACCTCCCCCAACTCCTCTTCTCGAATCCGCTGATGTCGTCGCGCCAACGCTTTCGCTACGCTTCGAATAATTACCATTATAGAAATACAACAACAAAAACAATGACATCCTATCTATATAAATATGTTTATTATATGATTTCCAGTATGTATACACCTCTATCGCTATTTGCATGACATGATGCAATAACATGCAACGCCCGGTCTTATAAACCGTGAACGGTTCTCACGATACAGGCCCCGAGCCTAAGAGTGGGGCCAATGGCAAATAACTGACCACTATGACCATTATTATGTTGTATCTGTCTTCGGACGTGGATGCTCACGGTAGGACTAGTCCACCAATTTAAGGTTACGCAGCGAGCTATGGAACGGGATATGCTTGGAGTTTCTCTGAAGAATAAAATCCGTAACGAGGTTATCCGACAGAGAACCAAAGTTACCGACATAGCTCAATGGATTAGCAAACTGAAGTGGCAGTGGACTGGCCATATATGCCGGAGAAGCGAAGCGATGACATAAGAAAGGTGGCGGACAGAAATTGGATGAGAAGATCCGAAGACCGGGATCAGTGGCGCGTATTGGGAGAGGCCTATGTCCAGCAGTGGACTAATGTAGGCTGATGATAATGATGATCTGTTTTCGGTTTTTTATCTTATTTATCTGTATTGTTTAAATAAATAAATTGAATTGAATTTAAACTAAGGACTATTGCAAACGATCTGTAGATAATCCGATAACCAGGCTGAAATGTCCCCAAGGTACTAGCGCTGTATTGCCCCGCCGAATCGCAATGCTAATGCGTTGACCCAGTTAAGCGTCAGATCCCGGATTATACTTCGCTTCGACCAGACGCTCAGAAAGAATTTGAAAACGCGAGGGCCCCCTCCATCCATCTTACCCATCGACCCAGGATCTCGACTCCAAATGGCTCAAATGAGTAAGCTCTCTCGAGACTTCCATATTTGCGCTACTAGAAATTTTCGGCTGCATTTTTACATTAAAATAAACAACGAATGTTCATATCACTTTTTCTTTTGCAGGAGTGAAGACAGATAAGTTTATTACATACAATTTATGTATATACTAATAATAGAATTATTTAAAACAAGAACAAAAATATCTCAAGACTATAGATAATAAGCTCTCTATACAAGTAACTTATTTATAAATTGAAAGTCTTAGAAATACCTCTTCAGTGAAAATAAAATAATGTTCCACAATATTTAATTTAATCTATTTTGAAATCGTTCACAGAAGTCTATTGTACGGCAAAACGTTTTTATACAAGTAAGTAGACTTAAGAATAAAATAAACGCTTGTAGAAACCTGGCGAAAGGAAATCCAGTGGTTACGAACAATAAATGTTTTGAACATTTAAGTGACAATGGTAAAATTGCTAAGTATTTTCCAGAAATATCCTTTTTTTATCCTCTTTTAGTAAATACTGTGTTACTATTAGGGTAGTACAATATGTACTACCCTCCAAGCAGAAATTATTGTTATTTAAACATGTTTGACCAACTTCAAAAACAAGGAGGTTCTCAATTCATCACAATCTTTTATTTTTATGATTCGTGTACTTCTGTTTTGTTTAAAAGACTTCTCAAGTGGTCTTATCGGCACCAAGTCAGGATCTGATGATGAGATCCCAAAAAATCGAGGGCAACCCTCAAACTTTATAGGGACGCATAATTAATATACATTTGTCTTGGACTCATAGAAATTTCATCTACATCAGTTCAGTAGTTTGGTTAAATCGGTTATATTTTTGGTAAAAAGTTATTTGTTCATATAATTACTTAATTAAAGGGTTTTAAGTTTTAATACAATTGACTATTTTCTTCTTTAAATTTTGCGTCATGGTTCTGAATTATTCATTTACAAAAAATTACCCAGGCATCAAAATATTCATTCATACAATTATTTATATTCAAAGATTGTCTGGAAGAGATCTCTTTTATCAATAAGACCGTCAATTGTACCGTCATTTATTGTTTATTTCCTTTGTTACTGTATTTTTTGTTTGGTGTGCAATAACGAGTATTTCATTAATTCCTTCAATTATTTTTATGTTTATAGCTTCAATAAAAGATACGGATGTATTGACAACTGTAACTGTATTTTCAAGATAGTCTAAAAATAATGATAAGTACCTAAGTTGGACAGTATCTTCTCTCCTTTCAAACGAATCATCCAAGCTCTGAATGTAATCGTAGGAAGACATAACTGTTACTTTACTGATAAACATGCTATTTTGTCTTTTGCATTGACGGGGTTTTTAAATCTGAACAAAAGAGACAAAGCACTGTGAAGCTATTCTTAAGATGACTTGAGTTTATAACTAAAGCGTTGAGGCTAGGTACGCATGCGTGGTTTCACCGAGGTATTCCAACAGCCGGTTTGCCCAGTCTCGTCCGGACCGTGCGTACAACCCCCTAAACGACATTAGCGCCGCCTAGCGTGAGTGAGTACGAAACTTTTACAATGCGAGATAGATTCTGATGGTGGACAGTGGTTTGAGAAGATGAAACGAGCAGTGATGTGGTCTCTGAAGTGGTTGCTGGTTGGAATTTCAGTGTTGTTCCACTTTACGGATTGTGTTGGTAAGTTTTGGATTAGTTTTTGAACGATTAGTTTGTTTAAGAATAAAGTTAATTTAATATTATTTAAGAAACACATACGTGTCTAAAAACTTCTTCCTTTTGTCTTATCGTAATGAAATAAGTAAAGTGTAACCCACATTTATTGGTGACAAACTTCTAAAGTATATACGACAAGAAATTCCTTTAAAATCGTCAAGTCCGTACGACTGTCCGTTTGTCCCACGTCTATAGCAACATCACAACTTATTAATTACGGATTAATTACATTTTGGATACTAAATGATATATTTAAAGCGTCCTCTCTTGTACCATATCTTTAAGAAGGTTTGCTGTAGTAGGTTTTTTTACTACCATTTGATTGTCATTAAGGTATCCCACTAGGAAAAGTCTGAGGCTAGTCCAAGTGTTCTGTTTATACCCGGAACGCCAACTTACTTATACTTCATTGTTTGCCTGCCCGTCGAACTACAGCTTTTCAAAGCAGTAAAAGCAAGAGAGTTCAAAAGCATAGTTAACACTACAGTGCACGCGCCCCTTTATTTTACATGGGTGCTCGCGTGCTCTACCATAGTAGAAAACAATATATCAGATATTTGAAAAATGGGTAATTTTAAAATGATTAAACTAAATAATATGTGTCAACTATTTATTAATTATTGCAAAAAATCACATTTTTTAATAGAATACACATTAATTAGGAACAATTTACGATTTCAAAAAGATAATCAACATTTTTGGCATGGTTGTTGAGATCAGCTCAAAAACAATATCTAATAAGCGATGACTATCTTATTGGTCACTATCCTCGCGTTCGATACAGATCACAACTTGGTGATCACAACAAATCCTCCTAGCACATCGCTTATACCACTTTACTTACATTCAGTTTTATTACGGCAATACTCGCATGCACTACAATGGTAGAAGCCGAACTTAGACACCTAATTACGAGAACATGCGCTTACGCTGCCAGTGGGCGCTGTACCAATCCGTTCCGCGATTTTGTCGACGAGGCTTATCTAGTAGCGCGGGCAATCAGGTGTAAGAACGAATGAATAGTGATAAAATAAGTAAGTGCATTCTACTATAGTAGAGCACGCGTGCACTCTAGTGTTAAAACTTATTTTATCTGTTTGACATGCTTGCAAGGCGACATGACGACTATACAAGAGTGTTGCGTCATCTAAACAATGCAACAAAGGATCGGGTCACTCCCAGCTCCTAAACACATTTAAATGCAAACCTAGACTTTTTACGTGTTATATTTTTGGGCCATCATTGCTGCACAACTTGTGCCAACCTACTCGGTACTCACTCAAAAGAAGAAAAAGTTTAAATTTAAAATTATTAAAACCTTGACCACCTCTTTTTGCGTCGGAAGTTAAAAATTGACATAGCTAAGAACCAACCCAGTTAAACTTAAGTATATTTTTTTAAGAAAACCGGCTAAATGCGAGTCGGACTCGCGCTCGAAGGATGCCGTACCATTATCTATAAAAACGGCAAAAAAAAATGATGTCTGTTGTATGGGAGCCCCCCTTAAATTTTTATTTTAATCAATAGCACAATGTTATTTATTTACCTTATTTGAGGTTGGTGCCGATTAAGCTCTAAATTGTATGAGCGCCCATACAACTCGGAGGACTATCTTAATTGGCGTCAACTATGTACATATGTATGGGGACACCCTTTAATTTAATTTTTTTTCTTTTATGGAATGTTTCCTTTATTTGTGCTTTAAGTCCTTGTTTTTTGCCAAATTTCGTGATTTTAGGTCAACGGGAACTACCATATAGTTTTTCGACTCAAAACCTTTAAGGTACTTCCGGTTGACCTAGATTGTCAATTTTGGTTAAAAGCAAGGTCTTACAGCACAAGTAAAGGGAAAATTCCGAAAAATTAAACAAGGTGAAATATTAAGGTACATTTTAGTACTTACAAGTTTTCGCGAAAATCTAAATTTCCCCATATCTTTGTATCATGTTGACTCAGGCCCTTGATTTTGACACACCTAATAAGGGCTATAAAATTTAGTATCTGGTATAAATTTCAATTTGCTAGGTCCACCTGTTCCTGAGAAAATTAGTGCTGACACACAGACAGACGGACCAGAGATCTTATAAGGGTTCCTTTTTTTACCTTTTGAGGTACGGAACCATAAAAACGCGTCCAAACATTCGTTAGGGAACTACAATGTCACAGCCAAAGAGACACACGGAAATAGACGTGGGTGATAGTTTGTTAAGGGTAAAAAAAACGTAAGAGACAGTTCTGTTTTATTGTCTGGATCTTTCTCGGTTACTCAATTCGAATTAAATATTCTCTTTAGAAGAAATAAGGTACGTAAACGGTCACCCATCGTGTTGATAGGCTAGATCATCATCATCACTGCTGTTCTCTTCGGTAGTCCTCGGAACAGGCAAACACAAAACCCTAACTATGTCTCTACCAGGTTCACTCACTCCTCTGTCGCTTGCATCATGAAGGCATGGCCTCCAGGCTGGCGGTAGAACCCAGCCTTTATCTCGTCACACGAATTATTTCTATCGCCTCTCGATTATCATCATCATCATCAGCCGGCGGACGTCCACTGCTGTACATAGGCCTCTCGATATTTCATTATTATTATTAGGAACTTTTGATTTCCAAGTGTAGGGCAGTCTTTTGTTCTAAGCGCATGTGTTGTCCTTCAAGAAGTAAGCCTACGAGTACTTATCTATCGGCGCTGTGGTCTGCCACGTGATTGATTTCTGTTACGTGGGATCGACTCGGTGGTGGTTATTCCCTACAGTGACAAATTGATACCTTAAGTGATTTTAATGGTTCCGGACCTCAAAAGGTATAAAAAACCCTTATAAGATCACTTTTTTGTCCGTCTGTCCGTGTGTCACCACCGATTTTCTAATGACAGGGTAAACCTGGCAAGTTGAAATTTATACCAAATACTGAGGTTTATAGTCCCTAGTAGGTGTATAAAAATTATGTTCCTGAGTCAACAAGATAAAAAGATATGGCTAAAGTACCAAAATTTACCTTAATTTTCAACTTATTTAATTTTTCGGAAATTTCCATTTACTTGTGCTGAAAGACCTTACTTTTAACCAAAATTGACAATTCTAGGTCAACCGGAAGTACCCTATAGGTAACGGGTCGAAAACCTATATGGTAGTTCCCGTTGACCTATAATCACGAAATTTTGTAAAAAACAAAATCTTACACACAACACAAATAAAGGAAAAAATAAAAATAATAGAATAAGTTGAAAAATAAAGGATGTCCCCATACATACATACATACATAGTAAACGTCAATTTTTGATTTCCATGTGTGTGTTACCAGTGATGACATATGGAACCGAGACGTGGTCCTTCACTATTGGCCTTATGAATAAGCTCAGAGTCGCTCAACGAGCTATGGAGAGGGCTATGCTCGGGGTTTCTCTACGGGATCGAATCAGAAATGAGGATACGTAGGAGAACTCAAGTCACCGACATAGCCCGACGGATTAGCACGTTGAAGTGGCAATGGGCAGGCCATATAGCGCGCAGAACAGATGGCCGATGGGGCCGAAAGGTTCTCGAGTGGAGGCCACGGACCGGCAAGCGCAGCGTAGGACGTCCACCCACAAGATGGGCAGACGACTTGGTAAGAACCGCAGGTCGGCGTTGGATGCAGGCCGCTTCCAACCGCAGTTCCTGGAAATCAATGAGGGAGGCCTTTGTCCAGCAGTGGACGTCCTACGGCTGATATGATGAAACGATCAATTAAGATGTCCTCTGAGTTGTATGGGGGAAAATACATTATGTTTGCTGTGTATGACGGTCTATTAGATTACATGCAAGCGTTATTTTAAAAAAAAATATTATATAATCTTCATTGTGTGCTACGCGCTGAAGTGGGAGGTCATGTTCTTAAATTTTTATATTAAAAAAGTCCATCCATATTATGATATTCCAACAAAGCAAACTTTTATCACTTTTTTCTTAATGAATATTCAATCAAAGGACTCTATTTAATTGAATACAACTTCCTGTTTTTTATTAGTGTATTCATGCTTTTGGGCGTACGTTTATCTGGATCTGTGCTGCGATTCACTAAGTTGTTGAAACGTACCCGCATCGCTAAAATCGCTGTATGGCGGGATCAAGACAAAACATGACGTACCGTTGCACGCATTATTGATGTTTCGACCGACAATGTTTCGTCGCGAGACAATGTGTTATGTGGCCGATAAAACGGTACGTAATATATCCCGTATTAACGATTTTCTAAGTAAAGTTACAAAATAATGTAACAAATTCGCGATTGATCTGTTTTTGTTTCGTGAAATCGACGCGTTGGCGTACTTTTAGCACGATATCAGCATTTCTCGTCATGTTCTTATACATGTTTAGCATTGTTATTATTATTAATTAATATGTCAGTTAAGATCAGTGCACGAACTGAATGAATTGCACCATCCTTAGAATATTTAGGGCATGTAACTATTATTTAAGGTAGTTGGTAAAAATAAAATTAGTTTAAGTTTTTAAATATATGTATAATCAAGGAACTTAGTCGGTAGAGCGAGTAGGTACTTATTTGTTACTTCTTATACATGCGGCAAGATATGTATAGACTATATCAAAAATGACTTGGTTCAACGGTGTATCTATTTCTTAAATTAGGGCTTAAGACTAGAGATTACAATAAAAAAAGAAATTAAAATTAGAGATTTACAGAATTATTTTAGCAGTAGAATACAGCAACAACGTTTAAAATAGAGAATTGGGCGCCATCTGACGTTAGCGTCAGAAAGAAAGAATAAAGTTGGAAGGGGCTCAGCCCGAAACGGATATTGGAAAAGATGCACCAAGATGGACAAGATGTGGTCTTTTTCGCCGAACGTCCAGAGTCCGCTTCGGAGTGGTGGAATGGGCTTCGAGTTGCGCACGCGTGGTCTTGGTATTCAATCGAGGCAGGAGAAAGGTTGTCTGGAGAAGAAGGCTTGCGGCGGTCGATTTGTGAAAGTGTTTCAGCCGCGCGGCGACTCAAAAACACCACGCTTCTCGTCGGCTCCAATAAGTGATTTTGGCGGGCTTCAGGTGTCGGGGTCCACGATAAATTGGATAGCCCCTCACAGACTTTGCGAACTAGTAAAATCTTGATTTTATCACAATTAAAAGACAAGGAAGTATCGTCCAGACTAAGTAACTTTTGTAGCTCGCAGATGAGAAGTTCCTTAGTTGAAATCAGGTGGGTGAAAGAGAGCGGGCACTGACGAAATTCCCTTTTTATAGCACCAGTAAAACTACCTTCCCCATATAAATAAAAACGAAATATTTGTTCCAAATTGTTCTAGAAAAAATGATGTAATTTCCTTTACATCATACCATAGAGTAAAGATCTTGACATCTCTCTTGTGTCAAACTAGGCAAAGACAACTCTTGCTATTCAGCATTTATCATTCATAGACAAACAGATTGAACTATTTATTTACTATTTAAGATCTTATTTTTATTTCGTTTTTTAAAATACGAGAAGGATTATTTGATTAGATAAATAAAGCTGGCATGAGCAATTAAAATATGATTATTGATTATGAAGATACGTTGTGAATAATCACAACGAGTATGCAACGCCATCTACGGCAGGCTTGGCGAACTGCGTTGAAAGAGGCTTGTATATCGATGTTTGAAAATCGAGTGTTCGGTCAGTGAGTACGCCGCCAAACCGCTAGATGTCGCTGCACATGGGTGTAAAATGCGACATTGTACAGAAAAACTGTGTGGGTGTATGGTGATTGAAGTTTGTAACGTGACAAAGAGAATTGTCACGTTACAGGCATATCTATATAATCAGCCTACACCCAGCAGTGGGTGGCCTTCTCATTTCCTCGCCATTATTTCCGATTCTGCGCTTGCTTCTAGTGACATCCTACAGTCTCCACAATATTTTTATATTACCTTACAAAAAATTACAAAAATTTGATGCGAGACGTTACACAGTGAAATAGTTAGTGAAGAAAGAAGTTTTATGCTCAGGCGTCTTGAGTAAAAGATGTTGTGCCTTGTAGAACCATCACACATTCGCGTTTGACATAGTTTTACAAACTGCCAAATATGTTTTTGTAACCTGAATACTTGACAGTTTTATAAGAAGCTAATTTATACTAAAATCATTGTTGCCTTCACATAACATAAAACTAACTTTTTAACAAAACTATAATCAACTTCAGATAAGAGAAATAAATAAAACATTTTTTGCCATGACAACATTGAGTGTCTTAATAGCATGTCAATGATTTGTATGCGCAAGTCTTCCAAAATCTTCGAAAATTAAACAAATTCTACTCACAGAGGCTTGCGCAAAATACATTTCGTATGTGGCCTGCATAAAGTAAAATTTGGCTTTTGTCTCGCTAGTGTCTAACGCAAGTATTTGCGTTTTCATGGTCCGGGTATACTGAGATTAATCAAAGTATCAATAAATAACAAAGGGTACCAAAGGGTATTTAATAATAATTATCATGCAGAGCTTGCTGTGGAATTACATATTTATAATGTGATGGAGTTTATTCCGCTTGTTGCCGGAAGTTACAGGAATAGATGTTTAATGAATGAATGAATGAATGAAATACTCTTTATTGCACACCAAATAAAAATACAATAATGGAAATAAACAATAAATAAAGGTACAATGGGCGGTCTTATCGCTAAAAGCGATCTCTTCCAGACAACCTTTGGATGGACAGGATAAACAAAATCAAAAGACGGCGGTGTAAGAGTACCTACAGACATAAACAGAACCCACAAAATAAAATATACCTATTAATTATACTAATAAACATAAACTTAAATACATACAAATAATATAAGAATAAATAAACTACACTACATAAATAGTATAAATAACATAAACACTAACTAGCAGTTACGAGACAACGAAAGGAAATGGTTGTATACCTTGACTTTGAAAATAGGAAGAGATTGGGACGACCTTACAGACAAAGGTAAGGCGTTCCACAGTCGCACAGCTTGTACTGTAAAGGCTTCACCATAAAATTGTGAACTATGGATGGGAGTTCGAAGCTGTAGAGCTTAATATGCCCATTTGATTCTCTCAAGAGAAATATAAAAGAAAAAAAACATTTATTTATCTCGAATATCAAAAAATACAGAAATAAAGTCAAGATAATATAATATAACTAGGTAAAGTTTGTAAGTTTGTGGGGAGTAATCTCAGAAACTACTGAACCGATTACGATAATTATTTCAGTGATCGAAAGATATAATATGTTTTAGAGCTTTTGTTTATATTTTTTATTGCTAAAAATCTGTGCAAAACTTGCGCAGGCATTTGACCAGGGTCAGTTAGTTTTAAACTAAAGTAGAACAATATTGTTCTAAGTTAGAACAAGTCTGTTCTCGATGTTAACTGGTTACACATGCTTCACTCGAAGCGTTGCCTGGTAGGTCACGCACCTTAGAAACGTGCTCTACGATGCACTGCCGTTCATCAGCGTGCGGCAAACAGTACAACGCTTCACGACCCTGTTATTTCATTGGTAATCATACCTCTTCATTCATTAGGATTAGCTACCAGGGCGGCATAATCGCATGTGCGACAAAGCTCTTTTCTATGATTAAAAAAATAATAAAAAAACCATACCTCTCAAACCGAAACACAGCAATGCTGCTTGGAGGCAGAAATAGGGGTGCTAGAGTTTCCCCGGGCGAGCCCTTTCACAAGGAACTCGTTAAAACCTTTTATTTGCTTGCGAAGGTTTAATTATAAAAACACAAAAATCTTTAATCAACAATCCTTTTCTCATTCAATTTCTTCAGCCCCAGAGTAAATTTATTTTCTCAGGATAAACCAATAAAACAATTCCATTTTCACATTTCCTTGAACTGGCAGTTTCAGACCGAACAAAAAACGAATTTCCTGATTTTACCAAGACCACTGACTTAGCTAAACTACTAAAAACGTAAAACTAAACTATTAAAAACTTTAAAAGCATCATCTCAAGATAAAACTATAATAAAAACCACGGCACGTTTTCCTTTTATTCGCTTGAATTTCACAATTCCTTAGTTCACTTACACTGGGGCCGTTTTGAAATAAGATCCAAGCATCTAGCGTTGAAAGCGTCATCAAACTCTGTTGAACCATTTGTGATATTGGAAATTATGTCAGTGGGTTTTTTAGGTCATCCTCTGAAGGCGAACTCATGAATCAAATATAACCTCCGTGGCGCAAGGGGCAAATAGCCGTCTGAGACGCAGGAAGTTGCTGGTTAGATTCCCGCCGCGGAACAAATGATTATATGATTGAAAAGTATTTATTCCGTGTCTGTTATTTTTCTATGTATTATAAGTAAATACAAAAAAAAAAATATTATGGTATCTGGTTCCCATTGTACAAGCTTTGCGTAGTTAGGGACTGGATTTTAATGTACGAAATGTCCAACATTATTAAAAACAACTGAAGTTACCCAGTTTCTAAATCCAATGGCAGAATAAGTATTAAATAAAGTTTTAAAAACCCTAAAAAAACCAACGGAAAATAAAAATTTTGAACCTATTAAAAATGTAATTTTAAAATGCACGATTAATGATAATTAAGGATATATCGGGAAGTCTTTACTAGAGTAGCTCTACAGTTTGGTACATACGGCTACACATCAAGCTATACTTATCCAGTATAAGCTGACCTCGCATTGTGTAGGCTTTTTGTAGAATGAGAGGTCAGCTTATACTGACATATTAGCCTAATGTGTAGCTGTGTGTACAAATCATTTAATGCAGTGTGTAAGTTTATATTGTTAACTATGGGATTTTTTCTTTGTTTATTTTTTTGTTTTTTTTTTACCGGATTGATCTTCGTTCAATCATAATCTCACCTGATGGTAACCTATGTTGTAGCCTGAGATGAAGCATGAAGATTTAGAAGTCACCAATAACTCTTACCTTATAGAGACCCGGATTTGTCTTCAGGAAAAACAGATGAAGGTAAAGTGTTTCATAATCGTAGCTGCACGCGTTAAAATCTAAGAAAAAAAACGGTGAGTGGAAATAGGTGGTCTATTAACGACTATTTAGATAAGTTAGCTCATTGTCACTACAACTGCATGTTTCTGTGACACATGTATGAGTTGGTAAAAAAATTACCTCGTCCACATGTGCCACTGCAAGAACAGATATCTGTAAACTCGAGTACGTGACCAATAAAATTACGTAAACCTTATTTTAATAATTCTTATGTAAAGGTTTCAGTATAAATAAACGTAATTTCCAAAAATGCTTGCCACAAAAGCCTTTTCCAGTAAAATGGCTGCCTGAGGCGTTACGTCCCATATCCTCGATAAAGGAGTCGACACCGATTTTTTTATTAAATTCATATAAACTAAAAAACTGACTTAGCAGAAGCGAAACTCCAAAATGAGTGCTTGTTTAATAATTTTAATTTCATTTATTCATTAAAAATTGCACATAGCTGGAGATGATAAAATGAACATAAAATAAGATACATTTTTATGTACAACTTATTTTTGTTATTATTTTTGTGTGTACTAAATATTTTAGTATATTGTGAAAAGTGTACGAAGCCTAGAAACTCTGTATGCTTATTGTTGTGTATTCTCTTGTAAGAGAACTTATTCTTTATGAGAAATAAATAATCTTATACCCGAATTCACGTAATCTTCATTCAACTATCAGCTGTAAGTAGCAGTCAGCAGTATTTCACAGTTGTAACAAAAGTTACTTATCCATTTTTCGTTCTCGCTATTTATAATGTGCGCTTACCTCTCATACATCTCAAAAGGTTAAATAAGTATAACGCACAGTCAAATATTTAATAGAATGTACATTTTAAAATCAATAAACTGCTAAAAGCTTACAATTATTATCATAAGATAAAAGGGTTCTACTTTCCTTTTACTATTTCCTAGTGAATTATATCTACACGCGTTTGAATGAATGAATGAAAATTATTTAATAAATAAATAAAAAACAAATAAATACCGTGTTTACATACCGAGGCGTTTGCATATCGAGTTAAATATCTAAAGCGAATAAAAATGCAGAATTAATTGGTCATCACGGAACCGTGGTGTGCGTCTCGAGTTTCTTTTCTATCGCAATATTATTTTTTCACACTCTAATTTTATGCTATCTCCGGCCAGAATCTAAAGGCTCAAAGGGATCTGAAGCAAAAATGACGTCGTTAATTTTCTACGAGGTATTCACGCTATACCATCTTATGATCTCACGCTGGCTTTATATAAAAGGTCATATAATTAGGCACCTAAGACCCGCCCGGCTTTGCATAGTTTTTTTTATAGGTATCACTAAGCAACTAGTTCCATGGTTGCAAAACACTCGGAACTAATTTAGACGGAATTAATTAAGTAGAACTACTGATTCACGTCACATGCCAAGTTACATAATCTCTGCTCTCGATTCCGTATTTATCTATGAGTGAATTAATTACACGGTACAGTCGAGCAAACAAGCAATGTCGCGAATTAGATCCACTCGAGCTCCATGATCCGCGTGTGAAATCACAACATGTGGCGTCGGAAATAAAGCGTACATTACTTTATTATATAAATACAACTGCTTATTTCATGGATATACATGTGTACTGATGATTTGTATTTATTTGGATCCAGAAGTGACAGGCATTATAAAAATAACAAAAACTTTATTACTACCCAAAATAAACAGGTAAGAAAAAAAAACCAACTATATTCTTTTATTTATACTTCATATTCAAATATTAGCCAAGAAATCACCAATTTACACAATCAAGTCAAAACTACTTACGCAGCTATATTTTATCACTGAAATACACTTTTTGACACTACACAACTATAATCACAAGAAGTTAAAACAAGTCACGCCAAATACAATCACACCGCACGAAAGACGACAAGCACTTTTTTTTGGATGGACTATTCTCGCTGTTGGCTTCTGAGGCCGTGGCAGCATAACCGCTTTTGGCGAGCACAGATGACGCTCAGCCCCGTAAGTTTTTTGATGACGCAACTAGCGTAACGATATCACTTAGGTACGAATCTCGGCTTCAGTCGGTATCATGAAGATAGGAGGATACGCCCGGGTACATGTTTATACTTCGTATAGGCGGCGACTGAAGGGAATCGTCAACCTCGCTGGCGAGGTTGGTGTATCTGTGCTCTATCTAATTTAGATGACTCAAAAATGTCCTCCGCGTTAGCGGAGGTGATCTCGTCATCCGAATCTCCGAGACCGTGTCTCGGTCGACGGAAGGTTTGAAGTGGTCGCTTTGCGCTCGGG
The DNA here is from genome assembly GCA_918857605.2 of Philereme vetulata. Taxonomy (NCBI): domain Eukaryota; kingdom Metazoa; phylum Arthropoda; class Insecta; order Lepidoptera; family Geometridae; genus Philereme; species Philereme vetulata. Next base: position 5,929,500 of record OU975423.1, on the reverse strand, counting down.
CGCTGCTATATCTAACAATGTTTGGTAGGCGACAGCATGTTTCTTAACTATATATATTCAAAACTGTCATGAATTTTATGGACGTCCACTTAAAAAATACTTGCTCACACGCTTCGCACGGTTTTTTTGTGCTAGTGTTTGAAACTTCCAATACTACCACAAATTTTACCTCATGACGATGCTAAGATAGTTATGTAATTGTATTTCGAGCATTCGTTTTTTTAGCTCTGCACGTATTCCATTTTAATTTTTGGCTTACGAAGTTGAGAAGATGGTACAGGTGCTGGGCAAAGTGACTTCTATATCTAACATTCTGTCCCAGACAATACAATGGCTGCGTTTAACCTCGCTAATGTAACACCAAGGCTCTGAAACTTTTTAAAAAATAAATTATAAGCTTGACTTCGATCACGATTTCACCTGATAGTAAGCGATGATGCAGTCTACGATGAATCACGCTTGCCTATAGGAAACCTGTTCAGTCGCGACTTGAAGACACTCAGGTTGTAATTATCAGGAAACACAGACTCAGGTAAGGCGGTCCGCTCTTTGGCGGTGCGCATAATAAAGGTGGAAGAGAACCACTTTGTGCGAATAAGAGGTATTTCAACCATATAGTGGTGGTGCATCGCAGAGCGTCTGGTTGTCTAATGATAGAATGGAGATGGTGGGATCAAGTTGAAAAGTTCCGCCGCACACTCTCCAAAATGTATTCGATAAAAAATCGAGGCTTGCAACCTTTCGTCGATGCTCCAGTCTGCAACTTGCCATCATGGTGCTGCGACTTCAGTTTTGTACAAGACGCAGCTTCCTGAGAACAAAATCTATTTCCAAATAAATAGTATTCAAGTTACACCGAAAACACAAACAAATGCAAAATACAATATTTTAGAAGATCATATTTACCTCATTATTATTAATACGAGATTTATCACGTACCGTTTTATCGGTGTGTTGACCGACAATGTTTCAGTTCAATTCGTGAACTCGTGAAGATCAAAAACTTGTTACGCTATAAGTACAGCATCAGTACCTACGATATTCCGTCCTCAAACACAACTGAGGCAGCTGCTGCGTTTGCCGAAGGATATAGACCCTCTGGGCATCACCGGCGTATATATGATATCGTGTGACTGCGGTAAATGCTACATTGGTGAAACCAAGCGAAAAGTATCTACCAGGTTGGCTGAACACATACGTGTAATGAAGAATGTCGACTTCAACAGTTCTGCAGTGGCGGAACATGCCCAAGATTCTACTTCGACGCACTACATACGTTTTGACGAGGCCCTTCTTAGCAAGATCCGAGAGGCGTTAAAATAAAGCGGTGTGCTGATCTCTAACAGAAATGGAGAGAATGGGTTCTACCTCCAGCCTGAAGGCCATGTATTCATGATGCAAGCGACAGAGGAGTGAGTGAACCTGGTAGAGACATAGTTGTGTTGTGTGTTTGCCTGTGCCGAGAACTACCGAAGAGAGCAGCAGTGATGATAATGATGATGATGTAGTCTATCAACACTATGAGCCACTGTTGATGCAGTCTCCACCGCCGCGTCCGTCTACTCGCGGGCAGACGGCTGTGACGCGTAGTGCGAGGCGAGACGTTATTTGAAGCGGATCGCACTCACCCTGATGAAGGTTCACGAATTGAAACGAAACTCAGTCGGTCCAAGCACCGTTAAAAGGATATGTGATAAATCTCGTATTTATAATAATGATTGAAATTTATCACGAAAGTTTTTTAAGTAAAATCATGTTCACCTTGTCAATTAAATCACGGTACAGTCGAGTACACAACAACAAGTATGGTTTCACGATCCGCTAGTGTTCAATGATCCGCGTAACATCATAACCATACGTCACAGCGTATCATTTATCATTTACAATTTCTTACGGCTGTGATATAGATTATGATGAGACGATACTTTTTTATACGCACTTACACATAGTATGCACTTAGAGAATTAAGAAAGACTACAGATTTAAAAACGTCCTTGTCAGTATATTACGCGTATGCCAACGCTTGGATTCGCTACGGTATTATACTTTGGGGAAACAGTGTCGACACGAAGGAACTGTACATATCCCAGAAAATATATGTTCGCTTCTTGGCCAATATAAAGGTAATAGAAAGCTGTAAGCAATACTTTTTTAAACTTAAAATATTGATTTTAACCTCAATATACATGCTAGTAATGTGTAAATTCGTCAGAAAGTACCCGCATTTTTTTTTTAAAAAAGGAATTACCACGTCGCTTCAAATGTAGGTATAAGTATCTTGGTGAAAGTACCAACCTAGAACTACCTACATCCCTGGTGCACAGGCTGCGGGCCAGCGCCAACACCGTCTTGGCAATGATAGCCAGCAGAGTAGACTGCCCGTACACCAGAAATTGCTGTTTACTTATTGTGTTGTGCGCTTTCCTATATGAGCTACATACTTAATTGCTTGAAATTAATGTATTTTATTTATTTATTTTTAAAAACAATAAAAATGCACAGCTCGGGTCCGAATGTAATGGCAGTAAATATATATAACAAAATACCAGAACAAATTAAAGTACAAGAAAACGACAACATCTTTGAAGATAGATTAAAACATAAAATAATGTAAAAAAAATTACTACCCACTAGACGACTTTTTTAAAGACAAGACATGTAAATAAGTTTCTATAATAATAATTTCACTAACCAATAAAATTCTAAACCTATAATCGCTCAACTTCGATTCCACTAGACCTGCCTAGTTATTTTTAATACTACTACACCCTTACTTGCAGGGTACATATTGTAGATTTAGATATATTTATTAGGTCCACCAACAGTTGTTACATGACCTCTATGCACAACCAATTACAGGTGAACACAATATGCACTAAAACTATGTTAACAAGCGGATATAGCTGTTTCACAAAAAATTTGTATGAAGTGCTGGACTCTAACATTTTAATCCACTTTGTATGAATGTAATAATATACTGATTACTTTAATTTTCAAAGTTCAAGATCAAAAGTCATTCAGTAAATGCATCATTGTCACGAGAATTGTTTACCGTTAACAATATTTTACATAATGCTAAAAAAATAAATGCATTATGTTCATTTTGCCGAATGTAAGATATAACCAAACTAATGTTAAGGGAGAAATACTTGATCTTGTTAATTGACCTACTTTTTTAGGTCTTAAAATTGGTGCACATCTGCAGTAGGATCCACAGATAGATGCAATTGCCGGTAGACTTCGTTCCACAGCATACGCAGCTCTAACAATTAGATATTCATCTGATGAAGCTACAGCTAAATTGATTTATTGTGACTACTTCCATAGTCATGTGGTATCACGTACATTACATCATGTGGTATTTTACAGTGGGCGGCTCATTCAAGCCATATTTATTATCCAAAAACGAGAAATACAGTCATTTACAAAATAAAACCGCACGTCTCTTTTATTAATGTTCTAACCGTAATCCCGCAATATATTTATCAAAACTTATTGTATACACATACAAACAAGACTAGTTTTCCTTAAAATAGTGATGTGCATTGTCTAAACACTAGAAATAAAAGTAAGCTGCACATCCCCAAGTTTTGTTTATTGTGGTATTATTTTTACGACAAATCTATCTTATATTCTGAGGTTTATTACACCATAAGTTAGATAACCAAAGCTCTTTTAAACTATGTTTTAATAAACAATAAAATATTGCCAAGAAGAGGAATGTATTATAATATTCCTTATTTCATCTTTTATTATTCATACCAGTAAAAACTTTCTTTTCCAACTCATTAACTCTGTTCCGATTAATCTGAGACAGAACTGATGAAGCAGGAGCATCGGCGATGGATTTGTGAGTCGATATGTCGCGCGAGATATTACGCGCATCATTGGATAGATTGCTTGCCGGATCACAGCTTCGCTTGTTTTATCGTAATTTCAGTTTCACTTTTGTGTGTGAGTGGTCGGTCGGTCTTATTCGCGTAATTTTAACTTTGGTAAAAGTTCGTTTATATTTTGATCTACATATATCTATCTACTCCATAATAATCTGAATGCAATTCGTAGTCTACGTTGAAATGAAATCAACGTAGTCTACGTTGAAATGAAATCAACGTAGACTACGTAGAATTGAAATCAACGTAAACTACGTTGAAATCATCATCATCAGGACGTCCCCTCCAACCATCAGGTTTTCTAGCCTATGTGACTGAGCATCATCGGGAGACTGCAGTCACAAAGAACGTCGTTCAGCCATGAGGTTAAGGGTGTCATCAGAGAGTTTCTGAGGTTTATTGGTAAGGGGGGTCTTAAAGAACTGGGACCCCACCGTATGATTGGTGCTTTAGATAAATTATAAAATAAAATTCGTGGTAACTGAGATTTACTTGTTTATGAGTAGCAGTTACCCATGATTTTACTGGTAGTATACCAATGGCATACAACTACGAAAAGCCGGTCGGGACTTGACTATGAAGACTCTAATCTCTAAAAGAAAACAATCTGTTGGCCAGTCTCACTATTTCCTTTTGCCTAGTTGTTCTATAGCTTGATGTATAGATTAGCTAGACGTTTTTCATAATTATTACATATTTTTGGTGAAGATTAAATATTTTATTATAATTTAAATAAATAAATATTGCTGGACATTGCACACAGCGCTATCTAGCCCCAAACTAAGCAGAACTTGTACTATGGAAACCAGATAACTGATAGAATACTTAAATACTTTTTTTCTCGTAAATACATATTTATGATATATAGAAAACACCCAGACACGGAACAAATATCTACAGATCATGCAAACATTTGTTCCGCGGCGGGAATCGAACCCGCTACCTCCAGCGTTTCAGCCGGCTATACGCCCACTGCGCCACGGAGGTCATCAAATTAAAAGAAGTCTTAGCAAAACGCAGTACTGCGAAGCCAGGGCAGATCGTGGTGGATCTAGGTGGGTCGCTAATCTCATATGAATTTAAATCCTTTAATTCTCGAGCTAGACTCTATCTATCACCAACGATCATAAAATACTTCTTTAAGAGCCATCAAACCAAGGCGACCAAGAAAAAATTCAGTGACTCGAGATTAAAGTCAAGTCCAGAGTGAACAAGTTCTTTTTAGGCAAGCGTGTTCCAACTTCGATCACACCATCACTTAACATCAGGTGAGGTAGTGGTCAAGCGCTTGACTATCATCAATTAAAACAAAAAAAATCGTATAAACCAATTCAACGTAAAGATATGTAAAAAATATGACACTCAAAAAAGTGAAATATCTTTGTTATTTATTAAAGTGAAATAAATAAAAAATCTCGTAACAATGGCATTGCGTAGCAGAACCACGCCCTTACTGGTGCGTAGCAATGGAAGTGCATAGCAATGCTACGTCTCATCTAGTGCGTAGGAATGGCAGCGCGTAGCAGTGCTACGTCTCCTCTAGTGAGAAGCAATGGCAGCGTGTAGCAGTGCTACGGCTCCTCTAGTGCATTCCAATGTCAGCGCGTGGCAGTCTACGTCCCCTCTGGTGCGTTGCAATGGCAGCGCGTTGCAGTGCTACGTCCCCTCTAGTGCGTAGCAATGGCGATGGGTCGTTTTAAAACATTGTGCGGTGGCGGTGGCATCAGCCAGCGGTGAGAATTTTGAGAATAATCCATACTCTTGACGCTAATCAAGCGAGATGAAAATATTATGATCCATTTGAAAAGATAAAAAGTGCCAGTTCACTGCACGAAAGTCTCACAACAGGAACATTAGCTCCTTAAAGACGTCATAATGATTAATGATTCCATGACTCGGTATTTCGGCGATTTGTTTGAAATTGCTAGCGAAAAAACTGTTGACCTTTGAGAGAACAAAACTGTGAGCGTCTTTTTATTATTAAAATGGACGCCTAATGATCTGGTTTTTCTTATAATTCAGTTTTATATTTTTTAAGATAACTAAAATAATATAGTAAGTAAATGGTCAATTTGTGTTATAGCTGATAGATATATATATATATTTTTGTATTAGTATTGCCATATCAACAAGATTCCAAAATGTAACCTAAAAGGGTAATTGTCCTCACTTACACAAATTGGTTTTGTTATACTCCCTATAACTAGATGTTTTATTTGAAGATACTCTTGTCTTGTTCTGGAAAAATTCGCTATTTCTCTTGTAGTGGTGTTCACCTGGAATTTAAAACCCTGAGCAGTTTATTATAAATCCATGTATAAGTAAAAGTCCAAGTTACGGCTGAATTGAAGAAAGTGTCTAAAGTTCATGATTTTTTTACATTTATATTAAAGTTTATATAAACAAATAATAACGAAATATTGCTGAACATTTCACACAGCGCTATCTAGCCCCAAACTAAGCAGAGCTTGTATTATGAGGATTCTAATAATATCTTACGCCATCGTCCTTATTTAACCATATAGATCCTGTCCACCCAAAGGTTGCCTAGAAAAGATCACTTTTAGCGATAAGGCCGCCCATTGTACCTATGATTTAAAAGTGTATTTTTTTAATATGTTTGTATTTAATGGAATGCAATAAATAAATTATCTATCTATCTATTTATGAGAACCAGATAACTTATAGATTTTTTTTTGTAAATGCATACAATATAATATTATTTATATTGACTATCTTATCACCATTATCAGTTCTTTTACCATTATTAATATAAGTACGGCATAAAAATTAGTAATTCTACTTGGCAAGTACCCTACCTATTTGCCAAATAGAATGACTATCGGAATATTACCAGTGCTTGCGCCCGAACCCTAATACACCAAAACGATTGGCCGAAAGCTACTATAGAATTTGCCGTGATTTATTTTGACGAAAAACGACACAAAAGTGGAGGAAACCGTTGGCGGTCACTTCGCAAATCTTATTATTGGCTATAATCGTGGCATTGTGACCGACACACAATGCGTCTATAGTGTCCATAATAGTGTGGCCTTCACAATGAGAAAAAGGTTTAACCCGAACAAGAGCATGCGACAATTTTTTACATTCATTGTGGCGCCGTTCAACCCAACCCAACACATTGCAATAAGATATTCTCTGATCCACATGCGTCCAAAATATATCTAGTTGTCTTTATATGTATAGATGGCACTGTGTAATGGATGCTGGTACTTCTGTTTGTCCGCGAGTGATATCGTGATTATTAAAAAAGTTCTCACCGACCAACCTTTGCTAGTCTATGGACTTCGACCAAAACCTATTCCGTAAATTGTACCCCTACTTTCTATAGCGACGACCAGTAGCGCAGTTGACGAATAGCCGACTTGTTATTAATAATAGTCATAGGATTAAAGTCTGTTTGTCTGTGTGTCTTCACTCTTCTTTGGCTGACCAAGTTAAAGTACGAAAGTAAGTGCCTTATTAGCTGTTATTTAAGTTTAAAACACTATTATAGCAACAATATGCAAGGAGCATTACACAAATTCACAAATCTAATGCAGCTCTCATTTTTAATGTTTTAATAGAAAAGCAGATAGTTATTTCCTCGAGTCTATCTCATAATACTGAATCATAATTTGTACGGTACGTACAAACAGTACAGTGTGCAGAGCTTGATGATCTCTGCTATATTGATTCTAAGTTGATTGCAAGTAATGTTATTTGATACGTACAAATAAAATATAGGAACATAATTTTAGTGTATCTTTTATATAGAAAACAAAAGATGGGAATGTAGGATGATCTTTCTGGCGTACATATTTCGGAGTTTTTATCACCAACAGCATTTTCTATCGGTCGGGTTATCTTTGTAAAGTGGATAAAAAGATCAGAACACCGTGTTTACTGGCGTCTATTGCTAAACTAATGTGGAGCTGTAACTCAGCTTTTCAAAACAAACGTTAATCTTTGACGTAATAAAACTACCACTTGTTTCAGAACCATAAGGGGACAAAATCCTTTTTTCTGCGGCTTGTTTGCCGTCCCGGGTATTCCCGCTTTTAAAACCGTATCAGAAAGGTTGAGGGCTCTTATTGATAGTGGGTTTCAGCTCAAGAATGTAGGTTTAAGAAGTGACTTAACCTACTGGTTGAATCTTTAGTTTCACTTGACCCGTGTTTAACTTTCGGTAAACAAACCTCACTTTTTGTATTTATTATTTTTTTGTAAAGTATATAAACAAAAAATAACCATGAAGCAGTTTAACTGTAAAAAAACCTGTAGCTTTTAAGGCTTTTCACTTTAAAATAAACGCATTTAGTCCCAGATTGCATATTTATAATTCGGACGAAACGAGAAATTAAAATTAGATTTTGGTTCTTCAATTCTTACCAACGTTAACTCTCAAATAGATTTAGAGCAGTCATCTGTATTTTTCGGTTCTAACTTAGAATGATTGTGCAGTAGTCCGGAAGTTCCATTACACTAAACATAGTTTTGTAAGTCACAGTTTCTGTCATAGTACATTTTTGACAAATTCATCATATTACGCACATGATGTCCTCTATTAGCAGATAATCTATGGAGACCTATGTTTGAATATATGCTATCATAGACTTCCAAAGTGAACGGTCATTGGTAGCCTGCACCTAACTGCTTAAAGAAACCTTTAATTAAATTTGTTCCCACCTGGTGGGAGCCGTCCTGAGATGTCCAATAAGTGATCTCCACCCGAAAGCCTTTCTGCCCCAATCTGCAGACAGTTCTTCGAGTTTCTTGTTTCCAGCCCACGGTCAATTCAGTTTCCTAATCCTTTGGCCAATGGTTTTGAGCATAAGCTTCTGATATTTACTTCAATGCGTGCGCTAATAAATGGTAGCTGACCGTTAATTTCGAGAATTGGGTTTTTGTATACGACAGGGTACTGGTGTATGTAGTTACAATCCCGTGACTGGTATATTAACTGGTGCTAGTAGTTATCTCACCATCAGAAACATAAGGGTGAGTAACCACCAGAATTATGCGGAAAAACTGAGAAGAGCGCGAGGAAAAAATCCATCATTGGATTGGTGCGTTGTGCGAGGCTATGTAATTGAAGCAATACTATTGGTGATTATTTTTCTCGCTGACATACTTAGCACATCTCTAGTGGAACCGCCGCCTAACTCCCGTAGTCATTGCCAGGCTCCATTGTTCTGTCAGACGTCACGGAGTATCCGATTCGGTCGCAAACCGGATTTGCATTTGTATACCCATATTCAAAGGCAATGATTATATAGTAAACAGGTTTTTTACCAATACATATACAAACATATTTATTTTGTATCCATTTTTATATTCTATGAATACAACAGTTATACTTATATATACTATACATATATATTCTATTTTGACGACCACCGTGGTGCAGTGGGCGAATAGCCGGCTGAGACGCAGGAGGTTCAATTGCCGCCGCGGAACAAATGTTTGCATGATCTACAGATATTTGTTCTGGGTCTGGTTGTTTCTCTATATATTATAAGTATGTATTTACAAAAAAAATGTACATAAGTATTTTATCAGTTATCTGATTCCCATAATACAAGCTCTGCTTAGTTTGGGGCTAGATAGCGCTGTGTGAAATGTATAAGGCAAAAAAATATGTTGTCACATTATGTATTCCAAATTTCAGATCAATCGGTTGGGGAACTGGTTTAAAATTCAGTTACAAGATTTGACCTAAACAAACTAACAATATTGCAAGTCAAACAAGATGTTCTTAAAATCGTGTACATAACGATTTTAATTTTAAAAGTAGGTTATTCATACTCCTTCATTTTTCGTCATTCATTCATTTTTATCAACACTATTTCATCGACTGCACCAAGCACTACTGTCAATCTACAGTAACTGTTAGACAGAGACAACGCTATCTGCGGAAGTAAACCAGATCACTCCCCCCGAGCCCCGCAAAAATCGGTCGGCCGTGATTCATTAGATTTTAGAACGTATCGTGTCCCGAGTAGTCCATGATTCTTGGCCATAATCACTGTGTTTGGCGGATGGAAAATACCAGCGTACTTAAAGTGTTCATACAACCTCACAGAGTTATTTCCTGTGCGTTACATTTACAATATTTGACAAATTCTTGAAAAAAAAATAGTAAGTACCTTGTTTTTATTTTCAAACACGTACAGAATTATAGCGAGAAAATAAGATAATATTGGATAAAGTTACATAAAAGAAGACACATGTTAGCATAAAAACGGATAAAAAAAACATTTTTAAAAAGCATGAATCCAATGGCACGCGTCTATAAAATCCTAATAAAGAAACTTTGTGGCTTTGGTAACCTGGTTGGCACCTGCTTTTATCGTAAGTTCAACCAAACACACGTACCACGAAATAGATTACTGCGTAGGCAATGTCATGAGAATTGTAACGATAAGTGACGGCTTCAGATATTATGTTATGACTTGGAGTGAAGAGAGGACTCTATAGAGAATCAATTTTATTATCGTGAACGCTGAAAGTATGCCTTGCAATAAAATGTTGTATATGTAACCTGTTTTGTTACCACGAGTAATAAGTTTTAGTGGTCTTTGACTTCTGATTCAAAGGTCGTAGGTTCGAGCCTTGTTGATCAAATATATTAGGTTGGCGAAAAAGTTTCTTTGCATTTTTTAAGAAAATTCAAAACATTTTTTAATATAGTTTATTTACATTTAACTAAAGTATGTAGGTACCATTTTGTTCGATAACTTTTTGCCATCTTGTAGGTAGAGAGATGGTCCCATTGCTATAGAAATTTTGGGGTTTCTGATCAAAATACCGCGACAAGTAGTTTTGGCAGTCCTCTCGTGATGTTAACCTGACACTGCCTAAAGAATTCTGAAGAGACCGAAACAGGTGGTCCCGAACACCGAAACAAATCTGAAGGTGCAAAGTCAGGAATTTACGGCGGATGCATTAACACTTCCCAGTCAAACTCTCTTAATTTTTGCTGAGTGGCTAAATATGTGTGAGGTCTAGCGTTATCATGTTGAAAAACCACATCCCTTCTGTTGATTAGTTCCGGCCGCTTTCTCTCAACTTCTTGCTTTAATCTCATCAGTGGTTCGCAGTAGAGTTCAGAATCGATGGTCCTGCCTGGTGGTAACAGTTCATAATGAATAATGCCCTTCCAATCCCACCACACACACAGCATCACCTTGTTGCGATTTAACCCGGGTTTCGCCACAGTCTGTGAAGCCTGACCGGCCTTTGACCACGACGTTTTTCGCACGTTCTTGTCGTACGTGATCCACTTTTCATCACCAACTATCAGCTTCTTCAAAAATGGTTCGGATTCATTACGTCGTAAAAAAAATCACAAATGAGTACACGGTTCATTAGGTTTCTTTCAGTGAGCTCGTGGGGAAACCAAATATCGAGATTTTTGTGTACCCAGTTTTTTCAAATGCGCCAAAACTGTTTTGTGGTCTATTCCCAATTCTTCAGCTACGTCGTAATTACTGATATGCCGATCTTTCTCCACTTTTTCAATAATAGCATTAATTTTATCCGTAATACCAGAGCGACGTGCATCTTTGACATCAAAATTTCCGAATTGAAAACGCTTAAACCAAATTTGTGCTACTCTCACAGACACTGAACTAGGTCCATAAACATTGCAAATTTTTTTCGCAGCTTGCGTTGCATTTTTACCTTTTTTGTAGTAAAATTTTAAAATGTATTGAATTTCTTCATTAGATTCACTCATCTTTACAGTACGAAAAACAAATAAAAATCACAAATTTTCCTAATTTGAATTTGAAATTATCTTCTTTAAAATTTAAACTTTGAATGATACCAAAACCAACCAGCAGATACATTCAAATAGTATAAGCCAAAGAGATTTTATTACAAGTTCATACATACTATAATGCGAAAAGACTATTTCCCCAACCTATTATATGTAAATCATATAACATTTACATAAACATTTTTCTTTAGACATTTCATTCGCGATATATTTGCGTAGACAATAAATGTGATCAAAGAAACGTTTCATCCAGCAAGCAGATGGGTGCAAAACAAACTTACTCCGAATCTTGTACTATTTAATAGTAATCTTATAACAATAACTCCTAATAATTTAAAGCTACATTATAACAGGTAAGTACGCGTTGTCAGCTTATCAGTACTTGTCGGAGCCGAAACTTCGAGTGATAAGTTAAACAGATTGGTGCGTCCGTTTGTTCCGAGTCCCGACCTAATTTCCACATCAATTACTCTGACGTGCGCATTTAGACTAGGCTTTAGAACGGAGTACTGGTTCTATCAAATTGACAGTTGCAGTTAGATTATACTTATCCCAGGTAAAGGTAATTAAGTATGCAATAAAACGTTAAAACGGCTTTAGAACGTTACAAGCCGGGAAAACTGCCGGTGGGCACAAGAGCTGCGGTATGTGCGGCATGTGCCGTTCGCAGTTCTTCTACTCGACAGAATCCGGTGGGCAATTGAGCGAGCAGAGCGCAAGACAGTGGCATGCCACCAGCACAACCCACTGGCGCGATTGTTTCAAAATAAGCTTGCGGCGCCTTGGCAACCCAACCCGATGGCTTGTGCCACAGGACTTTGGTGTATAGAGCCCCATATGGATAGCCCGAGTAATATTTCATACAGAGATAAAGTCTGTTGTGTATTGATAATGAATGTTTGTATTTCAACCTAGGGGTCTTCTAGTCGTGAGTGATTAAGATTCTTCTTGGCAAGCGTGTTACATTGTAGACTGCATCATCGCTTACCATCAGGCAAAATATGGCCAAACGCTAGTCTATAATTTATAACAAATAAAAATGTTACTTATGTTTTCATTGACACAATATAAAAAAAAAACAAAAACGTTTTATTCATTAAAATCATAAAGACTGAATTTTACTGCCTGTTCCTTCACGACCTAGCTAGGAAAGAAAGGCAAGCAACAAGGCTGGTTGTTCTGTTTAATGATCCTTTTATGTTGTTCCTTTTTGCTTTTATGAAAATGTTTTTTCTTCGTATTTATATTTAGAATAAAACGATAGCGCTAAATTTCATGCTACGAATACATTTACAGGTATAACTCCGTTAATTGTATGAAAAACCTTGAAGCACTTGATGTGGGTGCGAAACAGCTTGACGCGTGTGGGTAATGTACATACTCGTATAACTAGATTATTGTATCGTATAGGGGCAAAGTTGTGTAAAGATATTATCAGTACATCTTTTGCGACAAAAAAACCGACAGCATAGCGAACTAAACAAGCTTGCTTATTTTGATATTCCTAGGCGGTAACTGAACTATTTGATGAGATTCCTACTTTAAATTGTCACACATCAAAACTGCGAGTGGACTGGTTGCTGCGCTTATAGGCAATTAAATCAGTTCGTTTCTTATAAAGTGTCATGGGCCTCCAGGTACCTATTTAGTGTTATTCAAGGGGAATAATTCGGTATTAGTGCTTAAGATAATTTTGATCAATCGCTGAACCACTATGACATCGCAACTTCAAAGCCTAAGCCCCGTGTTCCGGCGAACACATGACACACAAGCGATGCCTTATGCACGATTGTATTACTCACTGTGTGAGTGATCGGCTGTCAGTGACGACTTGAGGGATCAAGTGAGCAATAGAGTCTACTGTAACTTATCGGGCAGCTTCATATAGACTACAAGCAAGCTTTTTGATTTAAATTTCTTATAAGATGACTTCTGCGGTGCGTTAGGTGATTGCGAAGCAAAAAGTTCATGAGTTTTCGTTGCGGGGAAAATATTTGAATAATCTGCAAATATTTATTCCTTGTCTGGGTATACCAGGAATCCTGAACTAAGGTCATACAATTTTACTGGCAATGTCTGATTGAGTCAGAAAGTTAGCAGTAAGACTATAAATAAAAAATAAAAAAAGATTGGATTCATTCTCATTTGATATCAAAGAATATGAATTAATTCGAATGTTATCATTATTAAGTAAAACACTACCCTCCTGCGCAGTCACGTAATTAATCTTTTTAAGATATACAATTCCGTAGTACATTAATTTGATCTATCTCGGAAGGTTTGGCCAGCGTTTGCGACTTAAGCGCACATAAATATATTTTTAGGCTTTTCTGTACTATAATAAGTATACTTCATACATATGAACCTTCCTCTTAAATTACTCTATCTATTGCTGAAAACTGAATTAATATCCGTTTAGTAGTGTAAAAGATCTAAGCGAACAGACAGCGGAAGCGACTTCATTTTATACTATGTAAAGATACGGGATTTATCACGTTTTATCGGTTTTGGATTATTAATACATAGGTGTAGGTGTTCCTGATAGCCCTTGATCGACCAACGCTCCAAAAACGAGTATTCCACAAAGGCACATTTACATGCACATTGTTCTCAAATTAACTATAAAATATGCCACGTAATCATAATTTATGAGCTCAGTATAGTCTACCAAGTTTTATTCATATTTTCGTAAAAAATAAACATGTCAGAGACGATTTTTTCCGGTAAACCCGACATCCGTCACGTCTCGGATCCCTGCGCGCTCCGCTTACTTTACGCAGAGCTCTGACATTTGGTGCGTTTCGATTCGTTTCACATGAACGTTTGATGAACCGATTAAACACAGGCCCTGAATAAAAGCTGCCTCCAAGAGGCGCACTGAATCTTCAAAGCCTACGGCTGAAATCTAGCTGAATAAACACACTTCTTGCATCTTTGAATTGAACATGATTTACAAATTTTACTTAGAAAACTTTTGTGATTTATTTCAATCATTATTTTAAATACGGGATTTATAACACGCCGTATTTCGACCGACAATAGACGAGTTTGAGGCGAGACGTAGTTCGAAGCGGATCGCACTCACCATGATGAAGGTTCACGAATTGAACCGAAACATTGTCGGTCGAAACACCGATAAAACGTACGCGATAAATCCCGTATTTATAATAATGAATATTTAAATAATTCTGTTCGTAATTTTATACGCAGCGGCAACTTGCCACCAGCCACTGTACAAGTGGCTGGTGGCAATTACAGGATTGGCTAACTGGTTTTTTGAGAAACGTTATCTTTTATATTAGGGGTATATGGAACTCCTTATGACCTCTATTTACATACACTGACAAAGCTTAACTTTTTAGAACTCTGACCGGTGAAAATGAGAGAAACGCATGTTTTCAATGACCCCATGAATGCGATTGCAACACCCAAAGTGATCGGTGTCTTTTGTAAAAAAAAAACCTAACCTATCTCGTCCCACTGCTGGGCAAAGGTCTACCCCAAGTCCCTCCAAGAATCCCTATCTAGATTAGAATAGAATAGAATAGAATAGAATAGAATAGAATAGAATAGAATATTATTTATTTGCAACATACAGATTTAACACAGATCTCACAGATCTGTCGCTATTTCCCACCATCCTCTTTGGAAGGTGTCGCAATCGTCCCGCCAACGCTTTCTCGGCCGACCCCGACGTCGACTTCCGCCTTTAAGCGTCCATGATGTTGCAATATGGGCCCATTTTCCGGAGTGCATTCGGGCAACGTGGCCCGCCCATTCCCACTAAAGCCCAGCCGATCTCTCCCCTACATCTGCAATGCCGGTAAGTGAGCGCAGCATGGTGTTACGCACTCTGTCGACACGAAAAAAAAACTATATAACTAAATTTTGAGCACGTAATATAGGTACCCAAATGTCAAAGCTTCATCTAAAGTAACGAAGCAGTGTCATTACTCTGCGGTTTCCGCAACGGATGAAGTCGCGAACGAATAAGCAACGGTCGTATTTGTCAACCTCGTTGTGTAATAACCCAACAGATGCTGAATGGTCAGAACAAACTGAAAGGAAAACAAAATAGTTGCTTTATTCCAGTTAAAAAAATATAAAAAATGTTTGCTTTGTCGACAAACAATCGTTCACGAATTACATTCAGTTCGTTCTATACAAGTCAGTTCTTTGTACATATTTGGTTTTGTCTAAAGGTTTGTAATTTTGAACCATTTTCGTGGTTATAAGCTTTTTGAATTAAAAGCCTTAAAGCTGAGTTTTTAACAGATATTTGAAAAAAATACTGCGCAATCAGTTCTTGTTTTATAAAAATCAGTATCATCATCTTTTGCCGAAAAATGGCAATAGACATAGTTGTTGATGTTGTCAAAATCTGATTATTTAATTAGTTAAAGGTTCAATGTACTAAACAATGTGTCTGAATAAAAGTTATAATAATAATTAATTCTCTGCATATAAACAGCAACTGAAATTTAAAAAACAATGTTCATTCACCTAAAAACATTTTACATGAAATTTTAACCCTAGTGTGGACATATCCATTCGTAGTGTCAAAGGTTGTTTAGCTTTTGGTATAAAATATTAAAAGCACGTCCATAAAAAGATCCTTTTATCAAAATGGCCGCATCCCACCCTTTCTATGTCGGCCAAATTACTAGCTATTTCGTGGCTATGGTTCATTTCTCACCCATATTTTCGGGGTTAGACAGGATTAGGGATGAAATAGTTTGAATTTGCGGTGACGAAGTAGAGTTTTTGCTGATATCTTAGCGATGCTGAGGTCTGTTTTGTGATGATGCGGCAATTTAGAGGATACCATTAAGCTTTTCCTGCAATGCTGATCTTGGAACATTGTTTTAAGGATTTTTATTTTATTTCATTGTTAATAATCAAGCTCTACTTGAGTTCTAATTTACCTGATGATAAGTGATGGTGTGGTCTTAAGTGGAGCGCGCTTTCCTAAAAATAACCTGTTCACTCTGGACTCGTAGACTCTGAAGCTATACTGATTTACTATCAAATCGAAAACAAATCACATCTATTTGCTTTCAACTCTATTTACGTAACATACGCGTGTAATCATAGCGTAGTTTTATATGCTGACATAATGTTTTATATATAAATAAATATATACAGCGTTAACATAGTGAGACATACCATAAATAGTTCTCTCGTGGCAGATTTCAAATTCTCTCTTCATTCTAAAAAAGAGTGAAAAATACCCGAAACCACCGTCCCTCAATCAAAGCTTCATTTATCAAGCATATATCACACACATAAATAATACACAGCATATGCAGAGAGCAGCTGAGGAACCTACTTGAAATGAGAGTTTTATTCTCTCATCTAGCTGAAGAGATCCGTCAGACTGGAAAGATACGAGCTACTTATGATCTTTTAATATACGTAAGTTAAAAGTTACGTTCATCTAATCCCCTTAAACGTTTCCAAGATTACCTCTGTAACGGGAATCGGGCCCTCCTTTAAGTATAATTAAACATACTGCCCCAGTTATCAATTAAATGTCAGAAAGATGAAAATAACGGCCATACACGATCAAGTTTGCTGTTATGGCATGACGCATTATCTATTTTTCAGTTCATCCGTAGACACCACACACAATCAAATAAAATGGTCCAATCCGTCTACATAACGAACACAATACGAACTTAAATAGTTGAAGTCATTATAGTCAACTCACCCAACGTCTCATTCAGCCCGCGGGCTCAGTAGATCACTTTAAGTTTTTTATTAGTCAACTTAGCCCATAATGCCCGCGGGCTCAGTTGACCACTGTCAGCCAACTGAGTTAAAAGCCAACTCAGCCTGTTGCCGAGTTGACCATAGGTCGAGTCAACCACTCGAACCACGAAATAAACTGAGCCCACCAAACAGGTCGGCAGCGGAACGGACTGACAAAGAGCCAAATTGACCAATAAAAAATCTAAAGTGATCTACTGAGGCCGCACAGGCTGACTATAAAGACGTTGACACCATGGCGTCATCGGTGACGAACGACAAATAATTGGTTAAGTGCTTGTGGGATCACGCAGAAAACAAAAGAAGGGTTTCGTAGTCAGCACGGCTTAACCCTACCATCAATTTTGTCACACAATCTGTAGTTTAAAAACCTCCACTAGGAGTAACAAAAAGTTCTTATTTGAAAAAATTGTTCAATTGAAGATTTTTTGAAATAAAAATCAGTTTTATAGCACTTTAAACTCTATAATAGAAAAAAGAACACACCACCATAATAAATGGTGTTCTGAGGAGTGCGACTGTAAAAGATCAATCGCTCTGAAAATATATGGAGGGGGATTTATATGTTCAGCCGTGGACAATAGGATATGCTATGGCTGATAATATGATGACGAACCCTGCAGTGCCAATTGTCAACTACCTTTCATTTTTAGGGTTCCGTAGCCAAATGGCAAAAAACGGAACCCTTATGGATTCGTCATGTCAGTCTGTCTGTCTGTCCGTGCGTACGTCACAGCCACTTTTTTCCGAAACTATAAGAACTATACTGTTGAAACTTGGTCTGGTAAGTATGGTAACTTGGTGGATAAGTAGAGATGTATTCTGTGAACCGCATTAAGATTTTCACACAAAAATTAAAAAAAAACTATTAATTTTGGGGGTTCCCCATACTGACACCTAAAAATTTTTTTCATCAAATCCATACGTGTGGGGTATCTATGAATAGGTCTTCAAAAATGATATTGAGGTTTCTAATATAATTTTGTTTTTCTAAACCGAATAGTTGGCGCGAGAGACACTTCCAAAGTGGTAAAATTGTGTCCCCCCTCCCCCGTAACTTCTAAAATAAGAGAATGATAAAACTAAAAAAAAATATATGATTTACTGTACCATGCAAACTTCCACCGAAAATTGGTTTGACGAGATCTTGTAAGTAGTTTTTTTAAATACGTCATAAATCGTAAACCGCAATTTAATTTTCATTCAATCAACTCAAATATAAAACATTTACAACGGACTACAAAAACTTTTATATTATGTTACTTGCTGTAGCCTTCATGGGCGCGTCCGACTGGCACTTGACCGCTTTTTAATAACACAATTTACAGGAACAATAAAGTAAAAAATATTATCAGAAACTAAAAGTATTAATACATCATCCGAAATGGTTGCAAAATAATTGACTGCAGATAACCAGCTAATTTCTAACAGCCTGTACAATACTCGTGATACCAACATGAGTCATTGTGCAACTGAATTTATTCGCGGGACATTGAAATCCCACAATAAGATTAATAGATGTAATTGTTTAACGGAGGCCACTGTTGGTATAATGGATGACAACGTTTATCAATCATTGAAGAAACTGCCGTTTTTACTAAATAAATAAATAAAAATAACATAAATAAAAATATTTTATTTCAGACAACTAGAGTCCATATTTTAAGACTAACATACACATAAAAAAATAAAACAACAAAGAAGAACAGCTAAATAGAACACTAAAAGCTTTCGTTAACTTCAACTTAAAACATTTTACAATACAGTCATATTGATTTTGTCACACAAGGTAAATCTATTTTCTATTTGGATTTTGGACGTTCTATTTTTAGCAGTAGACGTATGTTGATGATGATGATAAAAATACTGTTTTAAATAGGTCATTGGTTGAAGGTTTATGATATCCTGATGTGACATTAAATAAACTACGTCATATCACTAACTGCTAATGCTCGAGTTTACAGCCGAACCGACCCGCCGTAAAATATACTGACAAAATGCAGAGTAATTTTACAACAGTAACTTTAGACGCAGTAAAACATTCACACTCAGAAGTTTAGGAAGATGGTAAACAAAAAACAACTGAACAACAAAAACTGTGTTGGCTTGAGATCCCAACAGAGATCAGAGAACGTGTTATTGAACATTGAATTCTATAGTGCTGTACCGTGAAAAAGTTTTCTCGACTTGTTTTGAAATGCAATCTAGAGATATATTTTTTTATATTCCTGTGGTAATATGTGCATCATAATTTAGACGTATTTTGACACCACTGCGCGAGTATTTTATCGTCGTACTTATTGAGGATGAGGTGCGACGTAGAGGGAAGTTTTAAGTCAAATTTACATTAAGCCAGTCACTGACTTCAAATATATGATAAGTCAGTGCTGACCTAACCTAATCCTGTAAACATTTTCAAGTCAGTACAGCGCTACCACGTCAATGCTGACTTAAATATTCTGGCTGGATATTGTGAAGTCAGTCCGCCAGCACTGACTTGGTACTGAGCTTGCGTAAACAACAAATTGAATACCCAATTTTCAATTATTTATTGTATTCCACTATTTAATAATAGATGGTAATTGCTAGGTTACTATATGTTCATTATGGACCCTGTTGGGCACGGTAATATTATGCAGACAGGAGGACGTCATTGTTCTAGTTAGTTATTGTCAAAGCAAGTAGTAGGTAAGTTCAGTTAAGGACCCTGTTGGGCACGGTAATATTATGCAGACAGGAGGACGTCATTGTTCTAGTTAGTTATTGTCAAAGCAAGTAGTAGGTAAGTTCAGTTAAAGTATTCGCGATATTCATGATTTTTTTTTACATATATATATACTTCATGATTTTTGCGTTTGACCACGATCTCGCCTGATGGTAAGCGATGATACAGTCTACGATGGTATACGCTTGCCTAGAAGAAACCTATTTACTCGCGACTTAAAGATACCCAGGTTGTAGCTATCAGGAAACACAAACTCTGGCAAGTCGTTCCACTCTTTGGCGGTGCGCATAATAAAGGTCGAAAAGAACCGCTTTGTGCGAATGGGAGGTATTTCTACCATATCGACGGTGGAAATTTCAAATGTCGTAAGGGACATTTTGTCGTAAGGGCGTTTTTTATACCATAGAGCTGGAAATTGTGTTCTCCGTAGATCTATATTTTTTTAAATTTTGATATCTCATAAAATGAAGGAGCTAAGACATCAAATTGTTTTGTAGTAAGTGGCATAGTAGGAAAACTTTGAGTCGTAAAGGTCAAGTTTTCGATTCTAAATTTTTTGTAGTAATTTGCAACGTCGTAAATCTACTTAACTGTCTGATTTATACGGTGTAACAAGCATACACAAATTAAAATTCCTTTACAACATAAACTGTTAAAATAATTTAAAATTTTTATTAAACTTTGTCGTAAGTGCAACGACTTATTACAGTCCGTTACAATATTTGATTCAGAAATATAATTTTAAAATGTTGATGAAAATTTTCGTAACTAGCAACAATATTTCATTATTATATGTCCGTTACGACATTATGTTTACCTAAACAATTTTAAATATTAAGTCATTATGAGTAACACAAGGTGCTCTAATTACATAACTTTGAGGTAATAGATTATTCATTATACTAGATACGTCTCAAAAATCCTAACGTTGAAAATAATTCAACATTAATGTGTTACGATGTTTTCGTTTCATTTCAATTGCGTTGAACTGTGAATACTACATACGCACTCTCTGCCTGGGTGAATGCGGAGAGTACGGAAGAGGGCGAGAAGACAATACAACTTTAAGTTTTATTAAGCTCTGTACAAAGAACGGAATCGAATGAGAACAATACGTCACTAACAGCTAATATTACAAAAATAGAGATGGTAAAATTGTAGTTTTGGAAGAATTAAAAATAATATTAGATCCCACAACTGGTTTTTTTTTGCAAAAAATTATAACGTAAAAAAAGATAGTGAGGTAATAAACACCAATACCGAGTACATTCAAGTAATCGCAAAAAATACTGAAGCAGTTGATAAATATGTTGTACAAGATACTAAAAAACGAGTTGAGCCTGTATTACAAGACAAGGCGAGAATAACAAAAAGAAAGACGAAAGCAACATACACATTTAAAAACTCTTGCAAAGACTTTCTCGATGAATGTGAATATGAAGATTTTAATGCTGGAAGTTCCGAGGAATAGTCAGTTCGAGAAACGGAAGAAGAAGCGTCATTGTCATGTTCAGAAAAGTTAAAAAATCCTAACATAAAATGAAGAAAACCGCCGAAAAAAACAAAATGTAAGTTTTAAAAAAATTAAGAAAGATAATTTTTCTAAATTGTGGAAGAAGAAAAAAGATACAGATGAGTGAAACAAAGACAGGAATAATCGTTTTTTATTCGTAAATGAAAATAAATCCTGGTATACAAAAGTGTAATAGACTTTGTAGAGATATATCAAAAGAAAGGCCGGTTTAGTTAAGTACTATTGTGATTTAAGCGTTCAAAGAAAAAAGGATTGATTGGTGCGATGCGCTTAAAAGTTTTGAACACCCCACATGGAGAAAGCATGCTGTTATACAAATCCAGAAAGTATGCAATGTATAACCTGACTTTCTACGAGAGTAGAACCCGAAATGTAGCCTTTGGGGTGAATCAGATGGGAAACGCGGAAGTCAGGAAATATCCAGCTGCCTTTACCTGTTTGTAACAATAGGGAGATTAAAAATCTATTACTGTACTGTAATAGTGTGTGTAAACATATAATACCACTGTAAACAGAACTAATCACAAAGTTACAACAAAAAAATTTTCATTAGACTAAGGTTTTAGCAGATCGTTGATATGCAGCAAGAACAGAGTTGCGGAAAGCACTGACCCTTGTGGGACCCCGGTGTTAATCGCCAATTGATCGGACGAGCAGCCTTCAACGACAACTCGTATCGAACGGTCCCTCAAGAAGTCCCATATCCAGACCCACAGACCAGTGGGCAGACCGTATGATGGAAGCTTGTTAATAAGGCTATCATGCCAGACCCTATCAAAGGCCTTTGAGATGTTAAGAGAAATAGCCAGCGTTTCTCTGTGTATCTCTACGGCCTCGCTCCATATGTGCGTGGCATACGCTAGAAGGTCCCCAGTAGACCGATTTCGGCGAAAGCCATATTGTCGATCACTGAGGAGGTTATGCGTTTCTAGGTGTGCCTGGAGCCTGTTGTTCAGTACACGTTTCATAATCTTACAGATGACGGACGTGACCAAGATGGGCCTGTAGTTAGAGGGGTCGGCACTACTACCTTTTTTAGGCACGGGCTGCACGTTTGCAAGCTTCCAGGATTTCGGCACTTGTCCAGACTTCAGAGAGCGGCAAAAGAGGCGTGTCAGTACAGGAGCGAGCTCAGGCGCGCAGAATTTAAGAACAACTGCCGGAACACCGTCAGGGCCACTGACTTTGTTCACGTTCAGATTCTGCATCGTTTTTCGAACCTCGGTCTGATGTATGCGGATTTCCGGCATATATACCCCACCATCCGGTAGACTCGGAGGTGTCCCGCTTGTAGCATCTAGATGAGAAGATTCCGCAAAAAGATTGGCGAACAGATTCGCTTTCTCTTCAGCGGTATGGGCCAGAGTACCGTCAGGCTTCAGCAGTGAAGGTAGTGAGGGGCGACAGAAGTTCGACTGAACCGCTTTAGCCAGGGACCAAAACGCCTTACTGCCCGATGGGTACGATGCCAACTTGTTCCCTATTCGGCCTATGTGGTCAAATCGAGCCTTCCGTAAAGCCTTCTTGCAGGACTTGGTAGCTTTGTTAAAAGCTGTTTTCTTCTTTGATAGGTCCTGGGTTTTGCGGTTTCGAGCATCAACCCATGCCAGGTTTACCTCATGTTTTTGCATTTCAGCGCGTCTACATTCCCCGAACCAAGGCCCCGAACCAAGGTGAGCTTTGCCTGACACTGTTACGTCAGAGAATGGGATAAAATATTCTAACCTTTGACGCAGCACATCTGTCATGTCATTCGCGTAATCTGAAGGATCATCTGAGGAGAAGCAGACTTGCTGCCAAGGATATGATGCGAAGAATGCACGCATTTTATCCCAAACAGCTGACTTGTACTGCCAAACTCTTCGCTTGCCTCTAGGGCTAAGATCGGGCGGGGAGTAGACAGATACAGATTTCACCAGACAATGGTCGGAACTACCCAAAGGTGATGAAACCGACACGGAGTAGCGGTCTCGATCAGTTGTCAGTAGAAGGTCCAAGCAATTGGCTGTTTGGCCTTCAACATCAGGAACCCGCGTTGCTCCTTGGACCAGCTAGGTGAGATTAAGCGATAAAGCTAGTTTTCGTGCTTCTCTCCCTGCGTGGTCAGTGTTTTGCTATGGGAAGAGCCACTCTTGGTGGTGAGCGTTGAAGTCCCCGAACAGCACCAATTGAGCAGATGGGTACTTTTGTATGGCCGGCGTCCGCTGGAACCCTTAATGTATATGTAATTTATAGATAATGTTGCAACCCCTAATGTACTGATGAATTCTTTCTTGCGTAGGAGGTTGGAATGAGTAGATGCATCTTCCAATTACCAATTTATATTTCCACAACTGTACATGTTTGAACTGATTCAGCGGGGAAAGACGACTAGCGCACGCGCCTACTTAGGTACGACTCACCCGAGTCAGCTATTCTGAATGTAGTGTGTCCCTACAGTAAGTATCTAAAATTCATTAATACAATATATTTGTTAATTGTGTAGTAGGTTTAAGTGATTTATAAGTATTTTAGTTGTTATAAACATTTTATGTTAGTCTCATTCAGACTGACTTTAATGACGTGCATACACCCTGAAGAAATAACAACGACTGATGATTTCAGTGACGTCATAATATTTATTCACACGTACTTAAAAGTAGTTTAGGTAACAGAGACTTCACACATACTCTACTATTCCCTGATCTGTTCGCGAAGCGGTCGGTGTCAGCCGCAGTCGACACTAGTGTTTGTAAACACGAGTATACTCGTACATTCACGTCATTAGTGTTATTGCTGTACTGTTTTCCGATTTAAAGTATTATATTAATTTAATACGGCTGTGTTAGTCCAGTATTTAGGTTACAAGGGTATGGCTGCCGGTGAAATTACAGGTACAGGCTTTACACCTGTATGCCCCAAGTTGATGGACGCAGAGCAGTGCATCGTAGTGCATATTTCTAAGGTACGTGACGTACGAGGCAATCCTCAGTTAGAGGCGATGGGCCGTATGTACCATAAGTAACTTGTTCCATCTTCATATAAAATAAAAAAATATATTATGTATACAAGGATATGTAGAATATATTTTGTACCGTAATCGATTGATAACATCATTAACATCCACGGTGTTATTTCACTGCTCCAGTTTAGTAAAAACAATAAATTAAACAAAAAAGTACTTAGAAATTACGTGGGAATTATTGCTCATAAATCAATCTGTACATGCAAACACAAATGCTTGAATGTATTCTGTTTCGGTCAACATTTGTTTGGTGAGGTAAAAACATGTAGTTAGTGTTGCAGGTAAACAATACGTCTCTTATAGTGTAGATAGGTAGTAATACAATACTTACACACTAATGAAATATATAAAAATACAATAAAAACTTGACTACACATCTGGTGGGTCATCATCACCATCATCTCAATTAAAGCACGTCCACTGCAGAACATATACCCCTCCCCCCCCATAGATTTCCAGAGTGACAGATCTTGTGTGGCCTGTACCCAAGGGCTCCCTTCTTTTATCAGGTCGTCTTTCCATCTATTGGTGAGCAGTCTTACGCTGCGCTTTTCAGTGCGTGGTCTACACTCGACCTTTCGCCCCAACGGCCATTAGTTCTTCGAGCTATGCGCCCTGCCCACTGCCACTTCAGCTTGTTAATCCTTTGTGCTATGCGTGTGACTTTGTTGCTCTACGAATCACCTTCTTTCTGATTCGATCTTGTATGAATCTGCTCCAACTCGGTCAAAAATGTTACAATTTAGACGTAATTTATTTTCTGTACGTAATCTAAGAGGATCATTTAAAAGAACAACCAACCTTGTTACCTTTCTTTTCTGGCTTGATCGCATAGAAACAGGCAGTAAAATTGACGTTTTAAAGTGATCCTTGTGATTTTAATGAATAAAAACCTTTTGCTTTGATTTATGTCTGGTGTTCGTCTGGTGATTGGGTCCAGCCAGGGTCGTCTGTTACTTCATTTAGTTGAAAAACCTTACTAATTCCGTAGACGTCAAACGTAGTAATTACAGGCATTACAACAAAACTTGATCCTAGATTCAATAACAGAGTTGACTACAGACTACTGATATAATCAAATTAAATCTGCAAGGCAAGTTATCGTTTGACAGCCGATTCAGCATTCTATCTTTTAATCTCTCAATTACTGAGAAAAGGGGACCTTTTCATTAAAACGCAAGGCTTTGCTTCATTGTTTGATTCTCAGATTATTGTTGGATATTTGAAGATTCGGCTGGATTTAGTTGTTGACTGATAACTGTACTTAATGAAGATTGTTGTTTTGACGAAGACATATTATCAATGCTTTATGTGTTGTTTATGGCGTGCAACATAGTTCAATATTTTTACTAAAAAAATAAGTACAGTAAATAGTATTTTATATCTCACAAAAAAATATACACACTTAAAATTAACTGGAGCAGCATAAATAAGAGATATTTATTAGGTTAAAGCGGACATACAGGTCGCAAGAAGCATCATACATCATCAATCATCATCATTAAAGAATAATCTAGTACATCTGTCAAATGTTTGCATTTTAGTACAAGTTGTTGCAACATGTTGGAATCGTGCATTATTAATTATTCTGATTATGAAATCACACTTGTTTTAACCCGCTTGACATGTTTTATTAAGTTTTTACTAACAAATACAATATGTAACAAAAACCCTGTCAGATCCATGAAGAGCATATTCTTGCATAGAAATTAAAGTCGGACAGATGTTTAAAAAACATGTGTATCAAATAAATTGAAAGTTATTTAATTTTTAATTTCGAGAATAATCTGAATTTTATCCCAAGAATAGGCAAATTTTGTACGTCGTATACACGGCTACACATCAATCATTATTTACAAGTATAATCTGACCTATCATTCTACGAAAAGCCTACACAATGCGAGGTCAGCTTATACTTACTAGAAATATAATATGATAGCCGTGTGTACAACGTCGTACGTGGGTTATTGACCCCTCTACACCGTCCTGACGGTTTTTGTTACATATTGTATAAATATTTGACATCTGAAAAATAAATGAATTTGTTAGTATAACTTCAGTCTGCTTCCGTAGCCTTATTATAAAATCCAATTGCTATCGCGTCGCTGCCGCTGGTTAAGCCGTCGCTTACAGACCTGCAGTGCATAACCCACATACGCATATTAGGGACGGCCTGACCTGCATTAGCATAGCGACAGCAATTGGCTTGCTACCGGTCGCATTACGGTCTATAGTTTATACCTATCTATAGTCTTCAACATCATGATATAAAGAGACAGCATTATCTTCTAGTTACGCAACATTGCACTGACAGACGGTTGATAAGGTTAAGATTAAAAAAAAATAAAAATTATTTATTTCATAGTACATAACAAATTACAATTTAGCCCTGCTTACCAAAAAAGTACTTAAAAATACTTGTGTTTTGGTAATTATCCCTTTGATATCATTATAAATGTACATTGTTCATGGAAGTGACATTTATAATACATAGTTACAATATATTAAGATATGCAAATTAAAATTCCAAAGATCCATAGATTATTCTAAAATTAAAGCTAAAATCTACAAAAACAAATTATGCAAATAACTGAAAAATACAATACACTGAGATTCTTAAGCCTGGCTTTCACAAACAATCCTTAAACACATCCAGTGACCAAATCATGTTTAAATTTAACGTATTTGTAAGATTTAACATAGATTGAACTAAATTTTGAATAACGGGAAGTGACCTATGTTCAGTGGTCAAATATATTTAATTTTTCTGTGACTTGGTTCACTCTTACAAGTTTGTATAAACAGGCACAAACCATTGTTACTTTAAAACCACCCTTGACATTGTAATTAAGGCTGGGAAGTTTGAAGGTTGACGACTTTTAGGTTTTTTTAGCAACTGTATCTCTACTGAAATGTAAAATATGCACACAAAAAAACATAATTTATTAAAATTTAACGTACAATCTACCGCTTTGTGAAGATAATACGAAAGATACTTACAATAACAATTTTATAATACTTTTCTTGATAAAAAAAAATCATAAAGTTGACACTAAATTGATATTTAAACGGTCGATACTAAGAGGTTTCTTCTTGAAATCATGTCAAATTTATACTAAAAGATAGAACTTATTATTAACTAAGGAACTGTGGAAAAACAATATGTAATTCAGTTATTATTAATCTCTATGAAAGAAAACTATAAAACCTACTCGTTCAGGCGCTCGCGCCGGGCGGCCAGTGCCCGTCGAGACGTCTTCGAGTTCGGACGCACGCCGTTTGTCTCCCGAAAATTCCCCCGCGTTTCAAATTAGTGCAGTGCAGATACGTTCAGATTGGCGGGGCCTGAGGTAGCGTAAAATACCTAATGTTCCGAAACAAGCCCGCCAGAATTAAAATTAAGATATAGTTTAAATTGAATGCTTCGCTTATGTGAAATGTGTTGAACCTAAACTGAAATTGACATTTTGTAATTTATCCACATTTCAAGAACTAAATATAATTTAATTTCATGTCACCCTGAACCCCCATATTGGAGGTTTGACGAACTTGTCGCTTTGTCGCAACCCAACTTGACGAATTTTATAGCATATCTGATCATGAACATTTTATTTTAATGTTATTATTACTCCTATTGTGTGTAAAGGATCAATAAAATGAATAACCAGCCGTGTTTCTTACCTGGCCTGGTCGCAGACGAACAGGCGTTAAATTGACGTTTGAATGTGATCCTTGTGATTTTAATGAATAAATGAACCTAAGGTAACAAAATACGAGCGCTTACTCACATTAGTTACAAACTTTTAGTTCATAAAACATTATTTCGAGTTAATATTTCAGCAGTTTGTGTAAAATTGTAGCTGAATTAATATAATAATCATGTTTTCCTTCAACAAATTTGGAATAAATTTTAATATGTTCAAAGTAAGCAATGTTTGTATGTCAACAGTTAAAATAACTGATAGCTAACCTAATAAACTGTGACATTTAGATAAACATTATTTCGCGCATAATGAAAACAGAAACAATATGAAATGTTATTCACATTATTGTATTGCCAATTTCGTTCGTAACTTTTCTAACTTCAAAGTTCTTTTAGGGTCCGTCAAAGAGCAAACTCTATTACCAAAGTTCCTTTGTTCGGAACTGCATAACTTAAAACTACGGACCCGTTGAGTTGGAACGGCGAGGATAAAGCTAAGTAACTAGTTAAAAGAATAGGTAAACATCAATAAAATAAAATATCTTCGACCTTTATAACGTTTTAAAATCATGGTGTCATTAGTCAGTTCCATTGATGGTACTGTGACCATTTTTTTTTTTGGTCGTTTTACCATTTATTATTATAAATAAGGGATTTACATGTACCGTCTAATCAGTGTTTCGACCGACTATGTTTCAGTTCAATTCGTGAACAGGGTGAGTGCGATCCGCTCCAAATAACGTCTCGCGTCGCACTACGCGCCGCAGCCCTCTGCGCGCGAGTAGACGGACGCGGTGGGGGGGGATTACGTAAACGCTGGCTGATGATAATGATGATGATGTAGTCTATCAACATGCTGTTGATAGACTACATCATCATCATTATCATCACTGCTGCTGTCTTCAGTAGTCCAAGGTACAGGCAAAAACACAACACTATGTCTCTACCAGGTTCGTTCACTATTCTGTCGCTTGCATCATGAAGACATGGCATCCAGGCTGGCGGTAGAACCCATTATCAATTTCCGTTAAAGTTCGGCACACGACTTATTTCTATCGCCTCTCGGATCTTGCGAGGAACGAAGAACTTCTCTCTCGCTAAGACCCGGACCTTGTCGAAACGTGTGTATTACGTCGAATCAGATCAAGGACATTTTTCGCCACTGCAGAACTGTTGGAGTCGATATTCTTCATTGCACGTATGTGTTCAGTCGTTTTACCTTTAATGGTACAACGGAATATTTTTTTGGCGTCGGTCCATCTAAAGTTCTATGGCAAAATAATAAAACAAACCTTACGAGCTACTGTCATCCAGAGTGGTAGTGGCAGCTGCCAGTAGATCATTAAGTTTCTTTGCAGTTTAAAGAACCTACTTTTAATATTACGTCATTAATTTGTTTTGACAAAGATTTACAGTAAATTAAGTTTTTGTTCGTCACATTTTGTTTTTAAACTCGATTATTTATTTTCTCAGTAACAAAATAACATTTGCAATAGTACCATCAAGATAATTAAAATAATAGTAAATAGATTATTAAACGATCTGCTCGTTGTACCTTCACGACGAAACCAGGAAAGAAATGCAAGAAACAAGGCTGGTTGTTTTTTTAATGTTCCTTTTAGAATACATAACAATAAAGAATAGTAGATTATTAAACGAGGGGATAAAGCAGTGTCTTGCGTCACGGGCGCTATATTGAATCCCGAACGTAACGAAGTGAGTGTGAGTGCAGAGAGGGATATAAGCACACATAAGATGCAGACAGCTTTATCCACGAGAATAATACTCTACTTTTCAGACTTTCTGTGAGACAATAAAAACCAAATCTAGGTTGGTGCATTCTGTGCAGAGGTTAGTTCGATTTACGAATAAGTTATTACTGTGTGAATCTCTTGGGTTCAAATTTTAATACAGATGAGGCTCCAAATTCAATTTACATTATTCCCGCGGGGGCATAATGAAATTCATTACAACTTTACTCCCGGCTGAGCCTTAGGGATTTAATCACCTGATTTTGGTGAGGTTTACATGACATATAATTTGACATTGTCGAACAGGTGGTGTGAAAAATAAATTTACATCAGACAAACAAGTTCCATAATTAGTTAGTAACAATTGCTTCTTACAGCTAAGTTAATACCACAACCAGAACAAAACAACACACAGAAAAGAACAAGATTAACAAAGAGACACAAAACACCTTACATGTACATCGCCTAACAAGACATGTAGCCCTTTGAATCTCCCCAGCACTTCAGACTAGGTAATGCTACAAGGTTAAACAATTGCCTCACTACCATCAATAAAAAATGGGTAATGCCAATGAAAGTTGGCTCAAGATAAAATTACGTGAATAATGGTGGCTTTCTACCAGAGCCGTGCGAGGTAGCGGTGAGCGAGGCTAAAGCTAAGCTAACTATGAAACTACGTTTCTATTTCTATCAAAGCTAAGCGGGAGCAGCAACACTATCCTTAACGTCATCGCTCACAAACTTAATTAACCTCCGAATCCTCCGATGTGAAAGCTCACGGAGAGGACTTAAAGGCAATTAGTAATTATGTGCTAACTACCCTAGATGTAAGCATTTTTCTAACAAAAAAGATCAATTGTAAACTGAATATTTTTTTTTATATTGAGTACCTACATACAAGTGTAGTTATAGTGCAGTTTTGTTACAATCTTGCCAAGTAGGCTAATGAGCAATTTTATGCTAACTTAGTTTTATAATAGAACTAGCAGCCCGTCCCGGCTTCGCACGGGGTAGACAATTATTTATTTATGGAAATTTGGATATAAAACACTTTTTTTCACAAATATTTTTATTTATTAAAAAATTATTATTTATTAATTAGGATTAATATAAACACATAAATAGCATGGTTTGAATTTGGTTAGCATTTTCATTATTGTTTAAAATGAAAAAAGTTGTTGTAGTGACATAACTACAATAGTTGGACATATGCTACCGCGGAGTTTTTTGTAGACATTATGATGTTCTTCAATATTGTTGTACATTATTTTGTTCTATCGCTAATAGTTTCGGCAGCGCATTCGATGAAAGACATTTTAAGACTCATTTTCTATCTACATCTACACCTTCGGTTACATTGTTCAAATTTTACCAAGGATCCCTAATTTTTTTCAAAATCAAATGTAGCCTATGTCAAGTTGGAAGAATGTAGCATTCTATTGGTGAAAGAATTTTTTAAATCGGCCCAGTACTTTTTGAGCCTATTCATTACAAACATACAAACATACAAAAATAGGTACAAATCTTTCCTCTTTATAATATTTATAATAGAATTATGATTAAGAGTGTATCCATTGGCACTTTATAGTCTCTATTTAAGGGAAGACACTTTGTTCCTATGTTCTTTATGAAGAGCACTAACACTGAAACTATATTACACTATAATAACTCGAAAGGTTTTGTCCTTTTCAGTCTTCTCAATGTATCCGTGATGTCAAGGAGCTGGATTGCCTCGACGTTTAAATGATGGTGAAGTTTTTGTTCGTGAGCTTCTACAGATATATAAGTAATTATTATTATTTTAAGTATGCTCACTTGTGTAGCGAGGAAAATGAGTGACGTGGTTATTGGCTCGCATCCTTAGCTAGAATGGCTCACTTCAACGAGTATGTAAAAGCTTCGTGGAAGCCCTTCATACCAGGGCTAAGCTAAGCTATGAAAATGAAGTGATCCTATTGGTGGGTTTGTCACACATCCATATCTTAGCAACGTAGCGCATCTCTGGTGGAAAAGCAGTCTTCTACCCGAGCTCTGTGGAAAGCTAAACGGTTAGCAAGAGAAAAATCCACCATATTACAGAATAATTACCTGTCCGCTTGGTGGATACCTATATCCTTGCGTTTTGCTTGGCTACTTACCATAGCTCAGGTAAAAGACCATCCTTAGGGTACTTCTTAAGACACATAAAATATTGGTTTTTAAAGAATTGTAACTTTGATAGTTCTCCTTATTACATAAGATCCTTGTTACTTCTTTTGAAGAATTACTTTTTTTTATTATAAGTACTGAAGTACTCTACAAATAATGAGACGCCTAATGGGTTAAAATCTAAAAAGCATAATAAGTTTATTCGCAGTAACAAATATTGGTGTCATAGTACAACTTACAATTAGGTTCTAAAATGTAAGGTACATGTACAACATTTTACCAGTATAATTTGTAAATGAGCTCTCTGGCCGTATAAATGGTGGCCGAGGAGCGGGTAGAAGGGTAGGACGTCCGGCAGCAAGATGGGTGGACGATATCGTAAAGATCGCGGGCCGTCAGTGGGTTGAGACTAGCGCAGGATCATGGAGGACGGCACAAACTCGGGGAGGCCTATACCCAATTTGATAAAGCGATATTGAATAGCAGTTTGAACCGTTGGGAAAACATACAAAATATGATTTAATAAACGGACCTTAAAATATAATTTATAATTCATTAAAATGACGAACGTAAACAAACACAACGGATTTGCTCGGCTATTCATGAAAGTGTTTACGTTTCCGACTGACCAAGCATTGATTTAATACTTTTACCGAACCCAATGTTCAGTAGACCGAGCCAGATAAATGTATATGAGAAGTTCAAGAGTATTCAATACATTTGGATTTTATGATTCAAAGCACCTATGATATAAAATTCATGTATCTTGTTTTATAAACGAAATTTTATTGGAAGATATAATTTTACCGAGTGATAGATACCCATGCTTGGATATTTATACTTATATTATAAAGGGGAAAGATTTGTATGTTTGTAACGAATAATTACAAAAACAACTGGTCCGATTTCAAAAATTATTTCACCATTAGAATGCTACATTATTCTCGAGTAACAAAGGCTATATTTATTACTAGAACAAATGAGGGATCTCTACTAAAACTTCAATAATGTAACCCATGGTTTACAAAAACTAGCCATAAAAATGTTTAAAACAGAACTGTCCACCCGTGCGAAGCTGGGGCGGGCGTTTTTTTAGATATAAAACTTTTAATACAAATTTAATACCTGGCTCATGCGGACATACTTTATATAAAAAAGTCAGTCTATTGACCTAGTAACCGACTCAGGTGTTTTATTTTATTTATCTACGAAATCCACAGCGTATAAAAATATATAGTACCCTCGATTCAACAGCAAAAACCGAACTGCGTCGTTTTATTGCGCACAAGATCGGTCGCTCTAGAAATATACAGGGGAGACCTATTTGCAGCAGTGGAAGTTCTAAGCCTGATCTGATGATGATAGATTATGACGATAAGAATTTTAAGTCCACGCCGAAGTCGCGGATAACAACAAGTACTGAATATAAAAGTTCTAATACCCACAAATATGAGTCTTAAACCAGCGCAATAAAGCTCGTTTTACATTGAAGTAATTTTTTGAACGAAATCCATGAAAGTGGATATTTCACAGAGCTAACGAACGGATTTAATGATACTTAACAGAAAATGACAAATGGAAACAGAGACTCGAACGTGGGGATTGATTTTTGATGCGGTTTCTTTTATGTGGCGTTAAATACGAAACCTTAGTAAACTAGGATATGAATGTTATTTCGTATCACAGTGGTGATTCTCTTTCTTTTAATTGTGAGTTGCAAACATGTATCCCGCGGCGAGAATCGAACCCGTTAAGTACCTGCTGCGTCTCAGCCAGTTATTCGCCCACTGCGCCATAGAACTGTTGTGCATATCGACATAATTGGATATAATCAATAGGACTTAGTACAACTATTGCTTTCACATGGTGACAAAGTGATTACAGGTAGTAGGTAGATAGTTTCACATAATGAACCTTACAGTGTATAACAACAGGAAGATTTAACATTTAAATATATAAATAATGCTGGAAATTGTACACAGCGCCATCTAGCCGCAAATTATGCAAAGCTTGTAATATGGCAACCAGTTATCTAATAGAATACATAAATAGGTTTTTTATTATAGTACCATTTGACCCGGCGAACTTTGTATCGTCTTGACACGCATATGACGCAGGCTGCCAATATACGTCAGCGGTAGAATTGTCAATCAGTAATCATTAGCTGCATCTATGTATGAGAAAATGAATTTCCTTCATATTTTTTTGCATGTATTTTCCTGATATTTTAATAGTTAATCTGCTGTTCGGGGTGGAGATAAATCCAACAAATCAAAGATCTTCAAAATCAGTCCCGCTGTTGTTGAGCTATAAATGGTGTGGCTAACCAGACTTTGTTTTGTATATTATGTATTCTTATTATATTTAGAGCAACAACTAGATACAAAAAAAATATATGAAACATTTGTTCCGCGAATCGTACCCGCAACATCCTGCGAGTATCAAGTACAAGTAACAACTACAAGTAACAAGGCTTGAAATAACAGATACTGGAGGTGTCTTGATGATAGGTGCAACCCAATGCCATATAGGATTTAATTAGACGTAACCTGTGTTAATGTAATTGTGGCAGGCAGTAACCGCTTAACATCAGGTGGGCCATAGGCCTTCCGTCACCTTGCAAACAATAATATGTTAAATAAAAGCGAGCACTTGACCTACGAAAAGTATTTAATAACGAATGAAAGAATAGAAATGTGAAACGTTTTATAGATAGAACTGACTACCTGTTTCAGCGTCGGAATTGGGTGACCCAATTCACTTTCGCCAAACGAACAAACCGACTGTGTCAACTTACCTTTTCTCTTTTAGAATATTGTATCTTTTAGTTTTGTGATTCAAAATAATTGCATCACCCCGAACTGAACTCGGGAGTCTACCATAAATACAAAAAAAGTATTAGGTATTTATTATCTTTCACTAATAAAATAGTGCTATGTAAGCTTCACAGTGTAAATTATCGACGAAATGCATGGCCAGCCAACTTGACCTACAGTTTCATTCAAATAACAAGTAACGGAAGTTCATGTTATTAGGTTAATTGTATAGTATAAATTGCAGTTCTGCAACTTCTCCCCGCAACTTTTAACTGACTTCAAAAAAGGAGGAAGTTCTCAATTCGTAGGTATTATTTTTTTCTTTATTCTTTATTGTACACAAGAAAAAACATTATAAAGTACAGAAATAGAGGACATGTACAAAAGCGAGCTTAACCCTATAAAGAGTTTTCTTACAGCAAACCTTTGAGGCTAGAGAGAGAGATGATTTTAAAGGTAGGTGCGTGTACAAAAATCATAAATATATACAAATATCTTAAACAAATAAAACGATATATACCAAAAGATAGTAATAAAATGAATGAATATAATAAATAAAATAAATAGACTAATATATACAAAAATATATATATATACCTACAATAAAATAAAATTACAGAGAAAGATAGTGCTCTTTAACTTTCCGTTTGAAAATGTTAAACGACGGACTAGCGCGAACTTCATGGGGCAGGACATTCCAAATTTTCACCGCATAAACGGTAAAAGAGCCACCATAGCGGCTTGAAGTGTGTTGAGGTGTTTTGAGGAGAAGGGACTTAGAGAACCGGGATGTCACACTGCGAGGGACAAGGAATTCGAAGCGTTCACGGAGGTAGGGAGGAGAGAGTGGACAATATAATACTTTAAATAAGTGTAAAAAAACGTGAAGATGTCTTCAAATGTCTTCAAAATGTCTTTATTTAGTACATAAACAGCGTACAGAAACAATATGAAAACGGTGATACCTGCAGGAGTAAAAAATACTGTGTCGCAGGCATCAACGCCCGCCTCCATAAACCTTAACAAATAAAGAGTTGAATATTTAGACTAAGAGAGAAGCTAAGTTAACGAAAGACTAAAGTTAATTTAATGTTAAACAGACAATTTAAAAGAATCGAGTATCGATACGATATACAAATATATAATAACAAGAATAGTAACTATGATAAATTTGAATTATCTAAATTATATTTTATTTTGAATTTTAAGTAATAACAGAGTAGATTACATGTTGTGTGTGCAGTGTGTAAGAATGTAAGGATGTGTAAGTGTGTGGAAAATGTAGTCTAGGGTGAATATAGCGAATGTGTGTTATTCAGCAGAAAGCAGAAGATTTTCAGTGTCATCGTAGGATAAGGATATCAGCCATTTTAAACATTTCAACTTGCGTTTGTAGTATGGTAATGGATAAATGTTAAGCAATTGGTTTAATCTGTTGTACAGTGATGGACTTATGCAGTGGAAGTGGCGACTAGCTAAAGCTGTGCGGCGACGTTCGATCACACAAACGTTGTCCGATCTTCGTTTAGATTTAGTCAACTCGGGATCATAATAAAGTTGGGAGTGTTTCCGAAGGACAGTCTGCACAATAAAAAGTTGTCGGACCGAGGGTACTTGGCATAGCGAGAAAAGATCAGAGGTAGGGAAAAGGAAGGGTTTCTTAGACAATACCTTAAGCACAGCTCTTTGGGCTCTTTCAAGTCTAATCATTCAGGTTTTAACCGCACAGCCCCATGACGAGATGCAGTAGGAGAGAACAGACTGAGTGAGTGCAAGATATACTGTTTTTAAACTATTGAAATCCAGAACTAATCTTAATGTTTTAAACACGTATATAAGTTTTCTGACTCGTGAGATAGTCGATTCAATTTGGGGTTCCCATGACATAAAGCTGTCGATCAAAACTCCAAGGTACTTGTGAGAGTATGTCCGTTCAATGGATGTACAAGTGCATTTGTCGGGAACGGAACCAGCAGGACAAACATGGGCACACACGGAAAGGGAAGAGGGGGCTTGAGAGGCTAAGTTGAAGGCAAAAGGAATGAACTTTGTTTTAGAGATATTTAGAGTTAGGAGATTTGACCGAAGCCAACTCATAACTACTCTTAGGGTGTTTTCCGAACGCACACGAACCTCTTGCCAGCTCCGACCATGAACGATAAGAGCTGTGTCGTCAGCGTAAGTAATAATATTACAGTTTGGTATGGATAAGTTGCACAAATCATTTATGTAAATCAAAAATAATGTCGGGCCAAGGACGCTTCCTTGAGGAACATCGAAACAAACAGTTTCTACACTACTTTCAAGACCATCTATTTGCACAAATTGCCTACGATTAGACAGATAGTCACGGAACATTTCTAGAGCAAGACCTCTTATGCCAATATTTTCTAATTTATTCAACAAAATGGGGACTGAGACTGTGTCAAAAGCCTTTGAAAGGTCAAGGATCACGACGAAGACGAATAGGGAGCCATTTAAGTTGGGATCTGAACGTGGATACGTGATCGAACTTGCGCAGTCCGAAAATAAAACGGATGCACAAGTTCTGTAGACGTTCCAGTTTATTGAGAAGTTCCTCCGTGGCATCAAGAAAGCAGACATCTGAATAGTCGAGAAGGGGCAGCAACAGGTCTTGGGCGAGAGTAATTTATGTTTCAAAGGGAAGAAATTTCTGAAGACGTTTGAGGGATTGAAAAGAGAAATGCACCCTTTTGCTTATTGCATTGATGTGGCTGGCCCATGATAGCTGATTGTCAAAAATGACACCAAGGTTCTTGGCCTTGCTCGAGTAAGGTATAGGCACCTGCTCGAACTGGATTTGAGGAAGGATAGACTGAGTGACAACTCTCAGCATGTATGGACTTCCTAAAAGTAGAACCTGGGACTTAGAAGGGTTAACCAATAGACCAAAGGTTTTAGCCCATGTGTTAATGCGGTCAAGATCAGCGTTAATCTGGTCAACTCCCTCTAATATATTCTCGGCTTTAAAGTGCCGATAAATTTGTAAGTCGTCGGCATAAAGATGGAAATGAGAGGAAATAACAAGAGTAATAGAGTTGATAAAATTGAGAATAGTAGAGGGGAAAGGACGCCTCCTTTCGGAACACCAGCAGATATATCGCACCAGTCAGAGCAGGACTCGTTCCACTGCACACACTGCGAGCGTCCGGAAAGATAAGATTTGAACCAAGAGGTTACTTGATGAGAAGCATTTAGGGAGGAAAGGATAGATAGAAGGATATCATAGTCAACATAATTAAAAGCACTACTGAAATCCAATAACACTAAGACAGTAAGACACTTATTGTCCATGCCCCAACGAATGTCGTCAGAGACTTTTGCAAGGGCGCTTACGGTGCTGTGGCCAGGTCGAAACCCAGATTGGAATGGACTCAGCAGGCTATTTTTAGTAAGAAAGAGAGAAAGTTGCCTATGAACAATGTTTTCGAGGATTTTGGAAAGAACAGGTAAAATGAAGATTGGACGAAATTGGGAGACAACGGTAGGATTAGAAATTTTAGGCAAAGGAAGGACAAAAGCTTTTCTCCAGGCAGAAGGAAAAGAGCTGGTTGTTAAGGAGTGATTTATGATGTGGGTGATGAAAGGAGCAAGCTCAGAGGATAAAAGTTGTTACATTTGAATGTGAATGTCGTCTGAGCCTACAGCTTTGATGGAGAAGGATTTTAGGAATAAAATTACTTCTTTCTCAGTAACCTCTCTGAAGACAAGAGGAGGGCACTCGGGCCTGGGCAAGCGAGAGATTTTGTCTAAGGTGGAAAGTTTGATGTTCTTATCAAGAGAAAGAGGAGATTTGGAGAAATGAGTGTTAATAGCATTCAAATCTAATGATATGGCGGAATCGCTAGACAGTTTACCCAGCATAAGAGATTTTAAAAATTTCCACATTTGAGAGGAATTGCAACATTTTATAGAATCGTGTATGTGGCGTCTCTTGGCATCTCTGCACAACTTAGTACAACGATTACGGAGTTTCTTGTAGGTTGCTAAATTCTCCTCGGTAGGAGACAATTTGAAGGTCCGCTTAGCTTTGTCCCGTTTAGACATTGCCTTCTTAATAGATCCTGTCAACCAGGAAGCAGGTGGGTGTTTGACCTTAACAAGTTTAAGGGGTGCATGAGCGTCATAGAGTGTAGTTAAAATATTACTGAAAGCGGCTACTTTGTCATCTATCTCTACAGCATTGATAATCGGAGACCAATCAATGTTGCATGAGTCGGCTCTTAAACGCTCCAGATCAATATCCTTTAAACTGCGAAGTAGAAGTGTTTTAGGATTTTGTCGAGGGCAACGAATCTTATATGAGAGGAACAGAAGATCATGATAGGAGAAAGGGCAGTGAGTTGTCCGTGAGTAGCCACGCGGTCAATATCTGAGACAATAATGAGGTCAAGAAGAGAAGGAGTGGAGTGGGGGGCATGGTGGGTAGTGGAAAGAGGAAGGATGTGCATGTTTACAGAAGAGACCAAGGAGATAAGCTTTTGGGTACGCATATCCTTCTTTAAAAGGCATGTGTTGAAATCCCCGAGGATAATAGTGTGGTCATAAAGAGGAGTTAAGGATTCTAATTTAGACTCAAAAGAGGAGAAGTAATCAACGTTAAGAGACGGTGGATAATATACACCAAGTAAAATTAGAGAGTGATTAACGGTGATTTCAAGAAACAGGTGTTCAGCAAAATTATTATATTTACCCGGCGATTGATCAATGACATTACAGGGAATATCAGCTCGGAGGTAGATGGCTACTCCATCACAGGCTTTGCCGATCCGATCGTTTCTGATTAACCTAAAACCAGTTAGAGGGTATTGTGTAGAGGATAGGCCAGGCTTGAAAAAGGATTCCGAAATAAGTATAGCGTCAATAAAGTTGCAATCAAAAGAAAATAGAATATCGGAATAATGGACATGAATACTTTGAGCATTAATGTGAACAAGTTTGAAGTTTTTGTAATGCCCATAGAACTTATTTTCCAGATGATCTCGCAAAAGAGTTGAGTCATGGTCGAACGCACTAGCATAATCATTATCAGAAGCACATGAGGAAGAGCACGAAAAAAAACTATCATCGAATCCAATAGTATCCATAAAAAATAATAATATAAAAATAATAATATAAAAATAATAAATATATACCTAATAAAAGTGGCTTAGGTGCCAATTAATATATTATAAATATTAAATTTATGTTTGTTCAATTTAATTTATGTATGTTAAGTTTATATGTGTTAATTTTTTTATGTATGGTCCCCGATTACTCGAAGACGCCTGGACCGATTCAAGAAATTATTTCTAAATTAAAAGAGTATAACTTCCCAGGTCCAAGGTAGATTATGGGTTCCCAAAAAAATTTAGGGCAACCATCAATTTTTATAGGGACGCAATTCGTTTTTATGTTTTTACCTCAGAACTCCGTCATTTATCAACTGGTTTGGATTTTTTTTTATTTGAAAGGATATACTTTCATCTTGGTATCATAGAAATATCACAAAATCAGTTCAGTAGTTTGGTTAAGTAGGGAATAATTTTGTTTCGGAAGATCAGCGTTGTGCCAAAAGCACAACAAATGCTGAGTTAGACGCCTTTTTGTGACATCGGTTATTTATATATAGGTAATTGTGAGACACACATTTGTTGGGTATTGCTGTTCTTGTGTGTACTCGTATTATATTGTTATATTGTGTGTATCTTACTTGTGTGCTGTGTATGTTTTGTACCGTCACAAATAAATGTTTTTTCTTTCTTTCTTTTATTCTTTGTTACAAAGTTACTTATATTACGAGTATATAAAGTAGTCATGACCCCAACGGCCTTCAGTTTCTCGAGTTATGTGTCCCGCCCGCTACAACACGAAGGGCTTGCAGTTTTTCCAAGAAATCAGAAATACGGAGATCCGTAGATAAACTATAATACATATTATAGACTATATATTCACAGATTTATAACTAAAGTATATATCCGTGGATATAGCCCAGAGGGCTAGCAAACTGGAGGGGTAGTGGACGGGGCACCAGTTTATATGACCTTACTTTTTTAGCAAAGTATTAGCAATACTAAAATAGCTGCACTTGATCCAGCACTAAGCATGACAGAGCCTTTGATTTGCATATTCTGCGGGCCGCCCGTCGGTTTGCTGAAAACAGAGCAAACTTCAAGGATACTAAAAATTAAAAACTAATACACAATGTATAACTATTTGTCGTTTCTAAAATAATAAAATAAAATTATAATAATAAAAGAGTTATTGGTCAAGCGCGTGTTAAACCACGCATAGTAAAATGTTCCGTAGTCAGTACGGCTGTATCTTACTAATTTTAATATAGGTCGTGCGTCGTGCCAAGTTTCAGCTGTCTAATACGGCTGTAACTAGTCGGACGGACAGACAGACAGAGAGACGGACAGACAAATACACAGTGAGTGGAGATAGCAAAATTATAACGGTTTTAGTATTTTCCAACTCGCCCATTCCCAGGATTAGCAACGGCTTTAATAATTACCGTACTCAGATTGATATTTTTAATATAAAAAAACTTCAATTCCAGCAGTTCTTATCTAAGAACTTGCCAAACTAATAGATAAATATAGATCGTTAGAAAACTAAGTGAAGTGCTTGAATAAATAAATAATATCTATTCAATGAAGGACTTTCAGTTTGTTTTATTAAATATTCTTTTTTTTAACATATTCTTATAAAATTATTACACTTGTCCTAAGTGCAAATTCGACATTCCTCTGTAGCACTTAGAATAGTCATGTGAATTTATTGCTATGAGTAGTGTGTATTTTTTATACTTTTGTGTTTTTTTCCTTACATCACTTATTCCATTGTTTGTCAAAATTTACTAGAGTTACTTTGTTATTGTTACTATATATTTTTAGTGCATGTGGTGTTTACCTATAATTGGTTGTGAAACTAGTACCTACTTAAATTAATCTTCAGCTAATCATGAAATATTGTTACAATCGTTGGTTTACAAATGTTGGTTTCTATAATCAGTATTTTATTACACTTTGTCCAATCACACTCACCCCAACAAAAACAATTTCATCTCCATGTTTAATCCTCGAAGGTATATTTATCGAGGCTTCCCTTTAGGGACAACTATTTATTCGCAAACGATACAAAACAAAGATAGAATCTGACTTTTACGTGATTTATTCGACCCAAAAAACTACTAGGTTTTCTCTGTTCATCAATAAGTTTAACCCTTCTTAGAGGCACCCAATTTGTGAACTCGTCAACCTGACAGTCCTATACGAGGTGCTTTAGAATTATATGTAAAACCTAAAGGGCTTAATTGTACGAAAGTGAATAACTTTTCATATCTATACTTAATATTATAAAGAGGAAAGATTTGTTTGTTTGTATTGAATAGGATCCGAAACTACTGGACCGATTTAAAAAATTCTTACACCCATTATTATAAATACGGGATTTATCACGTACCGTTTTATCGGTGTTTCGACCGACAATGTTTCGGTTCAATTCGTGAACCTTCATCAGGGTGAGTGCGATCCGCTCCGAATAACGTCTCGCCTCGCACTGCGCGCCGCTGCTCTCTGCGCGCGAGTGGACGGGCGGGGTGGTGGGGATTGGGTCAACGAAAGCACAGTGCGTTGACCCTCTGCGTCATCATCATTATCATCACTGCTGCTCTCTTCTGTAGTTCTTGGTACAGGCAAACACACAACAGTAACTATGTCTCTACCAGGTTCACTCACTCTTCTGTCACTTGCATCATGAAGACATAGCCTCCAGGCCAGCGGTAGAACCCGATAAGACGGTACGTGATAAATCCCGTATTTATAATAATGATTGAAATCAATCACGAAACTTTTCTAAGTAAAATTCTTACACCGTTGGAATCTTCACTATCCCCGAGTAACATAGGCTACTTTTTACCCAACTGCGCAGAAGGTAATGTAGGTAATGTTTATTGAAAAAATACGCATGCGAAGTTGCGGATTGGTCAGCTAGTAAATAATAAAGTCAAGTACAACATTCTTTTTATGCGACTTGGAGATGGAACAAGCATATGACACAGCTGATATTAAGTGGGCATTATCGCCTATAACAAAGTACTGCCTGCTTAAATCATACATATGTAAAGCCTCATGCGCCTGTAATTTCACCGAGCTTTGGTTTCCTCGATACAGGCTACGCCTAGTGAGGAAACCGATAGATAATACTATAAATAGATATAAATGTTGTCTGCAAAATTCATGCATCTATTACTTGTATATACCTAGTTATAATTTAGCTTGTTAATCATATTTTAAATTGTTTAGATACTGTGTTTTTTGTAGTCATAATAAAATATTTTCATTTCATTTCAAACTTAACTTTCAACCCAAAACCAACAGAAATTTTGTTTGGTGGCAGAAATAGATACGGTGGTAGTACTTCCTCAAGCGAGCCCTTTCCGCCCGTAGAACGCCCGTAGAAAAGAAAATCCATAGAACGGTCATTGTTCATCTGCAGGATTTTACATATTCCGGGCCATCCTGTATTATTCTTTCTACTTTCTGGCCAGATGTCTAAATGATTGATGGTTTGGTCCCTGAATGGATTGACCTCACAGGAACGATTCTGTTCGATGTTGTGGCACTTGTAACTTTATATCGATGGAGGAAAGTTTTAGCGGGTTTGATCAAATGGTCAGGATAACGTGATAGCGGTGTTATAAGTTGTATCTTAAAAAATGTGTTTCTGTCTAAATAAATAAGACTTAACAACTATCATAGTAACTATTATATACACACGTAATACTTTTAGAATTCTCTGTATTGTGGGTATCAGAAACTACCCGTAGTTTCTAGACCCAAACCCGAAGCATATATTTGCTAGTCATGCAAACATTTGGTCCGTAATCGGAATCTAATTTTTTTACGTCTTAGTTCGGCACTCGTCCACTACGCCACTGAAAACAACTTTTTTTTATGCCACCTGATGGAATAAGCGTATGACCCAACTAATGTGTGGTAGCCGTCGCCCATAACAAAGTAAAGACTGTTAAATAAGTTCAAATTCATTTATTTTGCAGGTTTTTAGGTTTATTAGTAAGTTATATATACCACTAATATTATAAACGCGAAAGTTTGTATGGATGGATGTGTGGATGTTTGTTACTCTTTCATGCAAAAACTATGCAATGGATTTTAATGAAATTTGGTATTACGATAGATCAGTAGTGGATGTGTATATCCAGGTCATATTATCATTTCATTGACAAAGCACGCGTGCAAAGCCGCGGGCGGAAGCTAGTTAATATATGATTCTGTAAAATAGTTTAGTGCTAGATATGGCTTGCTCGGAAGATGCCAATTAAGTACTTTGTAGGTTTACCCAATAATCAATTAAGTATCTCCCTCACCTAGGTAAGTACATGTAAGTACGAACTAATTTTACGTAAGGTAAATAAAAAAAGATTCCTTCGTAGGTCACGAACCTTAGAGGCAAACTTGTGTGAAGCCTTATCTGCCTGTTATTTTACTGGTAGCATTACCCTCAAAACAAAACACAGCAATGATAAGTTGTGCTAGAAAAAGGTATGATAATAGTTCTTCCCCGGACGAGGCGTTTCACGAGGAACTCCTTATGGATCTAGTATTCATT
This sequence comes from Philereme vetulata, assembly GCA_918857605.2. Lineage (NCBI taxonomy): Eukaryota > Metazoa > Arthropoda > Insecta > Lepidoptera > Geometridae > Philereme > Philereme vetulata. Next base: position 5,884,738 of record OU975423.1, on the reverse strand, counting down.
TCATTAGCCTTTATTTGTTATAATTTATTAATCCATAAACATTTTTAATAATTGAATTTAATAATCATGTTTTTAATGAATATTGTTTAATATTGCATGCTTATTAGCTAATTATGGAGGATTTCAATGTTATGTTTATTTTCACATTGAACAAATAAAATGAATTGAATTATTTACTACGGATTTTGTTGTGTTGCAATTATAAGAGCTAAGGGAACTGTGACGGACGGTCAAGAGCGAGATAGCTGCATATAATTATACATGTCTCAAGCTAGCATTAAACGATCATTCGAACGCTTAGAAAGTTGATTTGTGAAAATGTACAAAATTATAAGTTACTCTCCGCGCAGTAGAGCTAGGGCGAGGATTTGGTATAAGTCTAGCGCAAACTTGTTCCAAAATTGTGATCATCAAGTGCGGGCTTTTACCTTGTAACATAAGTTTGTAAGAAGAAAGAAAATACAGTCCACTTTACCACACACCGAGCTTTTTATTTGAAGCCTGGGGTAGGAACTCTACAGAAGTATATTAAAATAAAAATAAGTTAATTTCACAACTTTAGGAATACATTGCATTGTATCGCCAACGATCAGGCTAGTTATTATAAAAAATAATATAAATAATGTGAGCACTCAGGTTTCAGAACATACCTCCCGTGTTAGTTATAAACTGTTACGGCGAGGTAGCTCTTCACTCCTCAAAATGATGTATGAAATATTAACTGTTGATCTGCAATCAACAATTTAGAGTACCACTTCATCATTACTAAATTGCGAGGCTAACTCCTTCTTTCATACAAATTCCAATTCCAGCCGTCACTCTCCAGATCCACTTTGTTTAACGTATCGCAGCACTTACTAGGGTGAAATATATGAATAAAAAATAGTTTCGGCGAAGACCCTCGTCTGTATGATGGATGGACCAGCATCTGATGGATTCTACTCTTGTTCACGAGTACCTAATTATAATCGTAGCTAGTAGGGACCTACTTGCTTGTGGTTCCTCGGACGAGGAAAGATGGAAGTATTTAGGTGGAATCAAGAGTTCAGAGAAAAACATATTTTTAAACTCCTATTTCTATTATTCGGCCGAGAAAGCGTTAGCGGGACGATTTCGACACCTTCCAAAGAGGATGGTGGGAAATAGCGGCATATAGGGATGCTTGGAGGGACTACGGGGAGACCTTTGCCCAGCAGTGGGACGAGATAGGTTAGGAAAAAAAATTAAAAAATACTATTATTCTTTAGTATATATTTCATGTAAATACAAATTATGTTCTATTTATATTCATATTTTTTTGTAAATTTTAGTATTTAACTATATTTTAAGGCATAAATGTATACCTCCGACCATTATCTTTTTTATAACAAAAACTTCTCCTTCCAAAGGTTGTCTTAAAGAGATCGCTTCTAAACGATAAGACCGTCTATTGTGCCGCACTATATGCTTTTGTTTTATGTATTTTGTTCGTATTTATTGTTTATATGATGTCTAATAAAGTGTTTTCATTCATATATTCTATGGGTCGAATACGTGTTTTGGTCACGGGGTCGAAATTTACCTGAAATATGAATACCTTTTTAGGGTTACGTATTCAAACTAAAAGCCCTTATAGTTTCATAGATATATGTTTGTCTGTCTGTTCGACCAGTTACAGTCGTTTAATTCATAGACTATTAATGCTGTAAAGCCGAAGACTGTTTTTATGTATATAATAACAATAATATGTATTGTGGGTACGCTTATAAAATTTATTGGCATGTCTATAGAAGAACGGTATCTTCTAATACAAGTAAACGCATATTTTTGCTTAAAATGTGATACATAACCCTATTTTAACCACTCATAAGTTATATTTTAACCACTCATAAGTTATATTTTAACCACTCATAAGTTATATTTTAACACTCATAAGTTACCTAAATATACAATTTTTTATATTTTTTAGGGTACCCTGTATGAGAGTTGAGGGTGATTTGATACTTCCTCATTGCGTTTGGTATAGTTTGATAGGTTTAACAAAACGTTATAAAGTCTCTTCGACCTACAAAAGGTTGCTGGGAATCGTTGGGTGCAGGGCGCACAAGATTGGTCGCTCTGGAAATCTATGGTGGAGTCCTATGATGTTCTATGTCTGATATGATGATAATAATGAACCTTTAAAAAATTACAAATATCTAGAAAATAAACATTTTATGGAGTAAAAACTGGAAGTGACATTCTAGGTCAAACAAAAGCAGGAAAGCAGCATTCGCGTAAAACTAATTCCTTTTACGATAGTTATGAAGTGAGAGTACCTACTTGTAGGTACGAATGACCTATTTATCGCGGGCTCCGTTCATTCGATCTCTGATTCGAGTAATGGGAGATTATGGGAAATGTAAAAATATAATGGTTTTAAATCTATACCTTTTGATCCAAGGAAACATCAGTTCAAAAACATTACAAAAAATATTTTGGTAAAATGGCAACACAAAACTAAAGAACCACACAATATTATAAATCCGAAAGTATGTTTGTTTGTTTATTTCTTTGTTTGTTACTCAATCACGTCGTAACAGCTAAACCAATTTCGATGAAATTTTGTAAATAAATACGTAGATTAACAGAAATGAGGTCCGATGGGATAAAAATGGGGTGTCAAGTCAAGTTGCAAAAGCGAGTTTAGCTTTATTTCTAGGTTACCTACACACTTAGTAGTGTAACGCGTACGAAGTCGCGGGCAACAGCTAGTAGTAAATACGTACTAAAACCTAATTAAAATAGATCACACTCTGAAAATTTCACTACATATAAATTCACGGTCAAAATAACAAATACAAATCTATATATTTCAATAGCTTGTGTTTACAATAGCTTATCTAGTATTTGAAACCTCCTTTTAAGTAAATCATACCTGTATTAGGAGGTTTCGCTCACCTGTAATATAAATTGTTTATGATACAAAAATAGTGTCCAACATCCCCAGTGACGTGCAGTTTCGGAGTCACTTAGAAGACAAGGAAAAGATGACATCCAAAAAACTCGGTGTGCTCAACAGGGGCAAAGTAGTACTTCAGTGCGGGCAAAGACTTCAGTGCTTCTCAATAAGGCGCAAATCCGGCTCCACGTGTAGTATTGCTGTCATTTATGGGCAGAAGCACCTGGATATCAACTAGGGCCAATTGAATCTGTTCAAAGACGAGCTGTGAGAATTGTTGACGATCCCCATTCTCACAAGCGGTATTGAGCCCTTAAGTCTCAGGAGAGATTTTGCCTCCCTGTGTGTGTTCTACCGCTTGTATAATGGGTTGTGTTCTGAGGAGTTGTTTGATATGGTCCCTGCAGGTTCGTTTTATCATCGCACCGCTCGCCATCGGCAGGGAACCCATCCACACACCTTGAAGACGATCTGGTCGCGTACCGTGAGGTTCCAGAGGAATTTCCTCCCGCGAACACTTCGCTTGTGGAATGGTCTACCTGCCGAGGTTTTTCCTAGGGACTACAGTATGGGGTTCTACAAAAGGGGCGTTTTTAAAATTCTAAATGCTCGGCAACGCGCGTGTGTCCTTTGGTGTTACAAACGTCCACAGGCTACGCTTACCATTAGGTGCCCCGTATGCTTGTTTGCTACCTTTGTGGTAAAACAAAAATAGACGTATCTTATAAAAAATGAAAAACATTTAAGGTGTATTCCAAAACGTAATGAATTTTTAACTTTCTAACATTTTATAAAATTTTATAAAATGAAAAAATGTTTTGGAATAGCGCTTACTTTTCACCAAACTAACTTTGTACTCGCCTTTCTGTACAAATACCGGTGACTGAAACAATGTCAATAGTTTTTAATTGAAGCCGGGGGCTGCGGATATTGAATATTGCACAGTTTTGCGCGCGGACCGCAAATTCAAAATATCGAACCAAATTGTGGACAGCTAGTTGAATTTCTGACCACTAGTTTATTTCTGGCCCAATTCCGATGATGTACTACGGGTTTTGTTATGTAGGACATTAAATGAAAACACGAGTTGTGCTAATGGCTAATATTGTTGTAACATAGGTTTTTTTTCAAATTCATTACATTTCATTCATAGAAATGTTTAAGCACCTATAATATCAAGTCCTGAAATATCAATATAACAGCCTGTATAAAATGGTAAAAAATCATATTTTTGATTTTGCATTATTCAATTTGCTGATACATTTTTTGTATGAATCATGCCTTTGATATCAAATTTTCCAAGTAGTTCTAAGTACATTGGAATGCGTACTTTCCCAGCAATAACGTAAGCATAAAGGTAACTTCTACCTTAACCATACAATAATATATTGGCGTGATCCTTGACGGGTTAAGTGTCTTTGTAAAAAGAAATAGTGGCGGTCGGATATGCCACAAAGGTTATATCCCCTTTAATAGAGGCTTTTTCCAAACACTGCGTACAAAATAAATAATTAAATGATTTGCAAACCTGAAAAAATATGAGTCAATGCCAAAAAATATTTGATAAAAACATGTTATCCACCAAGCTTCCATAGACTAACAATATTAGTTCAATTCAATTCATTAATTCAATGCAAAAATGGATATTTCATAGCATCAGATGATAAAATAAACATAAAATTCAGATCCTCCATAATCTTCTAATAGGCATGTATCATTAACAATTTAAATTATAAATAAATAAATATTAAATACTGCTGGACATTTCACACAGCGCTATCTAGCCCCAAATTAAACAGAGCTTGTACTATGGGAACCAGATAACTGATAGAACACGTATACACTATTTTTTTTTGTAAATACATACTTATAATATATAGAAAAACACCCAGACCAAGAAGAAGTACCTGCAGATAATGCAAACATTTGTTCCGCGGTGGGAATCGAACCCGCTACCTCCTGAGTCTACGTCGGCTATTCGCCCACTACGCCACGGAGGTCGTTATAACTATGATTATTAAATTTAATTATGAAAAATGTCAATGGATTAAAAAAAATTATCCGAATACGAATTAAATGAAAAAGGATTCAATAAAATGCCAACAAATACAATACAATGTCAAAGAAAAAAAAAAATTGTCAACGAATACAATAGAAATAAACAAATGTCATAAAAACTTAAACTTGCAACTTATCATTCAAAATCGTCATCTAAATATTCGTGAACAATAAAGTACACTTTTTTTATGAGCAATTTTTTAATTCAAGTCCTAAAGATAGGATCAGAGGTTATTTCTAGTAAAAACCTCGTCAGGTGGTTATATATATTTGGGGCCTTACAAAATATACTATTGCGAAGTAAAGCAGTTTTGTACAGCGGACAAACTAGTTTACAGTTATGACGCTTGCTTTGAAAAGTGTCATAGAGATGGCGGTGCTCCTTACAAACTGAACCACTTCAATAACATATATGCAAGGCAGAGTTAAAATGTTCAAGCTTCTAAAGTGTGGTTTACAGCTGTCGGTCTGTTTCAGCTTGCAAATAGCAATAATTTTTTTTTGCGCCTTCTAGCTATTTTCTAACATGCCTTATGTGTTTTCGAATATCCATCTACATTCGTCAGAGCCCAACATTTCACGGATACACCGACCTCGCCGGCGAGGTCGACGAGTCATTTTAGTTGCCGCCTAAGCAAGGTACAGACATGTGGATGTCTCTCCCCTATCCCCACCCTGGCAACGGCCCAAGGTTTGTACTTATGTGGTGCCCTTGCGCTAGTTGCCTTTAAAAAGACATATTACTAGGCGGAGCGCCCTCTGACCTCGCCAAAATGTCGGTTAAGCTCCATCGACCTCAGAGGTCAAAAGCGAGTTAGTCCTTCAGATAAAAAAAAATGTTGTATGTCATAGAGTTAAAATGTAACCAAATAACACGTCGTTGCAGTTGTCGTTATACTTGTATAAGCCCATATCTTCTATAATCACTTCCATAGCCCCACATACATTTCCACGGCGACCGATCTCACGTGGCTTGCATGGCTTTTAGCACTCTATATTAGATCGCCACGCCATGTAGGTATTTAAAAAAATACCACATCTGAAATGAAATGATTTTTATAGCAATAAGTAGGTACATAAATTGTTAAAGGTACACACGACTACACATCAAGCTATAATTTTCCAGTATAAGCTGATCTCCCATTCTACGTAAAGCCTACACAACACGAGGTCAGCTTATACTGGAAAATTATAGCATACATTTTGAATTTTTAAAAACTAACATGAATTAATTTGAAAATAATTATATATCAGATATCATAACTAATAGAAATAATCAAAAATTTTAAAACCTTTAACAATTAACAATTATAAGTAAGTGTCCAAATTAACAAAATAAACATCAGCTAGCCACGTACATCTTTTTCATGAATTGTTGGTTAAGTAATTCTCCTATGTCCCGTGGTTTGTTATATTTTAATGGTCATTACGTAATAATTCTTTTTTAAAGTCTGTTTACAGATTGGTAGGATGAGCTGAATCAAACCACCAATTGTGCAGGTCAAATACAATACAATTCTATATTTATAACGCAAAGTTACAAGTTATAACCAAAAAAACATATACCTAAAGGTAAGCAATAAATTCAACATTGACCATTAACAAAATATCTAACACAAACGTATTTAATTAATTGTATACCAGCTTATAAACATCATACATATTATTTTAATAACATTTCGGTATTTCCAACAAAGCTTAAACATAATCCATAAAATCCATGATTTCTCCGGCTTTGTGTACATTATTAAAATGAAATATTGCTCGGATTCTCATTTTGGTATAGTTATCAAGTCGCCAGGGCATAATCGCTCACTACCCTCTGTGGTTTGCCATTATTTAATATAAACTATTGTTTGTATTTCAATTTAATGTCACGGCTTACACTACTGTACACTGCCGTAAATTACTGTTTGACTGTTCAATCTATACTATCTATACTTCTATACTAATATTATAAAGAGGAAAGATTTGTATTTTTGTGTGTATGTTTGTAATGAATAAACTCAAAAACTACTTTGCCGATTTCAAAAATTCTTTCACCATTGGAAATCTACATTCACCTTAAATGGCATAGGCTATATTTATTGCTAGAAAAGATTAGGGATCCGTACTAAAACTTAAGTAACGTAACCCAAGGTGTAAAAAAGTGCCCTAAAACGTATTTCACCGCATGTGCTGCGGAAACTATTGATGATAGAACATAAGTATGTTCTACGATATTAAAGAACATATCAATATCTACTAAAACTTTGTATTATTATAAAGGGGAAAGGTTTGTTTGTTTGTATTTAATAGGCTCCGAAACTACAGGATCGATTTAAACAATTCTTTCGCTGTTGGGAAGCTACACTATCTCCGGGTGACACATGCTACTTTTTACCCAACTGCGGAGAAGGAGGGTAATGTTTTTATTAAAAACTACGCGTGCAAAGCTGCGAATCGGTCAGCTAGTATCTATATAAATATAAAAATTAATCTCTGTTTTCCTTGGTCACGCCATAACTTGAGTACCGATTTTTATGATTTTTTTTATGTGTGTTTGAGTGGGTCCCTAAATGATTTAGATTCATAATTGGCCCCGGTAATTGGTGCTTATGTCGAGATCCAGAAAATTGCAGACGAAGTCGCGGGCATTCAACTAGTATTAATATATTTATTAGTAGTCTTTTAGAACATGGAATTACGAAATAGGCGTGCCTAAAATCTTCTAAAACCAATATCGAAAAATTTCAAAAGCATCTCTTTTTAACTACAATACTATTGAAACAGCAGAACTCGTGCTTAGGATACTATTCTCTTCACAAATTACATGTAGACCAATCGACACAGTTCCCAAAATTAACACAGGTCTAGTTCTGTTCAGTTCTGAAACACAAATGGGTGCTATTTCAGTAAGTGCTCCAATAAAAGATGATTACAATTGACTTGGCTGAAGTAGTTTAGGCTAAGTGTTAGAGCGTTTTAAACAAGAGTGGGGAGCTTAGGCGGTCTGTAATCTAGGCAAATGAATAAGGCTTGGAGATGACTTTAAAAAACAACAAGCCAGGTATTTCAAAAATGCGAAGAGGTGAACGTTTCTGAGGTACGGATCTACGAGGCAGTTTTTTGTTATAGGTGATGGTTACCACTTAACATCAGGTGGGCCATATGTTTGTTCTATCTCCAAGTCGTATAAAAAAATAATTGCGGGACTTTGGGATAATTAGAAACGACGCAAAATCAACAAAATGATATAATAGTAACACTGGTTGAACCACCCTGCTTTGCATGAATTGTTATCAAAATAAATACAGCCTATTGTACTTAGGTAGAGATATTTCAGCTTTTAAATCAGTGTCATAATTTTCAAAATCCGTTTTACAGTTACAGATATTACTCATTACATACAAACTTAATCCTTTTCCATATTTTAATGCCTAATATTATTCCCCTTTATAATGTTACATAAATTAATATACCTAAATAATGTTTATGTTATCCAAAATATTTATATTCTAATATAAATATCGTTAACAAATTAATGGCACAGTTCTTCACAAAGACTCGTCATTAAAAACTCGGAGATAGCACACATTTTTGAATGCACCCTGTAAAATCATCATCATCATTTCTGCCATAGAACGTTCACTGCTGAACATAGACCTATGGTTTCCAGAGTGATCAATCTTGTGCAGCCCATACCTAGCGGCTCCTAGCTAGGACTACTTGTGTTTCCATCTAACGGGGGGTCGTCCTGTCCTATGCTGCGCTTTCTTGAGACGTATTAGGGGTCTTTTCTATTTTTTTGCTAATTATGTGCCATAGCTTAAACTTAAGCGGAAACACCAAGGGCTAGAGAATTAAAAAATAAGTATTTGTAAAATATATTGCTGTCGCGCAGTATGGCGCAGTGCCCGAACAAGCGCGATAGAGACAACTGCAGCTTGGACCGAAAATACCTATTAAAATTACACAAAATCAACGATTCGTAGTCCCCTGATTCCTTCTCCAAAACTTGACCGATTTCACTACTTTCTTCATTATAAATTAAAAATAGGCTTTGACCGTGTTCTTATGTTTTCTTTTTTTTATATAACCTAGTCAAACTTGTTTGAAATGGATGTTTGAGCACAGCGGAAAATCTGTAATTTTTGTTACTTTTTTGAATGTACATATCTCTTTTAATAATTAGTTAATAAAACAAAGAAAACATAGATACATGCCAATAGTAGCCATAGATTTTTGAGAAAAAAATTATTGCTGTACTGGCAATATCCAGGGAAAAAACAGAGGACTATGTTTGTATGGAAAAACGGCCCTTGTGTTTCCTCATAACAATAAATAAGATGATAATTTGCTAATGTAATAAGTAAAGTATAATATTCTAAGTAAAATCAAATCTATGTTTACATGACATGTTTTTTGATGAAATTACTCTGAAAGTTGGTGAAATCAGACAAACGTAACAAGATTAGGCTCCAAGCAATTTACTCGCACATAAACTTACCCGAATAAACTAATGAAAATTCATAATAACTCAGGTACAGGTGACAATATAAGTGGAATAATATTAAAGACTTTCAAAACGTTCAAAATAACAGATACTTAATTCTAACCAGAACGACTAATGGAATTGAAAATTAATCAATTACACTTGCACTGCGACGTACATTTCAAAATACAAGTCGACACACCGTCGCATCCACTAAGTTAGGTAAAAGTATTAAGGTAAAAATGTTTAGGTAAAATAACCCTGACCATAAACTGGAATTCTCTTTTTCTTTTTCTTACTGACGTTTCAAAAGACTATTTTGATTGCCACTTATCTTAGCTTATCTCACTTAGCTTTTGGCATTACCTTGTTGAGGTCACAATACCCTGTACACTTCCACAGCATTATGTAATACGGGCCCCAGAGAATGTTTACGCCATAAGCGTTAAGCAATAACTATTATGACACACCCTTCTCCATACATCTATGAAAATCTGAGTTATTTCACAAAATTATTAATTGGTCTAAGAAAAAATGAGACAATCATAATTTTAATACTAGAAACAAAGATAAACTCGCTGTTTCCACTTGTAGACTCAGTACAGTAGAATAAAAAATAATGCTGGACATTTCACACAGCGCAATCTAGCCCAAAATAAGCAAAGTTTGTACTATGGAAACCAGATACCTGATAGAATACTATTATTTTTTTTGTGAATGCATACCTCCACACATCAACATTGTCTAGGGATTTTAAAAATTTTGTTGATTTTTACAAAAACTGTAAATATTTTCTTTAGTAAACTAGGTATGGCAAGAAACTATATTTTGTGTTGTTTATTATTATTAATAAACAACTGTTTGACATTATTTATTACTAAAAATTTAAGTAGGAACAAAATCTCGAAAAATCAGCTAATTTACAAGATTCGGTAAATAGTGTTATAACTATTTTTACGTTGCGAAGACTTTATAAAATTACCTTTTTACAATTTAATAATCGGTGTTGCATCCCTTGACGTTGATTACACTTCTGCATCGGTTATTCATACTCAAAATTAGGGTGTCAAGGTCTCGCTGGGGTATGCGATCCCCTGTTTTTTTAAATGGCAAAAAAGTTGTGTCGTCAAACTTGACAGCAAATTGCTGAAAGCCCTTCGCTGAAACATGTCCCAAGCGTGTTCAATTGGGTTTAAGTCGGGTGACTGTGCAGGCCAGTCCAAAACCGCGACATCATGTTCCTGAAGGGCAGCTGACACTAAACGAGCCGTGTGTGGAGGGGCATTATCATGCATCAGCTGAAATTCCTGGCCAATTTGAACTCTGAGGGATGATCACAGGTTCTACGACCTCGATCCGGTATTTTAGTGCAGTCATGCTGCCTCTTATCTAAATGAGCTTCAAACAATGATTGTCCCACGAATGGACTTCTTGTGGCTGCTGGAGGCGACTTTCTCTGCCTGGAACTGTCCAAACACGTGTTCTTCGTGAATCGGGGTGGAATCCAAACCTAAAGACTCATCAGTAAAGAGAACCATTGTCCATTGTTCCATAACAGAATATGTTCTTGAGCCCAAAGAAGTATCCTTTCGCGATTGCCTCGTCGTAGAGCTGGCACATGAAGTGGCCTACGAGAATGAAGATCGACTTCATGTAGCCTTTTTCTGACGGTTTGGTCGCTGACTGACAGCTGAGGTCTGACTGAAGCCTTTGCACTAGCTACTTTGCTGTGAGATTGGGTTCCCTCCTGGCGGAATTTTGGAGAAAACGATTCTGTCTGGGGGTGGTTACTCGTTTTTTCCAGTGTGTCTTACATTCCCAGTAATCTAATAACGTGACCACAATCAAGAAATTACGTTTTGATTGGTGTTTAGGGTATTGACAACCACGCGTTGGATAGTACCGGCTTGTAACATGTCTATCGCTCTTATCATTTCTTCTCTGCTTAAATGTCGACGTTCCATGACATTACGCATATCACAAGATCCGTTTAAATTTCAAATTACATAAGATTTTATATATATCATATATATTAAATAAGATAGCACTTATTGATAGTTAAATACCAGTTTATTTAACTTAGGCAAAAATAACGTTAATTTATTTAAATCGGAGTTTCTATCTTTTGTTTATTGCGTTCTACTTTTATTTTTTTCCAAATTTTAAAAAGGGAACAAAAGAGGTTTGATTCCATATGTAAACTTTTTATAAAAAGCAAATAGTTTCTAAGCAAATAACTTCAAAATGGAATATCCCTAGACAATGTTGATGTGTGAACTTATATTATATAGTAAGATACCCAAACCAGGAACCATGAACTGTAGACCATGCAAACAAACCTCCTGCGTCTCAGCCGATTATTCGCCCACTGCGCCACGGAGGTCGTCAAGAGTTAAAGATTGTGTAGTACATTATGTCTTCGAATGTACATAGCATATGAACCCGTCATCACCGTACCCAAACGAGCCCATCACGCTAAGTAAAGTCGAAAAGTTTCTTACGTCTAGTAAATTAGTTCTGATTAAATTCGTTGTGAGGCCCAGACGGTCCTTTGTAAGGCCAGGGATCGACAGACTGCTTTATGCGGTACCTAACTTTCTATTCATACCTTTGAGTTCTGACATCACGGAGAAGCCAGTAAACTCGGCCATAATGTCATAATATTGAGTAATCTTCTTGAAAAAAGTTCACTAAATATAAATATATAAAAGTGATGTATTTGCTAAGTTTGCTGTAGTTAAGTAGGTATAACTAACACTGGTAAAAAAGCACTAACAGTGTTGTTGTAAGCAGGGAAATCTGAGTTAAATCGTCTAAATGCACTAATAGTTTAGGCTGTTGTTATAAGCAAGGATATGTGAAGACTTGTGAGTCTTTAGGTGCTCATAATGTGTTCATTGGCATTTTTCTTACTGTCTCTGTTAAGGAGAAGATACTTCGTTTTTGTATTCTTTATAAAAAGCACTCTCACTCTTTGTTCTTTTAAAACTTTGAGGTTGGGTCGAGGAATCCGCTTTGACGTTCATGATGTTGAAGTCTTTGTTCCTAAACTTCTGCAAGTGATTAATCACATTCTCAACAAACACTTTGTAAAGGTATCGGTGAAGGTCTTCATTATTGATGCACTGGGGTGCAGGGTACCAGTTGAAGGGTGAGTTGACTACACAGCTCCTTGTTCGTAGTTCACCCTAATTAACGTAGTTGAACCACGGGTAGTTTTTATTTACTATAGTCCACCTCAGATGCGGTCTGTCTATTCCGAGCCTAAGGTCATACCGTCCTTATTCGGGTACAGTTATGTCAGTAGGGGCCGGTTATGTAAGGCCATTTATTGTTATGCTTTGTGAGGGTACAGGTGAAATTGGTTAAGATAGTGGAATTCTTATGTTACATCATATAACCCAAGTCTTGCAAATTATAATGAAAATGTTAGGCAATGTTTGGGAGTTGTAAGACTTTTTTTTCTTTTAATTAATTTTGAATTCCTTCTGAGTAGTCATTACATGGATAGAAACATGTCCTACGGTACACTGCCCTGCGTCCATTTACTGAAAACATACAGATTTAAAGCCATATTTGCCTTTACTTTCCCGATACCCATACCCTTCAAAACGAAACATAGCAATACTGCTTTGAGGCGAAAATGGATATCTGGTAGAACTTCCCCGGGCGAGCCCTTCACAAAGAGCTCTGCTACTACTTAAAATGTAGTAACTGATAATAAATGTCTATGTTAAAATAAGCAAGCTAAAGTGGCAGTAACCATGGTACATAGCTCGACACATAGAACAGACGGCCGTTGGGACAGAAAGCTGTTCAAGTGTATACCATGCACTGGAAAATGTAGCGTAGGACAGACCCCCCACTAGATGTAAGAATGACCTGTTGAAGGTTGCTGGGAGCCGTTGGGTGAAGACTGCACAAGGTCAGTCGCTCTGGAAATCTATAGGAGAAACATATGTTCAGCAGTGGACGTCCTATGACTGATATGATGATGATGTTAAAACAAAACTTCATTTCTTTATTAGATTAATGATGCGACATCTCTAAACCAAACAGACATTGCAAACAACTATCGTAATCCACAAACAAACAACTGTCGAGGACAGTCAGCTCTAAAATTAATCTCGGCGTCCCAAGTGCATTAGATCCACACTAGAGTTCGACCAGCGGCGGCGGCGGACGCGGAGACGTCTTGGGATATACTATAGACACCTACAAACGAGAGATTGTAACTTGAGAGGTTTCTAAGTTGGCAATAGAGTTTGACTTAAATTTGTACTATATTTTGTATATTACCTGACTTTCTGTAGCACAAATAACTTTTGAATCTATCATGGATATGAACTATTTTCACTCAAAGGTATTCACCATGGTTTGTCAGATATTGAGTGGCAAGATATTTTTTTAGCCCAATCACTACTTGTATCATTAGGGTCGATAATAAGTTTAAATAAATAAATATTTCTGAACATTTCACACAGCGCTATCTAGCCCCAAACTAAGCAGAGCTTGTACTATGGGAACCAGATAACTGATGGAATACTTATATACTTTTTTTTTGCAAATAATACTTATAATATATAGAGAAACAACCAGACCCGGAACAAATATCTGCAGATCATGCAAACATTTGTTCCGCGGCGGGAATCGAACCCGCTACATCCTGCGTCTCAGCCGGCTATTCGCCCACTGCGCCACGGAGGCGTAGTTTGTATGGCTTAATTAAGTAATAAATAGAGTAAGCAACAATAGTGACCAATCAAAATGTTTATAAGATTTTAGCAACGCCCCTTTTGCGATCCGATGCAAAGAAAACCTTCTACGCATCGTAATTGTTGCTAAGGTAAGATAAGATAACTTTAATTGTACACACAATCTCTTCCATACAACCTTTATCTAAACATAATAATACTTGTTCCATGACGGCGTGTATATGCATATATAATACTAATATAAATTTAATACATATTCAATATACACAAAATGGTTATGATGAATTATCAAGCAGTTAATTAAAACTTTAATACAGGGACAAATAATAAGTGTGTACGTGTGTTTTTAAAATATGAATGAACTTAGTTGTTCTATTGACATATACAAAGGCGAGCTAAACCCTATTAGCCACCAACCAATCAAAGATCGAATAAGTATACTAATAATAATGATATCGATTAAGATCATTATTACAGCACAAAATTGATTTAAGTCATGCATGATAAGTAACGAATAAGCTAGTGCTCATTTTAGACTGAATTTAGAGTCAGCTCTGATGCCTCTAATTCTAATTCTAGGGTAGGGGAAAAAATCTGCACTGACGTCCCGCAGTTTTCCAAGATACCCGTGGATATTTTATTAGCGGTCTTATATGTATATGTTTGCTTTTTTTACTAAGGTTCCATACCCAAGGGGTCAAACGGGACCCTATTACTAAGACTCTGCTCTGTCTGTCTGTCTGTCCGTCTGTCACCAGGATGTATCTCATAAACCGTGATTATTAGACAGTTGAAATTTTCACAATGATGTATTTCTATGGCCGCTATAACAACAAACACTAAAAACGGAATAAAATAAATATTTGAGGGGGGCTTCCATACAACAAACGTGATTTTTATGCTCGTTTTTGCTCGATATTGATAACGGCAACAGGTAAACGCTTGAAATATTTACAGAGTTATATTATTCATTTTAAAAGTAAATAATAAAATAAAAGTAATATTTACGGGGGAGCCCCCCCCCCGTATAACAAACATGATTTTTTTGCCTTTTTTATAGATAATGGTACGGAACCCTTCGTGCGCGAGTCCAACTCGCACTTAGCCGATTTTTACTATGGCTAATAACCACTTTACAGCGGCCACGAGGCCTATTGTGATTGCCACTTGTGTTACGTCGCCTCTAGTTTATGTGGGCGTTCAAAGTTCACCACTAAGCTCTAGCGGTGTTGGAGTAGGATGAAGATTCGATGACCCTAGCAAGCTCGTTCTCAGTCTGGCACCTATTTTTATACAAATAAATATCAAATATAATTTATAAATATATACCTATCTGACGGTAATATCCACGGCCGCCATAACTATGTCACCATAGCAAGAATCTCCATTCATCAAAACCATAACGTGCACAAGACCAAATCTGTACCTAAGTACCATTAAGTACTGGTTGTTTTTGAAGTAGTTTTCGTCACGTAACGGTCGGCACATAGCGGTGAACATTTGCAGCCCAAATTTACTGCCAGGTATAGGCCTCTCTTTGTCAGTGCAACTCACCACGGTCCTGTGCCAGCGTCATCCAGGTTCAACCCACTATGCTTGCTACTCGTAAATACATTCGTCTTTTAACGAACAAAATCTTTGGGATATTTTCCGTCTCCACAATATTGCACCAGTAGACGTTTTCATAGGTAACTTAGGTTTAAGTATAGGTAGATCGACTACCGGCCCCGGGGCCGGGGCAATCGAATCTCTACAATATCGACACCTCACCGCTGCTTCAAACGATTTATAAGTATTCCCTCGAGAGGACTCGCAATAAAAGAAAATCGGAATCAAATTATCATTTGTTTGAGCTATCTTTTTATGTTGAACTGGATCACGTGCTAGTTTTTAGAATCATAGAATTAGGGTTTTTTTAACTCTTTGTCTAAATAACATAAAAAAAAATTATATCTGTTGCCCCATTTTTGGAAAACTTTTTTAGTTGCATGGGTATAATTTTACTCCCTCCCGACTCGTTTTGCGGTCTAATTAATCAGCTTTAACGGTGAAAATAGTGTGTAGTGGTTTTGCTGTAGCCTATGCGCGTTTATGCTATAAGCTAAACCGCTGCAGATAATTTTGACTGCAAACTGTGACTTCAGTTAAGCAGTTGATAGTACAACGTACGAAAATAGTGGCATTGTTAATTTTTGTACTGCTATCTCTGTATTCTGCAGAGTAATAAAAATCTCCATCAGCACAAAAATAAAAATAATGCACCCACAAAAATCGTGAATATTCAGAAAACTTAATTTGGCTGGTTTAATTCGGTCCCCAAATGAAGTAATTTATATACTAAATGCAACGACAAAATTGCACAACAGTCGCAGCAATTCCTATGCAAGTGTTTCATGCAGTTTTCTGAAATATCCGGTTCATCCGGTTTATAGGTATGGCTTAATCGCGGCCGGTTATCCGGTGGCGTTCCCGGACGGCGTCCGGTTTCAAACTTGCATCTACAATACCAGGTATGTATAGTATTTTCTACAAACATTTCGGTTCGGTTGTTGCGAATCAATTACCAATGGAAGTCCGTTACAGAATTTATATTTCTGTGGACATAGCAAACCTACATAAAACGTTGAGTTTTTTATTGAAATTTGAAACTATACTAACTGCACTGTGTATATTTTATGAATTCTATTTCCAGCACCTATTACGGACCAGTTTTTGCTTCCTGTTTGTCAGATGTGTCATTTGATTATTTTACGTATTCTGATTCCCGATATTCTAAGTTTGATTGATGGATTTCACGCACCTTATTTCTCAAAAGCCTATAAATATTAATCTTCGTAACGGCTTGTTCCATTTTCAATATACACATAGCCACACGTATTAGCTTCCTCACTAGATTTACTTGCAAACACTTAATAGTTTTAGTTAGAACATTTGAAAGAGTAAGTAATAAAAGCTTGCGGCATAAAAATCAGACGGTTTATCCCTCACAAAGTAAATCATAAATCCCCTTAAAGCCCTTCAATACAACTTGTTATTCTTACCTGTCTGCAGGCTACCTAATATTTATGTTCCAGAGTTTACTTTGACTGTATCTAAGTTGTCCTATCAAAATAAACAAGACTTATCAAAACTGTCTGGCGTCGGTCAACTCGCTTTAAAAATCACTTTGTGTTCGGACTAACATTGTTACGGCTACAGCCCTTTTATAGTGAACAATTTTCAGCTCTGCATCGGATTTATGAAATCTTTTTCAAAAATATATATTGATACGGTTAAGTAATATGAGGTTAATTAATTTTAGTCAATTTTTAATTTATTGTTTCAATAATGGTGCACTCAAGCATATGGCCCACTTAATAAGTGGTTTCTAATATTGATATTATGAATTCGAAAGTAATTCTGTCTGTTTGTTACATTTTCACGACTAAACAGATCTCAATTCGTTCAAATTGACAGGGAAGATGGATCGCAACTTTTGTCATCCCAGAGGATGGTTAGCAGAGGAGTTCCACAGGGGTCAATTTTAGGACCCTTACTTTTCATCATTTACAGCGCCGATATTTGTTGGCATATCAAACATTGTAAATTTATCCTGTATGCTGATAAAGTACAATTGTATTTGCCCATGTGCCCGAGAAACGTATCCTTTGAAATGGTAAAAATCAATGATGATCTAGGCCGTATAGTGCTATGGTCACGGAATAATGCACTGGTCTTAAACCCCACAAAGTCGAAATTTATGGTGTTTGGCTCAAAAAGATTTATAAATTGCACAGCGGGTAATAGTTTCAATGTGAACATTCTCGGACAAAATGTCGAACAGGTTTATGAAGCTCGAAATCTCGGTATCACTTTTGATAGTTCTCTTCGCTTTGAGAGTCACATTTTAAATATGTTGAAAACTTGTTTCTTTAGATTGAAATTGCTTTATGAGATCAATGCATATCTGAGGGAAGAAATCCGGATTAAAGTACCTATGCAAAGCTTTAATATAGTCAAAATTAAATTACGGAGATCTTGTGTACGGTCCGCGCTTAACTGTGAAAACTGCTTGTCTTGTACAGAGAATACAGAATGCTTGCTGCCGGTTCTGCTACAATATCCCGCCGCGAACGCATATAACACCATATTTAAATAACTCTTCTACTCTTAACATGGCTTCGCGGCGAGATTTACATCTAGGAGTAATGGTACATAGTGTCATGATATCTGAGATGCCAGAGTATTTGTACGCCAAGCTTGACCGATCAAAGACTAAGTACAGTTCGAGACCAACCCGTGACTTGCTACATTATAGTAAGCATAAAACTGTAGCGTTTAGGGGCAATTTTCGGTACCAAGCAACCAAGTGTTGTAATAACATACCACCACCTTTTCGGCTACTAAAATCAAAATTTACATTTAAAAAACATTATAGGAAACATTTAATAGAAAAACAAAAAACTGGGTTGTCTGGTACAAATTGTTACAGTGCGCCGTTCACTTGCTGACGCGAGGGTAAAGTTTCTAGTATATTAATATTTATTCGTATTATTATTTATAATTTACACTCTAACATTTCTTAACATTATTATTATTCCTTACATGATATATTTATTTCTTCTATCTACTTATCATAATTATCAGACCCTCAAGCTAACCCAACATATCGAAGATGGTTTCGAGGCAAACAGTATCACTGGTCTGGTTCTTGTTGACCTAACTGCCGCTTATGATACAGTCAATATTAGAAGACTTCTCCGTAAAGTCGAAGACCTGACTTGCGACATTGGGTTCGTTCAAATTCTGGGTGAACTTCTTCGTAACCGTCGCTTCCAAGTTCATCTCTTATCAGACAAAAGCAGATGGCGCTGCCTTAATAACGGTCTTCCCTAAGGGAGCGTGCTTGCACAAACTCTCTTCAACATATATACAAATGACCAACCCAGCAGTCCATCTACTATTCGCTTTTTGTATGCGGACGACCTAGCATTGACTACCCAAACATCCACTTTTGAAGAGGCTGAAGTCAAGCTTATGGCAGCGCTGACTGAGCTGGAGGAGTACTACGAAGGCAATGGCTTCAGACCAAATCCGTCAAACACCCAAACCTGTGCCTTTCACCTGCGCAATCAACATGCCAAGCGGACTTTAAACATAACCTGGCAAGGAGTAACTATCAAACATGAAAACCTCCCAAAATACCTGGGGGTAACGTTAGACCGGCCTTTAAATTATAAGGTTCACTGCCACAAGACCAAAATGAAAGTGGGTGCACGAAACAACCTCTTCCGTCGATTAACATCTACCAACTGGAGAGCAGCTCCAGAGGTCCTACGCACGACGGGTCTGGCATTGTGCTTTTCAGCCGGCGAATATGCTTGCCCAGTCTGGAACCGGTCCGCACACACGGTCGTCGATGTTGCGCTGAATGACACATGCCGTATTTTAACAGGATGTCTGAAGCCAACCCCTCTAAACCTCATCTACCCTTTGGCAGGCATACCACCCCCCGGAGTGCGTCGAGATGTGGCCTGCTCCATAGAAAAATATAAGCAGTAGCATGACAGTCGACACCCTCTATATAGCCATCAAATTCCACAAGGCCGCCTGAAAAGTCGTAAGAGTTTTCAGCGTTTCACGCAGGCCACCAGCGACGACCTATCCGTTGCTAGACGCGCACTGTGGATAGATAGTAACCCCCCACCACCAGACTTCATTCCCCCTCAATAACAGCTTCCACCAGGGCACGACCTGCCGTGGCCAGTGTGGAAGTCCTTAAATAGGCTTCGCACACAGGTTGGTCGCTGCAGAGTCAATATGTGCAAATGGGGGTTCAGGGATCCCAGACAAATGCAATGCGACTGTGGTGACCCCACACTGTCGATGAAACACCTGTTAATGTGCCCTCTGTGCCCGAACACCTGCACAATGGTTGACTTAAAAATGGCTTCTCCTGACGCCATCAATGTAGCCAAGTACCTATCTAACACAATATAAGTAGAACTATTGACACGCTAAGAAGAAGATCATAATTATCTAATTTAGCCTATCATAATTGTATGCAAACACATTCGTTCATACGAGTTCTAATGACTTGCTTAAAAAAGGTTTCTGCAGAATAACAGCGCCGAGCTGTCGATCGGTGGCGAGGCATAATGTTGAGCTGGAACCTATTTGCTGCAGTAGCACATACACACCTACTTGCCTCTTTTTAATTTTTCCCTGACTACATTGTAAATTTATTATTTCATTCTATTGTTTCTATGTTTGTTGTAATTTCTGTTTTCTCTTACTTGTGCTTTCTCTTTGATGTTATACCTTTTGACTGTATTGTGTGAATTTGTGTGTGTTATGGTAGCAAATAAATTTCTGTCTATGTCTACTAAACGGCGGGACCGAGCAGGGAGTTGCCGACAACTGAAAAAAAATGTAACGTACTCAATAAAGTACCCTGTTGTCTCTGAATTAAACAAATCCTGGAATATTATTCTTTGTCGTTATTTCTTACTAAACTGGCGGTTTAGAACTGAACTGGCTCCTTGAAATAAAGTACATGAAAAACCTAGTTTATTGAAAGTAAGAGTGGTAGAGTTTCTTGTGAAAGGGCTCGCTCAGGAAGTACCTATTTCTCCTGCCAAGCAGCATTCCTGTGTTTCTGACGCAGGGCAGTACATCGTAGGGTACATTGCTAATAAATATATAAATAAATAATATTTTTGAACATTTCACACAGCGCTATCTAGCCCCAAACTAAGCAGAGCTTGTACTATGGCAACCAGATAACTGATGGAATACTTATATATCTTTTATTTTTGTAAATACATACATACAATTTATAGAGAAACAACCAGATCCGGAACAAATATCTGTAGATAATGCAAACATTTGTTCCGCGACGGGAATCGAACCCGCTACCTCCTGCGTCTCAGCCGGCTATTCGCCCACTGCACCACGGAGGTCATCAAACTTCCTGTGCGTGACCTACGAGGCAAGTCTTTGTTATAAGCGATGGTTACCACTTAACATCAGGTGTACAATAAGCTTGTCTCATCTCCATGTAATATAAAAAAGTCATACGTAATAGCTAAGTAAATATGCCAAATACCTCATCATTTTATACACTTCATTCTATATTTCAACATTACCTAATTTAAAACTATTTTCTCTCCATAGTGATACCTAGAACCACCTAGCTATTATTTTAAGGCAAAAATAGCTCCGAACTGCTTTAAATTTTTCAAAAGAACCTAAATTGTAGACTACACTGAGACAATTATGGACATATATGTACGTAGTAGGTACATATATATCGATGGAGATAATAAAGCCTTTTTTCTCATAGACTGCGGAAAGGTCGTAATTTTGTTTTGCTATTTTGTTATATACCTTCTTAACTTTATGTTTGTACCCTATCCTCCTTACCTAATGTAAATATGTATTTATCCAACCTACTTACCTAACATTGACTTTAGACAATACAAAATGTTACCTAGTTTATAAATTATCATTGTATGTGACTAAATGTTTTATAAATGAGAAATAAATATTACTTAAACTGTAAGATTTGCTCTTATGGAACTCATTTGAAGTGAAAAATAACGCAGGGCAGTCCTGTTGGTACTTTTTTTAATGCTATATGCAGATGGAACAAGCTTATGGCTCACCTGATGTTAAGTGGTTTCCATCGCCTATAACAGAGAAATGCCTCATAGGTCACGCACCTAAGAAATGTGACTGTCGATGCACTGCCCTGTGTCCATCAACTTGAGGCATACAGGTGTAAAGGCTGTAGTTTAATTATTTTTGGTATTCAGTGATCCGTATCAAAGTGTGGTGTGTCATAATGTGTGTAATGTGGCATACATTCTTAGCATAGTCAGCATAGCTTGTAACGGTGTAGTTTAGATAATAGATATAATTAAAACTAGATTTGATTTCAGTACATATAATTATAACAACAAGAAAAGTCGGTAGAACAAGTAGGTTTGTTAGATTCTATTTCTTATACATGTGGCAAGATAAACAGAGGTTAATCACAAATGACTTTGTTTAACGGTGAATATATACTTAGATTAGAGATTTACAGGTTACAGATTTATAGATTATAGATTTTACAGTGAAGGTAGTACAGACAAACGCTGGCTTGAAGAGTTTAGAGTATTAGGGCTTATAGCCTATAGTTCAGCAATTACAGAATGTTGAGCACCTGGTACAACAGATTTATCTTAGTTTAAAGAAGTAGGCGCCGTCTGACATTAGCGTCAGAAAAGAGAGAGGAAAGTTACTAGAGTTTAACCCGGATAAAATAATGGAATAGATACACCTCGTGTTAATTTCGTCGAACGTACCTGGCGTCTGCCGGGTGGTAGACCTCGTGGGCAGGCGTGGTCTCTGGCGTTTGTCAAGGCAGCTAGCAGGACGTTTGGCGAACGAGCTCGTGGCGGTAGGCTTGGTGTGAAAGCGTGGTCACAGACAGCAGGGTGACTGCAGAATCACCACGCTTCTCGACGGCTCCGGTGGCAGGTTTTGACGGGCGTCAGGTGTAGATATCGAGAAGTAATCGGAGAAACCAGCAGCGAAGAACGTGAAAGACTTCCCGACTTAGAAGTTAACTGCACGAATTAGCAATAAAAAGTCACGGGAATTACTGTCCAGAGAATAAATTTGTAGCACGTTGATGAGAAGTTTTACTATTGAGTCCAGGTATGGAAAAGAGAGTGAGCACAGACAACACTGTCCTTTTATACCCGATAAAAATCTACCGGCCTTTAATAATTATTAAAATCTAATTTGTTCCAAAAGCTTCTAGAATTTGATGACGCAATCACTTTTGGTGATACCATATAGCAAAATCTAACCCAATACGGTGTCACTCAAGATAAAAATGATCTTTCACATCAGTTCTGCTTCAGTCAAAGACACTAATTGAATTTGGTCATTCATTATTTAAGATTTTATTTTTATTTTGTTTCTAATAAGAAAAGGATTATTTAATATAATAAATAAAGATGTTTTTAATAATTAAAATTAATTATCAATCAATAAAAATAAGTAGTGGATTTCTACAAGATACATGCAACGCCATCTGCGGTAAACTTGGCGAACTGTGTTGAGAAGACGCTTGAATTTCGGTATATAAATCGAGTGTTTGGGCAGTGAGTACGCCGCCATGTCGCTAGATGTCGTGGTATGTTGTTTGTATATGAGTGTAATGGTATATTGTTTTATTGTTTATTAGTGTAAATGTTAAGTTAAATGAAGGATGTAACGCGACATAAAATTGTCACGTTACAAGCTTACACAATTCTTAGCATAGTCAGCATAGCTTACACAATTCTTAGCATAGTCAGTATAGATTACACAATTCTTAGCATAGTCAGCATAGCTTACACAATTCTCAGCATAGTCAGCATAGCTTACATAATTCTTAGTATAGTCAGCATAGCTTCCACAATTCTTTGTATAGTCAGCATAGTTTACACAATTCTTAGCATAGTCAGCATAGCTTACACAATTCTTAGCATAGTCAGCATAGCTTACACAATTCTTAGCATAGTTAGCATAGCTTACACAATTCTTAGCATAGTCAGCATAGCTTGCACAATTCTTAGCATAGTCAGCATAGCTTACATAATTCTTAGCATAGTTAGCATAGCTTACACAATTCTTAGCATAGTCAGCATAGTTTACACAATTCTTAGCATAGTCAGCATAGCTTACAAAATTCAGCAACATTGGGTATTGGTAACATTGTCGGTACTGCCAAAGACCTGTCTATCCATATAACAAACTCATTTAGATTAGATTAGATAATTCTTTATTGCTCACCTTATAACCGATACAAATAAAAAAAAATATAACAACGTAAAGATTAACGTTGTTATTAAACATCGTTTTTTTTTAATTTGAATGGATACAATTGGCGGTTCTATCACTAAATAGCAATCTCTACCAGACAACCTATGGATGGAATGGACTGTGTGGACATTACCTGCGGTGTAATGATAATTGACCCCTGGTATTCTTTTTTACGACCTTTAGATGGAACATACATGTGTCCCACCTGATTTTAAAGGTAGCTATTGCCACTAATACATATATCAAAGTATAGCCATCCGTCCAGTTTTTAAAATTTAATTTTGGAAGGTAGGTTTATTTGTTCTCACTGCAATACTTGCTACGTTGTTATTTTTTTACATATTCTAAAAGCTACAAGTATAATTATTTTAGACAAACATTTTTCCTAAATTATAAAAAAAATGATTTACCGGTACCGTTTTTTAATTGTAATAAATATTTCCAAATGTTACGAAACAAAATTTGTTTTCCATTTTGTGAAAAGTTTTGTCTTAACCTACATGTGTTCTGAGAAACCCAATAGTATGGATTGTCCAAGGTTTCAGAATATTATTGTTACCTCAGAAAACAGGGACTATACAAAATAGCGGTAACGTATAATTAAATTGTTCCAGATTTGCCGAGATTCGTGGGGCCGGGCTCGAACGTGACCGTCGCCGTGGGAAGAGAAGCCGCGCTCACTTGCAGAGTCGACAACTTACTGACATTCAAGGTAAAATCAACCCTAAATCAATTCTACACTGTTTAATTTTAAACAGAGCTTACTAAAACAAAAATTGGACTCTTACATATATCCAAGACAAAAAATACCCCGATGTCAATGACATATTGATACTAAATGTCATATAATAAAAATGGGAAAAGGTCCATTTCTGCGAATCAAACAAAACAGGATTAATAGTAAGGCGTAAATTTACTTAGATGAGAAGAATTCAAAACGGCAAGAGTAATTTTGAATAACAAATTCAACATTAACTAATTCAAAGAGATATCAACAAATAAAATATTTACTTTGATGGCAAGAAACAAAGTTTCCTAATTATGTCTTTAGAACTATTGAATGAATGAAAATTATTTATTATACCTCACAAGCTAGACACAACAGATGTAAAGAAATAAACAAATAAATGTAAGCATAACGGGCGTCTGGCATGGGGTCTCTTAAAATGCTTCAAAACATAACGTTTTATTTATTAACTTTTAGTGGTTATGGTTATGGTACTGTGGTATCATGGCTTCCGATTTGTAGGTAGTGCGTTTGAATCCCGAACGTGCACCAATGGATTTCCGCTCGAAAAATGTATTTGCACATGTTCTCAAAATTGTGAAGGAAGACATTGTGAAGAAACCCATGCCGGTTTCCTACACTTAAAAATGCAAAGACATGTGCCATCGTGTTAGTATTCTAATAAGCAGCGATTGTGCAAAAGTGCAATCATCTATACTAAAAGTGAGCAAGGCTATAAATTATAAATTAAATTGTTTATTTTAGTAACTTATAAATAGTTTAAAAAATTATTTTAGTTATAAATCGATTATGGTTATGAACACTATTTGCACTAAAAACGAGATATTTATCATGATTTGTGACTTTTATAACAGTAGTCATGCATTCGCAAAGACTTGACCATGATCATGGCGCATGCAACTGCGTCGAAATATCGGGATACTCGAAAACTCACAAATTATGATATATTAACTCGTTTTTAGTGCAAATAGTTACATTTAGTGTTAGGTATATCCTTTTAAACGTGCGTAATCGTAAGCCTTTTCAAACATTTTATTACATATCAAACTTAATGTTTGAATTTGTCTCTATCTACCTATTTTGGGATATATTCACGGGCCTGTGTACTGAGTAAAAGATCCGAGGATGTCTATATTTGGAATTAACAAAGTCGTGCGCTATTTAATTATTTTTTAATAATTAGCTTTGTTAGTTACCTTTTCATTACCAACTTTGTAATTCTGAAAGGTATATCGGTGACCTTGATTCTAGTATAGATTCTAGGTATAATCCCAAAGTTATTAGTTTGGTAAGTCTCACCCCGGTTATTTCGCGGCTGATCAAAGTATTTCTTATATTGATAAACTTTCTTACGCCATAAAACTTTTGTTAGCATTGTGGCTACAGAGACAGTATCATTATTATTTAGACTGTATCCGGTAGACGCTAGCAGAATACTAATTTTATAATTTTCTGGAAGACCAAAGGCAACGGGGAATTCTTTATTTAGAATATTTTGTGGGAATTTGAACAGGCGTGATTTCGGTCCTTCCATTTAATTTAAGGAATAAGAGCCAAGAACATTTAAAAAAAGCTTACCTTGTGAATATTACATCAATATTGTATCTTCCAAGGGAAAAATGGAGCTGACAGATTTAGACCGCAAACAGGACGCCTTCGTATAATCATCGTTTGCATGTAGACGTTCACTACAAATCTAGCCCATCAGATAGAAAAATTGACTTGAGTGACCTCCATCCACTATTTTACTCTCCGACAATATATGCAAAGATCCAGTTTAGGTATATCGTACAAAGGCTTTGTGATTTATGCAGGAATAGATATATATGAAGGCCAATAATCCTTCCATTAGACTACTTCTGTCCCTATCTGTATATAGATTCAGTGGCCCAGTAACATAATCTGATCTGACTTTAGTTGAACAAAGGACATCAAACTGTCGATTACTTATCATAAAATCATCATTTCTTTACAAAAGTATACACAAACAGCTTCTCATTTCATCAGAACTCACCAGCCAGATGGCACACTTTGGCGAAGTTAAACGAGGCCTACGCACCCTTTAGCCCTTTTTCCGCTTGGCGGCCGACATTTCCAATCGTAACGAACGGTTAGCCGACGCTGATAATGCATTATACTATGAATTATTGGCAGAGAGAACCCTTCAAGTGACTTTACAAGGAAAAAATAATAATAAAATTGACGGAAAAATGCAAGCATCTCTCCGTTAAGGATTCGAGAAAGGCAGGAAATGAGTGACGAAAGAATGATGTTTCACACCAAGTCTGTTTTGTTGAGTCTGTTATATTTGTTCAAATTCTTAGGCCAAGGCAGTCACCAACAAGGCTATGTGACTCTTTGCTGACCTCATTAGGGACTCAACCTACTTCTCAGCGTAGATAAATATTTTCCTTTCCGGTTGGCTGCATTTTATTAGGTATTTACTTTACTTTTTAAATTATGGCGATTGGTGGTGACGGCCATACTCAATATATTTTAATCAATGATACATACTTCACTCCTTCATTCCCCCTCAAGAACAGCTTCCACCAGGGCACGACCTGCCGTTGCCAGTGTGGAAGTCCTTAAATAGGCTTCGCACACAGGTTGGTCGCTGCAGAGTCAATATGTGCAAATGGGGGTTCAGGGATCCCAGACAAACGCAATGCAACTGTGGTGACCCCACACAGTCGATGAAACACCTGTTAATGTGCCCTCTGTGCCCGAACACCTGCACAATGGTTAACTTAAAAATGGCTTCTCCTGACGCCATCAATGTAGCCAAGTACCTATCTAACACAATATAAGTAGAACTATTGACACGCTAAGAAGAAGAAGAATGATACCTATGGTCAGCTGGTCATACGAGGATCTGACTTGATTATTTATAAAAAGAGAATCATTATGTTTATGGTGTGAACGTACCAATTATGATGATAATGGTTGATAGAACGACCAATACTGGGATTACTAAAAGAAACAAGATAGTTCAGTTCCCGTAACTCAATATGCTCCACAAATAAATAACGTCTCTTTTTCACTTAATATTTGCAAAATTCTTGTAGCGTCCTGAGTGTTAGAACAATACCAAGCCAGTAAAATACATATCCTCTATTTTCTTAAACTAGTCCAATTTCTAAAATCAAAGTCAAATATGTGAAGAAAAATAAGAGAAAAAATGAAATAGCTAGAAATAATTATTAATATTTAATTTATTCATACAGTAACATTACCTTATATTATAACTTAATGAACATAGCACTGAACTTAACCCAAATTAAATCTATGTTATGTAATGCTAAACTTTTATTATTTGACGCGGCAAAGTAGCCCGACAAAAATTTTACAAGCAAATAGTTTACAAGAAAGCTAACTGAGATATATAAATGTTTGGAGAGATTGCGTCTACTCGAGAGAACTTATAGTGGGAACATAATGGGCTGATGAAGAGCCCTCGTTCATAAAGCCAGTTATTCACGTGCAGTCGTCAACACAGTTAGCGACGTTCAGACCCTTAGACCGGTTGACCTCATTACGGGCCTCAACCTACTTCAGCACAGAGTAAGGGCAAGACTGCAACGAAATATGAATGAGTTCTTTTTTTGTAAATATCTTGTTTTTAGTCTATGAGAGAATGTTCTAGGTTTTGTGTTTCAGAGCTTTGAACAGTTTGATAAGAATTTCGACTTCTGAAATGAGTTAAATAAAAACCAAATAATAGCAACGCATTTAAAACAACGCTATCTAGCCCTAAACTAAGCAAAACTTGTAGGACTAAATAACTGATAGAACACTTTATTAGTTATGTAAATACATACTTTTTACATAGAAAACACACAGATAGTATTTTTTAAACTTTCGCGATCCTAAATTATGCGGGCATTTGTGCTATTAAATTCTGCATACTCAGCAAGCGACCTCATACCACACGAGTTGGCAAATTCTCATTCAGCCTAATACCATACCTATGTAAGTTCCAAAACAAATTCCCCATCCACATTTCATTGCCGCAAACTAGCGCACCTGAACAATAGAGTGTCAAACGTTCAATGTGCCAGCCACAGCTAAAACTCAGCTAAGCAGTTCAAATCGACAGGACCGTGCAATTTGTCAGTTCGCTGGCTCCCTATGTTAATTACAAGTGGTTTTAGCGAGGGCTATTGATGTGTGAGCTTTATTGCTGCGGAAATTTTACGTACTATTTGGAAAAACTTCACTGTAGCTGGCGTGAAATAAATAGGCATGTATTCGGATTTTACGTAACCCAGACGGGTTACGTAAAATCCGAATACGGTTTCTGTGTGTTTTTCAGTTTTTAATAAATTCATTTGGTCGGTTATATAAAAATTGTTTTTAGAACCGCCTAAAATTTTTAAGTAGCCTTTACATTATGTAAAAGTAGGCTTCATTTTCTAGCGTATCTTCTGGAAACTCGAATTTCATTTCAGTTTAACTTATATTTAACATGATTATATTTTACCTACGACTATTGTATGTTGCTTTGTAAATAATTTTATTCCACGCGGCCAATTTTCTATGATTGTAAATTTTGTATTATTCCCGTGTCGACAATAATTGTCGATTGAGCACGCAATAAAAATAACCAACCATATTTTAGTAAACCGGACGTTAAATACTATGAAACTGCACTAAAGCTCTCATCATCATCAAATAACCCACATTTTTGGTTAAAGAACTCTACAGTTTATGAAAATGCTTACTTTTTGAGGCTCTCGTCCTGTCATAATCTTTGGCGTAATAAAATCCTTTTACAAAGACTGTTAAAACACCTTCAATAAAAACTTCGGCTATAAATTCAAAGTTTATAGAATAATCTGGAAACGATGAATATCATCATAAAAAGTTGTTCGAGCTCATTTACCTCTTTAAATCTTTGGACAAAGGAAATCCGTTGTTGTGTTTTCATTATTTCATTCCCATTTGTATTAATCTCTGAAGAATGTAGATATATTTTCACAACAACTTTTTGTTGCGAAAGCAATATAAATAACTATAAGTGATGATACTCACCCTGATGAAGGTTCACGAATTGAACCGAAACACTGATAAAACGGTACGTGATAAATCCCGTTTTAATAACAATGATTAATAACACGAAAGTTTTCTAAGTAAAACTATAAGTGTCCAAAACGGAAGGAATGTTTGGAAACGATACATACGCGATAAATCCCCTTTTAAATCAGTAATTATGTAAGGAATGTTCTCAACATTTAGGCATTATTAGAGGTACTAAAAAAGTAATCCAATTTCACATTTCACGGCAGTCAAATAGGGGTTAGTAAACAATAGATAAATGCCCCAGAACTCAACACTAACCCCCCGAATCCCTAGATAAATCAAACGACAATACGACAATAGCCGCCTTGCATTCAGATTGGATCGTCTCACGAAGACGTTGAATGCAATTGATCACTGCACAGAGATTTGTGGAAGTAGACGAATGCAAGACAGGAGCTAGACAAATGTGGAGTAAACTCTAAATGAGATGGAAACATTCTAGTGCTTGCAATTGTAATTTATCAAGCTGAGCGGACTCTATTGATTGTTGCAAAGTTTTACTGCTTTTGAACCAACCACAATAAAAGGAGGTGGATCTCTTTTTTATGTATATTCAGTGATCATAATTTGGTAAAGTATGGTCGCTGTCCAATTTAAATGAGTTTTTTTAAAGGGACCTAGCTTCCCAAATTTAAGTAAAGTTTTGATGATGAGATGTGACATTTACATATGAAAAGTTTTAGTAATTTTGAAGTTATTAAATTTCTTATATTACGGAGTGGATCTTTAGTAACTTGTACTTAAAATATTATGAAAGAGATTCGTTCTAAAAGAGGTCACACTTTGAGTGGGTGAGTGAGGACCACGTAAAACATTGCATAGCTTAATTGATTCAAAAACTTTAAGATTAAATAATAGGAAGAAGCCATAACATAATACCAAACATATCGCACGTCGCAGTAGGTCACAACATAATACCAAAAATATCCCCATTGCACGTATTAGTAGGGTAAGATCGTATTGAGTCGTGCTCGAGCCGTCGTACAGTGCGGACGTCTCTGGGGCGTCGTTACGCTGCCCGTTGAATATACGAAGATTCGATCGTCGTTAGTGGTCGAGGCAACATCGCCTATAAAAGGCTCCTCAGATCGCGCGGCACGCATTCGATCGTCGTTAGTGGTCGCCGCTATAGCATGCAGCGGCCACACCTTAGGAACCTAGGCTGGTAGAGGGGGGCTCGAGTGCCGAAACACTTTGTTGTAGCAACGGCGTGTTTCGGCCCTCGAGTCGGCACGGTTACTCCCCGTGCTAGTGCTCGTTGCTTCGGCGTCAACGCAATCCACCTCAAGTGGCGAGGCAACCAGGCAACTGTAGAAGGCCTGAAGGTAGCGATAGGAGTTTTTATCGTTGCCAGATACTGCGTCCTGTTCCCTTCCAGTCGTAGCGGTTCTCCGTTCCATTGGGTCAAGGGGAGTAAGGAGGAGAGGGTGCATCTGTGTACGGCGCGCACACTTATGCAACTTAATATATCCTGCGCATCTGACTTGGCTTTGTCATTCCGAGTTTAAAAAAGTCCTGGGCTTGGTCTAATACCTGGACACGGGTGGCCTAAGGAGAGGAGAGTGGTCGCTCTAGCACTGCATCGGGGTGACAGTGTGGTTCGGCAGCACTCTTTGAGACAAAGCAGCTTTATTTAGAGAGGCACTGCTTTCCTCGCTCAGCCGGGGAGGGGGCTAGAAAAGGTGCCCCAAACAAACGCTCATTCCTCGCAATAAGAATAAATCTAAAAACATGCAGATGAATATGACTTTTGGTGCGTGGAATGTACGTACTCTTTTAGACCGACCCAACAACCTCTGCCCAGAACGTAAAACCGCCATTGTGGCTCGCGAGCTCAAACGCTATGACGTCGACATAGCCGCTCTCAGCGAAACACATCTAGCTGATGAAGGTGAGCTTGTTGAACGTGGTGGTGGGTACACTTTCTTCTGGAAAGGCACACCAGCTTCTGAGCCTAGACGGTCAGGAGTAGGCTTTGCTATTAAAACTACTTTAGCCTCTAAGTTGGAAGAACATCCAGTTGCTATCTCTGATCGTGTCATGTCCTTACGTTTCCATCTTCGAAACAATAAATACTTAAATGTTATCAGCGTATATTCGCCAACACTCGACAAAAGTGATGACGTCAAGGACAAATTTTATGAGGAAGTGTCAGAAGTGCTGACTAAAATCCGGCGCTGTGAGAAAGTTTTGCTTCTTGGCGACTTTAATGCTCGCGTCGGACGTGATTTTGAAGCTTGGCCTCGGGTGATAGGGCGACATGGCATTGGTAACATGAACAGTAATGGGCAACTGTTACTAAGCCTCTGTTCCCAATTTCATCTGGGTATTACCAATACCATGTTTAGACTCCCAAATAAATACAAAACTACCTGGATGCACCCAAGGTCCAAGCATTGGCATCTTATTGATTATGCTATAGTCCGTCAACGGGATATAGCGGATGTCAAAGTAACGAGAGTAATGAGGGGCGCAAACTGTTGGTCGGATCACCGACTTGTTGTTACAAAACTATTTTTGCGTCTTAGCCCTTGCCGTAGACCTCGCAGGGCTAAGCCTAACTGTCTTCATCTGAAAAAGCTAGAGTCTGCTGAAATATTGGCAAATTACAGGGAAGCTGTCAATACCTTTACAGCAGGCATACACCCCGAAGATGAACAGTTAGACGAGGGCTGGAAACTGTTAACTACAAATACCATCAATGCGGCTACTGAGATCTTAGGCCAAAAACCTCGTGTCTGTGAAGACTGGTTTGACGAAAATGATAATACATTGACAGTCGCCCTAGAAAAACACCGCCAGCTCCTTCGAAAGGGAAATCAGACAACTGCTTCTGAAAAAATAAAGGAGAGTACGAGCCAAATAAGGAGACTAACTCGAAACGCAAAAGATGAGTGGTGGCTGAACAAGGTTCGCTATATTCAGTGGCTTGCTGATTCGAATAGACTCGGCGATTTCTTTAACGAGATTAAAAAGTTAGTAGGAAGTCCACATCGAGTAAACGTACCACTGAAATCACTTTCAGGTACCCTCCTGGTAAGCAAAGGAGAAGTTCTTACTCGCTGGGCAGAACACTATAACAGCTTACTCAATGTGGATCGTTCTGCTGACATAAACTATTTAGCATCACTTCCTGCCTTACCACAAGCCGTAGATCTGGATCAGCCTCCTTCTCTTGAGGAAGTTATCATCGCCATCAAAGCGCAGAAAAACAATAAGGCTGTCGGCATCGATAACATACCAGGAGAACTATTAAAATATGGCGGAGATGAGTTGCACTACAAGATTTGGCAATTTTTCCAGCGCATGTGGGAAATGGAGTTCGTTCCTCCTAGTTTTGGCGTATCACTAATTTGCTCTTTGTATAAAAATAAAGGTGATCGATCTGTTTGCAACTCTTATAGGGGTATATCACTTCTGTCTACTCCAGGAAAAATTTTTTCCAGAGTACTCTTAAATCGTCTTATGGAGCTCTCTGAAAGTATATTGCCTGAAACGCAATTTGGGTTTAGACCCAATCGCGGCACATGCGAGGCCATATTCTCTCTTAGACAACTGCAAGAGAAAAGCAGGGAACAGTGTCAACCTCTGTTTCTCTGTTTTGTTGATCTGGAGAAAGCTTTTGACAGTGTACCTCGCGAAGCTTTGTGGATTGTGCTTTCGAAACTTGGTTGCACCGACAAATTTATACGCTTGATAAGACTTCTTCACGACAACATGACTTGTTGCGTAACCGTCAATGGTGAGCAGACAGAGCAATTCCCTGTCACTTGTGGTGTAAAACAAGGCTGTGTATTAGCACCCACTCTTTTTGCTCTGTACTTTTCCGTTGTCGTGAGGGAGACTTTACAAGCCAACACCGAAGGGATCCGCATACGTTTTCGCACAGATGGCAGTATCTTTAACCTGGCTAGGTTAAAAGCGCACACAAAGGTATCGTATGACCTCATTACCGAATTGATGTATGCTGATGACCTATGTTTCGTTGCGGAATCTTCTGAGGGACTCCAGGACTTGATGACTCGGCTTGACGCTGCGTGCTGTAGATTTGGCCTCAAAATTAATATTACAAAGACAGAGGTGATGGCCATGGACACTGTTAACCAAGCTCCACTGAATCTGCAAATCGATGGAAAGCCCATAAAACAGGTCGATACATTCAGATATCTGGGAAGCAGCATAACAACAAAATGCGACCTTGACTCGGAGATCAACAGCAGACTTGGCTCCGCTATGGCTGCTTTTGGTAAACTACGAGTCCAGGTATTTCGCTCCCATAACATCAAATTGAGTACCAAGATTAAGGTGTATATGGCTATTGTACTTCCTAACATCTTGTACTCGTCAGAGACATGGTGCCTGTATCGCAGACACATACGCACGTTAGACAGATTCCATCTGAAATGCCTCCGCGACATTCTTAACATCAAGTGGTCGGATCGGGTCCGTAATACCGATGTTCTACGACGGGCTAATGTCTGTGGCATAGAGGCATATTTGATGCGGCGTCAGCTGCGTTGGTGCGGGCACCTGTCTCGGATGTCTGATGAGCGAAGGGCGAAACGCATTTTCTTCTGTGAACTAGAACATGGTAAGCGGAAACGCGGAGGTCAGTTCCTACGTTTCAAAGACGTACAGAAGAGGCACATGAAGAGGTGTTGTATCGATCCGTCGCGCTGGGAGGCTCTCGCTGAAAAACGACCTGAATGGAGGCGTCATGTTCAGGACAAAGTGTACGAGTTTGAAGAAGAAAGGAGGCAAGAACTAGACTTAAAACGAGATCAGCTTAAAAGTCGACCGCCGGCTAATATCAATTACAACTACATTAATGGCGCCTTAACTTGTGTTCATTGTAACCGGACTTTTAGCGCAAAAATAGGGTACATCAGCCACATACAGGCTAAACACCTAGGCCAATAATCACAAAGTCAAGTCTCTGTAGCCGAAATCGGCTAGGAGGATTATTATTAGGGTAAGATCTAAATTGTAGTCGGTAAGTTCTTTGTTTTATTAATTGAAGCGCTCAAGTTTCTCCCCGAATATTATAAAATAATAAACATAGTGGAAACAGTTTCCATATACATTCAGCTATCTGAGTTCGCAGGCTGTCCGGGTATAGCGGTCGTAGCGTTATGGTTTATTCAATGTATCGTCGGCTGCTGTAGTTTGTTTTGATCACATTTAATACGTTCCACGAGGTTTAGCCGCTGGCTTTACTGCGAAATTATAAAAATATCTTCAGGCTTGAGTGTTTCTGTCTCTAATGCTATTTTCTAAAATGCTCGCAGTTACTGTATATGGTTTTTAAAATTGAAGAAATTTTCAAGTTTTAGTTTCAACGATTGTTTGTAATGGAACTGCTGAAGGTTTTTACGATAGATACACAGAATTTTTTCAACGAGCAAGCCAACTTTTTCACCTCGTTCTCTAATATAACTGGATATGTCTTCATCGATCTTTTGTTGAAAGAAGTAGCCAGTGTTTTACGTAGCACCTTAGTATTTTTTTTTCTTAACTTACATTTTAAAACAGTGTGATATAGATATGATTACACCTCTTCACCGCTTTATTATTGAAGTTTACTTTTAAACATTTCTAGAACTAAAAATTTGAAGGCATATGCCTGTGCATCGTATTCTAATAAGTGGTTAGTATTAGTATTCTAATAAATCGCGATGGACTTGAAACATGCCTGTTATGGACTATCTTCACAAGTCTGCGTACTGATTAAGAGAACCGAAGATATTAATCGGACATTTTAAAATGATCGTTATGATTAAAGAATAAAAGTGTTGCTGATATAGTTTCCGGTATAACATGTATATGTCATGTAATGTACAAGTTATGCTCGTAAATTCTTTAAATATTGGTAATAGTATTGTTTTACAGGTAGCATGGCTTCGCGTCGATACCCAGACTATCCTCACGATCGCTGGACACGTGATCACCAAGAACCACCGCATCAACGTGGCCCACGGAGACGGGTCCTGGACCCTGGGCCTCAGGGATGTGGGAGCGGCAGACGGTGGCCGTTACATGTGCCAGGTTAACACTGAACCTATGATGAGTCAGACGCACTACCTTCATGTTGTCGGTAAGATATTTCCTGTTCATAAGAACCACCGCATCAGCATGGCTCATGGAGACGGGTTCTGGACCTTGGATCTCAGGGATGTGGGGGGAGGCAAAAAGCGGCCGGTACATGCGCCAGGTTACCACTGAACCTATATTACGCTACTTTCTGTCTGATGTTCACGCGAATAAAACTAAAAACATAACCTAATACATCTATTTCCGTTTAGGCTATTCGGGTGGATACCTGGATCTATAGTACATATATATATATTTGCAACTAGCTATGAGAGAAAGAGAGAAAGAAAATATGTGCTCGCACCTCTCTCTCTTGCCCCTACAGTAATATACGAAACGTAACTCTCTCTCGTTCTATCTTCACTTACTTATATCTCCCTCTCAACTTCCGATCGCACTTTTCGTAACGCATTCACCAGCTTACTCTCCAAGTCAAGCGTGCGTAAAGAAGTTTTACTTCAAAAATACAATTACTTCTCAAAATAAATGACGAACAACAACAATATTTTTTCCCACGTTAAAGTGTTCATTTGTTTTTTTTTTTTTAATAAACAGCTTCCTATTTGCAAGCCAGATCGAAATGTAAATTAATCCTTTGATAACTTACCTCCATGGTTGCCATGTTTCGGAGTAAAATATCATTCCATTTTTAAATTATACGACATTATAAATGATAATAATATAATAAATAAATAAATATTGATTTACATTTCACACGGTGATATCTAGCCCCAAACTAAGCAGAGCTTGTACTATGGGAACCAGATAACTGATAGAATACATATATACATTTTTGTGGGTAAATACATACAGTAATACGGACTTACGCGATAATTTGGAAGGAGCGATTACCGTGCAAGTCGAATTAGCGTAAATTAGGGTTCAACTTTGCATTCAGTTTACGCTCCAATGACAGTATTTTTCTTTACTTGTTAGGTTCAAATGACTCATTTTTTGTTCTTTTGGATGACATAATTAGAGGTTAACAATAAAATGCACTGCGTACGTAAAACAGTTCCACGCGGAAAACGTTCGATTCTGACGTAAACGGAACACTAACATGGCGGAGTGGGAGAGCTGATGCGCGCGGTCATCAAAAAGAAAAACCGTGTATCTCCGAATTCGCGTAAAACAGGGTAGGGTAAGACGGGGTATTACTGTACTTATAATATATAGAGAAATACCCAAACCCGAAACAAATATGAGTTTACGATGTAATTTATTTGGTCGCTACACCACGACAGATATGAATTTTCATACAACTTTTGCCGGCCACTGCTTGCATGTGTTTGTCCAGTAGGTACAACAATTTCGATTTAACTCGAAGAAGATTGTATAGTATTTACAAAATTTGATTTAAGTAAAAAGGACAGACTTGAAAAGGTCAAACCTAAATATTCTTAGCTCTAGAATATATTTACTTTGATAATATTATCATTGCACCTTCGTTTCCAACAGTGCCTCCAGATATAGATGATGACGTCAGTAGCAGCGAGATCCTGATCAAGGAAGGGGAGAATGCAGGGCTTCGGTGTGTGGCGACAGGGACTCCACTACCAAATATAGCGTGGAGGAGAGAGGACTCCAGACATTTCAGGATAGACAATCAGACTCTTGGTGAGTTGTAAATATACATTAATAACTATCTTCGTTGAGGATATCGAGAACTAATGTGTATGTTACAGTCTAAACTCATAATCGGGTAAAAACAATTTTGACTTAAAATCAGTGAAAACTAGTTTCGACTAAAAACGTCGGTCAATTACTTTAGACGGAATCCCTTTTAAGTACCGGAAGGGGATTATTGGACTTAATATTCCGGAAATACCCTTAAGAATTTATAATTTAAAAAAGCACCTGACGATCAGTCACACTAGATAGTAGTTCGTTAAAATAAAATTTTATTGATGTCATTAGTCAAAACTAGATTTGATTTATTTTCTCTGTCAAAATCAGTTTTGACTAAATATAAGTTTTGACTGTGACCTTATAAATACGTCCAGTGATGTGAGATTGCTTTTATTAGGGATCCGTAC
Organism: Philereme vetulata; assembly: GCA_918857605.2. NCBI lineage: Eukaryota > Metazoa > Arthropoda > Insecta > Lepidoptera > Geometridae > Philereme > Philereme vetulata. The sequence continues at coordinate 5,846,778 of OU975423.1, read as the reverse complement.
CTCAAAAAGTTAAATAGGAGCCCTTATAAGATCACTCTCTTGTCCGCCTTCCGTCTGTCTGTCCGTGTGTCACCACCGGTTTTCTCAGGAACGGGTGGACCTAGCAAGTGAAAAATTATACCAGATACTGAGGTCTATAGGTCTATATTTGGTGTATAAAATCAAGGTCCTGAGTCAACACGATAAAAATATATGGTTAAATTTAGATTTTCGCGAAAACTTGTATGTACCAAAATATACCGTAATTTTCAACTTTTTTAATTTTTCGGAATTTTCCCTTTACTTGTGATATGTATTTTTGAGATAGCCCTCTGAGTTGTACGAGTATGGGTGCTCATACAATTTAGAGGAATAGCTTAATCGGCACCAACCTCAAATAAGGTTATCAACCTCAATAAATAAATAAAATTGTGCTATTGTATAAAATAAATATTTAAGTCTTCTGTATGGGAGCCCCGAACCACATGATTTTTGCCGTTTTTATAGATAATGGTACGGAACCCTTCGTGCGTGAGTCCGACTCGCACTTGGCCTGTTTTTAAACAGTTTGAAGTAGGTAGAACACCCAGCATTTTTAACCACAATATTTATGAACGACGGAGAGTATTAGGTGTTAATAGATAGACAATCATATTATATGTAGTTCAGTTGCACTTGGGTTCGTCACATTAACTAGTCCTAAGAATAAAATTATACATGTAAATAGAGCGCGGCTTTCCACTTCTACCATACCAAGACATAATATAAATATCTGTCTTAATTATGTGAAACAAAAACATATTATTATATTCGGTTTTCTCTTATAATAAATCATTTAATTTCTTGATACTACACACTTCCCAAATCTCGTATATCACTAAGTTGTTAGTAAGATTGAATAAGTGCAAAAACGCATAAAAACAAAAAGGTTTACACCCAAAAATTTCCAGAAAAATCTAACCATTTATCACAAAAGCAGTGTACATCTAAATGAGCTACCAAATCCTCTGTGCCTAAAGTCTACCTGTACTTTTTAATAAAGGCAAAAACCTAATGATTTGCTTGTACAAATCTTAGCTGTTTCCAGCCTTTGCTGCTCAGGGGACACTGCATATACTTTCTACCTTTTTGTGTCTCCTAACGAGGGTTTACTAAGCTCAGTAATCTTATTGATGTGATTCTCGTGAATCGATTCCTGATCTGCTGATAGGGGACTTTATTGACGTATTTCTTTCCCTTATAATACGATTAATCTGTAGAGAATAAAATTCGGATGAGGAAATTGAGAAAGGATATAATACAAAATTGAGGAACGTTTATTTCGGAGATGAAGGAATGGTGAGAAAATTCAAACAGCAGCGTCTGATAAAATATTAATACATGACCTATTTTATATTATTGAATTGGATTATAAATTTTTATACTTTCACAAACAAGAGATCAGTTCAGTTTAAATAATCTTTATTTCTCATCTAAAAAAGACTTAGTCACTCACAATAAAAAATTATAAACTAGGTAACATTTTACAATAAACGAAGACAGCGATTAATAACGTATAACAATTTAATAACGTTTCAATAAACGTCAGTCAGTACACGAAAGCGACTGACTCGGTTGTTTATAATGTGCTTTAAAACAAAGGAAACAGAATGAACAATCAATCTTCCAAAGTAACTTGTATTTGAATAACAAACTGTACCTCGAAACAAAATACCTGAAGACGCAGACAACGGATTATATCCCACAGACAAAGTTGACGAGTCCTACAATACACTTTCTGCTACTTAACTCCTGTATTGAAAGTTTATCAATACTCAAGTACAATGTCCACTGAAGCATTATGTCACAAACAAGCTTAGACGGTGAGGTAATATCGTGAATAAAACGCTTTGTGTTTAGCATAATTAATGCTGCAATGCGACTTTCAATGAATGAAATGAATTAATGAAACAACTGTATTGTACACCTTATAAATAAAAAAACAATAAAATAGAAAACATCTAAACAATAACAATAATAATGATAATATTGTTTTTTGTTTCATTGTAGTGAAATAGATACTTTTTATAAAAGAGTTTTAAAATAAATATATGAGAATATGTAATAATAATTTATTTCATTTATTCAAATAACTTATAATTATTTATTTGACCACCAACATAGTTTATCAATATAATGCCTTACACTAATATTATAATTGCGAAAGTTTGGATGTTTCTTTATTTATTTGTTATTCAATCACGTCGTAAGGGCTAAATAGATTTCGATAAATTTTGGCATGTACGTATAATAAAACCTTCTTCCGTTTTAAGTCCTCTTACGACGTTCTCTTAAATAAATACTCACTGCCAACTCTTTAGATGAGAAGACTGCTCCTAGATCAAATGGTACTTTATAAGATATGTGATCATGGATTTGACTGTAGTAATCTTTTAAACCAAATTTACTTACACATACCCTATCGTTCTAACCCTGGAGAGACTCGCAAACGTTATTTGTTTTGCGTGCACCCTTAAACAGAATCATGAAACAACATAATGATCTCGTCACTGGTATCGAACTGTTTGCAACCTCACCCGGCTCTTTCAGAAAGAGTCTAGTGTAGTTCTAATGTCATAATGTCGGATACACTCTTTCTGTCTGACCTAAAGTAAAAGTTAAAATATTGTATATTGTAATGTGGCCTACAGATATTGTTTGTCTTCTTTCATAAGCATGCACTTTATACCCTTATAATTTGTCAACCCAATCTGTGGACACCGGGGCTGAATATACTTAAAGAACCTTATGTAGTATCAGCATTAAGTAACCGAATTGTAAAATTGTCTGTTATCCTTAATAAATAAACATATAATAAAATATTATAACCTGGATTAACACATAGGCTACTTTTTATTGGCAAACCACGCGTGCGACGCCGGGAGCGGATGCTAGTCAATTAAGGAGCTAAATGATACTTTAATTACGGGTAAAGACTGCACTATCTAGTTTGACGAGCGAGTAACGTGAGAAAAACATTTAAAAAAAATACCTAGCAAAATCTTTAGCCAAAACTAATAAATAAATGACAACTTTGAATAGAGTACGGTCTAACTGGACTGTACAAGGGGTAATCGAGCGTCTTGGCAATGTCGTTTAGAATGATGACGCAGTTTTATATCCCAGATGGTCAATGGTGTCTGCGCGTGCTTCGGTGAACATGCCTGAGGCACTACAGAAGCGCGGGAAGAGTAGCAGCGCCCTGAACGTATTATCTACTATATTGGACTCGCAGAGCATTGTAAACTAGAGCATGGGTGGTGCTTGCGTTATAAAGCAGTTTAGTTAGAGAAGACTGTTTTGACTAATATTGTAATAATCAGGAGAGCACATAGTTTAAACTATGGACAAATGATATCTCTTTACAAAGAGATTATTTTAATTATAAATAGTACATACATAAAATACGAAAGTCAAATAATGGATAAAATATCAAAAGAACTATTTGAATCGTACAGATTAATAAATTTGCCACTTTGTTTGCAATTTTTTAAGGAACAAGGCGTAACTACTGTTTGCGTAAAATCACTGGTTAAATTTGTATGTGCCAAGCGCATCTAAGACGCGGCGCTTTAGCAGACAGTGGGCCTTGAGAACCTTTCTACTTAAAGAACTTTCAATACAACTCACAGCGAAGGATACTCGACAATACAAAGTTGTAATAAAACAATGCAAATAAGGGAGTTTAACATTCAATTTATAGCCACAGTCGCAAAAGTTTGCCTTTGTGCTCTCACAGTTAGTTGTTTTGTCCGGCGTAACTTGTGTGCAGTACTGTGACGGTTTTTGCAGACTTTAACCACAGTATATTTTGAGTACTGCTAACAGCTTTATCACAGAAAAATATTGTGACGTAGCTTGCCTAACCATGTGACCAGATTATTTTCTCCCATTTGTTGATAACTTAATTTTTTGTTTTTTATACTAAGTACATGGAGATGGAATAAGCTTATCTGATGGAACTACTTATGATGTTAATTGGTAACCATCGCCTATAAAAGAGATATGCCTCATAGATAACGCACGTTAGAAATGTGCCCTACGATGCATTGCCCTGACACCACCTTGAGGCATACAGATATAAAACCTTATGTGCCTGTAATTTCACCGGCAACTATACCCTTCAAACCGAAACACTGCTGCTTGGTGGGAGAAATAGGTATGATGGTAATCACAGAAACTTTTATCACCAACACGTGCTGACAAAACAAAAGTAGGCAACTTTCGTTCAGTGGAGACTTGCTTCTTTAAATGCAAAATATGATCCACCATCTTTTCTAAAATTGTAATAACTAGTCCATATTTATAACATCATTAAGTTCTAGTTCTAGTAGAGTGCACGCGGCGGAAATGCGAATGTTGAGATTGATGTATCGGGTAACGAGAATGGTTAAGATAAGGAATGAGAAGTATATTAGAGGAAGTTTAAAAGTAGCGCTAGTGATAGAAAATCTGAGGAGAAAAAAACTAGCATGGTATGGACACGTCACGCGGAGGAAAAAAAGTCATGTAACTAAAAGAGTGTTAGATATGAGTGTGAATGGATATAGAAGTAGAGGAAGACCGAAGAAGAGATGGATGGACTGTGTGAAGAATGATGGGTAGGAAGGAAGTGACAACGGAGATGACGGCTGATAGAGAGATGTGGAGGAGAAATACATGTTGTGCCAACTCCGCGTAATGTGGGAATAGGTCAGGAAGAAGATCTATCCCTAAGTTGATCTCAAGTCTTCGCAATAAAGCTCATTTTTCACTGCAAGCTGATTAAAAGTGAAATGCTTGGTTTTCGGAAGTTGCGCGGTAGTGTCAATTACAGATAAAAGCTATTTCTCCAGTTTAAATAAAACAATGTTTGTTTGGATGTGCTGATGTCCGGGAATTAGGTGAAAAGGCGCTAATTCTGCGTTTATAGCGTAATTTGGAGGCCGTTTATGTTGTTTTGAAGCTATCTTGTTCATATTCTATTTCCGGGAAGTTTAGGTTGTAATTATATTCAAAGTCAACGCCAACACTTTGTAGTTATACTGACACATTATTAAGCACTGGAAAGCGCAGCGTAGGAAGGCCCCCCACTAGATGGTAAGACGATCGACGATGGGTGCTGGGAGCCGTTGGGTGCAGGCCGCACAAGATCGGTCGCTCTAAAATATTATAGGGAACGCCTATGGTCAGCAGAGGACGTCCTTTGGCTAATGTGATAATGATGACACAATATGTAATTTTCGAATTACAGATATTTTTATATGATATGATTTGCAAATATATTTAATTATCTTCTAGGTTTTGTATTCCTATGACATTTTAGTTCTGATAGGATACAGCAATCAGAAACATGATACAGGATCAAGTGGGATGTCTAATGAAAGGTCTTCATATATACATTTCAACCCCGTTTATTTAGTTTAGTGTCGTGTAGTTTTTAAGTTATTAGCCATAATAAAAACCTAACTTTGACGAAATTAACAGGGTACACCAGTAACATCACAGAGCTGAAAATTGGTATGCGCGCAGTTTTAGTGGAACAGGATACATATATAGGAAATAGTTTTAAATCCAGTATAACTGCAACTTTTTTTAGTTTTAATAAGAGACACGCGAGATTTCAGTTCAAGGTGAACCACTAGTTAAAAACCGGAGTTACGCATGCTTCTGTTTGCGACATCATGTTTATTTATTTTTTTATACTTTATAGATCTTCGTTTGACCACAATCTTACCTTACGGGAAGCGATAATGTAGTCCAAGATGAATCACGATCTAGAAGAAACCTATAACTTTTGAAACTATCATGTTTATGAACACTATTTATACTAAAAACGGGATATTTACCATGATCACGAGTAAACTCACAAATCATGGTAAATATCCCGTTTTTAGTATAAATAGAAGAAACCTATTCAATCTTACCTTAAAGACGCCCGGATTGTATTCTTTAGAAAAAACACTCGTCGGCAAAGTGTTTCATACCTTAGCTGTGCACATCAAGAACGTAGAACTAAAACGGTGTGTGCGAATGGGTGGTATTTCAACCGGATGGTACTGAGCCGTGCGCCTGCTTGTTCTTCGATAGAAGGGAGATGGCGAATTTACGATCTTGCATAAAAGCTGAGCTGTTTTTGTACAGATAATATATGTACTCGGTAATATTTTTTATTGTCGACAGCAGAGCAGATTTGTTTTGAAGGGACTCGGTGAAAGTTATGTTCGTAAAACCCTTATCTGTTAAACCATAAAATAACTTACAAAGTTTAAAACTAAACGACAAGAAGGTTTCTAATTCACACTTTATATTTTTTTATTCTTTTCTAATCTATGTTAGTATGTGATCTAATATTCAATATTGATCTATAACGTGTTGTGAGTGTTCAAGCCGCCTGAAGACTATATTCTCAAAATCCCTACCGCTACCACCCCACCGGTGCATAGAGGCATTTTAATTAGACAATTACTACAAACATAGATGTTTAAACATAGGAAATTTCCAAAATATTAGAAAATAAATGTCTCGTGTGTGTACACCAATGGGGAAGTAGCGGTGAGAAATTCAAGAGCATACCGCCTGAAGGCATTTTAACCTTTTTATAATCGGAAACATTTATTTTTACGTACCTACGATATCTCTAAATACGCGTATAGGTTGCGTGAATACGTTATATTTGATGGTGTCCATTATGGGGATAAAGTCGTGAGCCCAAAAGTTTGCCAGAGCTTGTTATAACTGAACTTTACTTATTCAGAACTAAACAGAATATTTAAAAACTGAAAAGTGCATAAATATAAGAATATTTAAAAATAAATTATTTTTTCCTTTAACTTACTTTATTACAATGTAATATTTTTGTGAACAGTGTCGAAATCGAGTGGACCCTGGCTGAACCTGAGTGCGGTGCAGCGAGTGACGTCGGGCGCGTACCTCTGTATAGCGACGAACGGCATACCTCCGTCCGTCAGCAAACGGATACAGATCAATGTGATGTGTGAGTTTATTATTCTTATTCATTATCACTCATATAAATCTCTCATTATCATAATTATTCTGCGAGAAAGGCGCAGACCGGTTGGCAAACCACCAGCCAGATGGTTGGACGACATCGCGAGAGTGGCAGGAACACAATGGCACAGGACCGGAGAGAGTGGGTGGATGTGGGCTGAGATGATGATAATGATGATTATTCATATAGTTTTTAATTTAAAATAGTCAAAAATAATTACTTCGTCTTACGCGTAGTGATGGTGCGGTAGAAAAAATTAATTGATAGATTGACAATGAACATCTCATCATCATCATCAACTTATAACCGTGCACTGCTGGACGTAGGTCTCTCCCAGGGTGGCCATTTAGCGCCATCCTCAGCTCTTCTCATCCAATCCTTGCCAGCCACAGCGAGCAAATCGTCACTCCATCTAGCCGGAGGGCGTGCTACACTTCGCTTGCCTAGACGTAGTCTCCACTCCAGAACAGGTTTACCCCAGCGGTTATCGATACTGCGGCAGATATGATCAGCCCACTGCCACTTCAACTTGCTGACCCTCTGAGCTATGTCGATCACCTTGGTTCTTTGTCGGATAACCTCGTTTCAGATTCAATCCTTCAGAGAGATTCCGAGCATAGCCCTTTCCATAGCTCGCTGAGCGACTTTCAGTTTGTGGACCAGTCCCGCCGTAAATGTCCACATTTCGGCTGCGTAGGTCATTACAGGTCTGAACATCTATTCGTGATAAAAAAGAAATCACGATCAGATGTTCATTGTGTCACAATCTCACCGGACAGTAACCGATGATGTGGTCTAAGATGGAGCACGAAGATCTAAAAAACACCCATTATATTCACTTTTACCTTAAAGAGGCGTTGATTGCAGGTTTATTGTCACCACACCCCTTGTTACATAAGTAGCAAAATCCAGGATGTTTCAAATTTAAGTCTCAATTCAACATAAAATAATATTATCCATAAATAAAACAATTACGTTATTTTATAACGTTACTTAAAATTTGTATAAACTTTAAGTAAGAGTGAATAGGTTTCTTCTAGATCTTCGTGATTCATCTTATACCACATCATCGCTTTCCATCAGGTGAGATTGTGATCAAACGAAGATCAATTTGGTTTAAAAAAAAATCTATAACTATCATTCGTTAGAAGCTGAATAAATAGTAAAAGAGTTCTGTATAATGTCTATGATAAACGAAAGGGGACTAGGGGACGTACTCAGTCCAATTAAATGTGAGGAAACCTGATAAATTTAAATTATTAGAAAACACATATATATATATATATATATATATATATATATTTATACATAATATATGTATATTTCTTATATATAACGCGACAAATTTTTATAGCACTCCTAGTGTGGGGTCAGGGCTATGTAGTTGAATTTGAGGTGTTCTTTAATATTTTATAACGATTTTTAACTAAAATCATAACATTATACAATCTAAGAAGCCTTAAAGCAAATTTTTATAGGTTTACTGCATCTATAAAATTAAATTACACTGCACTTTGTTCTGGAATATTAAGTCTTCTTGTATGCGTTTTATGGGCTAAAGCGCTATATAAGCGCTTTTATACGATAGCAATACAACCAGAAGCAGATTAGAAAATTATGCGTACACAGTTTGTTGCTTGTTTTGAGTCTTTGTCATTTAGTTGCATTCGTTTGGAATCTCTCTAAGTATTACATTTATTAATAACTAGCTATTGCCCGTGACTTCGTACGCGTTACGCTACTAAATGTGTAGGTAACCTAGAAATAAAGCAAAACTCGGTGTTGCAACTTGACTTGACACCCCATTTTTATCCCATGGAAACTGATTTATGGGATAAAAGGTAGCATATGAAGTGATCTAAGTTATAATTTACGTCTATATCAAATTTCATCGAAATCGGTTCAGGCATGATTAGATTAGATTAGATTAGATAGTTTCTTTATTGCACACCATTAAATACAACATATAAAAGAAAATACAATTTTAAATCATAGGTACAATGGGCGGCCCTATCGCTAAAAGCGATCTCTTCCAGGCAACCTTTGGATGGACAGGATCTATATGAACAAATAACGGCGGCGGCATAAGATTTTTTTTTTTAGAATCAGTTTTTTTTTTAAAAACAAGCATATATTACAATTTATAAAAAACATAGTTATTATAAAATAAAATGCTTAATTATATTAAATAATATAATCATAAAATTACATAAATATTAATATTAAGAGACATAATATATATATATATATATATGTATTGTCATACCTACATACATACATAAATTATAAAAATGTATTAATAAATAAATGGCCTAGTGAGCGATGGATGACAGAAAGTGTTGTCTGACCATGTTTTTAAAGATAGGGAGAGATTTTGCATGACGAATTGAGACAGGTAGGGCATTCCAGAGTCTGGTAGCCTGCAGAGTAAAAGAGGTACTATAAAATACTGAGGTATGGTGGGGAGTTTTTAATTGAAGGGTTTCAGAGGAACGTAAGGATCGAGAGTTGGAAAGGTGAAGAAAGTTAAAGCGTTCTTTGAGGTAGGACGGAGTAGAAGGGATGAAAAGGATGCTGTAAAGGAGGGAAAGGATATGCGCATTCCGGCGAAGGCGAATGGGTAACCACTTAAGTCTGTGGCCATACTCAGAAATGTGGTCGAACTTGCGCAAGCCAAATATGAATCTAATAGAGAAATTCTGGAGACGCACAAGCTTGTTGAGTTGGTCTTCAGTTAAATCAAGATAGCTGGCGTCAGCGTAATCGAGAATGGGATGCAGCAATGTCTGTGCAAGTGCAATTTTGGTGGAAGTCGGAAGGAAGTTTCGCAGCCGTTTAAGAGAGGCAGATGCAGCAAAGGTCTTGACATGATTGAGTAACAAACAAACAAACATCCAAACTTTCACATTTATAATATAAGTGTATCAGTTAAAAATTAACAAGCTCTATTGTCGTTACATCCAATAGACACGTCTATATTTTGTTAATAAATTGTAGTCCTTTATCTAGGTCAGTGACATCACAAGGAGTTAATAGACTAAATGTTCCATACCACAGTACCCGACTGAAACAAGAGGCTGCAAACTACAAATATCATACAAGTTGTCGATGCTTTGTCACAGATTGAGTAATATTTACTATGACTTTCTCCGGTTTGCAGTTGCAGTGTAGCTCGGAATACTACCTTATCGCACAATAAACAAAAATACTTATAGAAATGCATCACAAAACATTCAGCTATAAGAATCTCTCTAGTACTGCGGGCTAAGGACTCTCTGCATCCATTTTGAGGATTCGTGCTTCTTTGAAATCAGTGTGTTAGTGAGATTGACTTTTCGCGCAAAGTCGTATGTTTCTGTGTCAGCCAATACAGATTAGTAGATTATTAACCAAGGGGATAAAGCAGTGTCTTCTGTCGCGGGTGACGATTTAAATCGCGAGCGTAACGAAGAACTTGAGGTTTACTCCTGAGCGTAGCGAGGGTGTTAAAAACTTAAATCACGAGCGAAGCGAGGTATTTAAGACGAGTCCTGAGCCCTTGGTGGGATTTGGCACGCGAGCAAAAGTCCTGGAAGACAGTGGGGACCTTTGCCTTTGACGTAGGTTGAAAATAAAATAGAAATGAAGTAATAGAATTGATATCGCCATGATCACGGGTAAACTCGAGTTTACCCGTGATCATGGTGCATGCAACTGCGCCGAAATATCGGGATACTTAAACACTCACAAATCATGGTAAATATCAAGTTTTATGTATAAATAGTGTTCATAACCATGATAGTTTCAAAAGTGAATACGTAACTCTGTCATCTGTCGCACGCTAGATAGCTATAACAAGGGTTTTTCGTCAAAAGACATTTTCTCCAATAGTAAAGCATCTTTTAAGACACAAATTATTCCTGTTTTTAACCATACATAAAACGTGTTCCATAAAATATTTTTCAGAAACTCACTCAAAACACACTCCACTCCCTTCCTCCCTCACCCCCTCAAGTATACACATTTACACAATTCCCTTCCACCCTTAAGTTCTTCAAATGCGTACTTATCTACTGAATTCCATAAAAATAAATATTATAGTGTGTTTTTTTAATAATTCTCTCTAGGTGACTAGTTTCTTAAAAGTTGTGTCAATAAAATGAGAATCTGTTATTGGCATTAAGTATTAGCTATAAGAGTTTGCTTACATTGATATCAAGTGCTGTTGATTCTGTAATGAATAAAAAAACCTGCAAGCATCTAATGTATCCCATTTGGTGAACAGTTTCTCCATCAGTGTGGGCGGGGCGCATGGCAGTCCGAGCGCCCTCCGGCGGCATGGTCACGCTGCAGTGCACGGCCGAGGCGTATCCTGCACCCACGGCGTTCTGGACGCTCAATGGGGAACAGAGACTGGTTAATGGTAAGTGACCAACATCAGAAGTCCTAGACTAATATTAATATTAACGTCTGATGATAGTAAGAAGAAAAGTAGATAGAAGGCAGAAAAAAAATTACAAAAATTGTGTGTTGTGAGTAGATATATATAAATTATGTGTGCTATTTCGCAAATAAATGAGTGTCTATGTCTATGTCTAGATATTTGTACAATAATAAATACAATTAACGCTACGTTTATAATTGAAACAAAGTCGAAATCAATATACAATGTTTTTTTTAACTGTAACAGTACGGCAGCACCCATAACCAGAGGAGATACAGGTGCAGTTTCTTTTAAAACATCAGCTCGTTTTCGAATAAAAACATTTTGGCATTAATTTTTTTTTGGTCAAGTGTGAGTAGCGCCTTAAAATGAATCAAGTCGGTAAAATGTTTTTTTGATGCCAATCAATGCATTCCTTTGTAAGAATCATTTTATTGTATAGGATAAAAAAAATCTGAATATGGGAAGTTAGTCAAATTTGATAAAACGTATTCTCATACAACAGGACAAACAAAATTCCATCTACAAACATTTTATTAGATTCTATTTGCACATTAAAGAAGTATTAATACTGTAACGATTAAGAAGTTTAGGAACTCCATGCTCTCATGAGGAGTTCAAAAACATTTAGTATTTCAGAACAATTTTGAATTTCGAACATAGTTCTTGCACCTGTCGGACTTTTATATCAGTCATTACATCATCTTATTTGTCCTATCATGGCATTGTCAAATACGCAAAAAGCATGGAGTTCCTAAACTTCTTAATCGCTACAGTATTAATACCTCTTTAATGTGCAATTAGAATCTAATAAAATGTATGTAGAAGGAATTTTGTTTGTCCTGTTGTATGAGAATACTTTTTATCAAATTTGACTAACTTCCGCTGTTCAGATTTTTTTCATCCCATACAATAAAATGATTCTTACAAAGGATTGCATCGATCGGCATCAAAAAAAAATTTACCAACTTGATTCATTTTAAGGCGCTACTCATACTTGACCAAAAAAATTTTAATGCCAAAATGTTTTTCTTCGAAAACGAGCTGATGTTTTAAAAGAAACTGCACCTGTATCTCCTCTGGTTATACCGTACCGGTTATGCCGTATTGTTACAGTTAAAAAAAACACTCTGTATAAGTATCTATTTTTTAATAATAATGACTATGACCAGTTAGTCTCTGGTCAGTTTGCATTGACTGCAAAATGAAGATTCTTCACCAGTTGTCTGCAATTATGACCCCTGACTAAACATGTGCACGTAGATGGGAAAATTAATCCATTTGGGGTCGAGACTATGGGTCTATAGGGTACCGGGGCCCATCGCGTTTTCAAAATTATTTCTGGGTGTCTGGTCGAAGCGACGTGTGATCCGAGAGCAGCCGTTTATCTGAATAAACCCATAAGCAATTCAGCCAGTATGTTAGGGACACGTCCGCCTTATAGTGATCTGGAGCAGTTGAGCTATCTATAGATCGTTTACAATGATATTTAGATGATCCAACTGTTACTTCTGTATTTTATAGTCTTGTAAATAGTTGTATATATTCTTTCTGTTAATACATGTTTTTGTTAAAAATTATATATGTCGCAGGCATTTTGTGTGAATCCGCCGTTTACATAGGGCGTCGTCAGTTTAGAAACGCTCACTGTTGTGTGTGTAATTTGCCGAAGGCAAAATGTATAGTGCCGAGTCATTAAATATAATGCCTAAATATTTGATTAACGATTCAAACGCCATATACATAATGCCGCGGCAAATTGAATTGCGAAAATTTTTGAGGTTATCCAGCACATAAAAAATGCTAAGGTCTCCATAGAATCTGGTTCTTTAAGTTTTGGTCAATAGTACATAGATCTTTTATATATATTAAAAAATACCAACTGTCATACGGTGTCTGCTGCCGCTCCGTTAAAATATATAATATATATATTTATTTAAAATAATATCTGATTTGTCCAAACTGTGTTTTCTTCATGGTCACTCCAAAACTACATCATCATCATCATCATATCAGCCGTAGGACGTCCACTGCTGGACAAAGGCCTCCCTCGTTGATCTCCAGGAACTGCGGTTGGAAGCGGCCTGCATCCAACGCCGACCTGCGGTTCTTACCAAGTCGTCTGCCCATTTTGCGGGTGGACGTCCTACGCTGCGCTTGCCGGTCCGTGGCCTCCACTCGAGAACCTTTCGGCCCCATCGGCCATCTGTTCTGCGCGCTATATGGCCTGCCCATTGCCACTTCAACGTGCTAATCCGTCGGGCTATGTCGGTGACTTGAGTTCTCCTACGTATCTCCTCATTTCTGATTCGATCCCGTAGAGAAACCCCGAGCATAGCCCTCTCCATAGCTCGTTGAGCGACTCTGAGCTTATTCATAAGGCCAATAGTGAAGGACCACGTCTCGGTTCCATATATCATCACTGATAACACACACTGATTGAAGACTTTCGTCTTAAGGCACTGAGGTATGTTGGACGAAAAGACGTTGCAAAATTTCCCAAACGCCGCCCATCCTAGTTGGATTCGACGATTGACCTCTTTCTCGAAGTTGGACCTAACTAATTGGACTGTTTGTCCTAGGTATACATACGCGTCGACAACTTCAAGAGCCGAGTTCTCAACCATAACTGGGGCAGGGACGACATGGACATTCGACATGATTTTCGTCGTGTCCATGTTCATTTTAAGTCCTACCCGTTGGGAGACTCGATTGAGGCCTTCGAGCATCGTGCTGAGCTCTTCCATCGACTTTGCCATGACCACAATATCGTCCTTCGCCAAAACTACAACCTACGTGGAAATTATAACAATTGAACAAATAGTCATTTTGCCTTCGGCATATTACATAACAGCAAGCGTTTTTAAACTGACGACGCCGTATGTAAACGGCGGATTCACACAAAATGCCTGCGGTATATAGATGAGTAAAATATTGACTGATAAAATATTTAAGTACATATTAACACTGTTTCATAAAAGTAGAAATTAAACTTTTTTTGTTGTTTTTTTTACTAGCTGATCCAGTCTGGCTTCGTATGGATTTTATTTATATAAAATATAAAAAAAGGCTTAGGAAAAGTGTAGCTTTCTATAGATAAAAGAATTTACAGAATCGTTCTAATAGTTTTTGAGATTACCCCCTACAAAAATACCATCTAACAAACTTTGCCTCTTTGTAATATTATGAGTACCTACTATCACACTAATATATTATAAATGCAAATGTTTGGATATTTTTTATTTACTTGTTTGCTTGTTACTCAATCACGTCGTAATGGCTGAACCGATTTCGATGAAATTTGGTATGTACGTAGATTATAACCTGGATTAACACATAGGCCTCTTTTTGTTGACAAATAACACGTGCGAAGCTGCTGGCGCAAGCTAGTAGACTATATTGTTCAAAAGTTATGTGTTATAATGAGCAGAATTCCCCCATTTTATCGTACATGTTGAGACACGCCTTGTGCCTTCTATTTTATGAGTTAAAGGGTTTAACGACAAAGGCAGTTAGCGAGGTTATTATAACAGTAAACGCTTGATTTCATTAAAATAGAATACTTTTTATGAGTTATAAAAAAATCATTATAATAAAATATTTAAACGAATTATAAGCGTTTATTTCACGACCTCCGAGTTACTTTAATTGACGAATCATTCTCTCGCTGTTTTAATGTGACACAAAAGACGTAGATATTTTTTATTTGTTGGTTAGCGTTTATATATTTCGATGCATCGAAATAGGCGACGTCCACCAGCGAGATGGGTCGACGACATCGTTATGATCGTGGGTCGTACGTGGTTCAGACTGACACAGGATCGGGAAGAATGGCAGAAACAAAGAGAGGTCTATGCCCAGCAGTGGTTCGACACGGACTGAGAATGATGATGATGGATAGCGTTAATCAGAGGTTGTAAAATAGACACTAAGCATTATAATTCTTCAACTTAATTATATAATGCCAAGAAAGCTGTTATTATTCCTAAGAGCTTTCACAATAAAGGTATTAAACTGTATTAAAGATATCAAATTACTTAAAACTTCGCGTGGAGTTATGACGATTAGGAAATAATATTAAGTATCTATAGCAAGTGTTAAAGTTTGTGAATCATTAAGCTCTCGTTAATTGATATCTTAATTAAATACTAATGTTGCTAAAATTCGTTACAAGGTTATTTGATTCTTAAAACTTCAAAGTTAAAATACATTTGAGGGATTAGGCAAAAGGCACTTAGCATTTTAGTAGTATCTGAAATGCTAATTAGTAATAAGCCGTCTTAAAAATCCATTAGTAGCACTTGCTTTTTTTAAATCACCATCTTGTCCCCAGGTGGTACTGTTGCGAGATAGTTTTTCGCTTATCAATTAACCGATTGCTGGATGTACTTTGATGTGTTGCGTCACATAATTTCTATAACAGGATAAGGTTTACAGGATTATCTTAAGTTTAGTACATACAAGTTATAAAATGTATTTCTAACAAAAAGTTATGTCAACAAGAACAACAGGTCTTAAATAGAGCGACAAAGTGGATTCTACTCGAAGGGAAACGGAAGCAAGGTAGACACAAAAAGTCATCTCCTTTTCCACCATTTACATTTAGAGACATTTTTACACAAAGATGTCGACCGGACTGTAACAGTGTGAGAGAGGGACTTATGGAGGAATTTAGGAGATACCTACGCCGGTGCCGAGGAGGCGACTACTGCTGTTTAGATAGACAATTTAGTAGATGTAATGTTATTTTAAGTTTAATAAACAATGGAAAAAAGGTTTTTAATATTAGGTCCTTATATATGATATTAGCGTTTTGTCGTACTGACCACTTTGATCTGAAATATCTCCTCTTTGGTTACGAATTCCTAATTCAAAATAAATTCATTTAGCTGGTATTTATATTTATTTGAGTTTTGAAAACAGTCATTCATTTGTTTTTTCCTCATTATTTTTTTCTTTGGCGTCGCTTATTACTGCACAATGGAAAACATGAAATATCGGTATATTTACGAGTACGAGTTCTACCGTGGCACCAGTGCTGCAGAAACAGCTTGAAGGATTAATTATGTGTACGGCGCTGGTGTTGCAAAAGTAAGCATGGTACGTTTTTAGTTTCACCGTTTTCGTTCTGGAAATTTCGACCTTCAGAACCAACCCCGTGGACGGCCGGAGACCAAAGTGGAAAATGAAGAATTAAAGGCTATTGTGGAAGCGGATCCATCACAAAGCACTTCAGATATAGCTGCAGGTATCGGGGTAAGTGATAAAACTGTATAAATCCACTTGAAGCAAATCGGCTCCCTTATTACCTAAGCCAAATTGCTGGCGTGTCGCTATTGCTAGTCAGGCCATCTCTTTCACACGTGAGGTACGTACTGTACATGTGAAAGGGAAGACCTGACTAGCGATAGCGACACGACAGCAATTTGGCTTAGATAATAAGGGGACGGGAAAGTAAAAAAACTTGAATGATGGGTACCTCATGAATTGAGTGAATCGAACTTGCAAACACGCGTCGACTGCTGTGTTACTTTGCTCAACCGACACAATAATTAAGGGATTTTATATCGAATCATTACTTGTGATGAAAAGTGAATACTGTTCGATAATCGGAAGTGCTCGTCGCAATGGCTTAACCCCGGAGACCCAGCCAAATCCAGCCCTAAATGAAAATTGACTCAGAAAAAATTACTTGTGAGTTTGGTGGACTAGCGCCGGTGTTGTTCACTACAGCTTTCTAAAATCTGGCCAGAAGATTACGGCAGATATATATTGTCAGCAACTGCAAACCATGAAGGAAGAACTAGCTGCTAAATAACCGAGATTGGTCAATCGCTCTAGGCCACTGCTGCTTCACGACAACGCAAGACCATACACTGCACAACAAACAACCACTAAGTTAGATGAGCTACAATTGAAATGTCTGCTATATCTACCGTACTTCCTGGACCTTGCTCCAACAGATTACTATTTTTTCCGGAATTTGGACAACTTATTACAGAGAAAAAAAATCAACTCCGATGCGGCAGTCCAAACCGACTTTCAAAGAGTTTATTGATTCTCGCCCCCATGGTTTTTTTTAGTAAAGGTAATGAGATTATGAGATTGATCATAATAGATAACAACGGTGCATAATTAGATTAATTAAATATATTTTACAAAAAAAATTGACTTTATATTCCTTCAAAACGTCAATTTCATATGTAAAGACCTAATATTTATTTTATGAATAGGTAATACAGCTGTTCCCAAATTATAATCAGATTAACTAAACAATATTTTTTATCTATGCTGTAATGGTTAACATAATGTAATGTCTAGACAACATTACTTTTTATATTATTAGTATCTAAAGTGAAGTAATATTTGCAGGATCAAAGCACAGAATAAGCATGTCGTCGCGCGGGTACAGACACACGCTAAACCTGATCGTGAGCGACATGTCGCGGGAAGACGCGGGCGCGTACAGGTGCCACGTGGAGAACACACAGGGTCGAGCGCAAGCGGAGCTATTCTTACATTGTAAGTTATTTAAAGTGGGCGCAAGCAAGACAAAAGGCGAGGAAGAGGTGGAGATGTGGCTTTGAATACAATCTAAAAAAATGTATAGGAGCAAAATATACAATGAAGACGGGACAGGGGCGCGACGCTTGTATATCGACGCAAAAGCGTTGTTATTTGATCATCATATCAGCCACAAGACGTCCACTACCGAACATAGGCCCTGATAGATTTACAGAGCAACCAATATTATGCGGCCCGCACCCAACGGCTCCCAGCAACCAGTGATGTCACAGTGGGCAGGGCACATAGCTTGAAAAACCGACGGCTGTTGGGGTTGGCAAGCACAGCGTAGGACGGCCTCCCACTAGATGGATTTAATATGAAAGTACATTAAATGAGTGACTTCGCCTTGGCCACGCCTTTTCCCTCTTTTGTCTCGCCCGTGCCTTAAACTGACTATTTGTTTTAATTTTGGATCGTTTTGGTCGTATACAAAATACTCAGTTACTGCTTTGATCCACTACTTTTACTTATTATAGTTTTGTTGAACAGTGCTAACAACTACAACGACAACCTCGACAACTACCACTACTACCTCGACTACAACGACATCTACAACGGCTGCTCCGTCCACCACAAATGTACCATGTGAGTTCAAACTGTATTATTTCTAGACTGCACTCTCCAGAAATCAGAAATCAGAACGTTTGTTTGCCGGAATATAGGTGCATATACTTTGATGTTACATTTTGTTGACCTTATTTCGATATAACCTGTTTTGTTATGTACGACATTAATTTAAAACACACATCCGGAATCGTATTTTCGAGGTGGGTAGCTTGAATATTTAATTATTGATTAAAACGGGTATTTATCGCGTATGTACCTTTTTTATTTGTTATCCCGACGTTTCGGCTGACTCAGTCAGCCCGAGACCATGATTGTTGCAACACAGCCGAAACGTCGGGATATCAAATAAAAAAGGTACATACGCGATAAATACCCGTTTTAATCAATAATTATGTACAGTGATCGCGAAAGTTTGAAAAATGCTTGAATATTTATCCAGTAACCGATACATTTCCATTAAATAGTTTTTAACGTAAATCAGCGCTGTTTTTGCGACGATGCCGCTTAGTCAGTTTACCTTAGTAAGTTGTTTACCTATTTTATACAGGCTGTTTCATTGATATTCTAGGACTTGAAATTAATCTTGTATGAAAATTTAAAAAAAGTTCTATGGTAATGAATTTCGATAAAAACTATTTTACAACAATATATATATTGTATTATTTTATATAGTTAATATATAAGTATTGTCATAAGAATTAGAATTTCAAATTGTTCATAAAAATAAAAATGTATACTTTTTAGAATTTTACTCATTTTTAAATATGGAGTGGACGCTTTAAGAAGACCGTGTTTCAGTTATTGCGTTGCATCGTTGCGGTTACGCGCCAATTCAAATTTGTGACATACTGAAAAATTTGAATATAACCAAAAGATTCGTTTATCGCACCATCAAACGATACAATGAAGACTCTAGTGTAGATGACAGGTCAAGAAGTGGTCGCCCTCGGTCTGTTAGGACTCCAGCAGTGATAAAAGCTGTGAAGGCGCGAATTCAAAGAAATCCCAAACGTAAGCAGAAACTGTTGGCCCTTCAGATGGGGTTAAGCAGAACCACGTTGAAAAGGGTGTTAAATGAAGACTTAGGGTTTCGGGCATATCGAAGAAAAACATGACATCGTTTGAATGCTCGTCTAATGGACCTGAGACTGAAGAGATGCCGCACTTTGTTTAAGCGGTACGCGGGAAAAAAATATCGGGAAATTCTTTTTTCGGATGAAAAAAATTTTACCGTAGAAGAGAGCTACAACAAACAAAATGATAAGGTGTACGCACACAGTAGTGAAAAAGCGAGCAACCGTATTCCGCGTGTCCAACGAGGTCATTTTCCATCGTCGCTCATGGTATGGTTGGGAGTTTCTTATTGGAGCTTAACAGAGGTACATTTTTGTGAGAAAGGTATAAAAACGAATGCAGTTGTGTATCAAAATACAGTCCTGACGAACCTTGTGGAACCTGTTTCTCATACCATGTTCAATAACAGGCACTGGGTATTCCAACAAGATTCGGCGCCAGCTCATAAAGCAAAGAGCACACAAGACTGGCTGGCGGCGCGTGAAATCGACTTCATCCGGCACGAAAACTGGCCCTCCTCCAGTCCAGATTTGAATCCATTAGATTACAAGATATGGCAACACTTGGAGGAAAAGGCGTGCTCAAAGCCTCATCCCAATTTGGAGTCACTCAAGACATCCTTGATTAAGGCAGCCGCCGATATTGACATGGACCTCGTTCGTGCTGCGATAGACGACTGGCCGCGCAGATTGAAGACCTGTATTCAAAATCACGGAGGTCATTTTGTATAAACTTTAGTATCATAAGAATCTATGTTTTGTTAAGTTCATTTTGGTATATAAATGGTTACATAATGAATAAACTTGTTTCAATTATTTTATATTAAACATGTGACAGAATTTATGACCTGACTAGGTATATATATTACTCGTGCGCGATAACTTGGGACCTGCTAGGAATGCGACTCCCCGACCGCTTCTCCTGCACTTTCCCGATGGCGCCCGTATTATACCGTTCGCATCACTATTTTTTACTAGGGTTTTTAGTCTCGTACTGGCCTACGTCACGTAACGACGCGCTCTGGAATTCTTTTAGTTTTCGTTTGTGTTATTGTTTTGTTGTTGTAGTTTTTGTTGTTATAGTTTGTGTCATTGTTTTGTTTTTGTAGTTTTTTTTGTCATAGTAAATGTTGTAAATTTATCGGATACCTCTTCGTCAAGTGATTATAGTGAGATTGAGGACGAAGAACAACCTCTAGAAGGCATAAATCCACTAAGTAGTGACGAAGATGAGATAATGTAAATAATAGATAAAATAAATGTATAAACTTAAAGATTGTATTTTTATTTTATTCAAATAGTGTAAAAAAGATTAGATAAAAAGCAGCGTCCTCCCTGAGTAACATAATAAATTAGGTTCAAAAAAACAAAGACGAAGCAGCGGGCGGCTGCTTGTTATGTTCGCTTTTTTGCGGGCGGTACAAACACGCCAATATGACGTCACCGCGCTCAGGTCCCAACTTATCGCGCACGGGTAATAGGTTTTTTTTAATAGGTATATAGCCATTAGCACTACCCGTGATTTCATTTAATATCGTTTATAACAAAACACGTAGTTTATTCCACCAGATGGTTTAAATATAATGTGAAATAATACATAAATTAATTAAATTTAAATTATGTGAAGATCTAATGTCATTTTAGTTCTAGGGTGGAGGGAATACGATCTGCACTGACGTCCCGCATATTATCAGTATTATTGCATTAGTATTGTGCATTACCTCCTTTCTAACCTGACCCCAGCCATCCTAGCTCTTGTAGTAGCGGAGTCTCCTTGAAGAGTACCTCTTCCTTATCTCTAATAATAAAACCTTTCGGCCACAGAATTACAAGGTTTTACAAGATGTTCACTTTGTAACAATAAAAATTCAGGACAAATTTTACTCGGTCACAACATAAACAACACGAGTTCTTCGTTATCTAAATCATGTATGAATAGGGGGTCACTTGAAAGTTTTGACAAAAAAATTTAACCTAGGACTTTAGACCAACTAGATGAAGTCGGTTACTTTTACTTGCTTTCAAAATCTGCTAAGGCGAAGAAATATTAGGCATTAGTTGTATTTTTGTATAGTATGTAGTTTGTAAGAATTTACGTACACACGGCTACTCATCAAGCTATAATTTCCAGTATAAGCTGACCTCGCATTGTGTAGGCTTTTCGTAGAATGAGAGGTCAGCTTATGCTTGATGTGTAGCCGTGTGTACCAACCTTACAACACTTTTTATTTGATAAAAATATAATAATATTTGGATCAGATGACGTGGAAAGGCATTTGGAGCAGCTTCACCGCGGCGTGCTTGAAGATCCGAACCTCGAGAACCCTTACATAGTTCTGAGCCAACATCAAATGCAGAACCTGGGTAAGTTGAAGCAGCAAATTTCACAATAGCTGATCCTGTTAAAATGTTTTAACAAGTTATGTAGCTTCGAAATTGTATGTTTTGTTAAACTATCCATGAAACTGAATATTTTATAAAATAAAGTGGAAATTCTAAAATTGCATTTACTTTTTTGTCAGTTTTCACTTGTGTAACTTGTGTTCTAAGTATAGGTATCTGGCTAACTTAGAACTAAACTTCAATTTAAAAAGTACTACTTCGAGTTTTGCACCTAAACAGCTTTAGGACAACAAAATCTCCAAAATCAACTGTTTTATTTTATATTTTTGACGAAGAACAACGCTTTTTGAAATGTCTTATAATAAACATTGCTTCAGTGAGGACAATCTCCTTTCGTTCAATATCCATATTCCGAAGCACCTTGTATGTGAAGATAATAAATAAACCATTCTAGACAAATCTAGATATGAAGATATTCATGTCGTGTTTTTATTAAGAGGCGCTGGATCCTGCCTTACAACAAACATAACACAGATCATGCAACATTAGTTCTGAACTGGGAATCAAACCCGCAATCTTGCGTCTCAGTCTGCTATTTGCCCACACAACGGTGGTAGTATAATCATGGTTTAAAATTCTCATGTGTATACTTTTGTTGTTAGAAATGGTGACAACGATGTGACCCGAAGCCGGAGGGCTCGGTCCTTGGAGCGAGGGCTGGCCGCCCCCGAACGCGGCGACGCGCATCACGTCTCTGTGGACGATACTGTGTGCTCTCGTGCTACTGGCGTGACATTACACTGACTTTAGGACTATGTGCGAGGGCAATGGATGCTAAACTCATTTACTTATTCTATTCTCAAAATAACATCATTTTTTATTGAGAATAGTCAAGCGCTTGAACGCTACCTCACCTGGCTAACATGGGCAATATGACAAAATTTTCTCGACTCATTGTCTCGTGAAAAATAGAGATATATCTGTCTTTATTATAAATACTGGATTTATCACGTACCGTTTTATCGGTGTTACGATCGACATTGTGAACTTTCATCAGAGTGAGTGCGTTCCGTTGCTAACATGTGCACCATAATTTTAAACGAATTTTGACACCTGTGCGCGTGTATTTTTTCGTCGAACTTTTGAGGACGAGATACCACGTAGAGTGAAAGTTAAAGAAGAATGACGGCGAATGTGAACAAACTTCGCTATAGAGTGTACATGTATGAGTAAACGAGAAATTAATCGTGAACACACTTAGTCGAACTGTTTTAATTAATGCAATAGGCATGATGACAGTAATTAAAATTCACGAAATTTATGTATTTATTTAATTAATGTTGAGTCACGGAATACGAAATACGCATTTATTTTTTTATTAAGACAGAGATTGGTAATTATTATGATAAATTATATTTATGTTAAAGTGTTGAACACCAATCAAAGCGAATGCCGTCACTTTTGAGTACCTCTGATAACTAAATTGTTCAATGAGCGTCTGGAAAATCTAGTGTTTACGACAAGCGTTTTGCTGCAGATTTTAAATCTAAAAACTTAAATGTAATTTTTTTCTACTTATCTTTCATTATCTGCTGAAATATGTTATTAGTTATAATAAAACAATACCCTAGCCTTATTACCTAAGCCAAATTCACGACAGCAATTTGGCTTAGGTAATAAGGCTACGGTATTGTTTCATTATAATTAACGCTATCGCTAGTCAGGCCATCCCTTTCACACGTGAGGTACGTACTGTACGTGTGAAAGGGATGGCCTGACTAGCGATAGCGACACAACAACAGTTTGGATTAGGTTATAAGGGGGCCGATATGACTATCAGATGAGACAGAACTGTATATTATGTTTAATATCAGAAGTATGACTTGCGGCAAGAATAAAAGAACTTTACACATTCAATTATATATTCCAAACAGAGGTTCGTACAGGCTTTGGGCATAAGTTTCACAGACAATTGATCAGACGACAAATTGTTTTTTGGTTTTTTTTTTACTGATGGACTTGTCTGGCTGTTGGCCTCTGAGGCCGTTGCAGCTTAACCGAGCTTTTGGTAAGCGCAGAAGGCGCTCAGCCCTGTAAGTTTTGATGAGGCAACTAGCAAAAGGGCACCACTTAGGTACGAAACTCGGCTTGAGCTGTTGCCAGGGTGAGGATAGGAGAGAAACGCCCGGGTACGTGCTTGTACCTCGTATAGGCGGCGACTGAAGGGACTCGACGACCTCGCCGGCGAGGTCGGTCAAGCCTTTTTATAAACCTCTACCCTCACCAGCGCTCGCTATCTTGCTCCCACACTAAGGCTGGTGTTGCAAGTAAAATATTATTTGGCGTTCCGGATACTTACGGTACAATAATACACGTTGCCGAACATTATAGGACAGTTGTTCAAAATCCGTCATCATGCCTATTGTAGCTACTGTTCTTTATAACTGTTTTATGTGTCATTTTGTGTCTAAATAAATGACTATTTTATTCAAAGTCGACATCGAGAAAATGTCTGGTGTCATGCATGATGTATCTCGCGGCGCGCATGCTAGCCTACCTGAAGTGACGTGGAAGATGAAGCAACCTTATCTAGAAAGGCTTGACTTTGAAAAAACAATTAACTTGAAATACGAAACGATATCTAGTAGATTTGTTTATTTTCTCAAATGAATCAATGATTTAGTGTCCCCTCGCAGTTGCCCGTATTAAGTGATTTCACAGTCGAAGATAAAGGACTTCGTTGAATAAAACGCTTCATGAAACGTTTGTGTTGGTTATTCATACATTATTTGAAATTCGGAGTTTCTTCAACGGTATCGAATAATTTAATTGTTTTGCATAAATGAATTGTAAATCTGAAGTAAAATTAATTGAACAACGACTGCTATGTTTCAATTTGGATCGTACGAATGTAACTGTATATATCTAAGAATAAATTACAAAATTGATATTAAAGAGATACAGTTTTTACCATATTTTTAAAAACAAATTGATTTAATAAAGTTGTCTATTTATGACAAAGATGAACTTTTTAATTTCTTTGTGTGAAATTTTAAGTTTCACTTAAACTCGTTAAAAAGTGTGTCTCTTAATTAATTAGGTAAGGTTTCTTGCTGTGAATAATTTTGCACGAAGCTAGTCATATCAAATTTATAGACATTGGCCATATTGTATATAAAATCAATAAATAACCAAAATATACCTAGATGTAAGATAACATCACCGTACACTGTAGTTAAGAAGTTTATTTTATTCATTAATTTTACTTGAAATTGTAGTTATGTACATCATTGTGAAAATAAAACCACACGGCCTATTTAGTTAATTTTATGTTATTAAATGAAATTAAAACTGTTCAGGAAAACAATCAGAAAATCATAATTCTAAATGTGTTCTAAGAGCTACCCTAACAATGTAATTATCGTTCCGTTGTAAAATAAAATTCTGAAATTGTAAAATTTATTTTATTCAAGAGATCCTTTGGCTCAAGTAATTATACTTTTATTACAGATAAGTAGGAGAAAGCCTTATCAAACGAGCTTATAAATGTACTTGAATAATGGAATGGTAACTTTCCCGCCAATTTAAAAGCCGTGAAGATAGAACTGATGATCTCGCCAATAAAATTTGTTCCAAGCGATAGCTACAGTCAGTCACAAAAGTCAATTAACGTTTCCTCTTCATTATCTTGCCCTCTTCTTAATTTATTTGACGTTGGGCTACTATCTACCTACTTCTGTGCTAGGGTAGTGGGTTCAGGCTTGCTGTTAAAGAGATATTGGGCTTTAATATTCTCTTGATATGGTCTACCAGCTAGCGGGAGTTTTTTTCCTTCCATGGAGATTCTAGGCAGGTAAAGAACGGTAATTATTACAAATCCTGCACACTCATAACTCAGACGCAATTATACATTTGGGTGATTTTTTGTCGTACACAAATAAATAATTCATTTTTCCATCCACTTATTTTCGTAAGTAGGGACCCGTAGGTAGGGATTCTTAATGCAAATGTAACTCATCTCAGTTGATTTTTTATTACATTTTAAGTTTAAAAGAACCTCCAACATGTTTGCTAAGATCTAGTAAAATGTACTTAATTCTGTCTAAATACTTAAATTATGATAAAAATCGTTTTTCAACTTAAGTGGCCAACTGTACGAGTAGATACATCTCGTGTAGGCCAATTAATCTTGGCGTTTTGCATTTTCTACGGAACAGCTAATGTGCCGCATAAAATTACAATAAAACAGAGTTATCTTGAGCTAATGGCGCAGTCTTCTTATTTATTGCACCTGGACGATAAATTTTGTAGCGTCACCTTTTCGTCTTACCTTTTTGTTAAAGTTAGAAACAAGTATGTATATAGATGGGCTGGACACTTGGCAAGGAGGAATGACGGAATATGGACGAAGACAGCAACCGAGTGGTGGCCGCAAGAAGGGTGCAGACCAGTTGGCAGACCACCAGCCAGATGGTCGGACGACATCGCGAGAGTTGCGGGAAGGCAATGGATGCGCTTGGCACAGGACCGGAGAGAATGGCGTGATAACGAGGAGGCCTATATCCATCAGTGGGTGGATGTGGGCTGAGATGATGATGATGATATAGACCATTCTTGAAATAACTGGAAACTCTCCTTATAGGCACGGTTCCGTACCCAAAGGGTAAAACGTAACCCTATTACTAAGGCTCCGCTGTCTGTCTGTCTGTACGTCTGTCACTAGGCAGCATCTCATGAACCGTGACACTTAAACAGTTGAAATTTTCACAGATGATGTATTTCTTGCCGCTATAAACAAAAAAATACTTAAAACAGAATAACATATGTAAATATTAGGGATCCTCCGATACAACAAACGTGATTTTTTTGCTCGTTTTAGCTCGATATTGATAACGGCAACAGGTAGACGCTTTAACTATTCATGGAATATTAAGTTATATATTTACTTCTAAAATATATAAATAAATTAACATAAATATTTAAGGGGGCTCCCAATCAACAAACGTGATTTTTTTGCCATTTTTATAGGTAATAGTAGGGAACCCTTCGTACGCGAGACCGACTCACACTTGACCGGTTTTTATATTATTACAAAACTGCGGCAAAAATCTGAAAATTCTGCCGACTTCTATCTCCAATAATATTCTAAAATCATTCTAAACTTCACTACACACTGACAATCAATCTCACATTATCCAAATCCCCTCAACAAAGCTCCAGTTCAGCCAAAATCACTTAAATTACATTCATAAAATCCCCACGCATCACTCATGCTGTCACGCACGCACGAGACCGAAAGTGACGCTCGTTTGTTTCCTCAAGAAGCGCCTTTATTTCTAATAAAATAGGGTTGCCTGTTGTCTGGATAGTCTTCGACTGGTTAAAGCTACAGGTTAGACTAAGGCAATCCTGCTCTAAGTATTAAAGCTGGGCAAGCCTACTTCTTATGAAAATTTGTCCGCTACAGCGGATGCGTCGAACCATGCTGCGTATCGCAACATGCGATACAAATGTGCCCTAGTATTTTTTTTTTTCGAATGGACTTATTTCGCTGTTGGCCTCTGAGGCCGTTGCAGCTTAACCGAGCTTTTGGCGAGCGCAGAAGGTACTCAGCCCTATAATTTTATTTTTTTGATGAGGCAACTAGCGCAAGGGCACCACTTAGGTACGAACCTCGGCTTGGGCTGTTGCCGGGACGGGGATAGGAGAGAAACGCCCGGGTACGTGGTTGTACCTCGTGTAGGCGGCGACTAAAGGGACTCGTCGACCTCGCCGGCGAGGTCGGTGTATTTGTGGAGTGTTTGCTCTGTCTAATGTGGATGACTCACCCGCATTAGCGGAAGTGATTTCGTCATCCGGGTCTCCGAGAACGTGTCTCTGACGACGGAGGGTTTAAATGTGCCCTAGTGCGATGCGAACCAGCCTTTATACAACAGTTGTAACTTGCCATCAGACGCTATATAAATCATCTTAAAAAGAGGGCTCAGTGTATTTAGTAAATATACTTTGGTTCAGTCAAATTCTAAAGCCATGTACAGAGAAAGCAAAGAGCACGCAACGAAAGCACGCCTGAAGTGGCGCTTATTATGATAAAGGAAGTGTTGCATTGCATGTTGTGTTGCAAATAATCTGTACATGGCTTTACGTCTTCACATGCATCGCTTCAGTTATTCACCAACACTTGATTTTTATTTTAGAGACACGCAATCAGTTCAAAGAACGAATGAATGAATGAATGAAAACTATTTATTATACCTTACACGCTTGACTCAACAAATATAAATAAATAAAAAAATAAACAAATATATGTAAACATAATGGGCGGTCTTATCGCTTAACAAAGCGATCTCTTCCAGACAACTTTTGGATGGAGAGGAACATTTCAAATCATTGATCATGAGGATCATTGAGATTAGCCGAGGTGATAAAAGAATATACTTAATAAATTTTTTTGTCGGTCTATATTGTCCCACTGCTGGGCAAAGGTCTCTACATCTATCTCTGTCCTGTGCAACACTCCACCACTCCTGCTAGAAGGCAACAAGATCGTCTCGCCAACGCTTTTTTTGCTGACCCCGACCGCGTCTTCCATCAGGGCTCCAGGTTGTGGCTAAATTAGCTCACCTATCGGGGTGCATAATATACATAATAATAGAAAAAGAAAAATTACATAACGTTAAATACATGTAATATCTAAGTATATAAGATTATGTAATTTTCCATTTGCTATTATTAAGTATATTCTTTTCACACCTCGGTGCATACATAATTATAAATAAATAAATATCATATATAAAATATATATGTACTGTTAATTACACTAAAGAAGTTTGTTTCAAGTCTTTTCATACAAAAATAATTTGTTTTGTTGTTTAAATTTATTATCTAGTACAAAAAGCTAGTTACATAGCTTAAAAAATATATAAAAAGCTAGAGATTGCTATTTAGCGCTAAGACCGCCAATTGTATCACATAGATTTACGTGTGTTCCTTTTAATTGTTCTTTATTCTTTATTGTACACAAGAAAATACACTTAAAAGTACAGAAATAGACGACATGTACAAAGGCGAGCTTAACCCTAACAAGAGTTTTCTTCCAGCAAACCTTTGAGGCTAGAGAGAGAGATGATTTTAAAGGTATGTGCGTGTACAAGAATCATAAATATGTACATATAACTTAAACAAATAAAACGATATATACTAAACGAAAGTAATAAAATGAATGAATATAATAAATAAAATAAATAGACTAATATATACAGAAATATTGTAAATACGGGATTTATCACGTACCGTCTTATCGGTGTTTCGACCGACAATGTTTCGGTACAATTCGTGAACCTGCATCAGGGTGAGTGCGATCCGCTCCGAATAACGTCTCGCCTCGCACTGCGCGCCGCTGCTCTCTGCGCGCGAGTGGACGGGCGGGGTGGTGGGGATTGGGTCAACGAAAGCACAGTGCGTTGACCCGCTGTGTCATCATTAGTTGTATCATTGTAGTTCCTGAACTACAGAGGAGAGCAGCAGTGATGATAATGATTGAAATCAATCACGAAAGTTTTCTAAGTAAAATATACAGAAATAATTACGTTAAAAAGTTTGATGAAATTGTTTTGATTTGTGGTTATCAATAAAGAATTATCTATCTATCTATGTTGCCTGTTTTCATCATCGTTTTTCTACAATAATTGATGTTTTGTTTAAACATAACATATAAAACAAATTTCAAATTTTGTGTTGGACAACCCTGTTTAGAAGTGATTTCAAAGGGTCTTTTTTTCTAGCACTATATCCAATTTGTACCCATTTCTCCCTCAATTGAATTGCAATACAAAAGTGTAGTTACTGAGAATTCAATTTTGAGATAATAGATTGGTTTACGAACCCGTTTTACAAAGGAGGTAGAATTATATCCGCACATTTTGGTGAAATGATAGAAATCGTTACATTGTTGAAAAAATTGTAAAGCCTTAAAGCGGCTTGCCCAACGAAGCCTAAACGTTTTAAGCCGAGCTTGCACATGATCCTTAAACGTATTTAGTAGCTAAACGTGTTAAATTTAACGTTTTTGTATGTTTTGATAGTTCTTTTAAACATATTTAAACACTAAATACGATTAGCTATCGTTGCGCAACAGCTCTTAGTAAATATATAATTTAGGAAGTTGTCAAATCAAACAAATACGTCAAATTTAAACATGTTTAGTCGCTATATGTTATACGCTTAGGGATCGTTAAGTAAGCCAGGCTTACTGTTGTAAGTCTATAAGTTTTTTTATTAATATAATAAACTAGCTTCCGCCAGCGACTCTGCACGTACAAAAAGTAGCCTTTGTGTTAATCCTGGTTATAATCTACGTACATACCAAATTTTATCGACATCACTTCAGCGCAACAAACAAACATCCAAACTTTCGCATTTATAATATTAGTGTGTGTGTCAACTTTATATTTACTGCCGTGATCAATTACGTTTAAAAGTTGTTACTTTGTAACTACAGTGTGATTGAGCACGGCATTAATAACAATGTTAATTTATTTAAAGAATTAAATGTAGTATACAATTTCTTTGTAACTTCACTATTTTATCAATTAACAACCTATGCCATATCCTACAAGATGTATTAGAGCAATTGTCATATTATCTATGGCTTCCCAACCACGTAAGAGTAGTTGATTTCCTTGTGAAACGAGTGTTTTGGTTTACACCTTTTTAGGGTTCCGTACCTAACTCGTCAAACGGGACCATATTACCGTATTGCCGTGGGGCGCCGGGAGTAGAATGTTGCCTCTTCGTTCTTGCCCGTGGATGCAGTAGGAATCTGCTAAGGGATACCTCCGAAAGATGGGCAGCAGCATCTTCTCGTGTTTTCAACACCTTATACTGCGCTCGCCAACCCGTCTGCCAACCGTGGCGAGTATGGCAACAGCCTCATGATAGATTTTCACCATAAAACCAGGCCTCGAGTCCCCGGCGGCCCCGCTAATCCTGGCTACGGTAGAAGTCACGGTAACGGCGGGGCCAGGGGTGCTAAGAATCCCCGGGAGACGATCGGCTACCAAACCCTACGACGACCACTGGCCCTGGTAACACACAACATCCGCACTTTGAGGACAGACGAAAAGATTGTTGAGCTGGAGGAAGAAATTAATAAATTACATTGGGACATTTTGGGGTTATCAGAAGTCCGTAGGAGAGGGCGAGGACACGTTATCCCTCAAGTCTGGTAACCTACTATACTACCGAGAGGGCGACCAACAGTCCCAAGGGCGTGTTAGGTTTCTCGTTCACAAGTCACTCATCAACAACATTATCACCATCGACAGTGTGTCGAGCAGGGTTGCGTACCTGACACTCAGAATATCTAAGCGATATTCGCTGAAAGTCGTTCAGGTATATGCGCCGACCACTTCACACCCAGATGAACAAGTAGAGTATATGTATGAGGATATCAGCAGAGCCATACATACGAACAAACCTCACTTTATTGTTGTTATCCACTTCCACATGAAGTCCCCCACTTCAATGCAAAGCTAGACATGAGAAGCGATGATGAGTTGAGAGTGGGGCAATTTGGATATGGGCAACAGAACCCCAGGGGACAGAGGCTGGCCGATTTTCTGGAGAAAGAAGGACTCTTTATGATGAATTCTTTTTTCCAGAAGCCGCCTCACAGGAAATGGACCTGGATGAGTCCCAATGGTTCCACGAGAAATGAGGTTGATTTCATCTTGACCAACAAGAAACGAATATTCAATGATGTCTCTGTGATTCACAAGGTGAAAACCGGCAGAGATCACCGAATTGTTAGAGCCACATTGAATATGAACGTTAAACTTGAAAGGTCCCGTTTGATGCAGTCTACGCTCCGACCCACTCGCGCACATATCCAAAACCTCGAGAGCTTTCAACTCGAACTTGCAAATCGCTTTGACTGTCTAGAAGTAGATGCATCAGTGGACGAGATCAATAAATAACACGTTCGTAGAAACCGTCTATACGGTGGGGTCCCAGTTCTTTAAGACCCCCCGTACCAATAGACCTCAGAAACTCTCTGATGACACCCTTAACCTCATGGCTGAACGACGTTCTTTGCGACTGCAGTCTCCCGATGATGCTCAGTCACATAGGCAGCTCAATAGAAAAATTTGGAAATCCTTGCGGCACGATATTCGTCCCTTTAATACATCTCGTGTTAAAGATACGATAGAGCGGAATAAAGACTCCAAAGTGTTCGCGAGAGATAATTCTATTAGGCAGAGCCACGTGACGAAGCTGAAGAGGGAAAATGGCAGCATAACGTTAAGTAAAGCGGAAGTGTTAAGGGAAGTCGAAAGGTTCTATGGACGGCTCTACGATTCGGTCACTAAACCTGTTTGCAGTGCGGCCAACGACCCAAGAGCCAAACTGACCCGACATTATACCGAAGATATTCCGGACATCAGCCTGTATGAGATCAGGATGGCCTTGAAGCAGCTTAAGAACGACAAGGCGCCAAGGGTGAGGATGGAATCACTTCAGAGCTTCTGAAAGCGGGTGGATCACCGGTACTTAAAGTCCTTCAGAAGCTCTTTAATTCCGCCTAGACGCCAAAAGCATGGAACGGGGGCGTGGTGCTTTTGTTCTTCAAGAAAGGTGACAACACCTTGCTTAAGAATTACAGACCCATCTCGTTTTTGAGCCATGTTTATAAGCTGTTTTCGAGGGTCATCGCGAACCGTCTCGAACGCAGGTTTGATGACTTCCAGCCTCCCGAACAAGCCGGGTTCCGTAAAGGCTACAGTACCATAGACTACATACATACGCTGCGGCAAGTCGTACAGAAGACCGAAGAGTATAACTTGCCGCTATGTCTCGCGTTTGTGGACTATGAGAAAGCCTTCGATTCGATCGAAACATGGGCAGTGCTTGAGTCTCTCCAACGATGCCGTATTGACTATCGGTACATCGAAGTTTTGAAGTGTTTGTATGAAAACGCCACTATGTCAGTCCGAGTACACGAACAGAGCTCGAAGGCGATTCTCTTAAAAAGAGGCGTAAGACAGGGAGATGTAATCTCTCCGAAACTGTTTACGACCGCATTGGAAGATGCCTTCAAGCTTCTGGAACGGAAAGGACTGGGCATCAATATAAACGGCGAATACATCACGTGGTGATGTATTTGTGGTCATGGCAAAGTCGATGGAAGAGCTCAGCACGATGCTCGAAGGCCTCAATCGAGTCTCCCAACGGGTAGGACTTAAAATGAACACGGACAAGACGAAAATCATGTCGAATGTCTATGTCGTCCCTGCCCCAGTTATGGTTGAGAACTCGGCTCTTAAAGTTGTAGACGCGTATGTATACCTAGGACAAACAGTCCAATTAGGTAGGTCCAACTTCGAGAAAGAGGTCAATCGTCGAATCCAACTCGGATGGGCAGCGTTTGGGAAACTTCGCAACGTCTTTTCGTCCAACATACCTCAGTGCCTTAAGACGAAAGTCTTCAATCAGTGTGTGTTACCGGTGATGGAATATGGAACCGAGACGTGGTCCTTCACTATTGGCCTTATGAATAAGCTCTCGGAGACTCGCGAGATCTCAGTTCGGGGCGAACCACTAGTTTAAACTAGTTAACAAGTATTTCAGTGTAATAAAACTTTCATCTCAATATCTTTGCAATGAGAGTAAATAACATAAATTAATTAAACTTTACGCAGACACAATAAACAGTGGAACAATATTGGAGAAAGGGAACTAATGAAATGTGCCGAGCGAGCGAGCGTGGCGACGACGACGGTGACTAATGTAGCGAAGCAAACGCATCAACTTTCATCCCAGTCGCAGTCGCTCAACGAGTTATGGAGAGAGCTATGCTCGGGGTTTCTCTACGGGATCGAATCAGAAATGAGGAAATACGTAGGAGAACTCAAGTCACCGACATAGCCCGACGAATTAGCACGTTGAAGTGGCAATGGGCAGGCCATATAGCGCGCAGAACAGATGGCCGATAGGGCCGGAAAGTTCTCGAATGGAGGCCACGGACCGGCAAGCGCAGCGTAGGATGTCCACCTACAAAATGGGAAGACGACTTGGTAAGAACCGCAGGTCGGCGTTGGATGCAGGCCGCTTCCAACCGTAGTTCCTGGAGGTCAATGAGGGAGGCCTTTGTCCAGCAGTGGACGTCCTACGGCTGATATGATGATGATGATGATAATGGGGGCTCCCATACAACGTGATTTTTTTGCTCGTTTTTGCTCTATATTAATAACGGTAACAAGTAGACGCTTGAAATATTAACAAGATATTTAGTTAATAATTTCAAAATATAATATTTAAAGTAAAAGAATGACTGAAATACTCGTTATTTCAGGGGGGCCCCCATACAACAAACTTTTTATAGATAATGGTACGGAATCCTTCGTGCGCGACTCCGACTCGCACTTGGCCTGTTTTTTTATAGATGGAACAAGTCTATGTTATGGCCCACTTGATGTTAAATGGTAACCATCGCCTCGTACCAAGTATTGTCTCGTAGGTCGCAGGTTATTAGAAACGTGCCTAACGATGTACTGCTCTGCGTCCATCAACTTGAGGCATACAGGTGCAAAGCCTCATGTGCTTGTTATTTCACCGGCAACCATTCCTTTTCAAACCAAAACACAGCAATGCTGCTTGGCGGCAGAAACAGGAAACTATATATCTCAGGTTGATGGACGCAGGGAAGTGCATTGTAGAGCACTGTTTTACGTTTATACGTACCTAAGAGGCAATTCTTTGTTATAGGCGATGGCTCCCACTAAACATCAGGTGGGCCATGTGCTGGTTCTATCTACAGTGGTATAAAAGAACGTTGACAATGTCATGTCTAAAGCCTTAGAAAATGAGTAACAATCTCTCAGAGAAGCATTTTTAACAAGTGGATCCAGGTCTTACTCTATTAGAGACTCGCCAATCACTTTTAACCAAATCGACATAAAATAAAACAAAATAGCTTAAATAATTTCTCGATGCTATACGACACATTAAGTGAATATGTATACTATAACTCACGTAGAGTTGCTTTAAAAATATAAATAGAGTTCTCTAACGAGGATAATTTTGTGCTCAATAAAAGTTAGCAGAAGACAATAAAGTATGAATAACCTATTTTTGAATTTGAATAGGAATTGTGTTTATATTTGTCACGAGGAATTATTTGAGCCCGGTCTTCGGCTCTTCTCATCGACTTTCCTCCACCTAGCTAGGGGGCGCCCACACTACGTTTGCCAAGACGCAGTCACCACTCAAGAACTCCTTTACCCCATCGATTGTCGGTTCTTCGGCATATATGACCAGCCCACTGCCACTTCATCTATGTCGATGGTCTTGGTTGTATGTCGGATAATCTCATTCCGGAGGCGGTGCCAGTGCGGGGCCAGCTTACAAACAACGCCCCACCTGCTCTCATATCCTCTAACCTAACCCAACCACCTGCACATGAGAAGACTTGTACCAAGCAACAGAGGGGTGTGGAAGTTGCTCTCTATTGAGCTAGTAAAATTTAGAAGTCAAACAGCCATTGGCACGAAAGAAGATGATTTCGTGTTTTATCCTTCAGATAAACTCCGAGTATAGCCCGTTCCGTAATTTGTAATCAATTCAGTTATTTTATTTTAGTCAAGCTCTGGTTACATTAAGATTTATAGAGGCCTTTTGGTCAAACGTTGTGACCGGCTCCTATTTAAATCGATTTGAATTTGCCTTGATTTATTTGCGGAAATTGACCGTGAGGTAATCGAGCAATAACAATTGATTTATATCGCTACTGTCGTCGGTTATCATTTCAAAGTATTTTCATTTCAAATCTTACATAAGTAAGACATTCTGTAATAATAATAAGACATTAGTGAGACATTCTGCATTTCAAGCAGTACTTGTGTGGTGAATGAACAAGTAATTGCACTCCGTGGCACAGTGGGTGAGTAGCAAAGTCAAAGTCAAAAACTTTTATTCATTAAAATCACAAGGACATTGACACGTCAATTTTACTGCATGTTCCTTCGCGACCAAGCCAAGAAAGAAAGGCAAGAAACAAGGCTGGTTGTTTTTTTATTGATCCTTTTAGAATACATAACAATACAGGAAATAAATGACGTCTAAATTGTAACATTTTGAACGAGTTAGAGCAATTTCAATCCCAAGCTTCTCTATCATCTAAATATTCCGATGTTTTATAGTAGGCTATTTTATAAAGATTATGTTTAATTAGGTTTTTAAATTTGTTAATTGTCAATTTTTGTACATCACTTGGGAGTGTTGAGTTGTTATAAAAGCAAACACCTGGCCCTTTAAAAGACTTACTAACTTCATGGAGGCTACAAGTGGCAACAACGAGTTTAAAAAGCCGGCTGAGACGCAGAAGGTAGCGGGTTCGATTCCCACCGCGGAACAAATGTTTGCATGATCTTTTCCGGGTCTGGATGTTTTTCGATATATTAAAAGAACATATTTACAACAAAAAAAAGTATATGAGTATGCTATCAGTTATCTGGTTGCCATAGTACAATCTCTGCTTAGTTTAGGGCTAGATAGCGCTGTGTGAAATATTCAGCATCATTAATTATATTATTTTATTTCGTACAAGCCTTATATCTTGACTTGAACCGAAATCTTAACATGATCGAAGCACGGAACTGCTCAGTTGAGAATACTACTAGTAGTCACCCATCCTAGTCGTGACCATGCGAACGTTTTTAGATAACCTGTGATGAATGAATAAAGCTAGCTACATTTTTATCGTTTTATATGAAACTAAAATTAAATATAAATTGTAGTGAAAAGAAAAGTTTACTAACAAATGTTAGACGTCACTGACGTTTACAATTCATAAAAAACCTACCATTTCCGTTTTTAAGCTACATTATGAACGTTACAAATCAACCAATAAGGTTCAAGAATTCAACCTTGTATGTCCTCATGATTTAGTATACTTATGTATTTCTCGAGATCTCTAAATCAACATGGGAAAATCGACGTTGTATGTATGTATGTTTGTTTGTCCGAAGATAACTTTCGAAGCGTATATCGGGTCATCGTGAAATTTTGTATAAAGGTAGGTAGTGATGTAACGCTTTAGATCAATAGGAGAGATTAAATAAGACGATGTGTGTGTTTAAATACATATAATTATCAAGATAAGAGAAGTCGGTAGAGCGAGTAGGTTCGTTACATTCAATTACTTATACATGTGGCAAGATCAAGAGAGGCTGATCATAAATGACTTGGTTTAACGACGGTATACACTTAGATTACAAATTACAGTTGTTGTATTTTACAGTGAAGGTAGTACCAACAGAGTTTGGCTTTAAGAGCACAGAATTCTTAAGGCTTTTGGCCTATGGTGCAACAACTACAGAATGTGTTGAGCACTCCTAGCAGCATAAATTTATCTAGTATAATAAAGTGGGCGCCATTTGACGAGAGCGTCAGAAAAGAGAGAAATGTTTCTGGGGTTCAACCCGGATAAAAAAAAATAATGGAATAGATACACCTCGTGTTATTTTCGTCGACCGTCCCTGGCGTCTGCTCGGACAGATGAAACAGGCTTGAGCTGCGGCGGTAGGCTCCGTGGACAGGCGTGGTCCTGGCGTGCGTCAAGGCAGCTAGCAGGTTGACCGATGAACGACCTCATGGCGGTAGGCTTCGTAGGAAGGCGTGGTCCCGGTAGGCTTCGAGGTAGCCAGCAGGGTGGCTAATGAACAACCACGCTTCTCGACGGCTCGGATGATAAGTTTGAGGGGTGTCAGGTATAGATATGAAGAGGCAGGAAGAAACACCAGCAGCGAAGATTGTGAACGATTTCCCGACTTGGAACTACTGGGTACGAATTCACAATAAAAAGTACAGGAATTACACTGTCCAGAGATTAATACTGTAGCACGTTTATTAGAAGTTCTCACTGATGAGTCCAGGCGTGGAAAAGAGAGTGAGGACAGACGACTTTGCCTTTTTATACCCGAAAACTTCCACCGTCCTTTAATAATTATTAAAATCGAATTTCTACTAACACATTCTAGAATGAAAATCTGATGCAATACTTTTAGTGATGCCATAAAGGAAAATTTGACACGTCCGGCGTCACTCAAGATAAAGCTGTTGTTAACATCAGTTTGCTTCAGTCAAAGACACTGATTGAATTCGGTCTTTTATTATTTAAGATTTTTATTTTTATTATGTTTCTAATAAGCAAAGCATTATTTAATTCAAGTTTATAAAAATGTTTCTAATAATTAAAATTGATTATCGATCAATAACATATAGGTAGTGAATTTCTTTGAGATACATACAACGCCATCTGCAGTAAACATGGCGAACCATGACGAGAAACACGCTCGGATTTCGGTACATTGAAAGACGAGTTATTGAGCGTTTGTGCAGTTAGTGCGCCGCCATGTCGCTAGATGTCGTGGTATGTAGAGTTTTATTAGTACCTATAGTGTTATGTAAAATTAAAAATGTAGCGTGTCATAAAATTGCACACGTTACAGTGATGGCACAATTTTGGTGTGACAATGAGCTAAAACTGTGAGCGGGTTGTTGAGATATTTGGGGTTCAAGGGCGGTAAAAAACATTACACTATCCAGTCAAGTGCTACGTCTAATTAAAGCTATTTATGAGTAAATTTCGATCCTGTTTTTATTTTTAGTTTAAACCTTGTAGTTTTTAAGTTATTTTATTAGCCTTAACAAAAACTGAACTTTCACAAAATTCACAGGTGACCCCACAGTGCTGAAATTTGGTATGGTGTAGCTTTAGTGACACAAATATAGGAAAAAGTCTGAAATCCAGAATAACTGCAATTTCTACCCCAAAAAAAAAACAATTTACATGAACTCCCGTTACCTGTAATTTGAATGAAACTGTAGGTCAAGTTATTGGAAAGAGCATTCGTGGCACTATTTGATTAGTCAAAGATTAAGGCTGGCTTGCACAACGATCCCTAAACGTATTTAGCGACTAAACATGCTTAAATTTTACGTATTTGTATGATTTGAGAAGTTCTTAAATCATATTTTGCCACTAAATACGTTTAGGCATCATTCGCGAGTCACACTAAGAATGTTTTTTTTGAGTTTTGGTAGACTTGCGAGATCTTAGTTCGGGACGAACCACTAGTATATTAAGTTTATTTTTATGTTTATTAGTTATATTGATTATTTTATCGTAAATAGTTCTTGGAACACTGCCTCTTGTCACGTTCTTTGAACAGACCAATAAGCAATAAGGCCGTCCATTGTATTATCGCGTATAAGTCGAAGTTTCCTAGTTTTTAGTAGGTATTTCTTATATTTTGGTGTAACAATAAAGAGGTAACTATCTAAATTTAAATTGATGGTAAAATATGATATTGACTAAAAACCAAACTTTTAGTAAACGTACTGTTGGAAGTTTTATTAAAAGTAGCAGGTACCGTATCTTTAAAAAATTGTACGCATTTTCCTATTGTTCTCGGTTTCGATTCATGAATGTTTGGTAAATATGAGTGTCATAATCGAATCTGCCGAGCCCGTATCACCAGCTCCTCCATTAGCATAACTCAACTCCACAGCCGGCACTAATATCCCCAATTATAATAAACACAAACATAAACCTTCCATATCACCAAATTAACCGAACGCAGTATTAACTGTATCTCACCCTTTTACATTAAATTTGATATATGGGACTAAAATTGGCCCGGCCATAAATCAGGCCAATACAGGCACTATCACACGGTATTAAAACGGCTGTTTAAAATCCTTCCAAGTGCCCCGTATAAACGTAAACGGCACCTTTTCGGACCCTTTTTGGAATCTGAGCTTAGAGAGGTGCGAATTGGAATTCGGGTTTCTTTGGAATTTGACCGAAATGAGCCGGTAGATCCGACGGGTAGTTTGAAGTAGTTTTTGTTCCTTTATTCTAGTGAGTACCGTTCCAGTTCTGATTTTTAATCATATATAGGTCACTGGTTCAATTTTAAAGCCAAAATTTAAAAGCACAAAGCAGTGTATCGTTAAAGGCTTGTGTAGAAATTAAGCGCGTCACACACGATGAAGTTGCTATAATATTTTATATCACTGGCCATGCAATCCAATGCACCATCACATACGGCAGAGATAATACATGTTTTCATTTTACATTGGATTGGCGAGCGGTATTTATATTAACCTAAAATATTAAAGCTTCTTCATCGTGTGTCTTCTTCATCTAGATATAATATTAATGCTCTTAACCTTATAGTTAATTAAATATTATGTGTACTAAAACCGGGATATATACCATAATTTGTGCGCTTTTGGGTATTCCGATATTTCGACGCAGTTGCATGCGCCGTGATCACGGGTTTACACGTATACCGTTTTTAGTACAAATAATGTTTTTAACCATGATAGTTTCAAAAGTTACTTAAATAAGTCAAGGTGTCAACACTGGTCTCAGCAGTAGACCAGCGCCGCAGTATGGCAACATGCTGTAGCAAATGCTGAGCTGAGGACTTTTTCGCCAGCACACTTATAATTATACTTTTAATTTTTAGAAAATTTAATATTAGTGTTTATTGTGTCATATGTTTCTGTGTACATTTGTGGTGGTCTGAATTTTATTTCTATCTTCATACTTTGCCGAAATAAATTTTCAAATAGTCGCCGAAAACTCGAAGCCGAAAAGGCTTCACACTTCACATAAACCTTACATTTACACCTACGGAATACGAGCTTCGGTGACAAAACTAAAACGAGGCTTATAAATAAACGACAGGTTTTATGACAGAGGCGCATTGTGTTTTATATCTGAAAGAAGTTTACAAGTTCGACAAATGGAAGGTAAACTATTTACTAATATATCAAGCATTCAGGGTGGGATACAGCACTGATACAATAATGATAAATACATAACACTAAATATACTAGTATAGAGGAAACACCAAGGGCGAGAGAATTGAAAAATAAATATTTGTAAAATCTATTGCTGTCGCGCGCAGTATGGCGCAGTATGCGCAGTATGCGCGATAGAGACAACTGCAGCTTGGACCGAAAATACCTATTAAAATTATACAAAATCAACGATTCGTAGTCCCCTGATTCCTTCTCTAAACTTTGACCGATTTTACTACTTTCTTCATTATAAATTAAAAATAGGCTTTGACCGTGTTCCTATGTTTTCCTTTTTCATAGAATCTAGTCAAATTTGTTTTCTAGATGTTTGAACACAGCGGAAAATCTGCCAAATTTTATACGTTTTTGAATGTTCATATCTTTTTAATAATTAATTTATGACAAAAAAGAAAACATAGGGACATGCCAATAGTAGCCATAGATTTTTGAGAAAAAAATTATTGCTGTATTGGCATTATCCAGGGAGGAAACAGGGGACTACGTTTGTATGGAAAAACGGCCCTTGTGTTTCCTCTTAACGACCGCAAGCGATATATAGATAGCTTAACGTCTTCAGACCACAGCCGCATGCTGCAAGCATGATGAAAAACCTTTGGTATACGTTTTTGGAATTCGAGACACATCATGGCTCAATGAAGAAAACTTGGTCAAAATTGCGATTTAGACAATATTGTACCACTATGCACAAGATGGAAATCGATGGGGGAGGCCTATGTTCAGCAGTGGATGTCATGTGGCTGATATGATGATGATGATTACCTACTTACAACTACAATTGATCGAGCGAAGCGAGATTTCTTAATCAACTTGGGCAAATCAGCGTTGTTAGTATGTACTTTTGTTTGTTCAAGGATAATTTTCGAAGCGTTGACGTACGTACATAGGTAGGTAATAGTGATGGCACAATTTCGGTGTGACTAAATGAGCTAAAAATGTTGGGGTTTGTTGAGATATTGGGATTCAAGAGGGGTAAAAAAATTAAAATGAAACTATTAGGTCTATTGAGACGTCAAATATATAGATTGCGTTTTTATTTTTAGTAAAGTCCTTATAGTTTTTGAGTTATTACTTATTAGCCATAATAAAAACTGAATTTTGACAAAACTCACAGGGTACACCAGTGACCCCACAGTGCTGTTATTTGATATGGTATTTGGTAGCTTATGTGACAAAAATATACTTAGGCAAAAGTCTGAAATCCATAATAACTGCAATTTGTACCCCGAAAAAGTAGAACCAAATGTCATGAACCCACGTTACCTGTAATTTGAATGAAACTATAGGTCAAGTAATTTAGTTATTTATTTAGTGGCATTATTTTGATAATCAAAGTTAACAATTTTTTTTTTTATTTTAATCGAAAACTCGCAAGATCCCAGTTCAGGGTGAACCACTAGTATTTTATATTAGTTACTGTACCAGCATAGTACATGTATTCTCGACGATAGCTCCAAGTACTCCATTATGCCCACAACCACGGCTGTTGCAACATATCAAAACGTTGGGATAACAAATAAAAAAGGTACATAAATACCCGTTTAAAACGGTAATTACGTAACAACATAGTTATATTCTGTGTG
Organism: Philereme vetulata; assembly: GCA_918857605.2. NCBI lineage: Eukaryota > Metazoa > Arthropoda > Insecta > Lepidoptera > Geometridae > Philereme > Philereme vetulata. Next base: position 5,804,322 of record OU975423.1, on the reverse strand, counting down.
TTATTTATTTTCATATTTCTATAACCTTCAAAAAATGCTATTCTTGTTAAAATCTCAGTTGAAAATCATCACTAATATGAATAACATCAACCGGTTTTTTATAATCAAAGCAAAATAGATTTTTTATACTCGACCTTATTTCCCCGTTACTTGGAGTTGGTCTTCTTTGTCCTTGTTCTCCATTTTTTATTACTACATAAATATAGTACTTCTGGTTCAATAACATTAATAAAACTTTATTAGTTTTAGTAATAGTTTTTTTTAACACTATACGGTACTACGGGTAGTTTCAGGAAACTCGTAGATCATGTTTTATTTAAAACAGGTAGAAGAGTCGACTGGAAATAGTAACAGTAAAAGATTTTTGACGTGATAAACGTCTTATAAATCGATGAACGCCGGCTGCACGAAAAAGTGTCACATTCTGCCTGAGCCGAGCGTGCAAGCGAGAGCGCGGAACAAACGATAGAGAGGCACGATCAGCCTAAGCGTTCGGCTTGTGACGCATCTATCTCTCTTCCACTCGTTATCACTTAAAATTATCGTCCGTAAACGGAATTTACAGACAACTAATTTTTTTTACATATTTGGGAAAATACTATATTATTTGATTTTAAGGGTTCCGTACCTCAAAAACTAAAAAAAGAAACCCTTATAAGATGACTCTCCTGTCCGTCTGTCCGCGTGTATGTCCGTGTGTCACCACCGATTATCTCAGGAGAGGGTGGACCTTGCAAGTTGAAATTTATACAAGATACTGAGGTCTCTAGTCCCTATTAGGTGTATAAAAATCAAGGTCATGAGTCAATACGAAAAAAGTATATGGGCAAATTTAGATTTTCGCGAAAACTTGTAAGTACTAAAACTTACCTTAACTTTCAACATTTATTTATATTTCGGAATTTTCCCTTTACTTGTGCTGTAAGACCCTGTTTTAACCAAAATTGACAATTCTAGGTCAACCGGAATTACCCTATAGGTTTCGGACCGAAAACCTATATGGTAGTTCCCGTTGACCTAGAATCACCAAATTTGGCAAACAGCAAGGTCTTACGGCACAAATAAAGGAAACATTCCAAAAAATAAACAAGTTGAAAGTTAAAAGGTGTCCCTATACATACATAGTTGACGCCAATTAAGATCTCAATTAAGTCTTCCGAGTTGTATGGGTGCTCATATAATTTAGAGGACTAACTTAATCGGCACCAACCTCAAATGAGGTAAATAAATAAAATTGTGCTATTGAATAAAATACATATTTAAGTGGGGCTCTCATACAACGGACGTGATATTTTTCAGTTTTTATAGATGGTACGTGATGGTACCAAACGATGGTAGAATGGTACGGAACCCTTCCTGAGCGAGTCCGACTCGCACTTGGCCTTTTTTTTTTTGAGATGAGGATGCACAGCTCAATGAAAATTATTGACTGCACACTTTATAAACTGGATAATAACAAATAAATATTATAATAGGCCGTCTTATCCCTAAAAAGCTGAACCTTTAGATGGAGGAATCACAAATGAATGAATGTTTGATCAACCTATATTTATTTGTTTTTAGGAGCCTGTACTGTCCCACTGCAGGGCAAAAGCCTCTCTTCCCTACTTCCAATCCACTTTATTATGCGCGTGTGTGGTCCAAGTCTTCCATATACGAGACGGGTTCGTCTTTCCATCGGCGTGGCGGTCTGCCGCGTTTTCGTTTTCTGTTTTTTGGGATCTTTTCGGTGGTGAATTTTGCCCGTAACTTCTGCGACATGCTGCAGTCATGGCCCGCCCAGTCCCGCTTTAACTCGCCATCTTGGTGCCCAACGTCCGCGATTTGTGTTTGGGTGCGCAGTTCACTACGCTAGGACACTGCACTCCATGGCTCGCTGACGAACCCCGAGTATGGACTTTTGTTGATCCGTCAAAGACCAGGTTTGAGCGCCATATGTAAGGATGGGGAGAATGCACGCGTCCATGAGCTTACATTTGATTTATCAACCTTATTATGGTAAGTACAACATACAGTCTTACCGCTTATGAAATTGGTATTATTTACTAAACAACATTTCAAATGAAAATCAAGTCAAATCCATCCAAAATTATTTATTTATGAGTCAAAATCGTAAATAAATTATAAGGAGGTTCAAAGTAGCAAGTTGTAATAGTATATGCAAGCGTCGACCGCAGTTATTGAATCCGAGAGTTGGTGATTACTTTCCGTTGGGTAATTGGGTGTCAGAGAGTTCTGTGGATCAAAGGTTTGCTTTAGAAACACTGACTTGTGTAAACTTGACTATTGAAGATCATTTCATTAATAGTTTTTGCTGAAAAGTTATGACTATGGACGATATACTTTGTCTAAGTTGATGATTTATTGCATCGTTTTTTTATGCTACATGTAGATGGAACACGCTTATGGCCCCACCCACATCGCCTTTATCAGAGAATTGCCTCATAGGTCAATCACCTTAGAAATATGCCCTACGTTGCACTGCCCTGCGTCTATCAACTTGAGGCATACAGATGTAAAGCCTCATGTGCCTGTAATTTCACCGGCAATCATACCCTTCAAACCGAAACACAGCAATGCTGCTTGGCGTTAAAGGTTTTTGGAACATAGTTGTTTTTATTATGTAAGATTACAATTATTTTCTTCTAATTTTTATTGTAGTTGGTAGATTTCCGCAGCAAAAGGGTGTTTTAGATAAAGTGCCATAGTGGAGAGTGACAACATAGACCCGATGACGATCCAGGACAGACATCTCTAGAGACAAGTGATCAGGAGAGCCGACCCCAAATAAAAATGGCAAAAGGCCTGAAGAAGAAGAAGAGTTTATTGTAGTCGTTAGCAAGTAGGATACAGTTAGTTTGGTGCAGCGTGGGATAAAATGCACGTATCGTCGCCACGGCCAGTCGAGAAATGAATGAATCTGTGTGAGAGCGCGGGCGTGGTGCGGGACGGGCCCATCCTCGTGATGTCACTCGCTGCTCGCGTCAACAATGTGAGGCCTTTTATTTTCTTTTAAGACATATTAGCGAAATTTTCCTTTATTTTGCTCATGTAGACTTTTTGCAGACTTCCTGTTCCTCATTTTCCTTTTATTCTTCCTTCGATGGTTGTTCTTGTGAAGTCGTCATGTCATATAAAATGACTAGGAGAGAGATGATAGGAGACCACGCATATTAATTATACAAGAACGCCTCCCTCTAAATGGACAGACTTAGCCATTAGGTGTAAGCCAAACATCATCAGTTTAAACGGAAATCTGTGGTTGACAAAGGAATTTAAAAGTAAGATAAATTACTGAATAGAACTTCAAACAAGACTAAGAATCTGCGAATTACGCTTCAAATCAAATCAAAATTGATTTCTGACAACATATACCATTTTGATTGAAAAAAATTAATAAATATTTTCAGCAATATACAGCTCATCAAATTCTTAGTAACAAATTTTAATCTAGTTAGCTAAAGACCTCGTTGCAACATTAAATTATTACAGTAAATCAAAATTTCCATGGCTGTGACTAAATACGCAGGTATTCGTGTTTGGACGATCTTAATTCTGGACGTGCTTCGACTACAATACAATTTATTTGAACTGAGATAACGAGTTTTGGGCCATTCAGGTGGTATTGAAGTCAGTTCAGTACTCGGATAGTTTAGTTCTGAATGGTATATTCATCTTTACAGTTTTAATTAAAGTTTGAAGATCAAGTATAAAGCTACTATAAGTCTCATTTCATTATTTTCTATATGTCAGCAGTGCACAATACAATGCACAATACAATTTTGAATAACCTGATACCTGATCGATCATTGAACAGTTATTGGCCCTGTGAGAACAATAAGGAGCCAGTTTCAACCTGGCAACAATGTTTGATTTCAAAGCTTATATGCACTAATGGATAGTGACCACGTATTTATTATTTTCTTGGTCTTAAAAAACTAGGCCTTACCTCAAACGAATATTCAACGTCCACCGTATCTCCGCTTCATTACAATACATACCAGCCCACATTAAAACCCTAATCTATCTGCTTTTCCGTGACAAACCAAACCCTCTATTTCCTTGCTCGTACAAAACTATAAAGTTCTATCACAAAATACCTAAACTAATCCCCATACGGCCTCGTGTAATCTTCATTCAACGACTCCCAATTACAGTTATCGGTAGAACAGATGCGTCCATGCGAGGAGTATGGGAGACTCTCTGGAGGGCTGGAGAACAAATACATGAAATGGACACGTAGTGACAATGTGATCAAAAAAATGTTTTGTGTCTGTGTTTGAGGACAAAGAGTTTTATTTGGTTTTGCGCAGGCCATACTAAACATTTTACTGATTGTGATACCAAAATATTCCACTTCTGGGATTGTATTCGAAATTGTGTTTTGTATTGATAAGTATTCACAGAAGACTAAACAAAAAAATCTCTCGTTTATGTTATGGCCGGTTAATTGTGCCCGCGAGTGTAGATTAAGAGCAAGTAACGAGGTATGGTTTTTGAAATCATTAACTTATATATTCGATTATCTGTTTTGTTTTTGTTTCTTTATTTACTTAGCCATTTCGTTACCTATTCAGCCTGCAATTCCTACATATTTCTAGTGACCTACTTTTCCATACTGGCGATTTTTCACATGCAAGTCAAAGATACACTTTTCAATAGTCGCATTGAATAATTTGTAAGAAATATTTTTAAAAGTTATTTATTTTTATTTATTTGAGACAACAAAAAAATATGCCTAAATATTTCTAGACTTAATAATTATTACAAGATGTCTTACTACAGGCATAACCAGCACCGTTCTCCACAGATTACGTTGGACAAATGGTGGGCATGAGTGTAAACAATATGAAATGCATATAAAAAAACCAGCCAAGTGCGAGTCGGACTCGCTTACGAAAGGTTCCGTACCGTTATCTATAAAAACGGCAAAAAAATCATGTCTGTTGTATGGGAGCTCCACATAAATATTTATTTAATTCAATAGCACAAATTTATTTCATTACCTTATTTGAGGTTGGTGCCAATTAAGCTAGTCCTCTAAATTGTAACAGCGCCCATACATCTCAGAGGACTATCTTAATTGGCGTCAACTAGGTTTGTATGGGGACACCTTTCAATTTTCTACATTGCTATTTGCCAAATTTCGTGATTCTAGATCAACGGGAACTACCATATAGGTTTTCGACCCAAAACCAAACCAAAATATAGGGTACTTCCGGTTGTTGATCTAGAATTGTCAATTTTGGTTAAAAGCAAGGTATTACAGCAAAAGTAAAAGGAAAATTCTGAAAAATAAAATAAGTTAAAAATTAAAGAAATTTTTGGTACTTACAAGTTTTCGCGAAAATCTAAATTTGCCCATATCTTTTTATTGTGTTGACTTAGGACCTTGATTTTTATACACCTAATATAGACCACTATAATACCTCAGTATCTGGTATAAATTTCAACTTGCAAGGTCCACCCGTTCTTGAGAAAATCGGCGGTGACACACGGACAGACAGCGGACAAAGTCAAAGTCAAAATCTTGTATTCAATAAAATCACAAGGATCAATTTGAATCGTCAATTTTACTGCCTGTTCCTTTGCGGCCAAGCCAGGAAAGAAAGGCAAGAAAACAAGGCTGGTTGTTTTTTAATGATCTACTGATGAATAAATTACGTCTAAATTGTAACATGTTGAACGAGTTGGAGCAATTTCAATACCAAGCTTCTCTATCATCTAAATAATCCGATATTTTATAGTAGGCTTTTCTATAAAGATTTTGTTTAATTGCGTTTTTAAATTTGGTAATTGTCAATTTTTGTAGATCACTTGGGAGTTTGTTATAAAAGCGAACACCTTGCCCCTTAAACAATTTACTAACTTTATGGAGTCTACAAGTGGCAACAGCAAGTTAATCTTTATTTCTAGTATTAAAATTATGATTATCGGTATTTTTCTTAAACAAATTAATATTTTTGTGAACATACATCAGATTTTCATAGATGTATTGACAAGGGAATGTCATAATATTTATTTCTTTAAACTTATTGTGTATATTGCGGACAGACGGACATACGGGCAAACAGACTGGCAGACAGACGGACAAGAGAGTGATAAGGGTTCCTTTTTTACCTTTTGAGGTACGGAATCCTAAAAATATAATAATATATACATGTTATCCAGATCCTAGTGTATCCAATCCAAGTGTCCAGCCTATCCCAATAGAATCGATCGACTTCTTCCAACAATTGGCTCATGAAATGGACGTACATTGTTCCATCCGGAATAAGGAAAATTGTGTAGGAGTTTATTTGTCGATGTGAGGTTTTTTTGTAAGTAATACTGTGGTAACCTGGCCTGTTTTTATTATGGAATTCTAATGTCCAGCATAAGTTATTATATAGGTACCTATGTTTTTTTATTGCTAGTATAATTATCTTTTTTGGGCTCCCTATGATAAGTTATCAAACTGTAAAATATCCAGCATTTTATGTTTATTTTAAAGGTTTTGGAAGAAATCGCTTCTAATTGATAAGACCGCCCAAAGTACTTGTTGCGTTGAGAATTTTCATTTATATGTTTGCTTTGTTGTGATTAACAATAAAGTGTTTTGATTCATTCATTTATTTTATTTGCTGTGTAAAGTTTTTAAACACCCAAAAATAAACTAAACAATTTATACAACCATTGTGCACGGTAACTAGTAGTAATTAATCCATCGTGAAACGTAAGGCTGACCAACAAACAAAGGACATAATAACCTTTCTAACAACATATTTTGAACTAAGCCATAAAAATAACATCAACAAGTGGAAACTAAATAAAACTTACACTGTGCAGTTCATAACATACGTGACTTCATATTTTCTCACTAAAGTTACATTGTTGTTTTTATAAAGGAAACCAATCTAAGAATAAAAGTTAGGAGGAGCGCTCGGACGAATAAAACTTCATACTTCCACGAGCTTCTTAGTACTCAAAGTTTGTTCACTCGTAATTGTTTACTTATCGGATACATTTGCAACAACAACACTTATGATCTTTAAAAACTCATTGGCACATTGGCTATCATTGCGCAGTGTACTGTCTATAGGCATTATATTTGCCGGCGTTATTAGCCACCATAATCATTATTGTTTTTTTTACTTGGAGACGTTATCTACGATTTTGCATTGATTGAAATATTTGAATTGTTATATATTTACTGTGTATGTGTAATGGTAATTTTTGTTTAATTTTCTTATTTTTAGTTTGCAGTTTTTGTGATATATATTATCAAAATTAGTCCCGATGCCTGTCTGTTTGAGCAAATTTATTATTAAAAATATTACAATTGTTATTGATGAATTCTGAATATGATGTAACTTAGTGGTCTTTAATGTACCTACAGTGGAAAATTATTAAAATTAAAATTCAATGAAATTGCGCAGCGTACTGTCATTAGCCAATATTGCGCAATATATTGGGTTTGGTCACAATTGCGCAGCGTACTGTCTTTAAGCACTATTTTAGACGGCGTTCTATCATTCATTAGACACCATTTCTCATCATACATATCTCAGCCACCGGTACGCAGCGAACTGTCATTAGCCAATATTGCGCAATATATTGGGTTTGGTCACCCTTGCGCAGCGTACTGTCTTTAAGCACTATTTTAGACGGCGTTCTATCATTCATTAGACACCATTTCTCATCATACATATCTCAGCCACCGGTACGCAGCGAACTGTCATTAGCCAATATTGCGCAATATATTGGGTTTGGTCACCCTTGCGCAGCGTCTTTAAGCACTATTTTAGACGGCGTTCTATCATTCATTAGACACCATTTCTCATCATACATATCTCAGCCACCGGTACGCAGCGAACTGTCATTAGCCAATATTGCGCAATATATTGGGTTTGGTCACCCTTGCGCAGCGTACGGTCTTTAAGCACTATTTTAGACGGCGTTCTATCATTCATTAGACACCATTTCTCATCATACATATCTCAGCCACCGGTACGCAGCCTACTGTCATTAGCCAATATTGCGCAATATATTGGGTTTAGTCACCATTGCGCAGCGTACTGTCTTTAAGCACTATTTTAGACGGCGTTCTATCATTCATTAGACACCATTTCTCATCATACATATCTCAGCCACCGGTACGCAGCGTACTGTCATTAGCCAATATTGCGCAATATATTGGGTCTGGTCACCATTGCGCAGCGTACTGTCTTTAAGCACTATTTTAGACGGCGTTCTATCATTCATTAGACACCATTTCTCATCATACATATCTCAGCCACCGGTACGCAGCGTACTGTCATTAGCCAATATTGCGCAATATATTGGGTTTGGTCACCATTGCGCAGCGTACTGTCTTTAAACACTATTTTAGACGGCGTTCTATCATTCATTAGACATCATTTCTCATCATACATATCTCAGCCACCGGTACGCAGCGAACTGTCATTAGCTAATATTGCGCTGCGCACTGTCATTGGCCCTATATCATTGGCCCTAATATCATTCATACATATATTAGTTCGATGGTAACGTTAGTTGACCATTAGGGGACCCGGTGTCTTTTTGTCACTAATAATTCTGATAACTCTCTATTAGACAATGTATGAAAGAAAATAATTATAAAATACAAACCATATGCATTCATAGACGGAAACAGAATTAGCATCGAACAGACAATTCTCGTATGTTATTAAATTTAGGTCAAGTTTGATATAGCAAATCTTTTTGAATTTTATCTTGACTCTTGTCAATGAAATGCATCAACCATGTACCGTTTCATAGGTGTAATAATGATTAAAATAAATCACGGTAGTTTTCTAAGTAAAATCAAATATTATTTATCCTACAACGAAATGACCTATTCCAGATAAACATTGGATTTATATCGTAAGTAAAAGGTAATGCTGATTCAATACATCGTAAAACGACCAAAAATTTCCTGTAAGATCAAATAACGAAGGGTTCTGTAGTATAACGTTACTCTGTTTTTGTTAGTACACACTGTACTGAACCATTTCCATTTTAGAACTATCTAGAACATCGAAGCTTACAATGGGTCACCCGTTTTTGCTGTCCTTAGATTTTACGATGTTCATGCTTTCATAGGTTTTGTATAGATATTACAAGCATAAAATTATATGGGGCAAATACATTTTAGCAGTTTGTTCTTCGTCTCAAGTTTTAAAACTATGCTGGCTTAGTTGTTCCTGTCCGATCGGTTAAGTTAAGCGACGTTCCGCGTGGTCATTTCTTGGATGATTGACCACTACACTAAAGGAAATCAAATAGGTGCGATTTAATATCTATCATTTTACATGCCGTACTAACTTTGTACAAACGTCTACATCAGAAATCGAAAATATTGCCTTTTAATTATCATGTTATCCGTACTTTATAACAATGAGTATAATTAATATGCACCAAGTTTCGCTTCATATTGAAAAATTACTCTCAGAAACACTAGTTCGGCAGGACAATATTCCTACGTAAATATTTGTTTTGTTATTTGTGTGTAGTATTTTGACACCTGTCAAATCTGATCTATTAGATTTCCACGAGTATAGTCGCAGTCAGCGATTCAGGTCTTTGAGCGCCGCCAGGTGTTGACAATCCGATCGATTATTTTCACCTCTAAAATGCTGCTCTCCATCGCCCTTTGGCAAATATCAAGCTTAAACTTCTGAGATTCGGTTTGTGACCAAGACTGGGCGCTGTAGGTTAGGACGACCAAAATATATTTGTAAACCTTTTGTTGAAAAAAAAATTTTTTTTTTTGGTGTAGAAATTAAAAACTTTATCTTTATTGCTGTATATAACTCTCCAAGTGGTGATTTTGATGTATTTGTGGATAAACTAGTACTTTGCTTAACTAAACCAATGAAGACCAAATCTAATCACATAGACATTATACTTTGTGTAGACATTAATGTAAATTTCCAAATTGAAACTAACCAATATAATATATTTTTAGAAATAAAAGATAAAAACTATTTTTAAAAATAAACTTTCTATGACATTAACTGATTTATTTGGACAAATATTACGAACAAATAAACACGGGTTTGATTTTAATTTAAACAAAACGTTATTACGTATACACGAAAACACGTCCGCATAGCACAAAGTCTCGAACAAGTATGAACGCGCGCGGTCTGCGCAGCGGCTTATATAATCGTTCGGTCTTGGTCACTGTTATCAATGTTGGAGTTGTCTAGTACGGCCTCTTCTGATATCCTGACGTCCTCGTCAGGTTCTTCGGAAAAGTCAAGGTCCCGTATCGGGAGCGATCTGTTTGACGGCCCCAGTTCTCCGATCCCAACATCTCTTAAAGAAGGCCCCGGTTGATCCACTTCAAGTCCAGGCAAAAGTCCTTGTTGATCAATGTCATCTGGACAGTCAGAATCATCAGCTGTATCTGCAATGAAATAAGCATGATTACAAACTCAAACCTCGGTAAGTTATACCAGGTTTAGTTATGTTAGTCCTTGTTAAATAAAAATAAACAAAATTACCAACACCTCTATACCAAAACAAAGTAATTAAGCATGCATTGATTTATGGTTCTTATGAATCACAAACCAATGCCTCCCAATTACACTATAAAACGGTCGACTCAACAAATTATGTACGTACAAAAAATAATAATAATGAACGCTGAGCACTTACACGGCAGAGGCCCCAAGTTTGCATATCACTCAACGACTCTTTGGCATAGGCTCTTTAAAGTTTGCATACCGAAAAGCTTTCGCACCGTCACCAGGTATGCGCATACCTGGTGGCTACCGGCAGAGGCGCTTTAAAGTTTGCGTACCGCGTAGACTTCAGGCTTACCTTCAAAGAAGGCAGCACACGTTTCAGGGGTCCACTCACCCCTCCAAGGCACCATGAACTGTGCTGCCGCATATGTCGTCTTGCCATATGCCCCAGCAAGCAACTTGAGTTCATATCGACCATTGCGCATTGCCTTGACAACTCGGTAAGGCCCGCGCATACCAGGGTCTAGTTTTCCTTGGGACTGAGCGTATTTGATGACAAACACTGTGTCATTCTCCCGAAACACACCAGGAGAGCGCCTATTCTCGTTAGTAACGGCATCTTGCTGTTCTTCATTCCTCGTCAATCGTTCGGCCGTCCTTTGTCTAAGCATTTCCCGTCTGGACTCTCGATTAGACGCTACTGGATGTATAGCAACATCTCTTACAAGGGCTCGTATTGCCGGTGTGGCGTTTTCATGACCGACCAGTAAACATAGAGCAGAGGTCTGGGTAGTTTTCTGCTTCGTCAGGTTTAATATAAGTTGCAGCTGCCATAGTTCATCAGCCCATTCATTTTTTTGGTGGTTAGCAACGATTCGTAACATATTGAGAACCGTGCGAACATAACGTTCTACCTGGCTTCCTATAAGATATTTGAAAGTTATAATCTTGCAGAAAGATCCACCATCTTGCCAAGCGCGGTAACAGATCTCGCTTATTTGGTGTCGCCTTTAAGGCGTTAGAATCAGTGACTACAGTAAATTGCATACCTATCAGATAATGCCTGAAATGATTCAGAGCCTTCACCACCGCTAGAGTTTCGAGTTCATAAGAGTGGTATTTTGGTTCAGCGCCTTTCGTGACTTGGCTGTAATAAGCCACAACACGACGGTTACCATCCTTATGAACTTGGTGAAGAACTGCACCGTAATCGAGACTACTTGCATCTGTATGGACTTCCGTAGGCAGAGCAGGATCAAATATGACAAGCACAGGAGCGCTGGTCAAGATTTTAATTATTTCTTGCCGTACCTGCTCCTGCTCAGTGCCCCAACTAAATTCAACATCTTTACAAGTTAAACGCGCGATGCAAGCTGTCTTAGTTTAATATTGGGCGATGTATTTTCGAAAATACCCCGCTAGTCCTAAGAACTGTCTTACCTGCTTAACATTATGTGGTATAACAGAATCAGCAAGGGCTTGGATCTTACCTGGGGATGGTCGCACTTCACCGTTTAATATCACACGATCTAGGTACTCGATTTCGGTGCACAAGAACGAACACTTCTTTAGATTTATTGAGAAGCCTGCTTTGGTAAGGGTTGAAAGTACTTCTCATAAGATCTTTAAACCTTCATCGATTGAGGAAGTAAGTATTAAGCAACGTCTATATACACCAAAACCTTTCCCTCAGTAATGAGGTCATGTAAGGTCTTACTAATAATGCGCTGGTATACGATTGGGGCGTTGGCAAGGTCATAAGGCATTTTGACGTACTCTAGGTGAGATTAAGGAGTCACAAATCCAGTTAAGGGAATCGAGGTTTCATCTAGACGGATCTGGTGAAACCCGGTTGCCATATCCAACGTTGAAAAGAACTTACTTTTTCCCAGCCGAACAATGTGGTCATCAATCAGCGGTAACGGATATCGGTCCTTTACAGTCACTCGATTCAAGGCGCGGAAGTCAACGCACATGCGGTCGGAGCCGTCCTTTTTCTTAACCAATAAAACAGGACTCGAATAAGGTGACTCCGACTCGCGTATGATACCTTTGAAAAGAAGATCTTGGACAATATCACGTACCTTCAGCTTTTCATCATGCGACATTTTGCAAGGACGGTAGTATATAGGTGTGTCATTGTTCACCTTAATATGCATGGAACCTGTAGTGACAGTAGATGTGGCCGTACCTGAGATCATGAAGTCAGCATACTCATCCAAGATTGATGTTAGCTCCTTCAGATCATCTCCGACCACCGACGTCTTAATAGAGCGCTGCTCAGTTGACTCCACGGCTGACACTGCTAAAGGCTTGGGGTCGCGTATAATACGCTGAGATCTCTCTTTCGTTCGAATATACGTTACACCATCTCAATTCAATACATCTGTACCAATTATAACGGGAGTGTTCTACTATATACCTCCACTGATATGCCTTGCAACTCAACAATGAGAGTGACGTAAGAGTCTACAGTAGTGATTGATTTGCCTACTCCTTTAATAGATCGTTTTATTGGCTTTTGTTGGCAAGAAAAGTAATTCACTACAGATGAGGAGATGAGCGAAATGTCTATCGCGCCGCTATCTATCAAAATATCTACGGGGATACCTTGAATCACACCTACTACTACATCTTTTCGCTTTTGAACGGGTGTAGAACAAAAGTTTACGTTACTTTTATTGCGTAGCTCTGAACGTTGTTTTGCCAAGCATTTATTTATCTGGTGACCAGGTTTCTTACAGTATGCGCATAAAGTGTCTGATTTCTGATTAACAGTCGACTTAGTCTGGCTTGAATTATTCGTGTCGCTAGGTTTTGAGGCTTTGGGACAGTTTAATAATTTGTGCCCCGTCTCACCACATAAAAAGCATTTCGGGTTAAATGACTTGAACGGTCGTTTGTTACCTTGAGGCTTACTGCTGTCTGGGCGGCACGCCATACGAGCATCTGCGACTGGTTCTTTGTCAGGCTTTACAAATGTAGACAGATAATTAACCAAATCGTTTGGTGTGAGATTGGCATTTGTAGCAGTAGCTTTAACATGTGGGTCCTTGATACCACGCAACACAATAGCCGTAATAAGCTCGTCGCTGAGACCGTTGACAATGCGCAGGCGTAATAAGGACTTGCGAGCGTAATCAGCATAGGTGCGGAATTTGTTTGAATCGTTTGACATCACCTCAAACAGAATGTTGGCTTTGTCTAATTTTTGACACACAAGGATTTAAAATCATTTTTAAAATTTGTCCACGATCGGTCGTTAGTGACCCACTCGTTTAACCGTGATTTTGCGCCACCTTTCAAACATGTTCCGACACGAGACAAACATTCACGATCGTCCCACCGGTTACTCCGGAACAACATGGTTGATGTTGCCCTCAGTAGGCTGGCCGGCTGACTGCTTGGGCGTGGCCGTGCATTTGGGCTGCATGAACGCTCCCCATCTGTGGACCGTAACAAAATATTAATATCACTAAAACTAACAATATTAATGCTGATAGGATGCTAACTGTGTTAGTGTGGGTGTGGTAATTTGCCTCCATACCGTATTATCTAGTTCTGTTTGTAGAGATCGTCCTGAATTAGTTATATGGTCAAGAATGTCATCTGAGCTATCTGCAACTTCGTCTCTAGTTATGTTAAAAAAAGATCTGGTAAAATTGTAAGTATTTAGGGTAAAATTTATAGGTTTTGAATATGACGCTATCGCGACTTGTACAGATATTGTTCTTTTGGCGTATAGTATGGTGTTAGCTGTTTTTAACATACAGTTGTCGTCGATTCTAATAACACCAACATCTCGAAGCTCTACTTCTTCTCTTTGTCCGTCACAAATAACTGATGTCGTAACGTGATCTTTGGTCATGAATAACCATGTATTTGGAATGTATAGTTGCTTCCATAGTATGCTATTTAATATGTGAAATGCTTTAGTGTGACATTTTGTTTGTGTTTGGTTTTTAAAGAGTTGGTCAACAATGCAATTTTGATTTAATTGCATGTTCTTCAACGCACTAGGAAAGCAAATGAAGTGGGAATATCTTTTTAAACAACTTATAAATTATTCATGGTCTAGTTCAAAGTATAATTCATTATTGTAATCTAGCCCTATATACGCTTTCTGAATTTCTATAGTCTGGAATGAATGATCACTATTTTTAGCTGGGATTGCAGTGACGTGCATCAATACGTATTTAGTTGTATCTTGTATTGGGAAGTATGCGTACACTTGTATGTGTGTATCATTTTCAGCTATTTTTGCATCTAGTAGTTGCTCTCGAACGATTTTTAAGTTATTAGGAAGTTTTTTGTTTGCTGATGCAATTATATCACTGATGTTCTTAGGTGTTAGTACGCTGTACACCGTTGCTTTGCTCAAATAGATTTCTATCAGCCCTGTGTAGTAGTCTATGATTCCTTGTATGTATTTGTCTGCTAATTGGTATGTTTCCATTATTTTTATGTTGGCGCGGTTGTTGTCGATCTCCGTATTTCCATTGATTTTTTCGTGTATGTAGTCTATAACTTGGTTCAGTTTTGTGTGAAATTTTTCTAGTTTTTGTGTTATGGTCATTTCGGTCTTGTTAACTTGTGAAACGGTTGATAGCATAAGTTTAATTTGATGATTTGAAGCCTCGATTAACTTTCCTTGATTCTTATTGAGTGAGTCAATGTCTCGATAAGCTTCATCATTTACACCAAATACTGATGTTAGTAGTTGTCCTAATATTTCTCTTTTCTTTCTGGTTTTATTGATATCAGTCAGATACTCTTTAGTTCTTACAAATTTGATTTCTTCTTCCTTCAAGTAGTGATACAATTGTCTGCAGTGTGTTTCTTTCACATATTTTTTAGATTTGTCACATAACTTATCAAATTGTAATGTTACTGATTTTATTTTTACGAGGTCTTGTGTATTGTGTTCTCTTGTAAACATTGTTTCTATTCTGAATACGCCTCGATCAACACCTACTGTTCCTATTTGTTCGACATAGAACTCTGGTTGGACACTTTTCAACGTGTATTTTGATGTTGCAGTACCAAATATCTGTAGCATCACTAGTAAAATCATGAGTAGTTTTGACCATTTTGTAAATTTAGGAGCTTTGGGTTTGGTATTTCTTAGGTTCACAGTGTTTGATTGTATTGTTGTAGCTGGTTGATTGTCATCCTCCGTAGTTGTAGATTTTACTGGTAGTGGAACTAGGGTGTGAATTGATCATTTCAGAGTTGAACCCGTTGATTTTTGAAGACTGACAACTCTAGTTAAACCGTCATCACCTGGATGTATCTCTTTTACTTTTGCAAGTGGCCATTTGCTAGGAGTTATGTTCTCATCTTTGATACGTACCAATGTTCCAACAGTCAAATTTTTTTTTCTTCTTCTTCCACTTGTACCTCTGTTGTAGTTGGTGTAGGTAATCTTTAGTCCAGCTTTTCCAGAAATCTTTCTTCATTCTTTGTATTTGTTTCCATCTGTTTAAAGTATCGCTGTTTAGGTTTGCCATTGGATCTGGTACACCTACTGCTTCTTGCCCTATTAAGAAGTGACTTGGTGTTAATATCACGTTATCATTGATATCTTCACTTTGTGCACACAATGGTCTAGAATTTAGGCAAGCTTCAGTTTGATGTAAAAATGTAATAAGTTCTTCATAGGTAAGTGTTTGTTCTCCTATTACTCGGCGCAAGTGGTGCTTCATCGACTTTACTCCTGCTTCCCAGATTCCCCCAAAATGTGGAGATGATGATGGAATAAAGTGCCATTGTGTTCCAATATTGGTCATAGTGTTTTGGAAATCATCGGATTTGGTAATTTCTAGGATTTCTTGGTATAGGAAATTGGCAACTCCTACGAAAGTCGCGTTATCACTGTACATGTGTGATACTGGACCTCTGCGTGACATAAATCTTCGTAATGCTGCAATGAACGATTCTGTTGACAGATCGCCCACTAGTTCTAAATGTATAGCTTTAGTTGCTAAACACACAAAAACTGCTATATATCCTTTGTATGACTTGTGACCTCTTCCTTTCATCGCTCTAACTTGTAATGGACCTGCGTAGTCGACGCCTGTGTGACTAAATGGAAATGATTCTGTCACTCTTGCTCTTGGTAACGTGCCCATTTTTTGCTGACTTGCGGCTGCTCTATATCGTATACATTTTACGCATCTTGTTATGTACTTTTTTACTATTCTTTTTCCTCCAAGTATCCAATACTTCTGTCGTATATACGATAAGATCAGACTATTACCGCCATGTAATGTTTTTAAATGGGCATCGTGTACTATTGTTGTAGTTATGTGATGGTCATGTGGTATTATAATTGGGTGTTTTTGATCATAGGTAAGGTTGGAATTTTGTAGTCTTCCTCCAACTCGTAGTAATCCTTCTGCATCAATGAACGGGTCTAAGCTTGCTAGTTTATTTCCTTTTTTCAGGGATAGGCCATCCTTGATTGCTTCATATTCCTCTTTGAATACTTCTTGTTGTACTAGTCTTAATATTTAAGTAGTTGTTCTTTGGATTTCATCACAATTCAATGGTTCTTGGTTTTTTGTTTTATTTCTGAATCTGAGACAGTACGATAGGACTCGTATCATCTTCAGAAACTTGAGAACTTTGAGAATCTTTCCCAAATTTTGTTCTGTGGTTCGATATTAATGTTTATGTGAAAACTGCGTTTAATTTCTTCACATATTTCTGGTATAGTTTTTGTGATGGGAATGTCATTGTTTTTCAACCATTCAGGTCCGCTGCTGGGTTTTGCGCAGAGACTACGTGGTTCCACTTTGCCTGTGGTAATAGCTTTTGTATTTCAGATAACCTATTGGCCACAAAAGTTTTTCATCGCTCAGCTTCTCCTTTAATCCACCCGAGAGTGATCATTGAATCGGTCCAGCAGTATATGTTTGGGTTTGTAAACATCATTGTTTTTATTACTTTGTCCATTAGTTGTGCAAGTAGTAGTGCTGCACATAGTTCTAATTTTGGTAACGTTGTTTTTTGTTTTTTCGGCGCTACTTTTGACTTTGCTTGTAAAAGCGCAACCTTATAGGTACCTTCATTAACTTGTACTCGACAATATATAACTGCACCATATGCTTTCTCCGATGCATCGCTGAAGCCATGCAACTCTACTTTAGATTCAGGATTGTACTGACACCATCTTGGAATAGAAATGTTTTCAATGGTCTTGAGTTGATCTTGAATTTCTGTCCATCTCTTATTAATGCTTTCATCTACAGGTTGGTCCCATTCTGTGCCATCTATCCATAGTTCTTGGATAAGTAACTTCATAACAATAATAACCGGTGCTAGCCATCCCAGTGGATCAAATACTTTTGCGACTTCTGACAAGATGAATCATTTTGATGGATTTATTTTCTTGTTTACAGTGATCTGAAAACAGAATGTGTCTTCTAGCGGTGTCCATGAGACTCCAAGAGATTTTCTAGTTTCATCTAATGGTATTTTCAACATCTTGTCGTTTTTGTTTTCGTTAGAGACGTTTTGAAGTAACTCTGCATTGTTTGATGACCATTTTCTAAGATTAAAACCACCTGCTCGTAGCATTTTGATAAGGTCTATTTGTAGCTTTTTTGCGTTTTCAATGGTGCTTTCACCTGATAGGATATCATCTACATAGAAGTCTCGTAGGGCCACTTGGCTGGCTCTTGGGTAGGTTGTTTCTTCATCAATCGCCAGCTGTTGTAGTGTTTTAATTGCTAAATATTACGCTGATGCAGTTCCATATGTCACTGTCGTTAACTCATATTCATGAATTAGTTGTTTTGGAGAATCTCTCCATAGTATTCGTTGATATTTCAATTCTTGTTCACAGGTTGGTCCCATTCTGTGCCATCTATCCATAGTTCTTGGATAAGTAACTTCATAACAATAATAACCGGTGCTAGCCATCCCAGTGGATCAAATACTTTTGCGACTTCTGACAAGATGAATCATTTTGATGGATTTATTTTCTTGTTTACAGTGATCTGAAAACAGAATGTGTCTTCTAGCGGTGTCCATGAGACTCCAAGAGATTTTCTAGTTTCATCTAATGGTATTTTCAACATCTTGTCGTTTTTGTTTTCGTTAGAGACGTTTTGAAGTAACTCTGCATTGTTTGATGACCATTTTCTAAGATTAAAACCACCTGCTCGTAGCATTTTGATAAGGTCTATTTGTAGCTTTTTTGCGTTTTCAATGGTGCTTTCACCTGATAGGATATCATCTACATAGAAGTCTCGTAGGGCCACTTGGCTGGCTCTTGGGTAGGTTGTTTCTTCATCAATCGCCAGCTGTTGTAGTGTTTTAATTGCTAAATATTACGCTGATGCAGTTCCATATGTCACTGTCGTTAACTCATATTCATGAATTAGTTGTTTTGGAGAATCTCTCCATAGTATTCGTTGATATTTCAATTCTTGTTCGTTTACTTTTATAGCACGGTACATTTTTTCAATGTCTGCCATATAGGCAATCTTGTTCTTGCGCCATCGTAATAGTATTGCTGCTAGGTCTTGTTGTAATTTTCCCATTTCAAGGTATTCATTGAGAAACTCTTGGTATCTTTGTTTTAGTTTTTCGTCTTTAGCGAGTTTTTGTTCTTGTTGTAGTAGTCTTGCAGCAGCTTTTTGGCGTAAGTTCCCATAATCTATATCAGGATTTTTAAATGGCAATCTCACGGTGTAAGTTCCATCTGGATTCTTACTGTTGTATTCTGGTAATTGTTTTCACAGGCTTGGTCATCATGGGATAATTGGTAGTTTTCAGTGACTTCTTCTAACTCAGTTTCAGTAGTACGAGTCATCATGTTTATTGTTTTCATAGTATTAGTGGTTTTGGTACAGGATATGCCGGATAAAATCCATCCAAGCTCGGTATCTTGAGCGATAATTTCGTTCTGTATTTTCTCCAATTTACTCAATAGTAGTTTACTATATTCTTGGGCTCCCAATATTATATCTATTGGTCCCTTTTTATAGTATGTTGGGTCGGCAACCATCTTGTTTTCTAAGTAATTTGCTTCTAGTTGTGGTACATTTTTATTTGGTAGGGCGCCGGTTAGTTTTGGTAGAATTATAAGTGTCACTGGCAGCTTATATTCACTGGTAAATCTTGGTTCTAGTTTGATATCTATCGAATAGTTTGATGTTTTGGATTTTTCGTCAGCAATTCCGATTATTTCGGCTTGTATCTTGCTGCGAGGGTATGCTAGTAGTTGGGCCAGTTTTTCTGTACAGAATGAAGCTTCTCACCCCTGGTCGCACAAAGCTCTTAGTAAATGCGGCGTTCCATCAATGGCTTTTACCCTTACTATGGCTGTTGCGAGCAGATTAGTTTTTGGTTGGTTCGTGTTAGTAGTAGTGGACATATTATTAGCTACCGTGTTTGGTGTATTTGTCGAACTTGTGGGCAAACCGACGTTCTTTGAACCACTGCGATTTTTATTCGACTTTGTATATTGTGACTTGTATGGACTTTCTTGGTGTAAATAAGAGTGATGTCTTTTTTTGCCACAATAACCGCATTCTTTCGTGCTATGACAAGTTAGTGTCGATTCATGCATTAAGCAATTTCTGCACATTCTTTTATCATGTACTGCTTTAACGCGGTCTGGGATTGGTAGTTCTTTAAACTTGGTGCATTGGTACACTGTGTGATTGGTACTATGGCAATACCAGCATCTACCCGATTGTTTAGTTGTGACGGAAAATTCATACCGTGGTGGTTTGTATGACGCTTTCTCGTCTTTGTTTGAGTTAGTGGTTTCCAAGCACTTAAATCTTTTTTCAAGAAACTGCATCATCTCTGAGAAACTTTGAGGCTTGTTTGGTTCTGATAGCTGATGTTCATATTTTTCATCTGTCTCTGGGTCCAAATTCGACTAAGAATTCTTGTTAGAATAGGATCCCATGTTGAGATATCAATATCCAAGCCTTTCAGTGCTTGTAGGTTTTCATTGATCGTATCATGCAGATTTCTCAGGTTCTCATTGTATCCTTTTTTTATTTTTGGTATATTCAAGATGTTATCTATGTGCTTGTTTACAATTATTTGTTCGTTCTTGTAACGTTTGGTTAACAGTGACCAAGCTGTTGTATAGTTAGCGTCACAAACTGTTAAGTGTTTAATTAATTTTGCGGCGTCTCCTCGTACATGAGTTTTTAGGTACTGCATCTTTTCTGTGGCAGATAATGAAGTATCTTCGTGTATTATCTTCAAGAATAGGTCATAGAAGGAGCTCCAAGATTCTTAACTTCCAGTAAATGTTGGAATAACGATTTTTGGTAATTTCACTTTATGGTTTGTCGTGGTTATTCCTTTAGTTATTCTTGATAACAGCTGTTCGCAATAACAGTTGTTGAGCTGTTCCGTTTTAATCAATAATTATGTACAGTGATCGCGAAAGTTTGAAAAATACTAACAGCTGTTCGATAACTTTTTCAACCTCAGTTTGCGTATTTTCAAACATATTGTCTTTAAAATAAGTATGTTTGAACATGCTGTCTTCCATTAGTATTAGTAGGTGTGTTTCTTCTATTTCTTGCCATTAATTTTGCATCGATGTGAGTATTGACTCCCAGTACCAGTTAGGTTTGGTTTCGCTAATGGATTGTGTGGCTGCTTGTAACTTTTTCTGTATTTGATTGATCCTGAATAATTGTATAAATAATGTGGGTGAGCTGACAATATTACTTTCTTGTGGTTCTATGTCTTCTGGTTCGTATAGTTGGCTGAGACATTGGTTTCGTATCTCACATTTGTCTAGGTGCTCCATTGCCTGTGTAAACAAGGTTTTTATGGAATAATAGTAGTTTGCAGTAATATATTTATGATTGGCTAACACTTCTTGGTTTTCCAATAATATATGGTTGGTTGTAGTTCTGGTAAATATTTCTGTCAATCGAGTTTTTCTCTCTCCAATGTATCTTTCAGTCTTTCTGACTGCAGAGTCTTTCTTGATGTTGGTGTATATTTGTTTAATCTCATTATAGTCTGCCTCTTGGCTTCTTATGGTTTCATTTATCTTCTGTATCTCCATTTTTTCTTGATGCCCTTAGTTCTATTCCTACTGATACTAGTTATGGGCGTTTTATAGCACACTTAGTTTTTATCTGTACCTCGATACGGTATATGCGACTTCTCAAAGTATCAGTGAAACCCGCTTGTGGGAGGCCGGTACCTGATCCGCTACCGTACGAACGACAACTAAGTGTTTATAGTATGTTCTTTAATATACCCAATACTAACGCTAGTTGAGTACGTTAGTTTGAAGTACGCCAAAGAGTTTGTAAGTCAAAGTATCCTATCGGGACAAGAGGATCGCGAACTTTACCTACTGGTTACTATTTTCGTAGGACCATGTCGCAAAATCACCTACCAGTCGGCACTTAACCCTACATGCGCCCTAGGTTGACGCACGGGTGTGTGACTAGTAGGTGAAAATACGTAGTTGCTACCTAACTCAGAGACACCTAGTACTTAGTAATTGGCCTGCGTACGCGAAGCAGTAGGTGTCTCAACCTGACCCTGCTCTACCCTACTGTACCTGCCTACTTAGATACGTCGCGTAGACCGAGTGTCTACGAACGGTGTGTGCCCTAACCTACCATATGAATATATAATGTATATATATATAGTACGGGATTTCTGTTACCATGAAACCTAAGGTAACAGACGGAAGGTTTGTAGGAGAGGGGGTTGTGTACGGCGTGCAATGTACACAGGACAGGGATTTCTCACTGCCGGTCAAGCAGACTCACAAGACCGATCTACGGACGGCTAAAGCATTTCAATAACGCATAACTAGGTTTTTCAAGAATAATAAATTGAAGTGTGTACATGAATAGGGTAATGTTCGTACTTATGTATGAACATTCATGTTCAATCATTGAACAAATGTATTTTGTTTACATCTTTCTTCAATAAAACTTATTTATAACGTAACCATTGTTTTTAAAAATGGGTAACAACAAATTTCTCAAGGTTGGTCTTCATAATGCTGGTTCGTTGGGTACACAGGTCATGATGATTTTTTTGCAACTATGCTTAAGTACTCAATGGATATCGTGGCAATTAATAAGACTTGGATAAGAGAGGGAGAGATAGGTCGCGCCCCTTTCGTGCCCAATTATCGACTGCGTTACACGCCACGTCCAGTCAGCATGTGGGGCGGTTGTGATGGAGGCGTTGGTTTTTATATCAAGCGCGGTGTTAACGTGCGAATACGTGCTCACCCCATTATCCCTAATGTTGAACAGATGTGGCTTACACTTACTATAAAGTCCTCGAGGATAGTCATAGGCACTGCGTATCGTTCGCAACGGGTAAACATGAACGAATTTCTTGAGGCTTTAATGCACTCCGTTGCGTTTTTTTCAAACTATGATAGTATGATTATTCTGGGCGATTTTAACATTGATATGATGAATGTTGATGACGTTAAAACAAAACTTCTCAATGAGTTTCTAATCAGTACAGAGTTAAAACAGGTGATACAGAAGCCCACTCATTTTACAGACCACAGTCAAACACTTATCGACGTGGTCTGTTCTAACGTACGACCGTGCAATGTATGTGTTGAACTTATAGGGTCAGAGACTGGCCATGCTTTTATAACGTGCGAATTTTATTTTAAAAAGCCAAAAATTACACCAAAGTCTATTAGCTTCAGGCCAATTAAAGATATCTGCTTCGATCTGTTCACCAGCGACTTAGAGTCAATTCGATGGGATTACATCAACACGGGAGACCACGTTGATAGTATGATAGCGGATTTTAACGACGTAATTACGCTGCTATTCGACTTGCATGCTCCGATCAAATCGAGAATCATAAAAGAATTACCTAGTCCATGGCTTACTGATAATGTTAAGCTTATGATGCGTCTTCGTGACGCAGCACTCGCTAGGTCTCGTGAAACGAAACTTGAAAGTCATAAACTCTTTTATAAAGACTTAAAGAAACATGTTATATTTGCATTACATAGCGAGAAAAAGGCTTTTTTTGAAAATAAAATTAACAACAATATTAATAATTCTAAAGCTCTATGGAAGAACTAAACATCAAATGTCCTACCGCCGAAATCAATGGAACTGCCTACCCTATTTGATAATCCTAATATAATTAATGATCACTTCTTTAACGTATCTGGTAATTCCTGTATTAAAATTTCTGATCTGACTTATTTTGAATTTTATAAATATTGTACAGCCTCGTTTTCTCTAAAACCAATATATTCAACAATTGTATTAAATTTTTTAAAACAAATTAAAACAAACGCCCTTGGTTTTGACAAAATTTCTTTAGATATGATCACGCTCACGCTTCCTCAAAGCTTGAACACCGTTACAGCCTTTGTTAATAGGTCACTTGTCTCTGCAGTCTTTCCCACGATTTGGGAAAAAAGCTATAGTAAAGCCTATACCAAAGATCCCCAACCCTATTGAATTGAAAGACTTGCGACCCATTAGTATCTTGCCCTGTCTATCTAAGGTACTGGAAAAGGTGGTCTGTACTCAAATGACTCAATACTTGGAAATGCATAACATTTTACCTGATCTATTGAACGTAACGGACTATATTCTTGCAGCTCAAGACAAGGGTAGGGGCACGATCTTGGTTCTTCTAGACTTTTCACGTGCTTTCGACTCGATTAACATATCTCTTCTTTTATCTAAACTAATTTTTTATGGTTTTGATTCGAATACTATTAGTTGGTTTGATACATATTTGAGTAATCGTGAACAATTTGTAGAAATCAAAAAGGATAATGGGTCAGCTATTATTTCCGATATGCGTAAAGTGACTAGAGGTGTCCCACAAGGCTCCATTCTCGGCCCAGTTCTATTTATCCTATACAGCGCTGATATTGTAAGTTGCATCCAACATTGCAAGTTCCATATCTATGTCGATGACATTCAGATGAACTTATCTTTTAAACCAGATGATATAAGAGATGCAGAAAGTAAACTTAATCAAGATTTGGAAAGGGTTCAAGACTGGGCTGTATCAAATTCCTTACTATTAAATGCTAGGAAGACAAAGTATATGATGTTTGGTAGGAAAAATCAAATAATGAAAATAAGTAATTCAAATCCACAGTTGGTCATTAGTGGGGAGATAATCGAGCGAGTCTACGAAGCCAAGAATCTTGGTCTTATTCTAGATGAACAGTTAAGGTTCGAACACCACGTATCCGAGTCTGTTAGAAATTCTTTTTATCGCTTAAAAGTTATATATAAAGTTAGGAACTATTTGAGTCCAGGCCTCCGCACTATACTCGTGGACTCATTGGTGCTTTCCAGGTTTAACTACGTTGACTGTGTGTATGGTCCCCGCCTGCTCTCTAAAACATCTCGTCTAATCCAGAGAGTACAAAACGCTTGTGCGCGATTCTGTTTTGATGTTCCTCCACGTAACCTTATAACACCATTCCTGAATGAGCATAATATATTAAATATGAAGCACAGGAGAGATCTGCATCTTGCAACTTTAATGTTTGGTGTGGTGAAGACCCAAAAGCCGTTCTATCTCTATTCTAAACTTATTTGGGCTCGAGATCACAATAGGTATGCAATATGTGCGTCATCGTTATTATTACGTACACCGCAACATGGCTCTGCTGCATTTCGTGGTGGTTTTCGTTTCTGTGCCACTAAGTGCTGGAACTCTCTTCCCCCACCATTACGTGACCTCTTAAGTAAGCCTAACTTCAGGATAAAGTTTAGGAGACACCTAATAAACTTGCAAAAGTCTGTTCCGTGATTGCTTAGTATAGGTATGAAATCAGTTTTCTATACTTACTGCTGTCCCATCGAACCTGAATAAACTTTATTCCTACGTTTTTTTTTTAATTTTCTAGTTCTCTTTTTATTGTTTTGTCTTTTAAAGTGACAATATGGCACAGAATGTTTTAATTTTTATATATTTTTTGATTCCTTATCACTGTTAATATGGGTACTTCTTGTATATTGTATATATTGTTCATTGTGTTGATAATCGCAAGCTTTATCCAAATAATTCATCTTCATTATTTTTTTTATATCTATTATTTTACATTTTCTCGTGCTCTTTTTTGGTAAGAGTTTTTGTATATTTATCTCTTAAATAATCATCATTAATATTTTTAATCATTTATATTTTTGAATAATACACTTCACAGTATCTTCACTTTTGTAAGGACATTTATTTATCTATTTTTTTATTACTCTTTAAGTACGTTCGTGAGTCACCAAAGCCTTGTGCTGAAAATCAGCGTTGTAAATTAGTTTACAGCACATGCTGAGCTCAGGGCTTTTCGCATAATCCTGTACATGGCAGCATTTCTCCATGCATACACTTTAATTGCCGTAGTATACAATGTATTATGTTCCTCTTGTGTGTGTGAATTTTTTCATTGTGTATAATTATGTTTGTTTAAGTGTTTCGTTTGTTTTTTGTGTACAGTTTATGTGAACAAATGTCTTCTTTCTTTCTGTCTTTCTTTCTCTGGAAATGTATTGGGAGGATGTTCAGCATTGACCGTCTTGTGCTGATATGATAAAAGATTATTGTCAATACGTGTCGAGTTATTTAAACCAATAATTTCCTTACAAACTTGTTCTTCAGGAAGACATGGAACTAAAAATACAAAGGCATGTCGCGCCATCGGTTTCGTATTCTAAACGGCGATATGTAAAAAAAAATTGAACTGCTAAGTAATTGTCGTATTCAATAACTAAAAATAGTACTGATTTAATATTTAAGCAATATTTACCTTCAGGATTTAAACTACATAAATGAAAGTCAGAAACGCAATTGGTGAAACTTTTCTCGATACAATTATTTGTCAAAATCGGCTCTTCTAAAACACTAATATCGTTTATTCTCCAACTCTAGAAAAGATTTATAGTATTTTTTACACAGTTATGTAGGTAATTATGGTACCTAAATTAATGGAATAGCATTTTTTTTACATTTGTTGGTTCTTATGCAATTCGAGATTTTATCTTTTGTCACTTACGTCATTTACTCCTGCGACAATGCGGCGCGGCTATGATACATGTTTGTCTCGTTCTTCACCTAAGCAAGTAAATAGCACTGTCACTTTTTTGCATTTCCGGATGCTCCGCCCAATCGTCACCGAAATTAAATTTGTATATCGTCTTAACTTCTTTGTAACTAATGGGTTTGTATAACACGTAATGTTTGTACTTGCCTCTGACCAACCCCTCGTGGTATATCTTTTCGGGTCTGCGTAGTGAGTAAGATGCGAGGATGACCATCATTGGGATTAATATAGTTGTGATCTCGATTATTATAAAATATGGATTATAAATAGATATAAAATATGGATCACTGTGTCTGAAATAAAAAAATATTATTATTAGTTTTCCTTCACTGTTTTGAGCAAATACGATAGGTATTTTAACAAAACGTTCTGAAATTGCGTCTGAAAAGTTTGAACACTGCGTATGAACGTTTGGAACAACACGCAAACATCGAGTCGATTCCTATAATTTATGAAACGTTAGCGGCTCAACTTTTTGCGGTTCTCAAAACCCGGACGTGTTTTTCAAAAACTACCCTCAAAACGTAATGAACTGCGTCTCTAGGGGCGAGTCGGAAACTTTTTTAATTTCCCTCGAAGTGAACGGCTTCAGCCCTAAGCTTGACCTCGGTGGCTTTAAAACTTTGACCCAAAAGGGTTAAATTTTAAGAATTAATTTTCTTTAATGGCAGGTTTTGTTTGAGTTAGACATCGCAAAGTACCTAATTAATTAAAACATGCTGTTTTAATCAAATTATCTCGGCACATTTTCTGTTCTGCGACGTCGATCACTGAAATATTTTAGAAAGTTAATTAATTAGAACCATGTTTGAAAACGAAACAAAAGCTGGTATTTCTGTAATTTCTGGACAAAATAATAATAATAATTTTCACCTTGTTGGAGATTCTCGACTATTAAAACTCCCTTTATGTATATACTCGTATGTATTCAGGTAGCACACTTACTGTTTATTGTTTTACATTGATTTTAAAGCTAATTCACTCGTTATTCTATTTAATAATAATTTACTATACAGAGACTATATTGTGCCGTGATGGCAGCCGATTGAGAGAGAGCGAGACAGCCAGTGTGTTCGAATGAGATGGATGCTAATATTAATATATAAATAAACACAGATTTTTGCTGATTTTAGATTCGATTTTAAAATAGAGCTTTAGTATGAATGCCGTACTACAATTATGACTTACAGAATCTCAATTATAATTTACCTTCAGCCCCTTTGACGCAATGAGCTCAAACTTAAAATTCGATTCTTGCCGCGGAACATGATCTATTTTTTCAGTTTGCATAATCTACAGATATGTGTTCCGTGTCCGGGTGTTTCTCTAACAAAAATAGATAACTCTTTATTATTACACAAAAATAACACAAACACTTTAACCTAGGAAACTTAGACAAATACGCGGCGGTACAATAGGTGGCCTTATCGCTTAGAGTGATCTCTTCCAGACAACCTTTGGATGGACTAGATTGAAAAGAACGTGAAATGAGGTGATGTTACAATAAGTATATTTTTCGATAAAATAATAAATACACCTAATAAAAATACCTTTTTGTAATAAGCTTAAGTACCTATACCAAATTATAAGGATTTTATAAAACAAAACATAACATATTATATGTATTTACAAAAAAATAATTAGTATAAAAATAAACAGTTAACTAGTTACATAAATATCCAGCATTTTTTTTATTTACCTAAGGAAAGAACTTTCAAATTATAAAATACTCACAAGGTATAAAATAATCTCGCTATAAAATACATTAGAAAATACAGGCTTTGTGTACCATTCATAATATATACAAGTAGACGCTTCGATAGAAAACAAATAAAGGATACAACAGCGAGTGTTTACTCTAGCCCCAGGGTGGGGACGGGCTGTGGACTGTGTGATAGCGAGATCAAAACAAGCGCTGTGATTTTAGTGAATAAAGTACCTACTTATAAAATTTTCGTGTATTATTTCTATCATTATTATAAATACGGGATTCATTATGTACCGTTTTAGCGACAGAGACGTTTTTCGTTCCTCGCAAGATCCGAGAGGCGATAGAAACAAGTCGTGTGCTGAATTTTCATAGCAATTTTATGCAATGAAGTAGTACAAATATTTATTCTTTATTTACTTTTATTGTTTAACAGGTAATATGGAATTATTTTATCATATTAATTTAATAATTTGACTGATATATATTTTATTCCCACACCACCGCACCCTTCTACTCGTGCGCAGATGGCTGTGGCGCATAGTGCTCCCAGGCGCTGTATCCTGTTGTCTCCATTGACACTGTCCCCGTTATAGGGACAACAGGAAGTCATATAATTTCCTTCCCGTTGTCCCCATTGACGCTTTCCCGTTATGGGGACAACAGGAAGTCATTACGAATTGAACCTAAAAACTGTTGGTCGTAACAGCGATACAAGGGTACGTGATAAAACTAGTATTAATAATAAATATACTAGTACCTATTATCAACTTTAACTTATAAGCATTACCATCTCGGACTATGCATTACCATCAAAATATGTTCTTGCTGAGAACGTTCATGGAAATAAAATGTAACATGCTAAAGTACTTTGAACACAAGACGTAGAATACTCTATCATTTAGACAAGCTCTCGAGAGATTTTTATTGCACACTATCTGCACAGAGTTTCTTGTTATACATAAATATTTTATAACTCATAATCTAAACAGCGTACTGAACAAAAAGATAAAACGATACAAACTAAGTTATAAGTAAATTTTTAAGCAAAATAAATACAATTTCATCACTGCTTATCGCTATTACTCGGAACATTTCCAGCAATAATAATTATGATGGACTTAGGCCAAGACAAATGCACGCAGCTTGGCACCATCACTCGGCACTTTTGCCAAAACATTACTGTTTTTGGGACAATTCTATCCAAAAACACATTAGATTAAGATAACATGCACATAATAGGATGTAAAAGCTATGACTTTGTAATTGGGTTCAAATTGTAGTGTAACATCAACCAAAAGCTGAACGCAGTCTTATGCAATATAGGGTTTTAGCGAGTAATTTGACTTATTGTATGAACTGTTGGTTGCTTTTGACCTCTGTCGGCGTAGTGAGCTACATGCTTGCAGCCGTGAGGTCAACATACGCTTATGGTTTCAGGTTTCAATTCCGCTGCGGGACAAATAATACAATAATAACAATCATTCGTTTATATCCATTCACAAAGGTCGTCATTAGGGTAAATCCTTACAAGCATTATCAGAAATGAGGAGATTAGTAGACGAACCAAAATCAATGACATAGCAGAAAGGATTAGCAAGTTGAAATGGCAGTGAGCAGGGCGCATAGCTCGAAGAACTGGCGGCCGTTGGGGCAGAAAGGTTCTCGAGCGGAGACCACGTACTGAAAAGCGCAGCGTAGGACGGTGTCCCACTAGATGGAAAGACTATTTGATAAAGGTTGCTGGGAGCCGTTGGGTGTACGCCATACAAGATCGGACGCTCTGGAAATCTATGGGGGAGGCCTACGTTTAGCAGTGGACGTTATATGGCTAATACGATGATGATGATGATTATAACACCTGTAAACCTGTATTGTGAAGAGCTGGTGCCTGAAATCTAAATGATCTGCATGTTTATTGCTGGAACCAGTCCGACAATATTTTTAGTAGTTATTCAATTGCAATTTTGATATAATATTTCGCGTTTTTAATTGGAATTCCGATTTCATATCCCAGTTTATTCGCTTAAAGCTCAGTTTATTCGCTTAAAGCTCAGTTTATTCGCTTAAAGCTCAGTTTATTCGCTTAAAGCTCAGTTTATTCGCTTAAAGCTCAGTTTATTCGGTGTTACTTGAATACTTTTACGGATATTTTTTTATTATAAATTTTATATCGTATTCGAATTATTTTTATTTGGAAAGGTTCATGCTGCAGGCAAATAATATTGTGTAAACTTATGAGAAGAATTGTATACTAGGTGAAGCTACTCGTATGTAGAACTATTTGTTTCAAAGAATTAAATCAATTCAAGAAAAGTTTATTATCTCTATTTATGTTAAACTCCGTTTGTGCCTGTTCATTGTTTCTTTCTTACGTTTTCAGGACTAAACGTCTAAAGGGATCATAATGAAATTTGGCAAGGAGGTAGATAAAATTAATATTATGTTTTAACTTTTTAGCAAAATCATCCCTAAATCCCCCCCCCCCCCCCCCCCCCCCCATAGGGACAAAGGGTTTAAAGTAAGAAGTTAAAATTATGAGATTATTTTTAGATGTACTAGTCATTAGATAGGGTAAACAAGAGCACGATTATTCTAAATAAAAAAAATTACATGGACCTAAAGATCTAGAGATCTCCAGCTGGAGATGGCGGGACGAACTTGACGTACTTAGTGAGGACTGGTTGGTCAGAAGCCCTAGACCGGTATTAATAGAAAGGAAGGGAAGCCTTTGCCCAGCAGTGGAATCTTGCGGGCTTTTTAGATTAGATTGGCGTAATCTATAGATTCGGTTATTTTAACAAAACATTTATCTTTTTTTAACTGTAAACATTCACATATAAGTATCCTCGCTATTCAAACATTTTCTACAATATCATACATGAATAAACTGAAATAAAATGTACAAGTTTATTCTACCAGAACCATGCACGGAATAATTCGGAAATGCGTGCCAATATAATGCCACGTTTATTCCAGAATGTTCACGGCAGATCTACCGCAGTATTTTTAAAATAAGAATTTTGTTTTATAACCCATGTATTATTCATGCTCCATTTATTATACTGTTTTTAACAATGAAATCCGTAGTTCGGACGGCCTGATTAGTGGTCGCAGAAATAGTGAAATCTCTAAAATCATACTAATTGATCAAGCGAAACGAGATCTCCAACTTAACTTGGACGAATTGGATTTAACTTGGACGAATTGGATTTATACGTATGTTTGTTTGCCTGAGGATAACTTTCGTTATACTTTAACTCCGTCGCGTTTTTATGTTTCCTTTAAGACTCGTTGTTTACAAGATATCAGCCAAAATTATTATTATTAAACTGACGAAATTCACAGGGTACACTAGTATATTTGTGTAACTTAAGTGGCACAACTTTAAGGAAAAGTCTGACTTTTCAGAGTACTCGTAGCTGCAATTTATACCCCAAAAAAGTGTAACCAAATAACATGAACTGTATAAATAGCTCTAACAAAGGATATGTTACTTTTTACTTATTTGTATACTGTAACTCTTGCGTTGCGAGGGACAGAGCACTCTGCAAGCTTCCAGCGTTACAAGAACGATAGTTCTTAAGATCAAACACCATTAAGGGTACCGATGCCGGTGAAATACCACGCGTATGAGGTTTTACGCATGTGTTTTGAGATAATGGACGCAGCATGATCTACAAGGTAATAGTTTGTAATAGGCGATGCTTACCACTTAACATCACATCAGGTATTTGCTCATTGTTTTTAAAAATTTAAAACAAAAGCATACGAATCTTTCCAATTATCTCCTCATCTTATTAACTCTGCATTTTCATTGTACAGTTTAAAATTCCAATTATTTTCGAAGCCAAATGAATCGGTGTGACGGTCAGCTTACTCATTTGCTAATTAACATTTTAATCGACGGAACTCTCGGCTCTGTCGAAAGAAACATATATCAAAATAAACTTACTTTGTTCACGAGTTTATTACAAACGTTTTTTTCTCCCTATGTACATACATAGAAATAAAGACAATTCACAATGCCCATTGCTGTTCCAGCATCAACTATTCCTACCGTCATCCAGACTTGTCGATCTATAAAGTACATATATAGATAAAACTAAAATTAATATTCGAATGACGACCCTAACTGATTGAGACCCAAGATGTTTGCAAGTTTGATTTTCTCTCGACGTATGTTTACACGGGCTGCAATTATTTTTTTCCCCTTTGGATCTGGTAGTACCGTGATACTCTAGCCTATGTGTGGAGTAAAGAAATTAAATTAAATGTATTTTGCCGGAAACATGGTAGAAACATAAAGACATTAGAAGCAACTGTAAAAATAATATCTGACGCCTATTTATGCGGATACAATTCGCTTGGAGACACAGAGACTTGTAAGGAAATAACCAAGTAATTACTTTACCTTACTCAGAATTAGGAAACTGAATTGGCGATGGATGGGGCAAAACTCAAAGAACTAACAACGTAGATATTAAATAGAAGCGAAATTTAAAAATATTGTAACATGAGTATTTACAAGTGAGTACAATACAGTTTTATTTCCTAGATTTTGCTACGCCAACCATCCTAATTAAATCATTTTAATGGTAGTCATTTAATTGATGTAAGCATGAAAGGTCACACAACTGACATTTAAACAAACCGCTTTGTACATAAATAAAGCAAGTACCTATATATGCATCAAGTAGGCACATAAAATAGAATGCCTAGTTCAGGTGAACAAACAAGCTGTCCCGGAGGAGAAAATATTTAATCAGATCGCCTTCCGCCTCCCTTCAAATAAATAAGATTCCTTCTTGTAATTTAACGGCCATCCTGCGTCTAGCGATCTCCTTTGTATTCGACTAGGCAAGGATAGAGAGGTCAGTTCTAAACTTAAGATCATTTTTGTGGTAGCCAACTATGGTGTCAAAGTTTAGTTAGATGACACCCGATAGTGTTATTTTTCTGTTAATACTGAAAAAGTAGAGACATACATTGATATCCTCGATTTTGCAGCGCCTTGGAAAAGTTTACTGACTTTACTAGAACAGTCTAATTCGCCGAATACTTTTTAAATAATTTATAGGCTAGTGTTTGAGCACGATCGCGCCTGGTGGTAAGCGATGAGGTTGTTTACGATGAAATACGCTTGACTAGAAGAAACTTAGTCACTCGAGACTTGAAGACCCCTAGGTTTTAGTTACCAGGAAACAGACTCAGGCATTCCACTCTTAATATAACTATGTAAAGGTGGAAGAGAACCACTTTTTACATATGGGAGGTATGCGCGGTAGCGTTGGCGCAAAGCGGAGCGTCTGGTTGTCCGACAATTGAATGGGGATGGTGGGATGGCTATTCGAGAATGCATCAATGGAATCCTGAAGATGATTGTGAAGTAACATGAGTCCTCAGTACTGGAGATTCATAGAGTTGCATGTGTTGTGTTGTGATGCAGTCCTATTATTGTTTTTGTCACTGTTTTTGAAGTAAAACTTCTTTACGCACGCTTCACTAGGGGACTAAGCTGATGAACGCATTACGAAAAGTGAGAACGGCGATTGAGAGGGAGGTATTACTTAGTGAAGATAGAAAGAGAGAGAGTTACGTTTCGTATATTACTGTAGGAGAAAGAGAGCGCGCGCGCACATTTTCTTCCTCTATTCCTCTCATAGCCAGTGCATGAAATATATACATATCTCAGTCAGCAGTTCGTTTGATTATTTTTTGTAATTTCATTTCGTTCTTGAACAATTTTATAAATTAATATTTTGAAAAAAAAGTTTTACTTCAGTCGTGTGGTCTACAGTACACTCGTTTTTTCTTTTCTATTTGATTATTAAATTGTTTGTTTGTCTATTTTATGTGTAACTTAGTTTTAAGGAATAACTGTTACTAACGAAATATTGATTAAAAATATCTGAAATTTTATGAAATAATCATTATTAGTAAGAAATGAAGCTGCTTCGAATGCGTTGATATGGTTAGCTGTTAGTAAGATTTAGTTTATTAGGAAAACAATGTATAACTTTACAGTATATATAACTACACAGTAAGACAAAGATAATCATATGGTATTGTTTTTGCTAGGAATAACATAGCGCACAAAAATTATATATTGAATGTAAAGTTTCCCAGCCTTGTTGTAAATTAGTTGAGGAAATTAGACATTTCTCAAAACACAAATAGTGGTAATAAATTCATAAACCAATTTTGTGCTAGGAACTACTGAAACAAACATGGACCACAATATCTACGAGAGAGATTAGAATGTACTGAACCAGCTGTTTCCACCGCACATGTTATTGTCAATCGAGCGGTCACGTTCCTTACAGTTTATATGTGGCCTTCATGCGTCGCGGCTGATCGACAAGATGCTTTATTGAACTGTTTTTATTGCTTCACGTCTCTTGTGTGTTGTTGATAAATGTTCTCGCCATTGAATTGCTGACTCCAATTTTATACGATATCTTTCTTTTAGACTATTTTGTTATGCATCACAATCTATAGAATCAGCCTCATCTTTCAGTTGTAGCGCGGACACTTATCAGGATATAGTAAAGTTGTATGTTGTGTCCCTTTCTATTTGTAACATTTTCTACATGAAAAACAAAGACAGAAAACACGAAGCTTCACCTAATCTTGATATGAAAGATTAAAATTGAACCTAGAATATGATTTAGATTAACTACTTTATTGTATTAGGAAACTGTAATTAACTGAGCGAGCTAAGCGAGCTTAGCGTGTCTGTTTCAAGACTGGCCAACAATGCTTTTGTCCGGCTGTCTGTCTGTTTCGCGTACAGGTTGCATTTTTTAACCGATTTTGACGAAAATTTACACACAAGTGCCTTGATTTACATAATGATTTATTAGTTCGTTGATGGGGCCTCCCCCCCCGCCCCTATCAAAAATCACGATTGACGATAAGGAGGGGAAAGGGGAGAAGTCAAGCGTTATATATCGAAAGATATCGATCAAATTTGAGGGGCACACTGAGGACTTCATTCAAGACACAGTTATGATACGAAAAAAATTCAAAAGGGGGGAATGGAGGGAGGAAAAGAGGGCGAAATTTGCTGTTATGTTATATATGGATGGAGGACCTCCGTGGCTCAGTGGGGAAATAACCGGCTGAGACGCAGGAGTTAGCGGGTTCGATTCCCGCCATGGAACAAATGTTTGCATGATCTACTAATATTTGTTCCGGGTCTGGTTGTTTCCTTATATTTTATAAGTATGTATTTACAAAAAAAAAATTATATACTCGTAAGTATTCTATCAGTTATCTGGTTCCCATAATACAAGCTCTGCTTTGTTTAGGGCTAGATAGCGCTGTGTAAAATGTCCAACTGTATTTATTTATTTATTTATATATTTTTTTTTAAATGTATACCTACCTATACCAATCAGACTACGCAGTCTTCTTTGCCTTCATGAAAGGAACCCGTAGAAACCAGATTAGACCTCTTAGGACCAATGGAACGCGAGTAATCGCTAAAACTTATACCAATTTTGTTCAAAAGTCTACACAGGTAAGCCTTTTGGAAAATTGAAGCACCTGACATTCGATTTAATGTTGGACTTTTGTTGCGCAAATTACTTTTTGGCCTTGGGACGCGCGCTCTACTGATCTCACAGAACCACTAGTTATATATGTAATTTGTAACAAATAAATAAATAATTAAAAAGTCATGGTGAATATCACTATAGATTTAAATACGTACATGGATTGGTTTTCTAGTTAAGGTTATGAAAGGGATGTTATTTGGTAAAAGGAATATAAGATGATCCAGAATTATTATTTATAATGATATACTAACATTATTATTATTCCAGTTATTTATTACATAACTCAGGCACATAGCCTGGACTTTTACTGGAGCCAAAGTCAACGAGAAAGACGCCAATTAACATAAATCATGTGTAGGTGAGACAAGTGGTACAATACTGATTGTACGGGATTGTATGTTATCAGTTCAGGTTATTATAAGAGTAATGCTTAACAGAATAGATGCTATGGAAGTGATGAGATACGGCACACCCCAATTTTGCAATATCAGGAATGATTGAGGCAGGTGATGACTGGCCACCCACTAAACAGATCCTTAAAAGTGCCGACAATAGAAGGCATCGTAAAGGGCAATGTTGGTGTGGCTATGGACGTTTGTAACAATATAGGTAAAATATTCCCACGCCAAAACAAAAAAAAAACTATTTATTAGAAGGATACCATACAGCTGTGGAAACCTCAAAGTGAATTCATAAAATGGATTGAAAAGAAGACTTACTTACACCGTGTATTGTAAGTCGCTGGTGCCATTGACCCGTGCCTGATTAACTAAAAATAAATTTCATTGCCTTGATACAATTTTATTATCCCAGTGCAGAACAATCGTTTCTTAAAAGATTCGTATGAAGTGCTACTCATGATCTGTCTTTCATTAAGTAGTCTAGCTCGCTTTCAGGTTCGCACATAATCAGGTGGGCCGTAAGTTCCATCTGCATGTTGCATAAAAAAACAAAAAATATTCTTTTCATAATTTTATACGCAGCGGCCTGTGGGTTAATGTTACCAAAAAGACCCTTAGTGCCCTACGAGCGCTTTTTAATACTAGTTTCTGCTTGCGGCTGTGTTCGCGTGGTTAGTCAATAAAAGTAGTCATGCTCTATTTTTCCTGCACAAGTGATTCCATCGTGGTACTAGCCAATGGAACTACTGGGACCACGAGAATATTTGAATAGGTATATGACTATCAACCAAAATTAAATCAGACTTTTAGCTTTGCAAACTTCGCAAAAAGGGAGGTAGTATTTAAAAAAAAATACCATATATCCAAAACGACATAAAATATACGAGTTGGAGTGTATATACTAAGCTTTTTTATATACCTAATTTAACCTAGTTACTCTTTTATACACAGTTAACTCCCACCAATTACGCCCTTTTATCAAAATATTTTAACATAAATTATTTTTAATTTATAATTATGGGTAATCAACAAAGCATAAACTGACAATATTTAGCTGTTACATGTAAAAATGGTAAATCTTAGTGCTACTGTAATTTAAGATGACATACTGTATGCAGTAAGTATATAATGCCGGGCGAGTAAATTAATTAGATTGCAATAGTATCAAAAACTAAAATGCACTAACTTCTAGCCAAGCAAACAATAACACTACCAATATTATAAATGCGAAAGTTTGGATGTTTGTTTGTTACTGAATCACGTCATAACTGCTGAACCGATTTCGATGATATTTAGTATTTACGTATTTATTACAACCTGAATTAACACAGGCTTTTTAGCCTATAAATCAGGTCCCATGGGATAAAAATGGGGTGTCAAGCCAAGTTTCAACTGCGAGTTTAGCTTTATTTTTAGGTTACCTACACATTTAGTAGTGTAACGTATACGAAGTCGCGGGCAATATCTAATGTTAAAATATAATTATCTTTTTAAAAAACAATAAGTATGCGCGCGCACACAATTTCCTTCAATGCTGAAAATAAACTCAGATCTATCAACGCGTCAATAGAAGTTTAACACAAAAAACACACACACCCTTTCTTTAGGGTTCCGTACCCGAAGGGTAAAACGGGACCCTATTACTAAAACTCCGCTGTCTGTCTGTCCGTTTGTCACCAGGCTGTATCTCATGAACCGTGATAGTTACACAGTTGAAATTCACAGATGATTTATTTCTGTTACCGCTATAACAACAAATGCTAAAAACAGAATAAAATAAATATTTAAGTGGGGCTCCCATACAACAGACATGATGTTTTTGCCGTTTTTATAAATAATGGTACGGAACCCTTCGTGCGCGAGTCCGACTCGCACTTGGCCGGTTTTTTTTAAACAAAATAATAATATTATAATAATAAAAATAAATAAAACTTATTCATAGAGTTATAAAATATATTGATGAATACATTGATATGTCCTGGAATGTTTCGGTTGTAATTTATTTCTTGCGTGGAATAACATAGATTAATATCTTTCTCAGTATAACTCTGAAATTTACATAGGTCTATAAATGATAGAGTAGAGTAAGGTAGAGTAAAAATATATATATTGACATAATTCAGTTTGACATAGATAGATAGATAGATAACTCATTATTGAATTACCACACAAACAGAAATAATAAAAAAAAATAAGTACTGGGCTAAAATAAATAAGGCAATACAATGGGCGGCCTTATCGCTAAAAGCGATCTCTTCCAGGCAACCTTTGAATGGAGCGAAATTTTTAAAAGTTACGGAGTGCGGTGTACTTTAGCGGATACATTACATTTACACATAATATATTCTAAGATATAATAATAATATGAAGTTTTAATCCTAATACTTAATATACTTATAAAATAGACTAATATATAGGTATATACATATAGCAAACTATACTAACATATAAAATAAGTACATAAATAGTAAATAAATAACGCTAGGAAGATGACATCGTCAGGTAATGATGTTTCACCTTCAATTTGAAGACGTGTAAGGACGATGACCGTCTTACTTCTTCGGGCAGAGCATTCCACAGCTGAACAGCCTGGACAGTAAAAGAAGCGCTGTAAAAGGAAGTGCTGTGCGAAGGAGTTCTGAGTATCAAGTTTTCTGATGACCTAAGAGTATAGTTATTTGAAGAATGGAGAAATTCAAATCTATCTTTCAGATAGTGAGGAGAGAAGGGATTGAAAAGAATAGAATAGAGAAGAGAAAGGATATGCGTATTCCGACGAAGACGAATCAGAAGCCATTTAAGCTTTGAACGGAAGGGAGACACATGATCATATTAACTGACATAGGTAACTTGAAACCATAGGCTCCCGAAATATTTAAAAAAACTTCAGGTGCCACAGGCTTCTCCAATCATAATGAATATGTTAAATTATGTCTAGCTTAGTTAGGTTGGTTAAGTGTCAGCAATAATTAAAAAAAAAGATATAATATACAAATTAAAAATGTATGGATTTAAAAGAAATACTTAAGCTCTCTCAAATCCAAGCCTTTTACATAGTAGGTACTATACTCATGTGCATGTTTTGCTTAGTAATTAGATTAAAATGCCACACAGAATCTATGAATATACGTGTATGTATGATTTATGTATGTATTTAGTGTATAAAATGTTCGCGTATGTAGGTAGTTTATAGGAACTTGGGAATACAAAAAGAAAACATCAAATATATTAGGTTGGGGAAAAAGTTTCTTCGCATTTTTTAAGAAAATTAAAAACATTTTATTATATTTATTTACATTCAACAAAAGTATATAGGTACCATTTTGTTCAATATTTTTTTGCCAACTTGTAGGTAGGGACATGAACCCATTGCTATCAAAATTTTGGGGCTTCTGATCAAAATACCGCGACATGTAGTTTTGGCAGTCCTCTCGTGATGTTAACCTGACACTGCCTAAAGAATTTTGAAGAGACCGAAACAGGTGGAAATCTGAAGGTGCAAGGTAAGGACTATACGGCGGATGCATTAACACCTCCCAGCCAAACTCTCTTAATTTTTGCTGAGTGGCTAAAGATGTGTGAGGTCCAACGTTATCATGATGAAAAACCGCACCCCTTCTGTTGATTAATTATATC
The DNA here is from genome assembly GCA_918857605.2 of Philereme vetulata. Classification (NCBI taxonomy): domain Eukaryota; kingdom Metazoa; phylum Arthropoda; class Insecta; order Lepidoptera; family Geometridae; genus Philereme; species Philereme vetulata. The sequence goes on along the minus strand of OU975423.1, from coordinate 5,764,474 downwards.
GATACGGCGGACGATTTCCTTATATTGCCTGTACCTTATTTAAATAAAATAAATCAATATCCTTGAGCGAGGTAATTATTATATTTTTGATTTCATGGTTACTCTTCTTCTTCACCTTAAGTACTCTATTAAGCACATCGCGATATCTATAAATGATCCATTCGTTACTTTGTAGAGTAGTCATATAACTCTTCATCATCATCATACTAGCCATAGCTCGTCCATGGCTAGTATGATGCTTAATATTATAAATATAGGTCTTCCCCATAGATCTCCAGAGCGACCGATCTATGCGGCAGTGATCTAGGGCAGTTGATCGTTTGCGTTTCAGAACAATTTTGAATTTCGAACATGGTTCTTGCACCTGTCGGACTTTTATATCAGTCATTGCATCATCTTATTTGTACTATCATGGCATTGTCAAATACGCAAAAAGTAGACTTAATTAAAACACACTTCCTCAATCGCGGTCTGGGTAGCGTTCCAGATACCACTTCAGCGCATTAGTTGGGCTTCGTCGGTTAAGGAAGTATGCTTCAATAAAGTCTACTTTTTGCGTATTTGACAATGCCATGATAGAACAAATAAGATGATGCAATGACTGATATAAAAGTCCGACAGGTGCAAGAACCATGTTCGAAATTCAAAATTGTTCTGAAATACGAAATGTTTTTGAGTTACTCATGAGAGCATGGAGTTCCTCAACTTCTTAATCACTACAGTATTAATATTTCTTTAATGTGCAATTATAATCTAATAAAATAATTGTAGAACGAATTTTGTTTGTCTTGTTGTATGAGAATACTTTTTATCAAATTTGACTAACTTCCGCTGTTCAGATTTTTTTTATCCGATACAATAAAATTATCCTTACAAAGGATTGCATGGATCGGCATCAAAAAAAATTTACCAACTTGATTCATTTTAAGGCGCTACTCACACTTGACCAAAAAAAATTTAATGCCAAAATGGTTTTCTTCGGAAACGAGCTGATATTTAAAAAAACTGCACCTGTATCTCCTCTGGTTATGGGTGCTGCCGTACTGTTACATTTAAAAAAACACTCTGTATATAAAAAAAAACATCCAGACTCGGAACAAATATCCATATATTTTATTTCATATTTCATAATTTCATAATCATTTATTGCCAGAATATAGGTTATACAGAAAGATGTAATATTTAATATAAAATAGTTTCACTATACTCTACCCCACTCAGGGGCGTGCAATAAGCTTATAAAGCTTTCATATTTGTATTCTTATAAATATATTGTTAGTAACATTACACTATTTATGTCAAACATTTAGTATTCAATTATAATTATTCTCTGTCAAATTAATCATGTCATTATTTATTAAAAAAATCCTCTAATGTATAAAAGGTCTTATCTAAAAGCTATAATTTTAATTTGTGCCTAAATTTAAAAAGTGGCAGCTCTTGAATGTTCTTTGGTAAATTATTAAATATTTTTACAGTCATTACATATACATTCTTTTTATAAATATCAAGGTTACAATGTGGTAGATAAAGTCTATTATGATGCCTTGTATGCCTTTGCATTTTGTCAGAGTGTTTTATAAATCGTTCTGAATTTTCTTTAACTAAGTTACATATACCATTTATATACATACAGGCAATAGGCATGATTTTATGTTCCTTTAAAATAGGACGACAGCTTTCAGTATACCAGGCTCCACATAATGCACATTTTTTTGTGCTATAAAAGCTTTATTAATGTCTGTCGAGTTTCCACAAAGAATAAGACCATAAGAGAGAATGGAGGAAACATAGCCATGATAGGCATTTAGCGCAGCTTGTTTTGATACATTCAATCGTAGTTTTTTGAGTGCAAATACAAACCGATCCAATTTATTACATACAGAGTCAATGTGAGCCTTCCAGTTGCAGTTCTTGTCAACTATTAACCCTAAGAATTTTTTTGTACTTCTTCTATTATTTCATTTTTAAAATTAATATTTAATGTCAAGTGCTTTGAATTATAATAATATGTTTGAAGTTGTATTAATTGAGTTTATTTAAGATGTATTTTAAGATTATTGTTGTTTAGCCAATTGTCAATTTTATTCATTGTTATAGTAATTTGATTTTTTAAATCATAGTTGTTTTGTGCTTTAATGGCAATTGTAGTATCATCAGCATATAAAGTGCACTCATGTTTAGTTATGTTAGGAAGGTCATTAATGTACGTTAAAAAAATAAATGGACCTAATATATGTACTTCCTTGGGGTACCCCACATTTACTCAATCTCAGCTTTGAAGTATACATTTTTTTTACATTGCTTGAAATTTTTGTAATTTTTGTGCATTGACTGCGATTTTCTAAATAACTTTTTAGCAAAGCAAAGGCGAGGCCACGTATTCCGTACTTGTATAAATTGTTTAATGCTATTTCATGATTGACAAAATCAAACGCTTTTGTCAAGTCAAGAAATAAGGCCACCATTTTAGATTTCTCATTAAGCCCTCTGGTGATTATCTCAATTAAGTTGAAGCAAGCGAGAGATGTCGAACAGTTTTTGCGGAACCCAAATTGCTCGTTCTTCAGCAATTTGTTCACTGACATAAAACTACTAAGTCGTTTCAACATGGCTTTCTCGAAATTTTTTGAGATTACGGGTATGAGAGTGATGGGTCTATAATTGTTCATATAATTTTTTCCCCTTTCTTAAAGAGTGGTTTTACTATAGACGTTTTCAGACGATTAGTAAATACTTCTTGTTCAAAAGAGAGATTTACCAAATAACTTAAGTGCTCTGCAAATAACGGAGCACATTTTTCGTAAATTTTTGTATTTATACCATCATAACCTACAGCGTTTGTTTTATTTAAAGATTTGATAATTTTATATATTTCATTGTCGTCAACGGGTAGCATGAACATAGATTTATTATTGTTAGGAATTGATGAATAAATATCATTGGAATTAGACGTCACATTTTCAGATTTAGTCATATTAATAAAAAAATCATTAAATAAACTGCATATAATATTGGGATCGTTTGTTATTTCATTATTAAATTTAATTGTATCTATTTCTGTCAACTTAGGGTTATTATTAATTGTGTCACTTATTATATTCCAAGTTGCTTTACACTTGTTTTGATTATTTTCTATATATTTTTTGTTATGGATTTTTTGTGGAAATTGAATGCATTTTTTAAGAATATTGTTGTAATTATTGTATAATTTCGAATTGTGTTTTTTATTATGTTTACACTGTTTGTATTTTAAATAGTATATTCTCTTCCGTATACACGATTTTTTTATTCCTTTAGACAGCCATATAAAGTTTTTGTTATTACATTTAACTTTTACGCGAATATATGGGAAACATAAATCATAAAACAGCATAACTAGGCCATGAAATGCGTCGAATGCCTCATTTAAATCATTTTTTTCATAAACTTCACTGAAAGACAGCGATGCTATAGATTGAGAAAATTTTAAAATATTTACTTGGGAATAGTCTCTTTGCGTTTCAAACCATGTCATAGGCGAGACCTTTATAGTCAATTTAACTGAAATTGTCTGCGCTGTTTCATGATCAGATAGCGCTAGGTAATATAGCTTAGATTCAACATTTTTTAAATTGCTTACAATGTGATCAATACATGATAATTGTCTAGTGGGGGTGTTGACATGTAAAGCATTATTTTCTTTTTCTTAAATTTTCTTGACAGGGTAGGTAAGTAGCAACTCCGCTAGCTTGCTTAGAAAAAATTGTGCATTTGGCCCTGGTACTCTGTAAATGCAAATGATTATTAGGTTACACGATGAGATATCAACACCACAGCATTCGAATGAATTATTACATGCATAGTTATTTGTTAATGTGAGGGTTATGTATTCCAGTTCGTTTTTAGTAATATGCAAGATTCACCTCTGCTTTAAGTCTTTCTTGAAAAATGTGATGCCAGTTGAAAGTTTGGTATTTTTAGAAATGATTCATTACCTAACTTAATAAAAGTTTCAGTAAGACATATTGCATCAACCTCCAGTTGTTCCTTTTGAGAGAGTTCCTGAAGGTCTATAAATAACAGATCCGCTTTTTTAAGGGATCCTGCTATATGCTGATGGATCAATGTAAATTTGGTATCAACTTTATTTGGTTTATTTAGTTTGTTAGGCACGAAATAAATGATTGTTGTTTTGATTTGCTTGTAGCGGTCTGAAGTAGTATGGTATTGTTCCTACTACGGCACTTGGTCTTGCAATATCTTTCGCTACAAATTTTCTAGAGTTATAATTATTTATTTCGTGATTTATCATGTAGCTTACGTGTTTCAAATATTCAATGCGATTGTAGTAAGATTTATTGTTGACTCCAACAAATTTACAGTTTGCATGTGTGTTGATAAGAGAAGCGATATGGTTGTTCAAAGTGCTCTCACGCAAGTAGGGATTGTTTTGAACTTGCAACACATACACATTAACGTTATGTAATTCATTTAATACGATGCATAAATCATTTAAAAGTTTGGCGAACCTGGTTTAATGAAAGAAGTAACGTGGTCAATATCGTTTAAAATGGATTCTCTTGATTTAGTCAATTGTTTCGTTAATCCTTTCGCTTGTTGATCACCTAAAATTAGTAGTTTTCTATATTGTCTGTCATTGTTTTCATTACATTCTCCGTTTTTTCTGCTATTTATTTGTACTTTTGGTGTTGTGCTTGTGTGTGATTGCCATTGTGGATTCTATTTTTGATGGACCAGTCACTTCACTCTTCTCCAAATTCCTTATCGGCGCTTTAGGAGTAATTGGTCTGTCAATAGCTGCAGACAAAGAATTGTTTCTCCGCAGGGTAGAAGATTTTCTGGAGGCACTCATACTAAACGATTTTAGCAGATTAATCTGAGATTCTTGGGTTTGTAAATCCATTTTCAACTGGTGATTTTCAAGACATAGCTTATCGATTTCTCCTGTCGCCATAGTGAGTTGCAGTTTAAGATCTTCAATCTCATTCTTAAAGTGTTCAATGAGACTTTTATTTCTACTGTCAGCACTTGTGTCGTTAGGGAGACTGATTGAACTCAAGTCCACAACCGTAAACTGCGATTCCTCAGACAATAGATCAGTCTCAGACTTGTGTCTGTGCAACCGGTTGGGGGGATTATTTTGAGTCACTTTTTTGCTATGGGACTTGACATCGAGCCTGGATGTTTTGATGTTGTTGCAGTTCATAGTTAATTTATTGATAACACAAAAGTTACACGTCATTTGCATTGTTAACAATGGAATACAGAATTAAGTTGTGGGTAAGCAGTTGTGGGTGATGTTGCATATTGCCTAGTTAATTTAGGCTATGTTCGAATTCGACCCGCAGTTTCGTCAATGCATTGCTTACATTTCCAGGTATTCCGTTTTTCTATGTTTGTAGTGCTGAACTGTTTTGGTGTGACATTAGCACACGGTAGATCCAGATGTTGTTTGCACGTAGAACATATTAGAAATTCTCGTCGAGGTAGAGCGGCTTTACATTTATTGCATAACTTTTGCTTTGCTTTATTCAACATTTTGTGCTGGTCGTGGAGCCCTTTTGTTGGTGTAATATTTCTTGGCTAGTTGTGTATACGAGTACAAATTTTCCACAAAAAATAAAACAAAATAAAAAGTGCAAAAAGTAACTTTTCCTGAGAACTGAACTCGGGGTTACGTTTTGAGAGGCGGACGCTAGGCCGGTTGGTTTGCTAACAGTGTAGGCGAAAATGTTGTTTGGTTTGCGATTTCACTGATGGTTCATTCAAAGTTAGGTTGGGTAATTAGTGAGTCACATGGTTCAATACCAAACAGTATTCACTGCTACCGTCATTATAATTTGTAAGAAGTTGATAAATATTCCACTATTTGATCCTTATCCAATGTTTAGCACTTTTTGTGTATAGATAACACGTAGTAAAAAGTAAATAGAACTTGTTTCATATTGTCAACTTGTATTGTATCCAAGATAAAATGATTTTGCTGGTTATCACTGTTCACCACACTTTGTCAACTTTTGTCTTTATTGTTTACACTTGTTCTTAAGAGTTCGAGTGTTATTATTGTTTTAGTAGTCATTTAGTCAAGAATTTTGTCACTTTAATATTTTTTGATATTATTTTGAACGGAGCTGATGTTAACATGATAGCAGCGCCATCTGTCGTTTATGCAATCATTTGTTCCTCGGAGGGAATGGAACCACTTACATCCTGCGTCTCAGCTGGCTATTTGCTCACTGCACCACGGAGTTCGTCATAAAATATAACCAGTACTATTTATTTACTATACTGCAGCAACTGGCTTATGTTATCAGGGTACGGATTTAGTTGCCTTTGCTGTTATATCGTTCCTGAATATCAAACTCCAAATTATCTAGAATGATACTAAACACAGTAACATACAACCAGCAAATAAGCTAATTATCGCTAAATAATCTCGTAATTCGTGTTATATCTGTATTAGAATTATTATCAACAGCCCTTCGGGAGGTATTCGTACCCTAATCAACAGTGACGTTTGCTTTTAGTAGGTACGCAGAATCAAAGTGTTTGCCTACCTAATTTAGATATTTGAACATAGTATTTGGAAATAGATAACAGATAAACAACCTTAGAAAAGGTCTTTTACATTCAACATAACAATAAGATGAGAAGACTCTTAAGATGAGAAGACTGCTCCTTGATCAAATGTTACTTTATAAGATATGTCATCATGGATTCGACTGTAGTAATCTTGTAAACCAAATTTACTTACACATACCCTATCGTTCTTACCCTCGAGAGACTCGCTAACGTAATTTGTTTGCGCCTATTCCCTGCAAAACTAACGCTGGTGAGCGCGAACCTTTAAACATAATCATGAAACAACATAATCATATCTTTACTGGTATCGAACTGTTTGCAACCTCACCCGGCTCTTTCAGAAGGAGTGTATCTGATGTCATAATGTCGAATACACTATTTCTGTCTGACCTAAAGTAAAAGGTAAAATCTTCTTCTTGTATGTAATGTGACGTACAGATATTGTTTGTCTTCTTCCATAAGCATGCACTTTATGCCCTTATAGTTTGTCAACCCAATCTGTGGACACCGGGGTTGATTAAACATAAAGAACCGCATTAAGTAACCTAATTGTATAATTTTTTGTTGTCCTTAATAAAGAAAAATAAAAATAAAATTAATAAATAAATATTGTTTATTTTATGCGCAGACAATTTGGTGACATTCATGATGTATATACTTACATCATGAATGTCACCAAATTGTTACGTTGTTACGCTAAAATAACATTGCACCCAGCGCTAAACTTTATAATTCCGATCACGTTATTGAAGAACAGTGGATGCCGAAACTTCGCAACGGATTAGTAGACAATCATGTTATGGCTACATTTGATCAGCTGGTATTGAATTTCTGTTCATATGACAATAACTTTTAAACTCGATGTTCACCCACGCAGAAGAAACATAACATTTAACACTGACGTTTATTCGCGGACTCTTTACCCTCAGGGCAACATATTTGCTCTGTTTCTATTCCTGTATTATGCAGGGTTAGACCTGTGAGGTAGTAGAGAGTGCAGTAACTCAACATAGTCATAAGTTTAAATCTACTTCAATTCTTTATTTCAGGCTAAAAGTAGGGGCTGGCATACGACGGCACTGGACCGTTGTGAATGGCGAAAATTGCGGGAAGGCCTTTGCCCAAGAATGAGACAATATGGGCTTATAGTAATAGTTAAAATCAGACTAGCACTAACACAACATTAAATACAAGGCAGTTACTTCATATATTTAATTATCCATACTAATATTATAAATGCAAAAGTAACTCTATTTGTTTGTTAGTCTGTTTGTTACCTTTGCACGATTAAGGGCGGGTTCTTATATCCGTCGGTAACCGACTACGACTCGTATCTCCTTGACAAACTGTCAAACTTATTGTTAACGGATATAGGAACCCGCCATAAGCGGCTGAACGGATCGTTACGAAACGCAAGGAGATAGATTATATCCTCGAGAAGGCTACGTTATGTCGCAAAATAATAATGAAGGGGGTGAAATAGGGGTTCAAAATTTGTATGACCAATCCAAAATTCCTTAAGTAAGGGTTCTGAAAATTCACACTTAGACTTTCGGTAAGAAATAAAGAAATACGTGTTTCGGCTTTTTTGCAATATCATCCCAAAAGGGTGGTGGGGGGGGGGGGGGGGGGGGGGGGGGGGGGGGGAGATAATGTCAGGGGTTAATATGATGAGGGATTCTTTAGATGCCCTCCCTATGTACCGTTGATATATTGATAGATTGTGACCGGGATTGGGACATGGCTACTTTTAACCCGACTGCGCAGAAGGAGGGTAATGTTTTTATAGACAAACCATGCGTGTGAAGCCGCGGGCGAGTCAGCTAGTATAACAATATACAATAAATGAGTTAGTGTTTGAGTTTTTACCGCTTTAAGGCTTTTGACATATATTGATGACTTTTATAGCTGAGACCGTTATCTGGTAAGTAGGTACTATTCGGAGCGACGCTTCCAACTGCAACTGCCAACTGCAAGTGCTGCGGCATCAAACCCATAACCGCATCTCAGCCGGCTATTCGCCCACTACGCCACAGAGCTCGTCAAGTCCAGATAGTATTCTTTGATAATACTGGAGTTGAATAACTGGAAAGCAGTTACAATGTCCATGTATTGTACCTAATAATGTAAAACGTAGTAATACGGCATTTGTATTTGGCCCGCGGGGCCTTTCACAACGAATCGAACCGAATAAGCCATGAATGTTTCATATTACAAGTTGCATTCTGTTGATGCCTGGGGAGGTATATTTGTGATAATATCTTCTTTTAATAAACGGAAAACTTGGTGTTTTGAAAGCTTTTATGCTAAACTAGCTTCTTCCAGCGGCTTTGCACGTGATAGAAAGGGTATAACAGTCTACTAATAATTTCACTACGACCCATCTAGAAATACAAATCAATAGCCAAAGTAGCATTGTGCTGGACTCGCAATTCTACTTTTACAGCTACTGTGCCTTGAACTATACACAACCTATAAACACAAAATACTTGAACAACGTGTATTCATTCATTACATACTATAAATAGGTAATAAATTGAAACAAAAGGCTGACGATAATGAAAAGTATCTAGATTCTATTCCAAAATTATCTCCACAAAATAAGCTGGAGCTGGATGGGCGACAGTGTAACTGATATAGTTTGAATAACTATACGATCTATTACAATAATCTAAATACACGGTAGCTCACCCAAGCCAATCAGGTAACACACAGAAGTACAAGTTTACAAAGAAAGATATTACAGCATTAGAAAATTGGTTGGTACTTAACTTATTCTCGAGCCAGGAATACAAAAGTGCCCATCGGGCATTTACAGTGCTATTTATACATCCCAAAAGTCGTGAAAAGTCACGACATCTTTGGCCAATCACAAGCATTGTTTGTCTACATCATAATATCTTTTTATATTGGCTATAACAACAATATATAATGAATTTAAAGTATGTTAAAACTTAATTAATGACTGTTACAAGTCCTAACAATTACAAAATCGTATTATTAGGGCACAAATTTCTACTTATTGGGCGCCACCAATCACATCATTATTCTCATGTCGTTAATTTTAACAAAATCTATTTAAGTAGAACATTTTTAAAAATTGGTTAATAAATTACACATTCTTTCGTTATTTGAAAATCGTATTCCTAACATATGACAACACATCAATGATACATATTAAACATGATAAATAATCATTTTAAAACTTATATTTTAGGAACAGATATAATCCAAATGTAAACACGACTTAAAATATCAATAATATTAATACAATAATTTATTGTTCTAATGTACCATCATAACATTATCAACTAAGCCTTAATTAAAGGTCATCGTATTATAAATATAGCCATTGACCAAACGTTTCGTTCGGAAACATGTTTCATCATTATTTCGTTCTAAAAGATCTCCAAGACATCGAATCATTGATTTGACATTGACATTTGGAACTTGAAGACAATTAAAATTGAAGTTTAAAACAGGAACTTAATGTAAATAAACAAAATAGTGCAGTGTTATTGTTAATCTAATGCTTTTTATAATGCAACTTCTCACACGCGTTCTTTGTCAACAAAAAGTAGCCTATTTGGTAATTCAGGTTAAAATCTACGTACATAGCAAAATGCATCGTAATTTGTTTAGCCGTTACGACGTGATTGAATGACCAATAAACAAACATCCAAACTTTTGCTTAAGGGTCGGCAAGTGCAAAGATTTTTTTTTATATACTTAGTAGGTCTACCAACGATTGTTATAATATTTCATGCTTAACTAAAGATTAATGTAAGTAGGTACTAATTGCACAACCAATTATAGGAAGTGCCTTTATTGTTACAAACGTCCATAGGCTTCGGTAGCCATTTACCATCAGATGGGCCATATCCTTGTTTGCTACCATAGTAGCACAAAACAAACCAATTTCGATGATTTTTGTGGATTCTTTATCCGACAGCGCAGACGGAGGTTAATGTTGGAAAACCACGTGTGCTAAATCGCGGGCGACAGCTAGTATATTATAATCTATTTAACTAGTGTTTCGCTTCGAACTAAGAACTCGTGAGTCTCAGATAAAAATAATAAAATATTGTTTGTAATCTTTGGCTATCAAAATAGTGCCACGAAATAAATAACGAACTTATCTACTTGACCTACAGTTACATTCAAATTACAGGTAACGGGAGTTCATGTATTCTGGATTCTTTTTTGGGGTACAAATTTCAGTTATTCTGGATTTCCGACTTTTGCCTATATTTGTGTCACTTAATCTACACGCATACTAAATTACAGCACTGTGGGGTCACTGGTGTACCCTGTGAATTTTGTCAAAATTTAGTTTTTATTATGGCTAATAATTCAAAATACTATAAAAAAAAATTCTGAACTTATTTTTAACATATAGATTATATTTGTATCATGTAAGCGTTCGTGCGGCTAGATCCCGTGGTGGCCAAATGCGTTATAATTTAAATAAGCTTTTTATTATCACAATGAAATGCGGCTTTTAACATTTATTTTAAAGTATTTACAATGCTGAATTGAACCAGCATAAAGTGATTTTATTTTAATTAACAACGCTGTAATGACAGCGAGTACACTGCTGATAATGGTGTTGCGTGAATTGATTCAATGCATTAAAATGCTTATCTTGCTTTAGGGCGTTTTAAAATGAAGCTTATTTTCGGCACGTAAGTTCGATTTTAGTACGCGCATACAACTTATCGAGGTTCAGACGAATTCTTTGCAACGCTTATAATGAAATAAACCGACTTGCGCAACGATGCCTAATCGTATTTAGTGCCTAAATATGTTTAAGAGAGTTTTCAAATCATACAAATACGTCAAAATGAAACATGTTTATTCAGTAAATACGTTTAGGGATCGTTGTGCAAGCCGGGATAAATCATAAATTGCCTTTTATACGGTACATTTTACATAATATTATTTTCTTATAAGTATGACATTGAAATAAATATCTTATTCGTTTTGTTTGATATTATAAAATTACATACTTCCCACTTATCTACACTATACATAACAACCTATTTACGGCCGTTAGACCAAATTATATGAATGGCGAAGCCAAGTGTTCCCTATTTTGCTAAGGTAAATAAAATAAATATGAATCATTGTATCGCAATCGTAGATCCGAAAATAACTACATAGTAGTAATATCTTGTCTAAAACTAGTGACTAAAAATTTGCTAAAAAGTACCAAAAAAGGAGATACAAACTTCAGTTACATTGAACCTTATTCACCGGAAAATCGGTGGCACATCCTGCAACAGTCTGCGTATCAGGAAACACGTTCAAAAACTCATACATGTAAATTATATCCGAACTTCTTTCAAAGAACTAGAGTTCTCAAGTTCTGAGATAAAGCCAAATAATTTGTCTAAACGTAAGATTTTTGTTTAGTTACTGATAAGTTATTCAATTTGTTTGCTTTAACTGATTTAATCTTAAAACTCATATCAAACACAAAAGGATCTGTATTTTTTGCCATTTTATTTGTGTCATGCTTCACCATTTACGTGTTTTCATATAGTACATTTAGCTCAGATGTATGTCAAAAGTGTCAGAACAAGTCAAATGTTAATATCTTTATAGCATGAGAATGCTCCATCCAATTTCAATGATATGAAATTGTTTATAGGACCATAGCACACACACATTCACACAATACAATCAAAAGGTACAACATCAAAGAGAAAGCACTAGTAAGAGAAAACAGAAAATTACATTCAACAAACATAGGAACAAAGAATGAACTAATACAATATTGGTATGTCGGTTAGCAACAAAACGACCGTCTTACTCCGTAGCTGGTTTATTACTGCGTTTCCCACAGTTTGACACACAAGATATAGTTCATTCCTCCAACATTAATTTGAAAACCTGTAACAAGCGACACAAGCAAGTTTACATTTTTATTAGATAGGTACTTATCTACAGCTAACTAGGTACTTAAAAACTAACTACTAACTAACTTAACTAGTACTTAAAAATATTTCTTATAATCTACAAATTTCCTATGCCTCATAGGGCGCTCGAACGGACTGCAATTAGCAGAACTTGGATTTTTTTTTATTGATTTATGTTTAAAAAACATATACTTATAAAATTAATACACTTATAAAACCTTAGTAGGTTTGTCCTAAGTGAGAATTTGACATTCCTCTTTAGTATACATAAAACTATTTTTACATGTGCGAAATTTTTATATAATTAAGTTTTGTTCTGTTCATCATTCGTGCGCCGGCGCACATTCCATCGTTATCTGCACAAACATACAGGTTGCTCTAAAATGGCAAATTTTGTGGAACAATTATTCAAATATCAGTTCAGTCGTTATGACTGAATAAAATATTATATGACACCATATTATACATATACTTACTTCAATATGTTATTTAGTTATATTTTATTTATTTTTAAATAGTACAATAGTCACAGAGTTATATTCCTACTTAAATATGATGTAATGTTATATATATATATATATATATATATATATATATATATATATATATATATATATATATATAAGATAACAAACAAAAAATTTACTAAAATATTGTACTACTATATCAATAACAATATTATATATATAACTTATATAACAAATATATATATATATATATATATATTTGTTATTGATATAGTAGTACAATATTTTAGTAAATTTTTTGTTTGTTATCTAATTTTTTTATACTATATCAATAACAAATATATATATATATTTGTTATTGATATAGTAGTACAATATTTTAGTAAATTTTTTGTTTGTTATCTTATTTTTTATCTATATATATATATATATATATATATATATATATATATATATATTTGTTATTGATATAGTAGTACAATATTTTAGTAAATTTTTTGTTTGTTATCTTATTTTTTTAAAAAGTTTATTGAGTATGTTTTTTTATATTTTTATGGTTAATTTTATCTCTCAGTTCTATTGAAATGCTATTTTTTAGTCTAGGTATAATGTAGTCTGTAGTTCTTTCTCCGTAAAAGTTTTTAGCTGAACTTGTGTATAGTTTTTTTGTTTTTACTTGTCATGTCATTATGTTATGAGTTCTGTATTTTTCGTAGGAAATAAAAATTTTCTACAAGTAACTGTATTTTAACTTTATCGTGCACGGGTGTTATGTCGCAGTACTTTAATAATCCATCTGAGTCATGCCTATATTTAGCTCGTACATTTTTGGGTACTATTGTTTTTAATATTCGCGTCTGTAGATTAAGTATTCTGTCTAAATAAGTACTAAAAGTGCGTCCGTAGCTACTTAAGCCGTATAAAATGATGCTTTCTGCGAGTGATTTGTATATATTTAGAAGTATCGGGAATGGGATTTTGTATTTCACTATGAAGAAATGCGCTAGAATTGCCCTAAGTTTATTACAGACAAGGTCGATATGCTTACCCCAGTTAAAACGTTGATCTATAATTACGCCAAGATATGTCTGATGTGTAACCTGTTCAATTGGTTCACAATCGCATGTAGTGTTTTTGCTGTGCAGGCAGTTGTGATTATGAGCTATTAGTTTGATAGCATTATTGGTCCCTCTTTTATTTTGCGAGGAGCAGACATGAACTAGTTTAGTTTTTTGTGCATTTAAAACTAGACCAGCATCATGAGACCATTCAACAATTCGTGAAAAATCGTGTTGTAATTTACTTAAAGAATCCATTATGTCCCGATCTTCTGCTATTAAACACGTATCATCTGCATACTGATATACAGTACAGTATTGTATGACATTATTAACATCGTTTACATAAGCTAAATAATGTAGGGGACCTAATACTGATCCTTGTGCCGTAACTTTTGTCACATGGATCGTCGGGATGATTTGGATCAGCGCTTTGCTCAGCCGTTTGAGTCTCGTTATCAATTTCCTCGCATGCCTCTGCCCACTCATCATTATCCACATCCCTAACCTCCCCTACATTTACATCATTTCGATCCGCTACACTCTTCCCTTCAGTATCAGAGCGCTCGTCTCTCACCATCACAGCCCCGGTGGCCGATGGAGCTGGTGGAGGAGATGTGGTGAGGGCCTGCGCCGCGGATGGAGCGGGCTGCGGGGGCGCTCGGAGCCGGCAGTGTCGAGCTGCCGATGCCAAACGTTCCCTCATTATCACTATTGTTTACATCACTATCGTCTACGCTTGCGCTAGTAAACTTTCTCATCTGATCGATGTGCCTGTTACAATCGGTATCATAATCCTTAAAATAAATTCTAAACATTCGAGTGCCTACAATTTTCTTTATTACTTCTACGCTCCAAATACTTTTCCTTGCAATAAACCATTTAGCCCATACAGTTTCATTGACTTGAAAACATCTAGTACGTTTTAATAGTTTTGGAGCATTTTGTCTATATCTAGATTTATTTTCTGGTAAAATTAGGTCTAACCTACACCTGAGATTACGACCCAACATCAACATAGCCGGCGTGGAACCTGTAGCGCAATGAACCGTGTTCCTTAATTCAAACAGGAAACTATGTAATTTACCCATAATCTCTTTTTGACAATTTCCTTCTGAAAATAAGCATTTTATCATTTTTTTACAAGTTTTTACAGAGTTTTCTGCTTGACCATTGCTAGCCGGGTGATAAATCGGTGATGTTATATGTTCAATTGCATTGACTCGACAAAAAGTATGAAATTCTTCTGAGCTTATTTTTACATCATTGTCTGACATGATAACATTAGGCAGGCCGAACCTAGAAAACATTTCCTTAAGTTTTTGAATAAGCGCATGTGTAGAAGTGTCTCGGTCCATATGAATACATTCTAGCCATTTGGAAAACGTATCTATCACTATTAAATATACCGCTTGTCCTATCGACATGTAGTCTATGTGAATGCGATGCCAGGGCGCAGGGGGCGCGGCCAGGGTGCGGGGGGCGCGGCCGGCGGCGCACGCGGTGCACGAGCTCACCCACCGCTCGATGTCGCCGTCGATACCCGGCCACCACATTCTACTACGAGCTGCACTTTTAGTTTTTACGATGCCAAAATGTGCCAAATGTAATTCTTTTAGCATCATGTCTCGATAGACCCTCGGAATAACGATCCTATGGCCGCGGAACAAACAACCATCTATCACCTCTAAGTCCGCTTTACAATGGAAATACAGTGCTATTAATTTGCAATTAATTTTCCTAGGCCAACCAATATTCATGTATTTGACTACTGTTTGCAACTCGTCATCCGAGTTAATCTCACGTTTGATGTCACTGAATAGAACCGGTTCTACGCTAGCTTCTAAGAAAAGAAAATACCTGGAGCTTCCTTTGTCCTCACTGACCGTTGCCGATAATGATGACCTAGAGAAATAGTCCGCGATCTCATTGTTTTTGCCATCTATATACTTAACCGTATAGTTATATGCCGATAATATAACTGCATATCTTTGAAGTCGTAAAGCGGCCGTAACTGAAACACCCTTACCTTTTCTAAAAATAGAAAGTAAAGGACGGTGGTCTGTTTTCAAAATAAAAGGTACTTGCTGACCGTACAAGTATTGATGAAAATGTTTAACCCCGAAAATAATAGCCGTTGCTTCTTTTTGAATTTGACTATAGTTTTTCTCACTCGTCGATAATGACCGAGAAGAAAACGCTATCGGCCGCTCGCGGCCATCAGTGTCCTGGTGCGCTAGCACGGCGCCTAGCCCGCACGGCCCGGCATCCAACGTCAGCACAAGAAGCGCGTCCGGGTCGCAATGCGCCAGCACTCGCTCGCTGGCCAGCGCACGCCTTACGCTTTGAAATGCGGCTTGCTGGCGCTCGCCCCACTGCCACTGTGCGCCTGCGCGTAGAAGTTCATGTAGTGGATGTAATAATGCCGAAGCACTCGGAATAAAATTCCTATAATAGTTTACAACGCCTAAAAACCGTTTAACCCCAAGCACATCAGTAGGCGCCGGTGCACCTAGCATCGCTTCGACCTTAGTCGGACAGGTCTTTAACCCGTTTTTATCTATAACGTAACCTAAATAAGTAACGCTCTTTTAAAAAAAACACATTTGTCTTTTTGTAAACGCAACCCCGCTTCTTGCAGTCTACATAGTACTTCTCGTAACTTTGACAAATGTATTTCTTTTGAAGGTCCCGTTATACAAATATCGTCAAGCCACACACTGACTCCATCTAACCCTGCTAACAAGGTTTCCATAGCCTTTTGAAAAATGGCGGGCGCACAAGCTAATCCATAAACCAAGCGCGTGTAAGAAAATAAACCTTTATGCGTATTTATTGTTGTTAGCTTTTGAGACGCCTCGGATAATTTAAATTGATTATAGGCATTGCTTAAATCTATTTTCGAATAATGTTCCCCTCCGCCTATCTTAGAGAATACCTCCTCTATTCTCGGTAAGGGATATTTATCAATTTGTAAATCATTATTCAAGGTAACCGAAAAGTCCCCTGCAATCTTCAACTTTCCATTTTCTTTTAAAACTGGTACAATCGGCGTGGCGTATTCAGAGTAATTAACCAGTATTAAAATACCTAAACTAGCTAACCTATCAAGTTCCTTACTAACTTTTTCCTTGAGTGCAAAGGGTACCGTACGCGGCTTAAAAAAACTTACCAATGAGTTTTCTTTCAGTTTTAATTCTACCTCAAACTTATTAAAACATCCTAGTTCTTCCTTCCAAACGTCCGGATACTGTTTCAATAGGCGATGCACTTCATTAATGTGTTTATTCATACAAGTTATATTGCAATTACTAGATGAAAAATAAATTCTAAACTTGGTCATCAAATCACGGCCTAGGAGAGGCGGTCCTCCATTTTCTAATACATAGATTTTAATATTTTGACATGAATTAGCATACGATACTTTAGCTACAAAATATCCTAATGGTGTGATTTTATGACCGTTGTATAGACACATTTTCAAGTCACTTGTATGTAAATTTTGTCGTACGAATTTTTGTAAATATAATTTATCTGATATAACCGTACTTCCGGAGCCGGTATCAAGCTCCATGCATATATCTTTATCGTTCACTCTTACAGTTATTTTAATAGGGTTATCGTTAACAAACCTCAAATTAAACAGTTCACACTCACTGCAGTCACCATCTTGAGACGTGTCCGTCTCCTCCGTGCCGATGATGTTATGTAAAACCGATGACTTCTTAGCCGTACATAACTTTTTTAAGTGCCCTTTCTGGCCGCACACCAAACATTTGTAGTTTTTAAATCTGCACTTGGCTGCGTTGTGATTTTTTAAACCACACACTTTGCACCGTACTGCGTCGTCGGTGGTGATCGATGCGCCGGCGCTGGTGGCCTGACGCGGGGCTCCGCTGCGCGCGGTGGCCTCGCCTCCAGTACGCACGTGGAACACCGGCTCCTCCTTCACGACGACGACACCCGCGCTGATAACGCCCGCGCCGCCTGCGCGCGCCTGCCGCGCACACATAGCCTTCTGTGCGACCTCCAACGTCTGCCCAAGCGTTAGGGTTGTTGAATCGCATTCAAAAAGTTTATCACGCTCATGTCCCGTTTTGAAACCTAGCACGAAGCGGTCCCGCAGCAGCGTGTCCAGCTCCGTGCCGAATTCGCAGTACACGGCTAGCCCTCGCAGCCGTGCTGCCCATTCCTCGATGCTTTCACCGTCGGATCTCATCGCTTCGTAGAACTTCGCCCTATCGGCGAACGTTGACCTTTTTGGCGTGAAGTGTTTATTGAGTACACCGACCAGCTCACTGTAGATTATCTCCTCGAGTTTCTTCGGATGCACAAGGTTCCAAAGCAGATGGTAGGATTCGTCCGACAAATGCGTTAATAACATTGCATTTTGATTAATGATTGAAATGTTATTGAGTTTTATAAACTGTGTCAATTT
This sequence comes from Philereme vetulata, assembly GCA_918857605.2. Classification (NCBI taxonomy): domain Eukaryota; kingdom Metazoa; phylum Arthropoda; class Insecta; order Lepidoptera; family Geometridae; genus Philereme; species Philereme vetulata. The sequence goes on along the minus strand of OU975423.1, from coordinate 5,746,005 downwards.
TCCGTAAAAAACTTCCCATTCGTGGATTCTATGATCGAAAACGTTTAAATTCACGAGAAAGTTTGCCATTTTCGAAAAAAAAATTGTTTGTAGATCCCGGTCTCGCCGTCAGATGGTATGTTGGTTAGCAATAAAACGACCGTCTTACTCCGTAGCTGGTTTATGACTGCGTTACCCACAGTTTGACACACAAAATATAGTTGTAAGTCAGGGAAAAATTAAAAAGTGGCAAGTAGGTGTGTATGTGCTACTGCAGCAAATCGGTTCCAGCTCAGCAATATGACTCGCCACCGATCGACAGCTCGTCGCTGTTATTCTGCAGAAACCTTTTTTAGGCAAGTCATTAGAACTCGTAAGAACCAATAGGCACTAATTGGTGTTAGGCATATAGGCATGCATCTGACTACCTTTCACTACGATATTTTTATTTATATGATATCTAAGTCATCCTTCTGTAATTTTTCTTTAAGTATTATAAGAAACCTTGCTAATATTATAAATTTTCCGTTTGTCTGTCCGTCTGTTTGTTATGTTTTTCACAACTAAACGACTCGGCCGATTTCAGTGAAATTTGCTATAGATTATGACCGGGATTGTGAGACAAGCTACTTAATATAATACTTCGGGCCTATCTGACAGTTATCTAAATGAAAATCTTCAGTGTGGCCCCTCACAGTGTTGAAACAGCGGATAAAGCTGAACAAAGTTTAGACGAGTTCATTCTACGCCCACCGTGTCCAACTGCTGTCGATATAATTCTCGAGTTTGACAGATGTGGCGTGTGAGGAACTCAAACTTTGTTTTTGGGTTGAAAGGGCTGAGATTGCAAATTTCTTTGTTATCGGTTAGTTTATAAGAATAACAAGAATATGAAAGGAGTTGCATTGAATCCTTTCAATATTGTACTTTACTGTGGGGCGAGACTTGCGTTGCAATACTTCCTTAAAGTCGATGGTTACCACTTTACATCGTAGGCTTGATACATCACAGAGACGTATAAAAAAAGATAACACTTTTTATTATGCATATAAAAAAATTATGGAGCAGAATTTATATTTTTACCATATCTACTAAATCTTAGAAAATACTTAAAAATAATACATATCTAATAACATTTTGTTGTAGTATAACAACGGAGTCCACGCCTTAAAAACGCTTAGTTAATTTTTAATTAGCATTAGACGTACCGGCTCTTGTTGATTACCATAATCTGTGTCATATTTCGTACAACGGACGTGGTAATTACGTCAGTTTTAAACGCGATGCTACAATTTAAATCGTATTTACGACGGCTTTACGAGCCCAAGCTGGTCTCAAACGGGGACCGGATGTAATAAGCAGTTGTTTCTTGCGCTTTTGTTGCGCATTCGTAGGGACGAGCACCGTCGTTGTTATTAAAATGATTAATTAATAAAGTTTTATACTTAATTAAGGTATATGCTGCGCTTTTTAATTTTGTATCATTACTATTGTTATATTGTGTAAAATATCATTTAAAATAATAACCCTGTTTCTTGCCGCCTCAGGCGCCAAAGTTCACGTTTCAAAGTGATCCTTATGATTTTAATGAATATTGACTATTGATCAGTGTGTGTACTCTAGAATATTTCTGCTCCAATTGCCATCAGTTTCTCGAATAATGTGCCCTGCCTACTGCCATTTCAATTAGTCGCCTCAAGTAGAGACCATGCAAGGGGAAGTGTAGCATGGGAAGTCCCTAACAAGGTTACATGAATTCCTATGTTTAGCAGTGGACATCCCACGGCAGATAAAATGAACTTTTCATTGCATTCTATCTACGTATGTTTATTATGTGTATAAAAAATAATTTTGCTGGTTCATGCAACAGATTTTCAAAGAAATACTAGAAATAAAGAAGTCACTTTAAATTCATAAAAGCTTGACAAGCGAAATCATTATAAATGTTTTCTGTGGCGCAGTGGGCGAATAGCCGGCTGAGACACAGGAGACTGCGTGCTCGATTCCCGCTGTGGAGCAAATGTTGGTTTGCAAATATTTGTTTGGGTTTGGGGTTTTTTGAAATAATATAATATTTATTGCATGAAATATGGGTAATTAACAAGATGTCAACTTTAGTTTAGGTACAATATTTTCTATGTATTTACAAAAAATGTATATAAGTATTCTATCAGTTACTTGGCTCTCACAGATCTCTGATTAGTTTGGGGCTAGATAGCGATGTGTAAATGTCCAGCATTACTTATCTCAATCCTTTTAGGCGCTACGATGCCCCGGATAGACACACTAAAAGACATAGGCATCAAACTTATAACAGCTCTATTTTTGCATCGGAGGTTACTAATGCCAGCCAGCTTCAATAAACCCATCACTTGTCAAACTAACCGGAAATTCTCAGGATAATCGTGATCATTCAAAGTCAAGCCTTGATTATTTATTCAGAGTATTTGCCGCCATTGTACCTTCCAATTGGAATATTATGTAGGGAAATGAGATTGAATGTCTGATCACATAATAATTAATAGTTGTAACAAGATCTGTCGCTCTATAAACCTGTGGAGGAGGCGTTTGTTCAGCAGCCGATTCCCTATGGCTGATATGATGATGATAATAAATTAATAAATGAAAAATAAAATAAAAACCATTTATTTTAAGCCAATACTGATTCATATATGTTATAAATATCATCATCATCATCATATCAGCCGTAGGACGTCCACTGCTGGAAAAAGGCCTCCCTCATTGATCTCCAGGAACTGCGGTTGGAAGCGGCCTGCATCCAACGCCGACCTGCGGTTCTTACCAAGTCGCCTGCCCATCTTGTGGGTGGACGTCCTACGCTGCGCTTGCCGTTCCGTGGCCTCCACTCGAGAACCTTTCGGCCCCATCGGCCATCTGTTCTGCGCGCTATATGGCCTGCCCATTGCCACTTCAACGTGCTAATCCGTTATTAAATTAATTTAAATAAAATCACCTAAATCAAATTAAACTAAATACAATAAAATCAAATGAAAATAAACAATTAAATTAACTTGTAATTAAATCAACAAGACAGAGACATACTCATACTTACATACATGTACCCCGATAATGACCCGATAATGATCCCAAGTTCTGTCTCGAAAGTTGGAAAATGTAATGGAACCAAAACTGATTAATATGCATTTCTAAGCTTCCTTATCAAAGAATTGCTTGAGCGTAATAACACCAGTATTATAAAGAAAGAGAGCTTAAATTGCGCTGTCTAAATCCTTTGTCAATCGAGGCGGGATCAAAGGAACCGTATTATTGGGTAAAAAGCCTTCTTAAGTCAAGTATCCACATGTAGTTACTCATAGTCTGCATAATGGTAGGAGAGGGAAGATATTCGTATATTGATATTGATAGCTGACATTCCGACTGGATTTTATAGGTCACCCGATAGACATTTACTTAGGTTATGAATAAAATACAATACTTTTTATTGCATACAAACAAAACTAAAAATACAAAGAAACACACAAAAATAAAGGTAAGTACAACGGGCGGTCTTATAGCTAAAAGCGATCTCTTCCAGACAACCTTTGGATGGACAGGATAAAACAATATCATAAAGACGGCGGTGCATCTATGTTCATAAACCTACATAAAGTACCTATGCCGACTTACTAATAAACTAAAAATATATACCTACATACATAATAATAAACAACAAAGGAGATAAATATAACGATAAACTAGCAGTGCGTAGACAAAGAAATGAAATATTTGTATACCTTAGCTTTAAAGATAGGAAGAGATTATGATGATCTGATAGAGAAAGGTAAAGCGTTCCACAGCCGCACAGCTTGAATTGTAAAGGAGTCGCCATAAAATTGAGAACTGCGGACAGGGGTTTGGAGACTTAGAGCTTCAGATGAGCGTAGGTTTTGATCATGCGCCTAGTGCAAGAACACAAAACGCTCCTTTAGATAGGATGGTGAAGAAGGATTGAAAAGAATGTTAAAAAGATGGGACAGAATATGTGCATTCCTTCGAAGGCGGATAGGGAGCCACTTGAGTTTTGCGCGAAATTCTGAAACATGGTCATACTTGCGCAAGCCAAATAAGAACTGAATACAAAGATTTTGAAGGCGTTCAAGTTTGCTTAATTGGACTTAGGTTAAGTATTTTATCAGTTGACTAGTTCCCATAGTACAAGCTACGCTTAGTTTGGGACTAGTTAGCTGGTGGTAGAGCTTTTGTACTGGTGGTAGAGCTTTTGTGAACGAGCTCGAGGAAGTGGGCACCACCGCATTACCTTTATCTGCCGCCAAATAGCAGAACTTGTGCTGCTGTGTTCCGGTTAGATGGTAATGGTATGTTCCTGTAATTACTGGCACATAAGCATGACAGCTTAGTCCTATAGTATGGCAACGTATCCACATAGAGATCAAGACAACATAATACCTCGTTTTGAATTCTATGTGGATATCCATGGGCTGCAGTAGCCACTTAACATCTGGTGGCCTGTATGCTCGTTAGCCATATAAGAGGTATAAAAAAAAAGTTAGCGTACTGTGAAATATCCAGCATTATTAATAATATTTTAACAGTATGTTTAGTGGTATTCAAATTGAAGTAAAAGAAGTGACGTAGGCTCTTTACATACATACTGCCAAGCCGTTACGTTTACCTAGCTAAATGGCTGGAATAATTTCAATTTTGGAATACAGATTAGACCAAGATTGAGACATAGGCTATTTTTACTTATTTAAATGAGTATTTATCACGTATGTGCCTTTTTTAGTTGTTATCTCGGGCAGACCGCAACCACGGCTGTTGCAACACACTCGAAGCGTCGGGATAGGCAAAAAAAAGAACATACGCGATAAATACCCGATTAAATTAGTAATTATGTACACACGGCTACACATCAAGCTATAAATTTCCAGTATAAGATGACCTCTAATTCTACGAAAAGCCTACACATTGCGGGGTCAGCTTGTACTGGAAATTTATAGCTGGATGTGTAGCCATGTGTACAGTGATCGTGAAAGATTGAAATATGCTATTAGCTATTTTTTATAGACATACCACGAGTGCGAAGCCGCTACCGGAAGCTTGTACCCAATAGGGTACAAGCTTCCGGTAGCGGCTTCGCGGTAACAGTAATATTTGCAAATTTGCAAACATTACTCTTTGGTAGTAGAAATAGGTACGATGGTAGTACTTCCTAAGACAAACACTTTCACTTTCATAAAGAGCTCTCCTACTAATTTATATTAAAAGTACTCCTGGCTAAACCAAATAATTTCAGAAGAAATGAATACCGCTGTTGATCCACCATTAATGAGTCATGGAGGAAAGAATACACCAATATTCTGAAGTTTCACTTCAAAGTTGGGGAAAACTTCAAATATTTATAGATAGGTACATAATTACAACTAGAAAAACAATAAAAGGGGCATAATTTTGGTAAATACTCAGCGATGTGCTCAGCAGTGGAAAGTGGAAACACTGAAGAAGCGCTGGTATTCTATGGTACCGTACAAACACATGACGCAATGTAATGTATACACGCGTATTACTTTAACATTTTTTAATGTTATTTGTGGGAAAACAGGCTTACGGCCCACCTGATGATAAGCGGTCACCATCGCCCATTGACACCGGCAACACCCGGGGTACTGTCGATGCGTTTCCTGCCCTGCCGAAACCTTTTTATATTTCTCTTGAAGCGTACCATATTGTAAACCTAATGGGAAAACGTCAGATAGTAGATCACTATTTACAAGTATGGGGTAGAAAAGATCGCGTGAAGCATGCGGTGCGCGATACCCAAGTGTCGACGATATGTGGATCAGTTTTATTACGTTGTCGAGAAGTGCGGTGGTAAAATCTCGGCGACGGCATGAGAGAACATTCCCTATTACAAAGGCGGTAGAACACACTGAGCGATCCGATGTCACGGCGTTAACTCAGGTCATTATAGTTAGGTATTGTACAATATTCAAAAATTGTAATTTATAACTATACAATATGTCTTCGACTACCACATCTAAGCGGTATTCAATCTAATCCAATTGTAATAAGACTCATTTTCCCCTAAAATGTTTCAAAAGTGATTCGGTTTGGCCGTCGTGGCTTTAAACCCTGAAATATTTCACCTCAAACAATGTTTGCGATTAATGGACTGACGTTTGTTTATTAGCCCTCCACTTAATTAATTGGGGAGATTACATTTTGAAAAATTACTACCCTCTCGTACCTGTGTTTAGTTGATTATGATAAAAATTTAATGTCACATGGTTTTTACAAGTATAAATTATGATGGACATATCCCACGGTGTTATATAGCCCCCCAAACGACGCAAAGCTATGGGAACCAGATAATTGATAGAATACCTATTATATTATATATGTATCACAGCCAAAACTCCTAACCGGAGAAAACTACTTTTGACTGCAAAAATAGTTAAAACTAGTATTGACTAGGTCTAAAGTTATATTGGCAATCTCCAGTACTGACCAATAATCCCACTCATAATTATCTTATTCTTTTATTCGAAGAGTTGCAAGAGAATCAAAGAGGATTCAGTCAGACGTAAGTTAGGACCGACGTTTATAATCGAAATTTTCATACATAGTATTTATTTTAATTAAATTTTTAGTTTTTCACATTTTGTCTGCTTTTCTGTCGTATACTACAATAACTACTGTATCAATTTGTGTACTCTTGTAGTACCATACCACTGTTATCTGTTACACTGTACTCAAAAATGAGTCGTATGTACATGGGACGAGAATCCTTACCTTGCCGTAACACAGTTGTAAACTAGCACGGAAGGTAAAGTTCTTCAACTGTATACTTACCTAACTACCCTCATTGTTTAGTAGATTTACTTAAGACTGTTACATTATTTTTAGTTTACTTATTAAGATAATCAAGTAGGTAGGTATACTACTGTTTTATAAGAACACAAATAAATTTATTCTTTATGATTATTATTCTTATATTTGTATCTGCATTCATCTCTCCAGAATAATTGGCAGTGTTTGTGGCTTTAGGTAGCTTCTTGTTTCTATTGTTCTGGTTTACAGAATTATTATTTAAATAACCTATATTTTGTTTTATATTTATTTATTTTTTTACAATGGATTGCTCAATATCTTCTGATATATTTAAATCGTTTGACTCTGATAGCTTCGTGGATGCTGTGGATGATAGCATTGCTGAGCCTTTGCTTAGGGAACAGCTTGACAAATCGTTTGCTCTCTTTAAAAAAAACTTTAACGTGTGCCACATCAACGCCCAGAGCATACCTGCTCACTATTCGGAGTTATTAGCCACTTTTACAGGCGGTTGTATACATGCCTGTCTCGTTTCCGAAAGTTTTCTTAAACCTTCACTCCCTTCACCTTTTTTTCTGTCTACCCGGTTTTGTGCTTGTTCGTAATGATCGCACCAATGTTAGATGTGGAGGGGTTGCGATCTATTTATGCGCTGACTTTAATTATAAAATGGTTTCCAGTTCGCCTTCTGCTTATTCTGCTTCTATGGAGCATCTGTTTGTTGAGGTACAGGTGAGCACTGGTAAAGTACGATTGGGAGTGGTTTATGCGCCCCCTACTGTTTAAGATTTTAATTCTCTCGACTTGGTGCTTGAAACTTTTGTGCCTGTGTACGATCATATAATTTGAATGGGAGATTTTAATACCTGCATTTTAAAAAATGATCTTAGGTGTAAAAAACTTGTCAATATTACATCTTCTTTCAATCTTAACATTTTAGATTTAGACCCTACGCATCTTATCAATGATAAGCATACTAAACTTGACCTCATAATCACACGAGACCATAAGCGCGTTTCTACATATAGTCAATTTCCAGCCCCGGGATTTTCACATCATGACCTTATATTTGCATCATTTAAAATTAGAACACACAAAATAAAACCTAAAATCATAATGCAACGAAACTTTGCCGCTTTGTATCTTGATAAGCTCCGTACTGATACAGGTGCCATTGAATGGTCTCAACTCTTTTCTGCTAGTGATGTTGATAAAAAAAATCACAATGTTCAATGGCATACTAACATCGCTATATGATGCTCCTTTCAAGGCGGTACGCGTGAAAAGACCTCCAGCACCTTGGTTAACTGAATATATCCGCAAATTAATGGCTAGGCGTAATAAACTGTACCCCAAATATAGGAGAGACCCTAATGATGAAACTTTTCTTAGTTATAAAAAGGCGAAAAACCAGTGCAATCAGGAGATTAGGAATGTTAAGCGCCGTAACATCTACGGAGCTATTGAGAAGTGTACTCCAAATAACATCTGGAAAGTGCTCAACAACTTAGGATTTGGGAAGAGTAAGGCTGCTGTAAACCCAACGGTCGATATCAATGCTCTCAACAATAATTTTTCAGTTGTTCCCTTTAAAATTGACAGTATTGTTAAGGCTGACACAATTATGCAGTTGATTAGGCAGCCACTAGGAAATTATACATATATATATAGTATTTCGTCAGCAGCTAAAATGGCTTGACATCAGAGCTCGTCGAGATGCCCACATGCTATCCCTCCTGTTTAGTATTCTTCGCAACCCACTATCTCCCAGCTACCTCAGAGAGCGATTTGCGTTTGTATCAACTGAGGACAGAGCTGTGCGATCGTCTCGTCGTTTCCAATTGATTACTCCACAGCATAACACGGCTACTTACTTTGACTCTTACACCATAACCGCTACTCGTCTCTGGAATAATATGCCACCAAACTATTTCGAGGCTACTTCAGTGGAAGCATTCGAGTTGAGAATCTTTAGGCACCTTCTCGGTCAAACCGACCAAAAATGAGCAACTTAATCGTTCCTTATCATTTCTTCTATTGTTATGTATGTATGTATTTTTATTTGATAATGGTATGGTTTAGTATATGATATAAAGTATTTAAGTAGTATGTACCTATGCTATTTTTATTAGTCCTGTGCAAATTTTTATTTAGTTCCCTTTCCTGTGCACTACCTACACATCTTTATCTACAATACACAAAGGTTATCTGGAAGAGAATTCTCTTTAGCATTAAGATCGTACTAGTTTTATAAGTGCAATAAAGTATTTTCAATCAATCGACCAATCTTATTCTTAATTAGTTTTTACTTCATTTTGCGGTCAAAAGTAATTTTGATAATGATAATGTTTATTTATCTTTTGACATTTACATGTACTAAGATACGTCATAACAATAATATCATAATATAGAAAAACTTATTGTAACGAACCACACTATCAATAATAATTATATATTCCAAGATTTTTTTATAATCATTTTAAAAATTTCAAGCCTAGACGGGACTTGAACCCGCGACTTTCCTCTTGATACGAAAACGCACTACCATCTGTGCTACCAGGCAATTCACGTCTAGGTCGAAATTAGTGAGATCATTCAGAATTACGACTAAAGCGCCGTTAATCTTGGAATTTTCCGCATGTGTTCGGATAACACTATAAATAAAAATACTTATTATATATTTTCTATAACTACTATACTAATTTAATACACTAATAATTACAAGAGTAATAAATACATAGCAGTATTTATTGAATCTACATCAAGTAAAACGACCATATTTCTTGATTGCGTTGACTTACAGGCTTGTTTTTTTACAGATCTAAGAGACCTTAGACTTTGTATAATATATTTATTATATACTATGTATATACTATTTAAGATTATTTTCAACATGATACCTTCACGCGTTCGTGAACAAAAGGCCTCGACAGACAGGCAGATGAACAACAAAGTGATAAGAGATCAGGATAAGGCTTTAATTTTTTCCATTTGAAGCACGTGACAAGTTGCATTATAAAAAGCATTCGATATTTTGTTTATTTACATTATGTTCCTTTTATAAACTTCAATTTTTGTCGTCATGTTCCAAATGTCAATGTCAAATCAATGATTCGATGTCATGGAGATTTTTTTAGAACGAAATTATTTTATACATTTTTCCGAACGAAACGTTTGGTCAGTGGCTATATTTATAAGAACAATGACCTGTAATTGAGGCTTATTGATAATGTTATGATGGTACATTAGAACAATAAATAATTGTATTAATATTATTGATATTTTCAGCTGTGTTTACATTTTGTTTCTCTATTCCTAAAATATAAGTTTTAAAATGATTACTTATCAGGATTGACATGTATCATTGATATGTTGTCATATATTAGGAATACGATTTTCAATTATCGAAAGATTGTGTAATTAATTATTCAATTTTTAAAAATGTTCTACTTAATTAGATTTTGTTAAAATTAACGATATGAGAATAATGATGTGAGTGGTGGCGCCCAAAAAGTAGAAATTTGTGCCATATTAATACGATTTTGTGATTGTTAGGACTTGTAATAATCATTAATTAAGTTTGAACATACTTTAAGTTCATTATATTTTGTTGTTATAGCCAATATAAAAAGATATTATGATGTTAACAACCAATGCTTGTGATTGGCTAAAGATGTAGTGACTTTCTACGACTTTTGGGGGGTATAAATAGCACTGTAAATGCCCTGGGGGTACTATTGTATTCCTGGCTCGAGAACAAGTTAAGTACCAACCAATTTTCTAATGCTGTAATATCTTTCTTTGTAAACTTGTACTTCTGTGTGTTACCTGATTGGCTTGGGTGAGCTACTGTGTATTTAGATTATTGTAACAGACCGTAGAGTTATTCAAACTATACCAGTTACACTGTCGCCCATCCAGCTTATTTTGTGTAGATAATTTTGGAATATAATCTAGATATTTCTCATTAGCGTCAGCCTTTTGCTTCAATCTATTACCTGTTTATAGTATGTAATGAATGAATACACGTTGTTGAAGTATTTTGTGTTTATTTTGTGTATATTCTATAATAAAATTAACAAATCCCTATTAGGTTGTGTATAGTTCAAGGCACAGTAGCTGTAAAAGTTGTATTGCGAGTCCAGCACAATGCCACTTTGGATATTGACTTGTATTTTTAGATAGGTCATAGTGAATTATTAGTAGACTGTTATATCATTTCTATCACACGCAACTCAAAAAATATAAGAAGCGTTTCAACCAAAAGCGCATCGTAAATATTTTTTTCTGTTTATACAAACAGAGAGACGGAAAGACTTCGCATTAACCACCCTTTAATATTTTGTCAAGGTTTATAATCCGCAAAATCCTGTTAAAATGTCAAATTTACTTTACATTTGAACCCGCCGCAACTAATTAGCAAATCTAATTCCAATTAGCAAATTAAGGGCTATTATCCAAATCTGTGTTCCCTGCTCTTTCCACTCGTCCTGATGGTTAAAGGCTTAGCCTGCAGTATTATGGGCTTTGCTTTAACACTGATTTAAATTGACCACAAAAATATTATAGTGTGCCTCGATAGTTTGGTTATGAATCACAGCTTCATTTTTATATTATGCAAAACAAATCTTAAACAAAAAAAGAGGTACTCCGGGAGTGCCGACAGAATTGAAAACTTGAACAATTACGAGATACATATCGGTGTCGATAACTGTAACAGTGTCGCGAGTTAAATGGTTTTTACCATCTCAAAAAATGCCTAACGTGCCTAATGATGTTTTTACTTCATATACAGAGGTGTCAGTAACGGTAACGGTAACATTGTTGCGAGTTCAATGATTATTTCCCATTTCAAAAAAAAACCAACACGCCTAAAGGCGTTTTCACTTCATATACAAAGGTGTCGGTAACGGTAACATTGTTGCGAGTTCAATGGTTTTTATTCATCTCAAAAAATTTCCAACGCACCTAAAGAAGTTTTCACTTCATATACAGAGGTGTCGTTAACGGTAACAGTAGCATTGTTGCGAGTTTAATGGTTTTTTCCCATCTCAAAAAATGTCCAACGCGCCTAAAAAAGTTTTCACTTCGATTAGGCATGTAATTTTTTGGTAGATACTCTTTTAATTACGTACGTAGTCTTGTTTCTATGGATGAAATGTTTTGTTAGAAAAATTATATAAAATTAATTTTTATGCAAAAGTGGGCATATCAAACGTAACGTTGGACTCGTCTCTGACTACCCCCTTGTAAGATCTCTTCACTGGTCTTCGTACTGAATAAGAGATCCGAAGTTTCTATCAGTAGTATTAGTTATAGGCGTGAGTTATTTAACACACTAGCTGATAAATCCGCAGCTTCTTACGCGTAGTTTTTCAATAAAAACATTACCCTCCTTCTGCGCAGTGGGGTAAAAAGTAGTGTTTGTCACCCGGGGATAGTATAGCTTCATAACAGTGAAATATTTTTTTAAATTGGTCCATTAGTTACGGAGCCTATTCAAAACTAACAAACAAATAAGCAAATCTTTCCTCTTTATAATATTAGTATAGATTCCCCTGCGACGTCGCACGCTTGGTTTTTCGGTAAAATTTTGCTTATGTTATCCAAATCGTCATGTTTCAATATTCCATATTTTATATAAATCAGTTGCGTCAGTTTAATCGTGAAACCGCATCAGCCAGATAGTGAAACAGGATTTAGAATATTAGTAGGGATTATATTTGTGGTAGGTTATCTCGTAGCAACTTATCTCGTAGCACCTTATCTCGTAGCACCTTATCTCGTAGCACCTTATCTCGTAGCAGCGTAGCAAGTTTTAAGCAAATCCTGTAGCAACTCGTAGCAAACATTTGGAGCGTAAAGTTTTATTCACAACGTTGAACAAAATTGATAAATACAATACATTCAAAATGTATAACACCAAAGAATAGCACAAGTGAGAGAAAACAGAAAATTTTCACGACGAAGGCTGTTCGCAGCGAGGGTGTGACCATTCGCAATCTATTTCCTATAATGATTTTAAACCATCAACTAATTACTTTATTAAAAGTCTGTTTACAATAAAATTTAACTTTTATTTTTACCGAAAATAACACGCAAGTATTATATATATATATATGTATATATATATATACCATACTCTATTTACTTCCGGCAACGGAAAATGTTTTAGAACCTCCTTAGAGGATGTTCCGCTGGAAAAATCTTGCCATTAACTTTAAAAATGTCGACTTTATTTTCAGAGCTGAACGGCTTATCTCGAATTTTATGAAACATAGATTACATAGCCATTGGTTTTTAATAACGGGGTTTTTTTCATTTAAAAAAATCCATTGACTTATTGTTATGATAGATCATCAATGTCTATTATATAGCACCATCCCTAGCCGCACAAGACCACTCGGCGGCACTGAAAATCAACGCGTGGAAGGAGGCGCACCCACCACCGTCTGAATTTGTTACTCCGCAGAACCACCTCCCCACAGGTGGTCTGACACATGATCTGCCTTGGCCAGTCTGGAAGTCAATGAACAGACTCCGGACCCAAATTGGCCGCTGCAGACAAAGCCTGTGTAAATGGAGTATAAAAGACTCCTCCCAGACTGAATGCGACTACGGAGAACCCAGTAAGTCCATGTCTCATCTGCTCTTCTGTCCCTTGTGTCCTACCGGCACAAGAGATATATATAAAACAAAAGTAAAAAACAATATACAAACCCAACAAAAATACAAGTGGCGGTCTTATCACCTGAAGCAAAGAACAAGAATTTACATCTTCTTATAAAAAAAACACCCAAAAAATTCAGTTGGACCATCTAAATATAGCTGAAAAAGATTTTATACTTTAATCTAATTTTATTAAACGCTTCACTGTTTCCAACGTGTTTTTGGAAATTAAGTATGGTTTCCGTCTTAATTAAGTGAGTAAGATAATTATTTTTTGTTCTACGAAGATAAACGTTTCCTTTACTATTTGATACTGGACTACAAAAAACAAAAAAATGGGAAGAGGGAGGGAATTATAGTTTTTTTTTTACAATCATTAAAGCCAATATCAGATACAATGCTAAGCAACACTTACTTACCCAATCATATTTATTTACCTCAATCTTGAAAGGAGAGGTTAAAATCAAGAAACAATAGTTACGTGAAATGTCCAGCATTATTCCTAATAATTTTAAATTTGGCCAATAATCATACGACCGCCCTGACGGTAAACGGTTACCATGAGCTATAGACATTTGTAGCACTCGCGTTTTCTCACCTTTAGAGAAGAGAAGTAAAAAGTCTTCATGTAGCTGTTCATGTGTTCTTTAGTTTATTATCATCATAATAGTCATAGAACGTCCATTGCTGAACATAAGTCCTTAGCGCTTCTTCTTTTTCTTTCGTGTCAATGGTAAACTTAACGATTTTAGAGTAGTACTTTGCCACTTCTAAAGCGTTGGGTGTGGCTGTGTTAAGGTCATCTCTTGTGCCGGTAGGACACAAGGGACAGAAGAGCAGATGAGACATGGACTTACTGGGTTCTCCGTAGTCGCATTCAGTCTGGGAGGAGTCTTTTATACTCCATTTACACAGGCTTTGTCTGCAGCGGCCAATTTGGGTCCGGAGTCTGTTCATTGACTTCCAGACTGGCCCAGGCAGATCATGTGTCAGACCACCTGTGGGGAGGTGGTTCTGCGGAGTAACAAATTCAGACGGTGGTGGGTGCGCCTCCTTCCACGCGTTGATTTTCAGTGCGGCTAGGGATGGTGCTATATAATAGACATTGATGATCTATCATAACAATAAGTCAATGGATTTTTTTAAATGAAAAAAACCCCGTTATTAAAAACCAATGGCTATGTAATCTATGTTTCATAAAATTCGAGCTAAGCCGTTCAGCTCTGAAAATAAAGTCGACATTTTTAAAGTTAATGGCAAGATTTTTCCAGCGGAACATTCTCTAAGGAGGTTGTAAAACATTTTCCGTTGCCGGAAGTAAATAGAGTATGGATACCATTTTAAATAAGACTCTTGTTCTGTAAACGGTTACGCTAATTTTAATTGGGTTTCATACAATTAATTGTCATATTGTTAAGTTTTGCTACTAAACCAGCAACACTCAAAAACATATTTGGGAATTCATATAACAATACCGTATATAGTATATAATCGTATATAATATGTAGTTCTTAGACTTTCCTTTGACTGTCCCCAAATAAGAACATCATGGATTTGATTTACTAAATACTTTTGTAATAATTCTAAATAAATACTAAGGGCAACTTGCGCAACGATGCCTAAACGTATTTAGTGGCTAAATATGATTTTCAGATTTGTCAAATCTTACAAATACGTAAAATTTAAATATGTTTAGTCGCTAAAGTTCAAAACTTCAACCAAAGTTCAAGTTCAAAACTTAAGGATTATTATGCAAGTAGAGCTTAGTTACTTAATTATTAACAAAAAAAAAATATTTCAAAATGTCAAAAAGAAAATGACTTTCAAACTTGCTGATGGCACCAAGGAATATAAAGCTTTTAAGCACCACCATTCCCTTTAATTTATATTTCCATACGTTTTCGCGATTAATTTCCAACAAGAGCTTTGAAAAATGCTAATTCTATAATTATACCGTCTAAAAATATTACGTTTATTGAAATGGAGCTTATTTATACATTTTTTGCTCTCTCGTTCCCTTTTCCCTCTGAATTTTGACAGAAACCAACACATAATAATCGCACGTAACCCCAGAGGTAAAAAGATAAGATAACTCTTTATTGCACACTAAAATAAAATACAGAACATAACTTTTACGAATAGATTTAGTACATTGGGTGGTCTTATCGGTAAAAGCGATCTCTTCCAGACAACCTTTGCATGTACAGGATAATAATTGATAACATGGCGGCGGTGTATCTATATAATACAATAATAAAAACATACCTACATATTGTAAACCTAAAATGTTATAATCACACAAATTTACTAACAAGCCGTTACAACAAAAAGAGTTTGACGCATTTGTATGTTTGTCTGTCTCTGTCAATCGCTTGAATGCCGGTAGCAGCCCCCACTCCTGGCATTTGACCGACTTGATCCAAGATAATCGTACGCATGCGTCGTGCGTGCGCCTATTATCACTATCATGTGCATATTGCATAACTTAATTATGTACAAACGTTTCTGACGGTAAAAGATGAAGTACGCTTTCCTAAGGAAGAGTATGACCGAAAAGTGTGTTGTTTCGTTGTTCTCAAGTGAGGATCACGTTCAGACTTTACGTGTCAGCAAGTTTTAAGTATGCTAGCCACTAAGATTAACTTATAAATAAATAAACATAAATAACATTTATTCCGCGGCGGGAATCGAACCCACTACCTACTGCGTCTCTGCCGGCTATTCGCCTACTGCATCACGGAGTTAGTCATATGGGCCGTAGAATTAAGTATTAACATCTTGTATTTTTTTGTATTGATGCCTGAATCAAAATAATATAAATATTAATATTTTTAAAACGAACCTGTTTACTTTGTAAATTAAGACACCAAACTGGCAAGCTGCATCCCGTTATAGATAAGATCGATAAAGATCCTTCTTTGTAAATGGTTATCATAATAAACCTTGAAATTATCAAGTCACATTTACAAATTAGTTTTCATGAAGCGTGAAGTAACTGAGGATAATTCATCGGGTGAAAAATAAAATATTTTACGAGTCATTTTCTTAACATATCAAAATAAACTTTGTACCTTACCTCCAGAGGTTGGTACACACGGCTACACATCAAGCTATACAATTCCAGTATAATCTGATTTCGCATTGTGTAGGTTTTTCGTGGAATGAGAGGTCAGCTTATACTGAAAATTTATAGCTTGATGTGTAGCTGTGTGTACAATAATAATCATAAATTTCATCACTTCAATTAGGTATTCATAAAAAAATATAAAATACAATTGAAATCATTAAATTATCATTCATTTATAAGTTATTATTTAATTTAATTGTCACGTTTGGTCACAATACCGTCGGAACAATTGTGAAATCGGTTGAGATGAGAATAAGGGGGAAGGGAATGTTTATATAACATTTTCATTACAACATTTTCGCATGTGTTCGAATAACCCTATAAATAAAAATACTATTTGAAATCAGCAACGCGACATCTCGTTTCAATGTACTGAACTGCAACGTTTGGCATTGAGCAGGTACAAAGAACTATATAAGTTTTCCTGTAGATGGAGCTAACGGCGCTTTAGTCGTCATTCTGAATCATCTCAGTAATTTCGACCTAGACGTGAATTGCCTGGTTGCACAGATGGTAGTGCGTCCTCGTATCAAGAGGAAGGTCGCGGGTTCAAGTCCCGTCTAGGCTTGACATTTTTGAGATGATTTTAAAAATCTTGGAATTTTCCACATGTGTTCGGATAACACTATAAATAAAAATACTATATAACATTTTGATATTAATTTTCAACTCCACGAAGAAAAACAATTGTTTTTTTTAGTCCTTTCATTCCATTATAAATATTTGAGATATCCCTAGGTTTAATGGTTCTCCCAATTAACCTAACAAACCCTTTTAAAGAAAAGTTTGAACTCGAAGAAATTAATTATTGCATTAAAAAATAACAAAAATATATCTTGAGTGCCCTTTATAAGATAAACCTCTTTCGTAATAATAAATCAATGCTCTGCTTTATTCCAATCACTTATCAGAGCTTTATCCAAATAAAATACATTTTTTATAAAGAAGCGCGAAAATACCTTTCTTGCTAAAGTATCGGGGATTTCACGTCTTTGTACTCAATTTATTTCAATTTGTAAGAAAAAATGCGAAACAAAGTAAGTTGCAAAATGAAGGCATGTTATTTAGCCTGTGTCTTCAAAGGTTTGTTGATATTAAAAATTACGGCGCTCATTTTGGATGAGTGAAATTGCTTCGTAAAACTTTAATGACAACACGTGGGAGCTACTCGAAGTTGGACAACATAGCTCTGGACTGAAGGAGGAAGATCAACAGTGGACGTCATATAGCTGATTTGAAACCGATTCATCATCATCATCATCCTCAGCTTGTATTCACCCACTGCTTAGTTTTTGTAATACTACTTGGTAACGCCATCTCTCGATCATATAAGGTGACTCTCCTTGACTTTTATTCCTACCCGCGATTTTCCTACCTACGCGCCCGCGCAAGATGGCGTGTGAAGGGCAATTATCAGTCGCCCCCAAAAAGTGACCCATATATGCGACCCGCTGAATAATACCGCAGTTTGAGATACAATCCGCTGTTCTGTTATGTTCTAATATAGGCCTGTAACTTGTATGTGGTGTAGCTAAATTGCCATGATTCCGATGAATTGTGAAGTGCTAAAAAGAATCACCCAAGGCAGCTTCAAGGGACCTCAAGGTCAGTGGGCGCTTTCCTTATTCCCTTTCCTGTGTCCCTATTCCCCTAGGAGTTGTCTTACGGGCTGTAAAAAGCCATTTCGAAGGCGTAAGATACGCGCGAGAAGCCCCACCACTACTCTTGCAATTTTATTTGTAGCAAACGTGTTATGGAGAGGGCTATGCTTGGTATTTTTCTAAGAGGTTGAATCAGAAATGAGGAGATTCGTAGACCAACTAAATCACTGACATAGCCCAGACGATTAGCAAGCTGAAGTGGCAGTAGGCGGGAGACATATCTCATAGAACTGACGGCCGTTGTGGCAGAAAGGTTCTCAAGCGGAGACCATACAAGATCAGTCAATCTGGAGATTTATGGGGGAGGTATATGTTTAACAGTGGAAGTCCAAAATCAAGAGAATTATGATGATGTATTGTATTGTAGGTATGTTTTTAGTAGAATGTTTGAATCAACACCCTTTGTTTAAGTGTTCAGTTCTCTGGCTTCAAAGGCTTTGATTGTTTCAATAAAATGCCAGCAACTGAGCATGCTTGTAAAGCTGTAAGCGCTACGGTCTCAGACGTATTGATTCAGAATAGGCGGTATTACAAATTCTCTGAGGTGTTGTATTGCGATAGTATTGGTTTGATGTGTGGTATAAGGCAGGAGAGATTCTATATTCAAGTACGGGCACATAATTGTTCACATTCTGATGTACCTACTAGTAAAGTGGTCACCGTCCGTTACCGCCTTTAGCACTCGGTACTGCAACTCACATACTCATGTAGTTTATAATTTTTGGAAGTAATTCGATGAATTATTAGCGACGATGTATATTTATGAGTTGGATTTGAAAATGATAATAATTGTATAGTGCACTCACGCAAATAGATACTGTCAGCGACATAAGTTGAGATTTGAGATTTGAATATATTTGTATCAAGACTAATATCTACAAATACAGTGTAAAGATTCTGTTAAAAAAATAGTTATCTAGATTTATTTCAATTTAAAATTAAAACTATTAACCAACCTATGTTGCTGACTAAACATTAATTTATAATTGTTCTACCAGCTGTCGCTTATAACTTGTTCCAATGGAAGCAGTGAACCGTTGGTTTTACCTCTCCGTGATCCGACGCTAATCGATCCAATGTCACTACAGTAACTTTGAGACGGACCCGACTGACTTTCCTTCGAATAATACAGGATGTGACAATATTGTGTTACGCTAAAGATCTAAAAAAGTAAAGAAAATCATTTTTTTGTGAATTTCATGATCATTATCATGATATCAGCCCAAGTACGTCCACTGCACAAATCTTCATGATGGACCATCCTCGGATCTCTTACTTAGTAGGCAAGTCCGTGAAGCTATCCCACAAGGAAGTAGTTAAAGGCAAGTCCACATATTACGTGGTAAAAGTGGGCATATAAGTTAAGCATTTACGTGACATTTTGCAAGCCCGTCGACGCTAATTACGATACTAACCCGATGGCACATGCTCTCGAATTTTTGGTTCTAATTAGGGCATGCTGGATTCATCACTATGTTTTATTCAACATATTTTTAAGCACGAGTAAATGTACAAATATATTTATTGAGTAGAATAATCAACACAATAGTAGCAGAGTTAAGTAAGGCGTGAGTTTCCTCATAATCTTTTGCTGTTTGTGACAAAAAACGTAAAATTCAATTTAACTAAATACAAAACTTGCTTCGGTCATTTCAAGATCAAACTATCTATATTTTTTAATGAATCAACGTTTTTACTGTTCTTATTACGCTATTTGACCTAGAGTAATACACTATTACTCGGTATTTGAACGAACTAGACACCGCAATTTCATCTTGATGCAAAAATAAGAAAACACTTTCTATCAAGCATTATACATTTTCCTTAGGGCCATCACATAAGGGGTTATAAAAAGAAATATGAGTTGGTACATTATTAATTTTAGGTATACAACCATATCCTTTCGTTGTCTCGTAGCTGCTAGTTAGTGTTTATGTTATTTCATTTCAGTTATTATTATTATTATTACTATACCTTACAAGCTAAACACATCAACAATAAAAAAGAAACAAAATAAAGCAAACAAATACAAGCATAATGGGCGGTCATATCGCTAAAAATCTCTTCCAGACAACCTTTAGATGGTGAGGATCATTGCCTAATATAAGATTGGCCGAGGTGTACAAGAGAATATACATAATTATGTATCCTCTTTATGTAGTGTAGTTTATTTATATATTATTTGTATGTATATACCTAGTCAGGTCATAAGTATTGTCACACAGTAAAAACTTTTCTTTTAGAATGCTGGCCACAAAAAAGTTTATAGAATTCGAATTTCGAATTGTTCATGAAAATAAACATGTATACTTTTTAGAATTTTACTCATTTTTAAATATGGAGTGGACGCTTAAAGAAGACCGTGTTGCAGTTATTGCGTTGCATCGTTGTGGTTACGCGCCAATTCCATTTTTGACATACTGAAAAATTTGAATATAACCAAAAGATTCGTTTATCGCACCATCAAACGATACAATGAAGACTCTAGTGTAGATGACAGGTCAAAAAGTGGTCGCCCTCGGTCTGTTAGGACTCCAGCAGTGATAAAAGCTGTGAAGGCGCGAATTCAAAGAAATCCCAAACGTAAGCAGAAACTGTTGGCCCTTCAGATGGGGTTAAGCAGAACCACGGTGAAAAGGGTGTTAAATGAAGACTAAGGGCTTCGGGCATATCGAAGAAAAACAGGACATCGTTTGAATGCTCGTCTAATGGACCTGAGACTGAAGAGATGCCGCGCTTTGTTGAAGCGGTACGCGGGAAAAAAATATCGGGAAATTCTTTTTTCGGATGAAAAAATTTTTACCGTAGAAGAGAGCTACAACAAACAAAATGATAAGGTGTACGCACACAGTAGTGAAGAAGCGAGCAACCGTATTCCGCGTGTCCAACGAGGTCATTTTCCACCCTCGCTCATGGTATGGTTGGGAGTTTCTTATTGGGGCTTAACAGAGGTACATTTTTGTGAGAAAGGTGTAAAAACGAATGCAGTTGTGTATCAAAATACAGTCCTGACGAACCTCGTGGAACCTGTTTCTCATACCATGTTCAATAACAGGCACTGGGTATTCCAACAAAACTTGGCGCCAGCTCATAGAGCGAAGAGCACACAAGACTGGCTGGCGGCGCGTGAAATCGACTTCATCCGGCACGAAGACTGGCCCTCCTCCAGTCCAGATTTGAATCCGTTAGATTACAAGATATGGCAACACTTGGAGGAAAAGGCGTGCTCAAAGCCTCATCTCAATTTGGAGTCACTCAAGACATCCTTGATTAAGGCAGCCGCCGATATTGACATGGACCTCGTTCGTGCTGCAATAGACGACTGGCTGCGCAGATTGAAGGCCTGTATTCAAAATCACAGAGGTCATTTTGAATAAACTTTAGTGTCATAAGAATCTATGTTTTGTTAAGTTTATATTGGTATATAAATGGTTACATAATGAATAAACTTGTTTCAATTATTTTATATTAAACATGTGACAGAATTTATGACCTGACTAGGTATATTAGTATAATCAATAGGGTAATTTTATTTTGTGGGTTCTGTTTATGTTTGCACTCTTACTCCGCCGTTTTTTTGATTTTGTTTATCCTGTCCATCCAAAGGTTGTCTCGAAGAGATAACTTTTAGCGATAAGACCGCCCATTGTACCGTTATTTATTGTTTATTTCCATTAATACTGTATTTTTGTTTAGTGTGCAATAAAGAGTATTTTATTGATTCATTCATTCATCAATCAAGTTTCAAAAGTAACTCTATGTTTGTTTTTTTATTTCTATTTAAGTGTTGTGTCTAGGTCGTAATGTATAATAATGAATTTTCATTTTTTAATTCTGCTGTACGTCTCACTAATTTAAACAGCCTGTTACTGGCAGCTATAGGTTTCTATAGCTAGTAAGGGAGCGCTGAGAATAATATCATAATAATAGGTATGCTGGTTTGCTATCGTTTGATATCAACTTGCTTTAAGGGGACACCGGAGAGACAATCGCCCATACAACACGTACTACCAAGATCATTTCTGATTGGAGTATATTTCTACCTTAATAAGGTATTATTATAATTTGAATAGTATTTATCTAGGTTCCCAACCATATATTAGATTAAAATACTTACCTAAAATGAAATAGAAGCGTATCGCATTCTGCATGTGTTTACGTCATAAAAGACCTGTTTTCAACCTAATTGTTTCGTATTAAAAACAACAACATCTTACGTATCCTAGTCATGGGAACATAGATTATATCGTCTAGTTACAGAATAACAACACAATGAGAAAAATACAACAAGTTTTCTGCCATAATTTTTGGTATTACGGAACAAGGTCAAAATCTAATCAAATTTTGAATCGTTCTATTGCTATCACTGTCGCTCTGCGTGGCCAAACTTCGTCACTTAACAGGGATAGCGATATTCAGGCCGAAGTTTTTGACGCGGCCGAATTGAAGTTGCGCTCAGGGTTCGCCGGCGCGTTAATTAAATTTTAAAATATATTACCTATAATCATCCATCCAGTTATACATTTTATTAAAGTACAATAAAGATAATGATGGTAAGTTTTTTTTGTGTATAGAACAAGTAACCGTATTATTCATTCAAAAAGAAACCTTAATAAGTTATATCATGGAGCAATTTTCTGCTGCTGACCAAGACACAAGGCTGATTGATTCGGATAACATATTCAGCTAGCGAGAATCCGGGGTACCGAATTATGGAATTTGCTGACGACACGCCCTAGACACAGTGTGCTTACAACAGTCAAAATATAATCTGCATCTTGTTTGAAGGGTAATGTGTCGCCAACGTTGCGGGCATTTCTGGTCCAAAAGTGTGGCCACTTCTGGAACCAATTTTAAATAAAAGCTACGTACTTAGTTATCACATCACACTATCACACTAATATTATACAAGTGAAAGTTTGGATATTGGTTTTAGTTATTTCTTTGTTTGTTACTTAATCACGTGGTAACGGCTTAACCGATTTTGATGAAATTCAATATATACGTAGATTATAACCTTTATTTATTGTTTATTTCCATTATTGTATTTTTAATTGGTGTGCAATAAAGAGTATTTCATTCATTCATTCATTCATAACCTGAATCACCACATAGGCTACGTTTTATGCCATAAATCAGGTCTCATGGAATAAAAATGAGGTGTCAAGTCAAGTTGCAACAGCGATTTTAGATTTATTCCTAGGTTACCTACACGTAACGCGTACGAAGTCGCGGACATTAGATAGTTTTAAATAAAAGCTTCATAAATTATAAGAGATAAAACTTCGTACCCGGTTTTTCTAATGCCCCAAATAAATCAAAGTAAGAGTTTTAAGTTTCTTGTTTTGTGTATGTATATAAGGTATTTATAGGTATGGGCCTTATAATCTTAAAATGTATGTTTTTTTAAAACATGATAGAACTTCGTTTGACCACAATTTCACCTGATGGTAAGCGATGATGTGGTCTAAGATGAAGCACGAAGATCTAGAAGAAACCTATTCACTCTTACCTTAAAGAGGCCCGGATTGTATTTATTAAAAAAAACAAACGACGGTAAAGTGCACACGGTATTACAAATGTATGTGCATATTGTTGCCTGAAATAAACCTTAAATTATATTATTATTAAAAGTATCTGTTCTTCTGGTATTTCTACTGTGACACTATAAGCTTTCATGTACGCTCGCCGATTCAGCGTAAGAAGACGAAAGGAGAGAATTCACTTATATTACTTTATTACCACGGTTTCTCTACAACAAACGATGTTATTTAATATTCAATTATTTTTTATTAAAAGCTACCGCCCTATAACGTCCCGTGAAATCCAGTCCATCCAAAGGTTGTCTGGAAGAGATCACTTTTAGCGATAAGACCGTCACTTGTATTTCTGCGTGTATTGTTTTTTTTTTATATTGTTTTGTAATTTAAGTGTGAATGAATGAAAATTCTTTATTATACCTTACAAGCTAAACACAACAGATTTAAAGAAAAAAAGCAAATAAAAGTAAGCATAATGGGCGGTCTTATCGCTTAACAAAGCGATCTCTTCCAGACGACCTTTGGATAGAGAGGATCATTGCTTAATGGAAGATTGGCCGAGGTGTATAAAGAATAAACTTAATAATAGAAAAAGAAATTAGTTATATACATACATAAATAACTTTAAATAAATAAATAAATAAATAAATATCATATATAAAATAAATAAATATGTACTTACATACTTATACTTACAATAATAATATTAGAGATCAGATGAATCATGACTCTTTATGGAGATAAACGTTTTTTGAGTCTAGCTTTAAATACGGAAGGTGAGGGGGATTACTTAAAGGTTGCCTGGAAGAGATCGCTAAAGGTTGCCTGGAAGAGATCGCTTTTAGCGATAAGGCCGCCCATTGTACCTTTGATTTAATTTTGTATTCTCTTTTGTTTGTTTTATTTTTAATGGTGTGCAATAAAGACATTATCTATCTATCTATCTATCTAATGGAGACCGGCAAGGCGTTCCATAATCGGACAGCTTGGACGGAAAAGGAGTTTGCATAGAAACTGGTTCTATGTATCGGGGTTTTGAGAAGGAGGTTTTCAGAGGATTGGAGTGTCATTTACAATAAAGCGTTTTCTAATACGCTTTCTAATCTATAATAAATTTACTTTTAATATTAGAAAAGAAAATTTTTTGTTTAGGTATAGTTACAAATAAAAATTTTAGTATGTGTATTTTTGTAGAATGATTAATTTCAGTAACCTATAAGCGTAGTTATATTTAGAAATATTTATTTCTAAGTAGGTATGCTATAGTAAACAGGCGGGCCACTTTGCCGCGTCAGATTTTAAATACGCTACGCACCACCGCGCGCGCTGCTCAGAATATTGACTTCCGTTCACGATCGCTGAAACCCGCTGAAGAAACCGGTGTTATACCGCAAACCACTGAACTTCCACTATTTTTATAATAATGATTGTTCTTACCAAAGGCATTAAAGTAGCCTCAGATTTCATGTGGTGATGTTTTATAAATACCGCGACCCTGGTGAATTCGCAAAGTGTGCACGATAGGGACCATCATCAAAGCTGATCCAGGATTCAAGAGGTCAGTGCGCACATTCCTTTATCCTCAATTTTCACGAGCTATCGAACGGCGTAAGGTTCTGACAAAAGAGCGCCTTCATAATTTTGTTCATAACTTTTGTATACATGTATATATACTTATATGTTTAGCATTATATAATGTAGATTCAATTTGGTTAAATTCAGTGCTATGTTCATTAATTTATAATATACGCTAATGTTACAGTAAATCTAAGTACCACAATATTATTATAAATGCGATAGTTTGGATATTTGTCTATTTTTTTGTTTCTAAATACAATACAAAAATACAAAAAATCTTTATTGAAACTATTAAAGAGCAAAAAACTTAAACTTACATAGAAGCATGTTAATCACGGCGTTTGTTGCTCAATCACGTCGTAACGGCTGAACAGAAATCAATATATATGGTATTTACATAGATTATAACCTGGATTAATAAATTAGCTACACTTTATCCCCTAAATAATGGCCAATGGGATAATGGGATAAAAATGGGGTGTCAAGTTTCCATAAAAAAATGATTTTGATATTCGTTGCCACTTTATGCCAAAACTACTGAACGGATTAAGCTGAAACTTTGCAAAAATTTAGTTCTAGATCTAGGATAACATATAAGCTACTTTTTATCTTATAAATCAGTTTCTATGAGATAAAAATGGGTTGTCAAATTTTAGCTGTATACGTATATATTTGCAACCAAGAACAGCGTAGGCGAAGCCGCTGGTAACAGCTAGGTAATAAATAAAATAAAAAAATAAATAAAAGGGTCGTGAGTCATTCGTCTGCTTGTGCCAAGTAAAGCAATGTTCAGGTCGGTCTGCACTTTAATAGGGGACCATGTCATTTTCTAATGAACATTTTCTTACATCTTTGTCGCTAAGCAATAATGCTCGCATTGCAATAATCTGGTTTGAAAGGTGTGAGTGCTAGTGGAATTATAGGCACATGAGACTTTTCGTTTGTATGTCTCAGGGCGGGCTCAATCCAATGTGGACCAGGTCTTAGGACTGTTATACAAGGCGCAGCGGCCGTGGCGGTTTTTCCGCGGGAAAGACATGTACCTACTTATCACGATTCGCTGCCGCCGCCGCGTCGCGGGAATGAAAGAACTTATTTAAATGCATGGTCGACCACAAAAACTGCTTCATAGCGATAGTAAACACAGTGCCCAGGAACTATACGATCTGATCCCGCCATCTCTTTTCCTTCAAAGGAAAATCAGGCTCACGGCGCAGTACCACCGGCACCTAGTTAATAATTATGCCAACCATTCGCACACACCGTTTTGGTTCTTAGTTATTGATGCGTACAGCTAAGGTATGGAGCACTTTACCGTCGTCTGTATTTTCTAAATAATGCATTCCGATAAGATAAGAGTAAATAAGTTCCTTCTAGATCTTCGTGTTTCATTTTAGACCACATCACCGCTTAGGTGAGGTTGTGGGCAAACGAAGATCTATCATGTTACAAAAAGAACAGTTTCGGCGCCATGTATAACCAGCCTTGGACAAACTCAACCAGTAATATAAGAAAACCATATCACCTACTAGTTCTTAACAAGAATTCAATTCATGCTTTTAAGACAAAACGGGTCTTTACGCGCACAGAATTCAATTGAAAAAAAAAAACATTCAACTTCAATCGCGTCACAACTTATCCGCCCCCTTATTACCTAAGCCAAATCGCTGTCGCGTCGCTATCGCTAGTCAGGCCATCCCTTTCACACGTGAGGTACCTACGTACTGTACGTATGAAAAGGATGCCCTGACTAGCGATAGCGACGCGAGAGCAATTTAGCTTAGGTAGTAAGGGGCCAAACCAAACACAAAACACACAACCAAACAAAACACTCTGTACAACAATCACAACTTTTATCGCACCCGAATCAAAGGGCATCCAGAAAACTCTATTCATTTTAATATTAAACCAACGACAGAACCAATTCAGTAAAGGATAACTCGATTGGTTCCGAGAATGGCCGGGATATTGGGCTCTTTGTCTCCCAATCAATGTGTCCTAATTTAGAGCCTGGAACATCAAAAGGGGTCTGTTATTTCCTCTTATTCACGTAGCGCTTTTGTTTTGCACTTTGGGTCTGCTTAGCGATTCGGGAGGCGGGCTTGAGTAACTTCACTGTGACTGAGTTCATATATTTATGCGCGCGAAACTGTCTAGAATGATGATATTGTTGTATAGGTTGGCTTTTACTCGATGGACCGATGATATTGTAGCAGTGTTTATAGATTCGTGGATAGGCTGGTAGGTACATTTGTTGCGACCAACAACGGGTTGGTGATCTATGCCCGCAGTGACTGCTCCCGGCTGAGATAATAATGATTGTTCATTTTGTACTGTACTGATTTCAACTGAAGCTCTCTTTTACTACTATGGTCTATTTAATTAAATATATTCTATAAAATGATATAAATTTTGTTTAAAGTATGTTTTCGGTTTTACCTTATCAACAAATAAAAAATCTGCCAACACTAAACTTTAGCGGCTTTAAAAATGCAGTGGGCAACTTATGATCATAATATGTCATTAGATCAATGTGATGAAATTCACAGTAACATCGCGAATATGCAAGCTGGTTCCTTGTATAAGGGCTTCCTAAAAGGAGAAATTGTTCGGGTGGAGTGCATGTCCTAAATAATACACGGTTTTAGTGTGTCAAAGGGATGTATGACAGTTTGTTTAGAAACTGTACCCTAGGCACTAGATAGATTTCTGGTGAATGTATAAAGCTTCCATTCGAGTTTGCTTGTGAGTGTAATTTTTATTATTGTTAACAAAGACTATCTACTTATCTCACACCCAACACTGCTACACCCAGCGGGGGGGGGGGGGGGGGGGGGGGGGAGAGGAGCTAAGTATATCCTCGTTATCTTCTGCGCCACTTTCTTCTGTGCCAAGCGCATCATTTGCCTTTCCAAAACTCGCGGGATATCGTCTGACCGTCTGCCAACTGGTCTGCGCCCTTCACGTGGCTATTAACACATGAACAATCGCGCCTTGTTTTGTGATGCAAATAGTCGCTACCGGGTATACCAAACCCAGTTTCAAAATATATGATTTATCTGAAACGGTACAATGAATATTATTAGAATTGTATTGGCATCTGTCCACGTTCAAAATTAAATAACTAATAGAACCTAATTTAAAATTTTAACTGTTGTTATAATAAATACCATTTTATCCAACACATGCTAAAATTTTACACATTTAAGGAAACATCTTAAATATATATATAATAGCCTAACAACTTCCTTTATGGCTTAAATTGTTTTTCAAATTCATTGTTTGTTTATATTCTTACATTTATAGAAAATTATCAATAGCAAATTACACAACTTAAACCATAAAACATATATTTTAATAAGATACACCAATGAATTCGAATATTAACCGTTCCTTCTTTGTATATATACAAAAATATCATGTTTGTACTTAAAACATACATAACTATAAGAAGCGTTCTGATGTTCATAATATGAACACTAGAAATACGGACAAATTAGTTAAATTGGCATTTAGACTACAAAAGACAAATGAAAGCTTTATGGGAAACTCAGTGCGTTTCTACAATAAAATACCGAAATACGTTTTAGTTATACACAAAATCAAATTTAAAAGATGTATTAAAAGTATATTAATTCAAAAATCTTAATACTCCAGAGACGAGTTCTTAAATGATAAAAACGCATAGTGTCTGCCGATTCCTGCGAATAAATCTGTAACCTATTTATCTGTATTGACAAAGCCCCTGTACTGCTTCAACTGTTTGACGTGTTATAGTTTTTAAGTTTAGATTTGTTAATGATAAAGCCTCTTTAGCAGTCGCAATTACTAATTTATTTTATTTTAATATAATTTTCTTATTATAATATGTTCTTATATATGTCTTCTATAATGTTCTTTTGACAAAACCAGTATACAGCAACAACTAACATATTATTGTATTATATTAATATCATCATCATCATCATCAGCCGGGAGACGTCCACTGCTGAACATAGGCCTCCCCCTTAGATCGCCACAACGAGCAGTTGGTAGCCGTTTGCGCTCCCCGCGATTCTTACTAGATCGTCGGTCCACCTTGTGGGGGGCCGGCCTACGCTGCGTCTTCCAGTCCGTGGTCTCCACTCGAGAACCTTTCTTCCCCAGCGGTTATCGGTTCTAACAGCGATGTCGCCTGCCCATTGCCACTTCAACTTGCTAATTTTGAGAGCTTTGTCATGAGCTATGTCCGACATAGCTCTCAAAATTATTATATTATAATATTAGTTAAATGATTTCCTAATATTTTTTATGTAATAAAGTTGACGTATCTAAGAGTTTTCTTTATGTCCTATAGTTTGAATTAAATAATTATTAAATTTAGACCTCTGCTCACGCCTTTTTGCGCTAACTAAAATTGCTGTCATTCATTGCGTAAACTATTATATTATTGAGAGAAACTAAGAAAGACAATGACGCAAACCCAACAGTTACAGGAAAATATAGAATACTGGGTATGTTATACCCAGTAGCGGCTGCTGAAGTGTTAATTAGTACCTTATTCTACCAGTTGAAACTTTTTAAGGTTTTATTTTGCAAACTTACGCTATTCAGTTTAAAATGTCACAACGTTCCACTCGACTATCCGGAGTGTCGCGTGGTGCAAACGGGACAAAGGTGACGGGGACAAAGGTGGAGTAGGAACTAAGACATTTCTTTGTGCCCTCTCTCGCCGAAATGTTTGCACGCACTCCACACGTGAAAAGGAAATAATTGTTGTTTCAAAATGGAGTTTTGTTTTACCGAAATGAAGGAAATGCCTCATAATCGGATTGTATTATGGTCCCTGCGCTGCGGTCGCTTAGCGTTAAGGACTTTTCTTTAAGGATAATAACAAAAATCTTGTGGCATCGCGAGAGCTTCAAAATACAATATATTTATCATATTCCACAAATCGATTTCGTATTATCAATACTAATATTATAAAGAGGAAAGATTTGTATTTTTGTGTGTGTGTATGTTTGTAACGAATAAACTCAAAAACTACGGGTCCAATTTCAAAAATTATTTCACTATTAGAATGCTACATTATCCCTGAGTAGCATACTAATAGGCTACTTTTTACCCGCAGAGAAGGAGGTTAGGAGGTTAATATTTTTATTGACAAACCA
Organism: Philereme vetulata; assembly: GCA_918857605.2. Lineage (NCBI taxonomy): Eukaryota > Metazoa > Arthropoda > Insecta > Lepidoptera > Geometridae > Philereme > Philereme vetulata. Next base: position 5,715,488 of record OU975423.1, on the reverse strand, counting down.
TGCGTGCGAAGCCGGAGGCAGGTCAGCTAGTAACAAAATAAAAACAAATAAAAACTTATGTAGATTGTTTGAAAGAAATCGCTTTTTTTAATTAGAAAGCTAGTCTAACTGGGCTGGTTTATAGCTATGTCAGATTTAAGTAAGGGGTTTATTTATTATTAGTTATACTTTTATTTATGTTTATTTGTTTTGTGGTGTATACCATGTGTGATATCTATCATTCATTCATTCACCTACCGTTTAGCACTTTCACAAAAACAATTTCATCATCATCATTTACGACCCGTAAATACCAAAACACAAGTTATTAAAATATTCTTGTAAAAACTAACATCTGGTGTTTTTTTGTCTACCTCATATTAGTCGTGTCGTCAGTCGTGAGTAGAATATGAATACAAAAATTATTGAAATCACACTAGCCACCACGTAAAAATATATTTTATAGATATTTTAAATAATTTATAGCACAAGTAAGTATGTTTTTCAGTACCGGTATAATCTCGAAGTTTTCAAGTTCAGAGTGAATAGGTTATTTCTAGGCAAGCATGCTCCATCTTCGATCACACCATCACCTACCAAAGTTACCACCAGGTGAGGTAGTGGTCAAGCACTTGACTGTCACCAATAAAAAAAATGGTATACAGTTTATTTGTATACATTTGTACTAGTATGAAGTATTTGTAGATGGCGGCTAGGTGTAGTGTTATTTGTCAAACTTTTTTTTTTGTTTGGAGAATTGTAATTTGCTTTGCCCTATTCAACCTGTTTTGTAATGTACGACATTAATTTAAGACACACATCCGGAATCGTAATAACTGATTTTAGAGGTGAGTTTGATATCAGCAGCTTGAATATTTATCCAGTAATCGATACATTTCCAATAAACAGTTTTTTACTTAATGCGGTGGCGCCTTTGCGACGATGCCGCTTAGTCAGTTTAACAGGTAGGTACCTACTACTTACATGATGAATGAATAGTATTTATTTACCTATTTTGTACAGGTTGTTAATTAAATAAATAAATATTGCTGGACACTTCACACAGCTCTATCTAGCCCCAAACTAAGTCAAGATTGTATTATGGGAACCAGATAACTAATAGAGCACTTATATACTTTTTTTTTATATACATACTTATATTATATAGAGAAACAACCAGACCCGGAACAAATATATGTAGATCATGCAAACATTTATTCCGCGGCGGGAGTCGAACCCGCTACCTCCTGCGTCTCGGCCGGCTATTCGCCCACTGCGCCACGGAGGTCGTCAGAGGTCGTCTGTTTCGGTCGTATATTTTAGGAATTCATATTAAGGTAGTTTTGAAAATTAAAACTTTCTATGGTAATGAATTAAAAAAAAGTCTATTTTACAACAATAATTCGCCCATTATCTCTACCCGTGTTTCAATTAAATGTCGTACTAATGTAACACGTAGTATAATGAAAACAATGGAACAACAAGACTACTAAGACATTCAAATGTGAAATCTCAACCAAACTTTAAATGATTAATTGTTTTCTCTCATTACAAAATGAGGCAACGAGTGAAACAGTTTAAGCACGTAATGAACAAACATTACATGAATGATTTAGACACTACGAATAGCTCCACGTTGAAGCTCGCACGTTGAAGTGGCAATGGACAGGCCATATAGCGCGCAGAGCAGAAGGCCGATGGGGCCGGGAAGTTCTCGAATGGAGGCCACGGACCGAGGCGCAGCGTAAGACGTCAACCTACAAGATGGGCAGACGACTTAGTAAGAACCGCAGGTCGGCGTTGGATGCAGGCCGCTTGCAACCGCAGTTCCTGGAGATCAATGCGGGAGGCCTTTGTCCTGCAGTGGACGCCCTACGGCTGATATGATGATGATGATGAATAGCTCCAACTAAAGGTTCCGAAACAACTTTGAAACACTTATTAGTTTAGTTATGTTTAACTAAACATTCAATTACCTTATCACTGTCATTGGCGTACACACCTGTAATTGGTGCACTTATCAGAAATGTGTTTATGACCGTCGTCATAAAACTGATAATTGGCTATAAACCGATGATATATGTGTGTATACTGGTGATATAATAATATCTTTGATGACGACTATGTGGCGTAGTGGGCGATGAGCCGGCTGAGACGCAAGATATTGGGGATTTGATTCCCGACGCGGAACCAATGCTTGTATGATCTACAGATATTGTTCCGGGTCTGGGTTTTTTTCTATATATATTATGTAATATAAGTATGTATTTAAATAAAAATGTATATAAGTATTGTATCAGTTATCTGGTTCCCATATTACAATCTTGACTTAGTTTGGGGCTAGATAGCGCTGTGTGAAATGTCTAGCATTATTTAGTTATTTATCTTTAAAAAAACAATTATAAAAAGGAGCCTTTAGGTGCAGGCCACACGAGATCGGTCACTCTGAAAATCATAGATTTGTGGCCTATGTTCAGCAATGGATGTCCCATGGCTGATCAGATGATGATGATACAACTGCTTGAAACTGTCTGTATGTGTTGTGTATAAACAGCCTTATAATGTTTGTTCAGCAACGTGGAGATTGTTTTCCAGCTGCTCTATGTTATTAAATATTTAAGGAGCTTAGAATTTAAAACTAACGTATCACATTCACGTTTAAGTTTCGAAGGATCTAGACTTCTGGCTTATGCAATTCGGTTGTTGCACTTCAGAGCTATAATAGTATGCACAGGTACAAACATAATATTCATTAAATATAAATAAATAATGCTGGACATTTCACACAGCGCTATCTAGCCCTAAACTAATAAGAGGTATTTAATAATTATACATTATAATATATTTTTATAATTATATATCTATACTAATATTATAAAGGGGAAAGATTTGTTTGTTTGTATTGAATAGGCTCCGAAATTACTGAATCGATTTAAAAAAATATTTTTGTGTATTGGGAAGCTACACTATCCCCGCGTGACATAGGCTACTTTTTACCCAACTGCGCAGAAGGAGGGTAATGTTTTTATTAAAAAACTACGCGTGCGAAGCTGCGGATCGGTCAGCTAGTATAATAATATATTGAAAAACACTTAAATCGGGAACATATATCTGAAGATAATGCAAACATTTATTTAAAAACAGAAATAATAATACATATTTTATTTATGAAAATGTATAATCAGTATCCCTTGAGGAGTGGCTGATAGCCAGCCATCCTGTCAGCAGGCTCATGACGTTGCTGCCCCGGTGACGTCACGGAAGCCACGCAATGATCCGTGAGATTACTCATCAGCTTTGTTCAGGCTCAATTGTTGAGCGAACAGCGGATTATTGCAATGTTACTTTCACTTTTTTTAATAATAGTGCTGGTGACACAGCGCTGGTTGCAACTTTATTATTGCATCAACCATGCTCCATACATGAAATATTCTATATTTGTTGCTCATTTAGTTACACCAGGATTGTGCCATCACTACATATGTACCTATGTATCACGGTGATCGGATTAATGCTTCATAAGTTATCCTCGGACAAACACACGTACATATATACAACGCCGATTCGCCCCAGTTGACTTAGAGAGCTCGCTTCGCTCAATCAAATAAATGGTTATATAGTTACGTGGCAAATTCAAATACATACTTGATTTGACCTAGATTTAATCGGACAGGGAATGCATAAACATGGAAGTATTCCAAGCGCTTTTAGTTAAATAGAAAATTTTATGCACAAAATAAGTTCATAGCCGAAAACGTACACAAACTCGAACATCCCTTGTAGCTTTGCTCTTATGTCTTGAAACCTCGTCCAAAACAGGACAGCCACATTGTCAATCATAGGGAGGGTTCACATTTATTGATAGTCACGATTCGTAGCAATCAAGTCTTATCTGTACCGGAGCTGGACTATAACCGGAGCTGAACTATCTCTCTGAATATTCAGAGAAATAACTAGAAACATAGATGTGGAAGCAATCAAGAATATATCAGGGAAATGGTTAGTGTAGCAAAATTTATTGTCGTTGTCGAGTTTCTTGTGAATCTGTTGCAGATCACTATTATCGGTTAAGCTGTTGGCCGTCGAATGCTGAATGAAAAAATAAACTTTTGATATATATTTAGAGAAAATTTTGATTTAGACCAGCCAGTTTTCTTTCGACCAACACCGAACAGATCTCAGTAAGTCCTATTTGTGCGCACTGACACGCTGCGTGACCTTCACTTTTGAAAATATGACCACCTACTGCAACCCATGGCCACGCTATCTATGGATGCGTGGCTTGATGGCGTCACCAACACAATGTGTGGTATGCTCGGATGCGAGGCCCAAGCAGCCCAACGCGGCGCACGCTATACATGCAGTTCAGGGAGGCGTAACTTCATAGTCTGACGTGAGCCGCGCATAGCCGTTCGCTTTTATGTTGCCATTAATAAAATCTGAAATAAATAAGACATTAATCACCACGTACCTACAACACGCATAAATAAAATTACCACCTTTTGTTTTTTAATGGCAATGCACAAAAAAATAGAGTTAGTAGCAAGAAAGTAACAGGTAATAAGAAGTTCCATAAAACAGGTACTCAAAATTAAGTCATAAAAACCCGCTCCCCATTTCAAGTCATTCTAAAATTCAAATTAATCCTACCGTTTCCTTAAGGGGACACCGGAAGGACAATCGCCCATACAACACGTACTACCAAGATCATTTCTAATTGGAGTATATTTTTACCTTAATAAGATATTATTATAATTTGAATAGTATTTATCTAGGTTTCCAACCATATATTAGATCAAAATACTTACCTAAAATTAAATAGAAACGTATCGCATTCTGCATGTTTTTACGTCATAAAAGACCTGTTTTCAACCTAATTGTTTCGTATTAAAAACAACAAGATCTTACGTATCCTAGTCATGGGAACATAGATTATATCGTCTAGTTACAGAATAACAACACAATGAGAAAAAATACAACAAGTTTTCTGTCATCATTTTTGGTATTACGGAACACGGTCAAAATCTAATAAAATTTTGAATCGTTCTATTGCTACCACTGTCGCTCTGCGTGGCCAAACTTCGTCACTAAACAAGGATAGCGATATTCAGGCCGAAGTTTTTTACGCGGCCGAATTGAAGTTGCGCTCAGGGTACACCGGCGCGTTAAGCGCTTTCGTATTCAATTTGACGGCGCCTATATTCCGCCTTAAACGACTAGGGGGTTGACGGGGATTTACATCAACTTTACATAATTACGTGAACTCAATGCAGGTGGCGCTAGTTTCTAACAAAAATAACGCTCTGATTTTGAACTAATCTCCTTTGAAATGGAATGTAGATTTCTTGATGGTTTATCAACATGGGTTACTTAGTTTTATAAGCGGGTTAAGCATCGAATAATCATATCACCTGACGACCTCCGTGGTGCAGTGGGCGAATAACCGGCTGAGACGCAGGAGGTAGCGGGTTCGACTCCCGCCGCGGAACAAATGTTTGCATGATCTACAGATATTTGTTCCGGGTCTGGTTGTTTCTCTATATAATATAAGTATGTATATACAAAAAAAAGTATATAAATGCTCTATTAGTTATCTGGTTCCCATAATACAATCTTGAATTAGTTTGGGACTAGATAGCGCTGTGTGAAATATCAATCAATCAATATCAGCTGTTCCTATTTCTCGAATAAACATTGTGGCTTTGAAGACAGTCACTGTTTGAGTTAATAATAAACTTGACAACTTTACATAGAATAATATGTAGTTTCAATCGTAAAACAAACGCAAAGATTCTCATGTCATCATCATCACATAAGCCGAAGGACATCCACTTCTGAACATAGTCCTGCAACATAGGTGACTTTGTTCAAATAAATAAATTTAAACTTTTTTAAATTAGACCAGTTTTTTTTTGAAACCTACCTTAAAATTTTACTTGGATTCACACATAACATATATTTATGCCAATTTAGAAGTGCCATCTGCTTCTAAATTGGCTAAAATATATGTTATGTACTCGTAGCTACGGAACCCTTGGTGCATGAGTCCTACACGAGACGAGACCTTGAACTTAACTTGAAAGTTAAACATCCGAAATAACAAAATTATATTTCCCAACTATCGAATCAGCTCATAAGGTACTTAAATCTTTTAGAATAAATTATCAAATAACGCAATTATTGACTGGTCGCGGTGGGTCTGCACAATACCTACACAAGTTTAAAATTAAACCTAGTCCATCATGTGTATGCGATCCCGACGCAGATGAAAGCATTTTGCACTTGAATGCCCAAGATATGGGCTTGATCGTCATGACTTAGAAATACCTTGCAATCTTAAACTACAGCAGGAAAATTTAAAGGAAATAATTACAGACGAAAAAATTAGATCAGAGTTTCTCAAATATAGCATTAAAATTGTCATGGATGCTAACAAAAGAAACAAATAGATTTCTATTAGATATATACATATATGGCATTTTTTTTTTCTTTTGAGTTTGCTTGCAATTTACTTCATTTGAATAATTAATTAAATTAATAATATTTACTTAGGAAATGAAAAAACACAAAAAAAACAAATGACAGAGGAAAATATACAATGTAGGTACATATATATTTTCAAATATGTTAAATAATGTATACTATCAATACAGTGATAGGTAAAACATAAAGAATAGATTATAATAAAAAAAAGTATATATGTACTCGCTTATAAATATACACATATAGAAGGAAAACTTTCTAGCTGAAGTGGAGATCTGAATATTAGTAATTGATACTAATTTTTCTTATTAACTACACTCACAAAATTCAAATTTAGACTGTAGATTAACAGCTATAATGTTGTAAGATATAGTAAAAAATTATGAGTAACAAACGAAACAAATAGGTGGATTATGGATAGATTATAAGACAGATTATTAAAAAATTCAATATGTCCTCGCTTAGAGAAGCTTTCGAGCTCGTCGTAGGGATCTGAATACATGTAATTAGTACTAATTATTCTTATTATCTATACGGTTTCAAAATTCTAATATCGAAGAGTAGTTTAATGTTGTAACTAAGTCATTAACCTAGTAAGTAAGGAAACAAAAAAAAAAGGAAAAATAAAACAAAAAATGACACCAAAAAACAAGAGAAAGACTGTAAATATAAGAAAAGAAAATACATTAGTATGTAGGTCATAAGGTATATTATAGCATGTTAGTTATTAAGATCATATACATTAATTTGGGATCCGATGCTCTTCAAATTATTAAAATACAGATCAATTTGTTTAACAAAATGTCAGCTTGATAACGTCTCCGATCTTCATGTCGGAGGAAAAAAAAGTAAAACATACAAAAAAACACTCGCACTTGACCCGTATCGTTTTACAATAAACGTGTAGACAGACATACAAGATTTATACATATTTTAGTATTTTCGAAATTTAGGTATAACCATCAAACAAAACATGTTAGAACTGTGTTCAACTCTTGCAATAATTATTAATTTGCGGAACTAAAATAATTCGTATCCATTTTCGTCCCGACAGACAGTTAAATAAATAATTAAGTTTCACGCCACAGTTTTTGAGCTAAAACGGTCTAAATAGAAGTGATTTAAAATACCCAAAAGTTCATGAAGCTTATAGACGTTTATAGAACTTGTGCGCTAATGCAATTGTTATAGACAGTAATGACTATGTAACTATCTGTAGTTATATAATATGTCGGCAAGTGTCTTACTCCTATAACACTGTAAGCTTACTGCCAAATAAATTAGTTATGCGTCAGTCACCGCGTTGCCATTTACTCCCGGGCTAAGTACTCATACACAGCATATTGGCGACGAGGATTGGGTAACCGCTAAGCATTGACTGTCACCTAAACTTGTAAGAAAAAAATATTGGTCAAGTGCGTGTCGGACTTTGCATATTTCAATTAATTTTGGTCATTTTATATGAACATTATATGAACTGTTTACAAACCAAACTAAAGGCATAAGTTAGTCAAACACAGCGCGTAAACTGGTGTCTAGGTGTAAAGAATTACGTATGTGAAAAATCGCATGTGTCTGTAATTTCACCGGCACTCATACCATTCAAATCGAAACACAAGAATGCTGTTTTAACAGAAAGCTGCTACTACTACTAAACAGGTGTATTTATATATGTCTGGCATGTCATGCCGTGATGCGTCACAACGGTGTCGGTTTCATACATTTTTACAACACGACACGACATACATATTAGATATATATTTGAAACGGATACCATTCTGACGCGCGCACGACATGTTACGTCAGACAATTACTGCCTGAAACTTATGCAGCAGAATTTCGATGTTAACGTACGTAATCCATACTGGGTTAGAGAGAGCATGATTTTGGTTGAAACCACACTGTCTGTAAGATCGGACTCACATAATTGGATAGTTCCACAGTTTCTCACTTGATCGATGGTTCGCTGAGAGCCGCCGCAAGACATTAAATCCGTTCTATCAAATCTAATTATCTGTGACACTGAAAGGTAAATTTGTAATATAATGCCGGAAAACTGCATAAAGCTCGAAACAAAACAAAAATATATATCAAATCTGAACAGTAAATACTATAAAGAAACACAGATAATATTAATTGACTTGTTTACCAAGTTCTCATACACTCTCTATACATCTCATATAAGTAACAGTTTAAAACAGAAATCATGTTAAAGGCTTTTTTTTAGATACTTAAGTAAGTATGGTACAGAAAAGTCACTGGAAAATAAAATTGGTATATATCCGGATAATTTTACCAAACTACTTTCCGTACCCTCTATTTCCAACATTTCCACACGGGAATTAACTCGGCGTTTGTTTTTAGAATACATTAAAATTCAGTGTACTTTTGTTTAGATCGTACCGATAACGAATATAATATTTAGAACATTTTAATGAAGGTAAAATAAACTAATGACCAGAGCTTGCGGCAAACCCTTTGCTCATGTGACGACCTCCGTGGCGCAGTGGGCGAATAGCCAGCTGAGACGCAGGAGGTAGCGGGTTCGATTCCCGCTGCGGAACAAATGTTTGCATGATCTACAGATATTTGTTTCGGGTCTGGTTGTTTCTCTATGTATTATAAGTATGTATTTACAAAAAAAAGGATATAAGTATTCTATCAGTTATCTGGTTCCCATAGTACAAGCTATGCTTAGTTTGGGGCTAGATAGCGCTGTGTGAAATGTCCAGCAATATTTATTATTTATTTATTTATTTATGTTTTTAACACAAAACGGGTCTTTTCGCGCACAGATTTATATCAAAATCATAATTTTGACTAACCTCGACGTTTCGGCCAAAAAAACCCCTTTGCTCTATAATAGTGTTTTATCTTTTGTTAAAATATTAAACGGAACGGATAGTTTATGTTGTATTATGTTAGGACACAATAAAAATTTTACATTGTAAATGTATTTCCATTATTCTCTGGCTATAAGTTTTACATGTATTAATTTAAGAGCTGTGAATGCGGCCCACGACTAGATGGAAAGACGACATAGGTTGCTGGGAGACATTGGGTGCAAGCTACAAAGTTTGGTCATTCTCAAAATCTATGGAGGACACATAATGATCAGCAAAGGACGTCCAATGGCTAATATTATAATGACGATGCAAGAAATTCTCACAAGAAAGAGCAATAACATTTTTTTTATGAATAAATATCCGGCGCTTTCAAGGTGCTGGCAGTCTATTGTTGTCGAGGCTTTCGCCAGCGGCTCCGATTACGTTAGATTCTCGATCAATGGATTCCATTTATAGGACTAATTAAGTTGAAAATAACCAAAGCAAAAATAGAAAAAAGTACATTATTCAAGCATAATGCTTGGAATAAACAGGGAGAGGTATTATAGCAAGGTACCCACAAAGCCTATGCATAAATTTAATCAGTATTTCAGTAGTGAAGCAATGCATTTAAATAATTGTACAGACATCAACGCTAACTAGTAACCTCTTGCATGAATAAACATTGAAATAAAAACTTGTTGAAGGAAGATTTCCAAAAAGTTTTTTATTACACGTCGTGTGTTTAGATAATATTTTAATAAAATTTAATTTATTAAATTTCTGTTTCGCTGTCATACTATAAAATAATAAGATGACTATGGCCCTTACAAGGGTGGGGACGGTGTCCATACATTTTTAAGCATTGTTCTTTCAATAAAAATTGTCAAACTCTTAGGCCATCTAAAATCATGGCTTGATGACTTAGTAGCCGGAACCTACATCGATAACGTCACACTGGTAGCTTAACTTTTAAATTAGGTACTAACACTTTTTAATCGTCTGTGATGTTTTTCTTTACCACAGTGCGTAACAAATCTTTTTTCATTAATTAAAACGTAAATTCTTTTTATTACAATGTCGTAATATGCTATCGAATTTGATAGATTTCAAAATACTAGCAACGAACAACAAAACCATATGATACAAAATACTAGCAACGAACAACAAAACCATATAATACTAAATACTAGCAACGAACAACAAAACCATATGATACAAAATACTAACAACGAACAACAAAACCATATAATACAAAATACTAGCAACGAACAACAAAACCATATGATACAAAATACTAGCAACGAACAACAAAACCATATGATACTAAATACTAGCAACGAACAACAAAACCATATGATACAAAATACTAACAACGAACAACAAAACCATATAATACAAAATACTAGCAACGAACAACAAAACCATATGATACTAAATACTAGCAACGAACAACAAAACCATATGATACAAAATACTAACAACGAACAACAAAACCATATAATACAAAATACTAGCAACGAACAACAAAACCATATGATACAAAATACTAACAACGAACAACAAAACCATATGATACTAAATACTAGCAACGAATAACAAAACCATATGATACTAAATACTAGCAACGAACAACAAAACCATATGATACAAAATACTAACAACGAACAACAAAACCATATGATACAAAATACTAGCAACAAACAACAAAACCATATGATACAAAATACTAGCAACGAACAACAAACCCCTATTATACAAAATACTAGCAACGAACAACAAAACCATATGATACAAAATACTAACAACGAACAACAAAACCATATGATACAAAATACTAGCAACAAACAACAAAACCATATGATACAAAATACTAGCAACGAACAACAAACCCATATGATACAAAATACTAGCAACGAACAACAAAACCATATGATACAAAATACTAACAACGAACAACAAAACCATATGATACAAAATACTAGCAACAAACAACAAAACCATATGATACAAAATACTAGCAACGAACAACAAACCCATATGATACAAAATACTAGCAACGAACAACAAAACCATATGATACAAAATACTAGCAACGAACAAAAAAACCATATAATACAAAATACTAGCAACGAACAACAAAACCATATGATACTAAATACTAGCAACGAACAACAAAACCATATGATACAAAATACTAACAACGAACAACAAAACCATATGATACAAAATACTAGCAACAAACAACAAAACCATTTGATACAAAATACTAGCAACGAACAACAAACCCATATGATACAAAATACTAGCAACGAACAACAAAACCATATGATCCAAAATACTAGCAACGAACAACAAAACCATATGATACAAAATACTAGCAACGAACAACAAAACCATATGATACAAAATACTAGCAACGAACAACAAACCCATATGATACAAAATACTAGCAACGAACAACAAAACCATATTATATAAAATACTAGCAACGAACAACAAAACCATATGATCCAAAATACTAGCAACGAACAACAAAACCATATGATACAAAATACTAGCAACGAACAACAAACCCATATGATACAAAATACTAGCAACGAACAACAAAACCATATGATCCAAAATACTAGCAACGAACAACAAAACCATATGATACAAAATACTAGCAACGAACAACAAACCCATATGATACAAAATACTAGCAATGAACAACAAAACCATATGATACAAAATACTAGCAACGAACAACAAACCCATATGATACAAAATACTAGCAATGAACAACAAAACCATATGATACAAAATACTAGCAACGAACAACAAACCCATATGATACAAAATACTAGCAACGAACAACAAAACCATATGATCCAAAATACTAGCAACGAACAACAAAACCATATGATACAAAATACTAGCAACGAACAACAAAACCATATGATCCAAAATACTAGCAACGAACAACAAAACCATATGATACAAAATACTAGCAACGAACAACAAACCCATATGATCCAAAATACTAGCAACGAACAACAAAACCATATGATACAAAATACTAGCAACGAACAACAAAACCATATGATACAAAATACTAGCAACGAACAACAAACCCATATGATACAAAATACTAGCAACGAACAACAAAACCATATTATATAAAATACTAGCAACGAACAACAAAACCATATGATCCAAAATACTAGCAACGAACAACAAAACCATATGATACAAAATACTAGCAACGAACAACAAACCCATATGATACAAAATACTAGCAACGAACAACAAAACCATATGATACAAAATGGGAATATCGTACTGTCGTAATAATAATCCAGGTTTTTCTAGTGTTTCGTTTAATTTTTCAATATAAATTGAAATAGTGTGCTTATTAATAATGCAATTGTATGCAATGCTATAGTGTATGTATAACATGATAATTTATTGACAATACTTATTTTTTACACTATGTAACTTGATTGGACAATTTTATTTATTTTTATTATTTATTTTGACTAGCTAATAATGTTTTTTACTGTTATAGTACCTTTATTTTTGTATTTGCGTGAATATTTTTACAATACTTTTGTTCATTTCTATAATAAATTGTGTAATAATTAGTATTTACAATTGGTAATTGTATGTACCGTTCTAATTAAAAATAAAAAATATGTTTGTGACTTTTTGATTTCTTGTGCAACATTATAGACGTCAAAACGGACATATATATTTTTTTAGTGCAGTCAGCCCTGAATGAATGAAGTTGCGCTTCTGATTACCGCCTAGTGTCACTGTGCTGTTTGACAATAGCAAGCCCAACAAAGGCTGCGTTTTGCCATTGTTGCAGAAAACTGGTTTTTACGTTCGTACGGCTAATTGTAATCATGTTGTGTAAACTATGCAGCAGTAATGCAAAGCCATCGTTAGTTTTTCAGCAAAAAACAATGAAAGGACTCCCCTTTCATTGTTCATAGTGCAGCTTGCTTGTATAGTGAACCTCATTTGTTCACATAGATCCTGTCCATCTAAAGGTTGCCTGATATAAATCGCTTTTTATTAAAAGGCCGCCCACTATACCTATGATTTAAAAGTGCAGTTTCATTATTTGTTTATTTATAATTACAATTTTCTTTATTTATTATATATTTGTAACGGTTATAACCGTACCTATCTTTTGAATATTCGCGCGAACACCATAGACTAGGATACTGATAGCGTCGCATACCGTTTACTAGTTGGGCTATCGTGATTGACTAATGAGAACAAAAGAACGGTATGCGATCGACTGGGCTGGTGGCAAAAGAAAGAATTGAGTTGACTGATCGAGGGCTTTGTGATAAAATAAATAACTATCAAATATTTAATACTTATCTCTCCTAAACAAATTACTTCGTTTTGTATTTATACTTTCCGGAACTTGTGAAACCCCAAATTGGGTGAGTGTTGTGCCTATGAAATAATGGTTATTATATAATGTTGGTGTAACGGCTTACCGGCTTGTATTTCATCTGCCTATCTTTATTCTTGAAAGTAATATTAATTCACCTTATTCTCGTAGCTGCTTATGTCTGTTATATTCATCATTATGATTATCTTGTTCCTATTCCACACGCTCTGTGGAGCAGGCACATCACATCACATCGTTATTTGTAATCATTATCACTGTTTAGAAGTTTAAGTTCTCATTTCACCCTGTTTGACTGCCTCATCTCTGAACACTATTCTATGCTAGTTGCCATTTTGTCTCACCTTGAGCATGGGATGTCGCAGTCAAATTGGGAAGCTTGATTTTTTCCTAATGGTCTAGAAATGAGTTCCACGGTTCATCTTACCGGCAAGCATAGCGTAGAAAACTTCTCATCACCAAGTCATTCTTCATAATCATCGGATCCGAACTTGGAAAAGGAGTCGACGCTCTATATTGCAGCTCCTGTCTCTGAACTGACACACGCTCATGCTAAGGCCAGTGGCATACTAAGTGGTTGCTTAACGTAATTCAGACCCAATTTACTCATCCAACCCTAAGATCTCTGTAGGTTTAGTTTATTTAAATAACCCCTTTATTTGTTTATTTTCTAAATATAAATTGTAACTATCCATCTTACGGTTACGGTTTAAGATTATTTATTTCTCATAAAATTACATAATAAATTGTTTACTGAGAAACATGCAATTCTGTTCTACTTACATATTAGATACACAATTAATAATATACAATGAGCTGACTTATCAATACATAACACTGCACAATAACATCTACTAAAAACATGAAACATGAACACTGCACAATAACATCTAAAAACATGAAACATGACCACTGCACAATAACATCTACTAAAAACATGAAACAAGAACACTGCACAATAACATCTACTAAAAACATGAAACATGAACACTGCACAATAACATCTACTAAAAACATGAAACAAGAACACTGCACAATAACATCTACTAAAAACATGAAACATGAACACTGCACAATAACATCTACTAAAAACATGAAACATGACCACTGCACAATAACATCTACTAAACACATGAAACATGAACACTGCACAATAACATCTACTAAAAACATGAAACATGAACACTGCACAATAACATCTACTAAAAACATGAAACAAGAACACTGCACAATAACATCTACTAAAAACATGAAACATGAACACTGCACAATAACATCTACTAAAAACATGAAACATGAACACTGCACAATAACATCTACTAAAAACATGAAACATGAACACTGGACAATAACATCTACTAAAAACATAACACTTACTCCAAAAAATCAACATTTATTTATAAATTAAGTCACTGAACCGGGTTTTATAAATTTCATTGTGGGTAGATAGATACTAAAATAGAGCGCTACGGACAGCACAAAAATAAAACGAACTCGTTCGACGCGCGGGGCCGCTTGGTTATCTTCTACTCATCTCGCTGGTAGTATAAACCTGTTGAAATGTTTCAATAACGAGCTGACCCGCCCGCGGCTTCGCATGCGTGGTATTTCAATTAAAACATTACCCTCCTTTTGCGCACTTGGGTAAAAAGTAGCATCTTCTTGCCAAATTTCATTACGATCCGTTCAGCCATTTAGTTATGAAAAGGTAACAAACAAACAGTTCATTTCGCAGTTACTATGTATGCTGTATACATATAAACTTTCCTTTTGAATCACTCTATCTATTGCTGGAAACTTCATTAAAATCCGTTGAGTAGTTTAAAAGATCTAACCGAGCAGATAGCGGAAGCGATTTCATTTTGTACTATAGGGTTATTGTGGGTTATCCCTAGGAGATAGACATCGGGGATTTTTAAGACCTTTTTAAGATGTACAATATACTGTAGTACATTATTTTGATCTATCTCGTAGAGTTCAGCCAGCGTTTGCAATATAAGCTCAAAAAAAAAATGCTTATTTACGACATCACATCAGAAACCTCTAAAATTATCAGTGTTTCTCTATTATAGTATGCATGTTTTATACATATAAACATTTCTCTTGAATCACTCTATCTATTAAAAAACTGCATTGAAATCCGTTGCGTAGTTTTAAAGATCTAGGCATACATATAGACAGACAGCGGGAAGCGACTTTGTTTTATACTTTGTAGTGATGTTGTGCAATATAGATATTATCTATTTACTTACTTAATGGTTTTGTACAGGTGTGCTATGTTTCGCCCGTAACTATGTGGATGGAAGACCGCATATGTTACTTTCAACGGAGCGCCTCCGTGCTACAGAGGGCAAGTAAAAGGCCTTAACAGTTTTAATGTAGGAGGCCTATAAACGCCCTAAAAACCCTAACACGAGAGTGGATGGTTCCCGTTGAATACCACCTAGTTTGTCACCGTGATGGACACTGAGTACCTAGTTTTATTTTACATCCAACGGTCCCAGCAACTTTTATCGGGTCGTCTTTCCATCTAGTGGATCTATTAAGTACTTATACCTATATTTCCAAAACTATAAGAAATTGCTCGAACCAATAACATAAAACATAAAAAAAACGAGGGTCACTTTTAAACGTCAATTATTTATTTATTTATTTTTCTTTATTAAGGACAACAAACAAATTAAAGAATTAGGTTACTTAATGCTAATACTAAATAATTTTCTTCAGTCCCGGTGTCCACAATTACACAATTCCTCCGTCGTTAAGCCAGGAATGAATAAAACAAAAAACGAGGCAGATTATTCTTTCTAATGATCCTTTTTTATGTAATACATATTCATAATCGTTTATTCATTGCTCTCATGTACATACAGAACAGATTTTAGTCAAACTAAATCTAGGTACATACAATAGAAAAAGTACAAGAAAATTAAAAGAAAATGAAAAGAAAAATGTGTACAGATATTTTAAAAATCATAATACTTGTTTGATCAAGCCAGAGCAAGTTCGAGTAAGCGATATTGAAGTAAGGGATATTGAAATTTGCGAGTATTTTAATGGGTCATTTAAGGAATGAAGTTATTGCATTACTAATATGTTTCTTCTTATAAACTTACGACAAAATTGTACCGTGATTGAAGTGTGCAAAAAATGTATTCAGAGAGAAAATACATTCACGAAGAGGCATAAAATAAGTGTCAGCCTTGCCGCTGACGCAAGTGCCGAAACCGTGGTTTTCTGTGGCAATCCGAGGGTGTTGAGTGGAAGTAACTCGACACAGTGTCTACGTATGCGCAGGTAGTGGTTGATTTCATATTGATTGTATGAAAATAAAATATACACTGGTAGCTTGATCCGACACAAACACAAAAGTGTCTACGTCAGATTGACAATCATGAATAGACACTTTTGAGTTAATAAATGACAATTTGTAATTTCCTTACAAATAAATGTTTATGATAACAAATATAAGCCACCCAATTATATGTATGAATGAAACACTTTATTGTACACAACATAAACAATAAAAAAATCAAATAAAATAGAAAACACAAATCAAGTAGTACAATAGGCGGTATTATCGCTTAGAAGCGATCTCTTCCAGACAACCTTTGTACATAAGTAGGTATTTTACAAATGATCAAGTATCCAACTCTGACGTTTGAGCGACCTAAAGGCCTCAGAATTATAATAAATAATTGCAAAATTATTGATCCAGAATTGTTCACACAAAAAGTTAGTAGACATGATATAATATTAAATTAGTAGGTATACATTTAGGTAGGTACTTCTTATAATAACTACTCTTACAAAAAGCTTACTACACTATAGATGAATATTTAATGGACAAATTGCAATGACTTGACATATTTTTAATTTATTTCTATTAAACTGATAATTAAGGCATAATAATGGTTTAATAATTTTGCATGCTTGTATGCTGGTCATGGCTGTACTTGAGACTATTGACTTCTGATACTTATCTTAAAACTTTGACATTTATGATTAATTGTGTATTTGATTTAAATTTACTGTTTTAATATATGTGACTAATTGTAATGTTTGTACGCCAAAATGGCGAATCCTAGTATAGTTCTTTGTCAAGCTCAACCATCTTATGTACCTAGGTTTACAGACAATAAACGAATTATGAATTATGAAGTGGAAGAAAAAAAAAAAAAAAAAAAAAAAAAAAAAAAAATAATGAACACTAGCTCCCACACTAGGATTCCCTGTGTCGTGGGTAGCTAGGCTCTGCCCAAAAAAGAAACATGAAATAAACTTAATAGATATAATCAATAATAATAAGCAAGCTATATAATAATTTAGTAAAAATGGTTATTAACGAGTTAAAAGTTTCTAGTAGCTTTAACTCAAGTTTAAAATTATGGTTGAATTATGGTTATATATTTTATAGCCAGGACCTAGCACCACCAGAACACATAGGACCAGGAGCATTTATTTATAAATGCTTCTAGTAACATACATCCAAGTATAGACAACATATCGCTCTTCTGTGCATTTTGGTGCTACACGTGAGATTGTTAATTACAAGTTTTTATGTTCATACTTACGGTTCATAGGTGAGATGCTCTGAGGTATTTTCTATCTCCGTCCACTACAATACATTCATCAATTTATTACGAGACGCTTTATTGCACTCCGTAAAATGAGCCCAGTAAAATGAACGTCATGCAATTTTATTTTAACAATTTTATTTTAAAGGTTAATTATGAAGTCTTGTTTTTTAATGACGGCAGAAAAGCATGAACGCTTTAAAAATTAATTTGGTTAATTTGGCTATTAATAATTTTAAGCATATCTTTTTACGCTTCTGTTATTCAGAAATATTTATATATATAAGATATTTCATGGATTTATTACCCGAAGGGAGGACCACGGATCACCATTTGCTACGATCCTTATAAATTCAACATTTCTTCAACAAATATTAGTAGAAAGAAGTATGGTTATGGTTTAAGTTAATTTACACTTGAATAATTTTCAAAAAGCTACTAAATTAGTCCTATGCATTTACACAGTCAAAGATTGACCAAACATATTGACGACGCGAAGAATCATCGAATATTATGTCATAATATTTTATGACCATAAATATATTTATGACGCCTCATAAACTTAAGCTAATATCACAATGTATCAAGTGATTTTTATGTCACAACATAGAAACTTCCGCATTTGCGAACGAGCTCGCGTAGCCCGGTAGGTATATGTAAACAGGTAGAAACTATTGTAACGTATAGTTTACGTTTTGTAAGAACGCCGCGAGCTTGTCGAAATGACGGACGCCTCGGTGGAGAAACGCTCGCGAATCGCCAGTGTGCAAACGACGTAAGAATATCAAATGTAGTGTTACGTCGCAAAACTATAAATTCAAAGTCACGGAACCATTATCCCCTCAATGCAAACTTGCAAATAAACGAGCTACACACACTTTTTGTTGGCAATGCTGAAACTGTAATAGCTAGTTCATTAATCTTTCCGCATATTAATGAGAGTATTTTAATTTTAATCCTGTTAATGGACTTTGCTCAAAGTTTTCTCTTAAAGCCGTCCGTAAAAAGTGGTTTGCGGTCAGTGCTACTGCGAGGAAATGCCTGTTTGAATTTGAACTCTATTCTTGATCCGAAAAGGTGTATTTAATTACTTAAATGTGAAAAAGATTAGAATAAAGACCTTTTGTATAACATAAATATATAAAAAGTTGAGTATAATCTAAAATCGAAAATACATAAATATTTGTCTGAAATTGTAAACAACTAATGAATAACTAACTCTCTTCCTAGATGGCGCTAGTTAATCGATAGAATTATCTACATATTTATAACGCTAAGCATTCCTTTTTTCGGAATACATATCATCATCATCATCATCGTCATCAGCTGTAGGACGTCCACTGCTGGACAATCTGCCTCCCTCATTGATCTCCAGGAACTGCGGTTGGAAGCAGCCTGCATCAAACGCCGACCCGCGGTTCTTACGAAGTCGTCCTCCCATCATATAGGTAGACGTCCTACACTGCGCTTGCCGGTCCATGGCCTCCATTCGAGAACTTTCTGGCCCCATCGGCCATCTGTTCTACGCGCTATATGGCCTGCCCATTGCCACTTCAACGTGCTAATCCATCGGGCTATGTCGGTGACTTGAGTTCTCCTACGTATCTCCTCATTTCTGATTCGATCCCGTAGAGAAACCCCGAGCATAGCCCTCTCCATAGCTCGTTGAGCGACTCTGAGCTTATTCAGAAAACCAATAGTGAAGGACCACGTTTCGGTTCCATATGTCATCACTGGTAACACATACTGATTGAAGACTTTCGTCTTAAGGCGCTGAGGTATGTTGGACGAAAAGACGTTGCGAAGTTTCCCATATATATCAAAACTAGCTGACCAATCCGCGGCTTCGCACGCGTGGTTTGCCAATAAAAAGCCTATGTGTTAATCCAGGTTATGATCTACGTACATACCAAATTTCATCGCAATCGTTTTAGCCGTTCCGGCGTGAAAGAGTAACAAACATCCATACATCCATACATACAAACTTTCGCGTTTATAATATTAGTAGGATAGGATACATATCATCATTATCATCATCATATCAGCCGTAGGACGTCCACTGCTGGACAAAGGCCTCCCTCATTGATCTCCAGGAACTGCGGTTGGAATCGGCCCGCATCCAACGCCGACCTGCGGTGTGTTACCAGTGATGACATATGGAACCGAGACGTGGTCCTTCACTATTGGCCTTATGAATAAGCTCAGAGTCGCTCAACGAGCTATGGAGAGGGCTATGCTCGGGGTTTCTCTACGGGATCGAATCAGAAATGAGGAGATACGTAGGAGAACTCAAGTCACCGACATAGCCCGACGGATTAGCACGTTGAAGTGGCAATGGGCAGGCCGTATAGCGCGCAGAACAGATGGCCGATGGGGCCGAAAGGTTCTCGAGTGGAGGCCACGGACCGGCAAGCGCAGCGTAGGACGTCCACCTACAAGATGGGCAAACGACTTGGTAAGGATACATATATATCAAAATATTTTTTGCATAAAAAAACCTACAAAAACCAAACTATTGCAGTCTAGATAATTGTGATAAATATAAATAAAATAATTGTATTGCATTTAAATAAAGGAAGGTACATTCAACTGACTATTGCTCGTGAAGCTTAGTGGGAATCCCTTTTATGTGGGTTTACTTTATACCCGTAGAGTATCCTATGTAAATAATTGTCTTTATATTCACTTAAAATAAGAAGTAGCGCTCCCTGTATAAGATTTCGTCCGGGGAAGTACCTACTAACGTTTTATCTTATGCCGCTAATCAGTTATATTTTTTATTTTGTTATTAGACGCACTCTCGTAATAAATAGTTTGGCCATAAATGTACACCCCCGACCATTATCTTTGTTATAACAAAATCCTCTCCATCCAAAGGTTGTCTGGAAGAGATCGCTTCTAAGCGATAAGACCGCCCATTGTACTATTTGCTTTATATTTTCTATTTTGTTTGTATTTTTTTGTTTATACTGTGTACAATAAAGTGTTTTCAATTAATTCATCAGTTAGGGTATATTACCACACCGACTGATCGATCGACGACCGATCGATTGGTATGGTAACACCCTAATGTTCGCATTGCTTTGTTCCGGTTTGAAGTTGCCCCTGGTCTTAATTATGTAATCAATTACCATTCACCAGATAAAACATACTAATAATATAAATTCGAAAGAAACTCTGTCTGTTTGTTACGTTTTCACGACTAAACGGCTGGACCGATTTCAATAAAATTTGGTATTATTATTACCTGACTTGTGCAGCAGGGTATTACTGACAAATCACTCGTGCAAAGACGCGGGCGGAAGCTAGTATAATATAAAAAGTTTATTTTCTAACTTTGCAACAAATTATTAAGAATTTTAATATTTTTTAGATACATAACATGCCTGTGTAAGCCGATTTGACCTGACTTTCAACCCTTAACTTCAATACTTCACTAAAAGGTTACAAAATTAGTTAAGAGAAAGATACCCCTTGTTTTAGAATTCGGGCTTTTGACCTAGAAGATAAAACAGGCCTAAAAAGTAATTTGTAAGAAGGAGCCTAATGGATTGGAATAGTACCTCAATAATTCATGAGATTTTAGCTTTGAGTAGTTCAGACGTCTTAGCATAAAACACATTTATGACTATTACTTATAATGGAATTAAAATGTTTTTAACGAAGAGGTTTTACATGAAACTGATCGTACTGTTTCTGTTCGGTCTGGATTCAAATCTCGTATTGAATGTTTTAAACTAAATAATGCACTTTGTTTTAATTTGTATTTGTACATATTAGTAAAATGAAAATATTTGGATTTGAAACGATATACATTTGCGGGCCATAGAATTGGAAACTCTAATTTTCTATATCGCCAACAGCAAATGTTTGCAGAATTTAAGTATCTACCCATACAATTCAAGGTAAAATAAATATATTTATTTAGTTAAAAATCTAGGTAAATAACCTATAGGCATTACTATAAAATTTGCCAACAGTGCCTAAATATATTTAAAACAGTAACAGTTGTCAAATCATACAAATATGTCCAATTTAAAAATCTTTAGTCACTAAGTATGTTTAGCGATCGTTGTGCAAGCCGGGCTAAGTATTTAATCGGTGCATGCCAAAAAGTAGTACTTATATTACTTATGTCATAAAATAACTGGGCAACCCTTTCATAAGCATCCATAGTACAGAACTTAAGAAGCTTAGCACTTTGCAAATTAACTGTCAAAGCCTGAAGTACAAGAACGTTACGAAGTTATTAATTTTACGAGGAACTTTGTTATACAGAAAACCTAAATGAAATGGTATCAAAAAGACTCATGTTAATACAGGGTATCTGGAGTTTATTCGCAGGAGAGAGTTATTTCTTTTAGCAGACATTCAAGTCCCACTGTATAGAGCGAGCCTTCTCTGCAAAAAATCAGGCAGTGAAAATACTCTCTGATTTTGATATATGAGTCAGAAAAAACTGCTATTTTATTTAATTGGTCAAGTAAGTATTTAACTTTAAGTCCGGTTTACAATGATCTATTACTCGTGCGCGATAACTTGGGACCTGCTAGGAATACGACTCCCCGACTGCTTCCCCTGCACTTCCCCGATGGCGCCCGTATTGTACCGTTCGCATCACTATTTTTTATTAGGGTTTTTAGTCTCGTACTGGCCTACGTCACGTAACGACCCGCTCTGGAATTCTTTTAGTTTTCGTTTGTGTTATTGTTTTATTGTTGTAGTTTTTGTTGTAATAGATTGTGTCATTGTTTTGTTGTTGTAGTTTTTGTTGTTATAGTTCTTGTTAAGTGTTTTTGTTATCATTATGAAGGGTAAACCTTTGCATAGCGGAGAAAGGAACCTCGTGCTAAAAGTGTTAGAGTTTTTTGAAAACGAAAAACGGAACAAACAGTTTTGTTTACCTGTCCACTAAGTAGTGACGAAGATGAGATAATGTAAATAATAGATAAAATAAATGTATAAACTTAAACATTGTATTTTTATTTTATTCAAATAGTGTAAAAAAGATTAGATAAAAAGCAGCATCCTCCCTGAGTAACATAATAAATTAGGTTAAAAAAAAACAAAGACGAAGCTGCGGGCGGCTGCTTGTTATGTTCGCTTTTTTGCGGGCGGTACAAACACGCCAATATGACGTCACCGCGCTCAGGTCCCAACTTATCACGCACGGGTAATATTTAAAAATGAGTTCCATTATTATTATTAACAGCACTATTACTTTATTGATTATATTCAACACTATTTTATTTATTTTCCAGTAGGTAGTTTTGTTTTTGTGTAACAATATATTTAACAACAAAAATGTTTAGTATAAGCTAGTATTCAGAAATATTGTTTACAAAAACCGCTAAGGTTCAACATCATAAATTATCTCAATTTAAATACTAATTAGAACCTTCTCAAACTTTTATTCTTAAAATGACTTCATATTTTGCCTCTCAATGTCCATTTTCGCATTTAATCCGGTACACATCATACAATTTCATCTGCGAATGGCGGCCTATTGGTAATAAAATGGCCTCTGTAAAATTCTTTACAGACGACCTGGTTTTACTTACACATTAAAAAAACAATCAATATGTAAAAGTTTTATATTGATTACAAGCAAAGCGTGGCACAGAAAATCGATTATTCTGGGTCAACGGATTAGCATTGCAATTCAGCGGGATTACGCAAAGTACCAGAATGGGCAATGTCTTGTACACATATCTAACATAACCTGGTAACGTGACATATTTAAAATCGTAAAAAATATTTTTTCGTAAAATTAATCCCTTTGTAAGTCATTGGTTGTAAGCCGCACAAGATCGGTCGCTTTTTGTTATCAATCTATGATTATCTCATTATTATCTTAATAGTCATAGGCCGTATATAATATACGTCCTATGACCATATTATGATAATATTGGCGCAATCAGGTCGGCTCTGCAAGTTGGGTGGTCCGTAGAGCTTTTACTCTGCCTAATTGGAACAACGAAATGCCTCACAAATTGCTATTAATTTCCACTTGTTTTGTTAACAAACCTTGTTTTGGTGTTAGGCAATTTATATTGGGTTTTACATTATTTATTTGTTCAATATGACTTGATTATTTTCATATACTGATCGAATAACAAGTTTTAAAAAAGAATAACGTATTATTTGGCAATATCGCACGATAAATACCTGGCGACATTTCTCTTGGGCCAGAATATTTGTCGTCCAACTGCTCTATGTTGCCTTTAATGATGTATGTAACTATTTCATTCACAGGCTTTTTTCTTCCACTGCGTTCCGTTTCAAGTAATTTCATGGCAACTGATCGCGCCATTTCACGCAAATTGCAGGCACAAGACATCTCTACTATTTGTGGCATGGAGTGACGAATGAAATGAAATGAATAAGGTACAGTTGTGTTGTTTAGAAAATAATTTATATGTAGCAGTTTGCTGCATGTGGTAAACGCGTTTCTTGTTTTATAATCGACTGGTCTAAGTTTTGACATATCGTGGACAAGAATGTTAGGTACAAACTTTCATTGTTTTTGTGTGTTTACAGCGCGCCAATTAAGTTTAAAATTACTGTTTTTTGTTATACTTCTTTTGGCGCGTTAGTAGAAACAGATCAGAGTGTATTATAAGTATCAATCAATTCATTTATTTCAAATGTCAAAAATCCATATTTGTTAGTAAACTTAATTATACATGTCAAATGGTTAGTACAATTGTGACATAACAACAATTAAATAACAATATATGTGGTATGTGAGCATCTAGTGTAGGTACTGCGCATGTACCATACAACAATGGTTTAGATGCTCACAGTCGAACCTGTTTGCGAACGTATTCAGTATACCGTTGGAGCTGGCCCGAATTCTGCGCCCCAGGGATGTGCACCGCTTGCGCATGGTGCTGTAGAAACAGTCCACTCGCGCCTCGGCGAACATCCCCGACGCGCTGCAGAACCGGGGCAGCCCAACCAGCACCCTGAACGCGTTGTTGTATTGTACGCGTAGGGCGCTGTACTGTTTTTGCGTATAATTAACCCACAGGCTGCTCGTGTAGAAACTAGTACAGTAGGCTCGGAATAGGCAGATTTTGACATCAGTGGAGCAAAGAGAAAACCTGCGTGCAATCATGTTTGCTCTTACAGACAACGCCCTCCGCTCCCTCTCAATGTCTACATCGTCTTTCAGGTCAGAGGTTATCCAATGTCCAAGGTATTTAAATTGATCAACTCGCTTCAGCGGCGTACCATACAGTATGTTACACGGAATTATGTAACGCTATGAAGTTAGTTTTTCAGGTTTGAAATTATCAATGTGCGCAAATGACATTAATACTAATCGCTTAAGAAGTATAACTTCTTACGTGCATATAGGTACGTGCAAACACGGATCTTTTGATTAAACTCAATGGCTGGGTATGTAGGAAACGTTCGGCCCCCTTATTACCTAAGCCAAATTGATGTCGTGTTGCTATCGCTTGTCAGGCCATCCCTTTCACGCGTACATTACATACCTCACGTATGAAAGGGATGGCCTGACTAGCGATAACGACACGACAGCAATTTGGCTTAGGTAATAAGGGGGCGGGTATAGGTGAAAGGTCAGTCTATATGGATTGCATTGCAACCAAAAGTTGAGTAAAATTAAATTTTTTACAGTGAGATTAACAGCAGACTCTTTCATCGCATTTATTTTCTTACCAACTCAGAACTACCGAGAAAAAGCAGTAACTTCACAACGGTATATAAATAATTTGTGAATAAATATTAATAATATTTTTTATTATTTATTTACTTAGGACCTAAGGATAAATATTTGGGTTGTAACACTCAGAATAGTCTCAGTATCAGAGTACGTCAGAATTGTTATTAAATAATTAATTATTTTATCTATATAAGTAGAATTAAGTAGTTTTAGATTTGTCTTGGAGTTTATTTTCTATTACACAGATTACAATTGTCGGAAGGAAGAGGGTAAAAGATAAATAGTTTAGATTAGACAGTTCTTTTGTGTCTCTTCAGATATTCGCGTGTTAAAAGGTATAGTGTGTTTTGATTACTCTTTCACAGCTGAGATACGAAACAGCTAACTGAGTATTGTGATTAAGTACTCGCGAATTGGTAAAAAATAGGTTCACAATGCAAATCCTTGAAATGAACACACAACGGCACATATAAAATTCGGACCTTATATCTTCCTCTATTAAAATGAATAAATAGTATCTATTATTATTTTATTTTCAAATAAAATTATCTTAACTGCCTTAAATTACCTTCGTGTCATCATCATTATCATCATCATATCAGCCGTAGGACGTCCACTGCTGGACAAAGGCCTCCCTCATTGATCTCCAGGAACTGCGGTTGGAAGCGGCCTGCATCCAACGCCGACCTGCGGTTCTTACCAAGTCGTCTGCTCATCTTGTGGGTGGACGACCTACGCTGCGCTTGCCGGTCCGTGGCCTCCACTCGAGAACCTTTCGGCCCCATCGGCCATCTGTTCTGCGTGCTATATGGCCTGCCCATTGCCACTTCAACGTGCTAATCTGTCGGGCTATGTCGGTGACTTGAGTTCTCCTACGTATCTCCTCATTTCTGATTCGATCCCGTAGAGAAACCCCGAGCATAGCCCTCTCCATAGCTCGTTGAGCGACTCTGAGCTTATTCATAAGGCCAATAGTGAAGGACCACGTCTCGGTTCCATATGTCATCACTGGTAACACACACTGATTGAAGACTTTCGTCTTAAGGCACTGAGGTATGTTGGACGAAAAGACGTTGCGAAGTTTCCTAAACGCTGCCCATCCGAGTTGGATTCGACGATTGACCTCTTTCTCGAAGTTGGACCTACCTAATTGGACTGTTTGTCCTAGGTATACATACGCGTCGACAACTTCAAGAGCCGAGTTCTTAACCATAACTGGGGCAGGGACGACATGGACATTCGACATGATTTTCGTCTTGTCCATATTCATTTTAAGTCCTACCCACCCAACACCACCTTAGGACTGTTGGTCACCCTCCCGGTAGTATAGTAGGTTACCAGACTTAAGGGATATCGTGTCCTCGCCCTCTCTACCGACTTCTGATAACCCCAAAATGTCCCAGTGTAATCTACTAATTTCTTCTTCCAGCTCAACAATCTTTTCGTCTGTCCTCAAAGTGCGGATGTTGTGTGTTACCAGGACCAGTGGTCGTCGTAGGGTTTGGTAGCCGATCGTCTCCCGGGGATTCTTAGCACCCCTGGCCCCGCCGTTACCGTGACTGCTACCGTAGCCAGGATTAGCGGGTCCGCCGGGGACTCGGGGCCTGGTTTTATGTTGTAAATCCATGAGGGGGTTATTGCCATACTCGCCACGCTTGGCAGGCGGGTTGGCGAGCGCAGTATAGGTATTGAAAACACGAAAAGACGCTGCTGCCCATCTTTCGGAGGTATCCCTTAGCAGACTCCTACTGCATCCACGGGCAAGAGCGGAGGGGCAACACTCTATTGCCGGCGCCCCACGGCAGGATACCTTCGTGTATCTTAAATTAATTAATATATATATTTCAACTAGCTATCCGTATCAAACATTTCTATTTATTTGTAATTTAAAAAAAAATGTGTTTAAGAGAAAATATATTAAGATTTTTAAGGGTGGCCAACATGCACTAGGCCATTAATTAAACAATGCAAATGCTTTATAATTTTAATAATATTACTAAGAATAAAAAAGATTTACTATATTACCGCTTTTTATGGTGACGGCAGTTTGAATGGAAATTACCCAGCCATTTCCACGTATGCTATCTTCTTATCTTAAAAAATATCTTAATTAAAAGTAGACAGTTGCCCGCCATTCTGAAACTTAATTTACGCCGAACAGTTTTCACATTAACGTAAATGTGTAATTAATTCCGGAACAAAAAATCGTGAGCTTAATTATTTCAAGTTTAATTTAACGCCGCACTCAGAACTCCCAATTCAAAATATTAGCACACACAGATTTTCACATATTGTGTGTTTATCATGTTGTTGTTGTTGCGTTTTTTTATTCACCTATTAGTGTCGTGGTGAGATTAAAATGCTTTCTTTCTATCTAATAGTTTATTAGTTAAATAAATTGCAATTTCTAAACATGCCGCAATGTATTTTAAATAAGAGTTATGGTGAGTGGTTAAAGATATTTTATTCTCAAAGAACAGTGTTCACTGACAGAGAACATCTAAATATATTTCAGGAGAATAAATATTTCTGGACATTTCACACAGCGCTATCTAGCCCCAAACTAAGCAGAGCTTGTATTATGGAAACCAGATAACTGATAGAATACTTATATACATTTTTTTTGTAAATACCTTCTTATAATATATAGAGAAACAACCAGACCCGGAACAAATATCTGTAGATCATGCAAACATTTGTTCCGCGGCGGGAATCGAACCCGCTACCTCCTGCGTCTCAGCCGGCTATTCGTCCACTGCGCCACGGAGGTCGTCAAATATCTAATAACATTATTGTACTGGATTATGTCCAGTGATATAACAGTAACATTGCCTAACTTAATATATATTACAATAACTTAATATTCTTTAGTATATAGTTTCTAAAACTTTTTTTAAATACAGACATACAGACTTCTTTAACTATATTGGGCAACTTATTACATAGATGTGCTGCTTCAAATGTTATGTTTTTCTTTCCGTAATTAGTTCTAGGTCTTATTAATATAAAGCCTTTATTTTTAGAGCTTCGTGTATAATATTGGTGGACTTGATCTTTCCTCATAAAAGTTATGACAGTACATTATTAATTTTTTTTGAAATTAATTAGTGATCGAGATTTCCAAATCTACTTGAACAAATCGGCGGAATGTATGTATGTATTTTTGTTTGTCCGAGGATAAATTTCGAAGCGTTTATCCGATCATCGTGACATTTGGTATGTAGAAAGGTAGTGATGACACAATCCTGGTATGTGGGGTGGTTGTTTAAATATTGGTGTTCAAGAGGGGTAACAAAAACCATTTGAGGCAATTAGGTCAAGTGGGACGTATAATATAAAGCTTTATCTGTAAATTTTGACCCTGTTTTTACATTTAGTTATGGCCTTTAAGTTCTTTAGCTAATTGCCAAAATAAAAACTCAACTGTGACGTTATTCACAGGGTACACCAGTAACCCCACAGTGCTGAGAGGTGTGCCCGTACTGATACAAATATAGGGCAAAGTCTGAAAGCTATAATTACTGTAATTTCTACCCCAAAAGTACACGAACTCCCATTACTTATAATTTGGATGAAACTGTAGGTCAGATAATTTGGTCGTTTTTATGTGTATTCTTACTCTGTAAAGTTTACACAGTACTCATTACATAGTACTCTTTAGATAGTCCTATAAAAACTGAGAGCCGAACTCAGTTCGTGGTGAACCACTTGTTAGATGCTAATTAGCATTTTTTCCAGCTAACTTTTGTGGCGTATAGAAATAATGGTGGTAAAGACTATCTAGATACTAAGCATATATTTTGTGAATATCTTCGCTACTTTTCTTTTATTTGCTGTGCAATACTTACCATCGTGGGATAGTGGTCAAGTGTTTGACTGTCTCCAATAAGAAAAAAAGAGTAGTAATATCTATCTATTTAAATTACGAGATCAAGACCACCACGTACATTATAGTATAGTATGGTGGTGACATAATTTAATGTCCATTACATAGAATTGACGTCTATGAATATAAGAATTTATGAAGCCAAATAAAAAATAGGTCTGTGGCAAGTTGGGCTTATTTTAGGAAAATAAAAAAATATCGTAATGTGAAACATTTTTTCCACGGTGTTAATTAAATTGCATGCCTCAGAGCGTTGTATTATAATAGATGTTGTTTTATCCATCTTCGTCATAGAACTCAATTTGTGACGTAACAAGTTTATATAAGAATGTTTTTTTTTTGTAATTATTTGTCTGTCTAAAATCGCACAGTTTCGGTAAATTCTAAGCAAACAGTAATGGTAGTAAAATCGTAAAGCAGTTTATTAGGCATTTAACCGGTAAACATTATTTATACGCTTGAAATTTCCCGTTCCCGTGCGAACTTTGGGATAAAACCATATAAAACACTCTTGTCAAAGTGACGCGACTCTTCATGTAAATGACTTTACGTCAATGCACGACGGTTTAATTATATGGACTTTATTTTTTTTATGGACAAAAACACTAAAATAGTGATTAAAAAAAATGGGGGGGGGGGGGGGGGGGGTAGGAGGATGAAAAATACTTTACTACATATTCTCATACCTATCCAATATACAAAAAAATATTAAAATCTATCTACCCGTTTCGGAGAAGTACGACCACTAAAACCGTGACACGAGATTAGTACAAAAGTGTTTTGTCTCTTGTATTTTTAAGGCTTTAACGATCTAGTTTCTACCCTTGTCCTAATAGTAGATACCTATTGTTTGTGGTCAAGCTCTGAGCCGTGAAATAATCGTGTGTTCATATCAGCCCATAAATTGCAGAGATAAGTCTGCCGGTGAGATATTAAAAATATTGCATCGACTTTGATTTATGAGGTGTTTTAGGGGGCCGAACCAAAATGGTAAACAGAATCATTATGGTGCAACTTTTTCCGTCTGTCTGTCTGTCTATCACAGCTGATTATCTCAGCAACTACTGATGGTATCGACTTGAAGTTAGAAATAATTATAATTAATTATACTGGCCCACTTCTATTTATTTTCATTGCCAAAGGATCCAAAAATAGGGGTTTAAAAATGATAAAAAGTCAATTGGGATATCAAATATTGGACTTAACTTACTAATTACAAAAGCCTTTTTTATAAAGTCGTATATTCTTGGAGTTTTAATTAAAAATCGAAATAAATATCTTTCTCCCCCCTTTTCTCCGAAGTTTTCAAATCTTTCAGATTAGGGCATTCATGGCACTTTCACGTAGGAGTTATCACCACAATACTGTTATACATCTGAATGGTAGTATAATAATAATAATAATACCCTGAGTATTAAGCATTAGTTCTGTTCCTATTTACTTTGTGGTTTAGTTCAGGTATTTTGATACCTATTTAGATAAAAGAAATAATGAATCATTCTCGAAATTCCATTAAATTATTTTGTATAAATACAGATAACGTGAATTTATATAAATGAGAAACATTAACTATCTTAACTAACTAATTTATTACAAGAGTTATTTAACGAAAATTTTTACTGGCGAAAACCACAGACAACAAGCAATTTTTAATTAAAGCCCCAGATGATATACAGGCTGGTTTTTTTAGAAGGGCGGTGATGGCCAAGTCTGAAATCACGAGAATTAAGGAAAAGTCGTGCAAGGTGTCATGCCCTCGATTTATAAGGAAACAATAACTGCATATTTATTTATTTATTAAATCTTTTACTTTTGTCGGAAATGGACCTGAATGATTTAAAAAAAAAAATTCTGTATTATTGAACCAATGGATTATGTTGCTGATAAGGATCTGATGCTGTATATTAAATGATTTAATTATTTACCATTTATTTGAGACACAGTTAAGCCAAAACGGTTGGATGGATTTGGATGAATTTTGATACACAGGATTTATGAGTTATTAAGTATACTGTCCGTGGCTGTAGCTGATATTTAGTTTTGTTTGTTACAAGTTGCTATGATATTAGGCGTTACCGGAGCATGTCGGAGTATCGAATTCTATAATATTACCACAAAAGACAAATCATTTCTTGATAACAAAGCAATAACAAAGACTCAAGTCTGTGCATTCACCTCTAAAAAGCCCCCTTTTTGACAGCTCCTTTATTCCAGGCCATTCGCCTCAGCATGGCCAACAACCTCTTAATCCTGGGCGTCGACATCTCAAGCGAAATTCAGTTTAGGTGTCACTTGGAAAGCAAAGCTTCTGTTGCCTCCAAGAAACTCGGTGTACTAAACCGATCAAAGCGGGACTTCACGGCGGAGCAGCGTTTTGTGGCTCCACAAAGCGCAAATCCGGCCCCACATGGAGTACTGTTCTCACATCTGGAACGGTGCACCGAAATACCAACTGCAGCCCCTGGACTCCTTGCAACGCAGAGCCGTTCGTATTGTCGACGACCCAGTAGTATCTAAGGATCTAGAGCCGCTGATTCTGCGCCGTGACATCGGAGCGCTCAGCGTTTTCTATAAAATATATAACGGCGAATGTTCTGAAGAGCTGTTCAATTTAATTCCTGCTTCCCACTTCTACCATCGAACCTCCTGCAACCGGCAACGAGCTCACCCACATTTTGTAAATGCGTGGAAGTCTCACACGGTGCGTTTCATCCGCTCATTTCTTCCACGTACCTGCAAGATGTGGAATGACCTTCCTCCGAAGGTTTCTCCGGTGGGGTTCAAAATGAACGCATTCAAGAGAGGTGTAAATAGGGTATTAAGTGCTAGGCAACGCGACTGCAGTACCACGAGTGCTGCAGGAGTTTATAGGCGGCGGTGACCACTTAACATCAGAAGGCCCGTCAGCTTGTGTTTCTACAGGTTTAATATAAAAAAAACAACATTGCGCGACACTAAAACAAAGATTGATCGGATATTTGTAATCCGAGGAGAGTTCCTAACATATGTAAAAAAATATTATAATCTTCATACAGCGAACACAACATCAGATAACTTTTTTCGTAACTTTTTGAAAGGGAAGTGCACGAAGCAAGTCATTGGAAGACAAAATAGCTAAAGAAATAGCAACTTATTTAACCTTGATGAATCCTGAATGTTATACTAGATATTGTTTCCGTAGGTCTTCAGCCACTCTTATGACTGATTCTGGAGAGAATTTGATGACTCTGAAAAGACATGGAGGCTGGAAGTCCGATAAAGTGGCTAAAGGCTACATTGAGGACTCAATTAAAAACAAAGCTGATATAAATAATAAAATAAATCAAACATCACATTGCAGCCTAATTTGGAAACAGAATCTCACCCGCAGGCCATTTGCCAACATCTAAGTCCACAGCCATCCACCTTAAAACAGCATATTCAGCCATCTACCACTACATCCAATGCCTACCTGCAAACCTCATGAGAAGTTTAACAAATATACATAAATGTACGGGGGAAATCAATAACATTTTTTTTAGTAATTGCCCCAATATGACTAATGTAACTTTTAATAATAATTAAATTAAATATATAATATAAAAAGTATATTATATTTCTCAGTATACATTTGACAAAACCACTGCCTCGGCGGAAATGCCAATTGCCTGTCTCGTATTTGTGAAGTCAAACTCATACTCGACCTGATTTACTATTAACGATCCTTTTACAACATCTTCCGGATGATGTTGCGGTTGCCCCGATACTGCAGTGCATCAGGGATGTTTGCCTACTACCACACAGATGGCTTTCACGCCATCATGCGCAAAAAAACGGCATCGCTGATGAGCAGAATTCGGGGCAGTCGCAACAGCATCCTGAGGACAGTGGCTGAGTGCTGCACATCTCCGCTCTGGAAGTGTTTTGTGCGGAGGGTGACTAATGAAGGAAATAATTTCCTCAGTTAGTCACCCTTGGCACAAAATGGTGTTTTCTATTTTCACCCAGTGCCTATTTTTATTTTTGTATATTTAGCTGTTCTTCTTTGTTGTTATATTTTTTTGTGTGTATGTTAGTCTTAAGATATGGACTCTAGTTGTCTGAAATAAAATATTTTTATTTATTTATTTATTTTATTTTACAATATATTACAACAAAGTTAACAAGCTACGTCTAAATTGTATCATTTTTTTATTGAGTTGGAGGAATTTGAATCGCTAGCTTTTTATCACCTAAATAGTCCGTAATTCATTATAAACAATAATTATTAATGTAGTTTTACAATAATAATACAAAAACAATAGTTATTAATGTAGTTTTACAATAATAATACAAAAACAATAATTATTAATGTAGTTTTAAAATAATAATACAAAAACAATATTATTAATGTAGTTTTACAATAATAATACAAAAACAATAATTATTAATGTAGTTTTACAATAATAATACAAAAACAATAATTATTAATGTAGTTTTACAATAATAATACAAAAACAATAATTATTAATGTAGTTTTACAATAATAATACATAAACAATATTTTTCTTTATTTATAATAAATGTGTAAATTTACACATTTATTTCTTGTCATTATTGTATATCTTGGCCAGGTGTAAATTTACACATTTATTTCTTGGCATTATTGTATATCTTGGCCAGGTGTAAATTTACACATTTATTTCTTGTCATTATTGTATAACTTGGCCAGGTGTAAATTTACACATTTATTATAAATAAAGAAAATTATTGTTTTTGTATTATTATTGTAAAACTGGAGGACGTTTTCAAACTCTTGGTCTGGGACAGACTTGGCATCAATATCAATGGCGAATACATCACTCACCTTCGTTTTGCCGATGATATAGTCATTATGGCCGAATCGCTCGAGGAACTCGGTACCATGCTCAACGACTTCAGTAGGGTCTCCCAACAGGTGGGTCTTATAATGAACATGGATAAAACGAAAATCATGTCAAATATCTATGTTGCGCCCGTACCGGTAGTTGTTGGGGGCGATACTCTCGAAGTTGTCGACGAATATGTATACCTAGAACAAACTGTCCAATTAGGTAAGTCCAACTTCGACAAAGAGGTCGCACGAAGAATCCAACTCGGCTGGGCAGCGTTCGGGAAACTTCGCGATATCTTCTCGTCCAAAATTCCCCAGAGCCTGAAGACTAAAGTCTTCAACCAGTGTGTGTTGCCAGTGATGACCTATGGCACTGAAACGTGGTCCTTTACTCATGGCCTCATGACCAAGCTCAAGGTCGCTCAACGAGCTATGGAGAGGGCTATGCTCGGGGTTTCTTTGCGTGACAAAATCCGCAATGAGGAAATCTGCAGAAGAACTAAAGTTGCCAACATAGCTCTCAAAATTAGCAAGTTGAAGTGGCAATGGGCAGGCCACATCGCTCGTAGAACCGATAACCGTTGGGGAAGAAAGGTTCTCGAGTGGAGACCACGGACTGGAAGACGCAGCGTAGGCCGGCCCCCCACAAGGTGGACCGACGATCTGGTAAGGATCGCGGAGAGCCGTTGGGCACAAACGGCTACCAACCGCTCGTTGTGGCGATCTAAGGGGGAGGCCTATGTTCAGCAGTGGACGTCACCCGGCTGATGATGATGATGATTGTAAAACTACATTAATAATTATTGTTTATAATGAATTACGGACTATTTAGGTGATAAAAAGCTAGCGATTGAATAACAATGTAAAAATATTACGAGATAACAATTGGTAAGAGTCAAGCCTTCTCTAAAAGTGCTTTCATACTTTTCTGTTTCTGGCTTTTCTTGGCCAGCGTTTGTCCTGTGTGTCGTCACACCATCCTCCTTGTCTCTTATCTGTTTTATGTTTTTCCCTTGTCTGTTTTATGGTATATATCGTAATGCGATCTTATATTAAAAAAGCAAAAGTTTGGATGTTTGTTGGTTGCATTGTTACTCAATCATGTCGTAACCGCTGAACTGATTTCGATGTAATTTTAGATAGATTAAGACCTGAATTGAAAAATATGATACTTATTATTGATAAACCACCCGTGCGA
Source organism: Philereme vetulata (assembly GCA_918857605.2). Classification (NCBI taxonomy): domain Eukaryota; kingdom Metazoa; phylum Arthropoda; class Insecta; order Lepidoptera; family Geometridae; genus Philereme; species Philereme vetulata. The sequence continues at coordinate 5,679,605 of OU975423.1, read as the reverse complement.
AGCCGTGGGCGCATACTAGTATTTCCTTTAATTATAACGTGTCCTTTCATTAAGAGTAAAACGTGACACACATTCACACGGCAAAAATCATAAAAAATGTCATGACGGCACCGCAGTGCGATAAGTTGGTTCATATTGTCACTTGCCATTATCTTGCTCGTTTTATTCCATCAAAATAAAAATGTTAAACGCCAACAAGAGTAATTCAACTGTAGCATTGAATACTGATATAGGCGTGTAGAAGTGAAACTATAGTTTGAATTACAATTTTGAAAAGCTGACTAGCTGACTCGCCTCGGCTTCGCACGGACTTTTATCCAATATAAAATACAGCCTAAAGCACTCTGAGATAAAGTAGCTTCCTATTAATGAGATAATTTTCAGAATTGGAATTGTAGTTCCGGTGATTACCCCCTACATCCAAACAAACAAACCTCTTTTTAATATCATTAGTATACATTATCAGTATTGAACTGATGGCTTTCATGCCATCATTCGGAAGAAAACAACATCTCTAATGAGCAGGACGCGAGCCAGCTTCAACACCATCCTACAAACTGTGGCAGGGCGTTGTGTGTTCCCTATATGGACACACTTCGTCCGGTGTGTTGCTCCAGCGTGTGCGTACACCGATGCATAATTTTAAATTTATTTTATTTGTCACCTTTATTACCTATTCATACTATAATATCGATTTAATTGTACATGATTTAATTTAATTTGATTTAATTGAATATAATGTATTGTGATTATGGAATAAGATATTTTGAAATTAATGAATACAATACAATATAAGTTTGTATATGACAGTTGTGGGTAAATATTTATTAAAAAAAATAAATCAATAACACTACTCTCATAGTTTTCTCTAGTAATAAAACTGCATTCTACATCAAGATAATGATTTCTACAAATAACAAATTATCCATATTACACCATTATACAGCCAGGCAAAACTCTCGTTCGTGTAATTTCATGAAAGTGGCACACGATGCTAGCCCACCATTCACTACAAGAGCGTCGAGCCGCACGCCACGCCTTACAAATTAGTGGACATATCATTCATCGCCCACACTATGTGAACTCTAAGTGCGTCCGGCGCTCGACGTCTGAGAAAGCGAGCGCCGGACTTATACGCGAGCCGTATGTCGAACCGCGAACAACAACATTCACACACAAATTTGTCCACAGACTAATTCGACGGATAGGCGCACGTGTGAATGGTGGCCTAATTACATATAAAGACAGATACCGCTTCCGAGTTTCGGATCTATCATCTCCATTTTCAAGGTAGCAGCGAATTCAGCCAACTAATTTGGCAACTTTTATTTGGGCACGCCGTCGGGGCTGGCAGGTATCATGTCTGAACCCGACCCCGAACTTTATTTTGTTATAAAAATTGGTGAACCAGAGAGCTGTTTGTTTTTTTCGGTGGCTGAAGTTTTTTTAATGGAAACGCGTTCTGTAGGGGAAGTTTTAATTGCTATGAGCATTTATAATTTTAATAGGTATTAATTCTAGCCTAAGCGTGATGTTGGGTTAGTGTTTAAAGTTGGGGATAAAAGACATGACATATTCGGGTCAGAAATAAGTGGCACATGGCTGTGTACTAGTATTTCAGGATAATATAGCTAATACCAACTACTAGTTACATTCAGTGTAAAACAATGCCGATCCAACTATGTGTAAATCACGCATTTATTCACGCCTATTCATTTGGAATAGCAGATTGCCACCTAAACATGGTATTTTATATAGATAGTTATACAACTCTATTAGATTACCATACAAACAGAAATAATACACAAAAAAGTACAAATCTAGAAAAAAGACAATAGGTATACTGGGTTTACTGGACTTTATTGCTGGGAACGATCTCTTTCAGTCGTATTTGCATAATTGATCTATTACTGGATGAAGATGAGCAGAGATACCTACTGTAGAGTAATATTATTTAAAATGACGCATAATTTTTTTTTATTAATTTTCGAGTTCACGCTGCGTTTAAAGACCGGCATCGCTGATGCAGAAAATAAGGCTGCCAGTCTATAATGGGATTGGGCCGGCCACGTAAGACGAGTGCACCAGGATGGGCAACGATCGCCACGCAGTGGGTGCCTGAAGACAGGCGACGGCGCCGAGGAAGGCCTAGTAGACGCTGGCGTTACGATCTCGATGCCTTCGAGAGAGATTGGTGGGATTTGGCACGCGAGCGAAAGTCCTGGAAGACAGTGGGGGAGACCTTTGCCCAGCAGTGGGATGACGTAGGTTGAAAACAAAAAAAAATCGTCTACTATACTTGTATACACAGTGCCAGTTCTAAGAAAATGGCATAAATAAATCACGTAGCACGACCTCGTCGAAAATAATGCAGCTGTTCCAAAATAAAACACTGTAAAAGCCCTTTTCATTTAAAGATTTTTTATAAGTGTTGTGATAGGGGAGTTTTTGAGTATAGTTGTGTGTATAATTAAATTTAAATGAAAGATAATAAATAAATGCATCTTTATAACTTTTCCTTGTGTTGTTTGATGAATATTGTAAAAACGGTGGATTTACAGTGTCCATAATTAAATTCAAAATTATTTATTTGGAACATAAACAAAGTACAATAGACAAATGAAAACGTTGACAACTGCAAAAGTTAAAAAAAAACTTGAGAAGCAGTGTCAGCGCCCTCTTCCAAAACCAAACCGAACAACGTTTCAGCTTAACACAAGTCGATACAAGTCAAAGTTTATTCTAAATATGATTATGGTTTTAAGTTGAATACTGCAAGTGTGTGAGTATGTGTGTGGTGAGTGTTTGTGTGGTGTGTTTGTGTGGTGTGTGTGTGTGTGAGGAGTGTGTGTAGAAGTGAGTGTGTGCGCGAGTTTGTGTGTGAGTGAGTGAGTGCATACGTGTTCGCTTGTTGTTAAGTTTGCTATGTAGTCGAGATCAAAATATTCTCGGTATCATCGAAAGATAGTGACTGAAGCCAGGTTTTGCATTTAATTTTACATCTGTGGAATGACAGCGGATTAATGTCAATAGCTTTAATTGTTAAAATATTTAGATTTTATTTAACCATCAGCAATATAAAACTGAATAATATGTTGAATATTATTGATTAGCTTTGTGTCAGACAAACCTAAGGAAAAAAGCAAAGCTGTTCTTCATATTTATGTTCATAATTCGGGAATAGCTTTTTGTTTTTGGTAATCAGATGTCTCCTTTCTTTTGAAAATCTTTTAAAGTAATTTCTATTGGAAGATATCTGGAGTATCTACTATCAAGGCAAAAACACTGTACAGTGTTTTACTTAGAAAATTTTCGTAATTGATTTCAATCCTTATTATAATAATTATAATTATAACTAGTGTTTTTAATTTGATATTGTGATATACTTTGTTTTAAGTTTGATTAATCGGTTTTAATGGCGTATTCCGTTTTGATTAAGTTAACTAAATTCTGCAGGGCAAGTTTTTGCCCTGCAGAATTTAGTTTTCAAAAAAAAGATTTTTTGGTTTATGTGCAGCTGGATGATGTATGCCCAAAATTGGGATAAAACGTTATTTTGAAAAAATGGCGTTTACAGTGTTCTATTTTGGGACAGCCGAATGGCAAGAAATAACACCGTAGCTTACCGTACCCGGAACGATCGACTGTTGATCTCCTTAACGCCTCTAACGCCGTATCTCTAGCGCAATAAAGCCTTAATGGTCAGCCTTAAAAAATGTGTAGCCGTATAATTTGAAAGTCTACTAATGAATTTGAGGCAAATTACGTTTTATTTGGCTTTTTTACGGGAGTAGGTAATAAGAATTCCTTGACTAAGTTGACGGGGAAAATGCACTTATGGACGCAAATATAAACACTTTCAGAGATTTGTTTAATTATTCTTCATTAAAAACCTAATGGTCCACTATTAACTTTATCTTAGTCACTACTCTTAATTTGGATATAGAAAGCACACCACAACCATGTTCGGTCAAGTACGAGTAGGACTCGCGTACCGAGGGTTCCGAACCTAGAGAGGTTTATTCATGTTAATTAAGCAGCGCCATCTAGTTGTGAAACCGGTAAACTAAGTAAACTTTTATGATAGATCTAAAAGACAGTTCTAGATAGAGACTTTGTGATAGTTTTGTCAGTTTCTTTATTCTTTATTTCTTTATTCTTTATTGTACACAAATAGATTACAGATAAAAATAGCTTACAAAATGGACATGTACAAAGGCGAGCTTAACCCTAATAATAGTTTTCTTCCCGCAAACCTTTGAAGATAGAGATATTATTATTTTAGTAATCTATATATACCTATATATATATAATATGCTAGCTGACCCGCCCGCGGCTGTGTACGCGTGGTTAGTCAATAAAAACATTACCCTCCTTCTGCGCAGTCGAGTAAAAAGTAGCCATATCCCAATCCCGGACAAAATTTATCTATATTCCAACGGTACATAGAGAGTGCATCTACTTTATCCCCCCCCCCTTACCTAGAGACCGTACCCCCCTTTGAGATAGTTTTTTTTTATTTTTATCAAAAGCCTGCATATGAATTATCAGATCCCTAACTTTAGGAATTATGTATTGCCCATACAAACTTTCAACTCACACTTCACCTCTTCAAAATTATTTTTTGAGACAAAAGATAGGATATGTCCTTTTCGAGGATATAATCTATCTCCTTGACAAATTTCACTACGATCCGTTCAGCCGCTTAGTCGTGAAAAGGTAACAAACAAACAAACTAACTAACAAACAGAGTTACTTTCACATTTATAATATTAGTAGGGATTTCTCAATCATACTGTCACAGATGGATGAGATAGCACTAGGGTAGGTTACGTGGCGTCAGGCCATTTACTCGCATCGCCTATTCTCAGACCGTATGGTTCAAAAATGGCTGGAACGTTCACGCTTCAAAAAGACAAATTAACGTAATGAAACCTTGTGCAAAACCAAATGCATGTAAGGAAAAATGGCATTTATTTTCTAGACAGCAACACAGTTATAATAAAACTGAAAATATGCCTATAAAGAGAAGAAGGAAAAACAAATGGACACCGGACATTCAGAGACTCTAATGAAGTAAATTGCAGGTGAAGTTATAACAAATTTATTTTATTAGTCAGATGTTATAGCTGCAAAAAAAATATATTTTTCTACGCAGGTTTTTTTTTTTTTTTACTATATCTGGCTTCGAAGCATTGATGATGTATACTTGTAAACCTTTATTTACGTATTTCTAATGTATTTATTGAGATAAAAAGATGCAAAATAAACACATTTATTTAACACGGTATACAAAAATGAAACACATTAGAAGAATAGTGAAATATCATGATAGACCTTAACTTTTTTCAGGTACAGTAGACAAACTGTTTTGTTTATGTTGATTAATTTAAAACTCACAAACGTATTTACTTTTTTTAATGGGGTTAAAGGCGTTTAATAACAAACTTAATATAAAATTATATTACATGACTATAATAAAGAAGAAACAGTTGAATCATCTAAAGCCCGTTGCAAACGATCTATTATCGTATTAACTGATTTTAGAGGTGGTTTTAATACCGGTAGCTTGAATATTTATTCAGTAATCGATACATTTCCAATAAACAATTTTTAACGTAAATCGGCGGCGCCTTTGCGCCGATGCCGCTTAGTCAGTTTAACAGGTACCTATTTACATGATGAATGCATATAATTGGTTTATCTATGTTATGTAAGGACTTGATATTAAGGTTGTTTGATAATTTTTTTTTATTAAATTGAATTTAAAAAAACCTATTGTACAACAATACCCTACCCTACCCGTGTTTTCATTATAAGTCGTACATACCAAAACGCGTAGAAAAAAAACAAAAGAGGTGATACGTACACAAAAACATAAAATTCCAGCAGTCAAAGATTACAGACAGGTAATAAAAATGACAGGAAAATCCCACGCTCTCCGAATAAGGAGTCGCTCCAAAATGGCGTCAGCTGATGTGCTAAGTAATGTTAAGGTTATTTATGTTCCGGATAAGCTGTTAGTTTGTCTGTTTGCAACAAAGCTGAATTAATTGAACATAGGAGAGTAGAGTTCTTTGTGAAAGAGCTCGCTCGGGGAAGAACTACCTATTTCTGCCGCCAAGCAGCATTGCTGTGTTTCAGTTTGAAGGGAATGGTTGCCGGTGAAATTACAGGCACATGAGGCTTTACACCTGTATGCCTCAAGTTGATGGAACAAGCGTAGTGCATCGTAGGGTACGTTCCTAAGGAGCGTGACCTACGAGGCGATACTTTGTTATAGGCGATGGTCACCACTTAACATCAGGTGGGACATAGGCTTGTTCCATCTCCAATTCGTAAAAAAAACAAGCTGCTTTTGCATATCAAAGGACTATTATTGTAACATGTTTAGTATTTTACTGGACAGTACAATCAAGATACGAGTCATCATCATCATATCAGCCGTAGGACGTCCACTGCTGGACAAAGGCCTCCCTCATTGATCTCCAGGAACTGCGGTTGGAAGCGGCCTGCATCCAACGCCGACCTGCGGTTCTTACCAAGTCGTCTGCCCATCTTGTGGGTGGACGTCCTACGCTGTGCTTGCCGGTCCGTGGCCTCCACTCGAGAACCTTTCGGCCCCATCGGCCATCTGTTCTGCGCGCTATATGGCCTGCCCATTGCCACTTCAACGTGCTAATCCGTCGGGCTATGTCGGTGACTTGAGTTCGCCTACGTATCTCCTCATTTCTGATTCGATCCCGTAGAGAAACCCCGAGCATAGCCCTCTTCAAAGCTCGTTGAGCGACTCTGAGCTTATTCATAAGGCCAATAGTGAAGGACCACGTCTCGGTTCCATATGTCATCACTGGTAACATACACTGATTGAAGACTTTCGTCTTAAGGCACTGAGGTATGTTGGACGAAAAGACGTTGCGAAGTTTTCCAAACGCTGCCCATCCGAGTTGGATTCGACGATTGACCTCTTTCTCGAAGTTGGACCTACCTAATTGGACTGTTTGTCCTAGGTATACATACGCGTCGACAACTTCAAGAGCCGAGTTCTCAACCATAACTGGGGCAGGGACGACATGGACATTCGACATGATTTTTCGACAGATACGAGTATGTTCAGTCAAACCCTAGTTTACATTTAAATTGAATTTTGTATGCAAGTCAGTATTCAATCGCGCTGGATTTAGATGGCATCGTTGCAAGTAAAGCTACCGATCTCGCGTTCAATCCCAAGATATTGTACTCTTCTTGTAAGATATCGACTTACCACTGAAATGGAAAGATTAGTTGTATATCTTGTGATGCATGTGGGAGGAAACTTGTAAAGAGTTAGATGATCTCAACAAACAATACTTGGAATGTTCTAGGGATAGCGAATAAAAATAGACTTTTTCTTTGTAGACAGAATTTAAAATAAAGAAATTGCTGCTTATTTTATAAAACTTTTTTTTATATACATTATAGGCTTGCGTTTGACCACGATCTTGCCTGATGGTAAGCGATGATGCAGTCTACGATGGTGCATGCTTGTCTAAAAAAAACCTATTAACTCGCGACTTAAAGACACCCGGGTTGTAGCTATTAGGAAACACAGACTCTGGCAAGGCTCGTAAAGGTTGAAGAGAACCGCATTGTGGTAAAGGGAGGTATTTCTCCCATACAGCGGTGGCGCACTGCAGAGCGTCTGGTTGTCCGTTGATAGAATGGAGATGGTGGGATTAGGTTGAAAAGTTCCGCAACACACTCCCCGAAATGTACTCGATAAAAAACCGAGAGGCTAGCAACTTTTTGTCGATGCTCCAGGCTAAGGAGCCTTGCATCAACTAGCTCATCGCAGCTTTTTGGCTCTTCTCTCAATTGATTTCAGAGCTTCAAGTTGGTACTTCGCTGATCCGTCCCAAAGGTGAGAACAATACTGCAAACACGATCGGACTTGTGCTTGGTACAAGTTGAGCAACTGTCCCGGTGTGAAGTAGTGCTTCACCTTTGCGAGTATACCAAGCTTTTTAGCAGCCAACTGGGCTATTGACTCACCTGTTTTGTTATGTACGACATTAATTTAAAACACACATCCGGAATCGTATTGATTTATTTATTAAGGAATAACAAACAACTACAATATATATGTAAAGGTACAGTCTGTGTTAGTACATGGTAGACCATGTGTGAGCTATTGATAGTGTAGTCCGCGACGTCATTCATAGGTTAGTTAAATATGTATCATAAAAAGAAATGTTCCAGCTAGAGGGTAACATGGATTATTATTTGAAATGACTTGAAATAAACAATTTTTTTTTATTTTTATTATTAAGGTATTAACTGAGTTTAGAAGTGTTTTGCGAGTAAATGCGCTTTTCTGGAAGAATTAGTCGTTTTAACATCTTTTATTTCTACGTTTTCCTAGACTATCTATTTAGATTGAAGATCTTATCAATCGAAAAAGAAGTATTTGTCGACATCTTAAGAAACGGCTGACTTCTACGAACCAATGATTACCTTAACTAACGTCTGTTCTTATCTGAACGTACGTCTAAATAATTCTGGAAACTTACACAAAAACATGTCATAAAGTCTTTTGAGATAAAATGGAGGTATAGTTTGGGACACAGACTTTGGGGCGACGAAATATCTCTGGCTTTATGTTTTACGGGCAGCTTTAGTATAAATCTTAGCTCGTATGGATTACAGGAATATTGTTGACTTCTGGCTTAAAAGTAGCTAGATACCTACCTACATATATTTATGGAAAATAATATATATGTATAATAGTTATATACATTCTGTCAAAAACGTATCGGGAATGGATGACTTGTTTATCGTTCCAAATTCAATTTTGTGTTTATTTTTTATTTTATTGGCACAACTGTATTCCATTTTGGTGTGGAGTTTGAGTTGGATCTGTTATTTAGATTAAATACAGTGCTGTTTTAGTTAAGTCATATCTAGTGTGTATTGCGAATTTTGTAATGGACAAAAGCATCGAACAAAGATTTTGTCTTAAATTTTGCATCGCCAATGGAACTTCGTGTTTGGAGTCACTGAAAATGTTACAGAAGGCTTACGGTCAATCTACTTTATCAAAAACACGTGCTTAAGAGTGGTACAACGCGTTCAAAAGCGGTCGAGATGTAATGGAAGATTTGCCTCGGTCTGGTAGGCTATCAACGTCTTTTACTGAAGTTAACATCGCAAAAGTAAAGAAAATAGTGACTGAAAATCCTCATTTAAGTTTAAGAAAGATAGCCGCTGAACTTTCTGTATCTCATGAGTCGATCCGTACCATTTTAAATAATCACTTGGGTATGAAACATATTGCCGCTCAGCTAGTCCCAAAAGACCTGAATTTTCTCCAAAAACTCAATCGCATAAGAGTCGCTGGGCATGCTAGAACGAGTCAATTGCGACCCAACATTCATGCAACGCATTGTTACTGGTGACGAGACGTGGGTATACAAGTATGACATGCAAACTAGTCAACAAGCTTCGGAGTGGCGCCTTCCAACTGAGCCGAAACCGAAAAAAGCACGCCAAATTCGATCTAAAGTCAAAGTCATGTTGACTGTTTTCTTTGACTATCGCGGTGTTGCGCACTCGGAATTCTTAGCGGAAGGTCAAACGGTAAATAAAAAATATTATTTGAGCGTTATGCGGCGTTTAAGGGAGCAAATTCGGGGAGAAGGCCAGATTTGTGAAGAGAACATTCTTGGATTTAGCACCACGATAATGCGCCTTCGCACAAGGCCATCATTGTGAACGAATTTTTGACCAAAAACTTAACAAATACTACCACCTTTTTCACCAGGTATGGCTCCAGCCGACTTCTTTCTCTTTCCTAAACTCAAATTACCACTTCGTGGCACTCGTTTTCATTTGGTACAAGACATTAAGGAGAATTCGCGGCGAGAATTGAACTCAATTCCGGAAAAAACGTTTAAACCATATTTTTATGATTGGATTATTCGTTGGCGTAGTGTATCGTTTCTGAAGGAGTATACTTTGAAGGCGATAACATACATTTGGAATTATAACCAATATTTTGTGTATTATTGATTTTTTCCCGGTACTTTCTTGACAGAGTAGTATATGTATTATTAAGGTTAATATTGTCAACATGCATCGTAGCTTACCAATAAACGAGTTCGTCCTCAAATAAGAGCTAATTTATCCATTCTATTATTATAAATTAGAGAGTAACTGTGTCTGTGTGTCTGTCGGTTGGTAACATTTTCGGCGGGACTAATTTTGATGGAATTTGGTATACAGATAGATTTTAACCAGGAGCGAGACAAAATGTACTTTTTACCCGACTGCGCAGAAGAAGGGATTTTATATTGAAAAACGACGCGTGTGAAGCCGCCGGCGTAAGCTTGTAATTTTATGAAGTAAAACTTCTTTACGCGCTCTTGACTTGGAGAGTTAGCTGGTGAATTCGTTACGAAAAGTGCGAACGGAAGTTGAGAGGGAGATATAAGTTAGTAAAGATAGAAAGAGAGAGAGTTACGTTTCATATATTACTGTAGAAGCAAGAGAGAGAGGTACGTGCGCACACTTTAATTCTCTCTTCCTCTCATAGCCAGTGCATGAAATAAAAATATCTCAGTCAGTAGTTCGTTTGATTATTTTTCGTAATTTCATTTCGTTCTTTAACAATTTTGTAAATAAATATTCTGAAAAAGAAGTTTTACTTAATTCGAGTGGTCACACTCGTTTGTTATTAAAAAAAAACATTTGTTTAAACAAGACCATTACTGGCAGGTATCAAGTTCAAACGTTGCAAAGCTGTACCACAAATGTCAGCAATAATACGCCACTAAGCAGTGCCAGGCACCTCCTGGGAAATCTTTACTTCGCAGAATTGGTTGCAGACGTTTACATGCAACGAGATTGTTACTCTGCGGCCAATTTAATAAGTTTTATGCTCTCAATGTAAGTAATGGATAAATAGAATTAGCTATACCTAAATGTTATGTATGAGCTCTGACTATCCCTACCTATCAGCGTACCTAGATTAGTTAACTTTAATTTTTATTCTTAAACTAGTTGTCCCGCCGAACTTCGTACCGCCTTGACATGCATATAACGCGGGCTGTCAATATACGTCACCCTGGTAGATTTGTCAATTGTTGTCCCCGGCCATCATTTTGCAACCATACTTAACCATAGACAAAATTACGTTTAGCTGTCATTTGCGTTTTGTTATTACATGTCACATGCGTTTTTGTTATACCACGTCTTATAGTGACTTGTATTCTCTTAGACGTTTTATGTGATGTCACACGGGAACGCGGTCGAACGGGATAAAAAGTATCCTTTGTCCGTTTCCTGGTTCTAAGCTAAATCCACCAATTTTCAGCCAAATCAGTTCAGCTGTTCTTGATATATATATATATATATATATATATATGTATATATAAATAGTGTAACTAACACGACTTTCTTTTATTTATATATATAATAGATATATATATATATATTAAAGGTAGGTCAATCTTTATAAATAAAAATTAAATGGTGTTTGTAAGCGCATCACTTGAAAATTGCTGGACAGATTTCCCTATTTGGTAACATTTTCGTAATACCCCGTATAAGGTTTTTAGGGAAAAAGTCGAAAAAGTTGCCGGAAAATTTGAAAATTCGGAAAGTATTATTTTCTTGGGGATTTTTGAATGTAATCAAGACCTCTAATGCTAATATTATACCGCGATATGAACTGCTGGTTTTTACTTCAATAACTTCTATGCAAACAGTCATATGTATGTTTGGACTTGACTCTGACAACCCCTTTGTGGGATATCTTCAAGAATTTGCGGGCTGAGAAATATATCCATGGGGATTAATAAAGTTGTGAGTTATATTATTATTTTCTTTTCTTTTGTTATATAAGTGAGCGAAGCATGGACGCTCACCAAGGAAACTGTGTACAATGCCCTTGTAACTTGTACTTACAAGGGCATTGTAAAAGAAATAATAATAACAATAAGTGAATTGATGACAAAAAGGGTACCTCTAGTCATAGTGATGTCAAATCAATTGCATTAAATACACAACAATACTTAAAAATAACAAATACAATGTGCACTACCTACACATCTTTATCTACAATACACAAAGGTTATCTGGAAGAGAATGCTCTTTAGCATTAAGTTCGCATTTGTACTAGTTTTATAAGTGCAATAAAGTATTTTTAATCAATCAACAAAATATTCAGATATAACAATACATTCAGATTGAGAATCTATACGCAACTTCTCGGTCAAACTGATGAAAAAATTTCAGAATTTTTCTCATAATTATAACCTAAAACCTAACACCTACGAGTATATATTCTTCATTAGAATTCTAAGTTCTCAACTTTTATTTCCGGCGTCTCTCAACTTCAAAGAATGAATTCCTTGAATACCGGCAGAGGGTGCAGATGAAACGTCATCCTGCTACGGTAAGTTATGCTTTAAAGTTGAGATACGGGGGTGTAAGTGTTGAGGTGTGTTTGAGCTGAGCGACGAGCGAAACCTTGAGTTATATTATATTCGTTACCTTATTCAATACGAGCAATTATTATCTGATGCTTAATAATAAGCTGCTTGGTTTCCAGCTCGACAGTTCCCTCATATGGGATGCCCACATTGATGGAGTCTGCTCGAAACTCGGACGGGCTTCTTTTGCATTGCGCAGGCTAGCAAGCACCCGCGACTTTGTGCGTTCCTGTTACTTCGCTACAGTCCACAGTACGCTTACATATGGCGTGGAACTGTGGGCGCTAGCAAGCGACGCCAAACGGGCCTTCGTGATGCAGAAGAGGGCCGTCCGAGTCATAGTGGGCATCCCGAACGATGAGTCATGCCGAGAACATTTCAAGGAACTGGGCATCATGACTCTACACTGTGAACATTTATACCAAGTGGCCTCTTTCGCGCACCTAAATTTGCAACAGTTCCTGCGCCGAGGGGTTAACGCAGTACGCGCTCTCTGCAGTAATAAATACCAGCACAGGCTGGTGACGCCAACACACAGGCTGCACAAGTCAAATAAATCGGTGTACATCTTGGGCCCGGCAGTCTACCATAGGCTACCAGTTGGTATCCGAAATGCAGCCTCCAACGCGGCGTTTAAGGGTCATTTGAAAACATGGTTGTTGGGAAGGGTTTTCTACAGCATGGGTGAGTTCCTCGAATTACCCGAACTGTAGAAGATCCCTCCCACCACCTACTAATCAGAAGATACTGTAGCAAATGTTTTACAAGATGAATCATAAATAAGTTTGCAATAATAATTTATTAATTATAATGTTATAATTAATTATAATGTTATAATTAATTATAACGTTATAATTAATTATAATGTTATAATTAATTATAACGTTATAATTAATTATAATGTTATAATTAATTATAATGTTATAATTAATTATAACGTTATAATTAATTATAATGTTATAATTAATTATAACGTTATAATTAATTATAATGTTATAATTAATTATAACGTTATAATTAATTATAATGTTATAATTAATTATAATGTTATAATTAATTATAATTTATAAAATTCGACAAATGACGTGTAAAATATTATTTTTATTCATAAATTCTTGTATTCTTGTATTAATACTCGGTTACTAATAACTAGTGGTTCGCCCCGAACTGAGATCTTGTGAGTTTCCCATAAAAAACAAAAATATATTATTTGTAATCTTTGACTATCAAAATACTGCCACGAAGTCCATAACCAACAACATGAGCTACAGTTTCATTCATACTACAGGTAACGAGAGTTCATGTTACCTGGTATTAGTTTTTTGGGGTAGAAGTTACAGTTATTCTAGATTTCAGACTTTTCCCTATATTTGTGTTACTAAATCTACACGCATACCAAATTTCAGCACTGTGGGATTACTGGTGTACCCTGTCAATTTTGTTAAAGTATTATGGCTAAAAGCTTAAAAACTACAAGGTTTAGACCAAAAATAAAAACATGGTCAAAATGTACTGATCAAGACCTTTCATAAAACGTGCTATTTGGTCGGATAGTCTCATTTTGTGTTTTTTTACCCCTCTTGAACCTTAATATCTCAACAACCCCCCCAACATTAATAGCTCAATAAAGTCACACCTGAATTGTGACATCACTACCTACCTACAAAATTTCACGTTGATCGGATAAACACTTCGAAAGTTATCCTCGGACAAACAAATATACATACGTACAACGCCAATTTGATATTGAGAGATCTCGCTTCGCTCGACCAACTAGTAGAAACGTGGCAATGGCAGTGCGCAGTAATTTGTATGGTAGCAGTGCTACATCCCCACTGGTGCGTATCATTGCTACGTCAGTCGTAGAATGTTAATGGGGATTTCCAGCACAATGTTTTAAAAATATTACCCATCGCCACTCCTACGCTCCAGTAGGGACGTAAAGATCGGAATTTAGAGATTAATCTCGTAGTAAATAAATATAAACATATAAGATAGCGCATAAAATAACTGCTGTAAACCTCAGTCTTACAGGAGTAAAACACTAAAACCGAGGTTTTTAATGTAAAGTACCAGACATTTATTTAGGACAACAGTACAGTACAGACGAAACAGAAGGTAATAAAATAAAACATTGAAAAAAACATTAAATATAACATGATGAAAAAGGGTAGGTACCTACCTATAAAAATACAGTAAGACATATAAAACAACAGAATTAGAAACCATTATTATAAATACGGGATTTATCACGTACCGTCTTATCGGTGTTTCGACCGACAATGTTTCGGTTCAATTCGTGAACCTTCATCAGGGTGAGTGCGATCCACTCCGAATAACGTCTCGCCTCGCACTGCGCGCCGCTGCTCTCTGCGCGCGAGTGGACGGGCAGTGGTGGGGATTGGGTCAACGAAAGCACAGTGCGTTAACCCGCTGTGTCATCATCATTATCATCACTGCTGCTCTCTTCTGTAGTTCTTGGTACAGGCAAACACACAACACTAACTATGTCTCTACCAGGTTCACTCACTCTTCTGTCACTTGCATCATGAAGACATGGCCTCCAGGCCGGCGGTAGAACCCATCCTCTATCCCTGTTATAGTTCGGCACACGACTTATTTCTATCGCCTCTCGGATCTTGCGAGGAACGAAGAACTTCTCTCTCGCTAAAAGCCGGGCCTTGTCGAAACGTATGTAGTGCGTCGAATCAGAATCTAGGGAATGTTCCGCCACTGCAGAACTGTTTGAGTCAACATTCTTCATTGCACTTATGTGTTCAGTCAACCTAGTAGATACGTTACGCTTTGTTTCACCAATGTAGTATTTACCGCAGTCACACGGTATCATATATACGCCAGGGACACCCAGAGGGTCTCTATTTATAATAATGATTGAAATCAATCACGAACGTTTTCTAAGTAGAATTAGAAACGGTCATTATAGGCAGGTACCTAACAAGAGCAACATAAATACGTGGGTGCTAAAAGGTTCCGCAAAACGCAAAACCGCAAAACGCTCAGCTTAGTCACAAACCGTTTACCTTACTAGTGGAAACTTACAAGAATTCGGAAATGGACAGATGGATGGACGTGCTGCAAATTCACTTTTAGTTAATTTTACCTTACAAAGGATGTCGGCAAGAAGACTTATGAACACGTTTTGTATATAATTTTAGAACAATGTATGCAAGCTTCAGCGTTACTGTTGGGGGAAATGTTAGTTTTAGACTAAAGTTTACCTACAAAGCTCTCAGTTAATAATCGAGTACCATGTTTGCAGGAGATATTTCTGAGAAAAATCAAGCCAACGAGCATCTACGAAGAATATAGAGTACATGAAACAAAATATACTTAAACAGGAATATCAGCTGCAGAAGACGGCCGGTTGTGCAATTAATGATAATGACACCAGAGAGTCATTTCCTTGGCAATATAATAAGGATAACCTGATTACAAAAAAACATGATATATCTATTGCTGCATAACCACCCACGTCTTGTTAGATACAAGTCTAGTATTAATAGACTAGACTATGCAGATTGGTATTCTTAGTATAAACGATCTGATGATCCCTGCGCTAGGTAGCGCTTTCATCTCGGGAATCTGATTACGGAATGTATCCTGGTTTAATGTTAACAAAAATAAGAAAATTAGACGATAATTATAATTTAAATACTAAATACAAACAAAGAAGATCTTGCGGTTGCAAACTCTTTGAATTATTATAAAAGCTTTCTATAATATGTTATTACTATTTAGATTATGTATAAAAAAGCTAAGGACTGATATTTCTACAACTCGATCAATAATGTTATAAACACGTAACGTAACGTATGCGTAACTTATTTTACAGAAATAATACATTCAAACATTACAATCAGCGCCATCTAGACCCAAACTAAGCAAAGGCATAGAAACCAGATAACTGATAGAATACTTATATACTTACTAGCTGACCCGCCCGTGGCTTCGCACGCGTGGTTTGTCAATAAAAACATTACTCACTACTTAATACCCGTCTGGCATGATAGCCTTATTTGCAAGCTTCCATCATACGGTCTGCCCACTAGTCTGTGTCTGGATATCGGACTTCTTGAGGGACCGTTCGATACTTGTTGTCGTTGAAGGTTGCTCGTCCGATCAATTGGCGATTAACGCCGGGGTCCTACAAGGGTCAGTAATTTCCGCAACTCTTTTTTTGCTTTATATCAACGATCTGCTAAAACCCGGTACCATTGGGTATGCAGATGATAGCGCAGTTGTGGAAAGCTATACATCTAGTGCACGAGCCAGTGGAGCGCAGATTCAGTCCCTCAGGGAGGCTATGGTCGAGCGCTTAAACTTGTCCTTGAAGGCAATCTCCGACTGGGCTGATGCCAATCTGGTCAAGTTCAAAGCTAATAAGACCCAGGCGTGTCTGTTCTCCGCAAAGCGAAGTCAATTTAATCTGACTCCTACTTTCCGAAATGTATCCGTGCCGATATCTGACCACCTCGAGCTTCTTAGTATCTCATTAACTCCGACTCTCAATTTCGGCTCCTACATTGACTCAAAAGCGCAGTTGGCTGCTAAAAAGCTTGGTATACTCGCAAAGGTGTAGCACTACTTCACACCGGGACAGTTGCTCAACTTGTACCAAGCACAAGTCCGATCGTGTTTGGAGTACTGTTCTCACCTCTGGGATGGATCAGCGAAGTACCAACTTGAAACTCTGAAATCAATTGAGAGATGAGCCAAGAAGCTCATAGGCAACGATGAGCTATTTGATGCAAGGCTCCTCAGCCTGAAGCGTCGACAAAAGGTTGCTAGCCTCTCGGTTTTTTATCGAGTACATTTTGGGGAATGTGCGGCGGAACTTTTCAACCTGATCCCACCATCTCCATTCTATCAACGGACAACCAGACGCTCTGCGGTGCGCCACCGCTATATGGTAGAAATGCCTCCCTTTCCTACAAAGCGGTTCTCTTCGACCTTTATTATGCACACTGCTAAAGAGTGGAATGCCTTGCCAGAGTCTGTGTTTCCTAATAGCTACAACCTTGGTATCTTTAAGTCGCGAGTGAATAGGTTTCTTCTAGACAAGCGTGTACCATCGTAGACTGCATCATCGCTTACCACCAGGCGAGATCGTGGTCAAACGCAAGCCTATAATATATATATATATATATATATATATATATATATATATATAAAAACAATGTAATAATAGGTGGTAATTGATAGGTACATGTTCATTATGGACCGTGTAGGGCACAACAATATTAGGGAGAGAGGAGGACGTCATTGCTCTTTACTTTTGAAACTGTCATGGTTATGAATACTATTTGTACTAAAAACCGGATATATACCATGATTTGTCAGTTTTTGAGTATCCCTAGAAAGTTAAAAATTATTTTTTTGTGTTCTAATTTAAGTTAGCGTCCATTACTAATAATTTACTAATTCATTAAAGGTTTCTAATTTTTTTATCTTTGAACGTGTGGTTAATTGATCGAGCGAAGAAATCTCCAAATCAACTTGGACAAATCGGCGTTGTATATATGTATGTATGCATGTGAGTATGTATGTATAGTTGAACCCCAAATCTCAACAACCCCCTCACGTTTTTAGCTCATTTAGTCACACCAAAATTGTGACATCACTACCTACCTACGAGTATATACCCACATTGATCGGATCAACACTTCGAAAGTTATCCATGGACAATTAAACATACATACAACGCCGATTTGCCCAAGTTGATTTGGAGATCTCGCTTCGCTCGATAAATAACTAACTTCTGTTTATTTATTTGTTTTATTTTTAAGTGTTTTTATTAGTAATTGGCATAATAAACACTTTTTCTCTTTATCTTTCAAATAAGAACCATAAGTACTACCCAATGTATTGATATTCACATAATACAATCTGAAGCTTCGTTAAAAATACAGACATGAATATTGAACACTTGAGCTGGGCACTTTGCACTTTAACTAAATGGAACAAAATAACCTACAGAAAATACTAAAGCTATTGAAGTAATTTACAACCGTGTCTCAATATTAATAAAGTTCAAACTAATTGGGATCAAAAGCTCCGCTCTACTCAACTTTAAAATATTAAGTACGAAACTTGTACAAGGTTTATTGAATAAGAAGTTTCATTACCAGCCACAATGAGTATACCAGGAGAAGCTTAACTTTCAAAGAAAATTAAAGAAAAGAATTATGTATTAAGTTTCATGTTTCAAGTCGGTTTCTCTGCGAATTTGTACAACGCTTTACACGAGTAAGATTGTACAGTTACTGAATAGAAGACTTTCTTGAAGAACTGCATCTTTAAATCTAACTAACAGGTATTCGTGTCAAGCTAAGTTTTACGTTATTGCCTAGTTACTAGACCAAATAATACTATTCAGTTCAATGTCCTCCCTAACGTAGCAGTGGGCTGAGTAGTATTGCCATACCGACGTCACTCGGTAAAATTATAATTAAATTCCCACATTAATTAAAACAGTGTATTTGTTTAGGGGTTCTGGCTTACTCAAAATTGATATCCGGAAAATAATAAGGTTTGTAAGAAAACACCCCAATTCCAAGTTTTTCGTTTAATTCCATTGTCGTGTCCTGAAACTCATCGAAGTATTGGCTAATGGAATTTCAGTGATTCAGCCTTTTGATCTAACGGTTTGGAAAGAAATTTAATTTTCTTGAATTATTTTGTTTGCGGTTGAAATTGCCTATTAATTTTAGGACTCCTTCAAATAAAAACCCCTTAATTGGATTGAGTTGGGCGTATTGTGTTTTGATAAAATACATATTTAAATCTTGAGTCACACGAGAAGAAAGTACACAAACAGATAGATTGTATATCCATTCCGGTTCTCGTTCAAAGATGATAATCTAGTTCATACTTTCTAGCCCGGTCCATTCTACTTTACATCACTTTTTATTACCGCCTATTACTACAATAATAATAAGAAATTACACATTTCTTTATATGTTCGAAACATAGTTTAGGCTCACAACAGGTTATGATAGTCAGGTCTATGTGTCGCCTTTAAATATAGGTAAATATAAATATGAATATATTTTTTGTAGGTAACCAAAAAAATATATTCAGTTGCTAACAATATCAAAAAATAATATTATTAATTATTCTAGATGCATCAAGCGATAATATTAAGTTATTTTAGAAATCGGACCAAACGCACGGTTTTAAATACGCTGAAACCAGAAATTTGAAGTTGCAATTTCTGGTGAAAAACCGATTTTTTCGTCCATCAGCTGGCAAGCCAAAATCAACTTTAAATAAATAAATAATAAATATTGCTGGACATTTCACACAGCGCTATCTAGCCCCAAATTAAGCAGAGCTTGTACTATGGGAACCAGATAACTAATAGAATACTTATATACTATTTTTTTTAAATACATACTTATAATCTATAGAAAAACACCCAGACCCAGAACAAACATTTGCAGATCATGCAAACATTTGTTCCGCGGCGGGAATCGATCCCGCTTCCTCCTGAGTCTCAGCCGGCTATTCGCCCACTGCGCCACGGAGGTCGTCAAATCTAGGGTTAATTCAATTTATTCCGGGCCAATTCAATTAACTAAGGTAAATTTCGTGTCCGAGGTTCTACAAAACGATAATAAGCAAAATAGACTTAATTTACACTTTGATTAATGAAAGAAACAAACGCATTCAGGTTAAATTTAATTAAGTGATATTCCGTGAATAGTTTGTTTTTGGATCGTACTCTACAGGTTTTAGCGAAAGTAGAAGCAGGTAGGGTTTTTCAGTGAATACATCAAACTAAAGGCGAAATGCGCAACGATACCTAAACGTATTTACGTGCTAAATATGATGTAAAGTGTTGTCAAATCATATAAATACATCAAATAACTTACAATGCAGATTTACTTAATAATTTACAAAAACTCTTACTTTATGTGTTCCTTATCCCAAACAATTTTCTCAATCTTCAATATTCTAAAACACTGAAATATGTCCAGAAATACTACCAAACGGCCCAAGTAATAGCTAGTTTCCGTAAATATGATTCCAATAATTTAATATTGGCAATTTCCAATTTCTCAAATTCATTCCGTCGTCATTTCCACACAAGTCACGTGCGAGACTCGATGAAAGGAAAATAAGTTTTAGGATAAAACTGGGGTGATGGTATACGTCGCCGTGCACGCATGTCTGGGCTTTCATATTATACGAGTTAGACTAGGTTCGCAAAGGTCGCCATCCAGTGGCACGATTACCAGCGAGAACGCGACCGACACGTCGTAGCAAACTGAGACTGTGCTTGGCGTTGATTGACATACTCTTTATTGCATACCAAATAAAAATACAGTAACAAAAGAAATTTACAATAAATAACGTAAATAATATATCATGGGTGGTCTTATTGCTAAAAGCAATCTCTTCCAGACAATCTGGATAGACAGAATAAAGGTGGACGGGTTATATCTCAACGGCGCGGGACGGTTGCGGTAGAAAGGTTCTCGGCTGAAGAGTGTATAATTTCACAGGTACCGTAATGCTGCTTGGCGGTAGAAATAGTTGGTGGTAGTTAAAGAGGTTTACTATACTAAAAATCACTAAACTAGCTGTAAGACGTCCGCTGCTGAACATAGACATTGTATATACATTTTCCGCGCATGTAATTTTTTGCGGACCAAACTCAATAGTTTTCAGTAAATAATATTTTAGGTTTCTGTTCGAGGGGGTAGATCGGTGCTAAGTGTAAACAAACAGTTCTGTATATTTTATTGCGTAAAAATAGTAAAATGTGTAATTAATAGGGTTTTCAAGTGCTAAGTACTTATATATTTGAGTGAATCTCGTGTACAATTGTTTATAGTGCACAAAAGCATAGATAAAATACATTATACGAAAAAATAACTGCGGAGCATACAATTTACCACTGTTTACAAAAGCTCCACAGTGACTCGAAATAACAGTGAACATAACAGTAAGTTTTTCTTAATTATACTAGGATAGACCTATCAAGAAAATATACAGTGAATCTATTAAAATTTATAAAAGTTTATCAACGATAAAGGTCGATCACTTGACACAACTTTATTTGCAAACACCGTCAATTAAAATAAATGAACAAACTCACTGAATTGAGCTACAAAATGATTGACTATTTCAACCAAATTCTTATCAGACGGCTGGACGAGAGTTCGGTACAGTAGAACCGCATTCTCGAGGCACTAAGTTCAAACCCACGTAATACGTAACGTAACGTACTTTTTGCACTGCAAAAAAGTATTTTATGCATTTTAATACCGTTTTGAAGAGAATTCTATCAGAATGAAGACTAGACAAAGCGCCTTACGAGAGTTGCAACTTAAACTAAAATTACCACTGGATAAACTAGAAATATCTAATACGTTGAATAACAAACTACTACAAGAAAGAGAAGAAAGTGAATTAGAGATACAAGGCATTATAGATAGAAACAGCCGGGCTAAAAAATGAACTCGTGAAAATAGATACTGAATTGATAGACTTAAAAGAACAGCGTGACCAACTTCAAATAAGTGTAGAAGGTCATAACCAATGTCATATTACGCTGGATACTGCATATGAGCAAATAAAAAAGCTTCAATATCAGCTACTTAAATCACAGGAAACTATAGCTACCATGCGTGATGTTATAAACCTTAGGGAAAAACACAGACTACAATACTTTATAATAAATTGGTTGAAAACAATGATACAGAACCATTACTTACCATCGGCTTCACCTCCTGGGGTGATAACGGCGATAATACTATATCAAAGAAACATATCAAGAGAAGAAAATATTTAAGATTAAAAAAACTACTATTAAATAGAAAAAGGATATGTATAAATAACGAGAAGCTCAAAGACCACATTTTGAGCTTAAAAAAAGACAGAAAACAACTTAACGAAGAACTAAAAAATTATGTATGAATGATGTCTAATCACGAAAGAGATTATTCTGATATGTTGGAAAAAATATCTAAACTAGAAGCTGACCTACAAAAAATTAATAATAAATACACTTTAGCACAGAGCGAAATTCGAGAATATATAGCGACCATCGGAGAGTTGCATGGCGTAGGTTCGTACAATCCTCAACTGACTGAGGCGATGGAGAGTGAACTAATGGTGGACCCAGAATCCATCTCGAACGCAAATGATTATGGAAATAACTATCTGCTTCCATCTTCAACTGTACATCTTCTAGAGACACAACAGTCCACTCTACCGACCACCAGCATGCCTCCCGAAGTTATTAAAGAAAGTGAACCCTTGAACTTACCTTATAACTCTGGTATAGAAACCTTGCAGGCAAACAGTACAAAAAGTTTAAAGATTTTCTGTGATGGCATCGGGAAAGGTATGGGCTATATGTTCAGTGTGAATGTAAAGAGTTCAATAATAAACAATTGCGTCCCAAACATTTCTTATAGCAAACTTATAGGTAACGTCATAAATGGAAATCACACTAAAGATGATGACATTGTAATTTTGATGGGTGACAGCTCAGATGTAAATAGTATTGTAAATGAACAGTATTCGTTTATTGTTAAAATTGCATCATTCTGGAACTGTAAATAAAATTGTAGTTTGTACTTTTCCGTATTCGAGTTCGCTGAGTTTTGAACAAAAAAAAAATACATGAACTCAATCTTAACTTATGTAATTTAATCGCCACTAATTGTAATCAAGGTGAAATTTTGTTATTAGACATAAATAATTGTATTAAGAAATTTGTATTGAGACCGAAATACCAGTTTTTATCAAAAAAAACAAAAACGTATTGTAATACAGTCACTAACATACGTCTTAGAGGCTGATTACCATAAAAGTGACTATGGAATGATTATTATCCAATCTTTAAACTTATAAGTATGACAATAAGAGAGCCTTGTTACGTTAGTTCACCAACACTAACCATGCGAGACTCTCCTAGCAACTTAGATAATAAAGTAGTCACTAAGAAATCAGAAAAGCTAGTGAGATTAATGCATCAGAACATAAATAGGTTCCTAGGTAAATTATTAGAAATTGAGCTTTTTTTAAAATCCAACCCCTATGAGATTCTTTGCTTCTCAGAAACTTTCTTGACACCTGACACTAAGCATTTCACATTATGTAATTATAAAGTCGTTATAATTACGTAGTCGTATGTTCTACAGAAAATTAGCTCAAGGTGGAGAAACCCTAAATTATGATAAAGGACAATATTAAAGCTAAAGAAAGAAAAGATATAGTTTGCATTTCTACTGAGCGTATATGTGAAATGGCATGTGCAGAGTTGGACAGCCATATTATTCTTTGTGTTTACTCACCGCCATCTGCTAACTTTATAATGTTTATGAATAATCTGGAAGAGGCTTTACGAAGACTTTCAAATAAGAATAAAAATATATTGATGTGTGGAGACATTAATATTGACCTTTTGACAAATTCTTCAGAAAAACAGCAATTTATTCAATTGTGTAGATCATATAACTTATACGAACTATTTATGGAACCGACTAGAATAACTCTTCTTACGGCTACCTGCTTGGATAATATATTCTTAAATTTTGACTATTCTCATAAATTACTTATTGATAATTTACGGTCGGACCATAGAGGACAGAGTGTAGTCTTCTACGGTAATGAGGATCAAACCGAGGCGAAAGTTATCTATAGGCCTGTGACAGAAAAACGCAAGGAATTATTCCAAATCGCCATAGGAGAAAAGGTCGCAAATTTGGGCCATAATTTTAAGGACTCGAAGGTACATTTTGAATCATTATTAAAGATTGTATGTGGTGAGTTCAACAATATATTTAAGACTAATGAACTAAAAATAAATAGAAAGCCAAAACTCGCTGACTGGGCTACTCGAGGTATTCTTGTAAGCAGGAAAACTCTGTATGACCTATACGAAAAAAGAAATTATACCAAAGATGGAGAATTTTTAGAGTTTGTTAAAAGATATTCCAAACTTTTTAAGCAAATATGTAGTTGTGCTAAGTCTCTATACATCAAACAAAAAATATCTAAATCCAATAACAAGATTAAAACCACATGGGAAGTTATAAAAACAGAAACTGGAAAGTGTAAAGTTCTTGAAACTATAAATACCTTAAGAAACGTCAAAAATACCGTCATCCACGATAAACTTGATATAGCAAATACATTTGAAAACTTTTTTACAGAAATTCCAATAAAATTAACGAAAGGATTTAATGGATCCACACATATGGCAAAATCTTTCCTTGTCGATAATGTAGATAATTTATCACATACCAGAAGTTTTAAATTTAATGATGTTACTTCAAAAACAATTGAGAAGGTTTTCAAGTCGCTAAACATTAAAAAAACAGAAGATATGTGGGGGTTGTCAGTAAAAGTTTTAGATTGTATAATTGAGGAAATATCTCCTAATTTAGCCGACATTTTCAACTCCAGTATCGATAGTGGCATATTTCCAAACTTGATGAAGTACAGCAAAGTAATACCAGTGTACAAAGCTGGGTGTAAAGAAGACCCTTCAAATTACAGACCGGTATCGATTCTTCCTTCTCTCAGTAAAATATTTGAGAAGATTATTTTAAACCAATTGCTTTCATACTTTAACATTAATCAACTACTACATAACCGTCAATTTGGCTTTACGAAAGGGAGATCCACTTTAGATGCTGGGTTACAATTAACTTCTCACATATTGAATGCTTGGGAGAACTCAAAAGAGGTAATTGGTGTCTTTTGCGATCTTTCAAAAGCTTTTGACTGCGTTGACCACCAAACGCTTATAATGAAATTAGAAAACTATGGTGTAATAGATAACGCACTGAAATTGCTAGCATCATATTTGGTTGACAGAGAGCAACGAATAAAATAGGAGATGTTCAATCCTCGGGGTCTTTTAATAAACTGGGGGTACCACAAGGCTCCATATTGGGCCCATTCTTGTTTCTTGTGTATGTTAATGACCTACCACATTTGATACAAAAAAAAACAAATAATAAAATTGTGCTCTTTGCCGATGACATATCCCTGTTATTTGATGTTAAAAGGAGAATTGCTGACGTAGATTTAATTAATGACGTACTAGAAATGGTAAGCAAGCGGTTTTCTGCGAATAATTTAGTATTAAATCCATCTAAAACAAATTGTATCAAATTCTCATTAGTAAATGAAAATCAAATTAGTACTAATGACATTATTTTGATGAAAAATTATTTGGATATAGTCAAATCCACCAAGTTTCTAGGTATAATAATAGATAGTAAATTGCAATGGGGACCGCATATTACAAAACTAGGGAATAAGCTTAGCTCAGCTGTATATGCTATTAGAGAGGTAAGGAAGCTGACAGACGTGGAAACTGCTAGGCTTGTTTACTTCGCCTATTTCCACAGTATACTGAGTTATGGAATTTTGTTGTGGGGGTCAGGAGCAGATGCAAAGACAGTTTTTATTTTTCAGAAAAGAGCTATCAGAGCAATCTATAACCTAAACACACGAGCATCCCTCAGAGACGTGTTTAATAAAATTAGAATATTAACCGCTCCTTCATTGTATATATACGAAAATATCATGTATGTACGTAAAACCATACATAACTTTGAAAAGCGTTCTGATGTTCATAATATGAACACTAGAAATAAGGACAAATTAGTTAATTCGGCATTTAGACTACAAAAGACAAATAAAAGCTTTATGATTAACTCAGTGCGTTTCTACAATAACATTCCGAAAGACATTTTAGCTCTAAACGAAAACAAATTTAAAAGATGTATTAAAAATAACTTAACTCAAAAACCTTACTACTCCACAGATGAGTTTTTAAATGATAAAAAATCATGGTATCTAACCGATTCCTACGCATAAATCTGTGACCTCCTTTATTGACAAAGCCTCTGTACAGCTGCAACCACTTGACATGTTATAGTTTTAAGTTTAGATTTATTTATTGACAGCCGCTTTAATGAATTATTTTATTTTATTTTATTATTTTAATGTTCTTTTGACAAAGCCAGTGTACAGCCGCAACTAAAATATTATTGTATTATTAAAATATTAGTTAGGTAAATATTTTCCTAACATTTTTTATGTAGTGAAGCTGACGTAACTAAGTGTTCTTTATGTCCCTATGGTTAGAAATAAATAAATATGAAATAATAAAATATAGCTGACAACTTTGTTAAATCAATGAAAAAGATAAGATATCTGATAAACCTTCAAATAGTAAAAGATGTTTTTTAATAAAGCTTTATAATAAAAACTGTAGTTTTTACCTATTTCAAATAAAATTCATGTTTATTTTGTTTTTGCAGTAGATAATCTTTCACAACGTGCATCGCTTTGTATTTTTTGTACCGAAAAATCAGGTTATATAATTTTTTATCCTGTTTGTAGATTTAATATTATATGTAAGTTTTAGAAAAACATTTTTGTTCCACAAAAATGTTGTTGTAAAAACAAAATCAAAGCAATGTGAAAAAGCCATGTTAGATTTTGTAGTACCTTAAGGGCCAATATACATACTTCAGTAGATACGTGTTACCTTCTATCAAAGACCAATAAAACTGAAATTGAAAAATGTACCCTTTATCCATCACAAGAACAAATTAAATTCAAAGACACCTCTACCCTTCACCCAATACCCACTTCTACTCCTGTCTAATAAAGTTCAATTTCCAAAGGATATAATTACAGTTAAGTAGCAGTTTTAGACCACGTGTAACCTCGATTCTACATGCAATGCTAATCCGTGTGTTGTTTACAATAGGGTTGCTTTTTCGGTTTAGATCGGATGTGGTTTTCGGATAGTTTCGGTCCGAATTAAGTTGTTTGAAGTGGATCTGTGACGAAGGTCTATTGGAGATTGTGATAACCTCAGGGTCTCTGATATGACCTTTGGGGCAGTGTGAAAGTAATTCGTCTTCCTGATTATATAGGATTTGATTTGTATCTCTATTAGTTTTGATGGCTTCTATTGAAGCAACAAAAACTGATTCTGAACTAAAATAATAAAAAATTGAACAAAATAATATTTTAATATTATTTTTTTATTATTTTAGTTAAATACCAACTTCAACGCATAAGCTGTTAAATTTAGCAGAACAAATAAGTTAGTGACTTGGAGACACTTTCGAATGATAGTTCAGCTATCTAAAGATAGTTAGCAGCAGTCTTTAGATGGCTTACCTGTTTCTTTAGAATGTATGAATGAAAACAATAAAAATACAAACAAAATAGAAAACACAAATCAAATAGTAAGTACTTTGTGTATTATTGGTAATATGTATATTATTTGTATGTATAATTAATCAATATTAATTATAATTCATGACGTAAGTATTAATTTTAAAACAGAAAGAGTATACAAGTACTTAAAATAATATTGTAAGTAATAATAGGATTTAACATATTGATGTTATACCACTAATAATATAAATGTGACAGTTTGTATGTTTGTTTATTTATTTGTTTGTTACTTAATCACATCGTAACGGCGGAACCGATTTCAATGAAATTTGGTATATCTATAGATTGTAACCTGTATTACCACATAGGCTACTTTTTATCCCATATATCAGTTCCATGGGATAAAAATAGTGTGTCAAGTCAAGTTGCAACAGCGAGTTTAGCTTTATTTCTAGATTACCTACACATTTAGTAGTGTAACGTGTACGAAGTCGCGAGTAACAGTTAGTGTTATAATAAATAAATATTGCTGGACATTTCATACTGCGCTATCTAGCCCCAAACTAAGAGCTTGAACTATAACAGTTATTATTTATCCTTATTACGCAAATAAATCTATGTGCCGATAAGGAAGACGATATAAAGAAATAGAAGATTAACAAACATATTATTATCAAAAAGAATTCATAGAAACTTCCTACTACCTACAATACCTAGCTTGAAAACACTTTAAATCTTACACAAAAACTGTAGGCAAGTTCCAGACCGAACTTGCTCGGTAAAGTCTAGTTTATGATAACGACAATTCCAATGTACTCGGTATTTTCATAGTAGACTAGGTCAGTCTTGTAGCAATACTACTTGATGGAGAACTACAATCAAACGTATATGGGGTCCATTGAATACACAGAGGCATTTTCCTATATATGTTTCTAAACCGCAGAAGGGCGACGTTGATAGGTTCACACTCGTGGAGAAGAAAGGTCGACCAAGATCGTCCCGCCAATACTATACTGACTGAAGCAACACTGCATGCAGTGAAGCCGACCATCAAGAGTATGTATGAATGATGTCTAATCACGAAAGAGATTATTCTGATATGTTGGAAAAAATATCTAAACTAGAAGCTGACCTACAAAAAATTAATAATAAATACACTTTAGCACAGAGCGAAATTCGAGAATATATAGCGACCATCGGAGAGTTGCATGGCGTAGGTTCGTACAATCCTCAACTGACTGAGGCGATGGAGAGTGAACTAATGGTGGACCCAGAATCCATCTCGAACGCAAATGATTATGGAAATAACTATCTGCTTCCATCTTCAACTGTACATCTTCTAGAGACACAACAGTCCACTCTACCGACCACCAGCATGCCTCCCGAAGTTATTAAAGAAAGTGAACCCTTGAACTTACCTTATAACTCTGGTATAGAAACCTTGCAGGCAAACAGTACAAAAAGTTTAAAGATTTTCTGTGATGGCATCGGGAAAGGTATGGGCTATATGTTCAGTGTGAATGTAAAGAGTTCAATAATAAACAATTGCGTCCCAAACATTTCTTATAGCAAACTTATAGGTAACGTCATAAATGGAAATCACACTAAAGATGATGACATGCCTCTCCCGAATAGATAAGAGTACTTTCTCGGTCGGATTACAGGCACGTTCCGAAAGTCTCTTCAGTGACTGGAATCTAGTAGGACTACTAAGTTCAAGTCCTACACTGTCCACTCTTCAGATTCTGGTGAAGTATAAGGATGTACTTCTTAATCCGGATTTCTGGTCATTCGGCACCGTTTACAGGCGACACAGGAAAGCGGGTACGAATCAAAATCCCCCAAACAAATCAAGGTGTTAATTGTACACTTATTGTTTACTAGCTGTTGCCAGCGGTTTCGCACGCGTGGTTTGCCAATAAAAGTAGCCTATGTGTTAATCCAAGTTATGATCTACGTACATACTAAATTTCATGGCAATCGGTTCAGCCGTTCCGGCATGAAAGAGTAACAAACATCCATACATCCAAACTTTCGCGTTTATAATATCAGTAGGAAGTAGGATAAGTATGTTAGTAGTTAGTAAGACTAAGTATGTTAGTCTTTAAGGTGTTTATAGATATGGGCCTTGTAATCATATTGTTGCCTGAAATTAACGTTATATCTTTTAATATATAAAAATCTCGTGTCATCTCGGTTTTTTTTATATACTTAGTAGGTACAATAGGTCGTAAGGTATTTTTCACTCTCCTACCTCCACCTCCCCCTCCCCTCCCCCATTTTAATAGTGATTTTAGTATTTTTGTATGTCAAATATCCATATAATTTAACCGTCGTTCATTGACGTGAAGTCATGAAGTGTCGCGTCACTTTGACAAGAGTGTTTTATATAGTTTTTATCCCGAGGTTTCCACGGGAACGGGAAATTTTAAGCGTGCGAAGCCGCGGGCGGATCAGCTAGTTGTTATTATAAATTGAAGATGATATTTACAGTGGCAAGTGGTAACTAGCCAGGGGAAGAACGGAACCGCCTGTAGCGCCTGGCACATAATTTTTAGATTGAATGAAAATAACTTAAAAAATCTAAAGAGGATTAGCCCTATTTTTAGGTATTTCATACACCACACCAGGTATTTTATACTTAAAAGTGGGTCTAAAACCCATGAAATGTATTTATATTAAGTTTACTGAAATGAAAAAATATTTGATTTGATTTTTCATTCAGAAAATAACTTAGTAAAAGTTGGCCACAGATTGATTTGAAAGTTCTTGAGGACATTTGATTCTGGTTGGCAAAACATCTTGCCAAACCAAACGTTTCACTAGCTCGTACAAGTAAGGAGTAGAACTAATTTCCGGCGTCTTTTTTCCAAGACTAATATAAATCTTTGAGTCTTCAAATTCAGAGTGAACCGGTTATTTCTGGGCAAACGTACATACATCTTCGACTACACCATAACTTATCATCAGATGAGGTATTCAAGCGCTTGACTTTCAAGAATAAAAGAAAAACAGTTTTAGCCGATGCGTTGGCGTTTTACCTGATAAAAGCCCATGCTTTTATCAGCTAAAACGCCACTGTCTTTGGTTAAAATAAAACGTCTTTTGATTTGTCATGAACTTTGTCGGGTAGAGAAACCACATTGGTCGCCCGGTCTAGTACTTCCATAACGATATTCAAGAAATGTAGCGCCGTTACCCTACACTCTAACCTACTTTCATATTTGGCATATTGGCGAGGGGATGAGTTTGTGTGGAAAGTTTGGATGAGTTTCAAACAATGGGCATGTTTTTCTTGAACTCTGAATACTATTTTGTTCGTAAATCAGTAATAATGTCACTACTATATTCTGCTTGACCCAATAAAAAAGGAGATTTTAATTTAGACCACACGATTGAAATTAAACTTATTTTTAAACATATTATTTAATTGTTCAAAAACGAATTGACATTACGAAAAATAATCAAGAAATTAGCGTTCGCGTAACGCTAGCAAACATGCAAACGAACTACTGACTTAGATATTTATATATATTTTTACACTAGCTATGAGAGGAAGAGATAAAGAAAATGTGCTTGCTCCAACAGTGTGATTCAGACAATAGGCCTGCACTGTGTCTTAGATATACGAAACTTAACTGGCTATGAGAGTACGAGAGAAAGAAAATGCTCACACCTCTCTCTCTTGTCCCGACAGTAATATACGAAACGTAACTCTCTCACTCTTTCTATCTTCACTAGAATCTAACTTATTTAGTTTTTTATTTAGACTTTTTATATTTCTCCCTCTCAACCTCCATTCGCCTCGCCCGATCACAGTTTTCGTAACGTTCTCGTCACGCATTTACCAGCTTACTCCCCAAATCAAGCGTGCGTAAAGAAGTTATACTTCAAAAACCATAATTTATTATTTCATTTATACTTTATTATAATAAACCAAACACAAAAATAAAATAACAAAATAGAACTTTATTTTGATAAATACATACAAAAATCAACATAAATAAAATAACAAAATAGAACTTTATTTTTATAAATACATACATAAATCAACATAAATAAAATAACAAAATAGAACTTTATTTTGATAAATACATACATAAATCAACATAAATAAAATAACAAAATAGAACTTTATTTTTATAAATACATACATAAATCAACATAAATAAAATAACAAAATAGAACTTTATTTTGATAAATACATACATAAATCAACATAAATAAAATAACAAAATAGAACTTTATTTTTATAAATACATACATAAATCAACATAAATAAAATAACAAAATAGAACTTTATTTTGATAAATACATACATAAATAAACATAAATAAAATAACAAAATAGAACTTTATTTTTATAAATACATACATAAATCAACATAAATAAAATAACAAAATAGAACTTTATTTTTATAAATACATACATAAATCAACATAAATAAAATAACAAAATAGAACTTTATTTTTATAAATACATACATAAATCAACATAAATAAAATAACAAAATAGAACTTTATTTTGATAAATACATACATAAATCAACATAAATAAAATAACAAAATAGAACTTTATTTTGATAAATACATACATAAATCAACATAAATAAAATAACAAAATAGAACTTTATTTTTATAAATACATACATAAATCAACATAAATAAAATAACAAAATAGAACTTTATTTTGATAAATACATACATAAATCAACATAAATAAAATAACAAAATAGAACTTTATTTTGATAAATACATACATAAATCAACATAAATAAAATAACAAAATAGAACTTTATTTTTATAAATACATATGTACATAAATCAACATAAATAAAATAACAAAATAGAACTTTATTTTAATAAATACATACATAAATAAACATAAATAAAATAACAAAATAGAACTTTATTTTTATAAATACATACATAAATCAACATAAATAAAATAACAAAATAGAACTTTATTTTTATAAATACATACATAAATCAACATAAATAAAATAACAAAATAGAACTTTATTTTGATAAATACATACATAAATCAACATAAATAAAATAACAAAATAGAACTTTATTTTGATAAATACATACATAAATCAACATAAATAAAATAACAAAATAGAACTTTACAAAACAAGAGAACAAAGCAAAACTATTTTTGATCGCCTTTTTAATTTATCAACAACTTTTTACATTATACATAACTAAAACTTTGCGCTTGAATCTAGAATATAAACTAAACCAAACTTTGGTAAAACTTACGTACACACGGCTACACATCAAGCTATACATTTCCAGTATAAGCTGATCTCTCATTCTACGAAAAGCCTACACAATGCGAGGTCAACTTATACTGGATATGTATAGCTTGATGTGTAGCCGTGTGTGCATACCTACTTTATTTTGTGTGGATAATTTACATCATCAAAAAAAATAATGTCTTCTGTAATAAAATAATATTGACTTGTAACTAAATATTTTTATAACATTTACAATACAAAAACATCCGATTCCCCTGAAGTCCCGTCTTATCGCAATGCGAGAAAGTTTCTCGACAAAGCGATTGTCGATCGCCCGCTGCAAACTTCTAGTTCTTGAAATATCCATTGAACTCCGCAACTTCCGTTATAACATTTTATGTAACTACAACTGCGATGCAAAATCATAAACATTTTGCGGCACATCTTTTTTGGAAACTTTCTTTTTAGCAGACGTTAAAACAAGATATCAGTTAGATAACTAAGAAATTAACTGCAATTTTACCAAACATTTTAATGATTGTTTTTGTAAACTTTTTTAATCACTCTTATATTTAATACTAGTGGTCCCGCCGAACTTCGTATCGGCTTGACATGCATAGGTATAACGCGGGCTGTCAATATAAGTCACCTTGGTAGAATTGTCAATTGTTAATCATTATTGTAAATACGGGATTTATCACGTACCGTCTTATCGGTGTTTCGACCGACAATGTTTTGGTTCAATTCGTGAACCTTCATCAGGGTGAGTGCGATCCTATTTATAATAATGATTCAAAATCAATCACGAAAGTTTTCTAAGTCAAATTGACAATTGTTGTCCCCGGCTATCATTATGTGTGAGAAAATGAATGACTTCCACAAATAATTCAATACCAAAATTAGCCAAATCGCTCCACCCGTTCTCGAGTTTTAGCGAGACTAACGAACAGCAATTAATTTTTATATATATAGACAATATATCTCGGGATAACTCCTACCGAAGCATCTGTTTCAAGCGATATTCATTTTTTTTACATCCTCTTTGACGATATTTGCAGCACGCATTCTGTCAATTCTATGTCAAACGTCATAAGGTTACATTATAAAAGCGCTAAGGTTAGATTATAAATAATTTTATATGGTAGTTAAGTATTCTTAAATTTTCTACATTTGCGCGCAATTTTCTTAATTTTTTCTTTCATAAGAACCTTCTCCTGACAATAAGAAATACAACAAAAAAAGAATTGGCCAAATTGGTCCAAGCGTTGTTGAGTTATGCGCTTACCAACACATTTTGCGATTCATTTTTATATTATAGATATACGTACCTATAAGTAGTGAGTTTGTTTGTTTATTGGTGTGCTTGGGTGGGCGGGTAATCTACCGACATGCGTTTTAATTTGCAAGTAGAAAGTTGCGTGGAATGTTCCTGGTAACTAAACATTTACATTCTTTGAATTACTTGACTTCTGGCATTTTTATCTTATTTTATGTACAAATTAACGTAATTAGCCAGAAGTCAAGGTATCTCACCATCTGTTCATCATCATCATATAAGCCGTAGGACGTCCACTGCTGGACGCAGGCCTCTCTCATTGATATCCAGGAACTGCGGTTGGAAGCGGCCTGCATAAACGCCGACCTGCGGTTCTTACCAAGTCGTCTGCCCATCTTGTAGGTGGACGTCCTACGCTGCGCTTGCCGGTCCGTGGTCTCCACTCGAGAACCTTCCGGTCCCATCGGCCATCTGTTCTGCGCGCTATATGGCCCGCCCATTGCCACTTCAACGTGCTAATCTGTCGGGCTATTTCGGTGACTTGAGTTCTCCTATGTATCTCCTCATTTCTGATTCGATCCCGTAGAGAAACCCCGAGCATCTGTTACTTTATTTTAAATACGGGATTTATCACGTACCGTCTTATCGGTGTTTCGACCGACAATGTTTCGGTTCAATTCGTGAATCTTCATCAGGGTGAGTGCGATCATCACAGTGTGCGAGGCGAGACGTTATTCGGAGCGGTAAACTTATCAGTCAAACACCGATAAGACGGTACGTGATAAATCCCGTATTTATAATAATGATTGAAATCTGTTACTTTGTTTCTTGTGTATGTCATGTCGTGTCAAATAAATGTTTTCATTTCATTTAACATGATGCCTCATTAGTTTTTTTTTGTATATTTTTAGTACCTTACCTTATTATTGTAAACTTTCTGTGGGAATAAATAAATAAATGTATTTTCCTTATACATTTTCATGTCGTAACAGCTGAACCGATATTAAAAATTGCTAATTATGAAATTTGGTATGGTAAAGATTATGAATTGGATTGAGACATAAGCTACTTTTAACTGACAAACCACATGTACAAAGCCGCGGGCTGATGCTAGTATATTAAAATTGATTATTTGAACATCCATTTATCTACCTAAATTCATTAATTTGATCTGCTTGCTAGCAGGTAATAATATGCATACAATTAACAAAAAATTATACAAACGAATGATGAAAACACATTTAAATAAACAAAAACACGTATAAAACTTAAACGAAAGTGGACAAAATTTTGATTAAAACGGGTATTTATCGCGTATGTACCTTTTTTATTTGTTTTCCCGACGTTTCGACTGTGTTGCAATAGCCGAAGTCGTGCTTTGAAAAATAAGGAAGTGGGCAAATCGCAAACAGACCGCAATGCATCTTGATCTCATTTTAATTGATCAGGTGTCAATAAATACATACATTTCATGGCTTCATCACGAAGGAATATGCAGCATAATTAACGTTTCCAAGTGACCCTTGTGAATTTAATGAATAAAAACATTTTGATGAAAAACTTTAGGATGCCCGACTGCGCCCAAGGTTGGCATAAGAAAGGTCGCTGGCTACCCTTGGATGCGCGTAGAACCTATGCTATCAACAACCAGTCCTAACCGAAAAGGATGGCGTTTACCCGACACCCAGCAGTATGCTGATGATAATGATGGTCTCCTCCGATCGGATTTTTAATAGGTAATTAAAATGGTATTACCCGTGTGCGATAAGTTGGGAGCTGAGCGCGGTGACGTCATATTGGCGTGTTTGTACCGCCCGCAAAAAAGCGAACATAACAAGCAGCCGCCCGCGGCTTCGTCTTTGTTTTTTTTAACCTAATTTATTATGTTACTCAGGGAGGACGCTGCTTTTTATCTAATCTTTTTTACACTATTTGGATAAAATAAAAAATACAATGTTTAAGTTTATACATTTATTTTATCTATTATTTACATTATCTCATCTTCGTCACTACTTAGTGGATTTATGCCTTCTAGAGGTTGTTCTTCGTCCTCAGTCTCACTATAATCACTTGACGAAGAGGTATCCGATAAATTTACAATTAATTGCGATTCATTCGTCTCTCGGCGCCATCGGGGAAGTGCAGGGGAAGCGGTCGGGGAGTCGCATTCCTAGCAGGTTCCAAGTTATCGCGCACGAGTATGACAAAACAAAGTAAAACGATTTCAAGGAAAATTAATTAGTACCGCAGAAAACTATTGTTATTCTTTACGATACTATAGGCTGTCGGCGAGGAAGCGACTAGTTATCGCTATTTTCTCGCTCAAGAAACGTTACAACAATTGTTATTATTATTAAACCCATATTTCCCATTGCTGGGCAAAAGTCTCCCCCCTGTTCCTACACATCTCACGATCACTCGCCACGTCCCACCAGCCACCTTGGAATGCATCGAGGTCGTCACGCCAACGCTTCCTCGGCCTGCCCCGGCTTCGACGCTCATCTGCAGGCACCCATTGTGTGATGACTGTTGCCCATTTGTCTGTGACCATACGACTGACGTGACTCGCTTAGTCCCACTTCAGCCTGGCAGTCTTGTCACCAACATCTGCGATGCCGGTCTTCGCGCGCAGCGTGGTATTGCGGATCCTGTCGATTCTCTTAACACATAACACGCTGCGTTCCATGGCTCTTTGGCAAACCTTGAGTTTGGACTATTAAGATTCTGTCAATGACCAAGTTTGGGCACCATAGGTAAGACGGGCAGAATACACATGTCGATGAGTTTACGCTTAAGTGACAATGGAAGGTCTCCCTTCAATTATTATTATAAATACGGGATTTATCAAGTACTTTTTGATCAGTCTTACAACTGACAATGTTTTGGTTCAATTCGTGAACCTCCGTCAAGGTACGCACTGCGTCTTGCCTCGCGTAGTAGCGAGTTTTTTTTTTTAATTTTTATTTATCATTTATTAATTTCCTTGTCCACTCCAGCCCTATCTGATTAATTCTATCTGTCTCATTGCAAATCTTTTCTGTACCATAGTAGCTGCACGAGCAATCCAACTAACCAGGCTATTTCATTTCAGAACCGCCAGCTAGTTGCATAATCCCAAATAGTCAAGTGCGGTTTTGTAGAATGTCAAATTGGAGAAGTGGTTTCTAGAATGAGTTTAGTTTTGAAAAAGTTTTTCAAAACTGTATCTTAGGGAAAAAGATAATAATACTGTTTGTTTGCCTTAGGCATTTAGGGCTACTGAACAATCATTTTATGAAGTGATCAGTGATTACATTGCAAAAATAATAACAAGAAAGAAAGCACACCGCAAATCTAGTATTTAACTCCTAGTACCTAGATTACCCACAAACCAAAACCCTAGAAGAAATACTGTAACTTTTGAAACTAAAAACATTCATCGTCTGGATCTTAAACAATTTCTTGCTTTCCATTTTAGATAACAATTTTTGTTGAAAAAGTTTGCGTTTTTCTAATTGAAAGATTTAAAGAAAACCTGTTTATTTTTAGATGATTTATATAAATCGAAGAAAATTGAAATGGATGAAACGATCGAACCTCTTTACGGATTATGGAAATGAGTTATCTCCAAAATGTTCTGAACTGGATTATTTTTACACGACAACGCCAAAGCGAAAGGAAAGTTGGATTTAGCCGTATACGTACGAATTAAATGTATAGTGTATAACTATGGGGATCACCTGATTCGAAGCTATGGTAAGTTAACTGTCTTTCAAAGGTTATCTTAAAATATGACACTAAATAGGCAAAAAATTATAACTTTTTACAGCTTTAGTGTATGTCTGTGTTAGTAACGAGTCATCAACGTCATTGATTCCCTGAAACACACCTACATTAGTCATCTTCCAGTTTTAGCCTCTATGGGAACCCTAAACTACAATTCCAATGTGTCATGCAAAAGACATGTTACATATTTGATTCACATCAAAAAAGCAACCTCTTGCATCACAGACGTCTTTCTACAGGGGTTGTCAAACCCCTGTCTCATGACATGCCCATTGCTATTGCTTCGAATTCTGAGAGCTATCTTGGAGACCTTGGTTCGTTTAACAATTTCCTAATTCCAGATTGTGTCTAGTGTAACGGCATTACTCTCAGCAGCAGGCTGCATAAACTATAAACGATTACAGTCCTCTAAAAAGTCGAGATACAAAATGAAATCCCTAAGTAATTTATAGTCGATCAAGGCGGCGATTCCGGTAATTTGGTCGTGTAACGTCTCCAGTTATCGCTCATTAGGGCCCGCATTGTCGGCCCCACTTCATTATTGCCGGCCCCTATTATTCCGTGAAATAGTACGAGCCTTATGTATTTTACAGTTTCCTGCGAACGTAATTTCTTATTTGCGCCGCCTTTGTCTGTAATTAGTTGTGATTTGTGATTCGCTTTTGGCTGCATGTTCGCTGGTAAATAATTTAAGGGGTCCTCCCTTAAATTATTCGAACCAGCCGAGTTTGTTGTCTACTTGATTTTGTCACATACTCGTAGAATAAAACTTTTCTTCTAATACACCTCGACCAATTTATGTTCTTACTGATCAATCTATAAAAATGTTGTCGATTTTTTTGGCGATAAAACCACCCATTACTCATTTAATGTTTACTTTATTTATAACTAGCTGTTGCCAGCGGCTTGGCACGCGTGGTTTGCCAATAAAAAGTAGCATATGTATTAGTCCAGGTTATGATCTACCTACATATCAAATTTCATCGCAATCGGTTCAGCCGTTTCGGCGTGAAAGAGTAACAAAGATCCATACATACAAACTTTCGTGTTTATAATATTAGTAGGATTTTAATAAGGGTTTTTAAACATTCATTAAAAACTTAGTTTATTTTATGATTTAATTAATACATTAATATGATGTCCATCAAACAAAAACTAAAATAAAAAAATTATATCTTTCGATCACAAAATAATAATAATAATAATACTTTAATTATAAATACATTAATAACTAAATTATGAAGAAAACAGATACATTCATCATTTTCATATTATTTTGTAATCAATTCATAATATGTATTTTACTTAGAATTAGAATAATAAAAATTAAAATATCTAATTATCATTAGTACCAAAATAACGACGACTTTCTAACTTTTGAATCTTTAAATAAATCCGGCGCCAGCTACTGTCATAATATTATTCAAACGTTAGATATGAAAAAAAATATCGACATGTTTGCATAATCATCATCATCATATCAGCCGTAGGACGTCCACTGCTGGACAAAGGCCTCCCTCATTGATCTCCAGGAACTGCGGTTGGAAGCGGCCTGCATCCAACGCCGACCTGCGGTTCTTACCAAGTCGTCTGCCCATCTTGTGGGTGGACGTCCTACGCTGCGCTTGCCGGTCCGTGGCCTCCACTCGAGAACCTTTCGGCCCCATCGGCCATCTGTTTTGCGCGCTATATGGCCTGCCCATTGCCACTTCAACGTGCTAATCTGTCGGGCTATGTCGGTGACTTGAGTTCTCCTACGTATCTCCTCATTTCTGATTCGATCCCGTAGAGAAACCCCGAGCATAGCCCTCTCCATAGCTCGTTGAGCGACTTTGAGCTTATTCATAAGGCCAATAGTGAAGGACCACGTCTCGGTTCTATATGTCATCACTGGTAACACACACTGATTGAAGACTTTCGTCTTAAGGCACTGAGGTATGTTGGACGAAAAGACGTTGCGAAGTTTCCCAAACGCTGCCCATCCGAGTTTCATCATGAGTTTGCATAATGCATGACTGTATCTTACATGTATGAGATATTATTCGAAAAGAGCCTAAATGGTAAGTCCTAACAATCCCAATAGTTTATAAGTTCTAACAAAACTTTTTTACGGGGCTTACTTTGATGTAGACGTATAATCAAAAGAGATTAAAACACTAAATTTATAAATGCGAAAGTTTAGATGTTTGTTTGTTTGTTAGTCAATGATGCCGTAACGGCTGAACCGATTTCGATGAAATTTGGTATATACTCGTATAACCTGAATCACCACATAAGCTACCATTTACCTCATACATCAGTTTCCATGGGATAAAAATGGGATGTCAAAGTCTCTATATATCAAAGTTAAAGTCAAGTTGCAGAAGCGAGTTTAGCTTTATATCTAGGTAACCTACACCTTAAGTATAACGTAATCTTAAGTGTAACGCGTACGAAGTCACGGGCAACAGCTTGTTTAAAATAATTAGAACTTTAGTAAGTAGCCAAAAAACGTACATCAAATATTTAGAATTAAACGTATATATTACTTTTGTGTTTGTCAAATAAAGATTAATTATTATTTTTTTCTTATTGATAAATAGCTGACCCGGCCGCGGCTTCGCACGCGTGGTTTTTCAATAAAAACATTACCCTCCTTCTGCGCGGTCGGGTAAAAAGTAACCTATGTCCCAATCCCGGTCACAATCTATTTAAATGCCAACGTTACATAGGAAATGCATCTAAAGAAAACCTCATAAGTTTAACCCCTTACTTTATCCCCACTCCCAGCCCCTCCCTTTAGGGATGATTTTGCAAAAAAGTTGAAACACATATTTCTTTTATTTTTAAGACATCTGTGCGTGAAAAGACCCGTTTTGTCATAAAAATATGAGTATAGTTCGCGAAAATTTTAAAAGTTCTACATATTTCTTTATTTCCTATCAAAAGCCTACATATGAATTTTAAGATCCCTAAGTTAAGGATTTATGGATAGCCCATAAAAAAAACTTTAACACTCACTTGAAGATTGTTTGTTGAGCCAAAAGATAACCTATGTCCTTCTCGGGGATATAATCTATCACCTTGCCAAATTGCATTATGATCCGTTCAGCCGTTTTGTCGTGAAAAGGTAATAAACAAACTCAAGTAACTCTGTTTGTTTTTTAGTTTGTAAGTTTACAAACAATCTAAAAAACAAACAGAGTTACTTTCGAATTAATATTATTAGTATAGAAGTATGGATAATCAAGCGCTTGCCCATTACCTCACCTGATGGTAAGTGACAGTGTGGTTAAAGATGGAGCACACTTGCCTAGAAAGAACCTGTTCACTCTTTCACTCTATATTATTCATTTAAATTACAAAGTTCCGTGGTCATCATCATCATGTGAGCTAAGGACGTACACTGCAACATAGGTATCCCGACTTGCATTTCCAGAGAGGCCAATCTTGCGCGGCCTACATCGAACGGCTCCTAGCAGTCCACATCGTCACTCTAGGACTTTTCTCCTTTTCTCCTAGAAAATGGTATTTAAGATTCACATCAGCAAAAGGAATTTCACTGCAACATAGAGAAGTAGAATTTATAATTAAAAAACCGTAAATCTGACATAACTGAGAGCCATCCCAGTTAAATTATTATTCTATTAAAAACACCGCATCCAAATCGGTAAATCCGTTAGCGAACTACGTCTGCGGTGTTACTGACAGACACAGAGATATAAGCGTCAAATTTATAATACCCTTTTTAGATTTAAATTAAGATTTATTTATTAGGTCCACCAACAGTTATTAAATGATATAATGCTAGAGTTCTTATTTCTATATCTAATAGCTACATGCACAACCAATTACAGGTGAACACAACATGCACTAAAACTATGTTAACAAGCGGATATAGCTGTTTCACAAAAAAGTTGTACAAATTATAATTTATATGTATGTATACAGAAAACAGGGTTGCAGATATAATGCCGCATTATAAAGAAAAATGTAAAATATAAAATTAGAAATAGTAACTATAACAGGTCCAACTCAATATACCTATAGAAGGAAAACTTTTTAGAGTCGGAAGTTAAATTTAAGCATTCCTATACATTTCCATAGCGTCCGAGCTTGTTAGGCCTGCCCTCAACAGCTCCGAGTATTATCCATAACTTAGACCGTCTATCTAACTAGTGGTAAGCTTCCTACTCTGCGTTTTCTAAAAAAATGTAGTTAATATCAAGGGTAGGAAAATTATTGTTGGGACTGCTTACAGACCTCCATGGCAGAATATAGACTTATTTTTGACGCCGTTACGGAAAACGCCTCTACCTGTGACATAGTTATTCTGGTTGGTGACTTAAATATTAACGTTCTTAACAAAGACGACCCCGGTTATACCAAGCTAGAAATCTTCCTTAACGGTCTAGAGCTCTCGCAAATAGTCACATCACCCACTCATTACACCGACTCAACTAAAACGTTAATAGATGTCGTCTGTACCAACCTAAATTTTAAAAATATTATAGTTGACCCTGTGGGGTCGCTTACTGTCCATTGCCTTATCGTGTGCGAATACAAGATCAAGCGAGAAAAGATACCACCTACTTATCTATCCTACAGGCCGATCAAAGATATTATGATTGACCAATATAATCAGGATTTAGACGCAATAAATTGGGACTTCATGGCATCACTCGTAGATGGTAACCAAATGGTAAATTCTTTTAATTGTAGTGTGCTTACATTATTCGACTTTCATGCTCCCATTAAAACTGTCATTATTAAAAAGCGCAACCCTCCATGGTTCACACCTTTAATTAGGGAATGATGAGTTTGCGTGACGAGGCCTTGATATCTTTCCGAAAAGCTAAATCTGAGAGTAAAAAACTATATTATAAAGATCTTAAGGCTGTTGTGAACCAAGCCCTATATAGCGAAAAAACCTTGTACTGTAGGGAAAACATAAATAATAAATTAAGAGATCCCAAAACTTTATGGAAGAATTTAAAAAATACTTTATTGTCACAAAAAAATATTGCGAGTTACCCTCTCAATTCACAGACCCACATTTTCTAAATACTCCTGGTAGAATAAATACACAAATATCGCAGTTGGCATACTATGAATATAATAGACATAGACATAGACAGACATTTATTTGCTACCATAACACATACAAATTCACACAATACAATCAAAAGGTATAACATCAAAGAGAAAGCACAAGTAAGAGAACACAGAAAATACAACAAAAATAGAAACAATAGAATGAAATAATAAATGTACAATGTAGTCAGGGAAACATTAAAAAGAGGCAAGTAGGTGTCTATGTGCTGCTGCAGCAAATGGGTTCCAGCTCAGCATTATGCCTCGCCACCGATCGACAGCTCGGCGCTGTTATTCTGCAGAAACCTTTTTTAGGCAAGTCATTAGAACTCGTAAGAACGAATGTGTTTGCATACAATTATGATAGGCTTAATTAGATAGTTATGATAAGTAGATAGAAGAAATAAATATATTATGTAAGGAATAATCATAATAATGTTAAGAAATGTTAGAGTGTAAATTATAAATAATAATACGAATAAATATAAATATACTAGAAACTTTACCCTCGCGTCAGCAAGTGAACGGCGCTATATAACAATTTGTACCAGACAACCCAATTTTTTGTTTTTCTATTAAATGTTTCCTATAATGTTTTTTAAATGTAAACTTTGATTTTAGTAGCCGAAAAGGTGGTGGTATGTTATTCCAACACTTGGTTGGCTGGTACCGAAAACTGCCCCTAAACGCTACAGTTTTATGGATACTATAATGTAGCAAGTCACGGGTTGGTCTCGAACTGTACTTAGTCTTTGATCGGTCAAGCTTGGCGTACAAATACTCTGGCATCTCAGATATCATGACACTATGTACCATTACTCCTAGATGTAAATCTCGCCGCGAAGCCATGTTAAGAGTAGAAGAGTTATTTAAATATGGTGTTATATGCGTTCGCGGCGGGATATTGTAGCAGAACCGGCAGCAAGCATTCTGTATTCTCTGTACAAGACGAGCAGTTTTCGCAGTTAAGCGCGGACCGTACACAAGATCACCGTAATTTAATTTTGACAATATTAAAGCTTCGCATATTTTAATTCGGATTTCCTCCCTCAGATATGCATTGATCTTATAAAGCAATTTCAATCTAAAGAAACAAGTCTTCAACATATTTAAAATGTGACCCTCAAAGCAAAGAGAACTAATGATAAAGATAAAAATGGATGTAATTCAACAGATCTATAGCAC
The DNA here is from genome assembly GCA_918857605.2 of Philereme vetulata. Taxonomy (NCBI): domain Eukaryota; kingdom Metazoa; phylum Arthropoda; class Insecta; order Lepidoptera; family Geometridae; genus Philereme; species Philereme vetulata. The sequence goes on along the minus strand of OU975423.1, from coordinate 5,635,405 downwards.
AGCTTTCCCATCACTTGAGCCAACCGCGTCGGCACCAAAAACCCGCACGAGATCAGCCTCTGAGCGAAGCCGGTGACGAAGGGAGTCCTCGCCCTGGTGTTGGCGGGCATATACGCGGCCGTCCTTCGACCAGAAGAACCTCCACTTCAGACGTGTTCCGATCTCCCGCGCTCTCAAGAAGAGTTGCCTGTTTTCTTTCGTTAGGCGCTCGTTTACATAAAAACGGCGCGGCTCGCCGATCAGACCAGCATCGTTCGTCGTGGCGCCACGGCGTACACGTGCAGCTCGTAGCAGGTCATCCCATAACACGCGGCGCACCAGTCGCACTGCGATTGGCCGCTAGCGTACACGGCCCGTTGTCTCATCGCGCGAAGCACTAACGCGATCGGCGCTGACGACGTCACACTCGTTCAGTGTCACTCCCAGCTTGCGCGCTAGTGCCAGTACAATATGGACAGTAGCCTCTCCCTTGGCCTCAGGAACTCCTACAATATCCACATCATTCGCCAGAGACTGCTGTTCCGACAGACGAATGTGCTCTTCTAAGCGTTGCACGCTCTCCCGAAGCCTTCCGTTCTCCTTCTTTAAGCTATCTATTGTCTTCGTTTTCTCTTCTAACGTCGACTTGAGACCTTCGAGTTGTGCGTCGATGGATGACAAAGAAATCCGAAAACTTCCTAGGATTTCGTTCATACACTGCAATTGCTCTTTGACCACTTGTCCAACAGATTCTGTCATTGCTCTACTTATTTCGGCCTTAATAATAGACCTGAGATTTTTCTTCGTTAAGCTTTTTTTTTTTTTTTTAATTTTTTTTTTTTTTTCTTTTTTTTATTTTCCTCGTCAGAGTCGTCCTCAGTAGCTACCGCAGACACTGGCTTCCGCCTGGTTACGTTGGCAGAGCTGGTGGCGTCCTCCTGCATTTCAATTTCTTGGGCGCACTGCGAGGTGGATGAACGAACTGGTGTGTTCGAGTTGTCGCCTCGCTTCTCCTTGTTCCGGCAGGCTGGACATTTCCAGCTATCCTTGAGGGTCTGTCGCATTGCATTATGCGAGCGCTGAGTAACATTAGCGCACTCCAGATCATAGTGACTATGACAGGAAGAACATTTTAGAAATTCTCTTCCTGTAATGGCTTTTAGACATCCAGTGCACGAAATCTTCTTGAAATCCATAGCTCAAACGAAAAAATAAAAAATCGTCTTAACAGGATTTTAACTACCTTTCACGAGATCCGGAAGCATGCGGTACAAGCGCTGGGCTATTAAACTCTCACAGTGGACTTTTGAAATAAGGTATCGATATGCACGGTACACCCAAATGTGCTTTAAAGACGGTATGCAGCCAATCACTTGCAAGGTTAAAGTCCAGTGACGCACACAAGGTCATACAGACAATGACACTCACTTTTAGCCACTGCAATGTTATAGTTTTTTCACCAAAATCACTTCAAGTTCACAATATTATTATTTGACAGTTGATAGGTCAGGATGCTATGAGTTTACTGATGTATACTTTGTGATGAAAAATACACCTTTAACTCGGTTTACGAATAAAAATACCGCAGCAAAAACAAACGCGTGTTTTCTCACAAGGTCTAGCGACTACCCTCAACTGCCCTCACCGCGATAATAGACATTCTAACGCGGTCTTTTGTATTGATACCGTTAGCTGCGATAAAATTGATAGAATAGTGGCGTCTCTTAAGTCAAATGCAGAAGGTTCTAATATAATTGGCCTCGGTATGTTGATTTTGACCCTACTTCAAACACTAGATTTGATTACTACAATAATTAACATGACGATCACGACTTCGATATTCCCTGAGGTATGGAAAAGTGCTGTTATTCGTCCACTACCTAAAGTACCGAACCCTGTACAAGCTAAGGATCTTTGCCCAATCAACATTCTTCCGTGCTTATCAAAAACTATGGAAAATGTAGTGTTTCAGCAGCTAACTCACTTTCTCGAAACGAATTCTATTTTGCCCGATGCACAGTCTGGATTTCGAAAAGGTCGCAGTACAACAGCTGCACTTTTAGATGTTACCGATAACATCCTTGTCGCACAAGATAGCGGCATACTTACGTTGCTTGTTCTGCTAGATTTTTCGTGTGCCTTTGACGCTCTAAATAAAACCCTCCTATTATCAAAGTTCAGCTATTTCGGTTTTGATGCGAGTGCTGTTAGATGGTTTAATAGCTATTTAAGCAATCGTCAGCAATATGTAAAACTGACAAAAAGTGATGGCACCAGCGTCACATCCGATGAAACCATCGTTAACAGAGGAGTGCCCCAGAGATCTATACTAGGTCCCATTTTGTTCAGCCTGTATTCTTATATATAGCCTGTATACTGTATCCATAACTGCAAATATCACATATATGCTGACGATGTCCAGATGCATATCTCTTTTAAAGCAGCGGACATGGACTCGACAATTGAAAGACTAAATTAGGATTTGTGTAGGATATCGAAGTGGGCTGAGGATAATAGTCTGGTGCTTAATCTACAGAAAACTAAGTTTATGATCTTGGGCACTAATCTTCAACTCGGTAAGCTTAACCCTTCTATCTGTATCTAGCTAAAGAATGAGCCTATCGAACGAGTGACCGAGGCACGAAATTTAGGTTTGGTTTTGGACGAGAACTTAAGATTCGAAAAACATGTAGCTAAGGCAGTGAAAACGTGTTTTATAAACTAAAAGTTTTATACAAGGCCAGACGGTATCTAACTGAAAAACTGCGTATTGTTCTGGTTGAATCATTAGTCCTATCTAACCTTAATTATCTGGACACAGTGATAGGGCCTAGACTGCTTGCGTGCACGTAGCGTCTCATTCAGAGAGTGCCAAAGGCGTGTGCTCGTTTCTGTTTTTAGATTCCACTGAGAGGTCATGTCACGCCATTTTTAAACATACACTCTATCCTAAAAATGAAATCTCGACAAAAATTACATTTGGCGTGCCTGATCTTTGGTGCAATTAAGTTAAACACGCCTGCGTACTTGTATGAAAAGCTCACTTGGGTGTCCAGCACCAGAAGTTGTTCCTCTCTTAAGTGCTCTAAGCAGCTATCTTCGCAAAAGCATGCCTCGGCGGCTTTTAGAGGCAGTTTCCGGTACGCTGCAATCAAGTGCTGGAACAATATCCCGCCTCCGATCCGAGATCAGCAAACCATTCATGGGTTCAAGCAAAAACTCAAAAATTTCCTTAAAGAACGGCAAAAAGAAAGCGAACCCCTTCAAATTGAAATATCTTTTATATAACGTCCTTTATTTGAAGCGTCACGAATGGGAATACGAACTACCCAATTAACTTATATCTTTTTTTCGACTTCATCAGGGTGGTTCGCAGTAGATAGGCAAGTGAATGGGTTTATTACTCTAGCACTTCCTTTCGGGAAAGCACACAATTTTCCACCAGTTAGTTAGGTATGTATGTTATTTGTTTTTTCTTTCTGTTTGCACTGTTTATTCTTCTATTTATAAAGCGCGGGCGCAGTCGCACTGAGAACTATGGTGCCGGCACCCGTTTACGTGATGCAGTTGATTGATCTAAATGTCCTGCCATCCTATAACTCCATGTTAATAATATTTTTAGTGTCTTATAGTAAGTTTTGGCACTAAGCGCACTAATTAATTTTAATTGTGTTACTTTTATATTTGTTTGTATGTATTATGCTAGTTGGGTTTTAATATAAGTACTTGTTTATTTTTATATTTTTGTATGTGTTAGCAGACTTCCGTGTACTCACAATGGTTCCAACGGAAGACCGGCGCTATGTTACCTTGCTGTGACATAGCAAAATGCTGAGTTGGAACCTTGTTGTGGCGGCTACTAATAGCTAATATCTATGTTATCTTTTGTTGTAATGTATTTGGTTTTAGTGTTGTTAATTATTGTTATTAGTAGTTGGCATAATAAATTTATTTTTCTTCTTTCTTTCAAATAAGTATAAATCAGCTTGCAAAATTCATACAACAACCACATACGAAGAAAGTTTAAAGTCCGTAAAATACAGGAAAATTTTAAAGTCCATATGTAATTTCCTTTTTATTTCTCGCAGTCATCGACATTTACCAGTTCAGGATATTTGCAATTCAATTTTAGTTGTGCCTTCTGGCGCGACCGCGGCTCTTAGTGCAAGTTAGAATTTTTGAAGTATGGCAAAAGGATATTTAATCTTTAACGGATAAATATTTTGTAATGATAATTCATTACAGAATATTTATCCGTTAAAGCTTCGTCAAGTTTATAGTAACTTTTATGTATTAAACATTTTTGTAACGATTATTAAATCGTATGTACCAACAGGTTATACTCAATTCTAATTAATTTGGATTGAAAACTATGTATTCATTACTATTATAAATAGTCTTCGTTATTTATAAAATGTATTCCTAGTGATAGTAAAAACACATGAAAACTGAAAATTTGAAAATAAAAATTTCTCTTCATTGAGGCTGTGGTCAAATTGGTATTGCGTCCTCATCTCAAGGGGAATCTAAACAGTTCAAATTCTATCTATTTTGATATTTTAAAATGATTATAATATTTTGTAGCATTCAGTTTAACTCAACACACTCGTTTTATAGAAAACTCAATACATTTTCCACGCAGTTTCAATTTATTGGATTATACATTTTTTTTAGAACTAGTATCTAGTGTTTACATTTCATTCAATTGATTGAGTTTGTCGATAGATTTCAAAAGATTTATTTGATGAATGGACGGGAATCAGACAAAGTGCATAGGGAATTGAAAATTTCTAGTCCATAAGGTCAAGTTATAAATAAAAAACTATGTGTGATCCAATTTAATCAAATATTTCTCTAGAATTGAACTTACTACCAATATTTTATGTACGGGATTTATCACGTACCCTTATATCTGTAAGACAAGATTCTTATTTGCGAGAACATAGTAAATTAATCAGTAGATCATAGTCTATAACTTAAGCATATGTATGTTTTACCGGAAAGGCTTGCAAATGTTCAAATTAAATACAAAATAATTATATCAGAGCAATTGAATACAAAATAAATTAGATAATATCAAATAATAAGCCTGATTTTGCGTCATTTTATGTTTTTATTTTAGATTGTGCAGTCTGTTGTCAGATCCATTCCTTAGTTCTTACACGAATTTCTTTATTCCCTTTAAAAAGTTCTGGATGCTGCTTTACAAACTCAGCGGCTTGTATAATATAAAGACATGAGAGAGGGAGAATGTTATATTGTTTAAAATGGGGTGTTGGGTTTAAAATGCTTGATATTTGAACCACGACCCGCGTTCCCGCCAAATCATACGACTCGCAGTTCCCGCGCGCAGTCGATGGACGCAAGGCGGCCCTAGCCAATAACAGACCAGTCTGCCACCTGACACTTATAAGAACGCGCGTACGCATCTTGAACATTGTATGCAAAAATTTAAAATTCCTCATTTCATAGCAGTGAAAACCTTCGTGATTGAGCCTATAGTGTCTGTGCACCCCTTAAAGTGAGTGTGTCCCGGGACTTGGCTGGTTAGCGGAATAAAAACGGTGAGTGTCTCATTTATCAAGTGACGAACGTTTCAATAATCATTTTGCTTCAAGCTATCGAATCGCACATTTTGGTCTTTCTCGCCAGGATTAACCAGTTACGAAATCAATACAGTTAAATATCTATTCATTTACACGTATTTATTGGTATAATTCTTAATTCAATTGTTAAATTATTGCAAAATCAGCTACCTACCTACTATTACCTACCCATTTGGGCGGACGCCATTTTTACTTCGCCGCGTTTGTGTTTCTCGTTGGTAAAATGCCTCCGAAGTTAGATTCAAAACTTGCCGAGGATGATTACGATAAATTAGTACAACCACACATAACTACAAAAGAAATGTGTTTTTTGAGGTTGCAAGCGTTATATCAGATTTCGAAAGGAATTCGTGATAAGCCTGAGTTACTCGATGAGTTCAATGCCCGCTATAGCGATTTGTCGAGTTGGCGTGAAAAATTCGAACAAAGTATTCATAATATTACGGTTTTAAAACGAAAATATTTTCCTGACTATGTTCCGTCATACAAAGAGATTGAAAGTTTCGACGAAATTTATTATTTCATTCGCGGTGTTTCTCACACTATGAACTTAGATAAAAGGCGAAATAACGATGAACATAAATCGGAAGGGGGCTGTGTTAAACCTAGGCTACCTAAATTGGAATTGTTTCCGTTTGATAGTAAGCTCGAAAACTGGCCCACGTTTCGTGATACGTTTACTAGCTTGATTCACAACAACAAACAAATAGCGAATATTGAAAAGTTTTATTATCTTTTATCGGCTGTTAGCGGGTCCGCTTTAACTATTGTTAAGTCCATGCCAGTTACATCGGATAACTATCAGATAGTGTGGAACGCTTTAGAAAAACGTTATGAAAATAGGCGCGCATTAGCGAATACCTATCTCGATAAGTTATTTAACTTCAAACCTTTGATAAAAGAATCAGTCGTGGGGCTTAATGTATTCTTACAAACATTTCAAGAAAATATTAAAGCGCTCCAGCTGCTAGATATCAAAGACTTGTCGGGTTTTCTGTTGTTCTATGTCGCACTGCGTAACCTTGACCCCGTAACTAGGCGTGAGTTAGAAAAAGGATTAGAGCAAGACGAGCTACCTACTTACGACGTATTGATAAAATTTATTGAGAGGCATGTGCGCGTTCTTGAGATGTCGGAGTGTACTACAAAATCCACTGATACTCAAAGTGTACAGTACACTCGAAGTCAGCCAAAGGTCAACCAGCCTTCTGGTTTAAATTCAAAATCACAGCGACCAACCTTGTCGTCAGCTGTTGTCAATACAGACCAGCCTGTTAAATCACAAAAATCCATGGAGTGTCTGTATTGTAAAAAGATGCATTCTATATATCGATGTATCGAATACACTGACCTGACCCCAGCGCAGCGTCTCGTCGAAATCAAACAACGCAAATTATGTGAAAACTGTTTGCGAGAACATTCTGTCGACGACTGTCCGTCTAAGGTGCTTTGTACGATCTGCAAAAAAAGGCATCACCACACACTGCACATAGATTCTGTAGCAAGTTCGAGTTCTAGTGCAATTGCATTAACGTGTGCAGCAAATGTAACAGTATTGCTCGGCACCGCAGTTATACACGTCGCAGATTGTTGGGGCCAGTACCAAACCGTACGTGCTATTATTGACAGCGGTGCGATGTCGAGCTACGTAACTCAAGACTGTGCAAAACGTCTAGGGCTGTCAAGACGTAAATGTAATTTTGAGCCCATCGGTCTAGGTGGCAATCCAGTACGGGAGTTCGGATTAACTACTTGCAAGGTTAAACCACGACACTGCACTGGTCCTATCTTGTCAACAGATGCGGTTATCGTCTCCAACATTGCAGGTAATCTACCCACAATGCCCCTCTCAAATAGAACTCTTGTTGAGTTTCAACATTTATTGTTAGCCGACCCTTCTTACTATAAGCCCGCGCCTGTCGACTTACTGATAGCCGGTGACCTGTTTCCATACATTTATGATGGTGAAAAAATTCTTCCACGCGAACCTGGCTTGCCTGTGGCAATGAGCTCCGTCTTTGGGTACGTTATTATGGGCCAGACTGAACTTAGTCGGTCGGAGCATGGTGGCACTGCCTCACCAGTCACCAATACTGGTTCGAATAATCCATTCTGTGGGTTCGCCATGAACCTCGAGCACATAATGAACTCATTTTGGGAGGTCGAAAATGTCCTGTCTGAGGGGCCAACTCGTAGTCCAGACGATGAGTTAGCGGAAAGCTTATTTGCGAAAGAGCATCGACGCGAAGATACGGGTAGGTATGTGGTCAAGTATCCATTTCGACCATCGATTGAACTCGGCGATTCAAGTCAAATGGCTACTCGTCGATTTCTCAATTTAGAGTCAAAGTTAGAGCGGGAGCCTGAGTTAAAAAGTCAATATCACAAGTTCATGCGCGAATATGAAGACCTCGGTCACATGACGTGTCTTGGTGATGTCCAGAACGTGGATTCGAAATATATCATCCCGCATTTTTGCATCATCAAGCCATCAAGTACCACGACGTCCCATCGTGTAGTATTTGACGCATCTGGGAAGACTTCAAATAATAAGTCCCTCAATTCCGTGGTATTACCGGGTCCCAAACTTCAAGCTGATATAAATCAACTTTTAATCAATTTTCGACTTAATGAAATTTGCCTATCCGCAGACGTTTGCAAAATGTATCGAATGATAGTTCTAGAGAAAAGTCAACGACCGTATCAACATATTCTATGGCGTTATTCTGTAGACCAACCGATACAAAAATATGAACTAAATACGTTGACGTATGGCGTTGCTAGTTGTCCATACTTGGCAATTAAAGTTTTGCACACCTTAGCAGATGACGAAACTGATAGGTTCCCAAACGCCGCTCCCATCTTAAAATCGGGATTCTTTATGGATGATTTATTGTGGTCTGTGGCTAGCGTAAAAGAAGCACTTGCACTTCAACATGAGCTCATGGAGTTATTGAAAGCTGGTGGCTTCATACTTCGAAAGTGGTCCAGCAATTGCCCACAAGTCGTTGAGCATCTTGACAAGGCACATCGCGAAACACCAGTTGCATTCGATGATGAGACCAATGTGTCCATTAAAGTGCTTGGTCTACAATGGCTGCCAGTCTTCGACGCATTTTCTTTTGCCACTACAGCGCCCAACCCAGTAATCTCAAAGAGAACAGTTTTGTCCCAAATAGGTCGTCAGTTCGATCCACTAGGTTTTGTAGCACCGTGCGTTTTCTATGCCAAGTGTTTCATGCAGGAGCTGTGGGCTCGTAAGTTAGACTGGGATCAGAGTTTACCGTCGGATCTCGCTATACAGTGGCAGACATATGTTAATGAACTTCCATTATTGTCCAACATAAAACACGACCGGCATCTCAAGGTGGTGCGCCATATCTATTGTCAAATTCTAGGTTTTTGCGATGCCTCGACTCTCGGTTACGCTGCGGTTGTTTACCTCCGATCTAAAAACGCGGACGGAGAGACTAAAGTCAGTCTAGTCATTGCTAAGTCTAAGGTTGCGCCCTTGAAGTCTGTAACCATTCCTAGACTCGAACTCATGGCTGCACATTTATTATCGAAACTTGTCAAGTACCTGCAATCCATCTTACACAAACGACTTGAAATCAATGAAACTTTGCTGTTTACCGATTCGTCTGTCGTGCTAGCCTGGCTTAACACTCCAAGCTACACGCTTAAAACTTTTGTGTCCACTAGGGTGTCCAAAATAAATGACAGTGTGCCCAGTGAGTGCTGGTATCATGTTAGCGGTGTGTCCAATCCAGCCGATATCTGTTCACGCGGTGCCTTACCATCCGCATTGCTAGCAACGCCTGAATGGCTTAACGGTCCTGAATGGCTCAATCTGGACCAGTCCCAATGGCCAGTCAAGACTATGGACGAATTTCGTGACTGCAATCCACCTGAACTTAAGTGTCCCAAGACAGTTCTAGTGTCGACTGAGACTGACTTAGTCGATCCGCTTTACGATCTGACCGAAAAGCATTCAAGCTTCACCAAATTGCTCAACATTGTAGCGCGGTGCTATCAGTTTATTCACAACTGCAGATCAGTTACTCATGAACGCAGGTCCCTATCGGTCGCTGACATCAGGAAAGCTCAAGACATATTAGTAAAATCGGTTCAAAAACATCATTTTTCAAGTGACTTAGTAACGTTAGCAAAGGAAGGTATCTGCAGTCAATCCTTGCGAAAGCTCAACCCTTTCATAGATTCCAACTGTTTCCTCAGGGTGGGGGGTCGACTTTCTCAATCGGATTTAACCTACGAAAAGAAGCATCCCCTGCTGCTTCCTAATAGATCAAATTTTACAAAAATCTTGATTGATCATTTTCATAAATTACATTTACACGTGGGTCCACGTACCCTTCAAAGTCTAATAAGTCAAAAATATTGGATAATATCAGCACGTAGTGCTATTCGATCACGTACAGTCAAATGTATTTCATGCTTTAGGGTGTCTCCAACAAATCGACAACCTATAATGGGTGAGCTACCTAAGTATCGCTCTCAAGATGTTCATGTTTTCCATACTGTCGGTGTCGACATAGGTGGACCTTTTCCTACTAAGGAGTCAACTCGTAGAAACGCTCGCGTATCCAAATCCTATTTGTGCGTCTTTGTGTGTTGTGCTACACGAGCGGTACACTTAGAGGTCTTGTCTTCTTTGAGCACAGAGTGTTTTCTCGCAAGTTTCGACCATTTTACGGCAAGAAGAGGTCTATGCTATTCCATTGTGTCCGATAATGGCACCAATTTTGTCTCAGCTGGCAAACAACTGAAGGAAATAACTGAATTTCTTAATACAGAATCAAACAATATAACTAGCGGTTTTGTTTTTCGTGGAGTCAAATGGAGACATAATCCACCGGCAGGTAGTAACTTTGGAGGACTCTACGAGTCTGTCATAAAATCTGCGAAATTGCATTTAAAACGTACCATTGGTACCAGAGCTTTATCTTTTGAGGAACTCAGCACGCTCTTCTCACGCGTTGAAGCTGTTCTCAACTCAAGGCCCCTCTGTGCTTTATCTAGCGATCCGACGGAGTTTGAAGTCCTGACTCCCTCTCATTTCCTCATAGGTAGGGACCTCTTAACGGTACCCGAACACAATCTAATAGATTTGTCCACGTCTCGATTGAATCGTTGGCAGACTGTCCAACAAATGTCACAACAATTTTGGAAATTGTGGAGGCAAGATTACTTATACACATTGCAACAACGTCAAAAGTGGTTTACTAACTGTCGCAATCTCAAAGTCGGTGATCTTGTGCTAATCAATTCTGATGCCCCGTCGCTAAGATGGCCTTTAGCCCGCGTTTCAAAATTGCATTGCGGTCCAGATGGCGTGGTACGTGTAATCAGTGTACGAAACTCAATAAACCATGAGTTTACTCGTCCAGTTTCAAAAGTCAGTCCTCTTCCGTTGGATCCAGACTCATAAAAGTTATAAATTATTATTTCCTAATAATATTTACATGTACTTACTATAAGACTTATTTCTATTATTATACAGTATACAGTCCACTAATTATCCTTAAAATTATTTTCAACTAAATTCAACAATATATAAAAAAAATATATTCATAATATATACACCTATATACTAAGATTTTATGGCATAACTCAAGGTTCAACTTACTAAAGTTCCACTATCCTGCTATCGTAACTGGGAAATCCTTGCGGATTTCGGTGGGGGGAAATGTTGGGTTTAAAATGCTTGATATTTGAACCACGACCCGCGTTCCCGCCAAATCATACGACTCGCAGTTCCCGCGCGCAGTCGATGGACGCAAGGCGGCCCTAGCCAATAACAGACCAGTCTGCCACCTGACACTTATAAGAACGCGCGTACGCATCTTGAACATTGTATGCAAAAATTTAAAATTCCTCATTTCATAGCAGTGAAAACCTTCGTGATTGAGCCTATAGTGTCTGTGCACCCCTTAAAGTGAGTGTGTCCCGGGACTTGGCTGGTTAGCGGAATAAAAACGGTGAGTGTCTCATTTATCAAGTGACGAACGTTTCAATAATCATTTTGCTTCAAGCTATCGAATCGCACATGGGGTTTGCAAAAAGAAGTCAGTTCCGCATAATGAGAGTACGCACCTGTTTTGAGCTCTGAATACTCTTTCTAAATGTAACTAAATGAACTGTTGCCCCATAGAATTAAACCGTATTATAGAGCAGAGCAATCGTGCCCATAGTATGTGCTACCTCCTTTGAAGACATCTCACGAAGGTGTTTTAGAACGTGTTGCGATATTTCGTTACAACTGACAAGAGACCCTAAAACTCGGTGCTGAGTGGATTGCACTCACCCTATAGGTTGTTAAATCAGAAAGACGAGATCGAATTATAACCATGAAGATTTTTAGATGAACGTAGCACAAAGGATTAGCAAGCTGAATTGGCAGTAGGCAGGGCATACAGCTCGGCAAGGCTGTTCTTCTGACGGTGGCGTTGGGGCAGTAAGGTTCTCGGGTGGAAACCACGCACTAGAAAGTGTAGCCAAGGACGGCCCTCCACTAGATGGAAAGAAAACCTAATAAGGATTGCTGGGAGCCATTGGGTGCAGGCCACACAAGATCGTTCGCTCTAGAAATCTATGGGAGAGGCATATGTTCAGCAGTGGGCGTCCTTTGGCTGACATGATAATGATTGTCGGTCGTAACACCGATATATCGGTACGTGATAAATACCGTTATCATAATAATAATTAAAATAAATCATGAGTTTTCTAAGGTAGGATTGACTACCTCTATAAAGCGGTGAAGCTGACTGATGCCGAAGAGTTTGTTTACATAGTTTGCAAATATTTGTTCCAGATTTTAGTGTAGTGGCATGCAGTATTCATAGTTCCTGATACCCACGACACAGAGATTTCCTATGGCACTACTGGTTGAGCTAAGCAGTTGTGTCACGGCGAATTCTTGTCAGGGGTCAGGATGTGATAGTTTTATCTACAACTTCGCAAACTTTACAAAATAAGATAGAGCTCCTTTCGACGTTTAATCAAGAAATACAGTGTGACTCAAAATCATGTATTTCCGATTAAAAAATTGCAAGAGACCTTGTGCTTACCTTGGGACATATCCTAAACGTTCGGCTATGACTTAAGGCTATGAACCTAAAAATTATTGTGCCAAGTACATATTTCTTAAAAAAAGTTATTAAAAGTCGTCGAGCATTTTTATTACAAACATATCTCGTCCCACTGCTAGGCAAAAGTCTCCGTCGAGTGTGTATGTTTAAAAAAATCAAGTTGCGCGGCGGAGTGAGAAAAACGGATGTTATATCCCCCAAATTATTTAGAAACGCACTGGAAGATATGTTCAAGACGCTGAGTTGGAATGGACAGGCCATTAACACCAACGGGAATGCATCTCGCACTTACGATTTTCCGACGATATCGTCATAATGGCAAAGTCGGTTCAGGAACTGAGGAACAAATACTGAACAGCCTAGCTGCTGCTTCAAGACGGATCGGCCTGGGAATAAACTTAGATAAAACCAAAATTATGATCAATAAATAAATAATAATAAATAAATAAATAAAACGTTTATTTTCCCATCAAAAATAGTTTTACAAAAAAAATATCATTAAATTAAGTTTCAGTAGGTAGGATATAGTTAACGTATTAATTTCATATAGGTATAGTTGTGTAAGCCTAATTATAAAACCTGTTTCGTGAGGGACTGGTGCCTGAGATAGGTTTAGAAAACCTGTATTACAGGTCACCAGTGCTCTCTCTCCACGGATTAAACAAAGGGATTGCACGTTATAACGTGCACATTTATTATTAGTTACTAACGTATACATTTCGAGATAATACAACAAAAAAGAAAATATAAATGATTACCACATTCTGCTTACAATTAGGTACAAAAAACAATATCAAATTTTGTAAAAGGATTCATTGTGTGTTAATATAATAATAAGTATGTGTGCGTGTGTGTGTGAGTGAGTATGTGTGTGCGTGCGTATGCGAGTTTGAATGAGGGATTTGGGTGAGTGAAGAGTGCGTGTAAATGTATAAATATAAGGGCCAAGAGTGAGCAACGGCATAAACTTAAGTTATGCCATAATAGAAAGTATGTTTTCTGTATTTTCGTAAAAAAAGGACTTTAGCCAGTAAGTGACAACGGACTTGCACTTGAATCTGGGGCAAGGGGTAGATACTAAAGGCCTTATCCGCTTTGTTGTAGACGTATAGTCCAAGGAAACAGCTGAACTTATGTGAGAAAGCTGTGCGAAACGATATAGTTTGGCAGACTGTTCCTTTCCTTCACGAGATTTACGTCATAAGAGAGTTGGGAGTGCTTGAGGAGTACGATTTGTAGCAAATAATATTGCCTAATTGTTAATACGTCTCACTTTAGGTAAAGCTCTGAAGTTGGAAACCGGTAGGGAAGGCCCGTGCCAACTTTTAGTATGGCTCTTTGGGCTCGCTCTAACTCTATGATATGGGTCTTTGCAGCACCACCCCATGACGTGATGCAGTAGCCAGTAATAGATTGGCATAAGGCCAAAAATACCATCCTGACAGTCTCGTGATTTGCCACATGTTTAAGGCTTTAAATATGTAAATAAGCTTTCGCAGCCTGGTTACCAACATGTCAATATGGAGTTTGTATGTGAGGATTTGGTCAATACATACACCGAGGTATTTTGTAATCTCAATTCATCGTAAGGTAGGACATGCACAATTTACTGTTGTGGAGTCGCAGTTATTGGCAACGATTGATAACGTTTCAGAGGGTAGGAGATTTGAACGTAGTGCAAACGCAATGAAGTTAGTCTTAGTAACGTTGAGGGTGAGCACATTCTTTCTTAGCCAGGAGCAGATCTTATTGACCCCCATCTGAGCTAGGTCAAAGACTTCTCCCCAATTGTGGCCACTAAAGAATAACGCCGTATCGTTGGCAAATGTAAGGATTCTGCCGTTAGTTAGTTTCATGTTACAAAGGCTGTATATGTAAACAAGAAATAAAGTAGGGCCGAGTAAGCTCCCTTGCGGGACTCCGAAGTTTACCGGCTGCTCATCACTGATAAATTGGTCAATTTTAACCCTCTGCGTTCTATTACTTAGGTAATCCTTAAATAAATTTAATGGGTACCCCCTCACGCGTATAGTCTCTAGTTTTGACAAAAGTATAGGGATTGACACTGTGTCGAAAGCCTTAGCTAGGTCCAGAAAGACGACAAGGCACTTCCTGCCTTGCATCCTGCCTGCGACGTTGCATCAAGGCTGGAGACGATAGAATTGGTTAGTTCGTGCACGGCATCGTTTGTAAACTTTTAGCATCGAAAGCCGTACTGGGAAGGTGAGAGAAGGTCATTTGATTCAAGGAAGCTTATAAGCCTCCTGTTCATGAGCCTTTCCAAGATCTTCGACATATCAGGCAACAGTGAAATGGATCTAAAGTTTCCGACTTGGGGTTTTGTCTCCTCCCTTGTAAATGGGCTTTATAAGAGCTGTCTTGAACGCCTTCGGAAATATAGAAGTGGAGAGAGAAAGGTAACAGGTATGGGTTATTGGACCTGTAAGTATAGAAGCATATCTTTTTATGATCTTTGTTGGGATTTGGTCCAAGCCTTCAGCACATTTTGTTTTTAAGCCCATAATTAGTCCAAGAACCTCGCATTCTTCCGTTGGAAGTAAGACCATTGATTTAAAGGATGACGTGAGTTCGATATAAGTTGTATTGAAGGCATTTCCAGCTGTCCCAATACAGATTTTATTGGCGAGATTTTTACCAACATTTGCAAAATAGTAATTTACTTCATTAACCCTTTCTGATTGGTTACCTAATGATAGCAGGATCAATGATCGTGTTATTCCAGAGCCGATTGCAGTCGATGGAACTCCTCTCGAGGTTGTGAAGGAGTATGTCATTCTTGGGAAAACCCTGCGATTGGGTAGATACAATCTCGAGAAAGAAGTAAGCCGGTGAATTTAGCTGGACTGGGCAGCGTTTGGGAAACTTCATCAGGTCTTCTCGTCACCCATCCCACAATGCCTAAAAACTAAAATATTCAACCAGCGCGTCCTACCTGTGATGACCTATGCACCCGAAACGCGGACAGTTACGGTGGGACTGTCCCACAAATTGAAAGTCGCTCAGCGAGCTATGGAAAGGGCTATGCTCGGAATTTCTATGAAGGATAGAACCCGAAACGAGGTTATCCGACAGAGAACCAAGGTGATCGACATAGCTCAGAGGGTCAGCAAGCTGAAGTGGCCGGACCGGTCATATCTGCCGCAGAACCGATAAACGCTTGGTTAATCGTGTTCTAGAGTGGAGACTATGTCTAGGCAAACAAAGTTTAGGACGCCCTCCGGCTAGATGGAGTGACAATTTGCGCGCTGTGGCTGGTAAGTATTGGATTAGAAGAGCTGAGGATCGGGCTCAATGGCGCACCCTGGGAGAGACCTACGTCCAGCAGTGGACTGCAATAGGTTGATGATGAAAGTTCAATTTATTTGCTTGAATATAATATCATTATAAAGGTCTTAGTTATGTAGGTAAGTGTCAATTATATTTAATTATGTAATGAAGAAAACCGTTGTAATTATCTTATTTTATCTTATCATACGAAATATAAATACGCGTGACGGCAAACAATTATTTATCCGTATTTTCCGTAATTTTAAGGATGTATAAAATTCACTAAGAATATTGCAAGATAAAGGCCA
This sequence comes from Philereme vetulata, assembly GCA_918857605.2. Classification (NCBI taxonomy): domain Eukaryota; kingdom Metazoa; phylum Arthropoda; class Insecta; order Lepidoptera; family Geometridae; genus Philereme; species Philereme vetulata. The sequence goes on along the minus strand of OU975423.1, from coordinate 5,619,115 downwards.
GAACGATGGTAGCATATAAATATATAAATAAATATTTCTGGACATTTCACACATCGCTATCTAGCCCCAAACTAAGCAGAGCTGGTATTATGGGAACCAGATAACTGATATGATACTTATATACTTTTTTTGTAAATACATACTTATAATATACAGAAAAGCACCCAGACCCGGAACAAATATCTGCAGATCATGCAAACATTTATTCCGCGGCGGGAATCGAACCCGCTACCTCCTGCGTCTCAGCCGGCTATTTGCCTACTGCGCCACGGAGGTCGTTACAAATTGATTAGAGTTCGAGCTATTGTGAGAGTAATTCATATGAATGGGTTATTATTGTTATTGTTATTAACGACCTCCGTGGTGCAGTGGGCGAAAAGCCGGCTGAGAAGTATGAGGTAGCGGGTTCCCATAGTACAAGCTCTGCTTAGTTTGGGGCTAGATAACGCTGAGTGAAATGTCCAGAAATATTTATTTATATTTATTTATTAACTAGATTTCGCCAGCGGCTTCACACGCGTGGTTTCTCAACAAAAAGTAGCCCATGTGTTAATCCACGATTTAATTTAACTACACAGCAAATTTCATCGAAATCAGTGCTGCAGTTAGTTACAAACATCCACACATACATCCATACCAACTTTCGCGTTTATAATAATGAGATACAACTTCTCATCCAGGCACCTTGTACAACTGAATCCAATAACAAATCATGTTACAGCAAATGTTACGACGTTACGAGACAATAAATTGCAAAGTTTCCTCGCCGGTCGATGTCCGGGACAAACAGTTTTTATTAAACTTGCCCGGTACATTGAAACTTTAAGCAAGTACAGTTACAAATACAGTTCTGTACAGTTTTTTAAAAACTTTGCCGGTTTCTTTGAGTGCGCGAGTCATAGATTTATTATAACTATGAATTTCGCATCAACCACCCGGCCGCGGCTTACCATAAACTCTCCAAAAGTCTCCATAACACATCGGTACATCCGTCACTCGATACATGTCGTGCGTGCGTGGTATCAATATGACAAAGTGTGCATTAAAAAATTAGATTTAACGTTTTAGTTATAAAGTTGATATTTGTTAGTAAAAGCAGCATTTACTGTGTGATCTAGGACCATGCCACTTTTTTCAAAGAGCAGTTAGGCGTGCTATATTAGTTTAGTAAATCAATGGTGCGATGTTGTATTATCTGTAAAGTTTTTTTTTATTTTCTGAGTTTGCTTACTCGTGCTTTGTAGTTTTGATTATTTTAAAACGCTAAGTTACAATCATGGATATTTTTTTAGTGGATGGTTTCCTTTTTAGTTGAAAATGTAAGATAAATCCCTAAATAACCTTCCTGTTTATATAGTTTTTTTGTAACGACTTTAGCCTTGATTAGGATTGCCCAACGAGTTAATTCATCTTCTGATGTTAATTGTTGTATTGCGAGTCAGGCTTACGCAACCAAGCTTCAACTAATATTTTAAATGTGAAAGTTTGGATGTTTGTTACTCAATATGTCAAACGGCTGAACCGATTTCGATGAAACGTAGTATGAACGAATGTTATAACCTGGATTACCATATAGACTATTTTATTCCTTAAATCAGTTCCTATAAGATAAAAATAGGATGTCAAAGTCTATATATATATTTTTGCACCCCAAAACAACACGGGCAAAGCCGATGATAACAGCTAGTATAAAAATAAATAAACAACCAACATTTTTTTTAAATAATTGTGTTTAAAAATGGTCTCCTTCGTTCCTCCCGACTGATTTCCATCATCGATTAAATCTTTGAAAGTCGTGCTTATAACGTTGTTAGAAAAGTACGAACTCGTAGTTTTGTAATTTTTGCGCTAAAAAATTATTCGGTACTTATTAAAAATATTCAATCGGGTTCTGATCGAATAGTCTTTGTGAGAGACTAGTGGACTAGAGACTTGAGTGTGGGACTTAAACTTTTATTAATATTCACACATATTTATTTTATAACTCGTTTATAAAAAATACATTTTTCACTACAACGTATCTCACAAAAAACAAACATTATAGAAAAAAATATATTTAAAAAAACGGTAAACCACTGACCGCTATGCAAGGTGAAGCGATCGGTGGCTAAGACTGCAGAAAGAGGAACCTCCTGACTATGCGTGCCGAGACCAGGAGCACCGCCTTCTGTATCTGACCCTTGATCCAATTTCCTAGCGAGATCCTCTTATGGTTATTGGTCGAGGCTCTTCGCTATCAGTCCGTTGACCGACACAAATATCGGACCGATAATCGTTGATTCTACATCCCACATGGTGGTAATCTCATGGTACTTGCTTAGCTTGTCCTTCTCGGCCTTCACGAGATAAGCATCATGTGGGATAGTAATATCAACAAGTATCGCCCGGCGCTCCGACCGGTCTACCAGCACGATATCCAGGCTTATTGGCGACAATAGTCCTGTCCGTGATGATAGACCGGTCCCAATAGAGCGTGGCACGGCCGTTATTATTATTATTATTAGAATTTTTTTTGTTTAATTATGCCTATACTTTGTGCTAACCCAATTGACATGTTTGAATTAGTGGTTTACTAACAAATATGGATCTTTGACATCTAAAAATTCTATAAATGAATTGAATATGTTTTTTGAGATTCAAAAAAATATATAAAAATGTTTCTACTATTTTTAGTTCTCAGTCATCACCGTCAGTCTTGGATCTGTCTGTCTGTTACAGGAAATACTCAAGACTGATCGTAAAACGCTTCCGGTTACACTTTTGACGGAGTAAACTCTAATCAAACATAAAAGAGTTCATTATAAAAATAAAATAGGCCCATCATTTATGAACATTCTAAACCTTACCATCTCAAAGCGCCTCCGGAACAGCAGTTTCCAATAAAACCTGTAATATTTCACAATGCTCAAAGAAATAAGCTAAGGACGGAGGAAAGAGGAATCCATATCGAAAATGAGAAAAAGTAATATTTTCAAACGCACGTAAAATATCTGAAATTATTTCTAATGGGTATTCAAAGGATCAAATAAAAGTATTTAATACATATGTTCTCAAAATTATTTTTAATGCTTCGATAGTCGAAAACGAGCTGTTTGATCTGAATTCAAAATAACGAGAATGAGTAAAAAGAGTTGGTGAGCGCTTATACTTCAACATATTTATTAATTTGATTTATTAACATATGTACTGACTTTATTTTATTACAAATTTTATAATTATTTAGACGTATTTTGACATATTTTATTTTAACACTACATGACACATAATAATCTCAATTGGGAACACAATATTCTCACAGGGTCTAGTGGCTAGCTGGTGCGGTCTCGACATAATGCCAGCGCTTACCATTGAAAGCGGGCATATAGCTGAATCGAGTCCCACAAGTTCTTTGTTTTTATTTAAGTATTACGTTTTTAATACGAGTATTTCATTGTTTCTTAAAATATATATTTCATCTGTCTTAATATTTAACTCCAAAATCAAAATAAAAAAAAAACAAAAATTCTTTATTTTCTCTGATATGCTTTATAATAAATGGCGCCCTACTTGCCAAACTAAGTTTGTGAAAAACTTGTATCTTGGCAATTAGTGCTCTTACTTATGGTTGTCTACTTACAGAGATGTGAACTAAAAACAAATTATATTAAGTACAGGAATTATCTAATTAAATATTACTGTGTGTGTGTGTGTGTGTGTATGTGTGTGTGTGTGTGTGTGTGTGTGTTTGTGAGTGTTCGTGTATTACCTTATGTAGGAATCGCGGCTAGCTCTTCCCGGGATGCTGATAGAAAAGTCGAGTTTACTGTACAAAAGCTATATTGTATATATAAAACTACGACTATTTATGAGTGCGGTTTGGATGGCTGCTGCTGGTGCACTGACTTCTGTAGGCGCCCCGGCCGCGCTCGCGGTACGAGTAACCTACTTAGGTCAAACTGCTGATGATGCTAATATACCTACTCGTACCTGCGTGATCGATGCATCGAACATACTCCCAAGGGCGAGGTACGAGATGAGAATGAGATGAGGCGCTACAATTGAGGGGTTAGTATTACATAGATGATCAATATTTTCTTAGACTAGGTGAATGTTAGGACAATGCTTTAATCTAAGTGATTGCTTCATTACAAAACTAATCCCTATTCTATACTAAAAACTGATTGTCCGCTGGTTGGCTGCTTGCTGATGGGTGAAGTTATTGTGTCTATATCACGTAAAATGGACCACCGCACGATCCCACTGGCATCATGCCCTAGCTCGGGCACGGGCTGCCGACGCGCACTAACACTATCTTCGCTGGAGGACACCTCCCTCAGCGGGTGAGACGCGGGGGGTGGCACCGGCGGCGCCACCGGCTCCTTGGCGCGCGCAGAGGGCGCACTGACGGCTCGTCTGCTTCGTCTCCACAGGAACACCAGGAACGCTGCTACGATCGCTGCTAATACGCTGTACGATATTGCGTATTGGTGAATATCGTGCGTTGTTAAGGTCACCTCCTGTTGTGCCGCGACCCTTCATCGCGCTGATTTGCTCGCTGAGCTGCTGTAGCGAGGAGTTAAGGTGATAATCTAGACTTGGTTCTATAAACGGTAACGTAACGTTGAAAGTGTAATGCTGTATCGGAGCTATGTTGGTAAGTACTAGGTCCGATTTGAGATTAAGTGAACTTTGTTGTTGATAGGAATATAGTGTGACGTCACGCCCCTTTGCTGTGCATTGTTTTGTTAGGTGAATGAGCCCGGCCTTGCTGACTTGGCGGACTCGGGTTTCACGGTCACATATGATTGTAAGCGTGTAGGTATCACATGCAAAATATAAATAGAACGACGGGTCGTGTAATTGAACCCATTTATTCTGACAGCTTTCTCTTTTGATCTTGCAGGTGTCCATCTTTTCCGTTTGACAGAACTTTTGTTCTGAACCCAGATGCTGGATGGGAGCTTGTAGCTGACAGATGTATGCTTCATCTTGATATTCACAGCCTTGAAGATCTACGATAGAAACCGGTAGATATGAGTCCCTCATCAGATTAGTGGCTATGTAATCTGTTGCTAGCTTGATGCTGATCATGTCGCTGCTGATTTGAAGAGGTACTGGTATTAAGTGGTATAGCTGGAAGTTGTATCTGCTGATCAAAGGTAGGGTGATTTCGAATATTACATAATCTCTACTCATTCGTGCTTTTATCTTTAATATGTTATAAATTTTATATAAGTTTGACAGAATATTGTCTACAGGTAACGTTAGCTCTTTCGATATTTGGCTTGAAACTATTTGAAGTTCGTCGCTAAGCTGCATTGGTGTCAATAAATGTAGGTTTATCTTGCCATGGTAAATATCTGTCAGGGTGTCGAGGATCGTGTCCTGGATACGCTTCAAGTTTTGGATCATATTTGTGGTCGCCATTGCTGCTAAAGCAAACTCTTGTGGAATAGACATGCTTTCATACTCTTTTTGTAGCTGCTTGGTTGATTGAGTTATGTAGTTCAAATGTCTATTGAGAAGTTTATGCTGGGATTCTATTGCTTGTTCTGTTCGATTTAGAACGTTGTACTCGGCTTCTACCACAGATGTCTGGTTCTTCCAAAGTTGCAGCAGGTGCTTCTCGTTGCTGTTTACGAGTTCAATGTCTTGTTGATATTTATTCGCAAAGCTTTGGTCGAGTACTCCAAACAATGTGTTTGCTATAGAGCCTACTGCATTGATAAGGCCGCGACGTGCCCTTGACCGCTCACCAAAATGCTGATTTAGTAACAGCTGATAGTAGTACTGTAGCTCACTGTAATCGTGTTTCACTTGCAATAGAATCATGTTACAATGGCTCGCCTCTTTAACCTTATCACATGTTTGTTCTAGATATTCGGTAAATGAATTAACTGCTTTCTCTCCTTGCCAGTAAGGTCGCATGTCATAGTAAGATACGATTTTCCACTGGTCACGGATTAATAGCATTTTTCCTACCGGGTCGTAGTATAACGACTGATTACTAGTGAAATGAGTTATATTGGCCGATACGCTTGAACAAATGATATTCATAAAAAAGATCCATGCAAATGCAACGTTAATAAATCTAGGAAGCTGTTTTCTACCTAATTGGTTACTATATTTTGCTAAATGTGCTACATTTTGTTTGCTTTCGTCATGTTCCGTTTGTACTACTTTGCTTTGTTCTATAGGTAAAACTGATAATTTTACTATAGGACGCTTTAAAATGCCGTTTTTTGTTTTAAGAGACACTACTCCTACAAAACCATCATTTCCTTTGTGCACTTCTATAACTCTCCTCACAGGAAACTTCCCCGATGAGAAGTTGTCATCTTGAATAGTCACCATGTCGCCGACTTCAACGTTTCTTTTTGCTCTGAGCCACTTACTGCGGACATATAATTGACTGAGATATTCGGCTTTCCATCTTTTTCACAGGTCTTGGAAGATCTTGTTTGTTAGGTGCCATCGGGTCCTAGCGTAATTGGCGGTTTCTATAACTGTTAGGCCCGCGTTGCTGGTTAGAAAGTGTGATGGCGTGAGGAAGTTGATGTCATCAATGTCTTCAGATATTGGACATAGAGGCCTCGAATTAAGTTTTGACTCGATTTGCGCCAACACAGTGCTGTATTCTTCGAAGGTTAACGCTTGTTCACCTACAACTCTTTTCAGATGCTGCTTTAGGCTTCGGATGGATCGCTCCCAGATCCCTCCTGCACTTGGCCAAGAAGGGCAGTTCCAGTGCCATTCTATGTCCATCTCCGCTACTTCTCGATGGAATGACTCCTTGAAAACTTCCTCTAGCTGCTGATATTCTTCTTGAATGACCTTGTTTGCGCCTACAAAGTTAGTTCCGTTGTCGGAGTACATATGCTTAGGTGTTCCGCGTCGTGCTGCCATTCTTCTCAATGCTGCTATGAAAGAGACGCTGCTCAAATCGGAAACTAATTCTATATGAACTGCTTTTGTAACCATGCAGATAAACAGCGCTACGTAGCCTTTCGTTGTTTTTATTCCTCGTCCTTTGTTGGCTTTGACTGGAATAAAACCCGTTAAATCTACCCCTGTGTGATAGAACGCTGGTGCTGGATTAGTTCTAAAATCAGGATATTCGCCCATAATCTGCTGTAATTTAATGGGCTCTTGTTTTCTGCAGGTGACACATCTAAGGATCTGTTTTTTAACTGCGCGGTTGCCTTTAACTATCCAGTACCTTTATCTCAGAAAGGACGTGGTAAGCCGAGGACCACCGTGGAAGGTGAGCTCGTGGGCTTGTTGGATGAGAAGCTCAGTTAATCTGCTGCTGTAACTTTAACCAAAGCAGTCGCTAATAAAATCTCAGAAGTTTCCTCTCGCTGAGATGTCTGAATATTGTAGTTACCATGCTGCTGCTGTTGTTTACTATGCTTTAAGTTTAAGCTCTTAGTTGACGAACTAGATCTAGGTTGACTTGCGAAATAATCATGCAAAACTGTGTGATGCTTTTCGTTGCATTTGTGGCATCTTCTTGCTGAATAGCACTTGGCCCCTTCGTGATCATAAATGCAATTCGTACAAAAATCTAATTTATTTAGTAATTAAATTTTTTGTTCGTTGGCTAATTCCAAGAATGTGCTGCAATTTATTAACCTATGACCAGAATCGCATCGAGGACACTTATTTGCTGACGCCGACTAGTGTAATGATTTCGCAATTTCATGCGCTTTGTTACTTTTACCATCACTAATAAAAGGTTTATTTTTATGGTTTTGATAGTGAGACGTTTGCTGATGAGATGATGGGCTTTTAGGTGTCCCATCTTGTCGTCGCCGAGATGACTCTAGAGTGGTAAACTTGTTCTCTAGAAAGTCCAGTAAGTCTTGTTGAACCGGTAGTTCTCACGAATTCTTCAAGGATTCTATTTACTCGGCAAAGGACTCACCATCTAACTTCTGGGACAATATGTACACAAGAAGAGGGTCCCATGACTTTGTGTCGATACCTAGATTCTTAATGGCGTGGAGAATCTCTAAAGTAACGTCATGAAGTCGTTTGATGGCTGTATACGACTGCTGCTGTATGTTGGCTAGATTGTAGAAGGTGCTAACGTACGACGTGAAGATGTGTCTCTTGTTGTTGAACCGATGGTTCAAGATTTCCCAACAGGTTACATAGTTGTCCGCGCTGATTGGAAGATGCTGTATCAATTGTTCCGCTTCTCCCTTGAGCTTACTCTTAAGAAACTGCATCTTCTGAGCGTTTGACAACGATGGATTTTTGTGGATAGCTTCATCAAACAGATCCTTGAACGATACCCACTGCTGAAAGCTACCTGTGAAAACCGGTATATCCATCTGTGGTCGACATCGTATCGCAACAAGACCACACGTCTTGTTGCGATACGATGTCGACCACATCCTTGAGCTTAAAGCTTTCCTCAGGCCGTTGTAGGTACGCTCGTGCTTGTTGAAGTTGTATTCGTACGCTTCGTCTTCTCCCAACTCCAACATGATCTCCCAATGGTAGTTGTCCACAACCGTCCAGCGAGTTTGTAAGGCTCGCAGGGCGTCTTCGTATTCCCATTTTTTTTGATATGACTCTATATCTATGGTATCTACCGTTTTTGAAAAGGCTTTAAAATTAATTACCTGCTTACGTAGCATAACATCTAGCTGGCTATTGGTACCTAAATCCTCGTCTCGCTGTACATGTGGGTTTGGCGGTTGTGGTGCCGGGGTCTGCGGCCGCTGCTGTCTGCCGCTGGATGGACCTACTTCCGGCTGGCTTTCTCCTGGTTCAGAGACTCCTAATTGCTGCTCTAGATCTAAGTAATACCTATCGATCGTCGTTTTCGCTGCTAAGTACGACTCGTTAGTTCGCTCAAACTCAGAATCGGCAAAGTACTTATGACTTTTACTTTCGAAAGGCAAAAGCTTTTCGTGGTTTTGCTCATACTTTCTCCAATACGCTTCCAGAATGTCTATTTTGCGTATACCGTACTCCAAAGTCTTACGCTCGCTGCTATACTTTTTAAAATTAATAAGGACTTTCCTTATATTCTCCGCTAAATCTTTTTGTTGAGAATAAAGGGCCTCCATAACGTCGGTGAAAGTTCGAGCACGTTCGTTCGAATGAATGAAAAGGAACGCTCTTACTTGTAAGCCGTTTGTCCTACGGCTGTTGCCGGACTTTGCGTAGGTTGCTCCCCACCGCAGTGCTGGCTGAAGATGCTGAGGGCGCGAGCGGTTCGCTCACTGCTGCTGCTGGCCTGAATGGGTAGCTCCCCACGTCAGGTGTCGATGATAGCTTTCCAATAATCTCACTGGTAAAGCTAAGATCACTGAATCTAATGGCTGCTGGTACGTCCGAAGCACTCACGGTACGATTTGTTACGATCGCGCTATGAATCCTCGAACGGTATCTCGAAGGAACATGTAGGAATCGCGGCTAGCTCTTGCTGGGATGCTGATAGAAAAGTCGAGTTTACTGTACAAAAGCTATATTGTATATATAAAACTACGACTATTTATGAGTGCGGTTTGGATGGCTGCTGCTGGTGCACTGACTTCTGTAGGCGCCCCGGCCGCGCTCGCGGTACGAGTAACCTACTTAGGTCAAACTGCTGATGATGCTAATATATCTACTCGTACTTGCGTGATCGATGCATCGAACACCTTAAATAATTATTTTAAAAAGTTCCTCGGTTTCAGTATATGATAAAACCTTCAGCCAGTTAGTTGTGATATTTTTACAATTTCTTGCGGAAAAATCGTAAAAACGAATCGAAACTACATTGTGTGTTAATATAGTGATTAAATGATCGTCTATGTCTGTATATAAATTAGCCATATCTTTTCATCTGTGTGACTAACTGAAGACTGTGGAGGGCTTGCAGCAATTGACTTTCATTGCTGCGTTAACTATGATTATGCGGGCCGGCATAGATTGGGTACTTCACTTTCAGATTAAATACACTATGCTTTTTTTCTACTTTGTTCAAATTTATGTATGATGTAAATCAGTTCACTTTTTTCTTTAAAGCTAACAATACTATGTAATCATTGACAATGATCACTAAGAAAACGGTAAAATGATACTGAAAGATGTCGTTTCTTACAAAGGGTAGATAGAGTGTCCAATTTGATTCAATTATAACTAATAGGATGGGAGCCGAGTGTACTTCTCGGCTGATGAGTCGAGATAAAAAAATAAATTCAATAAAAAGTTTGAAGGAAATTCTGATCCTCTCAAATTTGCTTTTGATTCCTTAATTACGAAGAAGGGCCCAAATTTTATTATTGTTGACTTTCGTTCTTCGGCTTCCGGTTTGATGGATGAAAATTTTTAGAAGTCGGAAGTTGCTCGTCATCATTCTACGAAAATTGGAAAGATCTAGATTAAATAAGCAAATAAAAAAAATCATCAAGTTATATCAATTATAAATATCAATCAAACAGCCTGTACAAAATAGGTACCTGTTAAACTGACTAAGCGGCATCGTCGCAAAGGCGCCGCCGATTTACGTTAAAAATGTTTATTGGATATGTATCGATTACTGGATAAATATTCAAGCTACCGTAATTAAACCCACAAAAAACCACACTTACAATTTAACATGATTTCGAATTAATGTCGCGTTAATAATAAAACAGGTTGCATAACCGTTATAGACAAAAAAACGTAACATTTTCCCATCCCTACATAATATCCGAAATCGGTAGCACGATTATAACCTAGGCTAACAGGTTTTCATTCCTGGTTTTAGGTTCCTGGTACATTGCATCTATAACAAATATTTGGAAAATGGAAAATCTGTACATAATCCTTTTTAATCTATTATTATTGAATAACTATTATATTATTTAATAATTTTTGAAGTGGGATTCGACCAACTTCTACCTCAAAGTTGAACCAACCAATGCCACTATAAGTATTGAAACAAGATTAAAGGAAAATAAATGAATAATGTTAGACATTAGCCATTCCAGTCAAATTAGCATTATATAAAAAATATCGCGTCTATCCGTTTAGGAATTACGTTTGGCTAGAGACAGCTAGACACACAGACTGATTGGCGTCATTTTTTTTTTATTTTATTTTATTCAAAAGACAATATACCCTCTTTTTTAGTGAGGGGTCTAAACATATTTTACACAATAACTGACACAAATCTGATTCGAGTTTTTCCACTTTTCATTCACTTTACAAAGGTTCCGTTTTCATCTGTCAATTACCATCCAGCAGGCTTTTGTGATAATTTCGCCATTTTGCTACACTTCCTGATTTTTGTCATGGCACATCAAAGGACTAGAATCTTGATATGATTAACTTAACCAAATTAATTAGGGCAAATGGACGTTGTATGCAGGTATGTATGTATGTTTTTAGGTCAAATGGGACGTCAAATAAACGGTCTTCATTAGTACACTTCGACTCCGTTTTTATTTTTAGTAAAGTTCTTGTACTTTTAGAATTATTAGGCATAATAAAAACTGACTTTGATGAAACTCACAGGGTACACCAGTGACCCCACAGTGCTGAAAATTGGTATGCGTGTAGCGTGTCACAAATATAGGCCAAAGTCTGAAATCCAGAAGAACTGCAATTTGTACCCCATAAAAATATCCAATTAACATGAACTCCCATCACCTGTAATTTGAATGAAACTGTAGGTCATATATGTAGGTTGGATAATATATATTTCGTGGCACTATTTCGATAGTCAAAGATTGCGAGTAAAATATTTTTGTTTTTATGGGAGACTCGTGAGTTCTCAGTTCGGGGCGAACCAATAGTTATCTTGTTTCCAAACGTAGTGTGTGTTTTTTGAAATTACAGAAAAAAACATGCATCACAATTAAAAACTATATATAATATAAAAGGAGCGTCGTTTACATTCTAATCAAAGCATCCAAAGTATATTCAAGTTCGTTTCTCATATAGGTTCTCGAGTGGAGGCCACGGACCGGCAAGCGCAGCGTAGGACGTCCACCCACAAGATGGGCAGACGACTTGGTAAGAAACGCAGGTCGGCGTTGGATGCAGGCCGCTTCCAACCGCAGTTCCTGGAGATCAATGAGGGAGGCCTTTGTCCAGCAGTGGACGTCCTACGGCTGATATGATGATGATGATGATAGGTACGAATACACGCACATATTTGTATAATATGTGAGGTGATTAGAAACCAACGGCCGTATAGCTACCGTGGAGCAGTGTAATTGTGTTTATATAGTTGTTTAATAATATACCTACGCACAAAAATGAAAGGGGTTATTTTGATGAGCATAATAAATAAATTTGTGAAATGTTTACCATAAAAATGTGAAAACAAGCACTTCATTTAACTTAAGTTGTGCTATTGCATAATGCTTGCCATCTAACCACAGACACTTACTGTATTGGTGGTGTCTCGAGATATCTATTGTTGTCCCTTTCTAACCCAAACCCGCAGCTATTTCCGAAAGAGATATCAAATCTTACTTTATTTTTGGATGTCGATTGCAAGAGTAGACAGTAAGTTTTATATCGAATTATTCACCTAAAATTAGACGATTTTCAGTAAAATTTGTTAATATAACTAGTAGTTTTTTTTCCGGGAAGTCTTTTTTTATGTTTTGAGAAACCGTCACTTAAATATCGTCAGTATATTACTAAACACTATCGATCGACGGATGATTTAGCAATAAGACAGCGGCTCATGCATATTTTTGATTCTTTTACATCGTATGCTTTTGTATCATGCTATGCCATAGTAATGACCGGGAACTATTATTTTAATACGAAGCCGTTCAATCTGCAATGTAAATTCTCATTGTATGTTGGCTTGTTCACTTTTTTGTGAATTTGAGATGGATTATGGTTGTATCAACAATGTAAATATATTAAGCATTTTGTATCTGTATTCTGGAATCAACATCCCAGTATACATATGCATGTAAATACACTCTACAGTGTGCCACAGAATTTTGGAACAAATATTTACATGAAAAAGATCTTGTGGTACACAAAACAGTTTCTCTGTATCAGCTATGGTTTCGGATTTACCCATGCTGTTCCAGTTAAAAAACACACTAGTAGATAGATTTTGTTTGTTTTGGTTGTTCGTTTTAATTCTTTATTGCACAAACAGAAAAAATTACAAATGATTTTGACCTTGATTGAAACATAGGTATCTTTACGCGTGTGAAGCCAAGAACGGAAGCTAGTTACGGAATAAACAAACATAATGAGCAAAAATCCCTCCAAGTTCATCGATGTTTAATTAAACCGTGGACACGTTGGATATAAATCAAACCGGCCTGCCCTAGTTCTCACATTATTTTCACTTGTTCCCTAAGGGCTCTTGCACACGGTATTCGTAAGATGTGGCTTTCATATAACTGCTTTCTAACAGTTATGAGGCTAAAATTAAGACGTTAAATATTGAAAAAAAGTCTCTTGCATACGGTATTCGTAAGATGTGGCTTTCATATAACTGCTTTCTAACAGTTATGAGGCTAAAATTAAGACGTTAAATATTGAAAAATAGGAAAAAATATTTATTTCTTACGACTTACGAAAATTCAAATATTCTAAAAGTCTGGAAAAAACTCTAATACATCAACATTGATTTAATAAAAAAGATGGTCAAGTCAAACCGATGTTACCTAAGTTTTTTCTATCAAATTACAGTGTTGCCACTTCTGTAAAATTATGGTAAGACATTTAATTTCGCTAACTTAGATGGAAAATAATACTGTATCATCAAAATAATAACCGAAAAACAGAATCTTAATCTATACTAATATTATAAAGAGGAAAAATTTTACTTAGAAAACTTTCGTGATTGATTTCAATCATTATGATAAATCCCGTATTTATAATAATGAGGAAAGACTTGTATTTTTTAGTGTATGTTTGTAATGAATAAACTCAAAAACTACTGAACCGATTTAAAAAATTCTTTCACTGTTGGGCTACACTATCTCCGGGTGGCATAGGCTACTTTATACCCAACTGCACAGAAGGAAGGTAATGTTTTTTTTTTTAAAAACTACGCGTGCAAAGTTGCGGTTTGGTCAGCTAGTACACCATACATACAGAATGGGTTCCAAACGGGCGGCGGCCGCGTGGTAGACCCAGGTGGAATAAGAGGGATGAACTGGATGCATACCATAAAAATTAGCCCCAATTAGCCAATAACCAGGATTCTTGGAAACAGGGAAGGGAGGCCTTTGCCCGGCAGTGGGATAATAAATACATTTCAGGACTGCAACTGAGTTCTATATTAAACTGTGAACAAAACAGGTTATCAATCAACGGCGCTACATCGTCAACGCTCCAGTAGTGTACTTTCTGGACCACTTTATTAGTTTAGTTTTAATAAATTCGTGGTGGCACTCCAATCAAAAATGATTGAAAAGTGATCCGTGTGATTAAATTAAAAAAATAATTTGAGTACCTCAAGTATTTATAATTCGGCATACCATGATACTTGTGGTATCGTATGCAAAAGCCTTTGGCCCCTTAAGGCCACATCCATTTTTTCTGGCTCGCGAGGGTGATAAATGTTAGACGTGAAGCGGCGAAAATTCCGCCAAGCGTGAGTTATTATCAAATTCACTCGTTATTAATGCATTAGTGGTTGAACGAGGTTTCAATTCATTGTCTGAAAACATGCCTTAAGTTATTGATATGAAACAGTAGACAGAAGAGTAGTAGAGTTTTTTGTGAAAGGGATCGCCTGGGGAAGTACACACGGCTACACATCAAGCTATACAGTTCCAGTTTAAGCTGACCTTTTATTGTGTAGGCTTTTCGTAGAATGAGAGGTCAGCTTATACTGGAATAGTATAGCTTGATGTGTAGCCGTGTGTACTACCATATCTATATCTGCTGCCAAACAGCAAAGCTTTGTTTCGGTGTGAAGGGTATGGTTGTCGATGAAATTACAGGTATAATGAAGCTTTTCATAATATGCCTCAAGTTGATGGACGCAGTGCGTCGTAGGGCACGATTCAAAGGTGTATAGACTACGACATACCAACCACCACATTCCTATAATAACCATCTCCTATAATAACTCGTTTAAAAAAATACAAGACAAATGTGTAGGTATTCCATCGGAAGCACTAATAGTGTACTTTACTTCATTAAAAACTGCCATAGAACGTTCACTGCTAAACATATAGGTCTCCCCGTAGATTTCCCGAGCGACTGTTCTTGTGCGGCCTATACCCAATGGCTCCCAGCAATCTTTAACAAGGTTTATATTATATACTTACGAAATTTCATTCATTAATATTTATTGTACACAACTTTATTACAGACAAAACAAATTTAAAAAAATAGGCAATTGACTGAGACGCAGGAGGTAGCAGGTTTGATTACCGTATAGTATTCTAACAATTAACTGGTTCCCATAATATAAGATCTGCTTAGTTTGGGGCTAGATACCGCTGTGTGAAATTTCCAGCAATATTTATTTATTTAATATTTATGTACAAAGGCGAGATTAACCCTTATAATAGTTTTCTTCCAGCAAACCTTCGAAGATAAAGGTAGTTGATTATAGTGGTGGGTACGAACGTACACAGAAAAGGATATTGGAGTTAAATACTAATAAATACCTATAGTTATATAAGAACTAAAGTCCAACTTATTCGTAAAATAGGCCTGTTAGTAAAACTGATGTACACGTAGCATTGCAGCGTTTAAACCAGGGTCATAGGAAGAAAATAATGAGGGTCAGATCCTTCAGGCTTCTAGAAATGCTGATAGCCAGCTCGATTTCTTATCAATTGATTGTATTAACAAATACAGTGTCCGAAGACCGGACAAAATTAGCCAACCGTTTCAAAGAAACGTAACCGACTTAAAAAAACCGTCCAAGTGAGAGTCGGACTCGCGCACGAAGGGTTCCGTACCATTATCTATAAAACGTCAAAAAAATCATGTCTGTTGTATGGGCGCCCCCTTAAATATTTATTTTATTTAAAAGCACAATTTTATTTATTAACCTAAATCCTCTAAATTGTATGAGTGTCCATACAACTCAGAGGACTATCTTAATTGGCGTGAACTGTGTGGGGTGTGATGTATGTATGGGGACAACCTTTAACATTTTTATTTTTTAGAATGTTTACTTTAGTTGTGCTGTAAAACCTTAATTTTTTGGCAAATTTCGTGATTCTAGGTCATCGGAAACTACCATATAGGTTATCGATCCAAAACTTATGGGGTACTTCCGGTTGACCTAGAATTGTCAATTTTGGATAAAAGCAAGGTCTTACAGCACAAGTAAAGGGAAAATTCCGAAAAATAAAAAAAGTTGAAAATTTGGTTAAATTTTGGTACCTACAAATTTTCGCGAAAATCTAAATTTGACCATATCTTTTTATCCTGTTAATACAGGACCTTGATTTTTGTACGCCTAATACGGACTATAGACCTCAGAATCTGGTAAAAATTTCAACTTGCTAGGTACACTCGTTCCTGAGAAAATCGGTGATGACACACGGACACACGGACAGAGAGACGGAAAGTCAGACAGAGAGACAAGAGAGTGATCGTATACGGGTTCCTTTTTTTACCTTTTGAGATACGGAACCCCAAAATATCTCTATGGAAGAATACAGTCAAATAAGAAAGTTAAATGTAGAAACATTTCTACGCGAGACCGTACAAATGTTTCTACTTTCAATGCTATAATGTCATTTTACCCTTTTTGTTGGATCTTCTTCACTCATACATACTAATCCCACTAATATTATAAACGCGAATGTTTGTATATATGTGTGGCTGTTTGTTACTCTTTTACGTCGTAACGGCGGAACCGATTTCGATGAAATTTAGTATGTACGTAGATTATAACCTGGATTAACATATAGGCCACTTTTTGTAAACGAACCACGCGTGCGAAGCCGCTGGCGAAAGCTAGTATTATAAATGCATAAGTACCTCTGTTTGTTACCTTTTCACGACTAAACGGCTGAACGGATAATAATGAAATTTGGCAATGAGATAGATTATATCCTAAAGAAGGACATATGCTATCGTTTGTCTCAAAAAATAACTTTGAAGGGGTGAAATAGGAGTTGAAAGTTTGTATGGGCAATCCATAATTCCTTAAGTTAGGGATCTGATTATTCATATTTAGGCTTTTAGTAAGAAATAAAGAAATGTATTTCAATTTTTCGCAAAATTATCCCTAAATTGTGGGCAAAGTACGGGGTTAAAATTATAAGGAATTCTTTAGATGCGATCCATATGTAGATTTTGTATATAGGTAGATTGTGATCAGGATTGGGACAAAGGCTACTTTATACCCGACTTTACAGAAGAAGGGTTATGTTTTTATAGAGAAACCACACGTGCGAAGCCGCGGGCGTGTCAGCTAGTTATATACACGGTGTCCTTTAAATCACTGTTTTCCCAGAGAAAAAGTTGTTCAGACCATGGTCTAGTGCATTTTTGTGGCGATACTGTGGCATGCTGTAGGGCGTAACGTTAAAATAGACGTTTTAAGTTCGCAACTTTTTATGTTTTTCAAAGACCGATTTTTTTTTTTTTAATTTGAGCTTATAAACCCATTGTAGACCATGGGGTAAACAACGTTTGTTCTGGGAAAACAGCGATTTAAAGGACACCGTGTACACACGGCTACACATCAAGCTATACATTTCCAGTATAAGCTGACCTCGCATTGTGTAGGCTTTTCATAGAATGAGAGGTCAGCTTATACTGGAAATGTATAGCTTGATGTGTAGCCGTGTGTACATGGGGAAGATTAATTTTGTTTGTCATCCGCCTTTTCTACGACTACCTTAACCCGGTAAATCTCTGGAAATCCATGGGGAAGCTATGGTGACAATCATCATCATCATACCAGCCACGGGACGGCCACTGCTGAACATTCCTTCCCCGTAGATTTTCAGACCTGCTGATTTCGTACGGCCTACTTCCAACGGCTCCCTGCAACCTTTATCAGTTCTTTACATTTATGACGGTAATGAGATGAGATTACGAACACATCTTGTATACTGACATTGTGCTGAACATTTCACGCAGCGCTAGCCACAAACTTAGCAGAGCTTGTAATATGGGAACCATGATACTTACATACTTTTTTTTTGTAAATGCATACTTATTATATATAAAAAACATAGAGACCCGGAACAAATCTGTAGATCATGCAAACATTTGATCCGCGGCGGGAATCTAACCCGCTACCTCCTGCGTCTCAGCCGGCATCCGGCAGGTCAACGATACTTTAATTCGACGAATAAAAGTGTTGAAAATTAGTCTTGCTCCGCTTTGGTAGAACGGTGGGCTTAGCGGGGGCCCCGATTCTTGAAACCTTATTATTTCGGGAGCATTGTTTCAATCTGGCCCTTTGTTGAAATTTCCCGATGATTTTATGAGAAAATATTTAATAACGTAAGTTTCCTCAGATGCTTAGGGTAATCTAAGTTGAAGGATGAACTTGTACTTGAAACAATGTAGTAAGTTGATTAATTGAGATAATGCTAGGAACTTGGGTTAGGTACTCGTATTCTGGTATAACCTTACTGTACGAAAATTAAATTGGGATCGAAAGTGATCAATTTTACCCTTGTCATTTTGTGCTTGGTTATTCAAGAGAAGGTTTATGGCTCTCGCCAAGCTCATTTCTATATCTTAAAAAAATCCTTTATAGAAAACACGAAATAATAATCATCTAAATATATTTTATGCAGAAGAAAGATGAATGAATGAATGAAATACTCTTTATTGCACACCAAATAAAAATACAGTAATAATGGAAATAAACAATAAATGAAGGTACAATGGGCGGTCTTATCGCTAAAAGCGATCTTTTCCAGACAACCTTTGGATGGACAGGATAAACAAAATCAAAAGACGGCGGTGTAAGAGTACCTACAGACGTAAACAGAACCCACAAAATAAAATTTACCTATTAATTATATTATACTAATAAACATAAACTTACATACAAATAATATAAGTATAAATAAACTACACTACATAAAGAGGATAAATAAGATACACACTAACTAGCAGTTACGAGACAACGAAAAGAAATGGTTGTATACCTTGACTTGGAAAATAGGAAGACGACCTTACAGACACAGTAAGGCGTTCCACAGTCGCACAGCTTGTACTGTAAAGGAGTCATCATAAAATTGTGAACTATGGATAGGAGTTCGAAGCTATAGAGCTTCGGAAGAACGAAGGGTTTGAGAGTGTCCCTGATACAGAAACTCGAAACGCTCCTTTAGATAAGAAGGTGAAGTGGAATTATAGAGAATGTTATAAAGAAGTGACAGAATATGTGCATTCCGGCGAAGACGTATAGGGAGCCACTTGAGTTATGCGCGGAATTCTGAGACATGGTCATACTTGCGCAAGCCGAATATGAACCGAATACAAAGGTTTTGAAGGCCCTCAAGTTTACTCATATGGACTTCGGAAATGTCGAGGTAGCTGGCGTCGGCGTAATCTAAGATAGGGAGTAGAAGGGATTGTGCAAGCGTAATTTTGGTGGGGGTCGGTAAAAAGTTACGAAGTCTACACAACGAAGCTGAAGAAGTAAACATTTTGCGGCTGATCTCAGCAATACACGGCACCCATGATAGCTTGGTGTCTATGATAATTCCCAAGATTATCACCGTCTGACTGATAGCTATTTGTGTTCCATTAAAAACTACAGGTGGGAGTTCTGCAAAATCTAGCCTAGGAATCATTTTGTGACTACCGATTATGATCACTTGTGTCTTTTTAGGGTTTACGGTAAGACCAAAGGATTTGCTCCAGTCACAAATTCGGTCCAAATCTGAGTTTATTAAACTGATAGTTCCGTTAATGTTGTCAATCGGGGCTTGTGTGTAAATTTGTAAATCATCTGCATACAAGTGGTAGGAAGAAGAAAGATTTTGAGATATTGAATGAATAAAAACACTGAAAAGGAGAGGAGATAAGACGCCGCCTTGGGGGACACCAGCAGGAAGGCTGCACCATGAAGAGTAATTATCTTCAATACGGATGCGCTGCCGGCGTCCAAACAAATAACTACGAAACCAGTCAATAGCCGTTGGAGATATGTTAAGAGAGCTTAATACACCCAGAAGTATGTCGAAATCGACGTTGTTGAAGGCATTGCTGAAATCAAGTAATGACAGCACTGTCACCTTCCCACTCTCCATTCCAAACCGAATGTCATCGTTTATCTTGACGAGCACTGTGACTGTGCTATGTCCGGGGCGAAAACCAGATTGGAGAGGATTTAACAGGATATTATTGACCTTATCATCGTATCCTCTCTAAATCACGTTGATAAGCACGGTCAGTGTACAGCGGATATTTTCTCATATCATGACGCAATATTCCTATCTTATAAAATACGTCCCCCTAAGGCTAAGCCAAAGGTGATCTTGCAGCGCAGTTTTGGGAGCATGGATAGGGAAAAGTTTTTTGTTGATGCTGAAAAGATTGACTGGTCAACCGTTCTTAATGCAGACTCCATGGATGACAAAATTGTTATTTTCAATACTTTAGTTACGCAACTATTTGATATCCATGCACCATTTCGTGCCATTAAGTTGAAACATAACCCGGCTCCCTGGCTCACTGATGAAATTAAATCACTTATTCATAAAAAATCGGTTGCTAAAACAAAGTACAAAATAGTTTCAAGTGAGTACAACAAAAACAAGTATTACAATTCTCGAAATCGCTGCAATAGAGTGTGTAGGGACGCACAACGTCGCCATATCCATGAATCCGTTTCCGATGAAGATCCAGCTAAAGTATGGAAGTTTCTGAGATCGTTAGGAGTTGGTAAATCTCGCCAGGATTCAATTCCTAGCGATTTAAACATTGACTCCCTTAATCAACATTTTTCTTCATCTTCTTACATTGCTGATGCTGATAAAATCAGTTCAATTAATTTTCTCTCTTCGTTACCAACTCCTGATCATCCTCCTTTTCTATTTAGCCAAATCACCGTTGCTGACGTTAAGAAAAGTATTTTGTCAATTACATCCAATGCTGTTGGGCTTGACGGTATCAGCCGCAATATGCTTATTCCTATCCTTGATATCATTCTACCTACCCTCTGCCATCTCTTGAACCACTCCCTAATGACCGGTACCTTCCCTTCCATTTGGAAGGAAGCCCAAATAATTCCTCTTCCTAAGAAACCTAATCCCAAATCCTTTTCTGAATATCGCCCGATTTCTATCCTTCCTTTTCTCTCCAAAGTTCTCGAACGCTTGGTCCATAATCAATTAAACTCTTTTTTTTCCTCCTATAGTCTCCTTAATCCTCTGCAGTCTGGCTTTCGTAAAGGCCACAGTACTGTCACTGCTCTAGTCAAAATCACGGACGATATACGAGTGGGCATGGAAAATGGGCAACTTACCGTGCTGACTTTACTTGATTTCAGTAATGCGTTCAACACCGTAGATTTTGATATTCTCCTGGCAATACTTAGCTCCTTTAACGTATCTCCAGCGGTGATTGGTTGGTTTTTCAATTACTTGCACGGGCGCCGTCAGCGTGTTCGACTCGAGGAGTCTCTCTCTTCGTGGTGTAATACGTCTGCTGGTGTACCTCAAGGTGGCGTTTTATCTCCTCTTCTTTTTGCAATCTTCATAAACTCTATTTCTCTTAATCTTTCTTCGTCTTTTCACCTCTACGCAGACGATCTTCAGATTTATAATCAAGCTACGCTCAGTAATATTGCTGATGCTGTTGACGTTACCAATTGCGATTTACGCCGTATTGCAGAGTGGAGCAAGCTCCACGGTTTGAAAGTTAATCCTACCAAAACGCAAACCATTATTGTAGGTAGTTCAAGAACGCTTAGCAAAATTGATTGGTCCACTGTCCCACAAGTTGTCTTTGACGGAATAGCAATCCCATACAGCGAAACCGTTAAGAATTTAGGTATCATCATTGACCGCAACTTTTCATGGAAGGCTCAGCTTGAACTAACCAGCCGGAAGTTGTTTGCGTCAGCTGGTTCACTAAGGAGACTACGAAACTTTTTGCCTACGTCCACCAAGACTGCGCTTGCACAATCGCTTTTACATCCCGTACTAGACTATGCCGATGCTTGTTATCTGGACATCACTGAGGAACAGCTTAACAAGCTCGAGCGTTTACAAAATTTTTGTATTAGATTTATATTTGGCCTCCGTAAATATGATCATGTGTCTCCCTTCCGTTCACAGCTTAAATGGCTTCCGATTCGTCTTCGTCGGAATACGCATATCCTTTTTCTTCTCTATTCTATTCTTTTCAATCCCTTCTCTCCTCACTATCTGAAAGATAGATTTGAATTTCTCCATGCTTCAAATAACTATACTCTTAGGTCATCAGAAAACTTGATACTCAGAACTCCTTCGCACAGCACTTCCTTTTACAGCGCTTCTTTTACTGTCCAGGCTGTTCAGCTGTGGAATGCTCTGCCCGAAGAAGTAAGACGGTCATCGTCCATACACGTCTTCAAATTGAAGGTGAAACATCATTACCTGACGATGTCATCTTCCTAGCGTTATTTATTTACTATTTATGTACTTATTTTATCTGTTAGTATAGTTTGCTATATGTATATACCTATATATTAGTCTATTTTATAAGTATATTAAGTATTAGGATTAAAACTTCATATTATTATTATATCTTAGAATATATTATGTGTAAATGTAATGTATCCGCTAAAGTACACCGCACTCCGTAATTTTTAAAAATTTCGCTCCATCCAAAGGTTGCCTGGAAGAGATCGCTTTTAGCGATAAGGCCGCCCATTGTATTGCCTTATTTATTTTAACCCAGTACTTATTTTTTTATTATTTCTGTTTGTGTGGTAATTCAATAAAGAGTTATCTATCTATCTATCTATCTATCTATTGGATAGGTAGGTACTGAGTTGTTTATGGACAAGGCGTTCAAGGACTTTTGATAGGAAGGGAAGTATAGATATGGGACGTTATTCAGAAAAAGAAGATGGATTGGGTTGCTTAGGTAAAGGAATTATCTGTGCTTCTCTCCAGACGTCAGGAAAAGAGCCGGAATCGATTGAGGCATTCAGGATGTAGGTGATGATAGGCACGATTTCATCAAGTATTGACATAATCATATTCCGACTAACACTGTCACTGCCAACAGCATTTGAATTAATAGATGTAATAATTTTCTTAACATCACAATCGACAAATTGACTAAACTGAAAAGAAGGAAAGTCTGGGGTTGGCTGTGAAGAAAGATTAAATAATGTATTTGATTTAGATGAATGTCTAATTACTAAAAGGGCACACGTCCACTATATTTGAAATATAAAAATTTTACAGGAGAGAGATAAAACTAAATATTTCCTTAATGGAATGGAAGTACATATTGATTTAGTTTTTTTTTTTGTTTCTTAATTAGGTGTTTAGGTATTTTAACACAAAAACTTTATATATTTTTCAATATATCAAGAGAAATAACATAAAAAAACCATGGACATGTTCCCTTTTAGTACTCAATCATATTTCAAGTGGACTTATGCCCTTTTAGTACCTACTAAGAAGAAGACTCAAAAAATAAAAGACAATAAATTGCGTATATTACTTTTATTTAGCACTTAAAATAATTAATTTTACTCCACAGGCCAACTGTAAATGGTTTCCCAGTAGTCTGTATGCTCAGCAGGGATGTATTCTTTCAAAGTTTTTAAATCAGCCATTTTTTTACTAGATATAGGAACTGGACCTGTATATTTTTTTTGAATAGGCAGAGTGATAGGCTGTTTGTTCGTTTTTCGTAACTCAATGTTGCTGACGTAAATCCATCAATAAATTCTCTGGCTACAACACAGTGCGGAGCTTCTGCACTGAATTGAAAGTGATGGTATTTCGAGATCATGAATTTTTCCTTCAGTTCTTAATTCAGTTTAATGTTGAAGTAAATAATTTGTTCCTCTTCTTTGTTTTTATATTGTTCACGTGACTGAAAATTCGTTCACAATCAATAATTTGCGAATAGCCGTAGAATCTGCTACGGCCATAGGGTTGCAGCCGTAGGCCGTGCATTTTGTGGTTTTTTGGCCTGAAAGCCGTAGAACACGGTAATTGCCGTAGCATTGGCAACTAACACTGAATAAAAATGACATTGACGTTTTGTAGGGTGCGTTCAAAAATTACTTGTTAAAAAGGCTCATGTCCATGGACAAGTGCCCGTTTAGGACTAAACAGTATATTTATAGGTATGTAACTCTATGGGCAAAGATCGGACTTGAACCGTTCTGACACAAAACGATGTGTTTAGGTCTTGCCAAACCATATAAAACATAAAAAAAAATTGATTAAAAATGTGACATGTGCCCTTTTAGTAATTAGACATTCAGATATTCCGTCAATATTGGAAGAACTCGTGAAGTGCTGATTAAGATGATCAATATTAATGATTTTTGAGATATTTTCTGGTTTAGATTTACCAACCCCCAGGGTTTTAAGAAATTTCCACACTTTAGATGGATCATTATTATCTACGGAGTCATGAATGTATCGGGGCTGCGCGTCCCTACACAACCTGTTGCAGTGATTTCGGCGATCGAAATATTTGGCCTTATTATTGTCAGTAGGTCTACACCTCATCCTAACCTTCGCCATAGCCTTCTTGTGCATCGCCAAGCGGATTTCATCAGTAAGCCATGGTGCTGGAAGGTGTTTGATTTTAATAGCACCTACGGGGGCATGTGTGACATACAACTTAATCAATTATTTATTGAAAGAACCCACCAAATCATCAACGCAGCACGCACCTAAGACGTCGGTCCAGTCGATCTGCTGAGCATCCCCACGGAGGCTTTTCAAATTCATTCCACCAAAGTTACGCTGCATAAGAATTTGTGGCTTAGCTTTCGGCGGACGAACTTTGTAGGACAAAAAGATTAAATCATGATAGGAAAAAGCTGCCGCTGAAGTTCGCCCGTGTTTAGCTATATTATTAGGTGATGATACTAATGTCAGGTCAAGAAGAGATGGAGTGCAATTTGGGAAGAAATGTGTAGCAGATGAAGGGAGAATGGTCAAATTGCTAGCCTTAACGAGGGTTTCAAAAGCAATGGAACGGGAATCCTGCTTAAGAAGACAGGTGTTGAAGTCACCCAAAATGACGGTGTGATTGTAAGAAGGAGTGAGGTCTTCAAGAAGCCTATCGAATGAGGAAAAGAAATTATTGCGAAGATTATTGTTATAGTAGACTCCGAGTAATACCTTGGTGTGAGAGAGGCAGACTTCAACAAAAATGTGCTCGCCCGCATCAGGCGACGGTGGTTGTGGAGACATATTTATAACGGTATGAGGTATGTGAGGGCGCAAGTAGATGGCAACCCCACCACCACGTCCATCGATGCGGTCGTTTCTAATTAGGATGAAACCTGGTAACGAATAAGAAGTTGTAGGTAAACATGGTTTTAACCATGACTCGGAGACTAATACAGCATGGATGTTTATAAGGTCAAATGATGCCAGCAGATCGGGGCAATGAGCCGGAATGCTCTGCGCATTAATATGTACGACGTTGAAGTTTTTTGAGACGTCCGAGAACTGAGTCTCTAGAGTTTGAGAAAGCGTAGGTATACTGCAAAAACTATCGTCACTGCTTATGTTATCGTTATCACAGGAAGAAAGAGATAAAAAGTGTTCACTATCACTACTAACTAAAGATGACATAAATAAATACATAGATTATAAATCAGAAAACAAAACAAAAACAAAAAAAAAATAATTAAATGTACCTATCTCTAACTGATTATTCCTAATTAAAAATATGCAAATATAAGCCTGTCCACCTGCCAGTTGTGTTAAAAGAGTATCAAAAATACATAAAACAAAGAATCAACACAAAACTAAAATACAAATCAACAAACAAAAAATAAACAAATTGAAATATCGAATCGAAAACTGCCCGTCCATTCAGAATGTCTAAAGTACACAACAAAGGTTTGGAACATTAGTGACATAACTGAGTTATGACTGTTTGCAAATTTGAGTTTGACATTGAAAGCATATAATAAAAACAAGAAAACAACAACAAATTTTGCTAAAGGGTAGAAAAAAAGAAATTAAAAACGGGTGATTCATTAGGAAGAAATGGACGGGCTTAGATTATGCTACCTACACATTCACACGGACACGGGCGCTATCTCCTAGTCGACGCTGCTACACGCTTTGTTCTCGACGCTGTCGGCTCCTTGCTTACGACTGCTGGCTTTGTCGCTGCGGCCGGTGAAGTCCGCTCCGTCGTCGCCCGTGGGCCCGATATTTTATCAAGTTCACCCATACATCTCACACGACGCCTGGTGTCATCCGGCCCGACCACGAAGACAGCCCTCGCGGGTCCAGGACTTATTGATGCCGAATCGTTGCCTCGCCTGCATGAAAACTTCATGACGAGCTCTCGTCAAGAACTCAGACAGAGTGACATCAGTATCCTTGAGATTGGTCTTGGCGAACCACATCCTGTCACGAACAGCCTCGTCCCGAAGCTTCACCAAAATAGGTCGAGGTCGATCCGATGTTAAGCGGCCCATCCTATAGCAGCGGTTGATGTCGCCCGTAGCAAAACCAGTTATCTTGAGCTGACTAACTACAACCTTCGCAACAGTGGCAGCGGTGTCCTCTTTCTTCTCCTCAGGAACTCCATGTAGAAGCAAATGCTTGCGCCTGCCTAACATCTCTAGTTGGTCTACAGCATGCGCAGTAGCTTGTATCTGGTCCTGTAGAGCCCTCACGGCAATCAGGACAAACGACTTGAACGCCGAAAATCTGCGGCCAACCCGGTTGTTGTGGATGGAACATCAGACTGTTTTTGCAGCTTACCTTCATAAGCCACCATCTATTCAGTGAAAACAGCCTGCAATTGTGCCATAGAGTCTTGGATTTGGCGCATTTCCTCCATCTTGAAAGTTGCAGTGAGTGATGTGTTGTAGGGTGATTTTCAGCTTGTGAATTTGTGTGTTGATACTGAAGTGATGTGGATGGTACAGGTACAGTGCTTCAAACTTTATTTTTAAACATAAATGGTTACTGTCTGTGCACGAATTATATTTTTTACACAAAATAAAAGGAGATGGTTTAACAAGAGGTGTTTCTTTTAAGACACCTACCCGCCAAAAAAAAATGAATCTATCTATATCTATACTATGTTTATATAAAAGCAGTGCGTTAGTCTGGCAAAAACTCGAAAATGGCTCGAGCGATGTAATTTCTTTTTTTATTGTACAAGCGCTTTTTCAAGACAAGGTTTGTATGAAGAAATTTCCATAAGTTGGCTGGGAAATTTGAAAATTCTGATAACTAAAAGTGCTTTTTTCCATGGGATTTTTGTGTGAACTCAAGACCATTTTATTTTGAAATCCGTGCGAACCCGGGGCGGGTCAGCTCCCAATATTTAAAGAAGGTTAATTAGATTAACAATTGAACCACTGGTACTAGAGGTTTATGTCAGTTGCATAATGCCTAATTTATGTCTATGTCTAATGGAGAGCTGCATTAACTGGCTGTTTGGATATCTACGAGTAGCTCGCTTAAGCTCGTTTAAGGCTTCTTCCAGGTCTCTGACAGTCATTGTTTTTTTATAAAAAGAACATTGTAAGTAATGTAATATGACTTTAATCTTTAGAATAATGCAAAAAAGACTATGTGCTTATACGGTGAACCTACGAGTAGATGTAACATTTACATAACATATTTGTTTTGCGTTGAAATATCTTCAGTCTTTTCGAAGGTTTCCTTCAGCTCAGGATCCTTCTCGATGAGCAGTTTCCCTTCAGCAGTCTTGAGGGACGGAGCTTCTCCGTGGTAGGTTTCTTCAGTATACACCAGGTTCTTTTTACGCATGGTTCCGTGTATCTGTGAAATAAAGGGCTATTAACAGAAGGATAAAATGGATATTTATTTATCTTATCAAGAGGATTCATTATTTAATACTTTTACACAAAATATGGTAGTGGAAGGAGGACTTAATGCTAATAGCATTTTTTTATACTACTTATATGGCAATAGAGCATGCAGTCCACCAAATGTTAAGTGGCTACTGCAGCCCATGGATATCCAAATAGAATTCAAAATAAGCTATTATGTTGTCTTGATCTCTGTTTGGATACGTTGCCATACTATAGGACTTATCTGTTATGCCTATGTGCCAGTAATCACAGGAACATACCATTACCATCTAACCGGAACACAGCAGCACAAGTACTGCTATTTGGTGACAGAGAAAGGTAAGGCGGTGGTGGCCACTTCCTCGAGCCCGTTCACAAAAGCTATACCACCAGTACAGTAGCATTATCTACAATTCATCCTGGTCGTACAAAAAGAAGGTGAGGCGTGACATAAAGTTAAGGGGAAACCGGAGGGACAATCGCCCATACAACACGTACTACCAAGATCATTTCTAATTGGAGCATATTTCTACCTTAATACGGTGTTATTTTAATTTGAATAGTATTTATCTAGGTTCCCAACTATAAATTAGATCAAAATACTTACCTAAAATAAAATAGAAGCTTATCGCATTCTGCATGTTTTTACGTCATAAAAGACCTGTTTTCAACCTAATTGTTTCGTATTAATAACAACAACATCTTACATATCCTAGTCATGGGAACATAGATTATATCGTTTAGTTACAGAATAACAACACAATGAGAAAAATACAGCAAGTTTTCAGTCATCATTTTTGGTATTACGGAACACGGTCAAAATCTAATCAAATTTAGAATCGTTCTATTGCTATCGCTGTCGCTCTGCATGGCTAAACTTCGTCACTAAACAGGGATAGCGATATTCAGGCCGAAGTTTTTGACGCGGCCGAATTGCAGTTGCGCTCAGGGTTCGCCGGCGCTTTAAGTAAGATTTATAAGTGCTACTAACTAAATTACACTAATTACATTAAACCTTAACAACTAATTAATTAAAATAATTTCATTAGCATATTTTTTTTATTATAAAGGATTAAAGTTTGTGGATTTGTTTATTTGTTTGAATGTAGGGGCTAATCTCCAGAACTACTTATCCGATTCTGAAAATTATTTCATTAATAGGAAGCTATATAGGTATTATCCCTGAGTGATAGAGGCTATATTTTATTTCTATTAAATCCGTGCGAAGCCAGGGCGAATCACCTTGTTAAAATATAGTACATAAACAAATACCCTTTACAGGGAACGTAAGAGCATATACCAAACCTTTCCCCTTCCTTTTACCTTTGCCCTTCCTAAAGATGATATCGATCGTTAAAAATTAGTGGTGAAAAAACATGATTTATTTTTTATAAAAACTGTTTTGTTTGTTCCTTCAATCAATCAATAATACTTGTTCAAACCAAATCATCTCATGCTTTGCGTTAGTCAAGTTTAATTTCTGCATTTAAATTTATATTTATTTGACTGCTCCACTTTTAAATAAGCCATAAAGTAATTTCTTGGGCAAGAACACCGAGTGTAAAAACCTCAAACCAATACACTTATCGTTTATGAATAATAAAATTCCATTTCAAAAATGTTCTATGTTCCATAAAACCTGTCTATAAGGAATGATTCTCCGAACTGGGTCGTTAGAAACGGATTCAGTACAAAAATTATATTGCATTGATAGACCATTAAAATGAACAAACAGAAACTAACTAAAACTGGTAGAAAAATAAATAGACAACTTTACTGTACCAGTATTCCCTGTTTTTACTAGTGTACATTACAATGCGTACCGCAACTTTTCTTTAATAAGATTTTTGTTAATAAACTACTTTTTCAAAACAAGCTTTAATAAAATTCATAATCGGAACCGCAAGCAGATTCAATAAATGAGCCCAAACAATAGTAGCCTACTATAATCCATTCATAAGTTCCGTTATCTACCATCCGTCTCCATGATGAGACCACCTCCATGGTACCATATTATTGCATTGTCACCGAAATTACATATGTATTCCTAATTTCTGTTCAATCGGTTGAGGGGAACGGGTTTATAATCCAGTTGCAAGATTCCACCCGGACAAACATACATACATTGCAATTTAATAAAAAGCTTGTAAAAAGATCACATTTATGTACCTAGGTATTGTTGCGGTTTTTTTTACCATAAAATCAGAAGTACGACGTGGCTAAAATCTTGCAAAACATTCAATAATCAATCTAATTGTTGAAAGTATCGACAGTAATGTGTCCGAAAATACACTAGAAGTCATAACTGCTGTCTGAGTTACTGATTCAGACTGTATGTGGTATGTATGTATGTTCGTTTGTCCGAGGATAACTTTCGAAGCGTTTATCCGATCATCGTGAAATTTGATCCATGGGTAGGTAGTGATAGCACAAATTTGGTTCGATTACCTAAATGAGCTTAAAATGTTGGGGGGTTGTTGAAGCATTGGAGTGCAAGAGGACTAAAAAAATTAAAATGAGATTATTAGGTCAAATGGGACGTCAAATAAAAGGTACATTTCGACTCCGTTTTAATTTTTACTAAAGATTTTGTAGTTTTTGAGTTATTCATTAGCCATAATAAAAACTGAATTTTAACGAAATTCACAAGGTACACTAGTAACCCCACAGTGCGGAAATTTAGTGTACGTGTATCTTAAGTGACACAAATATATGCAAAAGTCTGAAATCCAGACTAACTGCAATTTGTACCCCAAAAAAGAATAACCAGTTAACATAAACTCTCGTTAGCTGTAATTTAAATGCAACTGTAGGTCAAGTAATTTGATTATTTATTTCGTGGCATTATTTTGATAGACAAAGATTACGAATTATATTTGTTTTTTCGGGAGACTCACGAGATCTCAATTCGGGGCGAACCACTAGTTTTAAGGTAAACTAATTTCAGGGCTATCAGTGAACTGCAGGATACCAACGATTTAGTTCGATGGATGAAGCTATAACTTCAACTACATATATTATTATGATATCTTAAAACTTTTAAACACATTTTATGCCCAGTTTGGTATCGGTAAGTTTGTCTACTTATTCGATGCATAAGGGCTACTATCCACCAAGGATGAGCAAATATTAACAAGTGAACAACACTAAAATAGATAACAAATAATATATTGGGGTACATGCATATTTCTGAGCGCACGCTTACACGGTGTCCTTTAAATCACTGTTTTCCCAGAACAAACGTTGCTCAGACCCAGGGGCGTAGCTACCGCCGTATTTGCCGTATCAATTATACGGGGCCCCCGGGCCACGGGGGCCCCCAAAGTGTGTAAGGAAAAAGAATAAAAACTTTCTAATTTATTTTATTTTACAAATGACAAAATTCTATAAAGCAATTCCTTTTTTTCCCGCCTTAAGCGTGCGTTCAAAAGTTGGCAACACTACATCGTTATGGCGGGCTGCGGGACTTCCCCGTTTTACTTACTTCATAACTCAGCGGGGAATCCCCGGGAATCCTTCATCGATATCGCGATGTACGTGTACGTTGTTGTACTTTGCATTGGATGTTAAACCACGGAGTGCAGTGCACTGTTTATTTACGCGCTTTATATAAATGTGCATTACATTGTAATTCAGTACAAACAATATTGTTCTTCTGGTTTAGCAGTATTAGTAACGATTTGTAAAAGAAATGAGTGAAGGAAAAGAGATTATCCCAGCGGCGCTGAGAAAAGAAAAATTAAACAGAAAAGGGACGAGGTTATAAAAAAAGTGCCCAAAATTTCTTCATTTTTTCAGAGACAAGATACTGTGAGTGATTTAGATTGGAAAGGTAAGTACTACACTACTACCCAACCCATTTATTAGGGGCCCGTAGTGATAAACAAGGAAATCTTTTAATTTCGGTCTGTCCATCTGTCCGTCACAAAAAGTTGTCTCCCCCCTCGATTTTCACAATTATACTGCTTTTAGGGTTCCGTGCCTTGATTAAAAAAAAACAAAATTCTAACTTATCTATAGGATCGATTTGTTTTGTTGTTTGTTTATCAGTCCGTATCGTATCGTTAATTGCGTGTTGAGAACTTCAGATGTGCAGACTCGCTTTCGGGTTCTCGTTTTGTATGGCCACTACACTACTGCGTTTAAATAGCACGCAGGTGTATAGTAATGCACGGACGGGCTGCAGGTGATTTTGTATCTACTAATAGGTACGAGCACAATCCGCGTAGAATCTGTGTGCGTCTGAACTGAACACTCTCTAACTGTGACCCTTAGTAACGTTATTTATTTATATATAACTCTTTTTAGTTTAGTATCAAAGCATTCGTATTTATTTTTTAACAATTACTCGTTTATTTTTAGATTCTTCTGAAGCATGTTTTTCGTCACATATCCATCCGGAAATAGAAGAAAGCCAAGCACATACTTTATCGGATGTCCATCCAGAAATCGAGGAACCCCAAGTCAACGATTCTGATATATCTGCAGATAATGCAGCTTGTAATATAATTTCATCAGATAGAGGAAATTTTGGTGACAATTTAACTGAATGCGAACGAAAAATAATTTTTAAATTGGGTCCATTTAAACCACAAGGACCATTTCCAAAAGTTTCAGAAAATAACCGACCTTTTTCAGCTTATTATTATTCATATTTCAATCAGGCAGGCATAAAAATTATAAGACCATGGTTATGTTATTCTAACGTTTTAAACAAACCGTACTGTCACTTCTGTTGGTTATTAGCAGATCGTCAAAACAAATCGTACTCCTCTGCTTGGGTTAACGGTGTTTCGGTTAGAAGCAATTTCACACAAACTATTCTTGACCATGAAAAGTCACAGCAGCATATTAGTGCCTCACTCTCTTATAATAATTGGTTGCAAGGAAATACCATCGATACTCTATTGAAAAGTGAAATCGATAGTAAAATTACATTCTGGAGAGATGTACTGCATCGTATAATTAATGTTATAATTACTTTAGTATCTTGTAATCTACCTTTGAGGGGGCATGATTCTGATTCTGGCAATTTTATGGCAATTTCACGTCTGCTATCTAACTATGATGCAACTTTAAAAGAACTTTTTCTAAAACCGAAAGGTGAAATAAATTATTTAAGCCCTACGATTCAAAACGAAATTATTAGTTTGCTTGGTACTAACGTTAGGAACAGTATTATCTCAGAAATTAAAAAAGCTCCATTTCTGACAATAATTCTGGATACAACACAAGACTTGTCAAAAATTGACCAACTATCTGTAGTTTTTCGATATATCTCGGTTACAGAAAATGATGATAATGTGCCTAAAGAAATAAAAATCTGTGAGTCCTTTTTAGGATTCATAGCAGTAACCGATTGCAGTGCTGCAGGTCTGAAAACTGTCATTTTAAATTTGACTAAAGAATATGGAATTGATTTGACTAAATGTAGAGGACAGGGATACGATGGAGCAAATGTTATGTCGGGTGTGTACGGAGGATTACAAACCCTAATAAAAGAGCATGCTCCAAATGCCGATTATGTTCATTGTGCTGCGCACGCTTTAAACTTGGTTTTGAACGATGCTGCGAGACATGTTCGTGAAGTATCGACTTTTTTCGATAATTTAGAAAAAATATATACTTTTTTTGGCAATAGTATAAAACGCTGGGCTATGCTAAGTGACGATTCATCTGAAAAATATTTGATTACCCTTAAAAAGGTATGTCCTACCAGATGGTCTTCTAGGAACGACGCTTTATTAGCAGTAAAGAAAATTTTTTTACTAATCATGAAAACTTTGTACCAACTAAATTTAATTTCAGATAAAAAAGATGAACGTGAAGAATGTAAAAGTATAATTAATATTTTAGAGAGTTTTGATTTCTCGTTACATTTTTTTCTTCACTATTTGAAATTATTAATCCTGTTTCTAAAGCTCTACAGCATGAAAATAATGACTTACAGAAATCTAGTATTTTATTAAGTAATCTTTTAAATAGACTGTGCCAATTAAGAAATCAGAATTCATTTAATAGTTTGCTAAATGAATCCAAAGATTTAGCAAAAAAGTGGGGGGTAACAACTGTTTTTAAAAACAGTAGGCGAAAGATAACGAAGCGTTTTTTTGATGAGTTATCACAAGATGAGAGAATTTCCGACCCGGAATCCTATTTCAAAGTCAATGTATACTATTGCTGTTTAGATATATTAATTTCTCAAACTAAAGAAAGATTTCAGAGCCTTTGCAACCTGAGTAGTATATTCGAAATATTACAACCGGAGAAACTCCTATCTTCTTCAAGCGAAGAGATATTAAACGCTTCCGGAAAACTGTCTGCTAAATACAGTAAAGACATCTCACTTAATCTTTGTGACCAATTAAAGGCTCTAAAAACATGCTTAAATTCTGAAATTAAAAAAATTTATTCCATTAAAGAACTCATTGAATTATTGCTAGTAAAATTCAATAGTCTTGCATCCAGTTTTCCCGAGGTGCACAGCATGCTTTTTATTCTTGACCCTTCCAGTTACAACCGCAACGGCAGAAAGAAGTTTTTCAAAATTAAAACTAATAAAAAATTACTTAAGAACTTCGATGGGACAAGAACGGCTGTCAGACATCTCACTATTGTCCATAGAGGCAGAAACTTTAGAAAAACTAAAATCATCATCAGCCATAAATGATTTAATAAATCAGTTTGCCGATAAAAAGGCAAGGAGAGTGAATATTTAAAATTCGATTTTTATTTGTAAAATGGGTAAATTATGTGATAAATAAATATTACTTCTCACAATATTTTTTTTCTTTTGTGAAAAATCTTTACCTCCATATAAGGGCCTCCAAAAAAATTTTTATACGGGGCCCCGACAAGGCACGCTACGCCACTGCTCAGACCATGGTCTAATAACTGTTTATAAGCGAATTAAGAAAAAAAATCTAGACCTTCTCAAATAAGTCTAACTTGGTTCAAAAACTAACAGTGACATAAAGTTCATGGGTACGCTAGCCGTAGCGTATTACCTATTCCTTAGTTAGATAGGTAGGTACATACCTCGTAGTTTTGGTCAGCGCACTGACTATGTTGTAGGGCGTGAAGTTAAAATGGACGTTTTAAGTTCGGAACTTTTTATGTTTTTCAAAGACCGTTTTTCGTTTTGTTTTTTAATTTGATGTTATAAACTGTTAGTAGACCATGGTCTGAACAACGTTTGTTCTGGGAAAACAGTAATTTAAAGGACACCGTGTATATCATTTTTTATAATTTGGCTCGCCTTTGTATATAGATGCTCCTAGGTTGTAGAATAGAATAGAATGATTCTTTATTGTACACCAGGAATACTGAAAAAAACTAATTTATGTTAAATATTGTACAATGGGCGGCCTTATCGCTGAAAGCGATTTCTTCCAGGCAACCTTTGGATGAAAAGTAAAGAGCGAAGCAGTAATGTGCAGCGGTGCACCGAGTATATTTACAAATGAAAGAAATGCTTATAATCCTAATACATAAATTAATACCTAAAGATAGACTAATATATACCAAACTAATAACCTAACTAAATCAATATTCTTGCAAATCTAATAAAACGAAGACAATAAGATTAAAATAAATAATAAATAAATAAATAGGTAACTCAAATGACAAGAAAGCTAAGCATTTAGGTAATGTTGCTTTAATCTCAGCTTAAAAGAGTGCTGTGAAGGAGCCTGTCTAATTTCCACAGGCAAAACATTCCAAAGGCGCACTGCTTCGACAGTGAATGATTTTTTGCTCAGTTATAGTTACGGGGTGAGACAAAAATATCCATAAAAACTAGACTAA
The DNA here is from genome assembly GCA_918857605.2 of Philereme vetulata. Classification (NCBI taxonomy): domain Eukaryota; kingdom Metazoa; phylum Arthropoda; class Insecta; order Lepidoptera; family Geometridae; genus Philereme; species Philereme vetulata. Next base: position 5,583,432 of record OU975423.1, on the reverse strand, counting down.
ACCTAAAATTAAAAAAGCCCTGCCCTCCTTTTTAAGTCGGGGTATAAAAACCAACATAGCTAAGAACCATACCAGTTAAACTTTACTAGCTTTCTATAAAAAAAAAACGCGTCCAAATCGGTCCATCAATTTGGGAACTACGATGCCAGAGACAGACACAAAGACTTAGGCGTCAAACTTTTTAAAACCGTCTTTGTGTGTCGGTCGCGAGTAAAAATAAATTTGATTACTGCTATAATTGGCAATATACGAGCAAAAACATAAATTGCCCCGAATAAGACCAAAACTGAAGTGATATGAACAGAGCTATGAACTGAAGCATCTCGTACTACGTCATCGCCGCTGAAATTCTGTTTACGTAACTTATAGAGACAAAAAAGCTGGTTATTGTGTCGTTTTTCATAAACATAGCTCGTTCAACTTTGGTATGTGGTGGTCTTTAAGGTCATAACTGCATGGCAAAGTGCCAGCGCATTCCACCCGGGATTGAAATATTTATTCTTTGTCGGGGAAATAGATAGCTCGGATAATGCTTCGCGGAGGTACCTATTGCCAGTTTTATTCTTTACACGGCATCCCGCTAACACCGAAGAGTGCTGTAATTTCATAACAGTTATCTACTTCTTTCACTAAAAGAGGGATATTTACCATGATTAGTAAGTTTTATGAGTATCACGTTGTTTCGACACAGTTGCATGCGCCATGATCATGCCAGGCGCTCACATATAAATCGTGGTAAATATCCTACTTTTAGTAAAAATAATGTACATAACCATGATAGTTATTATCATAAATACAGGATTTATCACGTACCGTCTTATAGGTGTTTCGACCGACAAGACCTATTGTCGGTCGAAACACCGATAAGACGGCACGTAATAAATCCCGTATTTATAATAATGATTGAAATCAATCACGAAAGTTTACCATGATAGTTTTAAAATTTATATTTATTTACTAGCTGACCCGGCAAACGTTGTTTTGCCATATAAATAATTGCTATTAAAAAATAAGGGTTGATCGTAGAAGGGTGAAAATTGAGGATTGTATGTATTTTTGTATGTTGTATCATAAAAAAATATAAATTAAAAATTTTGTCAAAAAAATAAAAAAAAAATTTAGGGGTGGACTACCCCTAACATTTAGTGGGATGAAAAATAGATGTTGGCCGATTCTCATAGATACCGGATAAGAACAAAAAATTTCATCAAAATCGGTCAAGCCGTTTCGGAGGAGTATGGCAACGAAAACTGTGACACGAGAATTTTATATAGATAGAAGATATCTCTCTTCTAATAAAAGCTACGTGAAGCACATTCAATGCAAGACGAGACTGGTTCAGTAACCCTTTTTGAATTCAATACGAATTAAATCAAGTACGAGTAGGACTCGTGTACCGAGGGTTGCGAACCTAATTATCTACGTTAATTAAGCAGCGCCATCTAGTTATGTGACCGGTATATCAAGAAAACTTTATCAAGAATCTATAACGACATCTGACGATATCGAGACCGATATCTATAAAACTGTTCTTGATAGAGACTGCGCTATAATTCTTTAAATATATATTTACATATAACTATCAATCAAATTTATTTCAGGTTTTTCTGGAACGTTATATATGTATACGTATATACGTCGATATGTGTTCCAAATTTCAGTTAAATCGGATCGGGGAAAATGGTTAACAATTCAATTTCAAGATTTGACCTAAACCAAAAAAAATGCAAGTTATATAAAAGACGTCCACCAGCACGATGGGTCGATTACATTATAAAGACCATAGGTTGTACGTGGTTTAGACTGATACAGGATGTCCTGTGCCAGTCTAAACCACGTACCAAATACAATCGATACCAAAAGGACCATAATGCGTTAAAAAATCTTTAAACACCTAGAAAATTACATAAAAATATTTTACAAAAGGTTTATCGTTTAACTAAGATAGTAAACATGTGTTCATTTGCTCGCACAAAAATTCTCCTCTACATATTTGTAAATAAGTAGTAAGTACTTACTTTGTTTGTAGGTGTGAAAGGAGGCATCTATCTTCCCAGAGTAGTTATTTCCTAGTTAGTAAATGATTTGGATCAATTGCTTCTACTTCTCAACTAGCTTCGTTAATCAGCTTTTAATTAGGTTTTTAATTTATAAAATCAAGACCCCGGTAGCGACATCTATTAAGCTCATATCGGACCACTTCTAATCGTTTTACCATCTATACATAGCATCAAAGATAAAATGTACGATAAGATGACCTATTGCTGTGTTTGCCTACGCATCCGTCGCCTCAGAAAAACTCTCAGAATTATAAAATAAATCTAATCTAGATAGCATTAATTCGTGAAACAACCTATGTATATGGTCTTTATAATGTCATCGACCCATCTTGCTGGTGGACGTCCCATTTTAGGAGATTTTATATAACTCGCATTATTTAACAATATTTTTAAACATAACATCCTTTTCATTGGAATAAACAAAGAGAGCCCTATAGTTACCGGACCTTTACAAACAAAATCAGTTATATAAGCCACGATAGGGCGCATCGAAGGGCGGACCAGCGAGGTCCTCATTGAAAATTGTATTGGCGTCTCCTATAACAGAGTTAAATATGCCTGCCCAGGATGAATGGAGTCTCCGTGGCCGAAATCGGTAAGGATATATCGGCACTTGTGATGCAAAATAAACATTGTTCTATTTTATTCTATCATCAACCTAGATGTACTAAATATTGTTGTGCCCGACAGGGTCCATAATGACCATATCCCTATCAATTACCACCTATTGTTACATTGTGGTATACAATAAAAGATCAGTATGGAGTACTACGTAGACACTTTTTTATGTTTTTATTCTTATTTTACTTCCTTATCATCTCTCTTTGTCATATATGTCTTTGTTTTGAAGTTTGCAAATAAATGTAATATATTTATTTCTTTCTATAGCCAGCAGTAGGTCCACAGGAACTAATGACATATGATATAGCATGGTCGTACCTTATCCCAAAGGAACATGTTAAAGCCGAAGTTGCAGTGGAAGAACTCGTGATGCTGATCATGGAACTCCGCGTCCGGCTGCCACGGCTGCCACCACTGCGCTTTGAACGAGATACCCGAGTGATCCAGGATGCCGTGGTAGTAATTGTAAATGGCTACAGCGTAGAATGGCACTGGAAGATGAATATAATAGTGTTAGCATCTGAATGTACTGATATCTGGATAATGGAGACTAAAATTTGAGTGTTAACGATTTTATGTGGAAACTTTAGATGTGTGTTTCAGTAAGTACGAATTTTTGTAAAGATAGTCCAATTGAAAAATTGTGTCTTAAATTTTCTGAAGTGGACTATCTTTAGTCCAAACATAACATTGTCATTTTGCCACATTTTTCGTAATAATTACTGTCCTTTCATATACAATACCTTTGAAGACACAGGTAACTTTTTTTTTTTATGTTATTTGTGGGGAAACAGGCTTACGGCCCACCTGATGGTAAGCGGTCACCGTCGCCTATTAACACTGGCAACACCCGGGGTATTGTCGATGCGTTCCCTATACTGTAGAAACCTCTTTACATTTCTCTAGTCATGTCGTAGTCTAATTGGAAAACCACAGATGGTAGCTCATTCAACATCTTGCAAGTATGGGGTAGAAAAGATCGCGTGAAGCGTGTGGTGCGCGATACCCAATTGTCGATTATATGTGGATGAGCTTTATTACGTTGTACGTACTTTATAACTGCAGCAATCTATTTAAGAACGGTGGTTTTACTGACTCTGTACACTGGATTATCTGTGTATAGGGACAGTGAACAACAGCTGCAAACTAAAGAATTGCTTTTAGCTAAATTAGTGTAATAGTGAACAACACCAGGCAGCGAGACACTCGTGAACGAGCACAATTTTCAGTAACATGCTACTTACACTCTTGCATAGTGTATGCAGCGCTGGTCCTGGGGTACAGTGAAAGGAGCGATCTCTCAAGGCGCCAGATGGCAAGGGGCACCAAAAAGTCACATGAGATAAATAATCTCAAGCGCAAAATAAAATTTTGATGGCGCCTTTTGAGAGGCGCACCACGCAGCGTTGTATTGCCACATCAGATTTGTAAAAATAGAATAGAATAAAATTTTTTTTTGCAACATTAACGAATTCAAACAAATTTATCATGTACTTAATTTTTTTTGTGAGCACAGTGATCTGTGTACACAAAAAAATGAATTACATGATATAATTAAAACTTAATAACCCTACAATGCAATATAAGTTGCAAAAGGGTCTCTCTATCTATTGGGTGACGCTGAAAAATCCTTAGATTGCCTCTAGATAAATCCGTAGATCTACAGACTTTTTTGAAACCTAAATCTGTTTGTTTAGAGCGGCTAGACAAGCCTTGAACCCAGTCGGTAAACAACGTTTCTTGTAAAACTACATGGGTGATAGACGTAGCTATGTTAGTAGGTAGCATAGTTTAACATAAAACTGAAGTAGAATTAACGTGAAGTGAAAGCGTCGACTGGCGGGCGCTGAAAGACAATCTCGCTCTATCCTGATCAAAGGCTGGGGCCAGCCGGCGCTAAGTGCACCATCTCTACTACACAGTAGATGTCGATCACAGCAGATCAGACTTAAGTCGGTGTACAGACGCAGTGAACAGCAACAGGTTTGCTAGAGTGCGGGAATGGTGAACCAACAGGCAAAGACATTGCAGTACTTACGCCAGTGTACAGGTACAGTAAACAGCGGCAGGCACATGGTGAGCTGTACGTGCATGATCTCCACTGGGTGGATCGCGGTCACCGAGAAGGCTGTTGGCTGCTTGTACTTATGGTGGAGCTTGTGGAAGTTTTTGTACAGCCAGCGTGTGTGGTACAGGCGGTGGAGGATGTAGGTTGTGTAGTCCTGGAACAGAAAGTTTTTATTGTACACTTTTTGCAATACAAATCAATATCAAATCAAAAATTTTTTTATTCCAGGAAGTTTTACAAAGTTTACAAAACTCTTTAAGATATAGTTCTTGTAGGTACACAAGTGTTGTTGTTACAGACGTTGCTTACAGAGAGCCTCAAGCTAAGCTTATAGAATAAGATTGTGTTTTGGGGTTTTCGATGGGTTTCCCCAATCGGAATTGGGGAAACACAAACTACAGAATTTCTCAATTTCTAACGGCAATATTATTGAAAAAACAAATGTATTTAAAATAAAAAATCTTACAATATGAGCTCAATTTATGTATAAGATACTAGCGGTGTACATTATAATTTCAGCCGTAAAACGTCCACTACTGAACACAGGCCTCCATGGATCTCCATGATGGGTAGTTGCCATACTCACCACGCTTGGCAGGCGGGTTGGCGAGCGCAGTACGGGATGTTGATACACGGAAAGACGCTGCTGCCCATCTTCCGGAGGTATCCCTTAGCGGGCTCTTACTGCATCCACGGGCATGAGAGGAGGGGTAACATTCTACTGCCGGCACCCCACGGCATTACACGGTGTACATTAATCAGTCAATATACACTCGCTTGCTCTTATCGTTAAATAATCTGTACTGTATTAGTATTATACCATTTATACCTATATTCTGTATTGTATTAGAAAATTACACATCATTAAACTCAGAACCTAGTGTCAAGTTAAACATTATTAAAAAAAAGTTAAAAATTACTTGGATTTTAAGATAATAATACCCGTATCCTGTAGGTACTTAGTTTTTAGTTATAGGCCGCGTCATGTTAAAAGAACGCTGGCGGTGAAGCTGCGCAGTAGGCGATATATCGGTCTATTTGGTGGTATGAGGTGCGGCGCGGGGCGGGCGGGTCACGTGCCATAGTCATGCTTTCCGGTGCGCTATTGGTTCTTCAGTCGACCATTGCTTTCCGCGCTGTGTTCACGTTACGTTCGTTTCAAAATACCATCTATAGTCTAACTTTTTATGAGCTGCAGTAAAATGACGTTTCTAAATGTCATTCCGTAAAATAATGTTGCCAGCCTAATCTCAATAGAGATGTGATTAAGTTCACAAAAATTAATTAAATAACATTATTATGACGTTTTTGTTTCATTTTGAATGTACCTCCCTATACTTCCACTAAAAAAGATCAATCCTCTAGTATAGTAATAATAATAGGTTAAAAAAATACATTACAACTTAATATTAAATCTCAAAAAAAAAACCAAACTGATTATTCATTTATGATTCACTCATTTAGCTACATCCCTATTTATTTTTCTTCAAAAACCGGCAACCCACAAAACGTCATTTTACTGCAGCTAATAAAAAGTTAGGCTATAGCACAAAAGTTTTTAGTTACGAAATGGTTTTACATAGAAAAGTGCGAAAAATTATTTATGACGTATATTGTTTTATGAAGAGAGAGGCTGATATTAATGTTTTTAAAATATATTTATAACAATGTACGAAACGGACCGCAGAAGCAATAAAATGTTCCAAGTCTACAGTGAGACGAATTGTAAGAAGTGCAAAAGATTCGGAACTTTTCACTGTCTGGATGATGAAAACTCAAGTGACGGCAGCGACGACGATGAAATGGCCACCTCTAGCACCAACACCGCGTCTTAATCTGGTTTTAACTTCACCCACGACGACTAATGGAAGGAGTTTCAAAATTACATTATTTTTGTAATTAGATTAAACATTTTATTCTGAATCAAACATGTTTTTAATTTTATTTAATGATATTCTATCTAATATATTTTACAATGTACCTATCAATAGTATTTTATTTATAGTGTTATCCGAACACATACGGAAAATTCCAATATTTAAAATTATCTCAAAAATTTCAAGCCTAGACGGGACTTGAACCCGCGACCTTCCTCTTGATACGAGGATGCACTATCCACCTGTGCTACCAGGCAATTAACGTCTAGGTCGAAATTAGAAGGATGATTCAGAATTACGACTAAAGCGCCGTTAGCTCCATCTACAGGAAAACTTATATAGTTCTTTGTACCTGCTTAATGCTAAACATTGCAGTTCGGTACATTGACAAGAGATGTTGCGTTGCTTATTTCAAATAGTATTTTATTTATAGTGCTATCCGAACACATAAGGAAAATTCCAAGAATTAAAATCATCTCAAAAATTTCAATCCTAGACGGGACTTGACTAAATGCCTGGTAGCACAGTTGGATAGTGCATCCTCGTATCTAGAGGAAGGTCGCGGGTTCAAGTCCCGTCCAGGCTTGAAATTTTTGAGATGATTTTAAATCTTGGAATACATATCAATAACCAATATACGAAGCTGCAAACGAAAGGCTAGTTCAAAAATAAGACAATAGACCTTGCGCGAGTGTACCCATGCGCAAACACACCCCTTCCACTTTCTTCCAACGTTCTTTTTATATGACGCGACCTTTAATAAATAAATGAAATTCGCGGCATGCTACCATTTTATAGGTACTGACAATATATAGGTAATATAGTAGGTATCTACCAATTTTCTAAATTTGTCTTTTAAATTCTAAAATTAACCTACTTTTATAACGGTACCACAAACAAAAAAAGTTTTAATATAAATGCTGGTTATTTTCCATTCTTCATAGTTATTTGTGGGGCAAAAATTCAAAATGTTACCTGTCGAAGGCGCTGAGCTTTACGCGGAGCTTGGATTTGTTGCGTTACAAAATAAAACAAAATAATAGGTAAGTCGCATAGAGTGCTCCCTAAAATCAGTACTTACCATAGCCATGATTCCATGACAGACTGTTCATAAAACGTGGATGCTATTTTTTGAGTCCATTCACATTTTTACGTGTTTCCTTTGCAATGTGGGACTAAATATTTCTTTAGTTTTCTCATCAACACACAATTAGACTTATATTTTTATAATATATTATTTATGTCATCAAATACAACACTTAACTTACCTGAATTATGCAATTTATGCTGTCTTTGACATTTTTTCTTATGACTTTTCACTTGTCTTATTCCATTACGGCGTTACTAAGAGTTGTTACCTTAGGTTAAGAACACGTTAGACGTATTTGAATCGTTATTACTGGAGTCTCATATAAAATGATCGTCGTGATAAAAAAAAACTATAGAAAACGATACTTACAGAATAAATAAAGACCAAAGGAAACTGTAGGAAGAACCACAGCCAGCCGTACTCATCGAACTGGAAGTAGACAGTTGAAGGGTTCTCGTTGTAGATATAGCAGGCCAGGAATGCGGAGAATGTTCCCGTAACCAGCAAGGACAAGGTCCCCACCATGATCTCATGGCGTTCGAGTTCTGGTGAAAGCCACTTGGTGGGCTGGATCTTCCATTCATGCGCAAGGTGTCTTCGGTTTACGTAGAAATACCACTGGAAAAGTTTCATAATAAGTTTACTTTTAAACAGTTAGACAGCGAGCTGTTCAGAACGTAACTCGAAAGTAAGTCTCTCTGTCTGTCTGTTTGTTACGTTCACGATTAAACAGCTAGACCGATTTTGATTAAATTTGGTATATATTTATATATAATATAGATTGGGACCGGAATTGAGACATATGCTACTTGTTACTCGACTGCGCAGAAGGAGGGTACTGTTTTTAGCTTGTATTAACATATAATCCTTAACTTTCCAGACAGAGGAAACATTTTGTTTTTTCGTTATTATTTATATAATATTAATAAGAGTCCTCTCTTCCTTTCTTTCACTCGTCTCTGTTATTCGTGTTCTAGTTTTCCCGATGCGAGTCTAATTCGTCTTTTTAGTATCGTCGCTGTGGTCGTTTTCTGTTTCTTGGGATCCACTCGGTGGTCATTATTGTCCACAGCTCATCTGACATGCCCCTTTTTAATTAGACTACTTGTTGCCCAACGTAAGCGGTTTTATTAAAATCAAATTAAATTTAACATGCATATATTCAGACAACAAGCGATCGATTTATATTTCTGACAACAAGCGATCCATATAGTGTTAGTAAAGATTTAAAGCTATAGTTGTTAGTTTGTAATTATTTGACCGAGCGAGAGAAGCGTTTCAGTTTCGAGAGTGTTTCTGTTCTCGCTTACAGGGTCGCATTTTTCGATCGATTTTGACGAAAATTGGCACACTAGTTCCTTGGTTTATTTATTTTTTTAGTCGATCGCGATTTTTGATTAGGAGGAAAATAGGGGGGAAAGGGGGGAAGTTTTCTGTAGCGTTATTTATCGACGGATTTCAATCAAATTTGAGAAGCACACAAAGGACTTAATTCTACACAAGATGTTGCGAAAATTTTTCCAAAAAGGGGAAGTGGAGGATGGAAATTGGACAGAAGACACCGGATTAGACCTGCTAGAACCAAGGGAACGCGAGTAATCGCTAAAACTTATACCAATATGTTGATCAAATGTATACATAGGTAAGTATTGAAAAATTAATTTCAAATTATTTTTTGATTCTGAAATTCGATTAAAAACTGGACTTTCTTCGTTAATTTTGTTGCACAAATTACTTTCTGGACTTGGGACGCGAGGTCTACTGTTCTCACTGCTAGTATTAAATAGGCAATGGTAGGTAACACTGTCTTCGAATGACGATGGAATAGTTTCCTATGTCATCAACCTATGTCAATACAGTGTCTGAACAAGGAGCTATCCGATATATTAGCTGCGGTGTTCAGGATAGTTTGTTTATTTACATTCGAGAGTACTTATTATTACAAGAATTTAATATAAAATTTAAAGTTTATCCTTACTTAATTCCTTTCATGTCTAGCACAAAAGACGGGAATACCTATAATAAATAATGGCATGCAAGGCACTACCTTACCCACTCTTAAAAAGGTTCTTTGATAAAAGAAACCTGGCAATGGAGCTACATAAAACGATTAAGTGGAAAATGTTTTAGATGTAAACAATTTGTTCTTTTTATTTGACTGTGTGTACGCGTATTAAGGGGACACCGGAGAGACAATCACCCATCCAACACGTACTACCAAGATAATTTCTAATTGGAGCATATTCCTACCTTAATAAGGTATTATTATAATTTGAATAGTATTTATCTAGGTTCCCAACCATATATTATATTAAAATACTAACCTATAATGAAATAGAAGCATATCGCATTCTGCATGTTTTTACGTCATAAAAGACTTGTTTTCAACCTAATTGTTTCGTATTAAAAACAACAACATCTTACGTATCCTAGTCATGGGAACATAGATTATATCGTCTAGTTACAGAATAACAACACAATGAGAAAAATACAACAAGTTTTCTGTCATCATTTTTGGTATTACGGAACACGGTCAAAATCTAATCAAATTTTGAATCGTTCTATTGCTATCACTGTCGCTCTGCGTGGCCAAACTTCGTCACTAAACAGGGATAGCGATATTCATGGTGAAGTTTTTGACGCGGCCGAATTGAAGTTGCGCTCAGGGTTCGCCGGCGCGTTAAGCGCGGAGAAACATGCACCCCCGCGCGTAGGTGCGGGGCGAGACCGAGTCACGCGTGCCGTGCGTGATTTTGGAATTTTGAGTAAGAGGTGCCGTGAATCCACAAAACGCCACTCTACGCGCGTGAATGCGTAAAAAACCCGCACGATGATGCAGATCTGCACTCCCGCAAGTTCGCGCGCAGGTGCGTCGACAAGCAACATGCAGCGTGGTGCGTGCCAGTGTGTCAACCGCCTAAAACTGACAGCATCTTTTATCTCAGTCAGCATTAGGCAAGTGCACACTGGATTTGCAAACTATGACTGCATTTTTTTTAATGCAAGCCTTAATAATTTAAGCATTTTGATGATACGATACAATCTCAATAACTAAAGTTTTGAATAACTCATTCTAATTTTGAACAGTCTGAACTTTAACTGGTATGACCGTTTATATTTAGAATAGTGTTAGCTAGATTGAAGTTGCAATTTAGTTAGATAGTTCTTGAAGATTTTGAAGCGAGGAGCTGTAAATTTGACTCTAAATTGGTATGAAGAAGTTTCAGCTGAATTATTATTGGATCGTGAGTAGGTAGACTAGGTAGGTAGTGTTTCTAGTGTTTTTATTACTCGCCTGCATTCTCATCTGTTTTCATGGTATGATTTTATTATAATATGCTATTTTATATATATAACATCTGTATTATTTATACCTATCCTCATTTTTAACAAGCACAATATTGCAACAATTATAAATGCCATAGAATTTTGTTTTCTTCTTCCATTGTTTTAATATTAAGTATCCACTTTATCATTTCCATGTGTCGTATATTGTTATTTTACGCTTTCTTATTAATCTAAGGCATTTAGATCTATCAATTTAGATGGTATAATCACCGCCACACGCAAAAATAACGAAATATCAGAATATGATTGATGCCTTCCTCCACTTCTAAAGAAACTATTTAACAATCTACTTACATGTAAAAACCCTCCCATTATAAAGTATATGCCGAAAGACACCACGTGAGCACCGATGAAGATGGGGCTGAAGTTTTCCATCTTCAGGTTGGCTGATGTGATCTGATTGAAGATCTCGCTGACAGTGACATTTTGGTTGTTGTGGGTCTGGCCTGTGATCTGCTTTAGAGCTGCCACCAGGATCACTACCCATTCACCTGGAAATAGGTAATGCAGTTTTGTAAATGGCGGTTTAGGTAGCAGTGTTCGCTGCCGATACTGTAGTGAAACGTCTGATAGTTTGTACGCTAGGATCAACGTAGTAAATAAGCATTTAATTCTAATAATTAAATAATTTTTAACTTAATAATAACTGCTAGAGCGAGATATATCAAATACAATGTCTATGTCTTAACAAATACCTACAAGAAAATCGTTAGAAAACTTTAGTTTTTTAATAACTAATAACCTACTAAAGAAAAGAACAACTACGAGTATAACACCTTGTTACGTTGCAACATAATCATTTACAATACCTATTCATGTACACACGGCTACACATCAAGCTATACATTTCCAGTATAACCTGACCTCTCAATGTGAGGTCAGCTTATACTGGAAATGTATAGCTTGATGTGTAGCCGTGTGTACATCAACTCTCATTCCCCCAATTACACAGTTAATGAAGACTCATACCAACATTATCTTTACATTAAAATTTAGGAATATCGAGATAACGTATCAAAGTGATCAATCAGCCAGAATAATTGTAATCATAAAATACAATTTATTTGATTACCATCCTGTCGCCAGGAGAATTCGTTAGGAGATTTTTACAACATAAAACATATTGATGATATCCGTAGAGTAACTCAAGTTACTGGCGAAAACGCATCCACACAATATTAGTTGCTTTAAAAATCTATGGAGAATGCCTAGCAGTAGATCAGCAGTAGATTGCCCATGGCTGATATGAACATGAAATAAATATTTATTTCCGCAAAAGCAAAGTTTAAATATCAGGGCGTGTTTATGGAGAGCAGCGCGTTTTGCGCCGTGAACAATACTGCACATCAAGCCAACGCTTCGAAGGTTAAAATGTAGAAAGCTAGCACAGGGCACCAATTGTTAACTATTAGTCGAAAACTAAAGCTGATTGTACAAGTTTAGTAGTTTTACGCACACAAAGTCGCCGGTTAGTTGATAAAAACAACATGTATAGTCTAACTTTTTATTAGCTGCAGTAAAATGACGTTTTGTGGGTTGCCGGTTTTTGAAGAAAAATAAATAGGGATGTAGCTAAATGAGTGAATCATAAATGAATAATCAGTTTGGTTTTTTTTTTGAGATTTAATATTAAGTTGTAATGTATTTTTTTAACCTATTATTATTACTATACTAGAGGATTGATCTTTTTTAGTGGAAGTATAGGGAGGTACATTCAAAATGAAACAAAAACGTCATAATAATGTTATTTAATAAATTTTTGTGAACTGAATCACATCCCTATTGAGATTAGGCTGGCAACATTATTTTACGGAATGACATTTAGAAACGTCATTTTACTGCAGCTAATAAAAAGTTAGACTATAGCTCACTGTACTTCCAGACAACCTTCAGTCGCATTACAATATAATATAGATTATTTGCATTACCTTTCAATTACATAATTTATTGCAATGTTGACACACAACAACATTAGAACGAAACTTGAATTTAACTAGATAGTTAAAGGAATTAGGATTCGATTATATGATTGTTTCTGAGGTAATTCCAAATCCTTACCTCTCAAAGTAGCTCCGAATGTGAAGACTGCAAACGTCGCAATAATAGTGGTGACAAAATCCGGCAGTTTCTCCATAAACTTCTCCAGTGATTCTGTGTAATTTTCGATCCATTTCACTCCTTCTGTCAGCGGATCCCAATATTTAGGCTTTGCTTCCTTATCTTCCCTTTTGGTACCATTTGTGCTATTTTCTTTGAGACTCTTGCCTTTTCGTTTGATGTCTGCCATTCTGAAAGTCATGTTTGTATTTTCATTAAAATTGATGATAAAAGGGCAATCTTGTTGAGATTATTAGTTATGTGTTGCGTTTGTGGCGATACTAAACTACTGAAATCAAAATAGGGCCCACTCAATTAAATATGATTTAAATTAAAATAAAATAAATACGTACAATTCATTTCAAGTTTATTTTTAAAAATAGGTTAACAAATTCAGAATCTTTAAAAAAACATTACGATGCCTTATTTTTGCCAAAAAAATCGTCAAAAAGAGCGCGTTTTACACATTAACTTAAAATTACACGGTTTTCCAAAACAACACGTTGAAGACACGAGCACATTTTTTTTAAACATGTTCTTAGGGTTGCTTCAATGCCTTATGTTTAGTAACGCGTAGGTCCTCCCCTATTGCGCACACACTCTCTGAGTCGGTTTGGAACACTCTATAAGGTGGATGACGTTTTCATCTGGAATTTGCTCCCAACACACTTTTAAAGCAGTTATCAACTCCTGTCGGCTATGAATTTCAGTGTGGTTGTCTTTAAGGCTTCTTTTTAACTGGTCCCAGATATGCTCGATCGGATTCAGGTCCGGACTCATGGCAGGCCAGGGTAGAACTGCGATACCAGCTTCGGAGATTGCACTTTGAGTCACTCTGGCAGTATGAGGGCGAGCGTTGTCTTACATCAGAATAAAGTTAGGGCCTACTCGCTGTGAATATGGGATCACATGAGGTCGGATGACATGTTGAACATAGCTGGCGGCCGTTACATTGCCCTCATCCAAAATCACTAGCTCGGTTTTGCCCATTATGCTAATCCCACCCCATACCATAATACTGGGTCCACCAAAGCGGTCAGTTTCACGAATACATGGTTCTGTAAAACGTTCTCTAGGTCGTCGCCAAATTCGTACGCGTCTGTCATCATTAAAAAACTTTACTTTAGATTCATCTGTAAAAAGCACTGTCCTCCAATTATTCATGGTCCATTCGAGGGATCACGTGCAAACCTTAATCGCGCTGCACGGTGGGCTCTGGTCAATTTGAGCCGAACAACTGGCATTCTGGAGCGTTGTTGGTCTTCATGAAGTCTGTTGCGAATAGTTGGTCACTCACTCGCGTTCCAGTGGCGTCACGTAAGCGGTTTCTCAATATGCGTGCAGTTACAGTTCGCTCGGGACGTGCAGAGAGTCGGATGTATCGGTCTTCTTGGGAGGTTGTTGCTCGGGTTCTACCTGAACCGCGCCTCCTACTTACACTACCTGTCTCTTGAAAGCGTTCCCACACATTTCGAATAGCTCGTCTTGACACACCTAAGCTTGAAGCTACCGATCTTTGCGAATTTCCCTGCTGAAGCAAAACAATGGCTCTAGTCGCGGATTCCGTGTCCATGTGATGTCGAGAACCAGGCATTGTTTATGCAAACAGTAATGTAATCGATAATTAAAGGTAAGGTTACGATAACTTCTTCGTTAGACACAACAAACCCCACTGAGCAACAATGTAATGGCACTCACAGATTCTGCGGTATATCGTAAGATTTTGTTTCTTGTCTACCCACTTAAGAACTACCCTAAACTTGGCGTTTAAGTGTTAATTTATGATCAATAAATATGCCTACTTAACATTTCCATTTTCCATACATCAGTATGCCAACAACTCGCAAAAAAAAAATGTGTCGGGCAAAATATCGAAATATTTCAAGTGGGCCCTATTTTGTTTTGAGTAGTTTATATGCATCGCAAGAGTGACACTAGGTCGACATACTAGAAACATAAGGGCACAGTTGATCTATACTCAGTATTATACAAAATGAGGGATTTTATCCAAAAAATGTACTTTGAATGTTTTCAACTAATTATATCACAGGTATTGTAATATGTGTATAAAATCACGTACCTTATTTCTGCTATATCTATGATATCACCATTTATGACATTGGTACGTCTTTTTTGCACTAATAATGATATAAAAATGATTATAACATATCTCTAGTTTTAAAAATGCGATTCCGTGGATGCGATAGGTAGCCACGTGTCTTATATCCAGATTATTAATTTTATCTGATAAAGAGTAGGATTATAGGAATATACAGCAGATTTTAATAAGCGTAAGACAAAGAGTTTGTTATTGATGACGTGCATACGCGTAGTAACAATAAATATGACCCCAAACAGATCACCTTGTTTTTTTAATTGATCGAGCGAAGCGAGATCTCTAATAGCGGGTTCCTATATTCGTCGGTAGCCGACTACGCCTCATATCTCCTTGAAAAAGTGTCAAACTAGTGTCAAACTTTTGACAGGTTTTCAAGGAGAAACGAGTCGTAGCTGGTTACCGACGGATATAGGAACCCGCCATAAATTAACTTGGGCAAATCGGCGTTGTATGTATGTATGTATGTTTGTCTGAGGATAACTTTCGAAGCGTTTATGCCATCATCGTAAAATTTGGTATTTAGGTAGGTAACGATGGCACACCTTTGGCGTGATTAAATGAACTAAAAATGTGGGGGTGTTGTTGAGATATTGGGGATCAAGAGGGGTAAAATAAACAAATGGAGACTATACGGTCAAGTGGCATGTCTCATAAAAGATCTTTGAGTGTTCTTTTTGACCCCATTTTTAGTTTAAACGTAGTTTTTAAGTTATTAGCCATACTAAAAACTGAACTTTGACTAAACTCACAGGGTACACCAGTGACCCCACAGTGCTGTAATTTGGTATGCGTGTATCTTTAGTAACACACATATAGGCAAAAGTCTGAAATCCAGAAAAACTGCAATTAGTACCCCAACAAAGATATTCCAAATCATGAACTACCGTTACCTGTAATTTGAATGAAACTGTAGGTCAAGTTATTTGGTTTTGCTTTTCGTGGCACTATTTTATTAGTCAAAGATTAAGGCCGACTTGCACAACGATCCCTAAATGTATTTAGCGGCTAAACATGTTTAAATTGTACGTATTTGTATGATTTGACCACTCCTTAAAATCATATTTAGCCACTAAATACGTTTAGGCATCATTGCGAGTCGCCCTAAAAATATTAATTTAGTTTTAGGAAACTCGCGTGATCTCAGTTCGGGGCGAACCACTAGTATAATAATATATAACAGATATTTCACTTAAGTCATGTAACATTTAGTTAAATTTGACGTATTTGTTTGTTTGCTAAGTAGTAGTAGGTACATAGTCAAATATATCAATACGTTCATTTGTTCTCTTGAAAACTGATTGCAAGAGCAGGTTCATAGATTAAAACGCGACAGGCTTACAAGGCTCTGCAATCGTCTATTAGTGATATCATTTCTTTTGATGCAAGAATCAAAGTTCTGACTGACTGATATTATATACAACTCACAGCCAGCTAGTCCTTGAGGCTTGAAACTCAGAGGGTATGTTTTTAAGCAGTGTCGAGATGAACTATGAACGAATTTTGTGAAATCAGTTTCTAAAGAACTGAATATGAGTTAACATAGTTATGAGATATTTGATGATTTTTATAAATCTCCCCCTGGGCAGATCAAAACTGGTGGTGCATTTCAAATGTAACTTGATTTATTAAGTTAATGCACGTGTATCTTTGCTAGTACGTAGACTATTATAGGTATTTCTGTCAAAGTAAAATTTGGCATGATTATACTTTTTAGTACCCTTAGTAAGTTGTGAAATAAAAATTAAAAGGAATTGTTTATTTTGTGTCTCTAGGGTAGATAATTATACAGATACATTATAATATCATTGGTGTAGAAACGTGGTCTTTCACTAGGACCTCATAGGAAGACTCGCGGTCGCTCAGCGTGAGAGGGCTATGCTTGGTATTTCTCTACGAGTACGATCAGAAATGAGGAGATTCTTAGACGAACCAAAGTCAACGACATAGCAAGCTCAAGTGGCAGTAGCCATGGCCTCTACTCTGCAAAACGATAAACGATATATCGGGGCAATAATCGTGCAAATCGTACTCGTTTTAAAAGTTACAAAAGTTACATCGTTTCGACTATCGTTTGAACGATAGAACGACCGACATTACATTTGACAATCGATGTCATAATTGCTTTCTACTAGTGGTGCTAAAACGATACGATAATTTTGAGTTTGACAACGAAACAAAGTATCTCTTTGTCGGAATTCGACGAACATTCTAACGACACCTTCTCGTTTGTCGTTTAGAGTATCGTTTCGTTGTTATTTCTGCCCCTAAATTGACCCCTATTTTGTTCAGCGGGCTCCCAATCATCTATACTTTTGACCCTGCTGCTCCGCATTCATTTTCCTTCGACTTCTGCACTACCTACGGACCGTATCCGATTTGCATTTTGTTTGCTTATTGGTTAGATTTTTGAGACGAGGGATCGATTTCATCTTGCACATATTCCTCACTCGGATTTCATTGGAGATTATCGATTAAAAAAAAACAATATTTGAGGATTTGTGCCAGGATGTAGTTTCATTGTTGCCTGGGAAACACAACATTGTTGGACTCAGCCCTAAACATATTAATATTTTATACTTAATACATATTAGATAAGTATGTAAGAAAATAATAAAGGCTGATAGAATGGTAGGAGCTGTGCTGGCACATAGCACGAATAACTGACGGGACGGCCGTCAGTTATTCGTGCTATGTGCTCGCTAAAAATTAGTAAATAGAAAAAAAGTACGTAACTGCATCATCGTTTATCATCAGGCGAGAAAAAAAATGTTCATTAATTTATTTGAAATAAATTACCAAATTATTTTTATTAAAAAGTATTTAAGTATAAGAGAAATAGAAATAGGTATTTTGTATTTAAAATTTTCACATCTCTGCACATTATCATCATCATCCACAGCCCATAAGTACCCACTGCTGGGTGTAGGCTTTGTAAACGCCACCCTTCCCGGTCCTGTGCTGCGCGCATCCAGGAGTTGCCCGCGACTTTCTTTATGTCGTCGACCCACCGCGCCGACGGACGTCCTGGATTTCTTAGGTCTGTTCTTGGCCACCATTCGGTCACAGATTTACTCCACCTGCCATCACTTCGTCTAGTCAAGTGTCCTGCCCAGTTCCACTTGAGTTCCACCACCCTTGTTCCCTGCACATAACTAAAAGAATCAGTAAAGTTTACCAAAAGTAATGTTGGTTCTAAATCAAAATATAAGTTTTATTGTGTTTATAAAGCTATTACTTTTAAGCTAGAAGATGCTTTGAACATATCTAAATACCTACGAACTTGTAATAGGGATCATTGCTTCACCCAACGTAAGGCTTCATTTTATTAAAGGTAGGTAATAACTAGTATGTAACTAATATATACCGCAATATATTAATTTTATGATATTACAAACGAAGGTGTCTATTGGAAGTTAATATTTTTGTAACAAAAGTTTAGAGCGCCATCTATGAGCATTTTATAAAACAATCTAACACCGTGAGCTTGGTTTTAGTTTGTTTGTTTATTATCAAATTCATCAGTATTCAACCAGATGGAGCTTTTGTTCTGTTAAAGCAGAGCCATCTAGTGGAATATTGTTGAAACATTTTACTAAGCAGTACACTTATTTCCAAAAAAATTCGTAATCATGTGCATTGTTGAAACCTTTAATTTTAGTTGTACATTATTTTGGTAGATGGAGGTGTGTAAGTATTTTAATTATTGTTTTCATGGGTAGCTTTATTCCTAGGTAATAAATAAATGAAATGAATCTGATCAATAATTGATGTTTGTTTTTTGTTTGACAATAATAATAATATAAATACTACAGAACTATTTATCAAAAAGCAGATTTAAATTACAAAATATACTTTTCGAACCAACATATTTAATTTCTCTAGCATATTAGGTATATCTACAGTACCTATTTACGGAATAAGCTTAAGTATCAACAAACATCACTGAATTACCCATCAACCCCCTGCTTAGAGTATTCACCCAGTGGCTTAATAACGTTCAATTATCAGAGCAGCGATGTCACAAAGTTACATCACAAAGGGTACAGCTAGCGGGATGAGTCATTATTGTGGTGCCGACACCCGCTGGGCCACTGAGGTAGGGATGTATCAAGAAGTGAGTTATCGATGAAACTTATCGAATAATATCAATTTAAACTGTGAGAAGGCGCGCCGTATGTTGTTACACGGATAGGCGCGCGTAAACAAAGTGCTCACACTACTTCAAATGCTTAAATTTCTAAAATTTTGGTATGTTTGG
Organism: Philereme vetulata; assembly: GCA_918857605.2. Taxonomy (NCBI): domain Eukaryota; kingdom Metazoa; phylum Arthropoda; class Insecta; order Lepidoptera; family Geometridae; genus Philereme; species Philereme vetulata. The sequence continues at coordinate 5,563,894 of OU975423.1, read as the reverse complement.
CTGTAAATTGGATCATAATGAATATAACAACATTTATTTAATACGAAAACTAGAGATTTAATTAAAATTATGAAACATAAATGCATTTTCTACCGCATAAAACAAATTAATTAATTTTGGATCTACTGTCTTTGGTAGTGTTCTAAAAAATCACAATAAAAAAAATTTACGTAAATAAACTTTAAAATTTCAATCTTCTTTTAAATTAGGATAAGTGTGCCTCTTGAAACACAATAAACACATATACGTTATGCGCTCGGTGCACAGTAATTGCTTGCACGAACTGCATGCTTTTTTTGACCATCTATACATAGATGTATGGACATATCGCACAATTCGCACAGAATTTTGTAGCTGAAAACAGAAAAACATTAGCATTAGAATATGAATTCAGAGTGATTATGTAATAAGTAACCAATTTAATACAAATTAACAAAAGAAAAACAACTTAATACACAAAAATACTAAATATTTATTTTTTGATACGACCAAATTGCCGCGCGTCGGTGCACGGCCTCCAAACGTGTTTCACTGCGCAGTCGCAGTGGGACGGAGCAGCGCGTGAGTTGCGTGAGGAGAAAGGAGCTGAAAAGTTAGGAAGGTACCTAGGCACTCGGGAAGCTATGAAGTCAATATCACCAAAAACTTTTGCAATCAATTTTTGTGCGAGGACATTGCTCATAGCGCGACTTCTCACGGGTTAAAGGTAATATATATGCAGGTTGCAGCATTCGCTGGCTGAAGGACGCAGCTGCTAAAGTGCCGGTAAACATGAACAGAAAAGATTCCATACTATTATTATTAATTCGAAAGTAACTCTTTTCTCTGTGTCTTTCAGTCTTCTCTGACATAAATTACTTTTTACCCAATTGCGCAGGAGGGTAATGTTATTGTTGACATACCACGCGGGCGGGTCAGCTAATATAAAATACTTTAGCGCACACCATAAAATAACCAATTAAGTTAAAACAACGTAAATGCCTTCATAATATAAAATCCAAGTTTTTGTTTCATTGATATCATAAATACCACTTTGAAAGGTCTAACTGAAATGAAACTTGGAGTTAGCGGCACGCAATTTTAACTCAATCTATATCGTTAAAGGTATTTATTATCGATATCGATAAAATAAGTTTCTAAAATGTCCCAGCCCTGTTACCCCGCCAGCTGACCGCGACACCCCTACAACCCAGCCGATTGCTTTTCCATTACACCGCACAACGTGAATCCATTTCAACAACAGATTTAGGGTTGCCGCTTATTACTGTAACAGTTGTGTCATGCTTTATAAGAACTAGTGACGTGAAAGATAACTACCTTGATTCAAATTAGCATTCCTATTTTCTGTACAGATTTATCGCATAATAAAAATTCAAAGTGGAGATCAATGATATCTGACGCACTTTGTCATGTCATGAAAAAGTATCTTTAGATTTAAAATTGCTTCGGGGGTTTAAAACTGGCAAAGCCAATAATATTGAAATATATATACATATTGAGGGACATTTCACACAGCGCTATCTAGCCCCAAACTAAGCAGAGCTTGTATTATGGGAACCAGATAACTGATAGAATACTTATATACTTTTTTTTGTAAGTAGCGGTAGCGGAGCCTCGAGATTGGTTTCAGTGGTAGATGTTTCTGATCAATAAATTATATTGATGCCTATTTAGATATTGGATACATTTAGCGCTGTGTGAAATGTCCAGCAATATTTATTTATTTATTTCAATACTCCGAAGAATGATGGAACGTATTTAAATAAAATAAATAAATATTCCTGGACATTTCATACAGCGCTATCTAGCCCCAAACTAAGCAGAGCTTGTACACACGGCTACACATCAAGCTACATTATCCAGTATAAGCTGACCTCTCATTCTACGAAAAGCCTACATAATGCGAGGTCAGCTTATACTAGAAATCTATAACTTGATGTGTAGCCGTGTGTTCTATGGGAACCAGACCAGACAACTGATAGAATACTTATATACTATTTTTTTTGTAAATACATACTTATAATATATAGAAATACATCCAGACCCGGAACAAATATCTGTAGATCATGCAAACATTTGTTCCGCGGCGGGAATCGAACCCGCTACCTCCTGCGTCTCAGCCGGCTATTCGCCCGCTGCGCCACGGAGGTCATCAAACTGAATAGATAACTGAATCTTAATAGATAACAATTAACCATAATTACTGATTAAAACAGGTATGTATTTATCGCGTATGCTTTTTATATGTGTTATTCCGTCGTTTCGATTGTGTTACAACAGCCGAGCGAACCGGAGTACTTGGAGATACCGTCGAGAAGTTATTGCAGCTGCAGCAACTACCCTCACTTGCTCTTCACAATTAGAAACAACAAACAAATGAAAAGGTACATAGGTACAAGTTTAATACCCGTTTTAATTACCTATTGATTTTGTACAGTGATCGCGAAAGTTTATAAAACAATAAACTATAGTTAAACTAGCTTTCCATTAAAAAAACGCTTCCAACACTCGTCGGTCCATCCTTTTGAAAACAGACAGACAGACACTTAGACGGACACACCAAAATATAACAAACCTCTTTTTGCGACGGGGTTAAAAATAAAGCTCTTTCTATTGAAAATATTGAGTCTAATGCGTTTATAAAAATATACTCTATTCAATTTGCGATTCAGTTCTTCTCAATTTTTGAATATGAAATGGATGACTGTACGTGTGGATTTGGTAGGTATCTATTGATTTTATCCGAATGCGATTTTCAAGCAATGATGAGAGACTGGCAATTGGTAGCTTACACTTAGTGAATAGCGGAAAAGCAGAAATGAGAGGAGGCAATTGCCCAACAATGGGACAATAATTAATTTATATAGGCAAAGTAGTTTGATAGTCACATACAATAATACAATATAGCTCTAACTTCACATTAGGATAAGAAGAAACTACAAGGACACTATCAAAACCAGTAACAAAAATTTCAGACCATAGTAACATTTGTCCCGCAGTGTGAATAGATGCTCTTGCGTCGCAGTCTACCCACTGCGCCACAGAGGTCGTTGAACATTGTAAATAAGTTGGTAAGGTAGGTATGTCGCTGCTCACAACAATTATTTGCACATTTTTGTGTCGCACCCCATTTGCACCGCGGGCGGTGTAACAAAGTGCATAGTATACATTGTTACAGTACCGCAACACGTAACTCTTCGGTAGACCATAATTTCAGGCACAAAAGACCGCCCATCGGGTAGAAGATTAATGTGCTGCCGCCTAGCGCGCGCTATTGAAGAGTGAGGGCTTGACTCTAATGCGGTTCATAAATAGAGCGATTATATTAAGTATTTTGTATCTATGTACTTTTCGGTACAATTTTGTTGTAAATTTGTGCATATTAGTTAATTATAAGAATTAAAAAAGGCTATACGGGTTAAGCGAGGCTAGGCAAATGAAAAAATCCATTTGGGGATTTTTCGCATGATTTTTTTTATTGGTGTAAAACCGACTCGTATGCCGTCATGCTCTAAAGCGCCTCGATCACGGAGAGAGAATAGAGCTAGACCGCTTGGAGACTAATCTAATCTATACTCTAATTTCTACGTACACGTAGAGATCATTAGAGCGCCCTGTTTAATTTTTTTACCCTATCGTAGGGTAGCTCTATCATAGTGAAATTTTGACCTCCGTACACCACACTACTCGTAGACTAGATATTCAGTCACGATATACACTCAGCCATAGCTCTCAGTTGAAAGCATGTCGCCGTCACGCTTAGCTGCTGCGATTGTGGTTTCTTTGTTATTGAAAAAGAAGAATAAGGAAAAGGTTATACGAAGCTGCTGGGTTAACGCGCCGGCGAACCCTGAGCGCAACTTCAATTCGGCCGCGTCAAAAACTTCGGCCTGAATATCGCTATCCCTGTTTAGTGACGAAGTTTGGCCACGCAGAGCGACAGTGATAGCAATAGAACGATTCTAAATTTGATTAGATTTTGACCGTGTTCCGTAATACCAAAAATTATGACTGAAAACTTGTTGTATTTTTCTCATTGCGTTGTTAATCTGTAACTAGACGATATAACCTATGTTCCCATGACTAGGATACGTAAGATGTTGTTGTTTTTAATACGAAACAACTAGGTTGAAAACAGGTCTTTTATGACGTAAAAACATGCAGAATGCGATACACTTCTATTTCATTTTAGGTAAGTATTTTGATCTAATATATGGTTGGGAACCTAGATAAATACTATTCAAATTAAAATAATTCCATATTAAGGTAGAAATATGCTCCAATTAGAAATGATCTTGGTAGTACGTGTTGTATGGGCGATTGTCCCTCCGGTGTCCCCTTAAACAATGGATACTAGATCGATCAAAACAGGGATCATATAGTAATTAAATACAGGAATTGAAAGCAAAAGATGTAATATTTTATAGAAATTTCCTTCGCGTAGCGCCGTCAGATTTTCAGTTTCTTCTAGAACTTAACAAGCCAAAAATTTAAAAACGAGATATTGTGATGCGATAAAAGCAATGCAGAATTCTACATTAAATACAAAACACGTGTTTCGCTGACCTTGCCCTAGCTAGACTCATTAAGGGGACACCGGAGGGACAATCGCCCATACAACACGTACTACCAAGATCATTTCTAATTGGAGCATATTTCTACCTTAATATGGTACCTATTATTTTAATTTGAATAGTTTTTATCTAGGTTCCCAACCATATATTAGATCAAAATACTTACCTAAAATGAAATAGAAGCGTGTCGCATTCTGCATGTTTTTACGTCATAAAAGACCTGTTTTCAACCTAATTGTTTCGTATTAAAAACAACATCTTACGTATCCTAGTCATGGGAACATAGATTATATCGTCTAGTTACAGATTAACAACACAATGAGAAAAATACAACAAGTTTTTAGTCATAATTTTTGGTATTACGGAACACGGTCAAAATCTAATCAAATTTAGAATCGTTCTATTGCTATCACTGTCGCTCTGCGTGGCCAAACTTCGTCACTAAACAGGGATAGCGATATTAAGGCCGAAGTTTTGGACGCGGCTGAATTGAAGTTGCGCTCAGGGTTCGCCGGCGCGTTAAGGCATGTAGATAACTCGAGAGCTCTCTATTCCTATCGCTTGTCTCGCTCTCGTACCTGCGTCCACGACGCCTTCCGAGAGTAGCCGAGCGTATCTACTTAGACTGTAGTGATACTCTAGCTAGGGTAGTCTCGCTAATGTGAACACGTCGTAGATTGCCCTATGAGAGTCGCTCTCCGTTATATTAATCTATCGTAGACGAGGCGCTTTACGGCATGCATCCAATTAAGTAAGAAGTAAGATGTTAGTGATATTGGGGGTAAGATGTTGTGTGTCAAAGGTCAAGTTAAGTCAAACGTCAAAAGTACGGATAATTAATTGTTTGCCGTCACGCGTATTTATGTTGTCCTACGAATCATCTTACGACCAATTTTTTAAAATAATCCAAAAAGCTGAAGTCCCGCCAAATAAAAACACTCATGCCTCAAAAAAATACCCCACAATTTTCCATTGAAAAAAGTAATATTTAAACAAAATAGCTTACTCCCTAAACGCAAGATCATTTAAATAAAATTTATCATGAAAGCCGTAGGAACTGTCAAACTTAAAATTATAAAAAATTCAATTCATTGTAATCAGATAAAACGCGCAGTCATTACGGCTAATGCCGGCTACAATAATGCAACATGGGCCGCGGGAAATAAGTTCGATTCCCGTGGGGGGCACTTTGCGGGGGCCCTAGTGTTACGCTCAAAGAGCATATAATAAGCTGGAAAAAGATGTAGATAAGACATAGTTTTATATGTACCTATTGTGTTCCCGTTATCTTTGAAGAACAGATGTGAAAATGGCCATTGCTATTATTTTTGGAGCGTGAGAGTAGTAATTTCATTTATTTATTAAAATCACAAGGATCACTTTGAAACGTCAGTTTTAACCCTCTTGCTTCACAAGCGCTTTCACTTAAAATTATTAGGGATGCCAATATTCAGTTTTAAAACAGACAGGTGTCTTTTGTAAATCTAAACAAATCTTGTTAATATTACCATCAAAAATTACTTTAAGAAATTATTGACTATCCTTATTAAATCTTATCTTTAAACTAAACATAGACATTTATGTTATTAAAAGATCTAATATAATATTGCTACATTATTATCAGCCCATAGAGTCCCACTCCAGGGCAAATGCCTCCGTTCCTTCTTTCTACGAATCCCGGTTATTGGCTAATTGGGGCCACTCTTTATGGTATGCATCCAGTTCACCCTTCAATCTCAGCCTAGGCCCACCACGCGGCCGCCTCTAGACTTTAAAATTATAATAAACGATCAATGAATTGATGAAATGATATGAATAGAATGGATTTTCTGATAGGATAAGTAATCTGGATCGTGAGTAATAATTTAATAATAATCTGTAAGTATTATAGAAAGTTAGTATATGTATTTATATAAAGATTTAAAAGAGATTACATAACCGATTCTAATAATTATTTCACCGGCAAGAATTGCCATTTTCTGAGATTACCCTTAGAAACATAGAGATCGTGGTCAAACGCAAGCCTATAATGTATAAAAAAACCGGTCACGTCCGAGTCGTACTCGCGCACGAAGGGTTCCGTATAAATCTAATCGTTTAATCTATAAAGACGGGAAAAAAATCATGTCTGCTGTATGGGAGCCCCACTTAAATATTATTATAAGACCGAGTAAAAAATGGGCAAAATCACGTTTGTTGTATGGGAGCCCACTCAAATATTTAAGTATTTTATTATGTTTTAATATTTGTTGTTATATTGGCAACAGAAATACACCATCTGTGAAAATTTCAACTGCCTAACTATCACGGTTCATGAGATACAGCCTGGTGACGGTCGGACAGACAGACAGAGAGATGGACAGGCAGACAGCGGAATCTTAGTAATAGGGTCCCGTTTTGCCCTTTGGGTACGGAACCCTAAAAATAACATGAATCCTGAATAAGCGCAGTTTATCAAAGACTAGCCGACCAATCCGCAGCTTCGCACGCGTAGTTTTTCAATAAAAACATTACCCTCCTTATGCGCAGTTGGGTAAAAAGTAGCTATGTCACCCGGGAATAGTGTAGCTTACCAACAGTGATACAATTTTTTGAATCAATCCAGTAGTTTCGGAGCCTATTCAATACAAACAAATCTTTCCTCTTTATAATATTATATAAGTATAAAAAAGGATAACCTACAAACTACGCATCGATTGTTATGAAATTGTATTAAATAAAAGTATTTTCTTATTCTTCCTTACTTATATTTATATCATCTGCACCCTTTTTCTTTGGCAGCGCCTCAAAGTACAGAATAAAGGGCTCTCAAACCTCCGCGGGGGGTCAAATAATCCGACAGCGTTGTGAAATTGATACGAAATTTGGTTTCGATCAATGGCGTATTAAATTTTAGACGTATTGTTAGTTAAATTAGACGCCAGAACAAAATGCAGCAGGATACGTGATGCATATTTAGAAAAAAAGGGACTTGGGAATATGGGATATTTGAATATTGGAGTAGGTAGTTCGAATAAGTTAAGATAACCACACACCACATAGAAACAATATAACACTAAAATAAAACTGAAAAACAATGAAATGGGTAGCCTTATCACTGAGAGCGATCTCTTCCGGGCAATCCTTGGATGATCCTTGGAAAGAAATAAGAATAGTAGGTATAATTTTCTACCATTATACTATTATTTTTTTTTCAGACATGTTCGCCATGATATGGCATGTTGTATTAGGAGAACATAATATCGAGATAATAAAACCCGTCTAGTTCATTTCCGTTTTAAAATATTATATATTTCTCATGGCAATACCTTTTATTTACATGGGATAACTCTAGATAGATAAACTCTTTATTGAAATACCACAGAAACAAAAATAAGTACTAGGCTAGAATAAATAAGGAAATACAATGGGCGGCCTTATCGCTGACAGATTATAACAGATAAACGTAAACGACATACGTTTAGTTAAGTTACGTTTAGTTAAGTTACGGTTAGTTAAGTTTACTTTAGTAAGTAACGTTTAGTTAAGTTACGTTTAGTTTAGTTACGTTTAGTTAAGTTACGTTAGATACATAACATAATTGAATAATTGACGTTTCAAAGTAATCCTTGTGATTTTAATGAATAAAAAGATTTATTTTTAGTTGTTTGTCATCAGTCATACTCACAATTTTAAATGTTTCAGAGATCTGGTTTTGAAGGCTTTTCACAAACAAGCTTGATAACCAAATACGGTCGTATCAAGTTTACGAGAACGGATGAAAGAAATATATAAGAAAACCACTTTACACATAGTACACCATAAAAAAACTGCAAACAAACTAGAATACACACAGTAAAATAGGCGGTCTTATCGCTTTTAAGCAAAGTTTTAAGGTAATTTCGAGATGTTACATCAACTTTGCCTCAAGTGCTTTATGTACCGTGTAAATTCCCTGATTAAACACCATTACAGAAGCCTCCAAGACAAGTAATTCCCCGGCCGGCCATTACGCGAAACATTAAAGAAAGAAAGCCTGTACGTTTTATTGGGCTATAAAGCACAATACTGGCTCGCTCAGGCCACCTATCGTTGTGCTATCGCAACAAATTGCAAGTGATGTATCGTTGGCTGCGCGGGAGGTGACTATTATTTTTAAGGGCACGGGACAATCTTCATTATAGTCTAATGTCTAGTAGTCAAGTGCTGCTTATACTCTAAAACGCCGTTTAACAAGGGTAAACATTTTATCAATTTTATTGTATTATTAATCATTATTATTAAATATACGGGTTCTATTACGTACCGCTTTGTCGGTGTTTCCACCGACAATGTTTCGGCTTTTATATATAACGCCAAATCCCTTCCTGTTTTTAAAAACATGGTTAATAAACATTATCTGTCGTCCATTGCTCACTAAGACTTCGCAACTTTAAATTTTGTATATAATTTTTTTTTCTAATTACCTATGTATTTAGAAGTAGGTTATTTAATATTATAAAATTATTTATATTTATTTATATGTATATTTTATTTTAGTCATTTATGTACATATTCTGTAAGTTATTATTTGATTAACGCCGCCGTTCTCATTTGTTCACACAGATCCTGTCCATCCAAAATAAGGCCGCCCATTGTACCTTTGATTTAATTTTGTATTCTCTTTTGTTTGTTTTATTTTTAATAGTGTGCAATAGAGAAATTATCTATCTATCTATCTATCTATATCATCAGTTATTTATAGTTATTATTGAAATAAATCACGGAAGTTTCTAAATAAACCTGTAGGTATTTATGTTTTGTACCTCATGGTCTTGGAATAAACAATTAGCCTATGTTATGTTTTACTGGTGGTAGAGCTTTTGTGAACGGGCTCGAGGAAGTGGGCACCACCGCCTTACCTTTATCTGCCGCCAAATAGCAGCACTTGTGCTGCTGTGCTCCGGTCAGATGGTAAAGGTATGTTCCTGTAATTACTGGCATATAGGCATAACAGCTAAGCCCTATAGTATGACAACGTATCCACATAGTGATCAAGACAACATAATAGCTTGTTTTGAATTCTATGTGAATATTCATGGGCTGCAGTAGCCACTTAACATCTGGTGGACTGCATGCTCGTTTGCCATATAAGTAGTATATAAAAAAAATGTGGTAACCATCGCGTACAATAAAGCATTGCCTCGTAGGTCACGCAACTTAGGAACGTGGTCTATGATGCACTGCCGTGTCCATCAACTTTGTGCAAAGCTTCTGTGCCTGTAATTTCATCGGCACCCACACCCATCAATTTATGTTTGAGTCTTGATTTAGTTTTTAGTTCTATTTTGGGCCCTACCCCGGTAAGTAATATTTTGCTGCATCTATTACTCAGTTGGAGGCATATATACTTGCCATCAAACATTGGATCTTTTGCTACAGGCTTTTTAGGTGTAGTTTTAGGGTAGTAAGTTTTTAAAGGTGTATATTGCAAGCCTCATTTAAAATTGATTTATGTTACTAGAAAATAATACAACTCTGTTTCTAGTTGCTGTAGCATAAGCTCTTCTTTAAGCTTAACTAGTAACAAAATGCCGGATGCGATAACAGCAAGGCCCACAAATGTATCTATGATCATTTAATAGATGAAATAAAGGTAGTTACGTTTTATAAATATTCGTTTACCTAGAACTTTTTAAATTTTCGCGCACTATACTCATGTTTTTAAGACAAAACAGGTCTTTTCGCGCACAGATTTATGTCATGTGTCTCGCGTGACCACGGCCGATGTAACTTGGCCGAAACGTCGAGGTTAGTCAAAATTATAATTTTTATGTAAATCTGAGCGCGAAAAGACCCGTTTTGTCTTAAAAACATTCGTTTACCTGCCTAAAACTATAACTTTGAACTCATTTTACGGCGTATTGACTTCACCATCAGTCACAAATCCTACGATCCACCAAGTCATGCGCACCGCACGGTTCGGCCACCAGCTAGATTTTATCGCTCCTCCGAACCATTAAACCGGCCATAATGAAGTTTCCGACGGATAATGCACTGAGGCATTACAATGATTTACAAGGGCGGCAATAAAAAGAATTTAAGGGATGACCCCGCGGAAAAATAGCGAGCCTTCGGGGTGGACCTTGAGTGGTGCAGATAACGGACGCAACAGCCGTCTCAAAAATGTAGAGAAACTGCATTTGTGCCCGGTGTTTTATCAAATTAGATTCTGAGGATCGAAGTTTTAAATTGTGTCATTGCTTCCTTACTTTAAAACTCATAATTGACACACTCAAAGGAGACATGACGCCAGTCAGAATAACACTATTTACTTAAAAGTGGTCTAATATAAGACTTACACTCTTTCTACGACAGTCAGCTATTATTTATATTCAGCTATTATTTAGGTATGTTTGTAATATTATGTAGATACGCCGTAATGCGATCAATTATTATCCAGTCCATACAAAGATTGTCTGGAAGAGATTGTTTTTAGCAATAAGACCACCCATTGTACTATATATCTATTTGTAAAAATTATGTTCACAAGTATTTTATTTAGGTGTTCAATATAAAGTTATCCTATCTTAGTTTAAAATGTGTACCAATGAAAAATTATCTAACTTGAGGCCATTTACCCCATTTTTGCAACAAAAACCGCGTCCAATTCGGTCCATCCTTTTGGAAACTGCGATGCCTCAGCCAGGCGGACATAGGCGTCAAAATAACAACAATTACAAGAATATCTCGACAGAATATCAGCGCTTACCATTACAGCGGGCATAATGCTGAGTCGAGTCCCATTTACTGCTGTAGCAGACAGTATCTACCAAGTTATTCCTTGTTTTTGTTTATGTTTTACGTAAAGACAGTTTAATGTTTAATTTTTTGTATTTCCTCTCTCTTAAAATGTAACTGTATTGTATATTGTGTGCTAATGTAGTGAATAAATGATTGTCTATGTCTAAGAAAAAGAGCCGTTATTTTACCATATTAGTACATATTCCTTAATATACTAAAACACTGATGAAGTACAGCAAAGTAATACCAGTGTACAAAGCTGGGTATAAAGAAGACCCTTCAAATTACAGACCGGTATCGATTCTTCCTTCTCTCAGTAAAATATTTGAGAAGATTATTTTAAACCAATTGCTTTCATACTTTAACATTAACCAACTACTACATAACCGTCAATTTGGCTTTACGAAAGGGAGATCCACTTTAGATGCTGGAATGGCTTACAATTAACTTCTCACATATTGAATGCTTGGGAGAACTCAAAAGAGGTAATTGGTGTCTTTTGCGATCTTTCAAAAGCTTTTGACTGCGTTGACCACCAAACGCTTATAATGAAATTAGAAAACTATGGTGTAATAGATAACGCACTGAAATTGCTAGCATCATATTTGGTTGACAGAGAGCAACGAATAAAAATAGGAGATGTTCAATCCTCGGGGTCTTTTAATAAACTGGGGGTACCACAAGGCTCCATATTGGGCCCATTCTTGTTTCTTGTGTATGTTAATGACCTACCACATTTGATACAGAAAAAAACAAATAATAAAATTGTGCTCTTTGCCGATGACATATCCCTGTTATTTGATGTTAAAAGGAGAATTGCTGACGTAGATTTAATTAATGACGTACTAGAAATGGTAAGTAAGTGGTTTTCTGCGAATAATTTAGTATTAAACCCATCTAAAACAAATTGTATCAAATTCTCATTAGTAAATGAAAATCAAATTAGTACTAATGACATTATTTTGATGAAAAATTATTTGGATATAGTCAAATCCACCAAGTTTCTAGGTATAATAATAAATAGTAAATTGCAATAAGGACCGCATATTACAAAACTAGGGAATAAGCTTAGCTCAGCTGTATGTGCTATTAGAGAGGTAAGGAAGCTGACAGACGTGGAAACTGCTAGACTTGTTTACTTCGCCTATTTCCACAGTATACTGAGTTATGGAATTCTGTTGTGGGGGTCAGGAGCAGATGCAAAGACAGTTTTTATTCTTCAGAAAAGAGCTATCAGAGCAATCTATAACCTAAACACACGAGCATCCCTCAGAGACGTGTTTAATAAAATTAGAATATTAACCGCTTCTTCATTGTATATATACGAAAATATCATGTATGTACGTAAAAACATACATAACTTTGAAAAGCGATCTAATGTTCATAATATGAACACTAGAAATAAGGACAAATTAGTTAATTCGGCATTTAGACTACAAAATACAAATAAAAGCTTTATGGGTAACTCAGTGCGTTTCTACAATAAAAATCCGAAAGACATTTTAGCTCTAAACGAAAACAAATTTAAAAGATGTATTATATATATAATATACATAATACCCTCCCTTTCAGGTCTGAAAAACTTTTATTTTTTATTTTGTTGTAGGTATGTATGTGAATTATTGTGAATCAAATCAATTGTCAAAAATGTTTATTTAGAATTGTCAAGTCAACAGTGTCAGTCAGTCAATTAGGACTGCTATGACAGTGACACATTAGTAAATTGATTTTTCGTACATCATACGTCGTTACGTTTCGTTTTACGTTAAATTATTGTTTACGTATGTACAGCTCATAAAGAAACCATTTTATGATTGTTATGTTTTGCTTAGATTATTCTTGTAAAATTAAAGTAATCTCTTTATAACACAACCGGCAGGTGGAGAAAATGAACTATTGATTGACATATTTTGATTAGATTGTCGATTAGAGTTTAATACATAGTTAGATTATTAATATTTTATTTTGTAAGTACTTACATATTTATTATTTTGTAACATATTTATAGATATTTATTTATTATTTTAAAACTATGCTCAACGTCGTTTTGGATAATAGTGTTAGTGATGACAGTGATGATTACCAATCTGTTGCATCTTCGATCGAGCCCGACAGTGATGATAGTTTCGTCAGTTTACCGTCTCTTTCTGAACAACTTACTCTCCAGTTCTCTGATGTACCTAAGAACTTCAATGCAATACACATTAATGCACAAAGTATTCCGGCCCAGTTTTCGGAAATGTTGTCATCGTTTGATGTCAAAAACATTCATGCTATTCTCATTTCTGAATCTTGGTTAAAGCCATGCCTTCCTTCTACTTCTTACTCACTACCTGGTTTTCGCATTATTCGCAATGACCGGACTGGTAGTCGTGGTGGCGGTGTAGCTATATATCTCCGTGCTCACATCCCCTTTTCTGTTATTAATATGTCTGCACAGCCTCCGCCACTCCAGGCCGGTGAGCACCTATTTCTTGAAGTCACTCTTTCTCATACTAAAATCCTTTTAGGAGTATATTACTCTCATTCTAACCGTGTTAATTACTTCTCATCTTTTGAAAATATCCTAGAAAATCTGGTTCCCTCTTACAGGCATTCTATAATTATGGGTGATTTTAACACTTGTCTTCTATCCAAAAACAGCCGCTCTTTAACCTTCGAATCTATTGTTAAATCATGTAATTTGCATACGCTTCCCCTCTCTGCTACTCATCATTTCCCTAATACGCAGCCGTCGCTTCTCGACCTTATCATCGTATCCTCTATAAATCACGTTGATAAGCACGGTCAGTGTACAGCGGATATTTTCTCATATCATGACGCAATATTCCTATCTTATAAAATACGTCCCCCTAAGGCTAAGCCAAAGGTGATCTTGCAGCGCAGTTTTGGGAGCATGGATAGGGAAAAGTTTTTTGTTGATGCTGAAAAGATTGACTGGTCAACCGTTCTTAATGCAGACTCCATGGATGACAAAATTGTTATTTTCAATACTTTAGTTACGCAACTATTTGATATCCATGCACCATTTCGTGCCATTAAGTTGAAACATAACCCGGCTCCCTGGCTCACTGATGAAATTAAATCACTTATTCATAAAAAATCGGTTGCTAAAACAAAGTACAAAATAGTTTCAAGTGAGTACAACAAAAACAAGTATTACAATTCTCGAAATCGCTGCAATAGAGTGTGTAGGGACGCACAACGTCGCCATATCCATGAATCCGTTTCCGATGAAGATCCAGCTAAAGTATGGAAGCTTCTGAGATCGTTAGGAGTTGGTAAATCTCGCCAGGATTCAATTCCTAGCGATTTAAACATTGACTCCCTTAATCAACATTTTTCTTCATCTCCTTACATTGCTGATGCTGATAAAATCAGTTCAATTAATTTTCTCTCTTCGTTACCAACTCCTGATCATCCTCCTTTTCTATTTAGCCAAATCACCGTTGCTGACGTTAAGAAAAGTATTTTGTCAATTACATCCAATGCTGTTGGGCTTGACGGTATCAGCCGCAATATGCTTATTCCTATCCTTGATATCATTCTACCTACCCTCTGCCATCTCTTGAACCACTCCCTAATGACCGGTACCTTCCCTTCCATTTGGAAGGAAGCCCAAATAATTCCTCTTCCTAAGAAACCTAATCCCAAATCCTTTTCTGAATATCGCCCGATTTCTATCCTTCCTTTTCTCTCCAAAGTTCTCGAACGCTTGGTCCATAATCAATTAAACTCTTTTTTTTCCTCCTATAGTCTCCTTAATCCTCTGCAGTCTGGCTTTCGTAAAGGCCACAGTACTGTCACTGCTCTAGTCAAAATCACGGACGATATACGAGTGGGCATGGAAAATGGGCAACTTACCGTGCTGACTTTACTTGATTTCAGTAATGCGTTCAACACCGTAGATTTTGATATTCTCCTGGCAATACTTAGCTCCTTTAACGTATCTCCAGCGGTGATTGGTTGGTTTTTCAATTACTTGCACGGGCGCCGTCAGCGTGTTCGACTCGAGGAGTCTCTCTCTTCGTGGTGTAATACGTCTGCTGGTGTACCTCAAGGTGGCGTTTTATCTCCTCTTCTTTTTGCAATCTTCATAAACTCTATTTCTCTTAATCTTTCTTCGTCTTTTCACCTCTACGCAGACGATCTTCAGATTTATAATCAAGCTACGCTCAGTAATATTGCTGATGCTGTTGACGTTACCAACTGCGATTTACGCCGTATTGCAGAGTGGAGCAAGCTCCACGGTTTGAAAGTTAATTCTACCAAAACGCAAACCATTATTGTAGGTAGTTCAAGAACGCTTAGCAAAATTGATTGGTCCACTGTCCCACAAGTTGTCTTTGACGGAATAGCAATCCCATACAGCGAAACCGTTAAGAATTTAGGTATCATCATTGACCGCAACTTTTCATGGAAGGCTCAGCTTGAACTAACCAGCCGGAAGTTGTTTGCGTCAGCTGGTTCACTAAGGAGACTACGAAACTTTTTGCCTACGTCCACCAAGACTGCGCTTGCACAATCGCTTTTACATCCCGTACTAGACTATGCCGATGCTTGTTATCTGGACCTCACTGAGGAACAGCTTAACAAGCTCGAGCGTTTACAAAATTTTTGTATTAGATTTATATTTGGCCTCCGTAAATATGATCATGTGTCTCCCTTCCGTTCAAAGCTTAAATGGCTTCCGATTCGTCTTCGTCGGAATACGCATATCCTTTTTCTTCTCTATTCTATTCTTTTCAATCCCTTCTCTCCTCACTATCTGAAAGATAGGTTTGAATTTCTCCATTCTTCAAATAACTATACTCTTAGGTCATCAGAAAACTTGATACTCAGAACTCCTTCGCACAGCACTTCCTTTTACAGCGCTTCTTTTACTGTCCAGGCTGTTCAGCTGTGGAATGCTCTGCCCGAAGAAGTAAGACGGTCATCGTCCTTACACGTCTTCAAATTGAAGGTGAAACATCATTACCTGACGATGTCATCTTCCTAGCGTTATTTATTTACTATTTATGTACTTATTTTATCTGTTAGTATAGTTTGCTATATGTATATACCTATATATTAGTCTATTTTATAAGTATATTAAGTATTAGGATTAAAACTTCATATTATTATTATATCTTAGAATATATTATGTGTAAATGTAATGTATCCGCTAAAGTACAACGCACTCCGTAATTTTTAAAAATTTCGCTCCATCCAAAGGTTGCCTGGAAGAGATCGCTTTTAGCGATAAGGCCGCCCATTGCCTTATTTATTTTAACCCAGTACTTATTTTTTTTATTATTTCTGTTTGTGTGGTAATTCAATAAAAAGTTATCTATCTATCTATCTATAAATAACTTAACCCAATAATACTACTACTCCACAGATGAGTTCTTAAATGATAAAAAAGCATGGTATCTGCTGATTCCTACGCATAAATCTGTGACGTCCTTTATTGACAAAGCCCCTGTACAGCTGCAACCACTTGACATGTTATAGTTTTAAGTTTAGATTTATTTATTGGCAAGGCCTCTTTACAGCCGCTTAAATGAACCAATTTTATTTTATTATTTTAATGTTCTTTTGACAAAGCCAGTGTACAGCCGTAACTAAAATATTATTGTATTATTAAAATATTAGTTAGGTAAATGTTTTCCTAACGTTTTTTATATAATGAAGCTGACGTAACTAAGTGTTCTTTATGTCCCTATGGTTTGAAATAAATAAATATGAAATATAATACTGTATGGCGTTATAAATCGCATGAAGTAAGTGGTCGCCTCCTCGGTCTAGACTCTAGGCCTAGGTTACACCCAAACCAATCCAAAAATGTCCTAGTTCATTAGCCAGCAAGCAACACACAAGTTAAAACATATCCTCCAGTGAAACACCATCTACATTTGAATAGGTATCATAAAGAAGAAGAATGTTCCCACAGCCGGAACCAAGTGCGGTACGCTACGTACCGGAATGCTTTATGAGGTAGGTACGTTTTATTTCATATTTCTGTGTTTTTGACTCCTTATGGCGAAGGAGATTTAGGAGAGTTTAATTTGGTTATTGCTTTCTGTTTAAATAAATAAATATTACTGGCCATTTCACACAGTGCTATCCCCAAACTAAGCAGAGTTTGTACTATGGTAACCAGATAACTGCTATAACACATAATATTCTTGTTTTTGTAAATACATACTTAAAATATATATAACTAGCTGACCAATCCGCAGCTTCGCACACATAGTTTTTTAATAAAAACATTACCCTCCTTTGCGTAGTTGGGAAAAAAGTATGTTACTCAGGGTGAGTAGTTTTTCAGGGGACAAGTAGTTTTTGATTTTATTCATTACAAACATACACAAAAAAAAACAAAAATACAAATCTTTCCTCTTTATAATATAAGTATAGATATAGACTATTATAGAAAACACCCAGCCCCAGAAGAAATATCTGCAGATCATACTTACAAACATTTCTTCCGCAGTGGGAATCAAACCCGCTACCTCCTGCGTCTCAGCCGGCTATTCGCCTACTGCGCCACGGAGGCCGTCAGTTTCCATCGCTGAGTTTAATTTGGGAGATTTATCGTGCTTGCAAATGGAAAGCTGGAAAACTTGTAGTGTGTGTGTATGTGCTAGCTGTTCGTAAAACTAACTGCCTAATTGGCAATAAGAGGCCTAATTGCTAATAGTATTAATATTTCTTCCTGAAAAGGGAAGCAGGAACGTAGCTTAGGAAACAGCTAAATCACAGTAACGCAGAGGTCAGGCTGGCCAACTATTTCATCAAAGTCATTATCATTAAA
Organism: Philereme vetulata; assembly: GCA_918857605.2. Taxonomy (NCBI): domain Eukaryota; kingdom Metazoa; phylum Arthropoda; class Insecta; order Lepidoptera; family Geometridae; genus Philereme; species Philereme vetulata. The sequence goes on along the minus strand of OU975423.1, from coordinate 5,545,762 downwards.
TACGCCGCCCCGGCCGTCCTTATTTATTCACATAGATCCTGTCCATCTAAAGGTTACCTGGATGAGATCGATCTATGATTTAAAAGGGTATTGCCTTTTATTTGTTTATGTTTAATAGTGTTGATTAAATATATTATTAACTTATCTTAACGTTTCATTTCATGGTCCTTAGGCATTGTAGAAGTATATTAAATTAATTTAAGTGTATATTTCTGTAGACACTAGGTAAAGAAACTGTTAGCGTTGCCTAGTTTAATAAATAATTTTAACAATTGTATAAATTAATCGGGATTTTAGGAACAACGATATGCTTTTATTGATTTAAAAATAATTATGTACAGTCAGTCAGTCGATTCAATTGATTTAAAATAACTTTTGTCAATTGTCAATTGATTCAGATCTACACTGAATAATTTAATTATAATATATACTTAAATAATGATTTAATTGCTATTGTAAATTATGATAACTATTTTAGAAACTAATTTGTTTATATAATGATGAGAAGGTGATAATGTACATGTAATTGTTTTAAAATGGTTGCTCTGCATACTGGCAACGCTTCCTGAAAAAAATGGCGGGGATGCCCGAACGTTGGATTAGTCATGGGTACTCTTTATTCCTCAAAGTGAATATATTCACTTATTCCGACTCCGCCATCCGATCTGATTCCTCTTAATGATTCCTCTATTCCTTTGATTCTTTTACTCGGTACTGTACCATTCTGTCCACAGTCGACCGTTAATCATTTCTAGTAAGGTAAGAGTATCGGGGTGTGTCGTCTCGCTCTTGGCGCGCACAATAGTTCGAACCTTGCTTTGGGTTGGTAGGTCACAGAGTTTCTACAGGTAGGTGCTTAGTAGGGACGTACTCAGTATCGAGGATGACGCCACAGTAATAACATTATCAAAATATAGCTTAAATAGACTAATTATATCGGTACTGATTATATTATTATTTATGTTACAAGGAATGTCAACTAAAAATGAGAAAAATAAAACAAAAATTACCATTACACATCAACATTCAAAACAGCGAGTGAACAGAAAAGAACAAACCAATTTTTCTAAATTGTATTATAGTTAGACTTGCATTGTATATCATTTCACTGTTATGTATAAGAGTTCCTTGTGAATGCGCTCGCTCGGAGAAGTACCACCACCATACCTATTTCTGTCGCCAATCAGCATTGCTGTATTTCGGTTTAAAGGGTATGGTTGCCCGTAAAATTACAGGCACATGAGGCTTTACATCTGTATGCCTCAAGTTGATGGACGCAGGGCAGTGCATCATAGGGCAGATTTCTAGTGAGCGTGACCTATGAGGCAATTTTCTGTTATATGCGATGGCTACCACTTAACATCAGGTGGGCCATAAGCCTGTTTCATAGCATGTAATAAATAAAATAATAAAAATCGTTATATGGTAATTATATAAATAAATTGAAAAGAGCTTTGTTATAACGTTAAATAATAATGTCAAAATTCTACAGAAAATAATTGTCGATGTCAATGAAAACGATTTAAAAAAAGCATTCATTTCCATGCCTGCCTAGTGAGCGACTGAACAAACCCGAGTTTACCCGAGCGCTAACCAACGGTCGAACGAAGCCGGCCGATTGTGCGTGCCGAATCGAAGAAATAAATGAGTCGGAATCAAAGCAAACTACTCCGGACCCAAGCTCTAATGATCACAAATCGAAAGAATAATTAATGATTCCTCGGAGTCGGAATCAAAGCAAACTACTCCGGACCCGAGCTCTAACGATCACGAATCGAAAGAATAATTCATGATTCCTCGGAGTCGGAGTCAAAGCAAACTACTCCGGACCCGAGCTCTATCGATCACGAATCGAAAGAATAATTCATGATTCCGGAGTCAGAATCATTAGCAATTGGCCGAAATCAATAAGACTTTCAACTCCGAGTGCTGAATCGACTCATTTCACTCACTCGCTCCGGAGTTACTCATCGCTACGTTGGATGCTATTCTGGAACGAGCGCTCGGTTGGTGTGGTCGAGTGTTGGTCTTACGCGAGCTACAGAGTCTAACCACGTGGTTTTGAGCGGTTAACTTTAAATAAATGCTAAGAGATTGTAACGACTAGGAAAGTGCAGAAAATAATATTTATGATTGAAAGAACAGCGGGAGTTTTGTTACAAAACTTTGTTAGTACCTAAGTTTTTGTAGCACAGGCTTTAGCCGCCAAGCCTGTGCTACTAAAACTTAGGTACGTCACTTAGGTACAAAATTTGAAAGCATACGTCTACTTATTGTTACATTTCCAAAACGACATAATATTATATAAATAAATAAATAGGTAGTATAATCTAAAATGAAATTATCCTTATGATTGCATTGAAAAACTATAGACACAAGCTCTGTCGTGCCAAAGAAAATGTAACTGTCGATAGAGATTACCTATCTAAACGCTGCCAACAATACTGTCTGTGTCTACACATCAAATCGTATTGTGAATTGTTCACACAGCTTGCAGCCATGAGTCTCCCGTGATATATTGAGCATGTTGCGGCTATCTCTGCTAATATATTCTTTAGCACGTCAGTCGGCACTTACAGGGGTGCGGCGACGTCATCCAGACGTATGCATGTGCGGACATAATGCCATTCTGTAATTCACACAAGAAGAGGCACAGTGAGAGCAAATTTTTAAGGTATACGTTTTTTTACTTTCTAACGAAGCAAAAAGGAGAGGAGATGTTTAAATTCAGCCAATCACATCCCATCAAAATCTTAATATCTTCAAAAGTTTGCTGGAAGAAAACTCATAATAGGGATAAACTCGCCTTTGTACATTTCCATTATGTAAGCTGTTTTTGTCTTTAATCTGTTTGTATACAATAAAGAAAGAATAAAGTACATAGTGCGTCATGCACCTGGCCTTGCTTGCTATTAGTTGATTCTTCTCAACCCCTCTACACTCTACTTTGGTGGTAACTGGCACACCGGCCCTAATAAGAGTATGAGTGAGTGGCATATACTAGTTAACCACTTGAAGGTTTTAGATATGCCCTTCTTATTCCATTTTACCTTTTTTTTATATTTGAAGAACCCATTGTGATGAGTTTTTCAAATATGTTCTGTTCTGTTGAAATATGTGAGATGTTTGTTCGGGTAATATCACGTACCTATATCTACAGCCAAGCTAATATTTCTAATATTTTTTGAAAAGCATGGGCACCGGTGAAGTTACAGGTCCATATAAACCTTTAACACAATCGTAACAAAACCGACCTCACAAACCCCAACTGTCTATCACATCTACATAGATGGAGCAAGAAACAAAACAGTTTGTGGATTATTCTGCCCGGAAATAGGGCTTTCACCTCTGAATAAATTGGCCAGAGCGTTCCAGACTGAGACACTCGGACTGCTCTTGGCAGCAACGGAAATATCAACAACAATTGGGTATGCTCCTCACTCATCAACTGTAAACCAGAAGGTAGAACTGATATTCATAACAGACAGCGCAGCACTTATTAATGCTCTCAGAAGACCCAATACTCGATCAAAATATGTCGCGGAGTGCTATAGTGCTCTACAGAAATTAGCTGAGAAACAAATTGTAACCATCAAATGGACTAAAGCTTACGGTTCCTGTCCAGAGAACAACAAGGCAGACTTCCTAGCAAGAGAAGGATCCAAGCACCAAACACAAATGATATTAATCTCTCCAATCCGCCAACTGCGGAAATCAATAACAGACTGACGATGACTTCCGAAAAGGAGCACCAGAAAGACTGGGAACGTAGAGCCGACTGCATGCAGACAAAGACAATGCTACCGGCAAATAACAGAAAAACAACAAACACCATGTTCAAAATAAAACGCGAAGATCTAAGGATGATGGTGGGAGTCATCACGGGACATTGCGAACTTAACCATCACCTCCTAAAGACCGGAGCCATGGACAGTGGACTCTGTCGCGGATGCCTTCAGGAGAAAGAGACTGGTGAGCACGTGATACTTTACTGCACTGCCAAAAACGACGCCAGATTGAGAACGGGTCTGCAAGGGGTTATCGAATCCTCATCCTCCACTAACACCGCTACTACTTCAACATCCACAGAGACCCTGAAAAACTGCTGCCACCAACCCAAAGTCCTACTCTGTTACTTCAAGGAGTTAGGATGGCTGGGGTCAGGTTAGAAGAGGGTTAATGCACAATACACCCCAATGCGGAATGTCAGTGGAGATCTTTTCTTCCCCCCACCCTAGAATTAGAATTCAAAACCGTTTACCTGTATGTCTCAGAGCGACGAACGCAATGCAATGCCAAGTAGGCAAAGTCCTAATGCAAGTGCCGTGACTGCACTCGTCGGCCGCAGTGGCACTATTGGTTTGTATGTACCTATTTATATGACAGGCAATCTGAGCGCCACTGCCGACAGTACATATTAATGAATGTCTAGTTTTCAATTTAAAATTAAAAAAAAAACTAATGTATCAATAAAAATCTTAAAGAAATTCTAAATGAAACCGTGTTCTCAGTGCATAGTCTGCCTAACCGGCCGCCACGGGGCCTAAACGCCCATTCCATGTCCCGTATCTGATACCCACCGATTTATAGTCGCCCGCCTTAATTGCACCACGATCGTTCCACAATCGGACGATTTCAATTTGCTATTATGATCCACTAGCTTCTGCACACGGCTTTGTACGATATAAGGATATTATGATTAAATGCTTTGGGTATTAGCATCAAAAAAATTATACTCTGTTTTGCGCGTGTATAAATAAATCGGTATGATTTTAAGCTATGAAAAAGACAGCTAAGACAAGTCGAAAGATTTGGGAAGATCTTTGCCCAGCGATGGGACAGAAAAGGTTGGTTAAAATAGAAAAGATCTTCATACCACCTTCATCTTTTGTTGTATAGAGATATTTTTTTGTGATACTAAATTGCTTCTGGCAGCTCTATTTTTTTTATTTCTTGTAATTTATATCAGTTTTAAGGAATAATTCTTTCGACACCCGTTATTAACTTACTTCAAAAAAAAGGAGGTGCTCAACTCGTCGAAATCTTTTATAAATAAAAAATGCTATTTAGTCATTCGGGTGCTACGAGGGCATAGAGAGCACCATCCTTAGTAGTCTGATAAAACAGTCGATTTAGGGTAACAAAATGCATATTCCAAAACATCAAAAACTAAATTAACACATAAACGTACATTGAAACATAAAAACAGTAAACTTTTATTATTAATATGTCGCAATAATCTATCTACTCTCTATCCTGAGATAATGGTGCATGCTTGTGTCAAAATATGGTAATTCACAAATTATGGTAAACAACTCTTTTTTGTGCAAATAAGTTCTCAACCATGATACCCTAAACCACCGATAGTTTTTAAAAGTTATATTCAAACAAACAAACTTGTTCATCCACAACAAGTAGGGTAGTAATAATGTATACCTGTCGTTGGTAAAATCGGTTGATTATACAGTGGTTAGTGTGGGTTGGTTGTTACTCTGAGGTCATAATTTAGACGATGCTTGGATAAAGAATAATGAATAATTCCGTTTTGAATAAATTGTAGTGGTTATAGGATTTAATGGGCTTGGTTTTTATAAAAACGGTTCTGTTGATAAGTATGACGAATCGGGATATAATAGGCGGCGGGAAATATTATATGTTTTCATATAATATGTTCTAACTAGAACGTTCATATTGTCAACAGTCTCTAACAAGGAAGATTGATTGTTTAGAGTCTAACCACAAAAAATTAAACACAGTTTAGGGCGTGTTTAAAAAATCCTATACAAAAATTTGGTAAGAAACTTTTAAAACACGAGTTAAACAGTTGTTTAATTTAATGTTTAATTATGTATAATTTCATAAAATTCATTATTTTCAGCCCGTGTCGACCCAGTGCTGGGCATAGGCCTCTCTTTGTTTCTGCCATTCTTCCCGATCCTATGCCAGTCTGAACCACGTACGACCCACGGTTTTATGGATGTCGTCGACCCATCTTGCTGGTGGACGTTGCCTATTTCGATGCCCAGTTCTCGGCCTCCACTCTGTTACAGCCTCAGTACACCTGTCGTCACTACGTCTGGCTAAGTGTTCATAAAATATCTTATTAAAAAATAACCCGAAGCCTCTTGGCTATATGTATGCTACTAAAACAGAAATTTTATAACTGCGAAAGTAACCTGAAAGTAACTGCGAAAGTAACCTGAAAGTAACTGCGAAGTAAGTAATAAGCAATGTTTGTTACCTTTTCATGACTAAACGGCTGAACTGATTGTAATGAAATTTGGCAAAGAGATAGATTATATCCAGTGGAAGGACATAGGCTACTTTTTACCTGACCGCGCAATAGAAGGGTATTGTTTTTATCCACGGGCGTTTCAGCTAGTTTTAACATAAAGCAAAAGGCAACCAAGTAAAATTGCAAGTTTATTCAGTAGTATCGACGGCGACTCTAAATCACGAAGCCTGCAGATGTGATTCTATAAAATACGGCGCGCTTCGAACAATGGCGCCCGATGCAGATATGAGAGGGTTTGCAAAATTGAATACGTTCCGACCTACAGGTGAACAGGGCTGTCAGAACTTAAGAGTCGCAGAGTTCCTAGTAATTACTCGGGGCTTGCCCAATAAAAGTTAACCTATGTCTCAATCCAGGTCACAATCTATCTACCTAGTCAGGTCATAAGTATTGTCACACAGTAAAAACTTTTCTTTTAGAATGCTGGCCACAAAAAAGTTTATAGAATTCGAATTTCGAATTGTTCATGAAAATAAAAATGTATACTTTTTAGAATTTTACTCATTTTTAAATATGGAGTGGACGCTTAAAGAAGTCCGTGTTGCAGTTATTGCGTTGCATCGTTGTGGTTACGCGCCAATTCAAATTTTTGACATACTGAAAAATTTGAATATAACCAAAAGATTCGTTTATCGCACCATCAAACGATACAATGAAGACTCTAGTGTAGATGACAGGTCAAGAAGTGGTCGCCCTCGGTCTGTTAGGACTCCAGCAGTGATAAAAGCTGTGAAGGCGCGAATTCAAAGAAATCCCAAACGTAAGCAGAAACTGTTGGCCCTTCAGATGAGGTTAAGCGGTGAAAAGGGTGTTAAATGAAGACTTAGGGCTTCGGGCATATCGAAGGAAAACAGGACATCGTTTGAATGCTCGTCTAATGGACCTGAGACTGAAGAGATGCCGCGCTTTGTTGAAGCGGTACGCGGGAAAAAATATCGGGAAATTCTTTTTTCAGATGAAAAAAATTTTACCGTAGAAGAGAGCTACAACAAACAAAATGATAAGGTGTACGCACACAGTAGTGAAGAAGCGAGCAACCGTATTCCGCGTGTCCAACGAGGTCATTTTCCATCCTCGCTTATGGTATGGTTGGGAGTTTCTTATTGGGGCTTAACAGAGGTACATTTTTGTGAGAAAGGTGTAAAAACGAATGCAGTTGTGTATCAACATACAGTCCTGACGAACCTTGTGGAACCTGTTTCTCATACCATGTTCAATAACAGGCACTGGGTATTCCGACAAGATTCGGCGCCAGCTCATAGAGCGAAGAGCACACAAGACTGGCTGGCGGCGCGTGAAATCGACTTCATCCGGCACGAAGACTGGCCCTCCTCCAGTCCAGATTTGAATCCTTTAGATTACAAGATATGGCAACACTTGGAGGAAAAGCCGTGCTCAAAGCCTCATCCCAATTTGGAGTCACTCAAGACATCCTTGATTAAGGCAGCCGCCGATATTGACATGGACCTCGTTAGTGCTGCGATAGACGACTGGCCGCGCAGCCTGTATTTAAAATCACGGAGGTCATTTTGAATAAACTTTAGTGTCATAAGAATCTATGTTTTGTTAAGTTCATTTTGGTATATAAATGGTTTCATAATGAATAAACTTGTTTCAATTATTTTATATTAAACATGTAACAGAATTTATGACCTGACTAGGTATATACCAAATTTTATTGCAATCTGTCTAGCTATTTAGTCGTGAAAACGTCACCAGCTGCTAGAGACAGTTACTTTAACATATTAATACGGGTGTATTTATAATAATAAAAATAATCTATTAGTTATGACGACTTCCGTGGCGCAGTGGGCGAACAGCCGGCTGAAACGCAGGAGGTAGTGGGTTCGATTCCCGCTGCCGAACAAATGTTTGCATGATCTACAGATATTTGTTCCGGGTCTGGTTGTTTGTTTATGTATTTACAAAAAAAAGTATATAGGTATTCTATTAGTTATATGGTTCCCATAGTATAAGCTATGCTTAGATTGGGGCTAGATAGCGCTGTGTGAAATGTCCAGCAATATTATTATTTTTTTTCCCTATAGTACAAGCTTTGTTTAGTTTGCGGCTAGATAGCGCTGTGTGATAAGTCCAGCATTATTTATTTACTGGAGGTCGGCAGGCAGTCATCCTTTTGGCATTGTCTAATTATATTCAGGACTACCCTGTCTTGCTTGTAAATCGCATTTACGCATCAGGTATCGAGCAAACAATGACGAATTTTCAGAGCATATGTGATGAAAAACTTTAACGCACATAATGATGAACCTTTTATTGTGGTCACCCATTCGCACACACAGTTTTGGCTCTACGTTCTTGATGCGTACAGCTAAGGTATGGAACACTTTGCCGTCGTCTGTTTTTCAGAATACAACCCGGGCCTCGTTAAGGTAAATAGGTGAATAGGTTTCTTCTAGTTCTTTGTGCTTCATCTTACCATCAGGTAAGATTGTAGTTAAACGAAGATCAATACAGTTAAAAACAAAAACCGGCCAAGTGCGAGTCGGACTCGCGCACGAAGGGTTCCGTACCATTATCTATAAAAACGGCAAAATAATCATTGTATGGGAGCCCCACTTAAATATTTGTTTTATTTTAATTTAATTATTTATATTTAAAGTTAATATATAACTATATATTCTGTGAGTATTTCAAGCGTCTACCTGTTGCCGTTATCAATATCGAGTAAAAACGAGCACAAAAATCACGTTTGTTGTATGGGAGCCCCCATTAAATATTTATTTTATTCTGCTATTTCTTGTTATAGCGGCAACAGAAATACATCATCTGTGAAATTTTCAGCTCTCTAACTATCACGGTTCATGAGATACAGTCTGGTGAAAGACGGACAGACAGACAGAAAGCGGAGTCTTAGAACCCTAAAAAGTTACTCAGGATATCTTCGGCAGGGAGACCATTCCACAAGCTAATGTATAACACCATGAATGTAACAGTTGTAATAAGATGTAACAGTTGTCAGCCCTGCGGTACGCGTAGATGCTCGATAGAGGGGGTCACCGGTGATTTACCGCGCATGAGATTATCGAACCCAGGTTTATTGTACGGTTTGTACGATAGCCGTTTTGAGTACTGCTTTAACTAATGAGGTTGAGATGGCAAAATACGTAGCTGGTAGCTGGAAGATGGTAAGCGGTAGCCTCGAGATTGGTTTCAGTGGTAGATGTTTCTGATCAATAAATTATGTTGATGTCTATTTAGATATTGGATACATTTAGCGCTGTGTGAAATGTCCAGCAATATTTATTTATTTATTTCAATACTCCGAAGAATGATGGCACGTATTTAAATAAAATAAATAAATATTTCTGGACATTTCATACAGCGTTATCTAGCCCCAAACTAAGCAGAGCTTCTACACACGGCTACACATCAAGCTATAATTTCCATATAATTTTCCTTATACTGGAAATTATGGATGTGTAGCCGTGTGTTCTATGGGAACTAGACCAGACAACTGATAGAATACTTGTATACTTTTTTTTTGTAAATACATACTTATAATATATAGAAAAACATCCAGACCCGGGACAAATATTTGTAGATCATGCAAACATTTGTTCCATGGCGGGAATCGAACCCGCTACCTCCGGCGTCTCAGCCGGCTATACGCCCACTGCGCCACGGAGGTCGTCAGATATTGGATACATTTAGCGCTGTGTGAAATGTCCAGCAATATTTATTTATTTATTTCTATGTTCCGAAGAATAATTAAACGTACTTTGCTTGGTTTAAAAACAAGGATAGATTTCGAAAGGAATATATTTGGTAATTGTAGAAAGCTTATCCTACAACTCCTTTTATTTTTTTTTTTTTTGTGTGTCATGTGTGTCAGAAATCTTAACTAACTCCTTCATAAGTCGTTCTGAAATAAAAACTGTTCGAAATTTGAAAAGTGTGATGATCCTAAAAAGCTTTACAAATTCATTGTATTTTTATAAATAAAAAAAATTAAATAAAAAAATTTTATTTCAGACAACTAGAGTCCATATCTTAAGACTAACATACACACAAAAAATATATATATATATAACAACAAAGAAGAACAGTTAAATATACAAAAATAATAAATAGGCACTTTGTGAAAATAGAAAACACCATTTTGTACCAAGGGTGACTAACTGAGGAAATTATTTCCTTCATTAATCACCCTCCGCACAAAACACTTCCAGAGCGGAGATGTGCAGCACTCAGCCACTGTCCTCAGGATGCTGTTGCGACTGCCCCGAATTCTACTCATCAGCGATGCCGTTTTTTTGCGCATGATGGCGTGAAAGCCATCTGTGTGATAGTAGGCAAACATCCCCGATGCACTGCAGTATCGGGGCAACCGCAACATCATCCGAAAGATGTTATTATATTGGATGCGTAGGTCCTCCAATGATCTTTTGGTATTTCGGACCCACAGACTTCCCGTGTAAAAGCTCTGACAGTACGCTTTAAAAAGCGTAACTTTAACTTGTTCAGTACAACGGGAAAATCTACGGGCCAACATGTTACCTCGGACCACCAAGGCTCTACGCTCCCTCTCAACATCTGCATCGTCTTTAAGATCGTCGGCAAGAAAATGTCCCAGATATTTAAATTTCGTAACACGATTTAAGTTCAAGCCGTTTAGGGTTATATTCAGTGCATAACAGGGACATTGACCGGCGGCCTTAAAACCATGTATTCGCTCTTCTTCGCATTATATATAAGCCCGTGCTCAACAGCATAGGCTTCACAGACCCTCAGTAATTCCATAATACCCTTTATGAGAAACAAGTTCTAAATTTGAATGTGTTCACTATCAAAAATATCAATACGTGGCTCGAAGAACTAACAGACGTTGGAGCAGAAACATTCTCGAGTGGAAAACCTATTACGGTTGCTGGGAGCCGACGGGTGGTCTACTTTTAGCAGTGGACGTCTTAGAGCTGATTACGATGATGCCACAAACAAACTGGCCATCCATAATCTGCAAATCATGCTTGTCCAAGTTTGGCATGTTAGTCCACCAAGTAGCTACTCGAAGCTGCCACTCAAATCATAGAAGACAATTGCCCACAGCGTTCCTGCTACCGCACGACCGTATTTTACGGCAACTGCCGATACAGAAGTATTATTTATGTCTCTGTTCCCCATTCCGAGATATTTACGGCCAGTTCATGTTTCAAATGGATTCTTTTCATTTTTTTTGCCGTACAATATTTGTAGTGGCAGCTTTATTTGGTTTCCTGTTTTAGATGTGTTTGTAATGTAGGTACTATTAAATGAATATACATATAAATAAATAAATATTGCTGGACATTTCACACTGCCCTATCTAGCCCCAAACGCACCTGAGTTTGAATTATTTAAATGCCTAATATTATTATGTATATTGCTTATGTATCTTATAGTCTTGACATTTTTTTTGTATAACACTGACATAATATGTCAAATGGAATCACTTTGTAATTAGTATAATTGGGCAAGGCCGTTCTAATTGAATTCAATAAATGAAATCATGGAACCCAGATAACTTATAGAATACTTATATATTTTTATGTAAATACAAATTTATAATATATACCTATAGAAAAACATCACGACCCGCTCCAAATATCTGCAGACTACGCAAACATTTGTCCCAAAGCGGGGGCCGAAAATGAAAATCTATTCGTTTTTTCTGGTTTTTATAACCACCTACGTTTATTAGGTTTATGACTTGAGATTTATAGTGGTTCAAAAGTATGTACATATTCCGATCTATGATAAACGTGTCAAGCTAATGCTCAACTCTGGCGTCAGAGCTTTTAGACCGTTCCTAGGCAACTTTTATGGGTGAGTGACATCCTAAATTACTCTACAAAGCACGGGAGCTCTCAGTTGACTACTACAGGAAACGTTTTTCTGATAATCTCAGCTCTTCATCTTCAGTTAATCAGATAAATAAATAAATAAATAATAAATAGATATTTCTGGACATTTCACACAGCGCTATCTAGCCCCAAACTAAGCAGAGCTTGTACTATGGGAACCAGATAACTGATAGAATACTTATATACTTTTTTTTGTAACTTATAATATATAGAGAAACAACCTGACCCGGAATAAATATATGTAGGTCATGCAAACATTTGTTCCGCAGCGGGAATCAAACCCGCTACCTCCTGCGTCTCAGCCGGCTGTTCGACCACTGTACACACGGCTACACATCAAGCTATACATTTCCAGTATAAGCTGACTTCGCATTGTGTAGGCTTTTCGTAGGATGAGAGGTCAGCTTATACTGTAAATGTATAGCTTGATGTGTAGCCGTGTGTACCACGGATAATACCTAATAGACTAAGAGAATGCTTCAAAAGCTAAGTGGAGTTCTTCAGTATATACTATCATTCTGTATATGTATGTATATAACTAATTTCTTTTTCTATTGTTAAGTTTATTCGTTTTACACCTCGGCCAATCTTCCATTAAGCAATGATCCTCTCCATCCAAAGGTTGTCTGGAAGAGATCGCTTTGTTAAGCGATAAGACCGACCATTATGCTTACTTTTATTTGTTTTTTTTTCTATAAATCTGTTGTGTCTAGCTTGTAAGGTATAATAAAGAATTTTCATTCATTCATTCATTCATAATTAACTTACATTCACTAAGAAATACCAAAATATATAAAAACTATTCATTAATACAAGTGGTTCGCCCTGAATCTTTTGAGTCTCACATATAAATATATTATTCGTAATCTTTGATGATTAAATAGTCCCACGAAATATTTACCAAATAACTTGATTTTCAGTTTCATTCATATTACAGGTAACGGGAGTCCATGCAAATTGGATACTATTTTTGGGGTAAAAATAGCAGTGATTCTGGATGCCTATATTTGTGTCACTAAAGCTACACGTACACCAAATTTCAGTACAGTGGGGTCACCGGTGTACCTTGTGAATTTCGTCAAAGTTCAGTTTTTATTATGGCTAATAACTACAAAAACGAAATAAAAATAAAAACGGGGTCACAATGTACTAATAAAGACCTTTCATTTGATGCCCCACTTGACCTAATAGTCTTATTTTCATTTTTTTTACCCCTCTTGAACCCCAATATCTCAACAACCCCCCACATTTTTAGCTCATTTAGTCACACCAAAATTGTGCCATCACTACCTACCTATGTATCAAATTTCACGATGATCGGATCAATGCTTCGAAAGTTATCTTCGGAAAACAAACATACATACATACAACGCCGATTTGCCCAAGTTGATTTGGAGATCTCACTTCGCTCGATCAATAAACACAAAAGATCAAATGACCTCGAGGCAAAGACAAAACAATTCGATCAAGAGCCTCTAATTCCAACAAACCAAAGATAATTGTTCCAACACAAGGAAAACAGACCCTTAAGGCAGTTCACGGTTATTAAATCCAGTACGTGATTAAGGGGCCCCAAGCGACCCCTTACGTACATTAATTTGACAAATAGGCGTCCAAATTGTCACAGGACTTGAGACCTCCGCCCATTTTACACTTGAAATGAGTGCTGTCTGAGGAGAGTAGCTATGAGTGAGTTCTAACAGAATCTACAGTATTAAACGAGGAAACGCCTTTTAGAATGTTGTTGGATTGAGTTGCTGTTTGCATTGGTATGTTTTATATCAAAGGCGATTAAATACATACAAGTTACAAATTATTAAAGACTTCTTTGTACTCAAATCTTAGACAATCTGTGCTAATATTATAAAGAGGAAAGATTTGTTTGTGTTGAATAGGCTCCGAAACTACTGGACAGATTTAAAAAATTCTTTCACTGCTGGGAAGCTACACTATCCCCGGGTGACACAGGCTACTTTTTACCCAACTGCGCAGAAGGAGGGTACTTTTTTTTTTAAATTAAGCGTGCAAAGCTTCTGATTGGTCAGCTAGTGTAAACTAAAAAAGAAAAAAGTTACCTACAGCAGAAAAATGGAGTACCGAAACTTGATTACATACATTTTTAAACGATTTTACTAGCATCGAATGTCTATTGACGAGTTAGGTTGATAACCACGCACTATACTTATATGAGACTAGCTCAAGATGGTGGTGAATGTCACAAAATAAGACACCCAGACGGTTATGACCGCCCAAGAAAATTTTCTCACAAGAATAGAGCAAAATATCATTTTAGCGTAGAGAGTTAACATTTTTTGAGTTAACTAAAATGTAAATTTGCTTTTCCATAGAGAGAAATGTTTCTATGGGGTCATGCTACTAGGGCAGTATGTTGTGATTGATGGTCTCACTCACCCTGATGAAGGTTCACGAATTGAACCGAAACATTGTCGGTCGGGGCACCGATAGGACGGTACGTGATAAATCCCGTATTTATAATAATGATTGAAATCAATCACGAAAGTTTTCTTAGTAAAAAAGTCTCATCGATAGTTTCCTTTCCATTAGTATATATAAAGGAGCTTCAAATCTACAAAAGTTTACTATGTATTTTAAGTTTTACAACGCATGAAGAAGGAATGCGAAGATCTAGGTTGTCTAAGTCTTCTCTCTTCTATGTCCTGTTGTAAACCTGTGACCAATTAATTTTTTTTCATAGCATTTGACAATTTAAACTTTGGGTGCTGATAGTGGTTTAATATGATTTCGGCTTTGATTATGCTTGACCCGTGTGATTTCAATTAATAATAATTGGTAAATCGATATCGTCATTCCAATAAAAACAAATCTATACACAATCAACATAACACTAGTACCTATTATCATAATGAAAATGAACGCCCATCGTCCCATTAGCGGATCCAGATTGAAGTGTCGTTGAAAAGAGGAGCTCGTTAGTAATGGGCGGGGCCGAATGACGGGATAACGAATTTCCGTTATTAAATAATAATTTGTAGGAATTTTTTTTTCTACATTTTGATGACATTTTTAAATTACGGCCATGACTAAGTACAAATCACGACTTCCATGAAGGCTACCCTGAGACCTTAGGGAGACCTTAGGACCTTAGAGACTTAGGGAGTAGAATACATTAGAAGGCCATAATTCGTCATCATCGTAGGACAAAGGCCTATGATGCGTTGTGCCTTTTGGCCAGTGCAAGGGCACCACTTACGTATGAACCTGGGCTTGGGCCTATGGCGGGGAACACACAGGTGTGCCCATGTATTTACCATGTGTTTTTACCTTAGTAGGCGGAAACAGACGGATCTCAAACATTATTGTAAATACGGGATTTATCACGTACCGTCTTATCGGTGTTTCGACCGACAATGTTTCGGTTCAATTCGTGAACCTTCATTAGGGTGAGTGCGATCCGCTCCGAATAACGTCTCGCCTCGCACTGCGCGCCGCTGTCCTCTACGCGCGAGTGGACGGGCGGGGTGGTGGGGCTTGGGTCAACGAGGGCCCAGCGTGTTGACCGTCTGTGTCATCATCATTATCATCACTGCTGCTCTCTTCGGTAGTTCTTGGTACTGGCAAACACACAACACTAACTACGTCTCTATGTCCAGTCCAGACGGATCTCATCGACGCTACTGAAAATAAGTGACTAGGAAACTTCGGAGGTGATTTCGTCATCTGCATCACTGAGATCGTGTCTTGGTCTATGGAAGGATGATGCCGTCGATTGGCCGGTAGATGTCTCCTATTTCTGTGCCCAGTTCTCGTTCTTCCCTCTGTAGAGCCAGAGTATGTTTTTTATTGTATATAAACTTGATACCTGCTAGTGATAATCATACAACGTTTGACGCACTTACTGAAAGGCAATCCTGCCTTTATAGATCGTCGACCAAAATTTGACACAAGTTAAGTAAGGGTATGTATACTAAGTTCATTGAAAGAAACCGTCTCTACAGTATTTATTACAAGTCAGAATTTCAGAAAAATCACTTACTTGAAGAGTTTTTCTTCGAACGGGGCGGTCAGTAGTGTACTTACAATAAAACCAGGTGGACACGATCAAACAGCAATACAAATAAAAAATCCTAACAATACAACAAAAACACACCCAAACCATAGAAATCTCAACAAACCATATTCCTTTATGCATACAAAGAACCCATACCATCGTAACTTGAATAGTCTCATAGCAATTGCTGTTTAATCTTTGGTATTTTGTCGTACCAACTGTTGATTATTCTATGGTATTATTATAGAGACTGTTGTGTAAACTGTGGTCCTGGGCGGCGGTAATGACGGCTGTCAAGATGGGCGGTGCCCGCCTTCGCGCCAGGAGGTCTTGTTAGTGGAACAGCACAATGACAGGATGTTGTATATGAATGTTTTTGAAGTATTGTTAAGGTGTTGAGGTCTGCCCATGGTGACATTATTTTTAATCTAATTTCTTTGATGAATTTAAAGTAACAATATTAATTAATCTACCTAATCTAGTTCCTACCAATTGCGGTATACAAATAAAAATGAACTTATAATGTCACATTATACAAATAATAAAAAAAATATGTTACACAATTAAAAAAGAATTTAAAGAAACTAGTCACACATTTAATTCTTGAGTTAGAAAGTCGTCAACAGAATAGTATGTTTTTTTTAATAGAAGATCTTTGTATGCTTTTTACCTAATGCATAAATGTAATTTATTAAAGCCCTCTTGTGTTCCCTAGCCGCAAAGTTACCTGGCGGTATATAATATAATATTAGGTCTTTACCTATGAAATTGCCGTTTTGTATGGAATAATTGAAAATACTTATTTTTTTAAACTTTTTTATTTCTGTTATTCAAAGTAATCACCCATGCAATCGACGCATCTTTGCCAACGCATTGGCAGTTTATTGATGCCCTTCTTGTAAAAATCAGCTGGACGGGAGGCAACAATCTCTTCAAAGGCATTTTGTACTGCCTCTCGGGAATTGAATTTTTTACCCACTAAAAAGTTGTCTAAATTTAGGAAAAAGTAATAGTCGGTAGGTGCAAGGTCTGGTGAGTACGGCGGATGAGGGACAGCTTCCAACCCCAGCTCTTGCAGCTTGGAGACTGTCTGTTGTGCAGTATGGGGTCGCGCGTTGTCGTGAAGGAGCAGTGGGGACGACCGACTGACCAAAGCTGGTTGCCGATGTGCAAGCTTCTCCATCATTGTCTCCAGTTCTTCACAGTACACATCTGCAGTAATGCTCATGCCGTTTTGTAAAAAGCTGTGGTGGATCACATCCGCACTAGACCACCAAACAGTGACCATCACCTTTTTACGGGTCATTTTTGGTTTAAGGCATTGTTTTGGTGCTGAAACAGGATCTAAACAACTTGCTGAGCACTTTCGATCGTCGAACAGAATCCATTTTTCATCGCACGTAACAATTCGGTTCAAAATTCCTTCATTTCTTTGCCTATTGAGCAGCGCGTGCAGGTCGCGTACGTTGCGCTGGCGATCGTTAAGTTCGTGGGGCACCCATCTATCAAGTATTTTTACCTTGCCTATTTGTCGTAAATGTATCAGAATTGTTTTGATGCTAACATCAAAAGCTGCTGCTAGCTCAGCTGTAGATTGAGTTTCGTCAGCTTCCACAATCGCCTTTAATTCATAATTGTTGACCAAAGTCTCCAGGCGACCACGAGCTTCATTTTTCAAATCAAAATTTCTAGAACGGAACCGGGAAAACCAATAACGGGTTGTGCGTTCGTTTGTACAGTTCTCTCCGTAAACGTTTTTGAAGTTACGTGCCGTTTGTGTTGCGTTGGTGCCACGACGGCACTCGTATTCCATAATTACATGAATTTTTAATGTACCCATTATGACGAAAAATGTTCAAATGTAATGAAAATACAACGCTTATCAATAAACAAAAGACTGAGTTTGTAAAACGAATGTCTTGTTCTTAAAACAAAATTAATTTGGATTTAGAATACAAAGCCATTCCAAAAGTTATTCTATTTGAAATGACCAGTACTGAAGAAGGGCAATTTCATAGGTAAAGACCTATATAAGAAAACGTATTTCTTCTCTCCTCTGACCCCCATTCTCCGTATTTACTTGTAAATGTTTATGCATTCAGTTCTTGCCAAGTCCCAATAACTATTCTGTCGCATATGAAGATAAAGAGACCATAATTTAAAGGAAACTAGCTACTTGAATAAGGCGGACGGTGTAAATAATAAAAAGCTGGCGATGCGCCTGAAAATGAGTCTAGAATGTAAGACACAGCTATAGTACCTACAGCGAAATTACTGTCTAGATATCGCTACTAAGGGATTTTGGTTCAAGCGAGATAATTCAGATCGAGACTTGTCCATACAGACAGATTCGTTATTTATCAATAAAATCGGTCAAGTGCGAGTCGGACTCGCGCACGAAGAGTTCCGTACCATTATCTATAAAAAAAGGCAAAAAAATGACGTTTGTTGTATAATTATTAAGCCCCCCGTAAATATTAATTTTATTTTAATTTAGTAATAGGGTCCCGTTTAACCCTTTGGGTACGAAATCCTAAAACGATAAGACCGCCAGTTGTACCTACTTCTAGCTTTTTTAGGGTTCCGTACCCAAAGTATAAAATGGCACCCTATTACTAAGGCTCCGCTGTCTTTCTGTCTGTCTGTATGTCTGTCTGCCTATCCGTCTGTCACCAGGCTGTATCTCATGGACCGTGACAGTAAGACAGTTAAAATTTTCGCAGATGATGTATTTCTGTTGCTGCTATAACAAAAAATACTAAAAACAGAATAAAATAAATATTTAAGGAGGGCTCCCATACAATAAACGTGATTTTTTTTGCTCGTTTTGATATTGATAACGGCAACATGTAAGACGCTTGAAATATTTACTATATATTCACTTTAAAATAAATCATTAAATTAATATTAAATAAATATTTATATATAACCATACAACAAACGTGTTTTTTTGCCGTTTTTATAAATTAACTTAAGCTACACAAGCTACACTTACGCCCGGTTGCTGGAAGCATAATTAACCCAATAATTAGTTGACCATTGGTCAAACCTCTTGTCAAGTGCAAATTGGGTTGCTGGAACGTTTTTTACCTCATTTGATTTTAATCAGAGATTTGTTAAACAGGTTGTCAAATCAGTCAACAATATCTCTTGTCAAACGTGAAAATGGGTTGCAGGAACGCTGATTAGCCGTTTTTCGTCCATTAATCTGTTGACAAATCGATATTTATTTAATCAGTGCTTGACCTCTAATTAGCAGAAATAATTTGGCTGATTCGAGTGAATTTAGTGGTTTTATTCTACAAATACATCAGGTGTGTACTCCAAAGGTGACAATATAATCCTACTAATATTATAAACGCAAAAGTTTGTATGTATGGATGTTTGTTACTCTTTCACGCCGGAACGGCTGAAGCGATTGCGATGAAATTTGGTATGTACGTACATCATAACCTAGATTAACACATATGTTACTTTTTAATGGCAAACCACGCGTGCGAAGCCGCGGATTGGTCAGCTAGTGATTATATATATTTGTGGAAGTGTTATCTCTTAACTATTGTAAACTGCCTACATAACCTAACCTTTAAATTATTTATTTTTAGGATGTCTCTATCGAATTTAACCAGTAACAATGATGAGGAAGACCACGACAGACAAGAGTGATGAGGACAAGAGTGGAACCATCTGAGGAATTCACCGAGGAAGAATTCAAGATGCCCTATATAGTTTCAAAGCCTGTGATTACATAAAATGCCTTGATTGGGGATAAAGCCCATTTACCTACATTGCTGAGTGCTCTATCAGCACCCTACAACAACTAGGTACTATTGCCTATAAGTTTTTACGCCACTGGGGCATTCCAAAATACTGTAGCTTATCACTTGGGTATACATAAATCTACAACTTGGCGAATAATAAGTAGTATCTGCAGATATACCACAAGCAGAATTATTATTATATCAGAAGAGAATAGGATTGTTTTCACCTGCACATGCAGGCGATATGTGACGCAAAATTAACTATCATGGACATAATTTACAAGTGTTTTATTTACTTTTTACATCACAAATCTTCTTCTTTGTATGTTCCCACATTAAGTGGGGTCTACTCTCCTAATTTTCGGCGCCTAGTTAGTCTGTCTTGGGTTGTCGGGTCAGGTAGTTCTTCCTTTTTTATGAGTCTAGCCATTAAAATCATGCTGATCTCCACCATGCCGATGGGGGACGTCCTCAACCTCTCTTGTGTTCTTGAAGACACAGTGCTGTTTTGACCACATATTCTTCAGGTCTTCTCATGACGTGGCCATACCACCTCAGTCAGCTTTTAGATATGTCACCAGCCAATCTCAAAGCTTCCTCAGACATTCTGGATTCTGTCATGCCTGGTTACCCCTCCTGACCATCTTGGCATCTTCATTTCCGTCGTATGCATCTTCAGGATATGTGTCTCTTTTACCATCCAACATTCTGGTCCATACACCATTCCCGGTACATGCATACGTTGGTCACAAAGTACACCGCTCAAGGATCGCCACTTCTGCCAGGCAAGGCTTCTGCGGCTTACGTTTACCTCCACTTCTGTAGTATGTTACCTCTGATCTAAAGGTATTTAAAGTGATTGACTTTTGGTATAGATGTTTCATCGTGATAGTAAACTGTTGAAGTCCCCTCTGTGCAGCTATCCTTACTAAAATAGCACTCCATGTGTTCAGTCTTCATTCTGCTCACTCTAAGACCAGCTATTTCTAAGGCGTTGATCCATGAGGTCAGTGATATTTGCAATTATTGAGGTGTTTTGGCGATGAGTACGCCAGCGTCTGCTTACAAGAGATTCCAAGGTAAGGGAGCATTTTACATCACAAATAAGTACAAGAAATAGGCACAAATCAAAGATGGTTTGGTGTACTTATACGACTTTTCCATGCCTATCTATGGGATTGCAATGAGTATAATAGTATCTCCTTGCAAACTTTGTCCTATTTGTGTTTTAGAGAGAAAAACGACCAAATTAAATTTATTTTCCACACATTCAAATTGTACGTTTGATTTTTGACAAAAATCTCAAACCTGTAGATATTGACATAAGCAAATTTATGACGTATAGGAATGAATGATTGAACTAAAATAAGGTTTAAGGTAGGGTGATCCTATAAAAATAACACTAGTTTGACATTCAAAAGATGATCCTTTGGATAGCTAATTATTCACTAATCAACCTTCGAGAAACTCAATTTGATTTAACAAGAGTGCTAAGTTGAACACTATGTCAACTGATTTGCGATTTGATTGGCATACCAACAACTGGCTATTAAGTACGGAACCCTTCGTGCGCGAGTCCGACTCGCACTTGGCCGGTTTTTTAAGACCTTTCACACAGCCTTATCTAGCTCACTCACTCACTCTAAGCAAAGCTTGTACTATGAGAACCAGATAACTGATAAAATATTTAAATTCTTTATTTTTTGTAAATTTATAAGTACTATTTACATAAAATAATATTAAATAGAAAAATAACCAGACCCGGAACCAATATAACTTTAAATTTTTGTTGATAATTGATCGAACGAACCGAGATCTCCAAATCAACTTAGGCAAATCGGCGTTGTATGGATGTATGTTTATTTGTCTGGAGAACTTTCGAAGCGTTTATCCAAATAAAATTTAGTAAATAGATAGGTAGTGGTGGCACAATTCTGGTGTGACTAAATGAGCTAAAAATGTGGGGGGGGGGGGGGGGGAGGGGGTTGTTGAGATATTAGGGTTCAAGAGGAGTAAAAAAACAAAATGGGACTATCTGATCAAATGTCACGTCTAATGAAAGGTCTTTGTTAGTACAGTGTGAAGTGCTTTTAGTTTTTAAGCTATTGGCCATCATAAAAACTGAACTTTGACGAAATTCACAGGGTACACCAGTGACCCCACAGTGCAGTTATTTGGTATGCGTATAGCTTAAATGACACAAATATAGGCAAACGTATGAAATCCAGATTAACTGCAATTTGTACTCCAAAAAAGTGTAACCTATTCACATGAGCTCCCGTTACCTGTAATTCGAATGAAACTGTAGAGTCAGTAAGTTATTGGTTTTTATTTTGTGGCACTATTTTGATAGTCAAAAATAACAAATAATATTTTTTTTTTGTTTTATTAGGTCTTGTGAGATATCAGTTCGGGGTAAACCACTAGTTCTTTAGTTTCCGTGTTTTTATTAATAACATGAGATTGCAACACAGTCAAGATCATCACAGAAGTAGATTTGTTGTTCAGCTAATTTCAAGTTATAATTCCTAGATTTTCGTAGTAAGGGCCGTGTTTTTCATAACTTCTGCTCTAGCCCCGTTTTCGGTGTAATGGCCAGCTCACTGCCAAAATAAATGTTGCTTAATATGCCGAAACTTTTGAAATATGTTTTGCTTAAATGCGCTGCTGAAAGCGTAATAATTTTCCTCTTTATGTCCTAACTTCTTGGCGGCTTTTTGTTTGCTTAGCGAGTGTCTCTTGTATTGTTTAGTGCTTGCTGATTTTGTAAGCACTTATTTCTAGTCTTTATATTAATGGTCAAAAAACAGGTTTTCTTAGTTATTTATAAGTTATATCTTCACAATGAAAGTTTCAACGCCGCGTGGTTCCATTTGGTTAATTTAGTTCCAACCAGTGGGTTTGCTATTTATGACTAAATTTATCTTCGCACTATGCATCTACTCCTTTCACTATTCCATGTTCATGCTATATTACAACATTACTAGAAGATTAATGAATTGTACATTTTTTTTATAAGTTGTAGGCTAACGTTTGACCATGATCTCGCCTGATGGTAAGCGATGATGCAGTCTATGATAGTACACGCTTCCTTATAAGAAACCTATTCAATCGCGAGTCTCGCCACTAGTTATTAGGAAACACAGACTCAGGCAAGGTGTTCCACTCCTTGGCGGTACGCATAATAAAGGTGGAAGAGTACCGCTTTGTGAGTATGGGAATTATGTCTACCATATAGCGGTGGCGCATCGCGGAGCGTCTGGTTGTCCGATGATAGAATGAGGATGGGGGATCAGGTTGAAAAGCTCTGCAGCACACTCTTCGAAATGTATCCGATAAAAACCAAGAGGCTTGCAACCTTTCGACGATGTTCAGGCCTTGCAACTGCTAACTCGTCATTGCAAATGAGCTTCTTGGCTGATCTCTCGATTGAATCTTGAACCTCTATCTAGACCTTGTTACTAACTATGAAACATAATAATCAATAGAATAAGCATCAAATGCACACTGCACTAAAAAGCAATCGCTTCCGGACAACATTTGGACCTTTGGAGACAATAAGAAAAATGACGACACTTTAAAAATTGTATCATCATTATTTTCAGGTCATAAGCCTCACTGAGAGAAATTGCTGTATTTCTGTTTAAAACATTTGTCCCGATCGATTATGCAATGTAAGTATGAAACTTTTAGATCAAAAACTTCGACAAAACCGTTACAATTTATTGAATTAATCGAGGAGTTATTGTTTAATTTCTTCGACTTCGACAAAAGCATGTATTTGTCGATCGACTAATGCCATTACTTGCAATGCTGCGCAAGTCTAAGCATACCGACTCATATTGTTGAAATGGAATACAAAGTAAGAAACATTTTGCATCACGGAATAAATTATCATAAACCGTCATCACTTCAGCTTACCCAATATCAATTCCTTTCAAATGAAGATCATTGGCAGATGTAAACATCATTTGAAACCTTAACCTACTACAGGGCATTACGTAGGTGTTCCCATCCTAAAATATTATTGTATGTGTCGTGGCCGGGCTATCCCTAGTATTGTGGCGGGAAAACGGCCGCAAGACAATGTCGTTTATAGGGATGAGACAAAACCAGCAGTCTTTAAATTTTTGTCAAATTCCTGATAACTAAGTACAACTAGGGGTCTTCAAGTCACGAGTGAAAAGGTTTCTTCTAAACAAGTGTGTTCCATCGTAGATTGCATCATCGCTCAAGAAGGCAAGATCGTGCTCAAATGCTAGCCTTTTTTTAACCTATATTTTCCCACTGCTGGGCAAAGGTCTCCCCCCTGTTCCTCCACATCTCACTATCACTCGCCACGTCCCATCAGCCATCTTGGAATGCTTCGAGGTCGTCACACCAATGCTTCCTCGGCCTGCCTCGTCTGCGACGCTTATCTGCAGGCACCCATTGTGTGACGACTGTTGCCCATTTGTCTGTGACCATACGACTGACGTGACCCGCCCAGTCCCAATTCAGCCTGGCAATCTTGTCACCAACATCTGCGATGCCGGTCTTCGCGCGCAGTGTGGTATTGCGAATCCTGTCGATTCACTTTACCCCTAACACGCTGCGTTCCATGGCTCTTTGGCAAACCTAGAGTTTGGACTTTTAAGATTATGTCAATGACCAAGTTGGGGTACCATAGGTAAGGACGGGCAGAATACACATGTCGATGAGTTTACGCTTGGTTGAGTGACAATGGAAGGTCTCCCTTCATTAGCGTCTTCATAGACCAAAAGCTCCTCCAGGCATTTTCGACGCGGCGATCGACCTTCGACTTTTATCTTGCCTGTTTTCGAAGGAGACAATCTGGACCAAGTAGATGTACTCATCGACGTAGTATAATTCTTGCTCGTCTACCACGATTTTGTGTTTGTTGGTGTTAGTCATTAGTTGTGTCTTTGACTGATTTATCATTAGTCCAACCTCAAGGCTTACAGTGCTCAGGTCTTGGAGTATATTTTGGAGTTCTTATGCTAGCCTGTTTAATTTATTTTATTTATTTATTTAATTCAAGTAACAATTGACTCATATTAAAATACTAATACAAAAAATTGTCTATCTTTGTCTACTGTTAAACATTTTCATGTGTGCAATAAAGAATTAAAATTTAAAATACCAGATATAATATTTACAAGACCAAGACCACAAAACCAATCTCACCTCATCCCTTAGAAATGGTTATCAGCGTATTGGATAGTCAATAGGTATGGAAATATGCTATCATGAGTGCACATGCAATGTATATGGTTTTATATATCTCTAACAGCCCCCGCAAGCACCAGTCGTGAAGATATCGTATCAATATGGCTCTATCAGACCCCAATGGCCGCGGAAACATTTCTATATGATATTTTATGGGGGAAGAAAATTTTATGAACGTGTGGTAATGCTGTGAATATGGTGTTAGGTCTTTTGTTATGGGGTATGTAAGTATTTTGTGATCATCGTTTGATATAACTTTTAATGTATAAAAAGATAAAGATATTCTCTTACATTTTTATATTGTTAAGAAAAGTATAACAGTCACGTCCTACTCGGTTGTTTAAAAAAATGTATTCGTGTTACCATTGGACGCCATAGCGTGCACAATAAACGGTATACAGAAGCTAAGACAAAATCTCAGCAGTGTCATGCAATAATCAATAACGAAATACCGAAGTCTCCACAAGCCTAAGGTCATTTTCCCTTCGCCGTTTCGTTTAACCCCTCAATTCCCGGCAATTCACACCAATCTCTATCGCAAAGCATTATCAGTCCATAATTTACTGCGCTAGGAAGGCGTAAATCAAAACCGTACTTGGATCACTATCAATATCCTATAATGTAATATCAGCTTTATTGGGCTGGATTAAGATTCAATATTAGACCCGCGGGGTAATGGCATCTTATGGCTGTAGGGCGTTATGGTTTAGTATTGTTACTATGAAAACTTTGAAAAAATAGTTATTACAATAGCAGAAAGGATTATGATGCAGATAAGATAAATAATGATAATTATGAAACGTATATTTTTTTAAATGTTGATAGTCAAGCGCTTGACCACTACCTTATTTGATGGTAAGTGATAGTGTGGTCAAAGATGGAGCACGCTTATCTAGCAAGAACCAGTACACTCTGGCTTTGTAAAATCCGATAAAGAATGGTTAGATTTTTTTGTATACATTTATTATTTATTCTAAGCTTGCGTTTGACCACGATCTCGCCTGATGGTAAGCGATTATGCAGTCTACGATGGTACACGGGGCTATGCTCGGGGTTTCTCTACGGGATCGAATCAGAAATGAGGAGATACGTAGGAGAGCTCAAGTCACCGACATAGCCCGACGGATTAGCACGTTGAAGTGGCAATGGGCAGGCCATATAGCGCGCAGAACAGATGGCCGATGGGGCCGAAAGGTTCTCGAGTGGAGGCCACGGACCGGCAAGCGCAGCGTAGGGCGTCCACCCACAAGATGGGCAGACGACTTGGTAAGAACCGCAGGTCGGCGTTGGATGCAGGCCGCTTCCAACCGCAGTTCCTGGAGATCAATGAGGGAGGCCTTTGTCCAGCAGTGGACGTCCTACGGCTGATATTATGATGATGATGATGATGATGGTACACGCTGGCCTAGAAGAAACCTTTTCACTCGCGAATAAAAGACATCCAGGTTGTAGCTATCAGGAAACACAGACTTTGGCAAGGCGTTCCACTCTTTGGCGGTGCGCATAATAAACGTCGAAGAGAAACGCTTTGTGCGAATGGGAGGTATTTTTACCATATAGCGGTGGCGCAGCGCAGAGCGTCTGGTTGTCCGTTGATAGAATGGAGATGGTGGGATTAGGTTGAAAGGTTCCGCCACAAACTCCCCGAAATGTACTCGATAAAAAATAGAGAGGCTAGCAACCTTTCTTCGATGTTCCAGGCTGAGGAGCCTTGCATCAATTAGCTTATCATTGTCTCTGATCTTCTTGGCTCTTCTCTCAATTGATTCCAGTGCCTCAAGTTGGTACTTCGCTGTTCCGTCCCAGATGTGAGAACAGTACTCCAAACACGATGAAGATTTGATGAAGAAGATGATGAAGATTCGAAAAAAAAATAGTAATCCTGACCTAATTCGCTATTCACCACCAGAGTCTTACACAATTCATATTCAATTCAAATTCAAAATTATTTATTTCAGATTTGTTGAGATTAAATCTTAAAACTATGTTAGTGCGCGGTAATAATTCATATTAATTAATTAAATAATTATATCTTTATAACTATAAAAGTGTTAAAGCCGTGTCGGAGGCCTTTGGGTGGATAAAACACATTGAACAGGGTTAATTCATAATTAATTTAGTTACCTACCAACCGACTCCAAAGCAGAGTGAAACTTCTATAAATGACAACTTTGTTTATTCTAGATCGCAAGGAAGGCGTAAATCAAAGCGCCGGCGCAAGCCCCCATAAATCCAGTAATATTATCCTGGCCCCGTTCGGGGACGGCGATAATTTCGGTGTTAAGTTCCTGTGCCTATTTGGACACGCGGTAATTTGTGTGAGTTCCTGTGGTCGCTGGCAATGCAGGGTTAACAAAGGGTTAAACATTTATAGTTATGTATCGGTATTTCGAGGCCACTAACGGAATCGTTTTTGAAGTTTTTTGATGCGTATTATCATCCTCATAGGACTTCCACAGCTGAACATAGGCCTCGCCCATAGAGCTCCAGAGCGATGGATCTTATGGCCTTGCACCGAATGGCTCCCAAAAACTTTTATCAGGTCGTCTTTCAAATTAGTGGGAATCCGTTCTTCACTCGGAAACCTTTCTGCCCCAACGGCCATCAGTTCTTTGAGCTATGTGTCCACTGCCACTTCAGCATTCTTATCCTCTGGGCTATATCAGTGACTTTAGTTTGTTTATGAATCTTTTCAATTTTGATTCTATCTCGTAGAGAAATACCAAGCATTGCCCTCTCAATAGCACGCTGAGAGACCTTGAGCCTTCTTAAGAGGCCCATGGTGGGGGACCAAGTTCCAATACGTGGTCACATTTATAGAAAAAGATGTGGTTACTGAGATAACGCTTAGAGGTGCCCCGACTACTCGGTATTTTTTTATTATTGATACTTGATAAGCTCTTGACCACTACCTCACCTCAATGGTAAGTAATGCTTTGATCGAAGATGTGGAGCACGCTTGCCTAGAAATAACCTATTCACTCTGGGCTTGACACACAAAAATATTCATTTGCTTAAAAAAATAGCGATATTCATAATTTTAATACTAGAAATTAAGATAAACTCGTTGTTGCCACTTGTTAAGTTAGTAAATCGTTTAAAGGGCAAGGTGTACGCTTTTATAACAAACTGCCAAGTGATGTACAAAAATTGGCAATTAACAAATTTAAAAACGTAATTAAACAAAACCTTAATATAAATGCCTAGATATTATAAAATATCGGATTATTTAGATGATAGAGAAGCTTGGGCTTGCAATTGCTCTAACTCGTTCAAAAATGTTACAATTTAGACGTTATATATTTTCTTTATTGTTATTTTTTTGCTAAAAGAATCATTTAAAAAAAACAACCAGCCTTGTTTCTTGCCTTTCTCTCCTAGCTTGGTCGCGAAGGAACAGGTAGTAAAATTGACGTTTCAAAGTGATCCTTGTGATTTTAATGAATAAAAATATTTGAATCGTGATTTTGACTTGAATACTCCGTGATTTTAATGATCCAGAAAAACATACGCCGGACCGGAAGTGAGTACCACTCCTTACTCGTGCTAACAAGGAAAGTTGAAGCAAATTGACGTTTGTTTTATGGCATACGATACACTTTTGTATATAGTACAATAAAGTTAACACGCCCTCGCCTCGTCCTCATCTTCGTTGTTTGTCTAGTCTGCACCTAATATTAAATTCTGTTCATGCATTCTGGTAGATCATTTTCAATAGCTCATGATGGTATTGAAAAGACTTGTTACCAAACTTTACGTTATACCTACAACCTGTTTTGTTATGTACTACATTATTTTAAAACATACATCTGGAATCGTAATAACGTAATGATTTTAAAGGTGGGTTTAATACCGGTAGCTTGGATATTTATCCTGTAATCGATACATTTCAATAAACATGTTTTAACTTAAATCGACTGCGCCTGCGACAATGCTGCTTAGTCAGTTTAACAAGTACCTACTTACATCATCAATTAATATGGTTTATATAGCTAGTTTATACAGGCTGTTTCATTGATATTTTTAGACATGATATTAAGGTGGTTTGAAATTCAAAATTTTCTATGATAACAAATTTGAAAAAAAACCAGCCAAGTACGAGTCGGACTCGCGCACGAAGGGTTCCGTACCATTATCTATAAAAACGAGCAAAAAATAACGTTCTTGTATGGAACCCCCCCCCTTAACTATTTGTTTTATTTTAATTTAGTTATTTATTTATAAAGTAAATATATATCTAAATATTCTGTGAATATTTCAAGCGTCTACCCGTTGCCGTTATCAATATCGAGCAAAAACGAGAAAAAAATCACGTTTGTTGTATGGGAGCCCCCCTTAAATATTTGTTTTATTCAGTTTTTAGTATTTAATGTCATAGCGGCAACAGAAATACATCATCTATGAAGATTTCAACTGTCTAACTATAACGATTCATGAGATACAGCCTGGTGACAGACGAACAAACAGACAGCTGAGTCTTAGTAACAGGGTCCCGTTTTACCCTTTGGGTACGGAACCCTAAAAACAATTTCACAACAATACTAGCCATGAGACCTACCAGTGTTTTCATATAATGTCGTTCATAACAAACCACGTAGTATTATGAAAATGTTGCACGTTTTCCGCAAATTCAACCACAAACAAACAGCATAACGTTGCCAATTCGCTACATTGTCAGTATTCTGTTTTATATGGAACAATTAATTCTACTAAATATTCAAATCGCAGTCATATTTTGAATGTATTTTATTCGATAAAAGTGTCGGATGAAACTTAAAAAAAGCTGAATTAGATCCTTAAACTGACTCTATTTTCACGATTTTAAATCAACCGGTTTCCATATTAATGGATTAGATTACATTTTAAATGTTAATGTGCTGTCGCCGTTGACTGTACACTTCAAACAAAGGTATTCAGATGAGGCCAGATTATCATATTTAATGGGCGATTCGTTGTATAAGCACTGAATTGCAATGCAACGTAAATTGGATTCGGTCACGCCCTTAGATCTTAATGCAATGCTTAGATATAGCTGGGGGAATTATAAATTGGATATAAAGTGCGAGTACAAATAAATGAATGAATAAAAACACATTCCTATTAAACTGACCCTATTTAAGTGAGGATGTTAGGATCACCTTAAGTGAATCTTTAGTGCTTTCTAGATTGAATTATTGTGACGTAGTTTATGGGACGTGCTTGTTGGCTCGGACTGAAAGGTTAATACAGCGGCTTCAAAACGCCGGTGCGCGTTTTTGTATCCAAATTCCCCCCCGCACTCCTTACCTAAATTCTTCAAACATGCTAAAAATGAAAGCGCGCAGGCTCTTGCACCTCGCATCTCTGCTCTTTGGTATTGTTTCTATTAAAATACCTGTTTACCTTTACGATAAGCTCAAATGGGTTCAAGAATGGTCTCGCTACCAAAAGCGAGTCTGTACTCATGTGTTTTTGACATCTAGACACAAATCTGTCGCATTTAGTGGGTCCTTTAGGTTTGCAGCTTCTCAGTGCTGGGACGACCTGCCGCCACCTTTACGTGCCCTGAAAACAGTAACTTCTTTTAAATTTGAACTGAAGAAAGAATTACTTACGCTACAAAAGCGCTCCTAGCTTACCTTACTTTACGTGGGCATAGAGCGCTGGCCTTTCAGTCCACACTCTCTGCTCACTCGTCTTCTGGTCCTTGCAGCTGGCTGTTGCCTCCAGTATATTGTTCTTGAAGGTTCACTCTTGTTCGCTCTCCGTGCGCCTATATATAACTATTTTATGCTTTCAAGCTTATTTTATTATTTACGTATGTGTATCCATGTATGTCTATGTATGTGTTTAATCATTTATTTTTCTGCGCTCGTGAGGCTACCCATGGGTCCCATCTGAAAACCAGCGCCGCTTATCATCCGGTAGGCAGCTAGGCAGCAATACGCTGAGATGAGACCTGTTTGGCCCACACAGCACGGAAGACCATATTATCTGTACCTACCTATGTATACTTAAGAACTAAATTTTTATCTTGTGTTTTTTCTTTAATTCTGTACTTAAATAATTTTTCTTTTTACTTATATATTCTTTAGGTAAGCAGGTATGTTTTATCTATTAGTTCTGTTCTGAATGGCAGACCATTCACTGTGTGTGTGTCAAATAAATATATTTTCTTTCTTTCTTTTCTTTCTATTCCTGTCCACCTATACAATTAGGAGTTACCTATACTTCCAAAAAAATTCGACCACACTTTGAAATGTCCACAGATATACGCACATGAGTATTGTTAATGACTAGTGAACTTCACGCTGTGCTTTCGGTAAACATTTAAATTTTTTTTTATCATATTATAAAGGAAGCGTCAGGAGTATTTCATTCTGCTCTCTTTTCTACTCATTTGCATTGTCTAAAACGCTTTCCTAGTTTGTTCATCTTCGTATATTTTCTTTCCGAACTCTCTGGTGAAAGGTTGAGCGATCTGCATATATGTATTTAATTTGGTTGTACCACCATAATTTGGTCTAAGTTAATCTCTTGGCAAAATGTATATGAAAATGAAAACATTAATTTGACACACGTACAAAATATAAACACAAAAGAAGATAGTGACAAGGTTGTAATGTAGAATCTTGACTTCTGGCTCTTAAAAGTAGATGGATGTAAATAGAAGGATATGAGACATAGAAGGACAACAATGCCAAAAGTCAAAGATTAGAGGTTAATCAAAAAATAGAGGAATATCTCACGCAACTTCCATCATAATTTCAAGGTCGAGACATACCAAAATGGCGTCAGCTCAGCATGCGCCAAGTAGGTAGGCTAAAACCTACACTGCCGGCCAAAAGTTTGAGACCACTGTAAAAATCTTTGTCACCAACAAAATATTTCAAAGTACACATATGATAATGAGCTAATTTGAACACCTGCGTATTCTATTATTATTAAAGAATTTCTAAGAGTCATTATTTATGTTGTTGTTTAAGTTATCATCCTAAAAAGGTCTATTGTTTCAAAACATCAATGAGCGCCGCGCAAGGACCAGGTGGTAGAGTCATTGTAATATTTTTATGATCTGCTCATTACTTATTGTTTTGGGTTTGTTTCGCGTTAACCGATATCAGGGATTATGTTAGCTTCCTAAAACATATTTAGTACCTAAGTTTTTATGGAGTAAATTATTTTCTACCTTATTAGTCTGAGCTCGTCGTTGTTACAGTGAAGACATCTTAAAATGGGAAAAGTTCGCGAAATTAGCAGTGAAACTCGCTCTGCCATAGTTGTTTTATACGGCGAAGGCAAATCTGAACGTGCGATTGCCTCTCAACTTAAGTTGTCGAAGACTTGTGTTCATAACACAATAACCCGATACAAGGAGACTGGCAGTAATCAAGATCGTTCGCGTTCGGGAAGGCCGAGAACTACCACTTCTCGCGAGGATCACTTCATCGTCACTACCAGCAAGCGGAATAGACGCCTAACAGCACCAGAAATCCGCGTAGAAGTGAACAAATCCCGATCAGAACCTGTATCATTGACTACAGTAAAAAGACGTTTGAGAGATGCTAAGTTATTTGGTCGCGTCGCCGTTCGAAAACCACTACTAAGGCCACAAAACAAAAAGAAACGGATGCAGTGGGCCCTTACCCATCGAGACTGGACTGAAGAAGACTTTAAACAAGTTCTTTGGTCAGATGAATCCAAATTTGAAATATTTGGTTCAAAACGACGAATTTTTGTTCGACGTAACGTCGAGGAAAAGATGATGCCAGACTGTGTGGTGCCAACAGTCAAGCATGGTGGTGGTTCCATTATGGTCTGGGGATGCTTCTCGGGCCATGGAACCGGAGATTTGGTACGAGTCGAAGGAATCATGAAAAAGGAGCAATATAAACGAATACTACAGCAAAATGCCATTCCGTCTGGTTCAAGAATAATTGGAGATGGATTTTTTTTCCAACAAGATAATGACCCAAAACATAGTTCAAAATTATGCAGGGGTTATTTAGAACACAAAGAAACAGAAGGGGTTTTAAAAAACATGGTGTGGCCCCCTCAGAGTCCGGATCTCAACCCGATTGAGCTTTTGTGGGAAGAGCTTGATAGAAATGTGCGCAGTTGTTGTCCCACTTCGCAAGAAGACATGTGGAAGGCTTTACAAGAAAGCTGGAACAATATATCACAAGATACAATCGACAAATTGATTGCTCGTATGCCAAGAATAGTGAAAGTAGTAATAAAATGCAAGGGAGGGTTTTTCGACGAAAAATCTGTATAAAATATGAGCGACATTTTTAAAGTAAATGGTTGATTTTTCTTGATTTTTTTGTTTTCTTCATAATGTATGTGTATTAGGAAATAAGTATTTTAATTCATAATTAAACCTCTTGCTTTGTATTTTGAGTTTTATTTCATTTTCCTACTTTGATGTAGGTGGTCTCAAACTTTTGGCCGGCAGTGTAGCTAGAACTAAACGCTGGTATTCTGATGACCCCAGATAGTGTCGTCAAGGACGTCAGAAGCTTGCACTGCTCTCGGGGATATATATATAATATTCTTTACCATATTCAATTCTCATTATAGTAGGTAATATCATTTGACATTTACACCCCAGAATCATCAGTGATCAAAACAGGATGATTATAATGCACATCTCGTGTTTATCATCGCCGATCTTGATAGCCTATCATTACCATCAATTCGCATCTTGCCCATAAACCTTATAATAAACGACTCTACTTACCTTCAGGCAACCCATTCTTTATAGCACCCGACCATCCATGAATACCAACCTCGTCGCAATAAATCCTACCACAAACTTCTTGAACATTCAAAGAAGATACAAGCCCACTGAATTTGACAAAGTTCCAGATTAATTCTTCGAATTTGTACATCGAACCATGTCGCTGCAATGCTGATTGATATTTCTTTGACCGTACAAACGATTTGGAGCCAGCTTAAACTGACAAGGTTGTATAAGTTACAATTGAGATGTGCCAACAGGCGGTCGGGTTATAGAGATTAATGGCGTCAGTGGATATTTAAATAGGTGGTTCTGATATCATCGAGATGGGCGTCATGATAGGATTTAACATCCTGCCTTTTACAGCTCTGTGTAGGTTTAAAATTACAAATTAATGTGATAAAAGAAATAGAAACCTTTTTTTATGGGGTTCTAGATTTTGGATTTGAGACAAACCATTCTTGTTTATACTTGTTACGTTTTTTTTTATTATTATCATTTTTTATTATATAAATTTTACGAATAAATAAGTAAAGAAATATAATGAAGTAGGTTCTTAATTGAATACACATTAACTTTCCCATTATAACCACGGGATTTATCACGTACCGTTTTATCGGTGTTTTGACCGACAATGTTGAGTTTATTTAGTATTATTGTAACTACCTCATCATCATCATCATCAGCCGGAGGACGTCCACTGCTGAACATAGGCCTCCCCCTTAGATCGCCACAACGAGCGGTTGGTAGCCGTTTGCGCCCAACGGCTCCCCGCGATTCTTACTAGATCGTCGGTCCACCTTGTGGGGGGCCGGCCTACGCTGCGTCTTCCATTCCGTGGTCTCCACTCGAGAACCTTTCTTCCCCAACGGTTATCGGTTCTAAGCGCGATGTGACCTGCCCATTGCCACTTCAACTTGCTAATTTTGAGAGCTATGTCGGCAACTTTAGTTCTTCTGCGGATTTCCTCATTGCGGATTTTGTCACGCAAAGAAACCCCGAGCATAGCCCTCTCCATAGCTCGTTGAGCGACCTTGAGCTTGGTCATGAGGCCATGAGTAACTACCAATTTATTAGTTTATCTATTATTTTCAACTAGTGTTTATTGGTGTGTAATATAAGAAAGTACATTTATTGAAAATACTCTACATCTATATATTTGATGTTTCGTTTGTATTATAATAACAATAAATATTGCTGAACCAGATAACTGATAGAATACATAGATACATTTATTTTTGTAAATACATACTTAAAATAGATAGAGAAACAACCAGACCCGGAACAAATATCTGTAGATCATGCAAACATTTGTTCCGCGGCGGGAATCGAACCCGCTACCTCCTGCTTCTCAGCCGGCTATTCGCCCACTGCACCA
Source organism: Philereme vetulata (assembly GCA_918857605.2). Taxonomy (NCBI): domain Eukaryota; kingdom Metazoa; phylum Arthropoda; class Insecta; order Lepidoptera; family Geometridae; genus Philereme; species Philereme vetulata. The sequence continues at coordinate 5,510,483 of OU975423.1, read as the reverse complement.
CGGAGGTCGTCAATATATCAACATATCTTAGCCTTATTTTTTTTTCTAAAATTTTTCCTACATACAATAATATTTTTTCAACATTACGCAAAGGATAACTGGAAGAGAATGCTTACTAGCATTATGTTCGTCTATATACAGATTTATGTTTTTTGTGCAATAAAGAATTTTTAATCAATCAATCAATGTTTCGGTTCAGTTCTGGGCGGGTCGCACTCGCCCTGATGAAGGTATACCGAAACATGTTCGGTCGAAACACCGATAGAACGGTACGTGACTAATCCCATATTTAAAATAATGATAGAAATGAATCTAATAATCTAATTGAACTAAATCACCGACAATTGGGTATCGCGCACCACACGCTTCACGCGATCTTTTCTACCCCATACTAGCAAGATGTGGAATGAGCTACCACCTGAGGTTTTCCCATTAAAGCGCCGGCGAACCCTGAGCGCAACTTCAATTCGGCCGCGTCCAAAACTTCGGCCTGAATATCGCTATCCCTGTTTAGTGACGAAGTTTGGCCACGCAGAGCGTATGTGATAGCAATAGAACGATTCTAAATTTAATTAGATTTTGACTGTGTTCCGTAATACCAAAAATTATGACTGAAAACTTGTTGTATTTTTCTCATTGCGTTGTTAATCTGTAACTAGACGATATAATCTATGTTTCCATGACTAGGATACGTAAGATGTTGTTGTTTTTAATACGAAACAATTAGGTTGAAAACAGGTCTTTTATGACGTAAAAACATGCAGATTGCGATACGCTTCTATTTCATTTTAGGTAAGTATTTTGATCTAATATATAGTTGGGAACCTAGATAAATACTATTCAAATTAAAATAATACCCTATTAAGGTAGAAATATGCTCCAATTAGAAATGATCTTGGTAGTACATGTTGTATGGGCGATTGTCCCTCCGGTGTCCCCTTAAGCTACGACATGGCACGCTTCAAGAGAAATATAAAGAGGTTTCTACAGTGTAGGTAACGCATCGACAATACCCCGGGTGTTGCCGGTGTCAATAGGCGACGGTGACCGCTTACCATCTGGTGGGCCGTAAGCCTGTTTCCCCACAAATAACATTAAAAAAAACCTCGAAAGATTTCTAAGCAATATTAACTTTTCTGTATAAAAAGCTTTTATTATTCAACCAAACATGTTACTAGTAAATTATTCAGATTTACCTCTGCTACTAAAGAAGAGCTATAAACGACTACTACTTGTAATCAGCTCGTCGAGTTTAGTGCGCATTAAAACTATTGAATCATAAGCGCTCATTTGATGGCAAGCAGCTAATTTGTAAACGTATGTAATAAAATATTTGGCTACTGTTTTAGATTTAATAGAAACTTACTGTTAAATTATTATGATTCTGTCAAAATAGCTCTTGGCTGGTTTTATAAATACTTTAGACGTAGACATGGACAGACATTTGTTTCATTTACACACACCATATAATACAAAAAATATGCTTAACATTATACAACAGTATACAGTAGAAATAACTAAGACTGGCTTGCACAATGATCCAAAACGTGTTTAGCGACTAAATATGTAAAAATTTGACGCATTTGTATGATTTGTCAACGCCTTAAATGATATTTAGCCACTAAATATGTTTAGGCATCGTTTTGGAAATCTCCCTAAATATAGAAAAATCAAATAATAGTAAACAGATTACAAACATAAGAATTATTATAGATTGTCGATTGCGTCATCATCATCGTTGTTATTCATTAAAACGGGTATTTATCGCGTAAGCCCGAGACCGTGACTGTTGCAACACAGCAGAAACGTCGGGATAACAAATAAAAAAAGGTACATACGCGATAAATATCCGTTTTAATCAATAATTATGTACAGTGATCGCGAAAGTTTGAAAAATACTATCATCATCGTTAACATGTGCAGCTGCAACCAACGGCTCCCAGCACCCTATAGCAGGTCGTCTTCTATAGCAGGTCGTACATCTAGGGGGGGGGGGGGGGGGGCTGTCCTGCTATACAGCTCCAGTATAAGCTGACCTCGCATTGTGTAGGCCTTTCATAGAATGAGAGGTCAGCTTATACTGGAAAAGTTAGCTTAATGTGTAGGCGTGTGCACGTACTTTTTAGTGCATGTTCTCCACTCGAGAATTTGTCTGTACCAACGGTCGTCAGTTGTTCAGTCTGTATATATTTTCCTACATTGATAGAGTTCTCATGATTGCTTACTGCGATAAATACAGCATGTTATGATTTATTCGCCATTATAACAGTATTTACTGCAGCGAGGCCATTACACAAATCGATAAATCGTTTACATAGAAGTCAGTAATTGTACTAGATTGTATACAAATTATTTGTACTTGCTTGTAATTTTCTTCAATGAATTTTATACAGCTTGTTGTAAAAGAATTCGTCTGGGGAAGTACTACCACCGCGGATATTTCTATCGTCAAGCCGTAAGGCTACTTTTCCACCAGAGTTGTGCTATGCTACGTTGCTATGGCTGCGTTTGATATCCACCAATCATATTCATTGGTCCACATAGCATAGCACTGGTGGAAACGGATTCAACTAAGCTATGTTTTTTATATGGAAGGATGCGTGCTATGGATGGTCAGGAGTGGTAGCTATGTGAAGAGCAGAGTACTCAGTAGGCCCGCGTTTGCACATCTTACTCGCTCCGCTACATAGCTTAGTATCAGTGGAAACAGATGCGTGCTATGGATGGTCGGGAGTGGTAGCTATGTGAAGAGCAGAGTACTCAGTAGGCCCGCGTTTGCATATCTTACTCGCTCCGCTACATAGCTTAGTATCAGTGGAAACAGATGCGTGCTATGGATGGTCGGGAGTGGTAGCTATGTGAAGAGCAGAGTACTCAGTAGGCCCGCGTTTGCACATCTTACTCCCTCCGCTACATAGCTTAGTCTCAGTGGAAACGGATGCGTGCTATGGATGGTCAGGAGTGGTAGCTATGTGAAGAGCAGAGTACTCAGTAGGCCCACGTTTGCATATCTTACTCGCTCCGCTACATAGCTTAGTATCAGTGGAAACAGATGCGTGCTATGGATGGTCGGGAGTGGTAGCTATGTGAAGAGCAGAGTACTCAGTAGGCTCGCGTTTGCACATCTTACTCGCTCCGCTACATAGCTTAGTCTCAGTGGAAACGGATGCGTGCTATTGATGGTCAGGAGTGGTAGCTATGTAAAGAGCAGAGTACTCAGTAGGCCCGCGTTTGCATATCTTACTCGCTCCGCTACATAGCTTAGTATCAGTGGAAACAAATGCGTGCTATGGATGGTCGGGAGTGGTAGCTATGTGAAGAGCAGAGTACTCAGTAGGCCCGCGTTTGCACATCTTACTCGCTCCGCTACATAGCTTAGTCTCAGTGGAAACGGATGCGTGCTATGGATGGTCAGGAGTGGTAGCTATGTGAAGAGCAGAGTACTCAGTAGGCCCGCGTTTGCATATCTTACTCGCTCCGCTACATAGCTTAGTATCAGTGAAAACAAATGCGTGCTATGGATGGTCGGGAGTGGTAGCTATGTGAAGAGCAGAGTACTCAGTAGGCCCGCGTTTGCACATCTTACTCGCTCCGCTACATAGCTTAGTCTCAGTGGAAACGGATGCGTGCTATGGATGGTCAGGAGTGGTAGCTATGTGAAGAGCAGAGTACTCAGTAGGCCCGCGTTTGCACATCTTACTCGCTCCGCTACATAGCTTAGTATCAGTGGAAACAGATGCGTGCTATGGATGGTCGGGAGTGGTAGCTATGTGAAGAGCAGAGTACTCAGTAGGCCCGCGTTTGCACATCTTACTCGCTCCGCTACATAGCTTAGTCTCAGTGGAAACGGATGCGTGCTATGGATGGTCAGGAGTGGTAGCTATGTGAAGAGCAGAGTACTCAGTAGGCCCGCGTTTGCACATCTTACTCGCTCCGCTACATAGCTTAGTCTCAGTGGAAACGGATGCGTGCTATGGATGGTCGGGAGTGGTAGCTATGTGAAGAGCAGAGTACTCAGTAGGCCCGCGTTTGCACATCTTACTCGCTCCGCTACATAGCTTAGTCTCAGTGGAAACGGATGCGTGCTATGGATGGTCGGGAGTGGTAGCTATGTGAAGAGCAGAGTACTCAGTAGGCCCGCGTTTTCACATCTTACCCGCTCCGCTACATAGCTTAGTATCAGTGGAAACGGATGCGTGCTATTGATGGTCGGGAGTGGTAGCTATGTGAAGAGCAGAGTACTCAGTAGGCCCGCGTTTGCACATCTTACTCGCTCCGCTACATAGCTTAGTATCAGTGGAAACGGATGCGTGCTATGGATGGTCGCAAGTGGTAGCTATGTGAAGAGCAGAGTACTCAGTAGGCCCGCGTTTGCACATCTTATTCGCTCCGCTACATAGCTTAGTATCAGGGGAAACGGATGCGTGCTATGGATGGTCGCGAGTGGTAGCTATGTGAAGAGCAGAGTACTCAGTAGGCTTGCGTTTGCACATCTTACTCGCTCCGCTACGTAGCTTAGTATCAGCGGAAACGGATGCGTGCTATGGATGGTCGCGAGTGGTAGCTATGTGAAGAGCAGAGTACTCAGTAGGCCCGCGTTTGCACATCTTACTCGCTCCGCTACATAGCTTAGTATCAGTGGAAACGGATGCGTGCTATGGATGGTCGCGAGTGGTACCTATGTGAAGAGCAGAGTACTCAGTAGGCCCGCGTTTGCCCATCTTACTCGCTCCGCTACATAGCTTAGTTTCAGTGGAAACGGATGCGTGCTATGGATGATCGGGAGTGGTAGCTATATGAAGAGCAGAGTACTCAGTAGGCCCGCGTTTACACATCTTACTTGCTCCGCTACATAGCTTAGTATCAGGGGAAACGGATGCGTGCTATGGATGGTCGCGAGTGGTAGCTATGTGAAGAGCAGAGTACTCAGTAGGCCCGCGTTTGCACATCTTACTCGCTCCACTACATAGCTTAGTATCAGTGGAAACGGATGCGTGCTATGGATGGTCGCGAGTGGTAGCTATGTGAAGAGCAGAGTACTCAGTAGGCCCGCGTTTGCACATCTTACTCGCTCCACTACATAGCTTAGTATCAGTGGAAACGGATGCGTGCTATGGATGGTCGCGAGTGGTAGCTATGTGAAGAGCAGAGTACTCAGTAGGCCCGCGTTTGCACATCTTACTCGCTCCACTACATAGCTTAGTATCAGTGGAAACGAATGCGTGCTATGGATGGTCGCGAGTGGTAGCTATGTGAAGAGCAGAGTACTCAGTAGGCCCGCGTTTGCACATCTTACTCGCTCCACTACATAGCTTAGTATCAGTGGAAACGGATGCGTGCTATGGATGGTCGCGAGTGGTAGCTATGTGAAGAGCAGAGTACTCAGTAGGCCCGCGTTTGCACATCTTACTCGCTCCGCTACATAGCTTAGTATCAGTGGAAACGGTCACATAGTTTCATAGCTTAGCTTTTACATCATCGCAGCATAGCTAGATAGCACTCTTCGGTGGAAAGCTTGTAGTGCTGTGTTTCGATTTGGAGGGTATGTGTTCAAGTTAGAAGCCTCACTATATAATTTGGTGCTGTCAACTATACCAAAAAACTATGCTTAGATATTAATAAATAGTACCGCAAATCAGAGAAATAGTGAGGTTGTAGTTTAGGAGATACTTAGGTCATACACTGAGGCTTCTAATTCGACGCCAAGTTAAACGCCTCACCAAGAACGGCTGCACGGATCGTGATGATTAATATACCAAAAGCCTGTGATAAAAACTAGTTTGATTAATTAACTGTTTTTTTTACTGACTTTAATTGATGGACATTATAGTTGCCGGTGAGTTACCGAGTAGAGAGTACCCACGGCTTCACATCAATCATTTATCTACAGGGATGTTGAAATGCCGATACTGCGGCTTTACGCATTGCTACATATCAAGCTATAATATCCAGTATTGATTCAGTATTCAGTATTTTATTGCTTTCATACAAAGTGGATTAAAATATTACAATTTATTCCTAGTAGTCAATAAGACTAGTCTGTAAGTAATAAGATTAGTCAATAAGACTTTAGCACTTCATAAAATATGTATCGTGCGGGTAAGGGTGTAGCAATATTACAGCTAACTAGATAGATCTAGTGGAATCGAAATTGCCAGATTTTACGATTTGAATTGGTTAGAAAATAATTATCGCAGAAAATTATTTACAAATATTAATTGTATCTTTTCCGTTACCCTATTTTTTATCTATTTTCAAAGCTTGTATTTCTTGGGCTTAACATTTTAAATTTCGAATGGTTTTTTGAACAAGTTACTCAAGTTACTCGCTCATAATTGACCACTGCGATCATAATAAACCCTATCGAAAAGCCATTTCAAGCCCTGCAATTTCAATATCAATCAATTTCGCAAAATGCTCATTTTAAACAGTGGTTAATCGCGTGGTTATTGTTTTGAACCCGGTCAATTTGACCCGCGATGTATTGACTGTAATTATGGACTGCGGTCGCTGTAGGGTTAGTAAAACAAGCCAACGATTATTTAATTATTAATTTTTATTTAATTTAGGTCAAATTAGCCATGGTTGATGTTAGCGACGCTCACCTACCTACTTTTATGTATGCATTTTGTACTGTAGCTAAACACCTTAATATTTTCACGGTAGTTATAGAAATGTGTGAGAGTAGAAGTAAAAAAAAGTCCCACGCAAAGCAGCGTATGTGCGCCTCATCGTTCAGTGCGTTTTATCTGGCCTCAGCTGCGACCACATCAGTAACAGTTGACAAATCACAGTGTTTTTGGTTAGTTTGGGGTTGGACCCTGTTTCATTAGACCATTGTAAGACAATTTGTACCAAACAAACTGTTATTTTTAGATAGAAAAAGAGAGAATGAGACTTATTAGTTCGTATAACCCATTTTTGCCGCCAAACAGCGTTGTTGTGTTTAGGTTTGATAAGGTTGCCGGTGAAATTATAGGCATATGATGCTTTACACCTGTATGCCTCAAGTTGATGGACCCAGAGCAGTGCATCATAGGGCACGTTTCTAAGGTACCTGCGACGTAATACTTAGTTAATAATAGTATATCTACTTCTCTCATATTATTTTGTGAAATAGTTATATCCGTACATGGCTTAAGTGCATGTTGTGTTCACTTTAAATTGGTTATTCATGTACCCCTTACTTTTTATCATGGTATAACTAACTTGGTCGAAGTAATAGTTTAAAAAAATATTTGAAAATGTCGTACGTGGCTGGTAGGATGTGGCGTATGATAGTGAAATATGGAGGAACAAGGGGAAGATCTTAGTCCAGCAGTGGGAATGTATGAAAAAAAAAATTAAAATAGTCTTATGATTATTTTTTTAACTAAGAATATGTTCTTACATTGCTAGCGACCAACCCACGTGCCGTGATTTAACGACTATCCAAAAGTACGCTTCATGAGTGGCATAGCTGGTACCAACAGCTTACCACCACCTCACCCGACGTTAAGTGAAGTAGGTATGACCGGTTAGGGGGCGTTCATTAATTCCGTGAGACGTTTTTGTCGACTTGAACCCCTCCCCTCTGGTGAGATCTCGCGAGATTTGATTCGACCCTTCCCCCTCTCTTTATCTCACGTGAGATTTGCTAATGCGTTGGACTTATGTAAAACACAATTGGCTTCATTATTTCAAGATTGCTTCTCTCGTAATCTATATAAAGTTAATGCAAAGTGAAAGTAAGTGATAAAGTTAAAAAAAAATAACTTGATATTAGCCGGGACCCCCCCCCCCTCTCCCCTACGTGAGATTGGGCGAGATTTAGCTAGACTCCCCCCCCCCCTACCCCTCCCCCCAAACACATCACGTAATTAATGGACGGCCCCTTACAGTAAAATAATAAGGAAAATTTTTAAACACTCCTTAAACATTTGTTTAATATTTTTGTGATATCAAGGTACTGTAGTTGACTTGTAGTTAAACCTCTTTCAAAAGTACACCTAGACACAGCTTTCTTATCTTAACTTCTAAATTACAGCTCGAAGTAAAGTCGGCGAATAAATCAACCAGCAATTTCACATCTACGGTCAGCAGTGCAGTGAAAGTACGGTTGTAAAATAAATCAAAAGCAACACAATGAGCAGTTAGCGTTTGAAATAACCGCTTCATTTGAAATATTGATGGCTTTGTACCGTAGCGTCGGCAAAACAATAAGTTGTTTGTTATTTTCGTGGCCATTGAATTATGCTAATGGCTGATTGTGGTTTGGTTTGAGTAAGCTGTATGATGAACTTTAGAGAAGAGCTTTATGGACCTGTCGTATATGTTACGTAGAGTATCTTATACAACTTGTTAAGTTATATACGAAATTAATTTAAAACACACAACCGGGATCGTAATAACTTCTTTTAGAGGTGGGTTTGATAAGTAAATTTGAAATCGAATGAGGTAAAATGAAGTACAACCTCCATGACAAATCCTTATGTAGAGGCCATAGTCTAGTAGTGAAAAAAACAATGGACACCGGGCACGCAAGTTTTCTTATTAGCAACAAACTGTTATGGAAAGACTTTTTAATATCCCCGCATTCGTGATGAAAAGTTATGTGTTATACTCGGGTGTAAGCGATCAATAACCCCCTCGATTAGTGTCTTCGCTCTCATTCACTTGCTTATACGGCAAAATATATCGGGTGTGCAATAGATCGCTTATAGCCCGTTCTTTTATTATTTATGGTATTTCTGGGAAAACCGGCTTACGGCTCACCTGATGGTAAGTGTTCACCGTCGCCTATTGACACTGGCAATATAGTACTGTCGATGCGTTCCCTACCATGTAGAAACCTCTTTACATTGTCTTGAAGCGTGCCATGTCTTAGCCTAACGGGAAAACCTCAGATGGTAGCTCATAACACGGAGCTCCAAAGTACCAATTGCTTCGTTTTGACTCCCTTCAGAGAAGAGCCATTAGAATCATCGGTGATCCCAAACTCGCCGACAGGCTGGAACCGCTGAGTCAACGCCGTGGCATCGGATCGCTCAGTGTATTCTACCGCCTGTATAATGGGGAATGTTCTGAGGAGCTATTTGATCTCATCCCGTCGTCGAGATTTTACCACCGCACTTCTCGACAACGTAATAAAGCTCATCCACATATCATCGACGATTGGGTATCACGCACACACGCTTCATGCGATCTTTTCTACCCCATACTTGCAAGATGTGGAATGAGCTACCATCTGAGGTTTTCCCATTAGGCTACGTTAAGGTACGCTTCAAGAGAAATGTAAAGAGGTTTCTGCAGTGTAGGGATCGCATCGACAATAACTCGGGTGGGCCGTGTCAATAGGCGACGGTGACCGCTTACCATCACGTGGGCCGTAAGCCTGTTACCCTACAAATAACATAAAAAAACCACATCTTGCAAGTATGGGGTAGAAAAGATCGCGTGTGGTGCGCAATACCCAATTGTCGATGATATATAGATGAGCTTTATTACGTTGTCGAGAAGTGCGGTGGTAAAATCTCGACGACGGGATCAGATTGAATAGCTCCTCAGAACATTCCCTATTATACAGGCAATGGCCCTTATAACAAAGTTCTATTTAAATATGCACAATGTACTCCGTAGGTACACACGGCTACACATCAAGCTATAAGTTTCCAGTATAAGCTGACCTCGCATTGTGTAGGTTTTTCGTAGAATGAGAGGTCAGCTTGTACTGGAAATGTATAGCTTGATGTGTAGCCGTGTGTACCAACAAGTTTACGTAAGTAGCGCGTGTAACTACACGATGCAATAAATAGTTAATTTGATTTATGGTGGCACGGACAGTGTTAGGGTACAATATTTAACATGCGTGGTCGTAATTTTAGCGGCCAATGCTAAGTTAATAATTACTTATCAACGTGGCAAAGAATACATCGTGTGACTAGATGAGACAAGAAGACGCGTCGAGCGTCGAGCGTCAAAAAGATGGCGGTTAGTTTCCTACTCTTTCATATAAGTATTTTGAGTAAGGAGTAAATCCGAGTGCGTTGTGATGTCGCACACGCATCAGAATAGTTTTCTACGCAGTTTGTACGTATAGGGACGGTATTCCATACACCGATGGTATTGTAACGTTCGCTAGAGGTCTGTGGAAAAGGCAGTAAAAGACCGTTTGTTATGGCTTTGAAGGTGTTGATCCAGTTTCCGACTTCTGAGTTTGAGGCTATGTTTTGGTGTTACCAACGTCCTTAGGCTTCAGTACGTATCAAGTGGGGCGTATGCTTGTTTGCCGCGTTACTGGTATAAAACAAGACCGGTCAAGTGCGAGTGAGACTCGTGGGCTGCGAGTTTCGAATCTACCAAGATTTATAAAAACAATATAACAATTGGTTATTTTTTTTTCGATAAGTTTCATAATAATTCCATAACATTTCTTATTATTTATTTATATCCCACTAGACCTAGTAACCACATTTTGAAATTTGGCTATCTACCATTTTGATGACGATCGAGATAGAATATGATGACGTGAGGACTTTACGATTATGCTCGACCTATGTGTGGATATTTTAATGATAATTAGCTGGATTTTCCATCTTATGGGGTTATTTTATTACGGGTAATTTACTTATCGTTGATAGTTACGATGGGTGTAAATGGATTATTAGCAACTAATAAAAACATGTGCATTAATAACACTGATTACGACGCCATCCTGTATAAACTTATCGATAAAGTGGTTTTCCCATAGATAAACATATACAATTATAAGCTAGGTATTACAGAGGAAGTGGGCATTTTATTTTTACGATTTGTCTTATCTATTTGTTAAGTCGTAAATCTTTGTTATCTATTTGTTTTTCGCATATAAATTTCAAATTTTTATATTTTGCAAACTATATATTTAGGTAACTCATTTGCTTTGCAAATTTGTTTGTACGAGTACATAATTTTATATTTTAAGGGTGTTTGTTCACTGCCGCCGCCGTCACCGGGACGTCATGTTCGGTTCGAATAATCGGCTCGTGTTTTGGTGACGTCCCGGTGACGGCATGCTGGGGGCAGGAAACCTTAATAAATGTTTAATCGCTACTTCGGCGCCGACATTTCGTTCTTGGTGTCATCTCGGTGAAGGTAGCAGTGGACACGCCGCCATAGTAATTGTATGTATCGCTACTTCGGCGCCGACATCTCGTTCTCAGTGACGTCCCGGTGCCGGCGGCAGTGGACAAACGCCCTAAGGATACAATTATTTTTTTATAAAATGAGGTTGCACTAGCCCATGTCCCAGCTGATGTTATGCGGCGAACAAAAATTGCATATTACCAGAGACTAGTAATATCAATAGACTGTCAATGTCCATATAAGAAATCGTAGCCCGCAAAAAGCTCAAAATCCCGTATTATTTGTAGATGGCGCTGTCTCATAGCCTGGAAACTTTCATAGCGGCATTTGCACCCAACAAATAAAAATAAACTTCCACTAAAACACACCAAAATATTTCAATATTTTTTAGAATAAGTAATATTATCCATAAAATAAGATTTAACGATTTTATTTTATATTGATGATTTACCACTTTTATATGCTTAATAACAGATGGCGTGGGAAGGTAGCACATCGTTTTTACCTAGATGGCGTTTAACACAAAATTAACACAAAGTCCGAAACAAAGGGAACGAAAGAGAAACGTGAACTATACTAGAAAAAACATAGCTTGATCTCTGGGACAGCTGTCAGTAAAATCGCACCTATGAAGTTTTGAATTTAACAGTACGGACAAACGTACCAGTCAATGTCATACTTTATGGGCATGCTGAGCTAATTATAGTGATGAGCGATGATCATCGTGACCACAGACTATAAACTATCGATATTTTGTATAAAACTTAATTCAAAATTAATTTATCATATAATTTAAAAAAATAACATTATTGAATATTTAAAAAAAATAACATTATTGTAATTGTAAGATTTCCTTTCCTAAAAAAAACCCTATTTTGACGGAAACTTTCATGTTCTGGCAATTCTGAGAAAATGTGCGCAAATCTCTAAAACTTGCTAGAGACTAAAGTTTTAACTAAACTGAAGAACGGCAACCTCGCACAACGTAGAGGTCACAACGTCGCCATAATATTATCGCGCACGTGTAATTGGAAATGGCGCCATCTATTTTTCTTCGTACCATTATGAGCGGTAGTAAGCTAAAGGTTGTCATATATTAACTCTTTGTAATTTGTAACTCTTAGCGCCATCTCGCGTCCTAGCAGGTAATCAAATATCGAGTTACATTATCTTGTTTGAGACTGTCAGTCTATTTTAGTTATATTAGTCTGTGATATTACTATCGATCCATTTTAATAGGTAACATTTGACGTCTGTTGACGTCTGTCAGTTCGGTACAACTCGTACTAAACTCGTACTCGTATCGGTCACTATTACAATAAATATGTAATAGTAATTGAAAAAAGTTAAGCAATTGTGCAGTTCTGACAAAACGAAACAATATATTATTTTATGCCCGCCGTTACAAGGTTACGTTGTTGAGTTTTGATGAACTGTCAAATGTTACCTATTAAAATGGCATGAGAGTAGTACGCTAATTTTCGTAATTTAGGCGGCATCAGCTTTTACATTGAATTGACAGGCATTGAAAAATATTCAATCAAATCAAATCAAAATATTTTTATTCCATAATTTTATACATAGTTTGTACACTTGGAAAGGAGATCAGACATACAAAATACAAAAATTCTCATTAAAGGACAAGTTAGCAAGTACATAAGTACAATCAGGAACACATGTCATAACAAAATAATTAGGGTTCATTAATACAGTCAGTATTGCAAAACATCTAGCGCTATCTAGCCTCAAAATTAACAAAGTTATGAGAGCCAGATAATCGTATTTAGTGCCTAAATATGTTTAAGTGAGTTGTCAATCATAGAAATACGTCGAATTTAAACATGTTTAGATTAGATAAGATTTTATTGCACATCATAAATTATGGATGGAATGGACTGTTTGGACATTACCATGGGTGTAATATTGTATTACATGTACATACTACATGTACTGCACATGTACATACTAATACTAATGATATAAAAAAAACATAAATTAATGAACCTAAATAAACACTTCTTTTGATGATTGTGTCTGATTGATTTCAATCATTATTATAAATACGGATTTTATCACGTACCGTCTTATCGGTATTTAAACCGACAGTGTTTCGGTTATATTCGTGTACTTTCATCAGGGTGAGTGCGATCCGCTCCGAATAACAGTGCGAGACGAGACGTTATTCGTTATTCGGAGCGGAGAGTTTTCCAAGTTATTTAGTAATGATTAAATAATAACTATTCATAACAATTTACATATTACTTATACTTATTTAAGAATCACAATATTCTATATATATAAAAAAAATTATAAAGTCGTGTTAGTTACACTATTTATAACTCAAGAACGGCTTAACCGATTTGGCTGAAAATTGGTGGGGCGGTAGCTTAGAACCAGGAGTAGAGGTTTCGCTCACGCCTACTCTCAACTTTAGCTCACACATCGAGTCTAAGGCTAAAACATCTGCCATGAAGCTGGGCATCCTTAACAAGGTCAGGAGATACTTCACACCAGGACAGCTTCTTAGTCTTTACAAAGCACCAGTCCGGTCTGGTATGGAGTACTGCTGCCACCTTTGGGATGGTTCGGCCAAATACCAGCTCGATACCTTAGACTCGATAGAACGTAGGGCTTTTAGGCTAATAGGTGAGAAATATATGGCGGAGGCTAAGACCCAAAGTCTCGAACACCGCCGTAAAGCTGCAAGCCTATCGATCTGTTACAAAATACATTTCGGGGAATGTGCCCAGGAACTTTACGATCTGATTCCGCCATCTCCTTTCTATCAAAGGACAAGCAGGCGCACGGCACAGTACCATCCGTATCTAGTTGATATACCACCCATTCGCACACACCGTTTTGGTTCTACGTTCTTGATGCGTACAGCTAAGGTATGGAACGCTTTGCCGTCGTCTGTTTTTCCTAAAGAATACAATCCGGGCCTCTTTAAGGTAAGAGTGAATAGGTTTCTTCTAGATCTTCGTGCTTCATCTTAGACCACATCATCGCTTACCATCAGGTGAGATTGTGGTCAAACGAAGATCTATTTAGTTAAAAAAAAAGACATAGAATACTTTTTACCCGACTGCGCAGAAGGAGGGTAATGTTTTCATGGACAAACTACGATAAAATGATTCAAGAGGAAGGTTTATATGTATAAAACATACATAGCAACTGCGAAAGTAACTGTTTGTTTGTTAGTTTGTTTGTTACCTTTTAATAACAAAAAGTCCAAAAGCCAAAAGCTTTTTAGATTATAAAGATAGATTATATCCCGGGAAAGGTAATGTTTTTATTGAAAAACCATACATGCGAAGCCGCGGGCTGGTTAACTAGTTAATAGTAAATACAAAGATACATGCTCAGATAGTGTTCCCTGACCATACGTATAAAAATTTTAATGTTATTGTTTAGTCGCTAATTACGTTTAGAGATCGTTGTTTAAGACGGGTTTAATCTTTAATTAACGGAGCTTCTGTTACTACCTGACAGTAAAATTAATGGAGCAATCATTCAAACATTAGTTATGTGAAATCTGTAGGCGTCAGTTATTACTGAAATTAGCAGACATTGGGACGTTATCTCAGTATATGTACATTATGTTTATACCTACATAAATTAACAATAAAAACAGCACACTTCCTAATAACTATATGCTATAGCTACTGTTCTCGTGAAATCCAATCAATCCAAAGGTTGTCTGGAAGAGATCGCTTTTAGCGATAAGACCACTACGTGTATTGCTATTTGGTTTTTTTTTGTATTGTTTTATATTATTTAAGTGTGATGTACCATAAAACGTTATCTATCTATCTATCTATGTAATATCTCATGGAATTCCAGCACTTCTAGCGCTAATGTTCCATGCTAGGTGTACAATAATACTATTGATATAACATTAGTACATTGTTATTCTAGGGGCGTAAGCGCTTACACCCGGGTATAATAGATAACTTTTCATCACGAATGCGAGGAAATTAAAAAAGCCTTTATAAAAGTTGGTTGCTAAAAAGAAGATATTGTTTATTTATTCATACTAAACTATGGTTTTTCTTATTTAATAGAAATAAGGATTTGTCATGGAGGTTTAATTTTAGTATATTATTAATGCAATGAGATTCTATTTCCACATATCCAAATTCTATTTTAAAATGTTCTTACGGCTCAAGGGGCGTAAAAAGAATTTACACATTAGGTATCGAGCTAACAATGGCCAACTTTCAGAGCATGAGCGATGTAAAATATTTAAATTTGGCTGTAGTTAGATGGAAATATCCCGGAATGTTCCTAATTCAAGAACGTTGCGGATGCAGCTTTTTTGACATCCGCGGATGCGAATGCTGATGCGAATTTTCGAATGCTGCATCTGCGGATGTGGATGCGCTCCTAAAGATTTTTTTAAGAAACTTCTTTTTGATACAGAAATATACCAAAAATATAAACTTTTTACTGCAAAAAACTCGCTTAAAGCATACGCACTTGCACACAATAACACTCAGGATTTGCAATTTTCGTACGTTAAGCACAAGTAATCACGATAAGATTGATTAACGAGATACAAGTGCTAAACAATAACAAACGCCGAAATCTTCGCTTCTGGCCAATCAGCACGTGCCCACGGCACGCCCTACTCACAAGCCCCACACAATTTATTTCTTGTCGCTGCTTCTGCATCCGCATGAACATCTGCATCCATTATTGCGGATGCGGATGCAGATGTCTTAATCGATGCGGATGCTCTACATTTGCGGATGCGGATGCAGATGTCCTAATTGATGCGAATGCTTTACATTTGCAGATGCGGATGCAGATGTCCTAATCGATACGGAGGCTCTACATTTGCGGTGCTGATGCCGATGCAGATGTCCTAGTCGATGCGGAGGCTGTACATTTGTGGATGCGAATCCAGATGTCCTAATCGATGCGGATGCTCTACATTTGCGAATGCGGATGCAAATGTCCTAATCGATCCGGAATCTCTACATTTGCGGCTGCGGATACAGATGTCCTAATCGACGCGGATGATCTACATTTGCGGATGCGGATGCAGATGTCCTAATCGATGCGGAGGCCCTACATTTGCGGATGCGGATGCGAATATTAGCAACATCTCTGGTAACATCCTTGTCATCATCATCATCATCATCATATCAGCCGTAGGACGTCCACTGCTGGACAAAGGCCTCCCTCATTGATCTCCAGGAACTGCGGTTGGAAGCGGCCTGCATCCAACGCCGACCTGCGGTTCTTACCAAGTCGTCTGCCCATCTTGTGGGTGGACGTCCTACGCTGCGCTTGCCGGTCCGTGGCCTCCACTCGAGAACCTTTCGGCCCCATCGGCCATCTGTTCTGCGCGCTATATGGCCTGCCCATTGCCACTTCAACGTGCTAATCCGTCGGGCTATGTCGGTGACTTGAGTTCTCCTACGTATCTCCTCATTTCTGATTCGATCCCGTAGAGAAACCCCGAGCATAGCCCTCTCCATAGCTCGTTGAGCGACTCTGAGCTTATTCATAAGGCCAATAGTGAAGGACCACGTCTCGGTTCCATATGTCATCACTGGTAACACACACTGATTGTAGACTTTCGTCTTAAGGCACTGAGGTATGTTGGACGAAAAGACGTTGCGAAGTTTCCCAAACGCTGCCCATCCGAGTTGGATTCGACGATTGACCTCTTTCTCGAAGTTGGACCTACCTAATTGGACTGTTTGTCCTAGGTATACATACGCGTCGACAACTCCAAGAGCCGAGTTCTCAACCATAACTGGGGCAGGGACGACATGGACATTCGACATGATTTTCGTCTTGTCCATGTTCATTTTAAGTCCTACCCGTTGGGAGACTCGATTGAGGCCTTCGAGCATCGTGCTGAGCTCTTCCATCGACTTTGCCATGACCACAATATCGTCGGCAAACCGAAGGTGAGTGATGTATTCGCCGTTAATATTGATGCCCAGTCCTTTCCATTCCAGAAGCTTGAAGGCATCTTCCAATGCGGTCGTAAACAGTTTCGGAGAAATGACATCTCCCTGTCTTACGCCTCTTTTTAAGGGAATCGCCTTCGAGCTCTGTTCATGTACTCGGACTGACATAGTGGCGTTTTTATACAAACACTTCAACACTTCGATGTACCGATAGTCAATACGGCATCGTTGGAGAGACTCAAGCACTGCCCATGTTTCGATCGAATCGAAGGCTTTCTCATAGTCCACAAACACGAGACATAGCGGCAAGTTATACTCTTCGGTCTTCTGTATGACTTGCCGCAGCGTATGTATGTGGTCTATGGTACTGTAGCCTTTACGGAACCCGGCTTGTTCGGGAGGCTGGAAGTCATCAAACCTGCGTTCGAGACGGTTCGCGATGACCCTCGAAAACAGCTTATAAACATGGCTCAAAAGCGAGATGGGTCTGTAATTCTTAATCAAGGTGTTGTCACCTTTCTTGAAGAACAGAACCACCACGCCCCCGTTCCATGCTTTTGGCGTCGTACCTTCAAGCAAGGCGGAATTAAAAAGCTTCTGAAGGACTTTAAGTACCGGTGATCCACCCGCTTTCAGAAGCTCTGAAGTGATTCCGTCCTCACCCGGCGCCTTGTCGTTCTTAAGCTGCTTTAAGGCCATCCTGATCTCATATAGGCTGATGTCCGGAATACATCCTTGTATCTAGTATGAATTTGTATTTTTCGTCCGAGCTCCTGCCTGAGGCCTCTGTATTCCACCATCTGATGTTTTCTTGTATCTCGTGTCAAAAACATGTCTAAGGCCATAAATGGTAAGTACAACATAAAACAGATTTTGCATTAGTAATATAAACTGTAATGAAACAGTCGTAATGAAACGGATGGCTTGAGTATCATTATTGTTTATGTGAAAAAAAATGCGTGGAGACTTCTTTAAAACCAAAAGCTTTTATTAAATCAAAAGATACAGTGACGGCACTAAGCCAAACGTGGACGTAGGCGACATCAGCTTTGAAACCGAAAGAACTAAAAGAAACCACAAAATGACAGATTTTAGAAAATTAAATAATAAAATAAAACACTTGTAACGGTGACTGTCTTATCCACAAAAAGGCACACATATAAAAAGAATTAGAGAAACATAAATTCCCTGCTTTTAGCCTTACTTAACTCCTCAATAACTGTATCGAAATTCAGCTTTGATGCTATATCTGTTTCAGTTGATAAAATAGTCAACCTGAGACCATGCCTGTTGCAACACAGCCGAAACGTCGGGACAACAAATAAAGAAGTTACATACGCAATAAATACCCGTTTTAATCAATAATAATAGACAAAGCTGAAATTCTATAAAGCCTATGCATTTTGCAACTAATTTTCTATTACTTTTATTGTTGACTATTAGATTCCCCGCGATAGCGACGCAACCTCAGCAGATGTTGCTAGACTAAATAAATATTTTGATATGTCAATAATAATATTTTTCGTTTTATGACGCGTAATTTTTTTTCGTCACGTTCACGACTTGAACGGCATAAACCTCCGAGGCGCGAGGCCCCTCGGACCCCGAGGCTGTGGACGGTTGGCCACGTCGCCCACGCCTTACGCCACCTCTGGGTAAAAAGACAGCTATATTTGCTCAAACACAGAGGTAATGTTATCATCGAAATGGCGTGGATTACACGACTAATATGAAAATAGCAATTTCAATGCTCTATATTTCTATATGAAACCTTTCTTTTTACCAGATTTCATGATTCTCGGCCAGCGAGAAGTACCTACCCGTAGGGTTTGATTTATTTGCGAGCAAAAGATGCGGCATAATTGGCCGTACCTTGATTTTTTACAGCTTCAAGGGACTGTAGACCTATCTAATCTCAACTTGATATTTCCACGCGTTCCTGAAAAAAAGGGTTTTGTCAGACGAAGAGATAGACAGACGGACAACGAAGTCATCCTATAAGGGTTGTTTTTCTTTTTGAGGTACGGAACTCTAAAAATGACTTTTAACAGTTTTAGTAATAAAAAGACTCCACTATCATTGTCCCGCCTCCGCACAGCAGCTAAACAGTGATTTATCACGAATATTCATTTCAACAGGAGATGTCGGATCGCGCGATTACGTGCGATTTATGTCGCTCGCGCGTGTGTGGGTCGCTTTATGTTCCGCAGTATTTTTATAGGCTCTGTTGCGAAGAAGGGAGTCGTCTAGTTTAGAAGACGTTCGGAAATTATCCGTGTGATTCAAATGAATAATTAACCTATCTATAGGTTTAAGTAACAACTAAAATTAAAGGTATTACAGAATAAAAAAAAGTCACGATGTTATCACCAGTTCTCAAACAAAAAAACTGTCTGAATGATTTAAAAAATATATATAGTTTTCGTAACGAAATATGGTGCAGATTTCAGTCATCATATCGCCAAAGGACGTCAACTGCTGAACATAGGCCTTCCTCATAAATTTCTAGAGCGTTTAATCCGGTGCGGTCTGCACCCAACGGCTCCCAGAAGCCATTATAAGATCTTCTTTCCATCGAGTGGGGCCGTCCTACGCTGCGATTTTCAGTGCGTGGTCTCCACTCAAAAACCTTTCTGCCCCAACGGCCGTCAGTTCTTCGTACTGCCCTGCCCACAGCCAATTCGGCTTGCTAATCCTTTGTAGCAGATTTCAATAAGTTACGTCTAAGTAAAGCGTCTAAAGTTGTTTCACGAAAACTTTAATTCATAATAATTCGTTTCCCAGACTATTACGCTGAGTAACGACTGTGGAGTAATAAATGTAATTCTAACATTATTAACGTGACAGAACTTTATTAATGCGACCAATGATATTATTTTATAGATGTGCTTTATGCGTTTTAGTTTTAAAGTCGCGAAAACTAGTTAGTGGTAATTTTAGTTAGGAACCTATAATTTTTACATATCTATTTGTTTTGTTTTACGAATTTCGTTATGACATTATTCTGATAACTAAAAGACAATGGTAATATCACTGATGAAAGAAAGCTCGAAAGTAGAGCTCCATGAACAAAGATAAAACAAAATTACTTACAAACTCTGAACCAGTAGCAATGGATATTGACAACCAGCTACTCCAATATGTGACAGAATACATCTACCTAGGTAGATAGGTAGGTAGTAATCTTCCACAAAGACCAAACCACCAAAGAAATTGATATGAGAACTGCAAATAGAAGAGAATGGAAGAGATACTGGTCTTTGAAAGAAATCATGAAATCAAAGGAGGTAAGCATGCAAATAAAAAAGAGAGTCTTCGACGCATGTATACTTCCAGTCGTCACTTGTGGCGAAACTTGGTCACTCACCAAACATCACAGGGAAAAGTTGAAACGATGTCAGAGAGCCATGGAGAGAAGCTTAAAAGGAATAAAAAGCTAGACAAAGTGAGAAGCATTATAATAAGGGAAAAACTAAAGTAGTTGACATAATTACCCGAATAGACCAATAGAAGTAGAGATGGACAGGCCACATGATCCGAAATCCTCAGGACAAATGGTGTAAAAGGGTCACTGATTGGTACCCCAGAGATGGTAAACGCAATAGAGAGCGTCAACAAACAAGATGGGTAGACGACCTAAAACTTACAGATGGACAACACTGGAACATAGCACACGATAAAACCCAGTGGAAAGTGTTAGAGGAGATCTATGCCAAGAGACACACTGAACTGCGGGACATCGTATAATTAAATCTGAACTCACAATTGCTAAAAACATGTAAACCCGAAGTTTGGAATTATTATTTATTAATATTATTATTAGGACATTATTAATAACTATAGGTAATTTTTAATTTATATTATTTTTTATATGACTTTAATTTAATTGTTATACTTTTTAAGAATGTAAATTTGACATGCCTGTAAGAACCATGTTATAATTAAGGTGAAGTAAATAAATCTGAAATCTGAATCTAGATAAGTGTAAGCACTTATTCTGTCGTTAGTTGATACAATATGATCAATAGGAATGTCGTTGAATTATATGGTATTTCTAGATCTTGCATAGTTCGTGTTCCGAATTACTAAGTTAACTTTGCGCGTATTGATTGAGTAGCTCTAAGCTCAGAAGGTGCTGGGAAATTCTATTCTATGTAAAACCCTGTACCTGCCACACTTAACCCAGCTAATGCTCCAACGAGGCACAGTGTCCGAATAGCCGGTTGAGACCCAGGTGGTTCCAGGTTCGATTCCCGCCGCGAAACAAAGGTTTGCACGATCTATGGATATTTGTTTTGAGACTGACGGGAGTGCCGACAGTAGTAAAAACTTGAGCAATTACGAGATACTTATATACAGAGGTGTCGGTAATGGTAACAGTGTCGCGAGTTCAATAGTTTGTTCCAATCTCAAAACTTGCCCAACGCGCCTAAAAAAGTTTTCAATAAAAAAACATTTTATTAGTTATCTGGTTGCCATAAAAAGGCTTAGTATGGGGCTAAATAGCGCTGTGTGAAATGTAGTATTACTTATATATTAACTAAGCGCTATTTAATTATTTTTAATTGATAGAGGTATAGGCATCAACCTCACTTTCGTATTAAACGATATCACCTGTTTCTTCGTTCGGTGTTCTATTCCTTTGAATCACAGTTTCATTGGAACACCACATCTAATAACAAACATCAGTGAATAAAGTAGTATATTTATTTGAATGTGAGAGAGACGCTATAGGACTCAGTGAGCATTTTAATTCGTTCCTATTGAGTGATAAATATATTGTAATGCACTCGTTGGCAGTTATTACAAATGGTGGAAATTAAATATGATTCAGCTCAGACTAAATCAATTTAATGGTGAATAGCAAATGGGAACAACAATTGGGGAGGTCCTCAGAGTGGGTGAAGTTGGGCTGTATATATGATGATAAAGCTCAGTCAACTTATGTAGAGATGTAGAGATTTTAGGTAAATTCTGACTCTCACTTATATATGCATCCTCCTGATATTATAAACGCGAAAGTTTGTATGTATGGATGTATGGATGTTTGTTACTCTTTCACGCTGGAACGGCTGAACCGACTGCGATGAAATTTGGTATGTACGTAGATCATAAGCTGGGTAAACACATAGGCTACTTTTTATTGGCAAACCACGCGTGCGGAGCCGCTAGCAACAGCTACGTATGCGTATATGTCAAATCCAAACCGAGGCATCAAGTCGTATTTCTATTCTGTCCTAATTTGCGCTGTCTAGTGCGTAGTTTCCACTTAGGAACCTTCTGTCCCAAACGATCGTCAGATCTATCCGTGCAATGGACGACAATTGAAAACAATGTTTATTCAAATCCATCAATGAATTTATTCGCTTGAATAGAATGGCACAGCAGTTCTTTGGGTAATGTGCTAACTGCCATTTCAGTATTTTTCTTGCAAGTTATGCAAATGTAGGTTGGCTAACGTCCGTTAAAAGAAAGATAATTATTTTTTCCATTTTTCATAAGCCTTACAAAATTTAGGTCTATAAGCTACTTGTAGCTAACCGTTTTCGCTTAAGGCTCAACATAAATTCAATTTTATGAGGCTAGTAATTTTCCTTAATAACTTAGCTGCGCCAAGCTAAGTTGTTCGTCAATCAAGCGATCATTAAAGTCGACTTAGGGGCCATAAGCTTGGGTTTTACAGTACACCAAGCTTTATATAGCACTTGCGAAAAATAAAAAGCGATTCTGAAGTGTTTTGTCAACGTTCCACTCATTTCGCAAACATAGAGAAAAATATAATTAATAAAATCAGTGTACTGTAAAATTTATTTAAAATGTCGTTAAAATCGGTGTGTACTGTAAATGCAATAACTATGTATGAGATTAACATAAGGTTTTCTGTTTAGTAATGTTACAGAACAATTCATTCTGTCGCTCCAGGTAGGTGCGTGGTTGTACTGTGAGCAGGTAGCGATTGCCAAGCTTAGAAACTGATACTACTGTTATGTCTAAAACAAAGTCCGACAAGATTTGTCAATGACATACTTAATTTCATATCCTTGAATCATAGTTTTGACGTTTATAAACTGTCAAATTGCGTAATAATGTTGCCACAACCTAATTGCTAGTGGTTTTACGGTACAGAGTTTAATGAAGGATTTAATTCAGTTTAATGAAGGGTTTTCACGGTCAAGTTTTTATAACTGCTTTATTTTTTATTTTTTTGAAGGACTTACTCGCTGTTGGCCTCTGAGACCAATGCAGCGTAACCGAACCATAACTGCTAATGCTCTGTCATAAGCTGATTATCAAAGGAAAATAAATTACCAATGTTAATAATTGCCATGTCTAAATAATTATATCCGAAGAACTAGAATAAATAAAAACATTTGTTTGTTTATCTGACGAAGTGAAATTGTTTTATGATATTTAATTTTAGAGATTTTGGCATATAAACCATGTTTTTACAGCTTATCTCCAGGCAGTGCCATCTATACTACTAGTAGTGTATACTAGATAGAACTAGTTTTACTTTTTAATCGAAAATGAAAAGTCCTCATTACAGTTTTCTTGAAATTCACTTTCACTTCAGTACACTCAGCAGTTTAACTCTCATCTAATCTTTAATTCAATGAGTAGTCACTAATGTCTCCTCTAAAAGTGGCAATCTTTTAAATGTCAAAAATATGAATTGAATTATTTAACAGAGTCTAGTGAACAAATCCTACGAAGGCCGAAATAATGCAAGACAGTCGAACGGCAATAATGAAGAAATACTTATGGAGTGAGATGAGAAGACTTGACGATGATGATTATCAAGACGAATGCACGAGGAATAGTTTATGACTTTGACCGAGTGGGTGCTAATTTAAGTGACGCAAGAGGCGGCGCAATCGGTAGGAGGCGAGAATAGATAAAGAAACGCTCGAGTCAAAACCGTGCCGTATATATGGGGTTTACACTAGTAAACCAGGCGTTTTAACCGGTCACTTCCCGCTGTCAATCTTACCATACCCTTCTCTCAAGGCACCTCGGGCGTGCAAAGTAATTTCCTCCGCTCAATATATCAGGCGCGGCCACACTAGCGCTGCATAAATATGAATAATCGCCGGTCGCCGACAACGAACATAAATAACGTGAGACTATCGATAGCGGATAGGTGTGGAGCCCTTTTATATGTGAAGCTGTTGATACATCGATTGAATGGTATTTTGTATTGAAAATTGATATGTTTTGTGATGAAGGTTTTGATTTAACGAAGTCGACACAAGAAATAGGTGAATTTTTGGTAGGTCTACCGCATTATCGGTCTTTGCCCGTGGTTGAAATATCGTTGGTCCACACGCCGGCGCTTATCACTTGCAGCTATAGTCAATATTTAACTAACCAGGAAGTAAGGCAATTTACTTATAAACTCTTTCATTTCAGACAATATTTAACTTCAAAAACACACGAAGATATAAATTAAAAAAATAACAAATAAAAACAAAATAGATAGGGACTGGGTGATAAATAGAAGCTAACATTTGTACCAAGGATGGCTTAATAAGTAATAATTATGTTACAATAACTAATACCTAAGTAACAACATTAAATAAATTCACGATACCTATGATCCACTGAACTGGTTCACTTCAATCAAGTATTACATTATCAGGCAGATATAATTTGAGGTATCAATCACGAGGCGTGGGCGGCATTGTCTCAGCTCACGGTGGGCGGCTACATTAATCTTCCATTGTGGTACCTCATCAATTACATAGACGGATCTTCTGCAACACTCTGACTCCATGATATATCACTGATTTTAGATGAAAACTCACTACTAAGTTAAGTTATTTAGTTATCGTTTAAATACTTACTTTAAATAGGCAGGCTGTTGTGTGAAATTGCTGCAGAAAAATCTACCCGTATTGGATAGATTTGACAGACAAATTAGAAGCATTACTAAATTTACCAACAGCAGTACCAATTTCATAGTCTTGTGTACTACTAATCTAGTCGTAGGTGATTAACTAACAGTGTACGTAAATAGATTTCAAAAGTCTGAAAAAAAAATTATATTGTTTATTTAATATTGATTTATAGTGGCGGATTTACCACCAGGCTGAGTAAGCTGGGGCAGGGTGGCAGATTTTAGGGGCGGCAAATTTGGGGCCAAAGTCAAAGTCACCCACTGTTTTTAACAAAATAAATAAATTAATATCAGTCAAATTTATTAAAGACCAGGGTTGCCAGATTTTATTACATGTGAAGAGCTTGTGTGTTTAAAAAGGTTGAAAATCTGACATTAATATTCAATATTTAGGACATAAAATCAATAATGTTGACACTATTAAATTTTTAGGATTGAATCTCGACCGTAATTTAAATTGGAAATCGCACGCTGACACTATATGTAAGAAACTTAGTAAATGTTCATACGCATTGTACATGCTCGGTAAAAATGTTAACATGTCTGCCGTAATTACTGCCTATCACGGGTATGCCGAATCCATTTTAAGGTACGGGATTGTATTTTGGGGTAATTCTACGTTAATAGATAGGATATTTATTGCTCAAAAAAAATGCATCAGAGCGATATGTAAAATTCGTAAAACTGATAGCTGTAGACCATTTTTTGCTGAGCTGAAAATACTGACGATGGCCAGTCTCTATATTTATGAGCTGGCGACCTTTGTAGTAACAAATATGGACCTTTTTATGAAACGTAACAGCAAACGCCACAATAATAAAATTTGTTTTCCTCGTAATAGGACTGCTCTTTATAACAAAAGTGTTATCTGTATGGCTGCCAGGATATATAACAAACTTCCAAAGTCTGTATTAGATGCTTCAAGTCTGAATGTATTCAAGGCAAATCTGAAAAAAATGCTTGTAGGAAAAGCTTATTATAGTTATAAGGAATATTTAAATGACAAGGATCTTGTTTAATAATAATTAAGTATGTATAACTAACTCAATAATTTTGACATTGTTATTAAGTACAATTATAATGGAACCTAATAATTAAGCTCGACATTGCATGCGTAAATCGCTGAATATGGCTGCACTACTATGTAACACTAAACACCTTGTACCTAACCATATTACGCAATAAACTGATTTGATTTGATTTGATTTGAAAAACACTGAACTAGGGTATCGAATGGTAGAGGTCAGTAAAGGCGGCAAAATTCGACTAGCCTACTGGCGGCAAATGTGTAAATCTGCCGCAATATAGTAGAATAGAATAGAATAGAATTGTTTATTTGACAAACACAAATTGTGTATTTGTTTATTTAATACATAGAACGGATCAAAAACAAAATAGGTAGATAGACAGGAAAATTACAAAACAATGAGATTAAATTAGACTTACAGCTAGAACACGTACGAATATATATAGTAATTATACAGACAGTTGTTAAATTATCTTTAATTGTTATAAGCAAAACATATCTAAAACAGACAAGAAAATAATTACGGACTAAAGATGACCTTGAAAAAGTTGCTGGGCTGGGAGACGTTGGGTGCAGGCCTCGCAAAATCAGTCGCTCTGGGAATAGGATACGGATATAGAAGTAATGAAAATAATGCTGGACATTTCACACTGCGCAACCTAACCCTAAACTAAACAAAGCTTGTACTATGGGATTGCGGTTTCAGTTTCACTGCGACCACGAGACCTATGGTGATCGATCGCCACTTGTTTAGCTGATAAAATACTTATATACAGTTATTTTTTTGTAAATACATACTTATAATATATATAAAAACACCCAAACCCGGAACAAATACCTGTTAACCATGCAAACATTTGTTCCGCAGCGGGAATCGAACCTGCTACCTCCTGCGTCTCAGCCGGCAGAAGTGTTCTATGGAAAAGAACAGAACCTCAACGTGAAATGAGTCCAACAATGTCTTCAGACCTTGACAACAGATGTCAAGCCCACTAATTCTTACAACTATAATCGCATCAGCGGTAATGTCGCGAACTCTATCATTATTACCTGAACCTCCACACTGTAATCAACCGTCATTACACCGTTATTACTCCATCCCCGACGACACTCGTGCCTTATAATCAACGTCAATTATTATTGAAAAGTGCGGTGTGAATGCAGTTACTCCTTTTGTGACAAAGGTACCTAAATTAGAGACTAAAGTAGATAATTATAGTCATCATCATCATCATCATCATATCAGCCGTAGGACGTCCACTGCTGGACAAAGGCCTCCCTCATTGATCTCCAGGAACTGCAGTTGGAAGCGGCCTGCGTCCAACGCCGACCTGCGGTTCTTACCAAGTCGTCTGCCCATCTTGTGGGTGGACGTCCTACGCTGCGCTTGCCGGTCCGTGGCCTCCACTCGAGAACCTTTCGGCCCCATCGGCCATCTGTTCTGCGCGCTATATGGCCTGCCCATTGCCACTTCAACGTGCTAATCCGTCGGGTTATGTCGGTGACTTGAGTTCTCCTACGTATCTCCTCATTTCTGATAATTATAGTACTGGGTAAGTTTACTCGAGGATAGTAAAAAGGAAGCTAGTAAGTTATATCTACTGAAACATGACCCGTCTGTTTACTGATATAGTAAGATATTCTGTTGTAAACCATGAACCATAAAAATAGTTATTATAATTTGTAAGATCTTTCGGTCGCATTGCGATCTATAAAAGTCATCTTGATAATCAGTTAGGTGAAACATTGCATTGACAGTCATAAACTACACTGAGTATATTTAACTATATTGAATTACAATAGTTGGCGATATCTTTATTCTACCTGACTTCTTCCATCCTATATGTAGACTGTAGTAGAGAAAATAAAACCAATGTAATCAGAAAAACTTTACTTTTGTATAAAATTTTTATTGCTATCACTAAGTTGGCCAATAAGCATACAGTCCACCTGATGATAAGCGGTAACCGTAACCTATGAATGTTTGTTATACCATCATCTGTATGCTTGTTTGGCACCTCGAATTACCCGAACTGTAGAAGATCCCCCCCACCACCAACTAATCAGAAGATCGTTATTATAAATACGGGATTTATCACGTACCGTCTTATCGGTGTTTCGACCGACAATGTTTCGGTTCAATTCGTGAACCTTCGTCAGGGTGAGTGCGATCCGCTCCGAATAACGTCATTGCACATGATGCAAGTGACAGAAGAGTGAGTGAACCTGGTAGAGACATAGTTAGTGTTGTGTGTTTGCCTGTACCAAGAACTACAGAAGAAAGCAGCAGTGATGATAATGATGATGACACAGCGGGTCAACGCACTGTGCTTTCGTTGACCCAATCCCCACCACCCCGCCCGTCCACTCGCGCGCAGAGAGCAGCGGCGCGCAGTGCGAGGCGAGACGTTATTCGGAGCGGATCGCACTCACCCTGATGAAGGTTCACGAATTGAACCGAAACATTGTCGGTCGAAACACCGATAAGACGGTACGTGATAAATCCCGTATTTATAATAATGATTGAAATCAATCACGAAAGTTTTCTAAGTAAAATATTAGTCTTTTGTTAGTACTTTTAGTGCTAACAAGTTTTAGTGGAAAGTGGTCTGTGGTATAAAAATATCATGGTTATAAGTACGGAAAAAACTAATTATCCAAGGTTTTCCTGACGTTTTTCTTCGTTTGTTCACCTTACACGAATAATATCGCCGTAGCTACTGAAACGTAAATTATCGTGTAACTTAGCGTATCCAAGTATGTAATTACCCTGTATCCGTCTAGCAACGCGTTACAAAAGTAACAATTTAAAGGAAATGACTGTTTAAACCGGTTATTTGTCAGTTGAATCGTGACTGTTAAGTTGTGAGCCTTGGTAATGACAGGGGAATGACGGTAATGTTAGGGGTATGATGGTAATGTTAGGTGTATGATGGTAATGCTGGGGAATGTATCATTTCAAACGGTATATGATATTATCATTAAGTCATTTATGTCATTGTTTCAACTGGTAAATGTTAGGTCTTGTTGGTGTCCAAAGGCTTGGCTACTAATTTTAGTAAAAGCCTACATTGAATCTTAAAAAACACCCGGTGATCAAGTAAAATCGTTATTGATTATTAATGCAGAAATAATATGGGTAGGTACAATTATTCACAAATCTTTTTTTAAAAATCACTTAAAACATAACATAACACTATAAAATACATCCCACACCACACACACTAGGTACACTATACAAACATAAACACACACGCACTCCAAATGCGATCAAGCAAACATTGCAGCACAAGGGGCACTTCTTCATTAATTTAAATATTCTAAAAATTTGTAATACACTTTTTTTTGTTGTAAATTATTTCTTGTAATTTTTGATTTTTTTTTGTAAAAGTATAGTTACAATAGGTACTTATATTAAAGTTAGCTGGCGGGCTACTTTGCCACGTCAAATTTATAAAAGTTTAGTATTACATAATATAGATTCAATTTGGTTTAAGTACAGTATTATGTTAATAAATGTATGATATACGGTAATGTAACTGTGGATCTAAGTATTATTAAATAAAAAAAATAAACAAATAAATGCAAAAAAACAGTAAATTCAATTAAATAGCCAAACTACTTCAGATCACAAAGAGGCGGAAGTGTCCCCAAGACACTGGGCAGGCTGCATTGCCCCGCTGAATTACAATGCGTTAACCCAGATAAGCGCCAGCTTTTGGATCACACGTCACTTCGACCAGATGCCCAGAAAGAATTTAAAAAACGCGATGGGCCCCGGTATTCCATATACCCAAATGGGTTAAATACGTTAGCTCTGTCGAGAGTTCCATAATTGCGCTGTTTGAGATCTTTAGCATCAGCGTCCTGTTGTCCTAGATAGATGAGATGGTGCAAGGTAAAACTTTCATCATCATCATCATCCACAGCCCGACTTCACCTACTGCTGGGTATAGGCTTCCCCGAGTCTGTGGCATCAAACTTTCATAAATAAAATGAAATAAAAATAAAACGATTTTGCTTTAGACCTGACTAGACTGATGTAAAACTTCTTTTTCAAAATAATAATTTATAAAATATTTCAATAACAAAATTGTCCACACGTCTGTAGGTCGATCAGTCTATGTTCATTCTCGACAGACGCAACTCGCCCTCGCACATTAACGTTTAAAAATATACGAAACGTAAATCTCTCTTTCTCTCTTCGCTAACTTATATCTTCCTCTCTACTTCCGTTCGCACTTTTCATAACGCATTCACGAGCTTACTCCCCAGGTCAAGCGTGCGTAAAGAAGTTTTAGAAACTATTTCTCTTCAGAAGTAAACTGACATCACCATCGTACTATCGCTGTCTTTCTGAAATAATTGTGACAACCTTTTTCGGTGATCTCAGATTGGATAGAGCAACGTTTAGTTTAACAATTAGATGGGTGACTGTTAGTAGATTTGCAACTAATGGCTTTTGTACTACGGAAGGCAAAATAAGCTGTTATTTCTTTATTTGTTATTGTACCACAGCCGTTTTGTTTATACGCATACTCATTTATTCAAACCGTAAGGACACAACACGTTGGTTACGTCAACAATATTACATAATTAATTACATGTCTTTATCTAAGTAACTCATCGCACGATAGTTTTAGAGGTGCCAGAAACAGACAAGCATTTCATATACATTACATTTATGCATCTAAATACTGATTAATAATTATTTAAGTACTTAAGATTATAGCTGCTTTAGAGGGTTATGAACCTAACTAACATTGTCCCAATGTTGGGTAAAGATTTCCCTCTCTCCTCTCCATCCATCGCAGTCCATTGCCAATTCTGACCTTTCCACCTTCTTAGAGCGAACACTACCTCACTTATTAATCTTATTAACTTAATAGTGGTCCCGCCGAACTTCGTATCGGCTTGACATGCATAGGTATAACGCGGGCTGTCAATATAAGTCACCCTGGTAGAATTGTCAATTGTTGTCCCCGGCCATCATTATGTATGAGAAAATGAATGCCTTCCACAAATATTTCAATACCAAAATTAGCCAAATCGCTCCACCCGTTCTCTAGTTTTGGCGAGACTAACGAACAGCATTTAATTTTTATATATATCGACAATATATCTCGGGATAACTCCTACCGAAGCATCGGTTTCAAACGATATTAATTTTTTTTACATCCTCTTTGACAATATTTGCAGCACGCATTCTGTCAATTCTATATCAAACGTCATAAGGTTACATTATAAAAGCGCTAAGGTTAGATTATAAATAATTTTATAAGGTGGTTAAGTATTCTTAAATTTTTTAATTATGCGCGCGATTTTCTTAATTTTTCTTTCATAAGAACCTTCTCCTGACAATAAGAAGTACAACAAAAAAAGAATTGGCCAAATTGGTCCAGGCGTTGTTGAGTTATGCGCTTACCAACACATTTTGCGATTCATTTTTATATTATAGATTATATCATTTAGTGTAAAATGCTGATCCATATCTGAAATATCTCACCATTAAATGTGTAATAAATAATTTTCTAATCCGCTGCATAATTATCGCTTTTTTCAAAAGCTATAAATAATATTGCTAATATTGAACTTTCACTGGGGCGATGATAAATGGCTGCGCCGTTTGCCATAATTCAAAATGTCCTCGTTTAGAGAAACAATATTTTACGAGTATTTGCAATTTTGTAAGAGAATCAAGTTTACTATTTCTCAACTTTGAATTTTGTTTAGAATCTATTGAATTAATGGATTTAATCTGGATGCCAAGTATTAGAATATTGGAGATAAGCCCCAAAAGTCAGTTAAATATTTTGTATAATTACCTACTATACTGTGACGTGACTGAAACGCCAGTGGTAACAGGTTCAATTCCCGCAGCAGAACAAATATTTGCGTTATCTACAGATATTTATTACGGGCCTGGATGTTTTTCTATATATTATAAGAATCATCATCATCATCATCATCATAACAGCCGTAGGACGTCCACTGCTGGACAAAGGCTTCCCTCATTGATCTCCAGGAACTGCGGTTGGAAGCGGCCTGCATCCAACGCCGACCTGCGGTTCTTACCAAGTCGTCTGCCCATCTTGTGGGTGGACGTCCTACGCTGCGCTTGCCGGTCCGTGGCCTCCACTCGAGAACCTTTCGGCCGCATCGGCCATCTGTTCTTCGCGCTATATGGCCTGCCTATTGCCGCTTCAACGTGCTAATCCGTCGGGCTATGTCGGTGACTTGAGTTCTCCTACGTATCTCCTCATTTCTGATTCGATCCCGTAGATAAACCCCGAGCATAGCCCTCTCCATAGCTCGTTGAGCGACTCTGAGCTTATTCATAAGGCCAATAGTGAAGGACCACGTCTCGGTTCCATAAGAATGTATCTACTAAAAAACGAATAAGTATATAAGTATTCTATCAGTTATCTAGTTCCAATAGTATAAACTCTGTTTGGTTAGGGGCTAGATAGCACTGTGTGAAATGTCCAGCAATATTTATTTATTTATTTTATTATTTAAGAGTGCTACGCGCTAGCGTAGCACTCTTAGTAACATTTAAGTAACATTTTAACAATGAGGAAGTAACATTTTTAGGCAAAAATGTTACTTCCTCATAAAATATAGCCTATAAAATTGTGATATTTCATTAGGTATGTAATATGGTGTGAAATTACGTTCCAATCGTACCCTGCGGATTAAAAAATGTTGTGTAAAATTGCAACCTTAACCACCATAACTTATGTGATCCCAGTTTACAATGACACCCTTCGTCTCTGTAGACGAAGGGTAGGTACAAATCTGTATTTGTATTACCCGTGCGCGATAAGTTGGGACCTGAGCGCGGTGACGTCATATTGGCGTGTTTGTACCGCCCGCAAAAAAGCGAACATAACAAGCAGCCGCCCGCGGCTTCGTCTTTGTTTTTTTTAACCTAATTTATTATGTTACTCAGGGAGGACGCTGCTTTTTATCTAATCTTTTTTACACTATTTGAATAAAATAAAAATACAATGTTTAAGTTTATACATTTATTTTATCTATTATTTACATTATCTCATCTTCGTCACTACTTAGTGGATTTATGCCTTCTAGAGGTTGTTCTTCGTCCTCAGTCTCACTATAATCACTTGACGAAGAGGTATCCGATAAATTTACAATTAATAGCGATTCATTCATCTCTTGTAAGAGGTCATCATGTCACAACAAAAACTACAACAACAAAACAACGACACAAACTATAACAACAAAACCTACAACAACAAAACAATAAAACAAACGAAAACTAAAAGAATTCCAGAGCGCGTCGTTACGTGACGTAGGCCAGTACGAGACTAAAAACCCTAGTAAAAAATAGTGATGCGAACGGTACAATACGGGCGCCATCGGGGAAGTGCAGGGGAAGCGGTCGGGGAGTCGCATTCCTAGCAGGTCCCAAGTTATTGCGCATGAGTAATACCTACCTATTCGGCGTTCATCGTGATTTACATCATTTCTAGCTTAAGTCACCCTTTTAATATTAGTTAGTGTACATGGATTTATTAACGATTTATAATTGTACAATATATTTTGACAATCATCAAGCTTTAATAAGAATCGATAATT
Source organism: Philereme vetulata (assembly GCA_918857605.2). NCBI lineage: Eukaryota > Metazoa > Arthropoda > Insecta > Lepidoptera > Geometridae > Philereme > Philereme vetulata. The sequence goes on along the minus strand of OU975423.1, from coordinate 5,476,927 downwards.
GACAAAACCTAGTAGAAATTAGTAAGTTTTCAGTTTCTATAAATAAATTTGAAGTCAAATTAAAGTTTAGACCAGTTTGTCTAGGCCGGTAATTAGCAGGACTAACGACTAGTCCTGCGAGTTACCAGCCTAGCCAAACTGATCTCAATTGGATTACCATTTAATGTATCACAGTGCTGTGGTATCTCCTACGTAAAAGTAGGTAGTAGAATGAATCCTTTATACCTGCCTTTCAATGCATTTGACGTAACTGGAGAGCAAGGCTGCTGCTTGGTTGTCTGAAATTAAAATAACGAGAATTAAAGTTCTGACAGGCACAGGAATGTGTATTGCGCAACTTGTGATAAAGTGACACTATCTTGCGTTGATAATATTCACAGTAACGCCGAATAAGTTAACAAATCCACAACTTATAAGGCATTATAGTAACACGTTGGGTCCTCTCAGCAGGTTATCTCATTACGGGGATACCTTCAGCTTGACGTACGACCACCAAGGTATATTTTTTGGAGTATTAAGAAACAAGGTTTCCCTGATGGTAGATAGAGCTTTCATCTTTCGAGAACAATTTGACGACCATCTTGTAGATTTGGGAAGTGAGCAGAAAGTAATTAAGCTACCCATTATGATTTTTGCTAGCGTTCTTGCCCATAATTCCGAGCCAAAATGGTAAAAATTTAATCCATTGTTCGACTTTTTTCTTCTATCCGTCCGTCTGTCACAGCTCATTATCCAAAAGGGTCAAAATGGCAAAGACAATTTTCAAAATAGGGTTTCTAGAGCGAGAGGGTTATTTTCCACCTTCTAAATATGTTTTTTTGTGGTACAGGTTTGTCCAAATTTATGATTATGATCCAATTTTTTTATCTATCGAATAATCCTTTTAAAAACAGGAAAACATTTTTAATGAACACTTGGTGGAGCAAGCTTAAGTTCTACCTGATGTTAGGTGGTATCCATCGTCTATGACAAATTATTGCCTGGTAGGTCACGCATCTTAGAAACGTGCCTTACGCTGCACTGTCCTGCACCCATACACTTGAGGCATTCGTGGCCTTATGTGTCTTTAATTTTACGGGAACCAGACCTTCAAACCGAAACATAGCAATGCTGCTGGGTGGCAGAATTTGGTATGGTGGTAGTACTTCCCCGGACAAACCCTTTCACAAGAAACTACTACTCTACACATTGTTCGAAAACAAAAAAAAATTGTATGTAAAACTTCCATTATACCAAACAAACACTACTTAGTATACAAGATTAGGTATGGCAAAAGCTCTTGTAGTTACAAACGCTCGATTGTGACCTAAAATAGAAAGACTATGTTCTATAAGTAGGTAATGGCGATAATTAAAGAGTCCACATCAGACGCTAATGGCTCAAGTGTCAGGGCAGCTCCTATGACAGGATGATGGATTTGCCACTTCCACTAATGACTCCTAAAGTTAACAGGAGCTGGGGTTCCGCAGGGGTCAGGTGAAAACACTTTAGTGATAATATCTCTACATTTTTGAACATATTGAAAAACATTATGAAAAACTACCTTCAGCCAGCGGCTTCGCGCGTGTTTTTTGTCAATATGAACTTTTACAAAATTCCCAGGGTACACCAGTGACCGCACAGTGTTAAAATTTGGTATGCGTGTAGCTTTGGTAACACAAATATATGGAATAGTCTGAAATCTAGAATAACTGCAATTTGTACCCCAAAAACGAGTAAACAATTTACATAAACTCCCGTTACCTGTAATTTGAATAAAACTGTTAATGTTCCGCATTTCGTGGCACTATTTTATTAGTCAAAGATTAAGGCAGGCTTGCAAAACGATCCCTAAACGTATTTAAGCGATTAAACATGTTTAAATTGTACGTATTTGTATGACTTGACAACTCCTTAAATCATATTTAGCCACTAAATATGTTTAGACATCGTTGCGAGTCGGCCTAAGAATACATATTTTTTTTTGTTTTGGTAGACTCGCAAGATCTCAGTTCGGGGCGAACCACTCGCTTAATAAGTTACTGTAAATCTATACCTACCTATATATTATAATTATTTTTATTTGATCGACGATTTGAAATTTTTTTTCACTAATAGAATGATACTTTATCTTTGAGTAACATAGGTTATATTTAATACTAGAAAAAATAAGGGATCTCTACTAAAACTTTATTAATGTAACCCAAGGTGTAAAAAATTAGGCATAAAAATATTTAAAAAATAAATGTATACCCATGTGAAGCCGGGGCGGGCCCCTAGTAATTTGTAAAACTAAAGTATTAGGCCTGCCCTCCTTATTGCAAACGCAGTACTCATATAATGGTGGTTTGGAGATAAACGCGGAAACATATTTTTTGATACCTGAACAACAAATCTATCCCACTAATTTTTTAAACGCAAAAGTTTGTATGGATGTATGTGTGGATGCTTGTTACTCTTTCACGTCGTAACGGCATAACCGATTTTGATGAAATTTGGTATGTATGTAGATTATAACCTGGATTAAAACATAGGCTACTTTTTTTGATAAACCACGCGTGCTGAAGGAAGTGTTAAAAAACTTTAGAATTGTCCCAAAAAATAAGTCATAGAGTCAGTTGTCCACAAGCAAGTAATGGAGTTTCTGAACGACGGTGACCTATTGAACCCATTCCAGTCTGGTTTCAGGGCTGGCCATAGCACCACAACTGCCTTGCTCAAAGTCACCGAGGACATTAGATCAGCTATGGAGAGATCTCAAGTCACTGTGCTGGTACTCATTGACTTTAGCAACGCCTTTAATGCTGTCGACCATGATCTGCTTCTTGCTGCATTGAGTCATCTGAATTTCTCGCCGTTAGCCGTTCAGTGGTTCTCGTCCTATTTAACGGGGCGTCGCCAGTCCATCCGGAGTGGGCAGACTTTCTCTGATTGGTGTGAGCTGGAGGCTGGAGTCCCTCAAGGGGGAATCCTATCACCCCTGCTCTTCAGCCTATTCATTAACTTGCTTTCCTCCAAATTCCACTGCAACTATCACTTCTACGCCGACGATCTGCAGCTTTATTACCACTCAAAGACTGAAAACTTGAATGCTTCATTGGATGCTCTTAACACTGATCTTCTCCAACTTAAGACCTGGTCTGAGAACTACGGCATCCAAGTGAACCCAAACAAATGTCAAGCAATCATTATCGGGAGTACTTGCCAACTTGCAAAAATCGACCTACCCTCAACCACTCCCTTAGTATATAATGATTGCATCATACCTTTTGCACCGGTGGTCAAAAATCTTGGCCTCCTTGTCGATGCTAACCTAAACTGGGTGGCTCAGGTAAAGGAAGTATCCCGTAAATTTTTTGCATCTCTCCATTCTATTATCCGTTTTAAAAACTTTCTCCCAACAAATACTAAAATATCCCTAGTCAACTCATTGCTCTTACCTATAATCGACTATGCGGATATATCGTACCTAGACCTTAATCAGGACCTCCTTAACAAATTGGATCGACTGCTCAATACGTGCATTAGGTTCATCTACGGTCTCCGTAAGTATGATCATGTGTCTGAGTATCGCTCCAAACTGAAATGGCTCTCAATTCGTGACAGGAGAAAGTTAAGAGTTTTATGTCTTCTTTTTTCGATCCTTAGGGACCCCTTTACTCCCCATTATCTTAAATGCAAATTTTCCTACCTCTCTGACACCCATGACCAAAACTTCAGATCCACTGATTCTCTCCTTCTCGCTACCCCAAAACACTCAACCGCCTTCCGTGGCAACTCTTTTGAGGTGGTAGCTGTCGGTCTATGGAACTCTCTCCCTACTCATATTAAAAAGGCGCCTAGTAAACCGGTTTTCAGACGACTAGTCTATAGTTATTTCTTGCAGTCCTCCACTGGCTGTTAAAATATATGAAAACGTAGTACCTATGTGTGTTGTATGTAATAGTATTTTTTGTTTTATATCTATAAATATATATATATATATATATATATATATATATATATATATATATATATATATATATTTGTTATATTTCTCATATATATATTCTATGTATTATTATTGTTATATCAAGTAGGTTTATGTATTTATTCTAACTGTAATCGGAGTTTATTGTTATTTGTGTTTCTTTTGTTTTTTTTTTTTTTTAATAAACATTAATATTGTTAAAAGTTAGCACGCCAACCTTTTTTGTTACCTCTGAGGTTGGCAGGTAGAAAATGCTATTAGCATTAAGCCCACCTTTTGTACATGTAATTTGTATTTTTGTGCAATAAAGTATTAAATAAATAAATAAATAAAAATAAGAAAAAAATTAAGTATCTACAGTAAACGTAGCAAGTACTGCACAACCTTCTACCATATGCTGCAGATTTTGTTAGCAGAAGCAATAGTTTTGTGCAGGTCCTGCGTTTCTCGTTAAATAAAAAAAAATGTTTATAAAAAATATAACATGAAAATTAGGTTTTATGTACAGATTAGCCTTTTGAGATGTCATTTTAGCAAAAAAGTTATAACCCCAAAACTACTTACAACTGCTTACTACTTTACCACTTACTTACTTTCTGCTAGTACAGTTAGCAGGGCAGAGGTAAGTACTTACAATTTTGTATAAAAAGTATTTGCTTTAAGATACAACTTTGCGTTGCGATGTAACTTTGTGGCCGTATGGTACCATAACTACATTTGTCACTAACATGATTGAACATTTTATATTCTTTTAATTATAATTTTAATCATCATTATCAACTAATCATTATAACCCATTACTTTTAAATTATTGTATCAAGATATCAATACGTCGGTTGCCAATACAATTATATTTGTAAAAAATTACATTTTAAATACAAATTATGAGCAAAAGATTATGGTAATTCCCATTTTTGATGTTTTTAATTATTACGATGATTCATGACGCTTAATTAGGTTTTTAAAACATATATTATCTTGTTGGTATCCTGTTATATTTTCATATACAAGGTGAAATGTACGTAATAAATTCAAAAACCGGTCAAATGCTAGTCGGACTCGCGCACGAAGGGTTCCGTACCATTAACTATAAAAATATCGTGTCTGGTGTATGGGATTACCTTAATGTTTATATTATTCAATAGCACAATTTTATTTATTAACCTTATTTGAGTTTGGTGCCAAATTAAGGTAGTCCATTAAATTGTATGAGCGCCCATAAAACTCGGAGGACTATCTTAATTGGCTTCAACTTGCTTTATTTTTTGGAATTTTTTCTTTATTTGTGCTGGTTGGGTTTTTGGCAAATTTCGTGATTCTAGGTCAACGGGAACTACTATATAGGTTTTTGACCCAAAACCTATAGGGTACTTCTAGGTAAAAGCACGTAAAGGAAAAATTCCGAAAAATAAATAATAAGGTAAATTACAGTACTTACCAGTTTTCGCGAAAATCTAAATTTGCCCAAATCTTTTTATCGTTTTGACTCAGGATCTTGATTTTTTTACACCCAATAGGGACTATAGACCTCGGTATTAGGAAATGCAATCCCGACTCGAGATTGCAAATTCGAGATCCCGCGGGATTAGAAATATCAATCCCGCGCGATCCCGGAATTTTCGGGATCCCGTCTAGTTTAAAAAAAATGTTAAATTCGGATGACTGAAAAAAGCTAATAACTGCTTGTTTGTGATAGTGAGGTTAACTAAAATAACATATTACTCGAAAGAAAATAAAAATCTTTATTCTTTAATCTTACCAATTAAATAATTATCGTCACCTGTCGCTAATATTCGGAAATAGTCGGAATAGTTTTCTAACGCTGTTTGGCGTTCCTGCCACTCGCGGCCGTCAGTCAGCGCGCCGCTTGCACCCCGAGTGGACGTGTGTAGCGTCGCTGACCACTGCCGCCCAATCCCGTCAATCTCGAACGGGATCTCGTCATATGATGCGTCGGGATTGATCCCGAAAAATTACACGAGATCGGGATTGCATTCCCTACTCAGTATCTGGTATAAATTTCAACTTGGTAGGTCCAGCCGTGCCTGAGAAAATCGGTGGTGACACTCTGACAGACAGACGCAGAAGAAAGTGATCTTATAAGGGTTTCTTTATTTACCTTTTGTGGTACGGAACCCTAAAAAGAGAGTTAGGTAAACAAATAAAGATAATCACTTCATGGTGCAAATTACATAAAAACTCCAGCTGTATATTTTAGAGCCGAGATTGATAGTAGATAGAGATACAATTTGTACGATTTTGTTACAACTCCCAAATTATGTACAGAAATTGACAGTTAACAAATTTAAAATCTTTATTATAAATACGGGATTTATTACGTACCGTCTTATCGGTGTTTCAAACGACAATCATCATCATCATCATCATTTCAGCCGTAAAACGTCCACTACTGAACACAGGCCTCCATGGATCTCCATGATGGGTAGTTGCCATACTCACCACGCTTGGCAGGCGGGTTGGCGAGCGCAGTACGGGATGTTGATACACGGAAAGACGCTGCTGCCCATCTTCCGGAGGTATCCCTTAGCAGGCTCATACTGCATCCACGGGCATGAGAGGAACAAACAACAAACGACAATGTTTCGGTTCAATTCGTGAACCTTCATCAGGGTGAGTGCGATCCGCTCCGAATAACGTCTCGCCTCGCACTGACAATAATGATTGAAATCAATCACGAAAGTTTTCTGAGTAAAATAATACCACTATAATCAAATATCTCTATCTTCAAAGGTTTGCTGGAAGTCTAAAAACTCTTATTAGGGTTAAGCTCGCCTTTGTATATGTCCATTTTGTAAGCTATTTTTATCTGTAAATCTATTTGTGTACAATAAAGAATAAATAAAGAAAATATAAAATCGTAACCTAACCAAATCTTTTTGAAAATCATATCGGAATTAGTTAGAAGATAGAGAAGCTAGGGATTTAAATAGCTCTAACGCGGTCAAAAATATTTTTTTTTCATTATATGTGCTAAAAGGATCATTAAATATAACAACCAGCCTTGTTTTTCGGATTCCTTTCCTGGCTTTTTCACGAAGGAACAGGTAGTAATATTGACATTTTGAAGTGATCCTTGTAATATTGTTGTATAAAAACATTTTGATTTGATTTCGATTTTATTTGATTTGGGGATCTGGGGATGTTTAACAGATTTTTTTTAAATTAATTAACAAAAGAGCTTTGTCACTCATGCGATTATGACACCCTGGTAATGTAAACAAAAGAAAATTAACTAATTATATAGGTAAAAACTTATTTAGTTACCTCCTATCTACCAACTTAAATAGTTTTTTGGCAGTATCTTATAACGGATCTGCCAAAATACTATTACAACTACCAATATTAAAATTAGAAGTATCTCTCGCACTAGCATTCTGAACACATTCCATCAATATGTGATACACATCATCAATAACATTGCAAGTCAATAGATTGCCAAGAGAAACTACTGTTTCTTTTTCCCCTCTTTAAAGTAAATGTCACAAAACGAGCCTTATGCCATTTACTATTTCCATTCGGCTGCAACATGTCATTATAAAGCTATAAGAGCTGACAAACTTGACAACTTGCTTACCATAAATGAGTTTTGACGTTGACAAATTATAGGTTGGGCCGCTTGAGGCAATGTTGATGCTTTCTGAAGTGACCACGAAAGTAATTATGGGGTTACGTATTAAGAACATGAATTAAAAGAGTAGTTACAAGATATTTTAAAATACAATAAAAAAATACATCATGTTAGGTAGGACAACCTCCGTGGCACAGTGGGCGAATAGCCGTTTGAGACGCAGGAGGTTGTCCGCAGAACAAATGTTTGTACGATCTACGAATATTTGTTCCGGGTCTGGTTGTTTCTCTATATATTATAAGTATTTATTTACAAAAAAATATATAAGTATTCTACCAGTTATCTGGTTCCCATAGTACAAGCTCTGCTTAGTTTGGGGCTAGAAGGCGTTGTGTGAAATAACCAGCATTATATAATATTGTTATATATTTGGGATCGAAAGAAGATTTGAATTGTTATTCTTAACTGAGTTGTGAATTTTTTTACATAATTTATTTTGTTAAATTGTTTATTGCATCCGATCTTTGTTCGCAAAACCAAGATAAACCCAGTAATATAGCAAACTCAGAAGGTTAGTTCAAAACTTCTCAGTCAATTACACAGTACCCACATCAAGACTTCAAAATGGTAATGAGACGTCTTCTAAAATTGATGGCTATCTCGAAAGATAACATTTAATTGTGTAGAACGCAAACAGGCATTAGTTGGTTGTATTATCCGAACGAGCCGTGACTGGTTAATGACTGTATGAGGCTTCTATTAGGCCTGTTCCTATTGGACCTACTAATATAGGTAACCGTTATAAATTAATATTAATACCGTTATAAAATAGTTTTTCTGAGTCGGATACTCTTAGCTTAGTGGTTATTTCAGGTCTTGGCTCTTGAGTAGCGGCTCTAGCGATGCGTCTCGATTCAGCTCTGTTTAAGCAATGTTAATAGAATAGAATAGAAAACGCTTTATTGTATACCACACTTAAATTAATAATTCATATTTAACACATATAACTTCGACTTCCAGAATTTCCAGAAACTCCAACTTCGAGAAAGAGGTCAATCGTCGAATCCAACTCGGATGGGCAGCGTTTGGGACATATGGAACCGAGAAGTGGTCCTCACTATTGGCCTTATGAATAAGCTCAGAGTCGCTCAACGAGCTATGGAGAGGGCTATGCTCGGGGTTTCTGTACGGGATCGAATCAGAAATGAGGAGATACGTAGGAGAACTCAAGTCACCGACATAGCCCGACGGATTAGCACGTTGAAGTGGCAATGGGCAGGCCATATAGCGCGCAGAACCGATGGCCGATGGGGCCGGAAGGTTCTCGAGTGGAGGCCACGGACCGGCAAGCGCAGCGTAGGACGTCCACCTACAAGATGGGCAGAAGACTTGGTAAGAACCGCAGGTCGGCGTTGGATGCAGGCCACTTCCAACCGCAGTTCCTGGAGATCAATGAGGGAGGCCTTTGTCCAGCAGTGGACGTCCTACGGCTGATATGATGATGATGATGAAAACATCTAACTAGATACCCGATAGTACAATTGGCTGTCTTATCGCTAAAAGTGATATCTTCCAGACAACCTTTGGATATCTGTTTATATCTGCTCTATTGAATGCATTTCATAAATTCAGTCATGCTAAAGTGTGTTATGGACTCGATGAGGTCTGACCATCTCGATTTGAGAGCGAGCACACGGTCTCTTGCCCTCCACTCCGCCTTGCCGTCTAGTAGACGTTCCATTGAGTCCACTTTACGGCAATCTGTCTAAAGAACTTACGTATAAATGAATAGATACTTAAATAAACGGAATATGAGGTACTTGTTTCGTGGCATTATGAGCTTCGACTTCTACTCAGTTTGGCCTAAACCTACACCTATACCTACCTAAGTGTTTAACCCTCCCAAGAATACCCAAGAAGACCTTACCAGACAGCGTCTCGATTATCCTTGAAAAATGCGTCAAAAGTTTGAACGAAGAGAAGAAAGTAGTCGTTATCAGTTACCGGTGGATATAAAAACCAGGCATTAACATACAACGAGGTAGTCGCCTGAGACACACAAGGTTCAATTCACGCTGCGAAACAAATAATTGCGTTAACTGCAAATATTAATCAGATGTACCCATTGTTTGGTACGTACTATGACTATTGCTCTCCTGAAATTTGGCCTGATAATTTCAATTTTTATTTTCCCTTAAAATTTTCAACATGTAAAATTCCAGTAGTACTATTGTGACTTGGTCGAATTCCAGTAGCAATCATTTGAAAATAATACATAACTTCCCACAAAACTTGAGTGAGTATTTAAAAGCTGAGCCAAGCGCAACAGCCTTCAAATCTGACAAGAGCATGAATAAATCATGCCCGTTCTCTGAAAGTAGCCATGTTTATCCGTTCGTTCATTTATCACCGTTTTGCGCGACCAGTCAACAGAGACCCCTTGGTAATACACTCGACACACAAATACCTATTCAACAATACTTCGGTAGCATGTTTTATAAACATAAAAATATTTTATGTATGAACCTCATACCTATGAAATATTATGATTCTTCTATATCTATACACAGAATTAGTTTATTTGAGCAAGTGATTGAGTTTATAACAAGTAGGTCGTTATATATAATTTATTAATAAAACGTGGAAATGGAACAGAAGACCTATCTGATGTTAGGTGGTACCATCGTCTATACCTACAAAGCAACATTTAGTTGTTTAATTCTTTATATATGTTGTGTCTAGCTTGTAAGGTAAAATAAATAATTTTCATTCATTCATTCATTCACCTACAAAGCATCGCCTCGCAGATCACGCACTCACGCATCTTAGGAACGTGCACGATGCACTTCTGTTCGTCCATCATACAGCATGCAGGTGTGTACTGTATAGCATCATCATCATCATATCAGCCGTAGGACGTCCACTGCTGGGCAAAAGCCTCCCTCATTGATCTCCAGGAACTGCGGTTGGAAGCGGCCTGCATCCAACGTCAACCTGCGGTTCTTACCAAGTCGTCTGCCCATCTCGTAGGTGGACGTCCTACGCCGCTGTATAGCCTATCTGCCTGTAATATCACCGGTACCCATACCCTTCAAACCAAAACAAAGCAATGCTGATTGGATCCGGAAATAGGTGGTAGCACTTCTTTGTGCGAACTCTTTCACAAAGAACTTCACTACTCTTATACGATTATTTTAAAATGTAGAGCTTAAGGCTTCAATGCTGGATGTGCGATCATAAGCGTTTTTCAATTTCAGTTACGAGGGAAACCCCAGATACATAAGTTTGGGGTCTATAAGCTTATCATTAATTACTGTCCATCTAAAGGTTGTCTGGAAATAATCACTTTCCGCGATAAAGCCGCTCATTGGACTATCCTTAGAATAATTTAGTTCTTAAAGTGAATCTGGTGTACAGTAAAACAATTGTCTATCTATCTATAAACTCCGATACTAGAGTTGTCCATTTTCTAACACTATCCTGTATAATAAAGAAGATACTTTGACCTTTATTTCCAAAGTACCAGAGCTCTAACTCCCCTGGTGAAGTGGCAGCGTGATTGTGGAACCTATCAATCAAATGAGTAGGTAAGAGCGATGTTCTGTTGCGTAATGTTTTTGAAGATTGTGCTTTTTGTGGAGCTTCTGATTTAATGTTGTTGATTAATAGCATGATTGATGCACGGAATGTTTAGACGGGGAGCTACTTCCTGCTGGGAAGTTCAAAGAGATTGGAACTTAGAATGTTTGTGTTAAGTTTGGGATTATCATGTCTGTCTATCTTCAAGCCTTTTCACATTAGATTTGACACATATATTATATTCATTAGCCAAAATAACCTAAACTTTTTTGTACTTATCATTGGCTTCTGACATCTACGAGAGTCATAAGTAAGCAGTTTTTAACTTATTAACACATAAAACGGGATATTTACTATGATCTTTGAGTTTTTAAATGTTTTAATTCAGATTCATTGCATGCGCCATGATCAGTGGCCACGGATAAACTGAAGTATTTGCGTACGAATGGTTATTGGCAGATAAATCGCCTACCCTGTTTTACAGTATCTTGCATTTAATATTATAATATTTGATATTGATGAAAATAATTAGGTATTGTATTGTATTCATTTTATGTCAGATAAATAAAATCCATAATCACAATAATTAAAATTAATATATTAAGTGCAATCAAAATAAATTAAATTAAATCAATATTATAATATAGTAGATAAGTTAAAATTTAAATTAAAATAAATTAAATAAACAAATAATTGAAAAAATTAAAAAAAAAACAAATAAACAACTGTATTCACACAAAAAAATTAAACACTTAAATAATTTAACTTTGTTTAACTTTTTTGTAGAAGCAAGGAAAGCTTTTAACTCTGTATTTTTTTTAAATAAACAACTTAAAATTAGGAAATCTGACGATTGTTTATCGTATAAAATTATGCCTTTTCTGTTTTTAAGACAAAACAGCTCTTTTCGCGCACAGATTTATATCAAAATCATAATTTTGACTAACCTCGACGTTTCGGCAAAGTTACATCAGCCGTGGTCACGAGAGACAAAAAAAAACGTGAGTATAGTTTGCAAAAATTTAAAAAGTTCTATGCCTTTTCTGGTTAATATAGATAAATAATTATATTACGAGACATAATACCTACCTGTAGATGTATTGTAGGTACACATATTACTCAAATAAGCGTCATTGTTGTTACACCATCATCATCACCATAATCATCATCTGATGATACTTCTTATATAGAGAGTGTCAAAGTTGATGGACCGCGAAATCACGCCGCAAAAAAGTCTTTCAAGTGTATTTTTTTGTATGGGATATTACTTGTCAGTAACTAGCTGGTATGTGTATATACCAAGCGAGTCTCTCGGAAAGAGAGTGTCCCTAAATGAGTATATTAACATGAATACGTTTTTAAAATTGCTTCCTGAGTGGGAGGCAATTCAAAAAACGAATGATAACAAAATCGGGGGATACAGTTTGGTTTTGCAGCAACATATCTGTCATCTCCATCCAAAATTTAATTACACTACTGGATAGCTAAAGGATCAAGAAATTCGTTACGCTGCTAAGTGAGGACTGTGACGCATCGAGCGCGGTGGAGGGGGAAGCGCCGCCATTTTGAGGTCATTTTGCTGCGGTTCGAGATTTCCATTTAATATGACTCGAAGCACTTCTTATTGTTCAAAGATGATTATAACATACATAAATTAGCTTTTTATATTTCGTACACAAAATATTACCTGTTACGTACATGTATTCACGTACAACACACGGCCTTGTCCTTGAAACAGCCACAATCCATTTTCTATGATACGAGTAGCTCTTGTCAATGCGACAAACTAGTGAAGAGAGAGTTCTCACCGATCGACATCGACAGTGTGACCTGAACAGTCAGCGAACAACTATTAAATAAATGTATTTCTTTTATTCACACGGAATGAGACATCCATTGTACTTTTCTTGAGAGAGAAAATGTCGGTGCCCCGGCGATGGGACATGTGCATTATGGTATAAATAAAACCAGCCAAGTGCGAGTTGGACTCGCGCACAAAGGGTTCCGTACCATTACCTATAAAAACGGCAAAAAATCACGTTTGTTGTATGGGAGCCCCCCTTAAATATTTGTTTTAGTTTAATTTAATTACTTATTTTTAAAGTGAACATATAACTAAATATTATGTGAATATTTTAAGCGTCTACCTCTTGCCGTTATCAATATCCAGCTAAAACGGTAAAAAAAAATCACGTTTGTTGTATGGAAGCCCTCTTTAAGTATTTACTGTATTCTGTTTTTAGTATTTTTTATTATAGCGGCAACAGAAATACATCAGAAAGTTTGAACTGTCTAACTATCACGGTTTATGAGCTACAGCCTGGTGACAGACAGACAGCGGAGCCTCAGTAATAGGGTACCGTTTTACCTTTTGAGTACGGAACCCTAAAAACCGGTATAATATTACGGGACGTCCCGTAACTAGAATGTTAAGCCTGAACGGGCTTATTCCAACCACGGAAATTAATGAAGAAAATGATGTCTTTTCATAGAAAATAATAATAATTGAAACAATTTATTTTTCAGGTTTAAGTTCTTAAACTTTTTATATGACTAACAATCAGCTGTTTTTTAGACTTTATCCTTTCCCTACAACGTATTTTAACTTACAAAGGTAATGTTTGACTTAAGGTATTAAAACAGCCGAATTTCACCAAGTGATTCTCCAATAAAAATCATTAAAATCACAAAAGTCGTATTACATATTAAGTTGTTCTTTTAAGTGTCAAGAATCCCCCATCGGGATAACATAATAGTTCTGGGGCAGCCTATAGACATAATATCAAAAAACCTATAATAACATCCCAGACACCACCCATCACGGCTGTCATGTCGCCGTCCCACACAGAACAACAGAAAGACAACAAACTGTAGTAATTACTCCAGCGGCGTGATAGCGATTGACTTTGATAAAACGGCCCAACCTACTTGTTTAACGCGATTTATTACCTGCGAGCGAGGGCTTGCACGGACATCCTGGAGGTAAGAAGATTGTGCAGATGATTGAAGTGAATATTTACATAGATTATAATACAAGAGGAGAGCCGTGGTGGCGGTGACATGCATCTCCATCAACTTCCGATTAGCTGATTCAGAGGTTTTTCTACTCGAAATATTTGTGTTCTCATTTACACGTGCCCAAAACTGTGAAGGAAAATATAGTGTGGAAACCCACATGTACTAAAATAACAACCTGTAAGGCATGTGACCAGGGTTAGTATCCAAATATACGGCAATGAGCTCGCTACATGTCACGTGAATGTAATAACTTATCTGCAAAATGTGGGCATGCATCAAACGTACCCAATGTTACTTCTCTCATACTATTCTCTTGTGTTCCCTCTGACTACTCCCTTATGGGATATCTACACGGGTCTGCGTACTGACTGAGTAAGATAAATACATAATGCTCGACATTTCACACAGCGCTATCTAGCCCCAAACTAAGCAAGTCTTGTACTAAGGGAACCATAAAAATATAGAAATACTAAACTTTTTTTTTTGTACACAATCTGAACCAAGAACCGGAGATTACATGACGGTATATACGAGGTATATATATATATATACGTATGTCGCATGTATTTTGTGTGAATCCGCGGTTTTCATAGGGCGTCATCAGTTTAGAAACACTCGCTGTTATGTTATTATGCCAAAGGCAAAATGTATATGCCTAAACATTTGATTGACGATTTAAACGCAATCTATATAATGTTGCGGAAAATTGAATTGAGAAGATTTTTGAGGTTATACCGGACCTAAAAAAATGCTTTGCTGTCCATAGAACCTGGTTCTCGGAGGACCCATACATTTTTTTTATATTTATTAAAAAACCTAACGACATACGGTATGTCTACTGCCGCTACGTTAAAATATATCATATAATTTTTTATTCAAAATAAAGTCTGATTTGTCCAAACTGTGTTTTCTTCATGGTCACCCCAAAACTACAACCTACGTGGAAATTATAACAATTGAACAAATAGTCATTTTGCCTTCGGCATATTACATAACAGCAAGCGTTTTTAAACTGACGACGCCGTATGTAAACGGTGGATTCACACAAAAGGTCTGCCTGTTACCTTGCTTATCCAAGGTAACAGAAACTGTCAACAACGTCCAACTGTACTCAAATTTCGTTAGTTACATTGGTTTTCATTTACTTGCAACGCCTCTAGGCAAGCTCGTGAAATCTATTGACGTTTGCTAATTTGTCAACTAATACTAAGGGATCTGGTGGACAGAATATAGTCCTCATAACAGGAGTCTTGACACAATATGCCTTATCCATTACCATCTGATTCGTTGGTCTGCGCGATGATCTATCAACTTGTCTTCGCAAGATTAATGCGTGTAGATGATTGACGATTCGCTGCTCCGTCGCTCTAATTCATCAATAGACCAGGACCGTTGTAAAAGTGAACCTACCTTATCAAGTACCACTGGGGTGAGTAAAAATGCAAAGTATCAATACTTTCATTAATATAATTACGGGATTTATCACTTACCAAGCAGCTAGAAAGTAGCACATTCGACTTCGACGGACGAGAGACGAATTTCATCATCATCATATCAGCCGTAGGACGTCCACTGCTGGACAAAGGCCTCCCTCATTGATCTCCAGGAACTGCGGTTGGAAGCGGCCTGCATCCAACGCCGACCTGCGGTTCTTACCAAGTCGTCTGCCCATCTTGTGGGTGGACGTCCTACGCTGCGCTTGCCGGTCCGTGGCCTCCACTCGAGAACCTTTCGGCCCCATCGGCCATCTGTTCTGCGCGCTATATGGCCTGCCCATTGCCACTTCAACGTGCTAATCCGTCGGGCTATGTCGGTGACTTGAGTTCTCTTACGTATCTCCTCATTTCTGATTCGATCCCGTAGAGAAACCCCGAGCATAGCCCTCTCCATAGCTCGTTGAGCGACTCTGAGCTTATTCATAAGGCCAATAGTGAAGGACCACGTCTCGGTTCCATATGTCATCACTGGTAACACACACTGATTGTAGACTTTCGTCTTAAGGCACTGAGGTATGTTGGACGAAAAGACGTTGCGAAGTTTCCCAAACGCTGCCCATCCGAGTTGGATTCGACGATTGACCTCTTTCTCGAAGTTGGACCTACCTAATTGGACTGTTTGTCCTAGGTATACATACGCGTCGACAACTTCAAGAGCCGAGTTCTCAACCATAACTGGGGCAGGGACGACATGGACATTTGACATGATTTTCGTCTTGTCCATGTTCATTTTAAGTCCTACCCGTTGGGAGACTCGATTGAGGCCTTCGAGCATCGTGCTGAGCTCTTCCATCGACTTTGCCATGACTACAATATCGTCAACAAACCGAAGGTGAGTGATGTATTCGCCGTTAATATTGATGCCCAGTCCTTTCCATTCCAGAAGCTTGAAGGCATCTTCCAATGCGGTCGTAAACAGTTTCGGAGAAATGACATCTCCCTGTCTTACGCCTCTTTTTAAGGGAATCGCCTTCGAGCTCTGTTCATGTACTCGGACTGACATAGTGGCGTTTTTATACAAACACTTCAACACTTCGATGTACCGATAGTCAATACGGCATCGTTGGAGAGACTCAAGCACTGCCCATGTTTCGATCGAATCGAAGGCTTTCTCATAGTCCACAAACGCGAGACATAGCGGCAAGTTATACTCTTCGGTCTTCTGTATGACTTGCCGCAGCGTATGTATGTGGTCTATGGTACTGTAGCCTTTACGGAACCCGGCTTGTTCGGGCGGCTGGAAGTCATCAAAAGCGAGATGGGTCTGTAATTCTTAAGCAAGGTGTTGTCACCTTTCTTGAAGAACAGAACCACCACGCCCCCGTTCCATGCTTTTGGCGTCGTACCTTCAAGCAAGGCGGAATTAAAAAGCTTCTGAAGGACTTTAAGTACCGGTGCTCCACCCGCTTTCAGAAGCTCTGAAGTGATTCCGTCCTCACCCGGCGCCTTGTCGTTCTTAAGCTGCTTCAAGGCCATCCTGATCTCATACAGGCTGATGTCCGGAATATCTTCGGTATAATGTCGGGTCAGTTTGGCTCTTGGGTTTCGTCTCTCGACCCAAGAGACGAATTTAATTACAACAAAATAAAATGGCGCATTATTGTCAAAATGCAAAAATTGTTTCGAACTTCTGTGATTTACTCCGATTGAACTCCGATGATACCAGTTTTGTAAAACATTTTCTACTAATATTTCTTCATCATTTTATAACTTTGGTAAAAAAATAAAATAAAATATAATATATTGCACAAAACCATTGCTATTTTACATTCTATGGAAATTGATAAGAAAATCAACTACTTTGTGTACTTAAAAAAATTGAGTAATCTTCCATAAACTTCTATTTCGAAACTATTTTTTTGATATGGTAACACCTTTGCTTACAAAAATTATCTAATCAAGGTATAAGTACTAGATGAGGTAGATTTATCTACAACAGCTTCCTAGTCTACATATTCGTCCAATGTTTCAGTATGAATAAATGAATGAAACTATATAAAAGATTTTTTAGAGCACAATGTGTGTAGAACTTGGTGAACTCATCTAACTTCGTGACAAAGGCATTTGAGGAATAAAATACCAATAAATTTATTAATTACTTTAATATAGACTTAGCATGAGTTATAATCAGTCTTTTATGAGGAATATAGGCACAATTAATCACATTTTTTTCTAGAAACCTAAGAGTTATACCAAATTTACTAAAGCAAGTCAACTTGCCTAATTCCGTGGTGACATCTTTAAGTCCGTGATAGCTACTTCTTTAATTCTGATATAACGGAATTAGGCAAGTTACATAGGTTAGAATTAGGTACTTTCTGTTCTTCTTGTTGGGGTCATCCATGATATCTGAAAGTAAACAAGCAAATTATAATAATAAATACATACTTGCTTAGATATTAGCGTCTGTTTAAATTCTGATATAACGGAATTAGGCAAGTTACATAGGTTAGAATTAGGTACTTTCTGTTCTTCTTGTTGGGGTCATCCATGATATCTGAAAGTAAACAAGCAAATTATAATAATAAATACATACTTGCTTAGATATTAGCGTCTGTTTAAATTCTGATATAACGGAATTAGGCAAGTTACATAGGTTAGAATTAGGTACTTTCTGTTCTTCTTGTTGGGGTCATCCATGATATCTGAAAGTAAACAAGCAAATTATAATAATAAATACATACTTGCTTAGATATTAGCGTCTGTTTAAATTCTGATATAACGGAATTAGGCAAGTTACATAGGTTAGAATTAGGTACTTTCTGTTCTTCTTGTTGGGGTCATCCATGATATCTGAAAGTAAACAAGCAAATTATAATAATAAATACATACTTGCTTAGATATTAGCGTCTGTTTAAATTCTGATATAACGGAATTAGGCAAGTTACATAGGTTAGAATTAGGTACTTTCTGTTCTTCTTGTTGGGGTCATCCATGATATCTGAAAGTAAACAAGCAAATTATAATAATAAATACATACTTGCTTAGATATTAGCGTCTGTTTAAATTCTGATATAACGGAATTAGGCAAGTTACATAGGTTAGAATTAGGTACTTTCTGTTCTTCTTGTTGGGGTCATCCATGATATCTGAAAGTAAACAAGCAAATTATAATAATAAATACATACTTGCTTAGATATTAGCGTCTGTTTAAATTCTGATATAACGGAATTAGGCAAGTTACATAGGTTAGAATTAGGTACTTTCTGTTCTTCTTGTTGGGGTCATCCATGATATCTGAAAGTAAACAAGCAAATTATAATAATAAATACATACTTGCTTAGATTTTAGCGTCTGTTTAAATTCTGATATAACGGAATTAGGCAAGTTACATAGGTTAGAATTAGGTACTTTCTGTTCTTCTTGTTGGGGTCATCCATGATATCTGAAAGTAAACAAGCAAATTATAATAATAAATACATACTTGCTTAGATATTAGCGTCTGTTTAAATTCTGATATAACGGAATTAGGCAAGTTACATAGGTTAGAATTAGGTACTTTCTGTTCTTCTTGTTGGGGTCATCCATGATATCTGAAAGTAAACAAGCAAATTATAATAATAAATACATACTTGCTTAGATATCAGCGTCTGTTTAAATTCTGATATAACGGAATTAGGCAAGTTACATAGGTTAGAATTAGGTACTTTCTGTTCTTCTTGTTGGGGTCATCCATGATATCTGAAAGTAAACAAGCAAATTATAATAATAAATACATACTTGCTTAGATTTTAGCGTCTGTTTAAATTCTGATATAACGGAATTAGGCAAGTTACATAGGTTAGAATTAGGTACTTTCTGTTCTTCTTGTTGGGGTCATCCATGATATCTGAAAGTAAACAAGCAAATTATAATAATAAATACATACTTGCTTAGATATTAGCGTCTGTTTAAATTCTGATATAACGGAATTAGGCAAGTTACATAGGTTAGAATTAGGTACTTTCTGTTCTTCTTGTTGGGGTCATCCATGATATCTGAAAGTAAACAAGCAAATTATAATAATAAATACATACTTGCTTAGATATTAGCGTCTGTTTAAATTCTGATATAACGGAATAAGGCAAGTTACATAGGTTAGAATTAGGTACTTTCTGTTCTTCTTGTTGGGGTCATCCATGATATCTGAAAGTAAACAAGCAAATTATAATAATAAATACATACTTGCTTAGATATTAGCGTCTGTTTAAATTCTGATATAACGGAATTAGGCAAGTTACATAGGTTAGAATTAGGTACTTTCTGTTCTTCTTGTTGGGGTCATCTATGATATCTGAAAGTAAACCAGCAAATCATAATAATAAATACATACTTGCTTAGATATTAGCGTCTGTTTAAATTCTGATATAACGGAATTAGGCAAGTTACATAGGTTAGAATTAGGTACTTTCTGTTCTTCTTGTTGGGGTCATCCATGATATCTGAAAGAAAACAAGCAAATTATAATAATAAATACATACTTGCTTAGATTTTAGCGTCTGTTTAAATTCTGATATAACGGAATTAGGCAAGTTACATAGGTTAGAATTAGGTACTTTCTGTTCTTCTTGTTGGGGTCATCCATGATATCTGAAAGTAAACAAGCAAATTATAATAATAAATACATACTTGCTTAGATATTAGCGTCTGTTTAAATTCTGATATAACGGAATTAGGCAAGTTACATAGGTTAGAATTAGGTACTTTCTGTTCTTCTTGTTGGGGTCATCCATGATATCTGAAAGTAAACAAGCAAATTATAATAATAAATACATACTTGCTTAGATATTAGCGTCTGTTTAAATTCTGATATAACGGAATTAGGCAAGTTACATAGGTTAGAATTAGGTACTTTCTGTTCTTCTTGTTGGGGTCATCCATGATATCTGAAAGTAAACAAGCAAATTATAATAATAAATACATACTTGCTTAGATATTAGCGTCTGTTTAAATTCTGATATAACGGAATTAGGCAAGTTACATAGGTTAGAATTAGGTACTTTCTGTTCTTCTTGTTGGGGTCATCCATGATATCTGAAAGTAAACAAGCAAATTATAATAATAAATACATACTTGCTTAGATATTAGCGTCTGTTTAAATTCTGATATAACGGAATTAGGCAAGTTACATAGGTTAGAATTAGGTACTTTCTGTTCTTCTTGTTGGGGTCATCCATGATATCTGAAAGTAAACAAGCAAATTATAATAATAAATACATACTTGTTTAGATTTTAGCGTCTGTTTAAATTCTGATATAACGGAATTAGGCAAGTTACATAGGTTAGAATTAGGTACTTTCTGTTCTTCTTGTTGGGGTCATCCATGATATCTGAAAGTAAACAAGCAAATTATAATAATAAATACATACTTGCTTAGATATTAGCGTCTGTTTAAATTCTGATATAACGGAATTAGGCAAGTTACATAGGTTAGAATTAGGTACTTTCTGTTCTTCTTGTTGGGGTCATCCATGATATCTGAAAGTAAACAAGCAAATTATAATAATAAATACATACTTGCTTAGATATCAGCGTCTGTTTAAATTCTGATATAACGGAATTAGGCAAGTTACATAGGTTAGAATTAGGTACTTTCTGTTCTTCTTGTTGGGGTCATCCATGATATCTGAAAGTAAACAAGCAAATTATAATAATAAATACATACTTGCTTAGATTTTAGCGTCTGTTTAAATTCTGATATAACGGAATTAGGCAAGTTACATAGGTTAGAATTAGGTACTTTCTGTTCTTCTTGTTGGGGTCATCCATGATATCTGAAAGTAAACAAGCAAATTATAATAATAAATACATACTTGCTTAGATATTAGCGTCTGTTTAAATTCTGATATAACGGAATTAGGCAAGTTACATAGGTTAGAATTAGGTACTTTCTGTTCTTCTTGTTGGGGTCATCCATGATATCTGAAAGTAAACAAGCAAATTATAATAATAAATACATACTTGTTTAGATATTAGCGTCTGTTTAAATTCTGATATAACGGAATTAGGCAAGTTACATAGGTTAGAATTAGGTACTTTCTGTTCTTCTTGTTGGGGTCATCCATGATATCTGAAAGTAAACAAGCAAATTATAATAATAAATACATACTTGCTTAGATATTAGCGTCTGTTTAAATTCTGATATAACGGAATTAGGCAAGTTACATAGGTTAGAATTAGGTACTTTCTGTTCTTCTTGTTGGGGTCATCTATGATATCTGAAAGTAAACAAGCAAATCATAATAATAAATACATACTTGCTTAGATATTAGCGTCTGTTTAAATTCTGATATAACGGAATTAGGCAAGTTACATAGGTTAGAATTAGGTACTTTCTGTTCTTCTTGTTGGGGTCATCCATGATATCTGAAAGAAAACAAGCAAATTATAATAATAAATACATACTTGCTTAGATTTTAGCGTCTGTTTAAATTCTGATATAACGGAATTAGGCAAGTTACATAGGTTAGAATTAGGTACTTTCTGTTCTTCTTGTTGGGGTCATCCATGATATCTGAAAGTAAACAAGCAAATTATAATAATAAATACATACTTGCTTAGATATTAGCGTCTGTTTAAATTCTGATATAACGGAATTAGGCAAGTTACATAGGTTAGAAGTAGGTACTTTCTGTTCTTCTTGTTGGGGTCATCCATGATATCTGAAAGAAAACAAGCAAATTATAATAATAAATACATACTTGCTTAGATTTTAGCGTCTGTTTAAATTCTGATATAACGGAATTAGGCAAGTTACATAGGTTAGAATTAGGTACTTTCTGTTCTTCTTGTTGGGGTCATCCATGATATCTGAAAGTAAACAAGCAAATTATAATAATAAATACATACTTGTTTAGATTTTAGCGTCTGTTTAAATTCTGATATAACGGAATTAGGCAAGTTTCATAGGTTAGAATTAGGTACTTTCTGTTCTTCTTGTTGGGGTCATCCATGATATCTGAAAGTAAACAAGCAAATTATAATAATAAATACATACTTGTTTAGATTTTAGCGTCTGTTTAAATTCTGATATAACGGAATTAGGCAAGTTTCATAGGTTAGAATTAGGTACTTTCTGTTCTTCTTGTTGGGGTCATCCATGATATCTGAAAGTAAACAAGCAAATTATAATAATAAATACATACTTGCTTAGATTTTAGCGTCTGTTTAAATTCTGATATAACGGAATTAGGCAAGTTTCATAGGTTAGAATTAGGTACTTTCTGTTCTTCTTGTTGGGGTCATCCATGATATCTGAAAGTAAACAAGCAAATTATAATAATAAATACATACTTGTTTAGATTTTAGCGTCTGTTTAAATTCTGATATAACGGAATTAGGCAAGTTTCATAGGTTAGAATTAGGTACTTTCTGTTCTTCTTGTTGGGGTCATCCATGATATCTGAAAGTAAACAAGCAAATTATAATAATAAATACATACTTGCTTAGATTTTAGCGTCTGTTTAAATTCTGATATAACGGAATTAGGCAAGTTTCATAGGTTAGAATTAGGTACTTTCTGTTCTTCTTGTTGGGGTCATCCATGATATCTGAAAGTAAACAAGCAAATTATAATAATAAATACATACTTGCTTAGATTTTAGCGTCTGTTTAAATTCTGATATAACGGAATTAGGCAAGTTTCATAGGTTAGAATTAGGTACTTTCTGTTCTTCTTGTTGGGGTCATCCATGATATCTGAAAGTAAACAAGCAAATTATAATAATAAATACATACTTGCTTAGATTTTAGCGTCTGTTTAAATTCTGATATAACGGAATTAGGCAAGTTTCATAGGTTAGAATTAGGTACTTTCTGTTCTTCTTGTTGGGGTCATCCATGATATCTGAAAGTAAACAAGCAAATTATAATAATAAATACATACTTGCTTAGATTTTAGCGTCTGTTTAAATTCTGATATAACGGAATTAGGCAAGTTTCATAGGTTAGAATTAGGTACTTTCTGTTCTTCTTGTTGGGGTCATCCATGATATCTGAAAGTAAACAAGCAAATTATAATAATAAATACATACTTGCTTAGATTTTAGCGTCTGTTTAAATTCTGATATAACGGAATTAGGCAAGTTTCATAGGTTAGAATTAGGTACTTTCTGTTCTTCTTGTTGGGGTCATCCATGATATCTGAAAGTAAACAAGCAAATTATAATAATAAATACATACTTGCTTAGATTTTAGCGTCTGTTTAAATTCTGATATAACGGAATTAGGCAAGTTTCATAGGTTAGAATTAGGTACTTTCTGTTCTTCTTGTTGGGGTCATCCATGATATCTGAAAGTAAACAAGCAAATTATAATAATAAATACATACTTGCTTAGATTTTAGCGTCTGTTTAAATTCTGATATAACGGAATTAGGCAAGTTTCATAGGTTAGAATTAGGTACTTTCTGTTCTTCTTGTTGGGGTCATCCATGATATCTGAAAGTAAACAAGCAAATTATAATAATAAATACATACTTGTTTAGATTTTAGCGTCTGTTTAAATTCTGATATAACGGAATTAGGCAAGTTTCATAGGTTAGAATTAGGTACTTTCTGTTCTTCTTGTTGGGGTCATCCATGATATCTGAAAGTAAACAAGCAAATTATAATAATAAATACATACTTGCTTAGATTTTAGCGTCTGTTTAAATTCTGATATAACGGAATTAGGCAAGTTACATAGGTTAGAATTAGGTAATTTCTGTTCTTCTTGTTGGGGTCATCCATGATATCTGAAAGTAAACAAGCAAATTATAATAATAAATACATACTTGTTTAGATATTAGCGTCTGTTTAAATTCTGATATAACGGAATTAGGCAAGTTACATAGGTTAGAATTAGGTACTTTCTGTTCTTCTTGTTGGGGTCATCCATGATATCTGAAAGTAAACAAGCAAATTATAATAATAAATACATACTTGCTTAGATTTTAGCGTCTGTTTAAATTCTGATATAACGGAATTAGGCAAGTTACATAGGTTAGAATTAGGTAATTTCTGTTCTTCTTGTTGGGGTCATCCATGATATCTGAAAGTAAACAAGCAAATTATAATAATAAATACATACTTGTTTAGATATTAGCGTCTGTTTAAATTCTGATATAACGGAATTAGGCAAGTTACATAGGTTAGAATTAGGTAATTTCTGTTCTTCTTGTTGGGGTCATCCATGATATCTGAAAGTAAACAAGCAAATTATAATAATAAATACATACTTGCTTAGATATTAGCGTCTGTTTAAATTCTGATATAACGGAATTAGGCAAGTTACATAGGTTAGAATTAGGTAATTTCTGTTCTTCTTGTTGGGGTCATCCATGATATCTGAAAGTAAACAAGCAAATTATAATAATAAATACATACTTGTTTAGATATTAGCGTCTGTTTAAATTCTGATATAACGGAATTAGGCAAGTTACATAGGTTAGAATTAGGTAATTTCTGTTCTTCTTGTTGGGGTCATCCATGATATCTGAAAGTAAACAAGCAAATTATAATAATAAATACATACTTGTTTAGATATTAGCGTCTGTTTAAATTCTGATATAACGGAATTAGGCAAGTTACATAGGTTAGAATTAGGTACTTTCTGTTCTTCTTGTTGGGGTCATCCATGATATCTGAAAGTAAACAAGTGAATCTTCTGATAAATACATACTTGCTTAGATTTTAGCGTCTGTTTAAATTTGCAGCTCGTATTAATAAAACAAATGCTGGGAAATTTGTTAATAAAACTACGCACGTAATTACGTGGCAAGTCCAAAACAAGTGTCACTCAATTCCGTGATAGCAAAATATTATAATATTGGCTCAAAGTCGTCATTTTAATTAAGACAAGATAAAACTAATCAAATTACATCAATCGTGTCTACTAAACTCAAAATAAGTCAATGCTTTCAGTTAAAACCACAACAATTGTACATAACTCCTATAATTCTGTGATAGCACAGAAACGACTCAACCGCTAAAACGCTAATATTTTTGACGAACAAAATAAGCTCAAACACTAAAATGACGCAGAACTATGTCGAATTTTTTAATGCCACATCAAGGAAATACTAATTGCAATTCAATTTAGTAGAAAAAAGCTAAGAAATCAGTTAAATACTTACATAAATACAGCAAAGTTCACCACCAATTCACAAACACTGCCGAAACCGGCGTGATTCTTGTCTCCTCCATTCCGTGCGGTTTTCCACTAGTTTTTCCCAACAAGAGGGCTCAATGGTACATTTTTGTGAAACAATGATCTTTGGAAGTGTGTAACGCTGTGAGGTTAGTTTTTCCGGTCTGAAGTTATCCAATTAGTGCGCAAAGAGGTTGTGCAGTACAATTCATTCACATCAAAGAAGTATAACTTCTTACGTGCGTAGGTACCTATTGTTGCAAAGAAAAGTGATAGACATTGTTCCATTTTGCATCACCACCTTTGCAATGTCTTATATGCCACATATCCAAATCACGGATACCTGTCACCATGTTGAGTCACGTTTCAATCAGTCTACAATGTATCACATTAACACCCCCTGTCGATAAACTATGCGAGGATGGCGCAATCAATTGTTGATTGTGGGTGTGCACGATGACTGACAGTGACGATAGATCGTTTCAGTACTCTGGATTGAGATAGGTTGGTATTTTGATGGGAATAGATGGATTTATAATTATGTATATTCAACACTATTTTGCTGAAAAATCTTTTATAACAACATCCCTTACAACTCTCTGACATCATAGTGA
The DNA here is from genome assembly GCA_918857605.2 of Philereme vetulata. Taxonomy (NCBI): domain Eukaryota; kingdom Metazoa; phylum Arthropoda; class Insecta; order Lepidoptera; family Geometridae; genus Philereme; species Philereme vetulata. Next base: position 5,450,575 of record OU975423.1, on the reverse strand, counting down.
TATCATATATTATTTCTGGTGATCACCCAACGACTACAAGCAACCTTTTTAGGGTTCCGTACCCAAAGGGTAAAACGGAACCCTATTACCGAGGCTCCGCTGTCTGATGTCTGTCTGTCACCAGGCTGTCTCATGAACCGTGATAGTTAGACAGTTGAAATTTTCACAGATGATGTATTTCTGTTGCCGCTATAACTGCAAATACTAAAAACAGAATAAAATAATTATTTAAGTGGGGCTCCCATACAACAAACGTGATTTTTTGCTCGTTTTAGCTCGATATTGATAACGGCAATAGGTAGACGCTTGAAATATTCACAGAATATTAAATTATATATTCACTTTAAAAATACATAAATAAATTTTAAAAAAACAAATATTTAAGGGGAGCTCCCTTACAAAAAACATGATTTTATTGCCGTTTTTATAGATAATGGTACGGAACCCTTAATGCGCGAGTCTGACTCGCGCTTGGGCGGTTTTTTTATGTAGTCTTTCTGTCTAGTCGTACAGTTGCTTCTCGAGAACCTATCTGCCCCAAACGCCCTGAAAAGCAATGCATCATCATTATAAAATCAGCCATAGGACATCCAACATAGATTCAAAGTTCCAGAGCAACTAATATTGTGCAGCCCTCGGCAAACAGCAACCTTGGGTTTTGGCCTATTATTTTACCAAGTAATCGCGTACCACCCTAAACGACACACACAATTATTATAGCTATTCGCAGACGGACTCTTATTAATAGCGACAGTAGAACCGCAGTGTAATTAATAGTTGGTACGACAGCATGGAACACGACACTCGTTTAGCGACCGTCGGATTGCGCTGAAAGGTTGGCAGCTTGGGAACCAGCTAGTACACTACATGCCTGACTGACCCAAACCTGTAATGTACATAAAACCAATTAAACCGCAAACTCAAGCAACATCTTCATCATGCCTGATGACGTAAGAACTGCTCACTCCTAACCCCTCGATGGCCCTCGCTGTTATGAGAGCCCAAGTTTCTAACGAGTAGATCTTTAGTCTCCAGGCTATCTGTAACAAGGATTAGAAAGTGAATACCAAATGTTCTGATACCACCATCTCCTTTCTATCAACGGACAACCAGACGCTCTGCGGTGCGCCACCGCTATATGGTAGAAATACCTCCCATTCGCACAAAACGGTTCTCTTCGACCTATATTATGCGCACCGCCAAAGAGTGGAACGACTTGTCAGAGTCTGTGTTTCCAGATAGCTACAACCTGGGTATCTTTAGGTCGCGAGTGAATAGGTTTCTTCTAGGCAAGCGTGTACCATCGTAGACTGCATCATCGCTTACCATCAGGCGAGATCGTGGTCAAACGCAAGCCTATTATATATTTAAAAAAAAATACTTAGTAATGATTTTCCTTGTGTGTTTTTCTTTACACAAGATTAAGCCCAATGCCATCCCACTGCCCACCTGATGTTAAACAATTGCGTTACCTTAACTAAGACTTGGTCCACGTGGCATTGCATCGCGCCCATCGTGCGCCCTCGAGCGCGAAACATTTATATGCGTTACTGTCTACTTATTAAGCACTGAAGTATTGTTAACTCGATATCATAGTCTACACGTCTACACCTGAACATAAACATCACCTACTGATTATTTTGTGCGACCTAACTGCTCCCAGTAACGGGTTTTCAAGTCGTGTTTGCATTTTGTAAAGGTTATTCAAGCTACGCAATGCTAAGCCTTGTTCATCTACCGTAGCGTTTCATGATATCAAAGTAATTACAGCTTTTTCTGGTTTATGATTCTTATGAAGTTACAATTAACATAAATATGACTAACGTGCTACGTAATTATCCCAATAATAAATTATTGATCATTTAATAAATATTTAATGACTGAGCTATCTGTTCCTTCACTAATAAGCCTGTTGAAAGGTTGGCAGCTTATTATGCGACGCTATTTGTCGGGAATTCACTTCGATTAATATCGCTCGGGGAATTTGAGAGTCGACACTTGTGCAGTCTTTGCAACTGAGTTGTTTGGACACGCCATTAATTTTAGTAAAAGTTAGTTAGAGAATAGACGGTTTCAAATTACATAAAGGTTTGAATGAGTTTTTAATTATAACGAGCTATTTACCCGCGACTTCGTTCGCGTGGACTTCTATCTATAGGTACACGAAGAAAAAACTTTGTACTTCTTCCTAAGCTTATCAGCATTATGCGCATGGAGGAGTGTGCGATTTAGCATATTGAAATATTATTTTTAAAAAACATTATGGTCTAATTTTGACCACTGCGCTGTGCACTGGCAACTAGTTGTCCTAATTATAGCAGCACCTATTCCAAACAAAACACAATCTCTTAACTAATATTATTTTATGTTCAAAAAAACTGTCCTTTGTCCTTTCTTGGGACACACAGTACTTCTTGTAAAGTGTCATCAAGATCGGTTCAGCCGTTTAGTTGTGCAAACGTAACAATTAGACAGACATAGTTACTTTCCAATTTCTAATATTAGTATGGATTGTCATAGCATCGTGGGTTCGAATCTGATTTTGATAAAAAAATTGTACACAACATAATGACAATATAGTTATACTTAAGTGTTAGAGACGTTTTAGACTGAAGGAATTAGAGGCACATGAGAGTTTTCACCTGTATGTCTCAGGATGCAATATCACGTTGACTAAAATAATACTTATATTGTGTTATAAATTCATCAATCGACTGTAAGAAACGCATGGTTGTATGAAAGTAAAACGTCAAAGTATATTCGGAGTAGTATTAATATATTTTGGTAGCCGGCTCTGTCCAAACGTCTGTCAAAACGCTGTCATAATACCGTAAGCTTTAAAGAACTGCCTTGTCAAAAAACTCTTAGCTGACTTAAATAGCACAAAATTGAGATCGCAACAAAACAAAGTTTTCTATAAAATTCGCAACCCTATTCTGCCGCAACTGGTTAACGGACACGGAAAAGTTGTCGTGAGTCCGTCCCGTCACTGTCAACGTCAAACCGCGTGACGCGTGTCACCCTGTCTTGTCCCTGTCACGCTGTCCACGACCAAAAGCCGTAATTAGCTAATTGCAATACCAATACTATCAAACCCATTCTCTACCCTACACCTTTCACATAAAGCTAAAATTGCATTGCGTATACTACTAATTTTCAGATCATTAAAACATTGTTTGTGAAATATGAATCATGAATCCTATGACGCGGAGTCAGAGATCAATTTCCATTGTTTTGTTGACAGGTTAAAGTATCTGACAATGGTAACGGATGTCATTATGCAAACGCTTGTAAATCGTTTAATGAGTTAATCTGACAGCTGTATTGATTGACATCCGATAGGTTCGTGACTGGGGGGATTAAATGGTTTAGTATCAATTCTGGGAAATAATGATAGCGTTTTATAGAGAGTTTGAACTAATCTGTTCGTTTTTGTAGAATGATTAATGTAGGAACGTCTTCTACTTACTCCTTTAAGAATTCCTAAATTGTCTATTTAAAAATATGAAAAAACTATGATAAATATATTATTTAATGTATTGTTTATATATACAAGTTTACAGTAAAGTTGTGTTTTCAAAAATATTCTGTTAGAAATGCTAAACAGGTCCTAAAGCTAATATTCTGTGGCTTTGCTTTTCATACACGTTTTACTTAATTTAAGATCAGTTTAATATTTAATTATATTCAGTATATAATTATGATAGTTTCGTGCGTTTGATTCTCAGATTTCATTAAAAGTTGATTGGCTGTCACCTCGAATTTTCACTTCATTGTTCTTTCAATGACTATTACCAAGTAAAGGCTGGAACAATAGAGTTAATTACAGTAATTATTAGGAGCAAACATTTCATGCTATCACTGTCTGCATTAAGATGCACGTAATGGATCAACTTGAATGACCGATGACAGCGCAATAGCTGTCAATGAATGTCAATTAATTGCTCATCGTTATAAATAAACAACTGGTGCTCTGCTGCATAAGACCATCTGCGTGAACCTTATTCTATTATAATAGAACGTAATCTTGCTTGGCAAGATATTTTTATATGCAAAGTTAAGTTTGTGCATCGGTGATTTAGGTGAATAATTGTACGTATAAGGCATTTTAATTATTTACACGGATTACTCATACATTACAGATGACAGCTAGCGATTCAAGAACAGTTTCAATAGATCTGTGAAAGGAAATTGTCTTTTAATAAATGAGTAATTTATTCGCAATATTACTGGCTTTATTGAATAGAAAATGGTTCATATTTCTTGATATCTAAGGAAACAATATTGGTAAACATTTACTTGAAAAAATATTGCTAGTGGGTAATTTTTTTTTTGCTTTTTATTTTATTCACATGGAGTGTATTTCAATATTCTGACAAATAATTTTGGTACTACATTCAAATATTTTAAAAACTTAAAAAAAAACATTATTTAATTTGAGATCCAAAAGGCTTAACATTGCAATACTTTAAATATAACGTAGGGCACGTTACTAAGGTGCGTGTCCTGCGAGGTAATACTTTGTTAAGGGCGATGGTTACCACTTAACATTAGTCGTATTCTTGTTCCGTCTCCAGGTCGTATAAAATAAATAATTCTGAATTAATGTCAATAATTGTTAGAAAACTTTCAAGCAAAAACATGTTACGGATATTTGCACAACAGTTCGAACTGTATACTCACTTTATTTGCCGCCGAAGCCGGTATTACCCCCGCAATTAATTTCCCGCGAAGTTTTGACAGGATCATATCAGCACCGCGACCGTCAAGCTGTCAGATGTCAGACGCGTGACAAATCTGTCACGCTACGACAATGTAAATCTGGATACAGATATGTATGTGTGTACTTGTTTGTGAAATCGACAATTGTACATTGTTTTTTGTTAGCACGAATATTTTCCAATCTTAGTTGGACGTAACTTGTGAGGTAATGGCACTTTTCCTTTTTTGGTAAAGAGATTTCAGCTGTAAAATGGAAATGTCACGGTTTTTTGAAGTGGAAACTTCTATATATATCCGCGTTGGGCATTTTTTGAGATGGGGATAAAACCATTGAATTCGCGACACTATTACCGTTACCGACACCTCTGTATATGAGGTGAAAACTTTTTTAGGCGCGTTGAGTATTTTTGAGATGGGAAAAAACCATTGAATTCGTGACACTGTTACCGTGTATATAAGTGTCTCGTAATTTGTTCAAGTTTTCACTTTAAACCCTCCGTCGTCTGAGACACGTTCTCGGAGACCCGGATGACGAAATCACTTCCGCTAATGCGGGTGAGTCATCCACATTAGACAGAGCAAACACTCCACAAATACACAAACCTCGCCGGCGAGGTCGACGAGTCCCTTCAGTCGCCGCCTATACGAGGTACAAGCATGTACCCGGGCGTTTCTCTCCTATCCCCGTCCCGACAACAGCCCAAGCCGAGGTTCGTACCTAAGTGGTGCCCTTGCGCTAGTTGCCTCTTCAAAAATAAAATTATAGGGCTGAGCGCCTTCTGCGCTCGGCAAAAGCTCGGTTAAGCTGCAACGGCCTCAGAGGCCAACAGCGAGATAAGTCCATTCGAAAAAAAAAATTCAAGTTTTCACTTCTGTCGGCACTCCCGGAATGCCATATTTTTAATATATATTTATTAAATTGTAGTCTTTTTGTATATTGTATAACAGTATAATTGTTTTTTAGTCACCTTAAGCAAGACAACTATAATTTTAGACTTGAAGGCAAATTCTAAATAAATTCTTGTGAAATTGAATTTCTAATAATAAAAACCGCGTCACAATCGGTCCTTCCGTTTGGGAAAAATGATGACACTGACAGATAGTCACACAGCTAGACACACAGACAGTCAGACATAGGCGTCAAACTCATAGCATTCCTCTTTTTGAGTGAAGGGTTAAAAAGTTCTCGGCCTTATTGAGTTACCGGAAATGGTATACTTTGTTTGCGTGACAGGGCAACGTGACAACGTGATAGCCCGAGGCAAGATAAAACCTGTGATTTATTATTAAAACTTTAAGTTTTGTACAAAACTTCTAGAGAACGAGATGGTTTTGGTTTTAAGAGATTGGAATACTTAGCCGAGTCACAGATAAAGTTTCAGTTAAACCTGTTAAAATTTTTGCTATGTCCATGAGGTTTTCCAAATATCCTTCTCTTATTTTGATGACCTCCATGGCGCAGTGGGCGAATACCCGGCTGTGACGCAGGAGGTAGCGGGTTCGATTGCCGCCCCGGAACAAATGGTTGCATGATCTACAGATATTTGTTTCGGGTCTGCTGGTTTTTCTATCTTATTATAAGCATGTATTTACAAAAAGTATATACACGTATTATATCAGTTAACTGGTTCCCATAGTACAAACCCGCTTAGTTTGGGGCTAGATAGCGCTATGTTAAATGTCCAGCAATATTTATTTATTTATTTATTACGCCGTTATTAACGCCATTATCTTGGTGTCCGTGACCTTTTTAGTAAGTTACGCAAAAAAGAACTATTTTTGTAACGAACTTGACTCATATATCTAACCAAATGGCCTGTCTCAGCGCTAAATCGCGAAGAGTGAAGAAGATAAAGAAAGCTTTTGTTATGTGTGACAGCTATAGCTAAATAATAATAACTAGTCTCTCCACAATTTACGCGAGCTGGTCACCAATTTATAACTCGAACAGATCGTGGTTATAAATCTAAATAATTAATCAACAAAGCTGGGAACAGCTTACATAATTGAGTCGGAGAGACGCGACAAGGCGACAAGTACAAGTCGCACGACAGTCGCGTCCAAAGTCGCGACTGGTCCGACAGCGTGCGCCATTACTTCCGTCTTCGCCTTCCGCCTGTCAGCGGCTGACGGGCTCTAGGGACAGGACTTTAGGACATCGATAATTTGCAATAAGTAAACATACAGTGCTGATTCTTCCAACTGAATCTTCGAGCTAAGTTTAACAAATCGGCCGATATAATTTGTTTGTTTTCAGAAACACCTAGTAATACTGGATATTTTGAGTACATTAAGAATACGCTTATGCAATCACAAAATACTTAGGTGGCATTATGACTTAAGATCAAACTTCAACTGATTTGAATGGTATCTATTTAAACCTCTCACCATCTATGCCCGATCATTTTTAGTAATTAAATTAAAAAGAAAAAACCGAAACTCTTGTAGTTTCAGGTGGATTTTTATATACATTAATGCGACTGAAAAACAAGTTAAGATTATTCATATATCTACCTTGGTACTTGACTTATAACTTGGTGTTATTAATAAAGATATTGTATTGTATTGTATTCAAGTTCGAGTACGGTTTAAACATTCTTTGTGTCAATTTTAAGATGTCGAGATCCAAATATACATATTTTAGGCATTTTAAAATAATATTTGAACCTCCAAATAGAAATATCCCTTGCATAATATCCTTATGTTATGATTTTATATTTTATAGTAGAATTCTGCATTAAAATGGCAACACCAAGCAACGCCATCTTGGTAGTATGACGTTGCATGGTGGTGGTAATAAAAAAAAATATATAAGAGCGCGGTGAGGAGAAAAGGGGTTCTGTTCTGTTCGGGCGGTCAACTAGAGTAGTCATCAAGCTGACACCCTGTCACTTCAATTCAAGAATTAAAATAAAGTTACTTTGTGTAATATTGCTGGAGTTTTTATTACTTATATACTTACGTACAGAGTTGTTTCTCATGAAGAAAACACTTTGAGCCCATTCATTTATAAGTAATGTAAAGAAAGCGTACAGTTTAATGAAATATGCTTCTGCATCTTAAATTCACTCAGAACTTCTACAATAGAAACTTATATCGACAAAGCAGTTATTCCAGGCTCCCAGCCCTACTTTCCGCTCAGCACAGTCGACGTGTCAATTAGGGCGCGCGGTATCTTGTCACTGTGCATTCGAACACGTATTATGTCGTTATAATGACGCCGTGCACTGGAGTTCTGTGCATTTGAAACTGTCAAAGCTTTGAGCGAGATACTAGTTTTCTATCTAGACCGTGAGGTATAAATAGAATCTATAGACGCGCCTTGTTAACGGTAAATTATTTTGATGGGTAGTAATTTTATGAGTCACATCGTTTACATGAGTCACATGAGTTTAACAGCATCGTTAATTCGTTAACCATGGCCTCGAAATGACGCCTTATGACTTGTTAAATTGCTCGATTAGACACAATCGGCGTTAATATAGTTAGTAAATAGATAAATATAGAGATAGTAAATTAGATGACATTTACATGTCTCATCATGGTATCGAAAATAAGATCGGGAAAACGGGCTTACGGCCCACTTGACCATCAGGTCGGCCGTAAGCCTGTTTCCCCGACAAATACCATAAAAAAAACTTAATTTCCCCTCTTAATGCATTGTCGTTTTTTCCTTAAACGTGTTTTTTTAACCGATTAGGTGTCAATAGGCGATGGTGACCGCTTACCATCAGTGACCTATTGTTACCGTCGTTTTTTGACACCCTATTCTTTTTCCGTTGAGAGAGAGAAATGTTAAGAGGTTTGTACAAGGATAGGGTCCTTGTACAAACCTCTTAACATTTCTCTTGAAGCGTGCCATGTCGTCGTAGCCTAACGGAAAAACTTCAGATGGTAGCTGAGGCAGATGTGGCATTCCACATCTTGCAAGTATGGGGTAGAAAAGATCGTGTGAAGCGTATGGTGTGCGATATCCAATTGTCGACGATATGTGGATGAGCTTTATTGCATTGTCGAGAAGTGCGGTGGTAAAATCTCGACGACGGGATCAGATCGAATAGCTCCTCAGAACATGCCCCATTATACAGGCGGTAGAATACACTGAGCGTTCCGATGTCACAGCGTTGTCGCAGTGGTTCCAGCCTGTTGGCGAGTTTGGGATTACCGATGTTTTTAATGGCTCTTCTCTGAAGGGAGTCAAGACGAAGAAATTGGTAGCTAGGAATGATTTGGTAAAACACAACTTACCAAAAATACAATGTATTTAAATAACCTAACCTTTACCTGTGTAATCCTTCTAAAATGACATTAAATCAGCTGTGACGACCGAGTTCATGCGACGAATGACATTTCTTTTGTTGTCACATTTGGTTTTGACAGCTCAGTGACAGCCCACATTATGAGTGTCGTGACGTTGGCATTAGTGTCAAGTTCACTTGTTGATCCTTTGTTAGTCTTGATATTTTAACAACTAGATAGCTGCGTGAAAAACGTTGCTTGTATCTTCCACTTATTAATAATGCATAATTTGTTTGTCTGTCTAACGAACTGTCAAGTAACAGTGACAGTTTTGAAAATAGATTATTATAAATAATATACTAAGGAAGTACCATCTGCCTATCTGAAAGTGAAATTAGACGTGCCATTTAGCTTATCATTATTATTGACATTGTGTCAACGTCAACCCACTTTGTGGTTGACTGGTGGACAGCAGATTGACACTTTCAAAACGGAATGTTATTTTATTGTTAGTCTTTCTTTTTACTATAAGAGGACCTTTAGCCACGACTTCACCTGTTGCTGTTGATGATGACATACGAAGACACCTATTACAAAACATTTACAACCTAGAGTGAAGTTTTTAGGGAAGTCAGACGCTGGGGGTTTTAATAACTGAAACCTTTTTAAAACTTCGGAGATAAGGAGGCGAGAAGGGAATTATATTTATTCGGCATTTGTATCGTAACTCCGAAACAACATTACATAAAACATTGAGCTCTTTTATTATGATACCCCATTTGAAATAGTTACACTATTTTTTTAATTTTGACATTATGGTTTGGCATTATGGTGCCATTTTCAAAGCATTTTTAATAGATGCCGGCACAAAATATTTATTACTAATCTAAATTTCAAGTCGCAAGCTTCAGCAAAGATGCTGAGACTTAGCCATGAGCAGTGAATGTTAAATACATTCATTGGTTGTGTTGTATGAGACCGATAGACGGACGGACGGACGAAGTGGCACCTTATGGGTTAAGTTTTTAGCATTTTTACAATATACCTATGCTCAAATACACAAATTAACAATTAGTTCATAACAACTGTGTGATTGTTACATATTAAAATACCTATTGCGATTCAGATTTGATACAAAAATCACTAACCTAAAAGAAAGTCTAATCAGATCAATTAATCAATCATTATTAAAATAGCAAGTATTAAAGATAGTGAATACCGATAGCGATGTAAATTATTTTGTTTAATCATCTAAATGCTTAATTAAGATGGGTATCGTGAAGAATTGGCCTTATTCGCTTTATATCGTGACTATAAACTAAAAGTTGTTTTCATCACTACTGCTATGAAAGTTGGTCATTGTAAATAATGTCTGTTGTATGGAAGCCCCACTTAAATATTTTTTTTATTCAATAATACTTATTTGAGGTTGGTACCGATTAAGCTAGTCCTCTAAATTGTATGAGCGCCGATACAACTCAGAAAATCTTAATTGGCGTCGACCTCATATAAGGTAAATAAAAAAATTGTGATGTTGAATAAAATAAATATGTATTTAAATGGGGCTGCCATACCACAGACATGATTTTTTTGCCGTTTTTATAGATAATGGTACGAAACCCTTCGTGCGCGAGTCCGACTCGCACTTGGCCGGGTTTTTTATATAAAAAAAAATGAAAATAAAAATGTAAATATGGGGACACCCTTTACTTTTCAATATTTTTATATTTTGGAATTTTTGCTTTATTTGTGCTGTAAAATCTTGCTGTTTGCCAAATTTCGTGAGTCTAGGTCAACGGGAACTACCATATAGGTTTTCGACCCTTTATCTATAGGGTACTTTCAGTTGACCTAAATATAATTGTCAATTTTGGTTAAAAGCAGCACAAGTAAAGGGAAATTTCCGAAAAATAAAAAAAAGTTTCAAATTAACGTAAATATTGGGACAAATTTTCGCAATAATCTAAATTTACGAGTATCTATATCTTTTTCTCGTGTTGACCCAGGATCTTGATTTTTATACACCTAAAATAGGGACTATACATCTCGGTATCTGGTATAAATTTCAATTTGTTAGGTCCACACCCATTCCTGAGAAAATCGGTGGTGACACACGAACAGACCGACGGATAAGAGAGTGATCTTATAAGGGTTCCTTTTTTTACCTTTTGAGGTACGGAACCCTAAAAATAAGTCGAGCTTATGTCAGTAAGCTGATTGTAGCGATCAATCAGCCAGATAATGGAATATAAACATTGTGCATTACCTTTTTCCAGCTAATCAACTTGGACTTACCCCGAATAGGACAAGATAGCAATTTGATGCTGATTAAACTTATCTACTTACAAAGTCATATTACGTTAGGTACTACTAGTTATGACCCACGGCTTTGCTTAGGTCGTCTACTCCATCCGAAGGTTATCTGGTAGAGAACGCTACTTCTTTTATATATTTCCTGGAGATGGAACATATGTCCCACCTGATGTAAAGTGGTAAACATCGCCTATAGAAAAGTATTGCCTCGTAGGTCATGCACCTTAGATATGTGCCCTACGATGCACTGCCCCTCGTCCATCAACTTAAGGTATGCAGCCTCAATGCTTGTTATTTCACCGGAAACCATACCTTTCATAGCGAAACACAGCAATGCTGCTTGGCGGCATAAATTGGCACTTAGAATAAATGTGTGCACATAAGCATTTTATATTGTCTTCAAAGAAGCATACCTACGGTTTAATTTTCTAGGCAGCAGTTCAAATTTCATGCATATTGGATTAGCCGGAATGAAATTTAACGACCACATACATCCAAACACATTCGAATAACTAAGTTTAGGTTATTTAATCGAGATTACCACTTAGCAAAAAGACCGCCAATTGTATATAGTTTATGTCCAAATATAAAGATTTTTTTTATAATTCGCAATAAATTATTTAACATCCAAAGTATTTTACTGATCGCGCGAAGCGAGATTTCAAATCAACTTGGGCAAATCGGTGTTGTAAGTATGTATGTAAGTATGCACGTAAGTATGTATTATGTATGTATGTTTGTTCGAAGATAACTTTTTAATCGTTGATCTGATCATCGTGAAATTTGATACATATGTAGATAGTGATAATAAAATTTTTGTGTGACTAAATGAGCTAGAAAAGTTTAGGGGTTGTTGAGATATTGGGGTTCAAGAGGGGCAAAAAAATGAAAATCAGACTAGGTCATGTGGTACATCAAATGAAAGGTCTTTGTTAGTACATTTCAACCCTGTTTTTAGTTTTAGTTTAAACCTGATAATTTCTGCGTATTTTTGAGCCATAATAAAAATAAAACTTTGACAAAATTCACAGGGTACACCAGTGACCCCACAATACTGAAATTTGATATTCGTTTAGATTTAGTGACAAAGATATAGGCAAAAGTCAGAAATCCAGATTATCTGCATTTTGTACCCCAAAAAAGATTTACCAATTAGTATGAACTCCCATTACCTGTAATTTGAATGAAACTGTAGGTTAAGTAAGTTGGTTGTTTATTTCATGACACTTTTTTGATAGTTATAGATTACCAATAATATATTTTTGTTTTTATGGGAGACTCGCGATATCTCAGTTCGGGGCAAACTATTATTTATTAATATCAAATAAAAACAAATAAAATATGAGTAAAGTAATAATTTTGTTATTAGAAAATATTCGCAAAAGCAAACCATAGCTCCCTTCCCCCACTAATTCATAATCCATATACCTACATCACTGCAAGACTTCCCACTTCACCTTCCGATTCACTTACCCCGATGACTGATGACCCACCCCGTGATTAACGAGCTACCATTTATCATACTGCCACCGCTGACAGCTGACGTCAGACGTCAGCGGCCGATTTCGGCAATTAAATTTATCGACAGTTTGTTGTATCAACTTGGAGTTATATCGATATGATGCACATCACTATTGACAGGTGTTATAATATTAGCTTAGGTCTTTAATGGGGGATTAATTCTGGAAATCTCCCACTGCATGGTCCGGTCCTTAAATGGCCAGTAGGGATTTAGAGACTAAGGGTTTTTAAAGACTTATCTCAGCGTAGCGGGGATGTAAAAATAATTAATTGTTCAAATATTTATTTTATTTTTAAGAGCAGACATTTATTTTAAACTTTATTGTGCAAAATACAGACTTATACCATTAATGTCATAATATGCTAAAACCTTTTGTACCTAATATTAATTATAGTGTACCTACCAACCTCTGAAGTAGCATACATTTTAATGACCTTCGTACCTTATTTTCTGATTTTGATTTTAACGTGCTATGTGATTTTAGACTTGATTATAAGCAAATAAAATCCAACTATGACTTTCCCGAAATTTGTTATCATTGTAGGTATTATTTTCATAAGCCCTTGAGTTATCTACTCACATACCTACTCTTTGCCCCTGAGAGTATCTTCAGGCTGTGATTAACGACCTCACAGCACATTCATCACACGATGACGTACAGACAGACGTTGGGACCGCTGTTTTATTGCTGAAGAAATTAGGTGAGAGGGCGAGAAGAGATTTTTCTTTACATTACTAGTGAAGATGGCTTTGGAACTTACGTTTAATCTTGTTAAGCTATGTTGAACCTAATACTAAGCGGTATAAGTTATATAATGGATTGACCGTTATAGATTAATACTTCTCTAATGATAATTACGGATTTAGCGTTTTTAGAAAAAAATATACTCTTGTATGGCGTCCATTCTAGAGTACTATAATAGGTAATAATTTTTATCAGTAACTAGTGGACCCCCCGAACTTCGTATTGGCTTGACATGCATAGGTATAACGCGGACTGTCAAGATAAGTCACCCTGGTAGAATTGTCAATTGTTGTCCCCGGCCATCATTATGTATGAGAAAATGAATGACTTCCACAAATAATTCAATACCAAAATTAGCCAAATCGCTCCACCCGTTCTCGAGTTTTAGCGAGACTAACGAACAGCAATTAATTTATATATATATAGACAATATATCTCGGGATAACTCCTACCGAAGCATCTGTTTCAAACGATATTCATTTTTTTTTACATCCTCTTTGACGATATTTGCAGCACGCATTCTGTCAATTCTATGTCAAACGTCATAAGGTTACATTATAAAAGCGCTAAGGTTAGATTATAAATAATTTTATATGGTGGTTAAGTATTCTTAAATTTTCTAATTTTACGCGCAATTTTCCTAATTTTTTCTTTCATAAGAACCTTTTCCTGACAATAAGAAATACAACAAAAAAAAATTGGCCAAATTGGTCCAGGCGTTGTTGAGTTATGCGCTTACCAACACATTTTGCGATTCATTTTTATATTATAGACTAGAGGTCGCATGGTGCGTGAGTTGCTCGCAGCTCGCGTGTTTTTCTGTTTGTAGAAGAAGCAATCAAAGACGATATCGAGGTGGTAGAAGCAATCATAAACATGAAAATTTACTAAGCAAGTTGCCTTATGCCCCTCCAAAAACTAAAAAAAAATAATTTTTTTTTGACATCCAAAATGATGATGATGATGGATGTCGCATAAACATGAAAATTTACTAAGCAAGATGCTTTATGCCCTCCAAAAACTAAAAAAAAAATATTTGGATGTACAAAATGATGGTGATGATGGATGTCGAATAAACTTGAAAATTTACTAAGCAAGTTGCCTTATGCCTCACCAAAAAAAAAAATATGGACATTCAAAATGATGATGATGATTGATGTCGCATAAACATTAAAATTTACTGAGCAAGTTGCCTCATGCCCCTCCAAAAACTAAAATAAAAAAAAATTTAACATCCAAATGATGATGATGATGGATGTCGCATAAACATCAATATTTATTAAGCAAGTTGCCTTATGCCCCTCCAAAAACTAAAAAAAAAAATTTTGGACATCCACAATGATGACGATGATGGATGTCGCATAAACATGAAAATTTACTAAGCAAGTTGCCTTATGCCCCTCCAAAAACTAAAAAAAAATTTTTGTTAATCCAAAATGATGATGATGATGATGGATGTCGCATAATCATGAAAATTTACTAAGCAAGTTGCCTTATGCCCCTCCAAAAACTAAAAAAAAAAATATGGACATCCAAAATGATGATGATGATGGATGTCGCATAAACATGAAAACTTTATAAGCCAGTTGCCTTATGGCTCTCCAAAAATTAAAAAAAAAAATTTGGACATCCAAAATAATGATGATGATGGATGTCGCATAAACATGAAAATTTACTAAGAAATTTGCCTTATGCCCCTCCAAAAACTAAAAAAAAAAACAAAAAATGTAATATACAAAATGATGATGATGATGGATGTCGCATAAACTTGATAAGTTAGTTATCTCATCACTAATAGATAAAATTACAGTAAAATAAATTTTATACTACCCACAAGCCGTTTGGCTCCCTACAAAAACAGTATAAAAGTTACGGCAAACGAAATATACGGTGTACGGTATTTGCACAAAAATATTTTGTATGGGACAATTTGTTTTTTGTATGAAAGTCGATTTTTTTCAATGGATCCGGATATAAAAAAAATGTCCTGAGCAACATTAGTTTTGGCGCTAATGCTCTAAGACTTGTACTTTCCAAGATACAAGGTGGACGGGAGCGAATGCAGGACAAAAGGGGTACTTTAGGATTTATTCCCAACTCACCGAAACTCCCTCTATACGAACCTACCAAACATTTCTACCCTACGAGGGGGCATCTGGGAGAACAATTATGACAATGAGTGAGTGTATATAATATAATAATGAGTGGCCACATTTCTAGGCACGCGTGGTCCATCTTAATATACCATCAGATGGGTTAGTGGTAGGTAAGGTACAAATTAAATAAATAATCTGGGCATTTCAAACAGCGCTATCTAGCCTAGCCCAAAACTAAGCAAAGGTTGTTCTATAGGAAACAGATTTTGCCAGATAACTGATAAGAATACCTATATACTTTTTTCCAGAACAAATATTTGTAGATCATGCAAACATTTATTGTTCTGCGGTGGGAATCGAAACCGCAACCTCCTGCGTCTCAGACAGCTATTCGCCCACTGCGCCACGGAGGTAATTAACTATTCAGCCACAATTATTTTTACGGGTTTCTAAATTAATTAACTAACGAAATTGTCAATTAGATTCAAAGATATACATCAGGATTTAGACTGTGCATAAAAAATGCACGGAATTCTTAACGAGAACTTAATAAATATCTTTTTCCATGTCGAAACATCATGCACCTAATATAAAATCCCATCATAAATGGTGCGGCCTCAATTGTGAACTACAAAGGCTATCTTACTCAAATAGAAGATATCAACTAACATAATATTTTTAAATTCATTGGACTGACAATTCTTTGAGTCAACATTCGAGATATATTTACAAATGTTGGAGTGATAATAATACAGCGCGAAGGAACATACAAACTGTGCTTTAGTATGAACAGCTAGGCGAATCCAGTAAGCACTAAATTACCGTAACTTATTTCCCGTGTTCATGGTAGCGCACGTTTGACATTCGGAAAAAAACATGAAAGTGTGACAAAAAAAACAACTTACTCGAACCACAATGTACTTTCAAATAAAAACACAGAGTTGTGGACGTAGTGCTCTTTGCGAAAGAGTCCGTCAGGGGAAGCACTAACATCGAACTCATTTTTGCCGCCAAGCAGTGCTCGCATTGCTGTATTCTGGTTTGAATGGTATTGGACGCCGGTGAAATAACTTACACTTCGATCAAAGAAGCAAGGTGAAGAAAATAAAAAAAATACAAAATTATATTTCTCGTACTTTTAAATCTAGTAAAATTCTTAGTATTTTAAAATCATCCCAAAAACTATGCGCCGGACGGAAATTGAATCCGCAACCTTCCTCTTAATACGATTAATAATTTTAAATTTGGAAGAATTTTCCATAAGTATCGGATACTATTAATAAAAATAACGAGTTTGTTTAAGCATTGTTTGGCGTTAACCAAATGGTTCACTGCAGTTTAATACAAGAATTTTGATTATCATGCGCTCTACAGGCCCTCTTTTTAAATAAGTAGGTAAGTGCCAGTCGCATATTTACAAGCGCTCCTTTATTTGGTAACGGTTGACAGGTGGGACGATTAGCTTTATTTGCGTTTAAAGACATTGAATTATTATTTTGATGATAAAAATTATCAATGAAGTGTTACGAGTTTTAGGTATAAAGTGCACGAATGATAACCACTTATTATAGAGCACCTTGTATATAACATAGGTTTTATTATTCGTAACTGCAATCCTTTTAGGAAATCGAACCGTTTTTAGATTAATATTTTTTTATTTATTAATCACAATGATCACTTTGAAACGTCAATTTTACCGCCCGAACAAAGCCATTAAGAGCCATTCTATCAAAGAGGTTTTTTTTATTTACGATGGCAGATATTCGAACAGAAACCGTTTATAATAATCTATAGATAGAAGAATGAGTAAACATTAATATCGCCTTGGTTAATCTACGAACAAAACACGCCTTTGCAAACGCCCTTAAAAATAAAACTTAATATCAGCAAAGCCATCACAAAAGAAATAAAACTTAAACCAAAAATGCTAATCACAATTATCGAGCAATGGCAAGTGAGTTGGCAGCCCCGCGCTCCCGATATCAAAATAATTCAAATATTTGGACTGCCTTCATCGATCACTTACTGATGATGGATTGTGCCGTTCTACTTAGAATCAAATTGATATAACGACATATCTTACTAAACTATTGATACCATTTTGAACCCTACGTCGTTAGAATTAAAGTTGTAGTTGTGATGTAGTGGGTCGATATAAAGTAGGATTTGTGTTAGCTGGTAGGTTTGTACAATTGTAAGGGGCCCAATGTTTGTTCAATTGACACTATCGTTTATGTTTCACTTAACTGTAATTTATTGATGGCGCGGTTTCGCAGATTAGATATAGTTTATTGATGACTTTCAGTGCTTTTTAGTTTTTTGTTATTTTAGTAAGTATTACTAGCACGAGAGCTGATGCGCCATTTGGGGATGTTATTTTCATCATCATCGACAGCCCGACTTCACCCACTGCTGGGTATAGGCCTCCCTAAGCTTGTACCATCCGCCACGATCCTGCGCAAGTCTCACCCATTGACATCCCGCGACTCTAACGATGTCGTCCACCCATCTCGCTGCCGGACGTCCTACCCGAAGGAATTTTATTTGGAAGGTATTTTAGGCGCCATTGAAATCATAAGAATAATATTATCTATGTAGTGAATCTGGAATGGAGAGTCGGGCAGGACATTTCTGCAGGCCGATCAGCTAACTTTTGTTGCAATGGGTTGCAATCAAAAACTAGTCGCAACTGTCACTTTTGACAGTTTTGCGATCACATAGTAGCTTCGAGCGCAATAGAAAACGGATTGCAATAAAACCCATCTTTGACAATGAACGATTGCAAGAAGATGTAATGTTGGTGTAATTTGCATGAAACAGCGATCGCGTAAGGTTGTTTCAATCGAAATGACAGCTTGCGATTACATTCAGATCGATTGCGATTTGAAACAAGTGTTAAGTTGTTCGAAAGGATAGAAATTGAATAAAGTAAGTTAGTTATTTCGCTACTATGCGATAAAGGACATTTTCAAAAAAATAAACAAAAAATGCTTTAAGCTTGCTTGCGACTTGGAATTATTTAAATGTTTAAGTTCAGCATTTATTGAATAAAATATGAGAAGATTCGGCAATTGAACCTACAATAAAAAAGATATTAAACACATGTTTTACAAGTGTTAAAAGGTTCGGTATCTTTTAAGTGTGCCTTCCATATTTAAAAGTAAGTGCCAATAGTTGATGTGTATTAGTGTAGGTGTTGAAATGGAAGTAGCTATTTAAGTAAATATATTTAAAAATTATAACGTAATACATACAATTATTTCCAAATACATTTACTGAACACCATCATAAGTGCCATAACATCTAAAATATGACGTCAAAGGACAATAAAAGCCTTACAAACAGGAGTAAATCCCACCCAAATTTATTCCAATGCCCTAAAAACTCTATAGTATTAACACCTCAATTTTCAACTCATAATAAAAGCCGGCTTCTTGTTAAAATATGGAGATAAATAACAAATAAAGTAACATTGAAATACGGCGGGAGATAATGGAGTGACAGCGGCTGCGGCAGCCATGTTTATAATCTTTACATGTAAAATTTGTCGGTAGTGTGTTTGGTCACTAATTGGATGTAAGTTTTGAGTTATAAAAATAATTATTGGACGATACGACTTTTTTAATTTGTCAGTTTTCAGATTTTATGTTTTTATTCTTATATTTTACACCCGGAGGAGCCATTAAAATTCAAACAGCAATCATTCAAATTCCTATACTTTATGGATCAAACTACTTATACTTTATGCACGTTGAAGTGGCAATGGGCAGGCCATATATCGCGCAGAACAGATGGCCGATGGGGCCGAAAGGTTCTCGAGTGGAGGCCACGGACCGGCAAGCGCAGCGTAGGACGTCCACCCACAAGATGGGCAGACGACTTGGTAAGAACCGCAGGTCGGCGTTGGATGCAGGCCGCTTCCAACCGCAGTTCCTGGAGATCAATGAGGGAGGCCTTTGTCCAGCAGTGGACGTCCTACGGCTGATATGATGATGATGATGATGGATCAAAAGGGATGGCTGAAACAATATAAACAAAATTAAACGTTGTCATTGTCTAGATTCCAGCAAACCTGTGGGTAGACTTAAATGTTCTTTATTAGTATTACCATGTCCCGTTACTCGACATCAATAATAATAATACATATACATTTTATTTTATTGAATCGTATTTCTTGAACCATAAATAACAATAATACTTTATGTACACTTCTTAAAAAGATACTGTCATTTAAAGCGGGCACCATCATCATTCCAGAGCCCATAAACTCATAATATTACTGTCACCGGTACCTACACCAAACAGCCTCTTTATCTAACATCACTGCATTTATTTGTCACTCGTTTATGTCTGAGCTGAGTGACTTAAGGCGCCGTTATGGGTAATAAGATAAGCATATGTTACTTTTATTGCTGTTACCCACTCGGTGGCAATTCTGTAATGACTTTTGTGTCCCCCATTAAGTAGGGTCACAGTATATATGAAATCTTTTTGGAGTTACGCCTATACATAGAATAAATTAGAAAATTCTTTATTGTACTAATAAAACAATACATATGCGAACTTAATGCTAATTAGCATTTTCTTCCAGCTAACCTTTGCGTTATGTAGATAAAGTGGTAGTGCCAGAAAATAAATAAACATACATTTGTTTTGAGACCATAAAATAAACTTTCAAAAATTAATAATAATACATATACATAAACGAAATACATAGTGTACATTTTGTAGGCTATTTTAAGGAGAGATAAAGTGTTTATAGAGTATGGATTTGAAGATTCCCATAGAGGCGGCCATGCGGATTTCCACAGGAAGAGAGTTCCATAAGCAGATAGCAGTCACAGTGAAAGAGTTAGTGAAGAAAGAAGTGTTATGCTCAGGCGTCTTGAGTAAAAGATGTTGAGAAGAACAAGAAGGACAATAAAGTGAAACAAGAAGAGAAAAACGTTCTATAAGATTATATATAGATATAAGATTTTGAACAGTTGTTAGAGCTATGTTTATGACATTTTCGTAAAGTTTATTTGGAGACCATTATTATAAATACGGGATTTATCACGTACCGTCTTATCGGTGTTTCGACCGACAATGTTTCGGTTCAATTCGTGAACCTTCATCAGGGTGAGTGCGATCCGCTCCGAATAACGTCTCGCCTCGCACTCACTCTTTATTTGGAAAGATGGTTAAATTGGTAGTAAGGCTCTAAATGTTTATTATCTATATATTTGTCTATACAGCCTTCAACATTCACTATTGGTCCTTCTCTCAATTATACCAATTTAATTAAAATTGGGTAGGTAAGTATTTTTTTTTAATATTTCCATTGCTCTCCAATTTCCGGTACGGTATAGTAGAGTTTATTTAATTCCAATTCAAAATAATATATTCCCAGAACATATATACCTATACAGATGTCAGATTCAATTTTTTTTAGTTTCACTATAATTTACCCCACTTAGGGGCTTAAAAAAGCTGAAAAAAGCTTAACAAGCTTTCGTATTTTTTCACTATTAAAACTTATGATTACAATATGTCAAACATTTATCTTTCAATTGTAATTATTCGATGGCAAATTAATCATTTCATTTATTTTAATAATATTTGATTTCTTGATAATAACATAAGTTAGAAAGTCCAATGTAGTTGAGTTACTGTGAGCTAGTACGCCTATACATAGGCATAGATACCGATAAATTGAATGGCCACGGGCCACGACATAAATAATGTGGTAACGCCGTCACTTTTATGTTTATTTTAATGGTTTATGTGTGGTTTACGTGACTGCCGGCGGAATGCTGGTAAATGTGCTGGTACGATTGTATACTTGCCAATGAAATGGGTTTATCACCCGCTATTCTTCGCAAGTCATAGAGTTTAAAGTCTATTTTCGCTTGCGTTTCCACTTCATTCGCTGCATTCAAATGAGACGCTAAATCCATCGGACGTTATCGTATCGACGTTATAAATCAATTTTGACATAGATACCTAAGGGTTGTTTCTAAACTCTTATATAATTTGACCCTGATTAGATGTTGCTTGCGACGAACACTCCTTCAAAAGTGTTTAACTGATTACATATTTTAGTGAACTCATTTATGAACTGTTTGACATGCGACTTAGAAATACCTAATAGGAAACAACTTACTTTTGAAAACTTTTGACAACCTAGGGGTTTTTAAGTAGCGACTGAATAGGTTTCTTCTAGGTAGGCGTGTACCTACCATCGATCATGCTCAAACGCTGCCGATAATTTATAAAAAAAACATTCCTACCAATTTAAAATATAGATATTATGGTGCTTTCGTGAGCATGTAATATTTTTACTGTCATCATAAATTCCCCATGTCAAACAACCACCCATTTCGTAAAGTCTGAAATAAAGTAATATTGATATTCCGTGCACTTTTCAAATGTTATAAAAGCCACCTGACGCAAAAGGCCACCCACGGGCTCTCATCGACAATCGTCCAATCCATTACCTTGTGCACTTACACATTTCTCAACAAAACTGTCGTATCTCCAACAGACTAAAACGAAACACAACTTTAAACTATAACATTATAAAGTATATGTTTCTATAGCAAGAAAAATGTAGATATATCTTTTAAACTTACACTGGTAAGCAGTGTTTACAATTCAGTTTTGAAAGCGCAGGAAGCCAGGTCGTTCTGTTTGTCTGTCACGACAATAGGACAGTGATGTGGACATGTCCTATTGTCGGTACAAAAAATACCTCAGTGTAGGGTGTTTGATTCTCTTTGATGCTGTCTGTTTGAATTTATGATGCTTCTAAATTGAATATGTCATTAAGTTTTGGTTACTTTCAAAGTTTTTGATTGATAGAGACGAGTACAATGATTTTGGAAATGTTATATTTATGCGTTTGATGGGTGGTCATTAATGAAGTCGCTTTACTTAGAGATGTAGACAACAATCTCGATTTGGACCACTAAATTAAGATGTTGGGTCTTAGCACGAATATTTACGTTAGAGGTAAGCGTTATATTTATACAAATTATACAATGACAGTCATATGGACGCCGACGCTGTTGCCACTGATTGAATACTTAAAATCTTACTATAGTATCGCTAACGTCTAACGTAAACATTCGTGCTAAGACCTCTGTCTGAGCTAGATCTTTGCCAGTATACTTATGTACGTTTTTGTTTTACCTAAATACATACTTATAATACACAGAGAAACAACCAGACCCGAAACAAGTATGTATCTGTAGATCATGCAACCTCCAGCGTCTCAGCCTGCTATTTGCCCACTGCGCCACGGAGGTCGCCAGATACACTCAGATACCTATAGATTTGATACACTCAAACCACAATAACCTTAGCAAATTTCACACCGTGAAATGAATGTTTGTTATTACAGACTTCACGGCTTTTACTATATTTATTTCCTTTTTATATCACTTCTTTTGTAAATTTGCAACGCCTATCCGTCTGTCCTTTTAACTACTCACCGCGGTGCTAAAGTTACGGATAATTTGGTCTCCAAATGCGTGTCAAAATCGAATACGAAGGATTTTGTAGTATTAGGGCTTGAAATGAAGATTATGCACCGGTTACAAGATCCGTCAAAAAACCGGATTTTGAAAGCGGTTCTAACGAATACAAATACCTACACGTAATTTTTTTAATTGTAATGTTTAATAATCGTTTATTCTCAAAAAGATAACAATTATCACTTACGTGAGAATCAGCACACATAGAATAGATATTTTTTATAGAAGAGTGCAAAGTTTAGGAAGGAATTCAGCGAAGGATTCTTAAATTGAATCATAAGCGCAGCAAGTGATTCTAAAAAAAATTCCTGAGCGTTAGTGAGGGAATCAAAAGAGCACAAGGTGAAAAATCTTTGCACTCGAGTGCAACACGTAACTTTACATCCCACCTCAGCGAGGAAATGACTAAATGCAAAAAAAGTAATAGGTACACCAAGAAGGTTCAGTGTCTGTGTTTTTAACAAATTAAAAAAGGTTGTATGATAAATTCGGCACCTTTGAGGTAGAAGTAGGTTTAATGATGTTTTGAATTCACAAATTTAGTGGACACGATGTTCTAAATTCTATTTACTTTATCCTCTAGTGGATAAAAACGGCTTTTGCACTCAGATATCGAAAAGCAAAAATACTCTTTCCGAGATGGGGGGGGGGGGGGGGGGGTGAAATAGATATTGTAATTCGTTCGAGTCATGGTAGGTAGGTACTCAATTAACGCATTCAGTTAGATCGTTCGTTAGTTATATAATTACTTATTTAGTAAACATTAGTTATATGTTCAGCTAGTTTAGTTTTAAATGCGTTAAATGAGCTTACATTTTTTTTATATCAGAGGGTAATTCATTGAAAAGCTGTGAGCTTTCGTGAACTATTGTTTTTTTGCCCTAGTTCGTACAACTTTTAGGTAAAACAAGAAAACTAGCGCAACGCGTACTTCGCATTCATAATTGTAGATTGAAAGACGATTGAAGGTTCATGACTTTGGGAATCGAGTTCTTCTTCCTGCCTTTTTCCGACATTACGCGGGGTCGGCACAAGATGTATTCCTCCTCCACATCTCTCTATCAGCCGTCATCTCCGTTGTCACTTCCTTCCTACCCATATCATTCTTCACACAGTCCATCCATCTAATCTTCGGTCTTCCTCTACTTCTATATCCATCCACAGTCATATCTAACACTCTTTTAGTCACATGATTTTCTTGCCTACGCATGACATGTCCATACCACGCTAGCCTCTTACTCCTCAATTTTCTATCACTGGCGCTACTTTTAAACTGCCTCTAATATACTCATTCCTTATCTTATCCATTCTCGTTACCGTACACATCCATCTCAACATTCGCATTTCTGCCGCGTGCACTCTTCTTCCACGAAAGGGACGGACCTTTTTGTGGTTCAACACTCAGAACCATACATTTGGGAATCGAATTAAGGAACTCAAATGGCGGTACACTTGGCAATACGTGGTGATGCCAGGTGGAGCAGGGTAACGACTGAATGGTGGCTGAGGAATGTCTGTAGAAGGGTAGGACGTTCGACACCGAGATGTAGATGTCGTGGTAGATGGCACAAACTTGCGGAGACCTATACCCAACAGTGGGTGAAGTCGGGCTGTGGATAATGATGTTGAAATTTAAATTCTTGCTACTCAGTTTCAAACGACATTTACAAAATTGATGTGTATCGATTCAAGTTTTTAACGTCGGAAATCCGGCTGGATTCGAACATCTCTAGCAAGCCGAAGGGCAAAGGCACCCCAACGAGCATTGTCGATTTGATGAATCGTACGCATTGTCACTACCCACAGCTGTCGCCTGTCGAGACGATGACACATGACACTTAGACCCGTTTTTTTGACACGTCCTTTGTACGCGCCCAGTGTGGGGCCGGAGAAAATGAGCTGATATCGATCACTCGATACCAAGGCTTTGAATTGAACTCATAAATAAATAAGCCATGTCGTGGTGTGTTTATTTTTTTCGGCAATGATGTACGTTTTTCTTTTGTCATGCATTTTGGGGGTTCCAGTGAATTTATTGCAGGATGAGTGGTAAGTCGAAAGTAGCGATTACGACGATTAGCTTGACTTATCTGATACGAATTTATTGCATGTTGTAAAGGGAATTCGTTTGTATATATTATTGCGATTAAATTGGTTTTGGTCATTGTGCATGGTCTAGCCTACTTTGGGTGTACTGCCCACAGTAACCCATTACTCAAAATAATAATATAATTAACGTTTATTTCAGGCAATATAAAAATATGATAACAATGCTCATATCTATAAATGCATTTAAGTTGTAAAAACATCTATATACAGGATGGTCGGAAAGTTGATATCCAAAGAAAAAAACTAGATCCCTCATATTTGGGGTATCTGAATCACCCCCATGTATGTTCCGTGCGATTTTTCATAGTTTTCGAGTTATTAATTTTTTTCTGAATTTTTGAATTTTTTTGACCTGAGCTTGACCTTTTTTCTCTCTGCTACTAATAGCTGATTCTTCTCCTTCAGGGAGATTTAGCATAGTTAAAATTAGTATGGTATATTAAAATAAGAAACAAATGCTTAAATTAGGATAAACAATATTTTAAGTCGAATTTTGACCACTGCACTAGCAACCAGTTATTAAAAATACAGGAATAATCACGTACCGATATATCGGTGATGCCACTGACAATGTATTTTTGACTCATAATGTAATATAACTGATATTGATTTTTAATACCAGTAATAAAAATAATTACAGTAATATTTGCAAATAAGACCTGAGTTCTTTTTCACTTATATTATTAAAGCATTCGAAACAAAAAATTAAATAATTTTTAGAGATATTTGTTATGCAACAGAATCTTCCTAAGTTGTTTTTATGCATAAAATAATCAGCTTCGTAACTTTGGTAAAAGTTATGATAATGTTTGTTTAAAGTGAAAAATTTACGTTGAATTATGGCTTTAATTTTCATTTAAAATTAAAAATCTAAACAGATGATTTAATGATTCCTAAGTAGACCTTAAGAATGCACCGAACTCTCAGCTTTCATAATCATTAAATAAGACTACTTAAGGGGCTACTTTGGCTTAAATCGACCTTCAAAGATGGAAAATTGCTAAAATTAGTTGTCTGGTCGATATAATGTTTTTGGTCATTTTATCATTCTTAAAGTTAATTAATGATAGCGAATACTGGAAACTAGTCAACAAATAGTTTCAGAGCTTGGATAGAAAATGTTAAAAAAACATAGAGGACATAAAAAAAAAATCAAAAATAAAAAAAATCTAAAATATAGAACTTTAACAAGTTTGTTGGGATCTTCTTTTAAGTATATTATACTTGTGTCAGAAGACCCCGCTCTTCAATAGCCACACAATATATTTATATAGGTTACATATTTTTATATGGAATAGGTTATCCAACAGTAGCGAGCACATACGGTGGGTGTATATGGGTAGAATGTGTATGTACGTGTGTATATGTACAGTGTGTGTAGTGGGTGTGGGTGTGTTTTGTGTGTGTGTGTGTGTTTGTGAGTTTCTGTGTTTTAATCTATGTGTGTGTATGCAATAGGGTGGGTGTGTGTTTTTGTGTGTCATTTACTCCCTATACTCATACAGTACATGCATGTACTGTATGAGTATAGAGAGTAAATGAGTGTGACTAGAAAACTATAATATTATTTTCAATACACTTGCTCGTAAAGTGAGTCTTATTAAATCGTTATTAGGGCCATAAATCGAACTATAACACACGCGTGCGTAATAATATTACACACTAGTGTATAATAGAATTATCCCTACATAGTTATGTTAGTGCAAATTATATGCGAATAAGCAGAGCATTTTCAATTTAACCGGATATTACAGTTTTTTTTAACAACATAGAGGTTTTATGCCGCTGAAAATCCATTTACATTTTTGAATAAATAGATATATCCCAAATTAAGACGAAAAAACATTTAGGTATTATTACCTATCAAATTATTTATAATTCACAATAATTTATAAAATATATACATTTCATCACTAAAATTATAATTTTGAAGTAGGCTGTATGGTAATCAATCACCTTACATTTGGCCCGTTCAAAAAAAAACTTGCGTGCCATTTCCAATTTTTTGTCTGTATTGCATTTGTTGCTGTGTGGTAAATAATTGTAAACATGTCAAGTTTTAGTACAGAAGAAGAACAATTGATAGATTTAACCCCGCCAGAAATACTAAATGCAGCACAAAATGCAAATGAAAGCCTAATACCCTGTAAAATTTCAATGAAAAACAATCCAAAATCGTTGTGAAAGTTATAGAGTCACCAATTGTTTTACTAATTAAACGATTTATGCAATACATGTTTGTTTTTTCCTCGCAAGTGTGTTGAAAAATTTCGTATGAAACTCGTGAGCAACTTGCTCACTAGACACTCGGCTGATTTACGCCCTGGCCTACGGCTTGGGCTGCAACCCACAGCCTCGTGTAGAATGAGCAACTTAGCTCACTTGTATCATAATATACTATTACAAAAGGTTTTCAAAGTGACCACCTCCAGCAGCAATATATATTCTACATCTACGTAAGAAATTGTCTTACAATCTTCCAAAAACTTTCTCTCTCAGAACACATTCGGTTTCTGCATTCTTCTGCCTCAGCTCTTGTTCACTCGAAGTGTCTCGGGCGTATGCTATTTCCTCGTAATACCAGAAATGAAGAAATCGATGGGGTTGAGGTCAGGTGAGCGTGGAGGCCTCCTGATTGGTCCGCTGCGTCTGATCCATCTTTTGGGGTATGTTTCATTCAAGTAATTTCGGACTTGCGTTGCATAGGAGCGCCGTCATTTTGTAACACCATGGTTCGTCTAAGTTCGATACTCACATGTTCCAGCAACAATGGAAGTTTATTTTTTAGAAGTTTCTGTAGGTTTCTCCATTAAGTCTGCGCGGCAGTTCAAACGGACCAATTAGTTCGCCTTTAAAGATTCCAGACCACATGTCAACGTGGTCAACGCTGAAACGATGTTGAAACGTTAAAGCTCTCATTTCGTGTGTATTTTCAATCGCACACGTGTGGTAATTATGAATATTGAATATTCCAGATCACTCAAATCATGACCATAAAACTTTATTGAAAAATCCAGGATCATTTTGCTCTTTTCGAAGCATAATTTGGATAAAATCAACGCGCAATTGGTGTTCTGAAGGTAGTTAAGCTTGGACACGTCGGATATAGAATGCGTGGTATCCTTCATCGTGAAGTATGGCTTGGATAGAAGTCCTTGGGATGTTCAAAGCACAAGCCATACTTCTTGTACTCGTGGACGGGTTTTGCTGAACTTCTTCCAGTACGTTTCACTACGATCCAGATCAGCTCTAGGGACTCTTTCACGACTGCCTTGTGGACCAGGAATGCGGCCTGCCATTAAGGTGTTGTGTGTATTAATAAAAATACGATGGTCGGGATATCGCTCAGGTTGCGGCCCACCACGATGTTGAAGTTGTTCGTGATACAGTCGCGCTGCTTCATGGCCGTTTCCTCGCGCAACTCTTTAAAAATAACGCATTTCTGCATATTCACTTAAAGTGTAACTCATCTCTTACACTTCCAAGTAAATGAAGTCGAAAAAAGTGTGTTTTGCAACGAATGCAAAACACAGTACTATAAACGAGCAAAGTAGCCAAACAAGTAGGCAGCGGAGGGGGTCCGTTGGTAAAACGAGTGTGGTAAAGACAAAATGGCGACACGTTAAGCAATAAGTGAGCACGACTGAAGTAATTTGTTTTGCCTTGGCTTCGGTTGAAAATTTACAAAGATTCAGAAAAAAATTAATAACTCGAAAACTATGAGAAATCGCGAAACATACAAGGGGGTGATTCGGATACCCCACAATATGAGCGATTTAATTTTTTTCTTTGGAAGTCAATTTTCCGGCCACCCTGTGTGTAAAACAAAGTCGGGTTAGTTTCAACATTTTTAAATCTAGAACGGCTGGACCGATTTAGATGATCTTTTATTAGTTGGATTTGTCTTCGCCCGGAATAGCAGAATAACTATTAAAATGGCCAAAAAAGAGATTAGAAAGAAAATTCATTTTCTCATCATCATCATCATCCACAGCCCGACTTCATCCACTGCTGGGTATAGGCCTCCCCAAATTTGTGCTTCCCCAAGTTTTCTAATACATAGATGCAGCTAATGATGGCCAATACATGATTGACAATACATTGACAGCTCGCGTCATATGCATGTCAAGGTGGTACGAAGGTCAACTAGTTGTACATAATACTAACACTGATTAATTTAGGGATTTACTTAGTAGTAGTTTTCCTATAGCGTCTGACTCGAGTTCGGTGGCCAGATTTATTAAATAATAATATTTTTATTTATCAGGTAATGTTTACATAGGCTGCTATTTAAGAATCCGGAACTGGCCACTGCATAAATAATATTTAAAAAGAAATTATCACGTTTGAAAATGGAACTCTTTGGCTGTAGAATGCAGGTTATTTCGTCCGTCTGTCAAATGTTTTCATTGTGTGGCGCGATTTCAAAAATTGCGTGTCATTATCACAATGGATTTATCTCGAGAAAATTTTCGTGCGATGATTTTTTATGATTTTCGACGTGGTCTAACTCAACAGCTGTGTATCGATCAACTCAGTTCGACTTTTGGGGATAAAGCACCATCGAAGACTACTGTGTATCACTGGTTTAGTGAGTTAAATCGTGGACGTCGTATGCTCACGGACGAAATTAAAGATGGTCGGCCTAAATCAGTTGTTGTGCCACGAAACATCGACGCAGTGCGTAAACTAATAATGCAAGATCGTTATGTGACATATCGAGAGATAAAGGCGATCTTGGGCATTAGTATGACGAGTATACATAAGATATTACACGAACACTTGGCTGCAAAAAAAGTTTGTTCGCGTTGGATACCGCACAACTTGACAATAGATCAAAAACAGGCTCGTGTCGATTGGTGCAAAAAAATGATAAAAAAATACAATCGTGGTGCATCAAAAGCTGTATATAATATCTACACAGGTGATGAATCTTGGATTTATGCATATGACCCCGAAACTAAGCAACAGTCAACAGTTTGGGTCTTCCAACATGAGCCGAACCCAACAAAAGTTGCTCGTGCGAAAAGCACTTTGAAGCAAATGGTCGCCTGCTTTTTTGGTATAGATGGACACGTGGCTACTGTACCCCTAGAAAATTGTAAATCTGTTAATTCAGAGTGGTACACGACCATTTGTTTGCCAGAAGTCTTTGCAGAAATCAGGAAGAATAATCCACAACGCAGAATCATTCTCCATCACGACAATGCAAGCTGTCACACTTCGGGTGAAACGACCCGATATTTGGAGGGTGAAACGGTGGAATTAACGGGTCATCCGCCATATAGCCCTGATTTGGCACCCAACGACTTCTTTTTATTCCCAACCGTGAAGAATAAATTACGTGGTCAACGATTTTCAACCCGAGAAGAAGCCGTTGAGGCATTCAAAAATCATGTTTTGGAGATACCGTCTTCCGATTGGAAAAAGTGCTATGAAAACTGGTTTCACCGAATGCAAAAGTGCATTGATCATCATGGCGAATATTTTGAAAAGCAATAAAACCATATTTAACAGTCAATGATAGTTATTTTATTTTATTCCGGATACATAAGTAGCAGCCCTCGTATTTAGTTTTATTTTTATGTATCTATTTATTTATGATCACTTCTATGCTGCAACATTATCTGTTACGGCTTCGCACATTAATTTATATTTAAAGGTTGCCCGGAATAAATGATTTTCAATGAGTGCGAAAAGTCCGCCCATTTTTTTTACTATATTTATCACTAGCTGACCAATCCGCAGCTTTGCACGCGTAGTTTTACATATAAACAATACCCTCCTTTGCGCAGTTGGCTAAAAAGTAGCTTATGTTACTCAAGGTGAATGTAGCTTTCCAATGATGAAAGAATTTTTAAAATCGGACCCGTAGTTTTTGAGTTTTTTCATTACAAACATACACACAAAAATACAAATCTTTCCTTATGATATTATATAGTATAGTATATATAGTATAGAAAAACTAGTTCTCAAAGTAATTCTGGTGTATAATAAAAAACCTATTTTGAAACTCGATTGTGAGAATAACATTCAAACTTATATTTTTATTGCTGAAATTTCATAAGCTAACAGTAACCGTCAACTAATATTTGAACAGAATGAGGCTCTTATCCCATTTTATGGCCTGTAATAATAAAACCAACATTAAGCAGAACAATCTACAGAAATAAAGATTACACGCGAAATCTTCCAACTTTAGCATTAAAGCAAAAATTGCTATCTACCCTCCTAACCCTGCGGCCGTCGACTCGTAAACCGGGCCATAATTTTGAATTATGTCCCGGTTACGACGCGTAGGTAATGAAACACACTGTATATCACAATTTCAACGTGCTCACAGCTAAATGGTGACTGTAAATTAGCTCATACTGTATATTGTATGGGTTAGAATAATGTGAGCGATGATGCGGGTGGCTGGATTCCTTTTTCAGGTGAGGACTGAAGTTAACTTGCAAATTTATTGAAATAATATTTTAAACCTTAATAACTGAATGTTGAGGCCTAGGCAACAAAAACATAATATTTTGTCCAAACCAACCTCAAATTAAAAACTTTATAAGCAATAAGACAAAATAAGCAATTGAACAAAGTTAAACACCCAAACCTAATGTTAAACAGTAAAAAAAGAAAGAAAATAAATTTATTCGCATCAGAAAAGCAACATGAGAACAAAAACTCAAACAATTAAACTCAAATAACATTAAACCTAAAACTCACAATAACAAAGGCACGTTTTTTTTTTAAATTATATAATTCAGTGTGATGGCGAAAAGCATAAATGCTGCTGCATGTTACCATGCTGTAGCGCTGGTCTTCTAGTACGTAGCGCTAAAAAGTGATCTCCTCCAGACAACTTTGAGTAGAGACCATTAAAGTAAACTATGTTCCCTTTTCATTTATAATTTAACTCGTGGCACACGTAAATAACTTTCCGGCCCCATCGGCCATCTGTTCTGCGCGCTAACCGCGGGCCGGAAAGTTATCGAATGGAGGCCACGGACCGGCAAGCGCAGCGTAGGACGTCCACCTACCAAATGGGCAGACGACTTGGTAAGAACCGCAGGTCGGCGTTGATTGCAAGCCGCTTCCAACCGCAGTTCCTGGAGATCAATGAGGGAGGCCTTTGTCCAGCAGTGGACGTCCTACGGCTGATATGATGATGATGATGACAAATAAATGCCAATTTTGTTAATGTTAGATCCAATTTTGCGGACACAAAGCATTGTTTTTAAAATTTTATCCCCGAAAATGGTGAAGAATAAATTAACCCTTTCACTGTTCACACGTGACCCACAAAAAGCCAAAAACATCTGCTCGTAAAAACAACACATCGGTACTCCA
The DNA here is from genome assembly GCA_918857605.2 of Philereme vetulata. Lineage (NCBI taxonomy): Eukaryota > Metazoa > Arthropoda > Insecta > Lepidoptera > Geometridae > Philereme > Philereme vetulata. The sequence goes on along the minus strand of OU975423.1, from coordinate 5,417,968 downwards.
CGCCATAACCAAATTGAAATATACAGTGGGCTATATTCATTACTGTTGGGTCTCACAAGGCCATAACTCAAACTTATGGCCGCCTTTACGAGTTTTAAGAGCGGCACTCCGAGATGGTACTTTATACCCCTGACGGGTTGAGTGTAAAATGAGCGCGTCGGTGACGGGGTTACCTAGAAATCTCTTCTTTTTGTGAATCTAATTAGAAGATGGATAAATTTGAAACTTTTTAGGGTAATTTGCAAATGAACCAGTCCCTATACAACGTCCAAATAAAACTAAGGGTGGTTGGAAAGGCTTTTGTAAATTATTTTGTTAGATTTTTAAAAATCATCTCAAAAATTTCAAGCCTAGACGGGACTTGAACCCGCGACCTTTCTCTTGATACGAGAATGCACTACCATCTGTGCAACCATGCAATTCACGTCTAGGTCAAAATCAGTGAGATGATTCAGAATTACGACTAAAGCGCCGTTAGCTTCATCTACAGGAAAACTTATATAGCTCTTTGTACCTGTCCAATGCCAAACGTTGCAGTTCAGTACATTGACAAGAGATGTCGCGTTGCTTATTTAAAATAATATTTTTATTTATAGTGTTATCCGAACACATGCGGAAAATTCCAAGATTTTTAAAAATCATCTCAAAAATTTCAAGCCTATTAAATTTCAAGAGAAAGGTCGCGGGTTCAAGTCCCGTCTAGGCTTAAAAAAAACTTTTGAGATGATTTTTAAAAATCTTGGAATTTTCCGCATGTGTTCGGATAACACTATAAATAAAAATACTATTGTAATTATTTTGTTATTACTTAAACTTTAATTTAAGCAAAAAAGTCGTTCCAAAATCATGTTTTTTGCAATTTATTACTAAACCAATCTTATAATAACTTTGATTAATTGAGTACCTACCTATATTGTCAATAACATCGCCAAACCGTTCAGCAGTTTGATTTCTATTAGAACTGTGATTAATAATCTACAAGCAGCGATACCTCGAAACACAATAACATAATAATCACGTATTTCTGTCTTTTTACTTCACCAATTGTACTGTTTCGAGGACAATTTACGAACACACGTCCCTGAATGGATACCGCATGAAAATACAACCAAATACCAGAAACCACTTGCCAAGCAAAAATAAACCCAAAAATCATTGCTATAGAGAGAAAGGAGATGGTACAAATATGGTGGGAGCACAAAAACATGACAAACGACCGAGTGAATCGTCTATTATGCTTCTAATGTGCCAATATATTATACGTCTTAAAAGGCGAAGTGTCAAATGATAAATTGAAGTCATTGTCATCTTTTGTGTCGATTCTGGCACACCGTTGGCAGATGACAGTTTTGAATCAGAAGTTTTTAAATGTGGAATTGATTGAGGTTTTATGGCGAATGATTTGATAAAGGATGTATTTTGAGATGGTAGATTTTGAGTAAAGTTTCTTAAGGGCCGCTTACTTATTGATAGAATAATAGATATAAATTCATATTTTCAGTGTATCTAAGTACTACAAGGCGTTACAGAAAACTATATATATATATTAACTATATAGATTTTCGTTTGACCACAATCTCACCTGATGGTAAGCGATGATGTTTTTTAAGATGAAGCATGAAGATCTAGAAGAAACCTATTCACTCTTACCTTAAAGAGGCCCGGATTGTATTCTTTAGAAAACAGACGACGGCAATGTATTCCATACTTTAGCTGTGTGCATCAAGAACGTAGAACCAAAACGATGTGTGCGAATGGGTGGTATATCAACTAGGTACGGGTGGTACTGAGCCGTGCGCCTGCTTGTCCTTTGATGGAAAGGGGATGGTGGAATCAGATCGTAAAGTTCCTGGGCACATTCCCCGAAATGTATGTAAAAAATCGATAGGCTCGATAAGATAGGATCGATAAATATATAAGTTAAGTTTGATTTTAATCCAAAATATTTCAAATTGTAATTAATTTATTTAGAACTAGTAGTACAAACAGGTTACTGATAGCGATGAAACTGCAAAAATTATAAAAATTCTGGAGCAGCTATATTTTTTTTATATTAATTTGAATCCATTTTTTAATATAGAGTCCTTTTTCAATCAAACATACATTATGATTCAAAATAGTAATATCAGAACTGTAGACCAGCAGCTGTACAGTTCTGGCCCGTCTCCTTTACCATTTTCTTTTAGGTGACAAATGCTGCGTAATACAAAAAGCATTATTAAACAATGAAATAACTAATAATAGGAGTTAAGTTAATACCATAGTGTCATTCCAATTACTCGTGGTTAATACTCACCAGCTGACGCCAACACGTGAAGTTAGGAAAGGGTAGGCAGGATAGGGTAAACGTACCGGAATGTACCACCCGTCATGGAACAAGCATATATCCCACCTGATGTTAAGTGGTAACCATCGCCTATACCTTTAACAAAGTATTACCTCGTAGGTCACGCAACTTAGGAACGTGCTCTACGATGCACTGCCCTGCGTCCATCAACTTGAGGCATACAGGTGTAAAGCCTTATGTGTCTGTAATTTCACCGGCAAACATACCGGCAGTATTAGGACTAAAACTTTATCATATTATTGATTATACCTAAGAATATGTGTAAATGTATCCTCCAAAGTACACCGCACTTCGTATATTCGTAAATTTCGCTCCGTCCAAGGGTTGTCTGGAAGAGATCACTTTCAGTGATAAGGTCGGCCATTATATTACCTTATTTATTCTAGTCTAGCACTTACTTCTGTTTGTGTGGTAGTTCAATGAAGAGTTATCTATATATCCCTTCAAACCGAAACACAGCAATGCTGTAGGTACTTCCCCGGGCGACCCCTTTCACTAGGAACTCTACTACTCTAGAAAACTGCTTTTGATCGACTAGTATTTCTTTGTTATTTGTTTAAACACTGTTTGTTTCTTAAAATGTGGTGTACGAAGCGTTGTGCGCGTAATTGAAAACCTGCGTTGCAGCAGCTATGCTTCTCCAACATATGCTGAGTGGTGGCCGGTTTATGATTACATAAATAAATAAATAAATATTACTGGACATTTCACACAGCCCCAAACTAAGCAGAGCTTGTATTATGGGAACCAGATAACTGATAGAATACTTATATACATTTTTTTTTGTAAATACATACTTATAATACATAGGGAAACAACCAGATCTGGAACAAATATTTGTAGAGCATGCAAACATTTGTTCCGCGGCGGGAATCGAACCCGCTACCTCCTGCGTCTCAGCCGGCTATTCGCCCACTGCACCACGGAGGTAGTCCATAGATTGTATGTTTGCCTCTGTCTTTTTCTTTGGTTTTGTACGTACTTATGAGTAATGAATAAATATTTTCTTCTATTTCTATTTGTCTTTCCACATATCAACATCTCAAACCAAACGATTTACTTAAAATTTCATTGTTAGTCTGAGTTAAGTGTGGAACTCGCTTTCAGTGACAATTTTGTCACATCACTATAATCTGTTTATTAAGAGAAGAGTCGTGGCGTTACGGTGAACTGACATTAGGATTTTTATTTGGCAACCCAACCTAGCTGCCATCTCTCTCGTAACGCAACTGTCAAATGCCAACTTCGACTCGATACATTATCGTTGATCTTGATTTTGTATTAAATATTTGCTTATTTATGTCGAAAAGAGGAAAAACGTTACGCAGCTCTGTGAGGCAAATTATATTTAATGTAATACAGTTTTGTCAACGCGAAAAAGCGTCTAAAAGCCATTATGATTTTGGACAGACTCTATAATTTTGATTACTATGACGAGGATATTTGTAGACCAAACCATAGTCGCTTGGACTATGTCAGTAGACATAGCCCAAGCGCCCAACTCTACTTAACCAATCGCTTCACTATGACAATGGTATCGTTGCAAAATCGCCTCTATAGATATCTTTTGGTATTTTAATAACATAATATTTTTTCAATGACCGCCGTTGCTATGGCAATACCATTGTAAATTTGGCAGCTTAAGAAAATAATAACAGTCATAATTGTTAATTCGTAATGGCTCCATACTCATTTTTCTTATACATTAGCAGAGTTGGGCTCCGAGGAGCAAGGTAAAGTAGCACTGGGCAAAGATCACACAGGATGATGAACATTTGTTGGGGCAGAAATGTTCTGTAGTGGAGACCACCCACTGGAAAGCGCAGAGAACTGCCCTCCACTGGACACTAGATGGAAAGACGACTTAATTACGGTTGCTGGGAGCCGTTGGGTGCAGGCCGCTCTGGAAATGTATGAGGGAGGTTTATATTCATCAGTGGTCATCATGTAGCTGATACTATGATTATGACTCTATCTAGGGGAACCTGTTGGTGGAGAGAATTGGCTGGTCTAATACAACCTAAATATTTGCAATCAGATTATTACCATAATGTTGTTAGTTTTTTTAATAAAATATAATATAAATGAATGGCCAAAAAATTGTAATCACACTAATATTATAAATGCGAAAGTTTGAACGTTTGTTTGTTTGTTACTCAATCACGTCATAACGGCGGAACCAACTTCAATTAAATTTTGTATGTCGATAGATTATGACCTAGATTGACACATAAGCTACTTTTCATTGACAAAACACGTGTCCTAAGCCGCGGGCGGAAGCTAGTACAATTAATAAAATAATACTGGCAGGCACAAAACAAAATGTATAAAAAATCTTTAAATATAATATTTACCTTATCCAAACCTTCATTGCTCTATGTTCCGAGTATGCAATTATGAAGACGGCAGCCTGAATAGCTCACACATTGCGCGTCTGACAGCCTCGTTATTAGCTGTTGTATAAAGGAATGTTCTAGAAGCCTGAAGTGGCCTAGTCGACCAGTAAAGTGAAATATTTCAGAGGAAACCAGACGTTATTACTGAATATTAAATATTTTGAATGGTTCAGTTTTAGAAAGATAAAAGAACTTTTTATGATATACATTTAAATATTTTGAGTATTATTTTTATTTTGACCGTGTTATACTTTTGTTTATGCAAGTACATATATTGTATCTTGTACTTATCGCAAGGTTCATCGGTCGTTCGATTTACACAACTAAGCCTGAAAAGAATGTACCAGAAATAAGGCAGGTTGTTTTGTTACTGTTTGTTTGTTAACGAAATTGAATATCCGTGAATAGACATAAGATATTAGTTTCAAGTATTTACATCTTATAGCTAGAACTAATCACATTTAATATAATTAACTACAAATAAAGTAAAAATTACATTACTATATACGACCAGAAAATAAAATTATTATCCAATCCAAATATGCTTAATAAAATTAACTATAAAAGTATGTTCTATATAAATTTTCACATAATAATACAAAACATATTTAAACACATTGTTATTCAACACGTGACATCCAAACAATACTAATCAAAATGGTAAAACAAGCCGAAACATCATACAGCTACGCCGTAGAGGGTCTACGGCGTAGGCCTCACAGCACCGTAGCAGTTGAAATATGGCCTATGTATTATTCAAAGAAATTGCCACATATTTCATCCGAGGGAAATAACTCTGAGATATGGGCTGGTCGGCTCGGGAAGCGAGGACACCGCTATACACTTTCACTAAATATATTTTATATTCTCTTCTCACTTGTGCACAAACAAGGTTTTTGTATGAAAATGATTGCAATAGGCGTACTTAGTGACACTAAACACTATAGACACTGCGTGTCAGATAAACTGTACCACTCGGTGTTGATATGATATCTGTGTTTCGGTTGGAAGGGCATGCCGGTGAAATTACAGACAGGTGAGGCTTTACACGTGTATGTCTCAAGTTAATGGAAGCGGGGCAGTTAATCGTAGAGCACGTTTCTAAGGACCTACTAGGCAATGTAAAAGGCAATAGTTACGACCTAACATCAGAAAGGCCATATGTTTATTCCATCTCTAGGTCGTATAAAAACATAATAATATACACGGTGTCCTATAAATCACTGTTTTACCAGAACAAACGTTGTTCAGGCTGTCTACTAACTGTTTATAACATGAAATTAAAAAACAAAACGAAATCTGTTTGAAAAATATAAAAAGTTGCGAACTTAAAACGTTTATTTTAACGTTACGTCCTACAACATAGTCAGTGCGCTGACCGGTAGCTACTAGGTCCTATCTAACTAAGGAGTAGGTAATACGCTACGGCTAGCGTATCAATTAAATTTATGTCACGGTTAGTTTTTGTACAAAGTTAGACTTATTTGAGAAGGTCTAGATTTTATTATCTTATTTGATGCTATAAACAATTATTAGACCATGGTCTGTACAACGTTTGTTGTGGGAAATCAGAGATAAAAAGGACACCGTGTCAGGCTGGACCGTGAGCATTGTGTTGGAAGGTTGTACATTACAGTCCTGGAGTATGAGGCCCATGGTGTAGGGTACTGAAGCAAACCAGTCAAATTCAGTAAGCTAACTTTTATTAGGGTTTTAGCTTGGCAGGTAGGTAGAATATTCTTGTTAGCTAAGTAGATACGGTGAACGTGACAGTTTTGATGCTCAGTGAAGGTGTTTTCGTACCGGCGCTCCAAAGAAAAGTAAGGTGGCCAGCAATCGACTCTGTCCTCGAGAGGTAGGCAGGAAGCGATTCCAGCGCCATCACTCTGCGTTCACAATAACTTTTACAAAGAACAACTACCAATCAGAGAGTAGATACGCAACTACCGGTTCTACGAAGTCAAGAGACTTCTTAATTTTAAACTAGGTACGCTTAATACATATATATATAACGACATATATAAGTTGCGGGTCATATATTGAAAATTATGCAAATAAATATATTTAACATTGCCTTAAAATTTAAGTACTTATTCATTAGAGCCCACACTGTCCCACACTTCACTCCATTCTATTCTGCGCGTGTGTCGTCCACTCTGCTATATATAACTCTAGATAATTATTGACATATTAAAAAAATCTCGCTTAGAATATATCTCATTCCTCCATCTCTGTGCCGCATCACAAGGTAAGGCCTCGCGCAGACTTCACCTTATCTCCGGCAAAGTGATTCGGCGCTGTGCGGCGCGATATTTACGGCCAGCGCCAGATTTATCGCGCAACACATTCGCCTGCTGGAACCTTGTCATGCGACGACAACCATGGCTTATGGGGCAATATTTATAAACATATTTTGCTAAAAGTATGGTTTGAAATCGAAACAGCTTTTCTTACCTACTTGTTAGATCTCGAATGTACATGAAACATTTTAATAGCATATAAAATTTGATTGTTTTGACCGACCTTAAAAAAAGGAGGAGGTTCAATACTCGACTGTATATTTTTTTATGTATGTTCACGCATTTCTCCGTCAATTGTGGACCGAATTTTCAAAATTCTTTTTTTATTTAAAAGTATATTTGACTTTCAGTTTGGTGCCATATACATTTCATAGAATGTTTTCTGTTATCTGAAAGCGGTTATATTTTTGTTAAAAAGTCACTTGTTAGGTATTGATCAAATTTTGACCTGTCTACGTAGGGAGTTTGGCACTACAACTTTTCATCCCCGGTCGAAGATCTAGAGGTAGATCCAAGACAAGGTTGAGAATGGTACTACTGGTTGAAATGTATCTAGTGTCAAAAGACATGAGAGAGTGCCAAGTTTCTGATGACGACGTCGAGGATAGAGCGAAGTGGAGAAGAACAACCAGGAAAGCTGACCCCACCACCAATACATAGCTGGGAAGAGAGAGAGAGAGAGAGTTAGTTATTGATCAAATTTTGATAGATATTTTTTTTAACATAAAGCTGAGGCAAAGCTTGTTTGGTCACGCGTTACACGGAGCGGGACTAGTTGGTGCACCTACCTACTACCTACTGGTGGGGTAGGTACGTATGTATTCTAGCTGTAGGTCTAATATAATCTCATTGTATTGTACTTTTGCTGTCTGTCTACCTATTTTGTTTGTGATCCGTTTTGTTTCTTTGTATGTGTCAAATAAAACATTCTATTCCTTTCTATTATATTTGCAGTCAGTTTTCTAATAAGCCGTGGTGGCCTTGATAACTAATATGCAAAATGTGGGCATATATCAAACGTAATCTATGAACATCAACCTTATGGGATACTAGCGGTTGCCCGCGACTTCGTACGCGTTACACTACTAAATGTATAAGTAACCTACAAATAACGCTAACCTTGCTGTTGCAACTTGACTTAACACCTAATTTTTATCCGATGGAAACTGATTTATGGAATAAAATGTGGCCTATGTGGTAATCCAGGTTATAATCTGCGTGTGTACTAAATTTCATCGGAATCGGTTCAGCTGTTACGACGTGATTAATTAACAAACAAACAAATAAATAAACAAACATTTAAACTTTCACATTTATAATATGAGTGTGGTTTTCATTGGACTGCGTAGGTACTAAGTAAGAGATCCGTGGATATCCATCATCGGAACTATTATAATCGTGAGTCTATATATTTTTTAATTTATGTACTTATAATAACTATTCTAGTATCACAGGTTTGTTGTCATAAAACTTATTTACTAGAATCCATAGGGATTCATAGTCTAAGAGCACAAAATGGGTGTCTTCCTATAATGACATCCATTTTGTGATTTGTTTCATATCACTGCAAGAAGTTGAGGGATATGGCCCTAATATTGTACCTTATGAAAATACCTAAATACCTATAAATATATTAGGTATACTTATTTATTATCGGTTTCTTTCATGACGATAATAAATCATCACAGGTTTTTAATTTTGCCACCATGTCTCAACCTTCCAAGCTAACATGCGCGCTACGACAAAATTTTGTCTCCTTCTTTCATGTAGGTACGAATACGAAACCAATCCACGAGTTTTCACCAACCAAATGCAGGGTAACCAAGAAAGTACAAGAAGAAGATGACAGATTTTTAATTGTGTATTTAAATGTTATTGTTTTAATCTATTTAAATGACAGATCCTATCGATTATTCGAATCCAACATAACAAATATATATTGTCATCTCATCTACAACTTAATGTAATTTCCTTTACACACATTATGTTGATAAGCAATACAATGTTCCAAAACTACATACATAAAACCCATCCAACTGTGAATATTACAGATATAGCTGCGTTTATAAATAAGATTTATCTCCACCACTAAATAAACCCCACCTCCAACAAAAAATACATTTCCTTACAGCGCGTAATATTTTAAACCATCCTCCCCTTGCTTTATACAAAATGGCTGTCGGCACTCGCTACTATTTTTCGTGCGAATTGTCTTGTTATAAGGAGTAAACTTAGTACGGTTTAGAAACAGCTGGTTAGGATCATATAGTAGATTCTACTATAGTGTGACCATTAGTGCTGTGCACTCTCTGAGGTATGCGCGGCGAGGTAGGGGGCAAAGAAAAAACTGCATGAGCTCACATGAGATCAATACATGTCGGACATATCTTACGATATCAGTTTGCATTTCTAAGGCAAGACTTGTGGCGGGACGATGGTCGGAGGCTATCTATCTGTAATATATTATACTTACTTAGTTGATTAAAATGTAACTTAAATATACTCATATTTTATTAAAAATATGCAGGTGATAAATAATAACTAAACTTATATTTCAAAGGACTTGTTTTATTGAATTTTTTTTATATTTACAAACAATTATATATTCTTACGAAAGTTATTCTGACATAGATTCTGTTTCAACTTCATCTTCCATTTCATATCACGAGATAACGCACGACCCATCTTTGAATATTTATCCCGTGTGCGTCTGACATAGACCGTCCGGTACAAAAGCTACCTACCGCCGTGAGCGTTGACGGCAGACTGATAGATCGGAGCGGCCGACACATCCCCCCCGTCTCGCCGCGCGCATACCTCAGGGAGTGCACAGCACTAATGGTCACACTATAGTAATAACCACGTTGCTTAGACCCAGTATATCGTCGCGCAGATTTCAGTTTTCACCCCCACTTCACCCCACAAGATTTACGCCAAAGCAACAACTAGAGACATTATAAATGTTGGAATGTTTGTTTATTTATTTATTTGTTTATTTTGATGAAATTAAGTGTCCATGTAGATTATAACCTGGATTAACACATACCTTTTATCGCATAAATCAGGTCCCATGGGACAAAAATGCGTTGTCAAGTCAAGCTCCAACAGCGAGTTTAGCTTTATTTCTAGGTTAACTACACATCTAGTATATTGTTCAGATTTAGAAAGTGTTTCTGTATATAATTATATTATTTGTATTTCTTAGTGTCGAAAAAACTGTTTCTAATTACCAGAGCATTTCTCTCTTCTTAGTTACCAATAATATAGATTTATCTGACTAATATGAGCAAAACCAATGTTTGCTGATCTAAATCTAATCTAATCTGTCTTATCTAATCTAATTTAACCTGACAGTTTCTGAGAAACCTATATATGGCGGCGGTAGCAGCAGATGTTTCTACCAAGGCGAGGCTGAAAACATGCCTATCTATTTACTAGGGAATGCAATCCCGACTCGAGATTGCAAATTCGAGATCCCGCGGGATTAGAAATATCAATCATGCGGGATCCCGGAATTTTCGGGATCCCGTCTAGTTTAAAAAAAATGTTAAATTCGGATGACTGAAAAAGCTAATAACTGCTTGTTTGTGATAGTGAGGTTAACTAAAATAACATATTACTCGAAAGAAAATAAAAATCTTAATTCGTTAATCTTACCAACTAAATAATTATCGTCACCTGTCGCTAATATTCGGAAATAGTCGGAATAGTTTTCTAACGCTGCTTGGCGTTCCTGCCGCTCGCGGCCGTCAGTCAGCGCGCCGCTTGCGCCCCGATTGGACGTGTGTAGCGCACTGACCACTGCCGCCCAATCGCGTCAATCTCGAACGGGATCTCGTCATATGATGCGACGGGATTGATCCCGAAAAATTACACGAAATTGGGATCCCGCGGGATCGGGATTGCATTCCCTACTATTTACCACCACCTTCTACCTAAGTGCTACCTACAATAATGTACTAACGTTTCTTAGAATTAGGCCTACTGTTATACTTACCTAGCTTTATTTAGTACATATAGTACCTACCTTCTCCTGTCAGCTTATAATGTGTGTGTGTAAATAAATGTCATTAATTAGTAGCCGTTGCCCGTGACTTCGTACGCGTTACACTACTAAATGTGTAGGTAATCAAGAAATAAAGCAAAACTTGCCGTTGAAACTTGACTTGACACCCCATTTTTATCCCATAGGACCTGATTTATGGGATAAAAATAGCCTATGTGTTAATCCAGGTTATAATCTACCTATGTACATACAAAATTTTATCGAAATCGTTTCAGCCGTTACGAAGTGATTGAGTCAAAGAAATAAACTGTTATATAAATAAACAAACATCCAAACTTTCACATTTATAATGTTTGAATGTGTTGAATAATGTTGAATAATTTTTCAAAAATCAGGCTTCAACTTGTACCAAAACCACGCGTGATAAATTCCCTAGAAGTTCCTTACACTTCGCGAAGCAGACAAAATAATTTATGTACCTAGTTTAGTGGGTACTTCCCTGGATGCATGGCGGTGTCGGGGTGAACGACATCTTTGTTAGCGTGATGGATGCCAGTGGACGAGCTGTGCTACTGTGAATGGATACTGAGGTTGGTAACTAGGTTGGCTAGAGAAGGGTAAAAAGATATCCAACTTTGTAAGGGAAAAGATACTTCATACTAGTTGCCTACAGAATATGATGATTAGGAGACGAAATGTCATTAACGGATGACATGTACAGAAATATTATAGCTGACCCGCCCCCGGTTCACATAGATTTTTATAAAAAAAAAGTGCTAGGCTCAGAGTTATTGTAGCTTTGTATCAATGAAAAAGTTTCCAAATCGGTTCAGTGGTTTCTGAGGTTATCCCCTCTACAAACATACAATCATAAAGTTTGCCATTTAGTAACATTACTATAGATCTGCATATTCTTTACAGTATATACATACGGCCGGAGTAGTGACAGAATTTTGATGAGTAGTTTGTAAAATGGTGTCTTTTATACTGACATCGTGAAGAAAAAGAGATAAATAAATAAATATTGCTGGACATTTCACTCAGCGCTATCTAGCTAGTCCCAAACTAAGCAGAGTTTTTACTATGGGAACCAGATAACTAATAAAATACATAAATACTTTCTTTTGTAAATTTATACATTTATTATTAAAAAAAAAATATCCAGTGCTGGAAATTTAGATCTGTAGATCATGCACACATTTGTTCCATGGCGGGAATCCAATCCACTCTCTCCTGCGTCTCAGCCGGCTATTCGCCCACTGTGCCACGGAGGTCATCGTTACTAGATAGAGAGATATTTCATCACTTCGTCGTAACGTAGAATTAGAACTACCTTTCGGAGCCTGTCAATCTATACTAATATTATAAAGAGGAAAGATTTGTATATTTGTATTGTTGTGTGTATGTTTGTAATGAATAAACTCAAAAACTACTGGACCGATTTAAAATTCTTTCACCATTAAAAAGCTACATTCACCCTGACTAACATTAGCTACGTTTTACTCCACTGCGCAGAAGGAGGGTAATGTTTTTATTGAAAAACTAGGCGTGCGCAGCTGCGGTTTGGTCAGCTAGTTGAAGATACAGATACAACGCCAGTTGATACGTTGCACAATTACCTGGGCAAAGGGTGCAGGCACCGAAGTGCCCGCGAAGATCTTATGATTTTAGGTGAAGTGGGCATAGTATCTGACAGCCGTCAGGCAGACAGCTTCTCGAGTGGAGATCACGTACTGGAATGCGCAGTGTAGGATGACCCCTACTGATAGAAAGTCGACCTGATAAAAGTTTTTGGGAGCCGTTAGAGTAGTTAGGGTTTCGCCGGTTCTGGCTCACGGATCCAGAACCGAGAATCGTCTCTGGCTCGCGGATCCAGAACAGTCGGTTGCATCGACCTCGACGCCTAAAAAAAAAAAAAAAAAAAGTTTGGTGTCTTTTCCTAGGTTTTCGGGGTCGCTGAATCGATCTGTCGCATTAATTTTTTGATAGCTTGCACGGATCGTGAGATAGGTAAGCGATTTAAAGAGCTCCACTACATTGCTAATTAACCTAATTGTTCCCTAATCACCTAGTGAACTCGGTGTGCCAATGTTAATCACCTCTAATGCCTATCTGAAGCTAATTAGCTTATTAGAATGTTCTAGTAAAACACCGTTTTTGGATTGATCACAAACCTTTATTTTCTTTAAAATAAGTACAAAATAGTTTGTATACAAATATATCGTTATTTATTTTATTGCTGCTGAATAATTTAATAAAATCCATCATTGTATTTCCATAAAATTTGTTATAAAGATATGTTAGACAATATTCTCCGCAAACTGATGTAAAATCATTTTGTAATCTATATCTATTAAAATCCCACTGCTTCGAATTCCTGTTCAAGAAACCTCTATGATATCCTGTAGGAGGTCGACCATATGAATCAAAATACTGACCAAACCTATTTCTATCTATGTGTATGGCCACCCAATGAGAACCTGGCATGCTGTCGGTGTCCAAATTGCTTATCAGGTACGTTGGAACTTTAACGTGTAGGGGTAACCTGTTTGCTGCATATACATTTTTTTGTAAAGTAGGATGGATGGTGTTCAAATATTTTTGAATCTCAATTGTGTTCATATTTAATCAACCTTTCGCGTATTAAAGCTGTGATATGCTTAATCTTCAAATCAAGAATGTGGAACTAAATAAACTGAACTTCTTTATAAACATTGTGCAAGGACATAAATAAAAAGATTGGAATATGTGTTGATGTTTTTTATTACAAACACTTATATATAGACAATGTTAACTTAACTGCTATAGTCTACGGTTACATTACGGTTCTTATCTATTTCAATAACATTATCAAATTCTGCATAAACAATACAATTTATAGTCTGAGTAAGAGTAGACTCAAAACGAACTTCTAATCTAACACTACCATGTTTTATAAGATTCCAATGTGTGTTTGAATTTGAGCTAAGGTCGGCTGTTAGATCAAACGCCAACAAACAGTATCCTTTTGCATATTTTCCCTAGATATCCCATTACCTTCATTAAGAAAATGTATACCTGTTCCTGAAAATAGTGTGTGATAAGCAGCAGTAAAAATATTACTCTCAAACGATGGTTGCAAAGCTTTTGAAGGTATTTGCTGACCGTCAATGTATAAGCAAAATGTATTTAAATCATAGTTTTCAAAATTGAATGGATTTTTAGTCAGACACCCATTAAACGCTGCATTGTTTACAAATCCAACTATACATCTTTTAGGAACTTGTCCTAGAAAAATATTGTCAAGAGTCTTGCCCTGAATCCCTGAAGGTATGGTTAAAACTTTGACTTCAGCACGAGTAATAGGATATTTAGCGGTAGTAGAGGCTAAAACTTTCTGATGTGCAAGTAAAAATATTACTCTCAAATGCTTGCTCCTAGGCAATCACCATGACGGTTCTTATCAATTTCATTAACGTTATCCAAATTGTGTACAAATAAGGAATGCTGTTTGAATGTTGCCCTTTAGTCGTTTGTTAAATGTACATATTAGCCTAATGATCCTTAAAGTGTCATAAGATATGGTATTGACTATAAAAGTCGTAATTTTTTTCAAACATTCACTGTCGAGTGCTTGTTCGTGTGACTTAGTCTCCAGATTGAATATAGTGAAGTGTGTGTTACAGAACAATCGACACCAAACTTTTTTTTTTTTTTTTTTAGGCGTCGAGGTCGATGCAACCGACTGTTCTGGATCCGCGAGCCAGAGACGGTTCTCGGTTCTGGATCCGTGAGCCAGAACCGGCGAAACCCTAACTACTCGTTAGGCGCACAAAATCGGTCCCACTGGAAATCTATGGAGGAGCCCTATGTCCAGCAGTGGACATTCTATGGCTGATATAATGATGACGTGGTTTACACATCAGGATTCTCTCAGAATAGTGATATCGTAATCTACCTGCAGAATTAACCAGTAACACAAACGAATTTAAACATCGAATTTCACAGCTTTAAACCTTTTCAGCCCAACGCCGTTCCTGGCAGCTAATTAGTGTAGCATAGTATCTGATTACATCGTCACAGAATAAAACAACAGTTGGTTGGCGACGAGCTTACAAATGTGGCCGCGAGCTAACAAATGTGGCCACTAATGGTCTTCTGCGGGATAGTGCTAAACGGTGGCTGGGGCTTGAGATCTTATCTTCGTATTGAGACGGTTCTAAAGGGTGTACTTATTTTAGTGTTTTAGAATTGTAGTGAAGGAAACTACATAGATACATAGCTTTAAATTTGCAGATACAGCAAAACTTAAGATGCAAAGTGTGAATGAATTTTGCGAGGTTATATCATTATCACTTGAAAAAACACAATCAAATTGGTTATGTATAACCTAAGCAGCGCGCACTGCTGATATTGTATTCAGTTTGTTTTAAATAGAAAGTTTGGGTCAAAATCTTGATAAATGAATGAATGAAATGAATGAAAACACTTTATTGTATACGATATAAATTTTAAATATGTATAAGTAACTTTCGGTTTCAGTTTATAAAACAGATTTTTTAGGATAGTTTAAGGAAATTCATGAAGGCATGTATTGTGCCATTGGATTAGTTCAATAATAAACGGCGATGGGCTTGCAACTCGTCATAAGAATGTATACTTTCGATGGAAAAGTGGGCATGTATCGTACGAAATGTTTGGATTTGCCTCAGACTACCCCCTTGTAGGATATTTTCATCGTACGCTATATTATTTAAAATGTTTTTCTTTAGTGTGTCCATTTAATTGAAGAAATATTAAGACAAAGTAATCACAATTCCAATCATTCTTGAAATAAACGTCCGTCCCGCCCCAAACTCTCCGCCATCATCACAATAATTTATTGTAATAACAATGCTATGTAAACGAATATAAAGAACGATAAGGCATTGATATTTATAGTGAAGACCACTCGTAAAGTCGGATCGGACACGCCTACCGGATACCGTAATCCGTATAATGATTGTATGTCTGTTCGTTTGAATTTTACGAGTTCCACTCTCGTTTTGACTAAGAGCGAAAAAACTAAAAAAAAGTTGTGTTTTGTTTCTTGGTTCATCGTTTGCTAAAGTTGATATTGCGGCTCTTTCGTAATTGCGGCATTTTAATAGGCAACACCGATCGATATTTTGCTGTTGTTACTGAAATATCATACGGTATCTATTTACAAGATTAAAATCCCTGATAACCCCGGCTTACACAACGATCCCTGTATTAAGCGACTAAACATGTTTTAATTTGACGTAGTTGTATGATTTGATAACTCTCTAAATCAATCCGAATTTCTTCGACTTTAATCATAAAAGGGCGGCATAAATCGTTTGGAACGGCCTGTTATATAATTCAACTGTTTATTATGTATTTTATATAGTTTCCGACCGAAACAGGTTTTACAGCGAAACCGAACCTTCGGCCATGCTCTCAGTTTCGGCCAAAACCAAAACCGAAACTTACTTAAAAATATTTAAAATTTCTATTGTATACTGAAATCTAGTGAATTTTTCACACATTTATTTGCATATATAATGTTTATTAAACATGCAAACAGTTAAATAGTGTTAAATAAAATAAAAAGATAATCATTTAAAAACGTAAAAAAATATGTTTTATTCTTTTATGTCATGAAAATATAAACTAAATAAATATCTTAAGACTTACTCTTGGAAATTAACTTTTAAAAAACAACATTATGTTAGACTAAGACTTATACTACGTAACTACAGACTCTCAAATGAATATTTTATTTATGTGTTCACAATATTTTTAAGATTAATCTAATATTTATTTTTTGAGATTTTTATTTAAGTACCACTTTGGTACTAGTTTTCACAACAATCAGTCTAGGTATATAATCTAATCATTAATTATTAAATTCTCAGTCTCAGTCATAACGAAGATAGATTACAATAATTTGTACATCAATTATGAAACTACTTAATACTCAGTAAGTTACTACTTAATTAAAAAAACAGCTAATAATCTTATTTCAAATTCATATTCTAGTATTCGTTATTAAAAAGGCTTATATTGTACACTAAGAAAAGCAGTTTTTCCACGCAGCGCGGCGGGCGAGCACGAGCTAGCCGCGAAGTTCGCCGAACGATGCACGATTATTCACGAAAGAATTCAAGTTTCGGAGCCGAAAGTTTCGGCCATTTTTTGGCCGAAACCGAAACTAAGGCCGGAACTAGATTTCTTGGCCGAAACTGGCCGAAACCGAAACCGAACTTTCGATCGGTCACTAATTTTATAGTCATTTAAATAATTGACTGTAATTTTTAATTTGACCAGATTGGTCAAATTAAGCTGTGGACCGTGGTGGGTGGAAGGAAGATGGGAAGACCTTTGCCCAGCAGTGGGACAATATAGGTTAGTAAAAAAAAATTATAATAATTTTGTAAGACTTGCATTATATTAAAATGTAACCAAAGTAATAGAACTTCACTAGTTCATTGACAATATTATAAACCACCGAGCGCATATCTTTATTGTGGGATAACCGGCAATAAATGTATCCTCCGTCCGCGCTCGACACGTACTTATTAACTGATTACAGATAGACGCGGCGATTTATTGTAGCCCGGTGTGTGGAGTGCTTTATGTCAATAGTTTCCCGTTTCTGTCGTTTTCAATCGTTGATATCATTATTTTTGTGTTTACTCTTTCCATTTTTAATACGAATGCAAAATAAGCGTTTTTTTACACGCGATATTTTTTTCTGTCTGTCTCTCTGTTTGTATGATGATATGTCTAATTAATTTGGGGTTCTTATCTAAGCCAGAAAAGGTAATACTACCACTACACCCATTTCTGCCGATATTAAGTATTTGTGTGATTTTGTATTTGTACTTCCATTATATAGAGAAACACCCATACTCTGAACCAATATCTACATATCGATCATGCAAACAAGTCAGTTTGAAATCGGTTCAAAACATGTAAAGTGGCATCATCATCTTTTTCCTCATTCCACATTAGGTACGGGAGGGGGAGGGGAGGGGAGGGGGAGGGGGAGGGGGAGGGGAGGGGGAGGCACAAACTTCTTCCATCCCTGAAATGAAATGATTTATTCAATTTGTGAAACTAGATGCGAAGATGTCAATATTTTAATGAATGCACTCTAGTTCCAACAAGTTGCGGCATACAAACATTGTAATGATTCTAATAATCTCATTATCAGCCGAATCTGGATCTAGATCAATCTCTTCATTGGCCTTTCTGTATTCTACTAGCATACCTATACATCAACATTCTTATAGTGCCGTTTTTATGACACTTTCAAAACTTAAATTTACACTTCGTTATTATATCAAACAGAAGAGAAACAAAACTTTAGACATATTTAACAATACTCCCAAGTTACACTAATGACTATAAATACGCGAAAGTAGTCTTTATCCAATGGCAATAAAGTTGTTCTTTATTGCCTCCATGAATAGAAAGTGCTGTGTTTACTGAATATTCAAGTCGCAGTAAAACCTATGTTCGTTGCTTAGTACGTCTACATTGTAAATGCTAAGTTATGTTAATACCGGATTTTGTATGTAAAGAAACAAATAACTAGGTAACTCACTAAAACAAAACTTACAAAACTTATTATGAAAAAAAATATAGTGCAAAAATTGGGCTCGTCCGGGATTTGAACCCGGGACCTCTCGCACCCTAAGCGAAAATCATACCCCTAGACCAACGAGCCAGCTGACACGGAAGGCGAAATTATCTAACGCTATAAATTGTTCTAAGAAACTATTAGCTCGAGGGGATATGATTATGCAAAACGAGACAATTTATTGATGTGTTTGGTACATCGATTCTATAATACTTCGTTTAACACAAAAAAATCACCCGACATTCAGATCATCAGATAAGATAAGATAACACTTTGTTGTACACCAAAGTAAAATACAGAACATAATTCTTACAAATAGATTTAGTACAATGGGCGGTCTTATCGCTAAGAGCGATCTCTTCCAGACAACCTTTGTATGGAGAGGCTTATAATGTATCACATGACGACGGTGCATTTAAATACAATTAAAAACATACCTACATACTATAAACCTAAAATACTAGTATTAACACAAATTTAATTTTAATACAATAAGCAACTATAAAAATGGTTATGATGAATTAATGGGAGTGCACTTTTTTTTTAAATTACTAATAGACTTGGATGTTCTTATAGAGAGGGGCAAAGCGTTCTACAATCGTACGGCTGTTACAGTGAAGGATCGGCCATAAAACTCTCTCGTATGGACAGGAGTTCTAAGTTGGAGGGAATTTGCAGAACGCAAATTGCGATCATCAGCATCATCATTGCAAATAATGCAATAATTTTGACCCGCAGCGGTAATCGAAACCGGAAGCGTCTCGATCTCGCCCAACTCCTTACAGAACTCGTCAATTGTATTGAGTTAGCCGTTTCCCTTACAAGCTACGCGTTGTACCTAAATGTTTACGTAACATACGAGTACATAATAGTGGTCTGTGAATGTGATTTATCACAGACGCTAAACGCTGAAGTGAACCAATTCCTTCGCCGAAACACAATTAGTAGCTTTGATTTATGTACTTCAGTGCTTTAATATGCTCTAATAGATTAACTGATTTTGATGAAAGGTTTAGAAAATAGTTTAAACTCTATTGTTTTACTGTTTATACCAATCTTTGTGACCTAGATAGTAATTTTATTAGTTTTCAATAACCCTCCCTATGTATTTCATGTTAATAGAAATTGACAATACCTACTATGTATAATATTTATTTATTTATCTTATAAGGCACACGTTACACGTTACAAGAAATAAAAATATAACTTAACTAATATGACAATTTTATCTGGCTTGAAACGTAACATAAGTGCGCACAGAAAAATAGATATATACTCATCGAGGACAAAAAAGAAAAAGCATGATTATGAACATAACTATTACTAGTGCGCGATAACTTGGGACCTGCTAGGAATGCGACTCCCCGACCGCTTCCCCTGCACTTCCCCGATGGCGCCCGTATTGTACCGTTCGCATCACTATTTTTTACTAGGGTTTTTAGTTTCGTACTGGCCTACGTCACGTAACGACGCGCTCTGGAATTCTTTTAGTTTTCGTTTGTGTTATTGTTTTGTTGTTGTAGTTTTTGTTGTTATAGTTTGTGTCATTGTTTTGTTGTTGTAGTTTTTGTTGTTATAGTTCTTGTTAAGTGTTTTTGTTATCATTATGAAGGGTAAACCTTTGCATAGCGGAAAAAGAAACCTCGTGCTAAAAGTGTTAGAGTTTTTTGAAAACGGAACAAACAGTTTTGTTTACCTGTCCACTAAGTAGTGACGAAAATGAGATAATGTAAATAATAGATAAAATAAATGTATAAACTTAAACATTGTATTTTTATTTTATTCAAATAGTGTAAAAAAGATTAGATAAAAAGCAGCGTCCTCCCGGAGTAACATAATAAATTAGGTTAAAAAAAACAAAGACGAAGCCGTGGGCGGCTGCTTGTTATGTTCGCTTTTTTGCGGGCGGTACATACACGCCAATATGACGTCACCGCGCTCAGATCCCAACTTATCGCGCACGGGTAATACTACTTAATAATTAAAATGAATAGACACAAAACTAAAAATCAAATGAAAAAACTAATAAACATTAATTATAAGAAAAACAATCACATAATATATACAAAATACCTAAATATACTATCAACCGACTTGGAAGCCCACGACGCTATTATGAACGTCTGTATCCCGGTTAAAATGGAGGATGTCTTTGAGTTGTGTGACAAATTTATATAGCTTAGGGTTAAATATATCCAGCTCTATATTCGCCGTTGCTAACTCATTGTACTAATAACTTGTTTAGTTTCGTTTTATTAGCAGGCTTACGTACATAAATACAGACTTATATATATCGTTATGGAAACATATCTACGAAGATTGACTAGCAATAAATATTCAAATCAAATCAATCAAAATGTTTTAATTTCTGTAACATATAGTTTTTTACATAGTATTTTAAGGTTGGAACCTTCTTTTAAGTATAAAAACTTGTGTTAGAAGGCTCCGCTCTTCCATATCTAAGAGTATTTTTATAGGATACAGATACTTATTTTAAAAGTTACTTACCTTAATAATTAGACATGCTTTAATATTAAATATAAAAGTGTGTGTACGTGTGTGGGTGTATGTACGCGTGCGGGTGTGTTTGCGTGAGTTGCGGGTGCGTATTAGTAAAAGTGTGTGTTTTTTTGTGTGTAGGGTGTATGTGTGTGTTGTGTGTGTGTATGCGTGTGTTTATATTCTGCCTCTAGTCCAGTTTTCACTGTTATTTTAATATTTAACTATGATAACAGTTGTATGAATATAAATTAGATCAAAAATAGAGGTTAATACCTAGGTACTTTATTATAAAAGTCAGGACATAACCTGAAGAAATGATTCCGTCTCTTCGTAATTTTTTGTCTGTATCTATTCTGTCGTTGGAACTATCAATGTCATATAATATGTATCGCAGTACGAGAATTGAACCCGTGTTTATATTCACAGTCAACACCTATCCACCACGCAATCCTCATAAAAATCTCATTTTTATCGCAATTCGTGCAAAGTAGATTTAACCACCAGCTCATACAAATTTGCTACGGCTAAATCACCTGTATCTCAGGATGCAGTACTCTCGACCTAATTGGAAGACTTCCTCCTAAATTGTCAGAGCGCACTCCGACCTAAACGTCTCTAACGTTATTTATGAACACCAACGAAACTGAATCTTAAGTATTTGGCGCAGGATAATGTTTCGGAACTTTTGAAATGATAACATTTATCATTGTTATCAATCAGCCGTAGGACGTCCACTAGGCACTATTTATCTCTATCTCTTTCCAGCTATGTATCCCACATGGTGGTGGGTCAGCTTTCCTGGTTGTTCTTCTCCACTTCGCTTTATCCTCGACGTCGTCATCAGAAACTTGGCACTCTTTCATGTCTTTTGACACTACATCTCTCCACCTTGTCTTGGGTCTTCCTCTAGATCTTCGACCGGGGATGGAAAGTTATAGTGCCAAATTCCCTACGTAGTCAGGTGGCCTCCTCTTCACGTACTATTCACTACTTCATGTACTTTTTATAATAATAAGAATAATATAGCCTTTTATTCGGACAAAGTTATACAATTTTTCTTACACCACTGCACTGTTAGATAAATATTTTATACAATTAAAATTATCCGTATATTTAGTGCTTTTTAACTTACTGTAAGTCCGTTTGCCAGTTGGCAAAGGCCTCCTCCAACCTACTCCACTCAGATCTCTCTCTCTGGCTACTCTACTCCATGTTATGCCTGCTACCTGCCTGATATCATCTTCCCACCTTTTTTGTTGTCTTCCTCCAAAAAGATGAACAAAAAAGATGGAAGGTACTATTTAGACCTCCTCTAATCGACCAATCTTGTGCGGCCTGCACCCAACTGCTTCCAGAAACCTATATTTTCATATTATAGTGGGTGCTATCTTATGTTGCGATTTTTAGTACGAGGTTTTAATTCAAGAACCTTTCTGTCCCAATGTGTGACTGTCAGTCCTTCAAGTTATGGCATAATAAAAATATTAAAATAATAACGATTAATCTAGCCTAATCTATAAAATCTAGAAGTTAAATAGTTCAATTGCAGAATATCTCAGTAAACATAGGTAGTAAGTGACTATTCTCAAGCATAGTATTTATAAGCCCTAACCCTTCTTTAATAAACTCCGCTCCCGTCATCACAGTAGTAATTCAACTAACGACAAAATCGCACCAATCTCGTCTTCCAGCAATTGCCCGAAGAGAGAGATTTATTGTTATTACCCAACATTTCCTTCGGGTAACGTTTTAATTACACAGATCGGCGATAAACCATCCGGGGGCGCACTTTTCTTCATTAGAAGATGGATGATGGAGAAGGGAATTTATAACCGCAGGTCTAATGTTCTAATGGTCACAGTTAATGGTTTCTCGATATCTTGTACCAATTGGCAGTTCTGCCTTTTGTTATTTTATTTAAAAATAACGAATATAATTTTTTTTGTTAATAAAATTTTATGTACTAATACTTGCCTAAGCAAGTTCCTATCTTTCAATGAAATAGTTATCTCAAAAGCATTTGCAATAAAGAACATTGAAATTGTTCCTTCCGTTTGAGAGCTCTCCTAGCACTCAACGTGTCACGTATAGGCACACATGTATACTTCAAAAAACACTTCTAACTTATCGCAGCCCGGTATTTGATCCAGGGGTTATAAAAGGTGTTAGAACTCGTAGCGCACTTATGGAGGGTCATCATCTAAGTCATGTCATAAGCTCTTAAATCTTCTCAAAATGTATAAAATTCAGCTAGTCATAGGCTATAGTCATAGCTATTCAGTCGTAGGCTTTATAGTAAGTCAATAACGACCCCACACACCAATAATGTGGACTGTCTGTCATCTCCACATCGTCCATCACCAGTATTGTAGGTATTATGTAAACCCTCCATAGACCAGAGCTCATAAATCACTACCACCTCATAACTCAAAGGGCGACAGCGGGCTTGTGTCATTTTAAACCAGTTATACATTGAAAATAAGCTTTATTGCACTGGTTTGAGATTCAAAGTCTCGGGAGAAATCTTATAGACTAGGAAATTTATAGAGCCTGATCGATAAGTTAAATTGAACTGATATAAATTGAATTTCAGCTTTAATATCGCGCACGATATAATAATAAGTGAAACTTTTTTAGGTTTTTATATCAGAAAGCGCACTGTGACCGGATCTGACACTACATGAATTCGCAAAAGGGAAAGGACTTCAGATACTAAGAGCCGTTTTCGCAAATCCGCGATGAGACCTTTGATCGGTATCAGAGGGCGAACCGAGAAGCGATCGACACTCTCCATACTCACTTACGAGTATCATTCGACGCTACGAGTTTTTCATATGCAATCAATTTTTAACCTTATATCTTAAACTTTATTAGTTAATTTGGCTTATCAAAGATCGTGTTTACTTTAATATCAAAATAAATTTTAATGTCTCCATCAATCAGTCAAGCACTCGTTGATAAATCATCTTCGGAATCTTTTTCACCGTCCATATTATCACAATTTATATATTTGAGTAATAAATTAGAGGTAATGTCGTTAGAGTTCATTTTCGCTCGAGGATCATTTGAACTTACGTCCGCGGAGTCGACACGGGGTCTTCCGCAGGCCATTTGTCACGGAGGCCATTTGTACTTGTCGAATCACGGCCATTAGACGAGAGTGTGTGACCGCGAGAGGTTAAGCCGTGTTCAGACTTGATTGCTCCAATATTGGAAAACTGAACGTAAAGGAAGTAAAGTTCACAAAGGTATTTTGAATTTAATTGTTTTTCCATTTGTGAACATTTTGGTCATGCTCGTTACTCAGATAATAAAATCACAGTATGAACACGGGTTAACCGGACGCCTCGGTACGCCACACTTGTCAATACAGAGTTGTATGAGCGAGCTGTTCTATCGATTTATCTTACTTTGCGGCTATTGTTACAGACAACCGGAGTTTCACGTGATTTATAAGTAGCCCAGTTAATTACGACGCGTCGATGCTCACTTACATTTATCCATTTATCAGCCAAGTCACCTGAGGACTTCACACGGCGTTCGATTTATAGGTACATTCGCATAAACTCGATTTTATTTCATTCTTTGAAGTGCGCTTTGAGAAAACAAACAAAGCAATAAAGAAGGCCTTTATCAGAGCCATGAGTCGACACGCAAGCTAATTTACAACACAGCCGCTGGTTTTATCTTCATTAACCCATCGATTCACAATTAAGACGGCGAATAAATCTCCGGTAATGCGCTCCCCGTCCGCGCCGGTAGATTCAACTTCAAACAGATGTTATGTATAAATAAAGCCGAACGGAGGCAACCACTCGATATATTCTTGTCCGCGGCAAACTTTACAGATCTATCGCTGCTCGCAGGCAGGAGACAACTGAATCTACCTCTCAACCAAAAACCAACCTTAAATCCTAACCAATTACAGTTCATCAAATACTTTTTACATTCTTATAATCAAAACCAAAACAAACTAAAGAGTTGTTTTACAAAATCGATAGAGACGATAATGCTGTTGATGGTCCAACTCGATACGCCGTTCCATCCCGCATCAAGTCACAAACCTCATCTTATATCCAGCGTAACGAGTCGATGCTCACATTCGATTATCTCGCCGCGGTATCCGAGGCATTATACTTGATGTATCGACACCGGCCAGGCTGGATTGTCGGCAGTAGTTTGATTTACTACCATCATTCCTTCCTGACACGCTCGATAGATAGCCCCGGTGACTGATCGCGCCAATCGGAGAGCGTCGAGAGTTGTAATGAATTGTCCCAAATAATTGGGACAGTATTTTATATCGGCGTCATTTGTTCCGTGATCGGCACATTTGTTGTTAGCCGTTGATTTGTGTGGTGCTTTACCTTTGTGTTCACGTATTTATCTCGATGTCCGATTAAATGTAATGGCGGGGATATTTTAAATCTGTTTGTATATAGTGCACAGTCCGAATAGTATTATGTCGACTGTTTTATTACGTGCTACAACATAACATCCTTTGTCATCTTCAGTTTCTTTGCCCTTTTAATTAGTTGTTTTGTATTTAACTCCATTTGATAACTCAGATTGTATTCTTAACGCGCCGGCGAACACTGAGCGCAACTTCAATTCGGCCACGTCAAAAACTTCGGCCTTAATATCGCTATCCCTGTTTAGTGACGAAGTTTAGCCACGCAGAGCCACAGTGATAGCAATAGAACGATTCTAAATTTGATTACATTTTGACCGTATTCCGTAATACCAAAAATGATGACTGAAAATTTGTTGTATTTTTCTCATTGTGTTGTTATTCTGTAACTAGACGATATAATCTATGTTCCCATGACTAGGATACGTAAGATGTTGTTGTTTTTAATACGAAACAATTAGGTTGAAAACAGGTCTTTTATGACGTAAAAACATGCAGAATGCGATACGCTTCTATTTCATTTTAGGTAAGTATTTTGATCTAATATATGGTTGGGAACCTAGATAAATACTATTCAAATTAAAATAATATCTTATTCAGGTAGAAATATGCTCCAATTAGAAATGATCTTGGTAGTACGTGTTGTATGGGCGATTGTCCCTCCGGTGCCCCCTTAAACATTTTCTTGCGTAGAATACTCTTGCGTTCTACAATCTTTCTATTATCTGTGTCATAATTTCTCCAGCCAGCACTACCACATAATTTATCTTCGAATACCACTGTACTAGCGTTCTTATCTCGACAAAACTCATATCTATAGATCTGTCTGCCAAGACATAAAGACTTCTACCAAGCGTCTTGCGGTGGACACTGATGGAAGGCATCTCGGATCGGTAGCAGACAATCGCATCAGCTTGTATCGCATTCTTCATCTCTGCTTCTGGTTATGGCGCGGGCGCATTTGCTATTGAAACGAACGAGTGAACATTTATACATTCAAAAACATACAAATCGTGTATCAACCTTAGGACTTCCAAATCCCAGCTGACGCGAGCAATAACAAAAATAATATAAAACAATATTAATTTAATCCAAAGTTTTAACAAGAATGTTTTAGCAAATTGCTTTTTCCCACAGCTTCGCATACGTAGTACCTGGATAAAAAGTAACCGAATTACTTATTCATATAATTACTTATTTTAACTATACTTTTACCAAAATAATCTGTACCGTATTTACAGTGTGAAAGAGAATCAAATATCTAATTTCGCAAAATAGCTAAATAAATAATAATATAAATAAATATTGCTGGACATTTCACACAGCGCTATCTAGCCCCAAACCAAGAAGAGTTTGTACTATGGGAACCAGATAACTGATAGAATACTTATATACATTTTTTTTAAATACCGGGAACAAATATCTGTAGATCATGCAAACATTTGCTCAAAGGTGGGAATCAAACCCGCTACCTCCTGCGTCTCAGCCGGCTGTTCGCCCACTGCACCACGGAGGTCTTCGCGGTTATTGACACGGTCACAACTGTAATCGTCCAAAAATATTAATAAATAATAAACATTATGTGTGTTGACCTAAATTATTGACAACAAAGCAAACACTAAATTCACAATGGACGTTATTATCGCAAAAAAATAATTGATTATCGCGATACAAGGCGTTTTCAATCATAAACATATTACTCGTGCGCGATAACTTGGGACCTGCTAGGAATGCGACTCCCAGACCGCTTCCCCTGCACTTCCCCGATGGCGCCCGTATTGTACCGTTCGCATCACTATTTTTTACTAGGGTTTTTAGTCTCGTACTGGCCTACGTCACGTAACGACGCGCTCTGGAATTCTTTTAGTTTTCGTTTGTGTTATTGTTTTGTTGTTGTAGTTTTTGTTGTTATAGTTTGTGTCATTGTTTTGTTGTTGTAGTTTTTATTGTTATAGTTCTTGTTAAGTGTTTTTGTTATCATTATGAAGGGTAAACCTTTGCATAGCGGAGAAAGAAACCTCGTGCTAAAAGTGTTAGAGTTTTTTGAAAACGAAAAACGGAACAAACAGTTTTGTTTACCTGTTGACCAGGCAGTAAAACGAACATGCATGGCAACGGGAATATCGAAAACCACGTTGATTTTTATTTTATTCAAATAGTGTAAAAAAGATTA
This sequence comes from Philereme vetulata, assembly GCA_918857605.2. Lineage (NCBI taxonomy): Eukaryota > Metazoa > Arthropoda > Insecta > Lepidoptera > Geometridae > Philereme > Philereme vetulata. The sequence goes on along the minus strand of OU975423.1, from coordinate 5,390,206 downwards.
GATAAAAAGCAGCGTCCTCCCTGAGTAACATAATAAATTAGGTTAAAAAAAACAAAGACGAAGCCGCAGGCGGCTGCTTGTTATGTTCGCTTTTTTGCGGGCGGTACAAACACGCCAATATGACGTCACCGCGCTCAGGTCCCAACTTATCGCGCACGGGTAATACATATTCTAGAATTAATAATAGGTTGGTGGACTCCCTTTTCCGCATTTGAACTCTTAAGTGGTCCATTATGCGTGAGATTAATAATAGGTATTCTTATGGATTTTATATTCGATTGCAAAGTTAATTGTCCAAGAAAAGTGTATTTCGTTATGGTAATTTAATTCATGAACAAAAGTTTTACCCGTTCCAGATTTCACCTACCTTTGAATTATATGTCTTCATTATCATTTTACGATTTGAAAAGTTTTAATTTGATCTGCCAACTGATAAGTTTTATGATTAGCGTAGTTAAATTTTACGTTCAGGTAATTTCGTTACAATAGATTATCTAACAGTTTTAATATTATTTTTGCCTAATTTAATATAGTAGTTTTTTAGTTTTACTGCTGAGTTTAAATAAGGGTTAAATATTATTTGGTTATATTCCATGGTTCGTTTTAAAAATTATAAACTCATACGAAATATGCACAAAAGATGTACCAAAACTATTTTACAAAATCACAATTAATTTGTATCTAATATATTCATGAATCTGGTTGTTTTTTACAGTTCTTGTAGCTATAAATTAGAAGGTTAACCTATTTTTGGTTATGCTTCCTAGGTAGGTTAGGTAAATTCCTATAATAAAAAGTTAGGAACGAGGAAGATATTTTTCTTTTAACATTTAAGCCTTTAACATCATCGTCATGATTATCATATATGTATTATAAAACACTTTATTGTACACCACATAACGAACAATTTAATAGCAAAGTACAATCGGTGTTATCGCTAAAAGCGATCTCTTCCAGACAAACATCTTCACCCACTGATATGCCTATCTTGATTTGCACCATCCACCACGACTTGGAGCCAGTCTCCTCCAAGTACAGCGCGCGACTTTACCTATATAGTCAATACCCGACCTCCGTGGAGACCCAACGTTTCTCCAAGCGACCAATTCTCGGGCACCCTTCCAAAAAAACTCACTATCATCACCACCATCTACAACCAGACTTCACCTAGGACGAAGGACTTCCTCAGGTTGTACCATTACCATCAACCAGGATCCTGAGAAAGTCTTTTATTTTTTATACTACAGGAGATGGAACAAGCATAATAACCACCTGATGTTAAGTTGTAACCATCGCTTATTACAAAGAATTGGCTCGTAGGTTACGCTCTTTAGAAATGTGCCCTACGATGCACTTTCCTGCGTCCATCAACTTGACGCATATAGATGTAACGCCTCATGTGCTTTTAATTTCACCGGAAACCATTCCGTTTAAACCGAAACACAGCAATAATGACGATCAGACGAATGACGGCAGAAATAGATATGATGGTAGTACTTCCCCTGGCGAGCCCTTTCACTAGGAACTTTAGTGCTCGTAAAGCCGGTAGTCTCAGCCAGTATCATCAATCTATTTAGAAATCTCATATACAATATTTTTATAGTAGAGCTCAGCACAGTGTAAAGTCAGTCGACATCACCATTCGAGATAAGGCTCGACTGGCTCTGACTTTGACGAACGCCGCTCGACTCCATCTGATCGACATTTGCACCCGTTTCAATATACGTCTGTCAGTTGCTAGAGCTTTTTTACTCGTTAGTCTGAATTATTCTGTTTGAAGATGGTTTTTAGAAGGTAGTTAGTAAATAAGACCTTATGTATTGGTCTTCTGAAAATAATGGCGAAATAGTTTTTAAACAATATAAAATTAATAAGTTTCATTATGTTATACAAAAATATTTTTAAATTAGGCATTACAATATTTAAATGTTAAAATGACAGTTTACTTTACTAAAATAATATTTAATTTTACAAATTAATAATCTTGAATATGAATATTATCTATGTCCAACAACTTCGAGAATTGATAGCCTCGCATTAGATAGCAACAAAATTGATGGCATAGCAAACAGAATAAATGATTGCCCGTCTATATTTACATTTAGCATATATGAGTTCGATTTATCATTCGAGCAGACCGTTGAAGCTATAAATCATACTCATTCAACAATGCCGTGTTCGAGGCATGCATACGTCGACGATATACGAGCTTCCGCCTCGAGTTTCACCATAAAACAGTAAAAGCCTTTAAATATAGAGGCCGTAATTACGTAAACAGACACATTGACAAGTCTGAAAGGTAATCATAAGCTCGAATTTATCACGGAGTGAATCATTCATGTGTTAAGACAGCTGACAGCGCGGCACATACATTATAATGATCGACAGCCTGACGTTACTTGTCACAGAGGGATAATGTTGTTGCCACACTCTCCAACCTCAATCTACTCGATAACCACCCTTAAAACCACCACTGAGAACATATTATCCCACATTCCCACGCTTGACCCTAATGACGTTCTTGTTTCAGCGAAGCACAATCTAACGAAAAGAACAAAGTTGTGTTTAGACTTGCTCGTTTCAAAGGCAACCTTAATACCTTAGCCTTGGATCGAGAGTCCTTTGATAGTTTTCTACATTGTGAGGTTGTTCATGTTGGAAATTGTGACTAAGCTTCATAAACAAAAGTTTATTTAAATATAAACCCTAAACATAGGTGCTGAAGATTCAAAATCTGATGAAGATAAAGGTGTGATGTGAGCTGTTTTAAAAGCGGGAAAGGTTGGTAGCGCGGTAGCAAAGAGACGTGTCGCGGCATGTCATCGGGACGCAATGAAGATTTATGAACAGACCTGTACCTACTCGCTAGAGGTACGATCGAGTCAAACGACTCGCATAATATAACCACATTTTCTAGTTCGTTGTTAAATATTATTGTATCGCGCGCGCATTTCATATTTGTATCGGATTACTTGAATATCGTTATGTCTCTGTAGATAATATAAAATTTTCATTAAATTTTATACATATTCAATTTAAGCTCATGATTGCTGATATTCTAATTGAATTGATAGTCCTTAATGGGTATAAATAAGGAAAGATCAGACACACCATCGTTTTGTTTTCCGACTACAATCCGGGCCTATTTATGGTAAGAGTAAATAGGTCTCTTCTATATTGTCGTGCTTCATCTTAGACCACATCATCGCCAACAAATTTACCATCAGGTAAGATTGTGGTCAAACAAAGAAAGTAAAAAAAAACTTTAGTCGACCTTATTCTATGTTGGTTTATCTCTGACAAAATATTTCTAATGACAATTTAACAGAGTAAATGCGATAAAGAATTTGGAGAAATTCTAAAATCTTGTATAGGAGACAGGGTGAAGTTTTCTAAGTAGTCAAGATTATGTTAATATTTCTGTAGAACCAAATAGCTAACTGAGCGCACATTAATAAAACTAGCATGGATATTTTATACTCGTATTTTTTTTAATGTAATCTCTCTTTTGTGTAGATCGTAAGCTCTTAAGCTTTACTTTCCTGTTCTTCAACTTCAATTGGTAGTTGAATAACATTTAATTATCTAAATTCATAGATAGTAAAGATCGCATTACGTATTTATAAGTTTACTATAAGGTCAAAAAGCTTTGCTTCCCTACGACCCTGTATACAGCTTTATTTTATTTAACCGTACGATAGGAGTTCATACATTTTTATTTCAATTCACAGACGGGGAACTGAATATGTGATCGGGCATGTTTTGGAGAGTGAATGGCGTTCCACTTGAATTTGTGAGAGAAAAAATTTCTAGGTTTTACAGAGTTATTTAAAATGTTATATATTGACATAAGTACTTTATTTTATTTAAGTGCAATTAATGGTTTTCGTAATCCATAGTCCCTTTTTAGGATTACTTAACCTATACTCTTATGTTGGCACTTGTTGAAGTTAAATGCTGTTCTAACAGTCCTCTTTATTTCTATTCTTTAGTTTTTACTACATCAGTTGTAATGAACAACAGCTACTGCACACATTAAAACATTCCCAACATTATAATTACTCGCATAATAATAAACTAATGAATAATATTAAACGTATATTTTAAATATATGTAATTTAATTATCAGCATCTCTCCAACAAACGACCCGCCATCCGAAACAGACATCCATTAATAAAACCACACAGATAATAATCAAAAGTTTTGAAATGAAAAAGTATATTATACTAATTCAAAACTACCGTCTCATTATAAACGTCATCGTTCAAAAGGAAAATTGATTTACGGGACTGCATTACGCCATTATTTTATGACGCGAGAACGCCCCGAAATAAAATACTAACAAACATTCAACTGGCATCCACGACTATTACATTCTCTACCACATTACCATCACCGTCATCAAACCCTTCAGTATTCTCTATGTTGTTACCGCTAAGGTTTATAATAGCGATTGCTTTAGTTTTGTCACTGTCGGCGTGGTCGTTGGTTGTAGCCGTCATAAAGCGAATAAAATACGGGGCACAAAGAATAAGCGCTGGTGTAAGCGGTGTTATGTCTGTCAACATAAAATATTGTATCCTGTGCCGGGAGTCGGGTTCAAATTGTGCTGCTTCTATTACGCCATTCATCTTTGTAATGCAGCGTGTGAAATGGCAGATGAAGAAATTGCAGCGTTCGGTCTCTGTCGTGGGGTTTGGGATGTTGATGGGATAGTTTTGGTGTTTGAAACTATGCAGACGACACGACACGTCTGGGTATCTTATGCAAGGCCAATATACAACGTGTGATGTAATTGATTTATTTCACTTATAGGATAGATTTAAATTACCATCATCATTATCTTAATGTTAGATAATCCATTAATGGGGTCGGTACAGCGTTACCTACTACATATTTGTTTTCTAATCGCTATCAGTTGTTTTATAATCATTTTTCATCACTTCACACAAACCATTATTTTTAGTCTTGATTGAATGATTGGTAAATTAAAGCCCATCAAATTGTCATGATAACATCAACACAAGAACATCTTTGAGTTTTTTAACTCTATGAGATAATATTTATTCGTTTTCTTAATCAATTATGTACGAACTCCTCGAAATAATCTCGCTAACAGTAGGTACAAATATAAATTCGTCATCATCAACATTAAAAGGCAATTAACGAAACGACCAATCAAGTAATTTCGCAAAACAATAATTGGTTATTTTGCAAAATATTAGCAGAACAAAACAAATTCAATAATCATTACAGAAAATGAACCTTGAAAGACTTTCAAACCAATTTACTTTGTAAATTCATGGCTAATGAGAGTAATTTGTTGGTTCTGTTATTGGCATATACCTACCTACCTCTTTCAGTAGGTAATTACGATTTCTAATTCCTTGTTACTTTCTTGTGCAAGTCGGTTAGTTGATTTGCTTTAAACATCGTTTATTATAATCATCGTAACAGCCATAGAACGTCCATTAAACAATAAGCCATCAGCTCTCTAGAGTAGTCTAGAGTGACCGATCTTGTGCGACTAGCACATAACGGCTTCTTGTCATCTTTTATAACGAAGAAAAGAATGTGTTTTGTAAATTGTGCAATTTATGCCTGTGACTGAGATACAGTTCCTGTCCTTCACGAACAAAAATGGCACCACGGAAGACCAGCGCTTTAGTAGTGATGTAAATTTTTAGTTACTACAGCATAATGCTGAGTGACGACCCTTTTTACGCTCACATCACACTAATAATAAAAATACGAAAGTTTGGATGGCTGTTTATTTGATACTCAATCACGCCGTAACGGCTATACTGATTTCGATGAAATTTAGTATATACGTACATTATAACCTGGATCACCACATAGGCTACCATTTATCTCATAAATCAATTCCCATGTGATAAAAATAGGGTGTCAAGTTGCAACCGCGAGTTTAGCTTTATTTTTAGGTTACCTACACATTTAGTAGTGTAATACGTATGAAGTCGCGGGCAACAGATAGTTACCAATATATTCTGTATATATTGTGTTAAATGTACCCTTGTGATGTAAAATAAACGTTTTTTTACTTTACTTTGACTAACTTTTAGATACTAACTATACATAAATATACACACAGAGCAGGGAATGCAATCCCGATCTCGTGTAATTTTTCGGGATCAATCCCGACGCATCATATGACGAGATCCCGTTCGAGATTGACGGGATTTGGCGACAGTGGTCAGCGACGCTACACACGTCCACTCGGGGCGCAAGCGGCGCGTTGACTGACGGCCGCGAGCGGCAGGAACGCCAAACAGCGTTAGAAAACTATTCCGACTATTTCCGAATATTAGCGACAGGTGACGATAATTATTTAGTTGGTAAGATTTTTATTTTCTTTCGAGTAATACATATTTTATTTTAGTTAACCTCACTATCACAAACAAGCAGTTATTAGCTTTTTCAGTCATCCGAATTTAACATTTTTTTTAAACTAGACGGGATCCCGAAAATTCCGGGATCTCGAATTTGCAATCTCGTGTCGGAATTGCATTCCCTAGCACAGAGTTATGTAATTATAATGCAGGGTAATAATATTCTGTTGGCGATTATTAAATTAAATTATCTGTGTCATTCAAATAAAAATGTCACCTGTATTTAGTTGAACAAAGAGTTTCACAAAATAATTCTTTGAATCATTTCACAGACTAACAATTACAGTAAAACAATGTATTATTAAAATAATTATCGAAATGTCGCTGTGAGGATTACTAGAGTATTTGTATAGCAAGTTATAGTTCCCCTGAATACATTTCTTACGACACGTTTGTATCTCATCACCAGGTGCAACGCTTAAAAAGAAATTAAGAGATTATTATAAAGACATCAAACTTATAAAGAACAGAATGGAAAAAAAACATTTTTATTTATAACGGCACATTAGGACCTTAGGACTTCAAAGCGAGACTTAATATTGAAGTTGAATAATGAAAGTACCAACACATAATGTCTGTCAGTGCAAGTGCCATCCACTTGTAATAGTGAAGCGATTAGTTTAGTAGAATTGGGCCCTTGATGTAAACTTGTAGCGAGATACCTACCCAGGTATGAACGCAACACTGAAAGAAACTTTAGCTTTGACAAATGTCATGCACTTTTGACTTAAAAATATCCTGTGTTCATGACTGTTGTATCGAAGTTTTTAATACGCACGACGTTGAATCAGAAACTACATATATATATGTATAACAATAAAGATTAACACCGACTCTCAATTTCATCAGCGAAATACCAGCTAGAGGCTCTAGATTCAATTGAGAGAAGAGCCAAGTAGCTCATTTGCAATGACGAGTTAGCAGATGTAAGGCTCCACAACCTCGAGCATCGCCGAAAGTTTGCTAGGTTGCGGTTTTTTATCGGATACATTTCGGAGAGTATGCTGCGGAGCTTTTCAACTTGATCCCACCATCCCAATTCTATCATCGGACAACCAGACGCTCCGCGGTGCGCCACCGCTACCTAGTAGACATACCTCCCATACGCACAAGTCAATACTCTTCCACCTTTATTATGCACACCGCCACTCGGAAGGAGTGGAACGCTTTGCCTGAGTCTGTGTTTCCTGATAACTACATCTACTAGGTGTCAAGTCGCGAGTGAATAGATTTACAATTCTGGGCAAGCGTATACCGTCGTAGACTGCATCATCGGATATCATCAAGCGAGATCGTGGTCAAACGCTAGCCTATAAATTATATAAAAAAATGATGAGATATATCTTATGTTGATTTATACATATTTATAAGTTACCATTATAGATCTTGTAAGCCTACGTAATGCCTACTTATTTAATAAATAGCGTCACCTATTCAGCTCACGTAGATGTTACAGGCCATTGATGATGGTAGTGATTAAATAGTATCTACTAGCTGGCTGTAGTACCTGACTGCTCTGTTTGGCCATTATTACTCTAACAAGCTTACTTTATTACTTTAACAACGAATTAAAAACTTGAGAATTTATAGCACATTGTCACAATAATTGAGCCAATTACGATTGTTAATAATAATGTTCTTAGCGGTTATTACGATAATTATTGAGGAAGCAATTAAACGGTCAGCTGTTTAACGTTTTGGTCCGCAAGATTCTGTATTTTTTAACGATTGCATTGCTAGGTTCAACGTTTTGGAGTAACGTTTAGGACGAGCTAAGCGTGTCGTATTTAAACGACGAGTTTCAGAACCGAGTTGAACCATAATTTTAAGACAATTTTGTAATCGGTCTCTCACTGCAAATATCTTTACTAATAACTAGTTGTATGCCCGTGACTTCGTTCGCAAAATCTTGACAATAGTATCACCTACCGCGTAAAACGTTGTAAATCTAAATAATCCAGGGACCCATTCAAACACACACAATAAAAATCATCAAAATCCCTCCAGCCGTTTAGGAGGAGATCAGTGACAAACACATGTACACACATTATTTTATATACAGTGTAAACTCCATATAACGTCACTCGTTTTAACGACAAACTCTCTAAAGCGTCGAAATCACTCGGCTTTGGTTGGTTTAGCTTGTCTTGCATACAATGGTACACTCTGTATAGCATTACACCCACTCTCAATAACGACAACAATTTGTAATAAAAAGTTCTTTTTAAGTTGCCAAATTAGTAAAAACTGCGCAGCTGTGTATATCCTTTTGTCGTTTTATTATCCTAGACCATAATAAACTCGACTGTTGGCATCATACACACCAAACTTTCTAAGAAATCCGTTCTTTTGTTAACAAAATGGGATTGCTTGCACGTGTAGCTGCAGACTGTTGTTAGTAGAAGTGATGGATTTTATCTATACGTTGTCATATTTTTAGTAGCTCACAAACTTTCAATTTGTAAACATTAACTGTAAAACGCAATAGCGTTCAAATTAAAACAGATTTTTATTGTAGGTACTATTTAACAAGACAAATCAGAAATAAACGTTTTCTTTTTCTAATACAGATTTTACTTCTCTCAATTTAACGACAACTCTCTATAACGTCAAAATATGCTCAGTCCCTTGGGTGTCGTTATATAGAGTTTACACTGTAAATATATACTTGTCTATAGATACACACGGTTACACATCAAGCTATACAATTCCAGTATAAGCTGACCTCGCATAGTGTAGGCTTTTCGTAGAATGAGAGGTCAGCTTATACTGGAAATGTATAGCTTGATCTGTAGCCGTGTGTACTATAATATTATAAAAAGGTAAAATTTGTCAATGAGTATATTTTTAGGAAGTTATCTCAGAAACGACTGAACCGGTTCTTAAAAAAGTAATTTACTAATAGGAAGCTTATTATCGCTGAGTACTCAAGGGCCAGATCAGCCTAGAGTCTAGGCTATACCTACTTTATTTTAACAAAAATCCTTGCGAAGTCCGGGCCGGCCTGCTATATATTACAACAAATCAATAATGATCACCGTAGATTCAGTGATTATAAATTGACTGTGTATTTTTTTAAAACTAATATTGTATTATTTTCTAGCCACGAGTAGACAGTATATTTGCTGACCATTACTAATATAGAGCTGACCAAAATCTTTATTTGCTGACCGAGTAAGAAGTTTAAAATGATGCTCATTATTTTATGGCTCATAATTACACAATTATTATTATGTTATTCGCCTATAATGTTGCGGTTTAATGGTATTTAATGGTTTATTGGAACACTAGGGCTAAGGTAGGTCAATGTAGTTAAGTACAAAACCCCGTCACAAGAATTCCTATATAGAAAACTTTCGTGATTGATTTCAATCATTATTATAAATACGGGATTTATCACGTACCGTCTTATCGGTGTTTCGACCGACAATGTTTCGGTTAAATTCGTGAACCTTCATCAGGGTGAGTGCGATCCGCTCCGAATAACGTCTCGCCTCGCACTGCGCGCCGCTGCTCTCTGCGCGCGAGTGGACGGGCGGGGTGGTGGGGATTGGGTCAAAAAAAGCACAGCGCGTTGACCCGCTGTGTCATCATCATTATCATCACTGCTGCTCTCTTCTGTAGTTCTTGGTACAGGTAAACACACAACACTAACTATGTCTCTACCAGGTTCACTCACTCTTCTGTCACTTGCATCATGAAGACATGACCTCCAGGCCGGCGGTAGAACCCATCCTCTATCCCTGTTAAAGTTCGGCACACGACTTATTTCTATCGCCTCTCGGATCTTGCGAGGAACGAAGAACTTCTCTCTCGCTAAAACCCGGGCCTTGTCGAAACGTATGTAGTGCGTCGAATAATCTAGGGAAGGTTGATTGAACACATACGTGCAATGAAGAATGTTGACTCAAACAGTTCTGCAGTGGCGTAATATTTCCTAGATTCTGATTCGACGCACCACACACGTTTCGACAAGGCCCGGGTTTTAGCGAGAGAGAAGTTCTTCGTTCCTCGCAAGATCCGAGAGGCGATAGAAATAAGTCGTGTGCCGAACTTTAACAGGGATAGAGGATGGGTTCTACCGCCGGCCTGGAGGCCATGTCTTCATGATGCAAGTGACAGAAGAGTGAGTGAACCTGGTAGAGACATAGTTAGTGTTGTGTGTTTGCCTGTACCAAGAACTACAGAAGAGAGCAGCAGTGATGATAATGATGATGACACAGCGGGTCAACGCACTGTGCTTTCGTTGACCCAATCCCCACCACCCCGCCCGTCCACTCGCGCGCAGAGAGCAGCGGCGCGCAGCGCAGTGCGAGGCGAGACGTTATTCGGAGCGGATCGCACTCACCCTGATGAAGATTCACGAATTGAACCGAAAAATTGTCGGTCGAAACACCGATAAGACGGTACGTGATAAATCCCGTGTTTATAATAATAATTCCTATATAGTATATCCTAATATTGCATAATACTCGCCTGGCTTCACATCAATCATCATCATAACAGGCGTAGGACGCCCGCTGCTGGACATAGGCCACGCTAAATATGTAGAGCGATCTTGTAAGGCCAACAGCTCCCAACCTTTATTAAGTCATCTTTCGATTTGTTGTAAAGTGATGTTGAAATGCAATAAAGTAGTTACCAAGCAATAACTACAAGCTACAAAGTGTTATTATGCGATAAGTTTTCAATTGAATTCGTTGGGCAACTGTAATTGTGATCTGAGGTGTGATAATGTCAGCTTTAATATGATGTGTACTGACTGATGAGATTTTTTGGTGCCGCGCCCGATAAAGAAGAAAAGATAAGGTCCAGTGACTTCGCTATTATTAGCGCACGGTTTCGCCCGTATGGTACCACGTTAAAAGGCAATATATAGATTAATGTATTGCACAAATTATAAATGGTAAATAGGTACTGCATTCACTATTGGCCTTATGAATAAGCTCAGAGTCGCTCAACGAGCTATGGAGAGGGCTATGCTCGGGGTTTCTCTACGGGATCGAATCAGAAATGAGGAGATACGTAGGAGAACTCAAGTCACCGACATAGCCCGACGGATTAGCACGTTGAAGTGGCAATGGGCAGGCCATATAGCGCGCAGAACAGATGGCCGATGGGGCCGAAAGGTTCTCGAGTGGAGGCCACGGACCGGCAAGCGCAGCGTAGGACGTCCACCCACAAGATGGGCAGACGACTTGGTAAGAACCGCAGGTCGGCGTTGGATGCAGGCCGCTTCCAACCGCAGTTCCTGGAGATCAATGAGGGAGGCCTTTCTCCAGCAGTGGACGTCCTACGGCTGATATGATGATGATGATGATGATTGCACAAATTAAATAAAACATGAACTTAATCCAAATAAGCATTTTCTTATTAATCTTTAGTGTACGCCGTGACATCGGATCGCTCAGTGTATTCTACCGCCTAGGCGGTACAAGAACATTCCCCATTATACAGGCGCGCCTGTATAATGGGGAATGTTCTGAGGAGCTATTTGATCTCATCCCGTCGTCAAGATTTTACTACCGCACTTCTCGACAACGTAATAAAGCTCATCTACATATAATCGACAATTGGGTATCGCGCACCACACGCTTCACGCGATCTTTTCTACCCGATACTTGGAAGATGTGGAATGAGCTACCATCTGAGGTTTTCCCATTAGACTACGACATGGCACGCTTCAAGAGAAATGTAAAGAGGTTTCTACAGTGTAGGGAACGCATCGACAATACCCCGGGTGTTGCCGGTGTCAATAGGCGACAGTGACCGCTTACCATCAGGTGTGCCGTAAGCCTGTTTCCCCACAAATAACATAAAAATAAAGATAACCGCTTACCATTACGTGAGCTACGCGGCCCATCTGAAGGTAAGCGGCCATAAAGGTGATGCTTGCACGCCATCTTGGTAGTAACAAAAAATGTGACGTCTCAAATTCTTGCCCTACCAAATGTTAATGCGAGAATATTGCTTGAAATAAATACTTTTAATGTTTTCCTAGGCGAACTCTTTATCAAGGAGTTTTATTACTATTTAATCTATTTAAACAAGTTTCTCGATTTTATTTATTAAAAGAAGAAGCTATCCAAGTTTAAAACTAAAACGTAATACGTAATACCAATCTCAATAGTCATGTCACCTGGACCAAAATAATGATTCAATTGACACCTCATTCAGCAAAATCGGATGAGTAGTTTAGGCGATACGAGGAAACATACATCTATAGACTTCTAAAAACATCATCATCATCATCATCATATCAGCCGTAGGACGTCCACTGCTGGACAAAGGCCTCCCTCATTGATCTCCAGGAACTGCGGTTGGAAGCGGCCTGCATCCAACGCCGACCTGCGGTTCTTACCAAGTCGTCTGCCCATCTTGTGGGTGGACGTCCTACGCTGCGCTTGCCGGTCCGTGGCCTCCACTCGAGAACCTTTCGACCCCATCGGCCATCTGTTCTGCGCGATATATGGCCTGCCCATTGCCACTTCAACGTGCTAATCCGTCGGGCTATGTCGGTGACTTGAGTTCTCCTACGTATCTCCTCATTTCTGATTCGATCCCGTAGAGAAACCCCGAGCATAGCCCTCACCATAGCTCGTTGAGCGACTCTGAGCTTATTCATAAGGCCAATAGTGAAGGACCACGTCTCGGTTCCATATGTCATCACTGGTAACACACACTGATTGAAGACTTTCGTCTTAAGGCACTGAGGTATGTTGGACGAAAAGACGTTGCGAAGTTTCCCAAACGCTGTCCATCCGAGTTGGATTCGACGATTGACCTCTTTCTCGAAGTTGGACCTACCTAATTGGACTGTTTGTCCTAGGTATACATACGCGTCGACAACTTCAAGAGCCAAGTTCTCAACCATAACTGGGGCAGGGACGACATGGACATTCTACATGATTTTCGTCTTGTCCATGTTCATTTTAAGTCCTACCCGTTGGGAGCCTCGATTGAGGCCTTCGAGCATCGTGCTGAGCTCTTCCATCGACTTTGCCATGACCACAATATCGTCGGCAAACCGAAGGTGAGTGATGTATTCGCCGTTAATATTGATGCCCAGTCCTTTCCATTCCAGAAGCTTGAAGGCATCTTCCAATGCGGTCGTAAACAGTTTCGGAGAGATTACATCTCCCTGTCTTACGCCTCTTTTTAAGGGAATCGCCTTCGAGCTCTGTTCGTGTACTCGGACTGACATAGTGGCGTTTTTATACAAACACTTCAACACTTCGATGTACCGATAGTCTATACGGCATCGTTGGAGAGACTCAAGCACTGCCCATGTTTCGATCGAATCGAAGACTTTCTCATAGTCCACAAACGCAAGACATAGCGGCAAGTTATACTCTTCGGTCTTCTGTATGACTTGCCGCAGCGTATGTATGTGGTCTATGGTACTGTAGCCTTTACGGAACCCGGCTTGTTCGGGAGGCTGGAAGTCATCAAACCTGCGTTCAAGACGGTTCGCGATGACCCTCGAAAACAGCTTATAAACATGGCTCAAAAGCGAGATGGGTCTGTAATTCTTAAGCAAGGTGTTGTCACCTTTCTTGAAGAACAGAACCACCACGCCCCCGTTCCATGCTTTTGGCGTCGTACCTTCAAGCAAGGCGGAATTAAAGAGCTTCTGAAGGACTTTAAGTACAGGTGATCCACCCGCTTTCAGAAGCTCTGAAGTGATTCCGTCCTCGCCCGGCGCCTTGTCGTTCTTAAGCTGCTTCAAGGCCATCCTGATCTCATACAGGCTGATGTCCGGAATATCTTCGGTATAATGTCGGGTCAGTTTGGCTCTTGGGTCGTTGGCCGCACTGCAAACAGGTTTAGTAACCGAATCGTTGAGCCGTCCATAGAACCTTTCGACTTCCCTTAACACTTCCGCTTTACTTGACGTTATGCTGCCATCTTCTCTCTTCAGCTTCGTCATGCGGCTCTGCCCAATAGAATTATCTCTCGCGAACACTTTGGAGCCTTTATTCCGCTCTATCGTATCTTTAATACGAGATGTATAGAAGGTACGAATATCGTGCCGCAAGGATTTCCAAATCTTTCTATTGAGCTGCCTATGTGACTGAGCATCATCGGGAGACTGCAGTCGCAAAGAACGTCGTTCAGCCATGAGGTTAAGGGTGTCATCAGAGAGTTTCTGAGGTCTATTGGTACGGGGGGTCTTAAAGAACTGGGACCCCACCGTATGGACGGTTTCTACGAACCTGTTATTGATCTCGTCCACTGATGCATCTACTTCTAGACAGTCAAAGCGATTTGCAAGTTCGAGTTGAAAGCTCTCGAGGTTTTGGATATGAGCGCGAGTGGGTCGGAGCGTAGATTTCATCAAACGGGACCTTTCAAGTTTAACGTTCATATTCAATGTGGCTCTTACAATTCGGTGATCACTGCCGGTTTTCACCCTGTGAATCACAGAGACATCATTGAATATCCGTTTCTTGTTGGTCAAGATGAAATCAATCTCATTTCTCGTGGAACCGTTGGGACTCATCCAGGTCCATTTCCTGTGAGGCGGCTTCTGGAAAAAAGAATTCATCATAAAGAGTCCTTCTTTCTCCAGAAAATCGGCCAGCCTCTGTCCCCTAGGGTTCCGTTGCCCATATACAAATTGCCCCACTCTCAACTCATCATCGCTTCTCATGCCTAGCTTTGCATTGAAGTCCCCCATAACAACAATAAAGTGAGTTTTGTTCGTATGTATGGCTCTACTGATGTCCTCATATATAGACTCTACTTCTTCATCTGGGTGTGAAGAGGTCGGCGCATATACCTGAACGACCTTCAGCGAATATCGCTTAGATATTCTGAGTGTCAGGTACGCGACCCTGCTCGACACACTGTCGATGGTGATAATGTTGTTGATGAGTGACTTGTGAACGAGAAACCCAACACCACCTTGGGACTGTTGGTCGCCCTCCCGGTAGTATAGTAGGTTATCAGACTTAAGGGATATCATGTCCTCACCCTCTCTACGGACTTCTGATAACCCCAAAATGTCCCAGTGTAATCTACTAATTTCTTCTTCCAGCTCAACAATCTTTTCGTCTGTCCTCAAAGTGCGGATGTTGTGTGTTACCAGGGCCAGTGGTCGTCGTAGGGTTTGGTAGCCGATCGTCGCCCGGGGATTCTTAGCACCCCTGGCCCCGCCGTTACCGTGACTGCTACCATAGCCAGGATTAGCGGGGCCGCCGGGGACTCGGGGCCTGGTTTTATGTTGTAAATTTATCATTAGGGGGTTGTTGCCATACTCGCCACGCTTGGCAGGCGGGTTGGCGAGCGCAGTATAGGTTTTGAAAACACGAAAAAACGCTGCTGCCCATCTTTCGGAGGTATCCCTTAGCAGACTCCTACTGCATCCACGGGCAAGAGCGGAGGGGCAACATTCTATTGCCGGCGCCCCACGGCTAAAAACATAACCCTTCCTTTTGGTTTTGCTGTAGTCGGGGGAAAAAATGTAGCCTATGTCAGACCAAAACAAAATAACGAATCGATTGACACCTCATTTATCAAAATCGGAAGAGTAGTTTAGTCGCTACGGTGGAACATAGGTAAATAGAAACATAGATGCATGCAGACTGCTAAAAAATTACTAATAATTTTAATGTACAATATTTTTAATTAAATTAAATTTATTTTGATTATAATGCATTATGGATGAATTATTTGAAATAAATGAATGCAATAATCCTTTCTTTTGGCTTTGCAGCAGTCGGGAAAAAAGTAAGTCCTACTTACAATGTAGCAGTCAAATTAAAATACAGTATAATTACGTATTGCTAGCTAGACCTCTAGACATGTGCCAGTCTATACTAATTAAACTATCGTTATCTGGTTTGGACCATACCATAAGTGGAGGCGATTAGCTCTGTCGTAGCTTTCTAACCATCATTATCAACCTATAGCAATATACTTTTTTGAGTTCTCTTCTCATAAGTTCAACTACAGTACACAGATTGCTCCATCTAATCTAAAATGTTATATATACGAGTATCTTTGGGAGTCAAGATAAAATGTTAGAAATGCAGCAAGTCTACATCCATGGTTTCTGACTCACTGCTTACCTGTCGGGAAAAACTGGCAATGTTAATTGAGCCTAACACTATCAGCTCTATCTAGTCAGTCTAGTAGTAGTTGAAATTACAAATATTTATATCATAACCCGACAGCATGCTCGCAAACTTCAGGCAATTTTAGTAAGACCATTGGTGTATTATTTACTAAAGAGCCAATAAATATAAACTCAATTATTATTTATTTATTTGTATCGTTAACTGACATATTTTTGACATACCAATATTATGCAATGTGCAATATGGTGAAAAATACCAAAGCACAACGCGTTTTCAAAATTATTTCTGGATGTCTGGTCGAAGCGACGTATGATCCGAGAGCTGGCGCTTATCTGGGTTAACGCATCACAATTTTATTCAGAGGGGCAATCCAACCAGGTGGAAGTGTCTTGGGGATACTTCGACCTGATCTGGAGCAGTTGAGTTATCTATAGATCGTTTGCAACGGTATTTAGATGATTCAACTTCTGTATTTTATTTAACTTCTTGTAAATATATCGATATATTCTTTAGGTTAATAAACGTATGTTTCCTTTATAATAAATAAATAATAATAAATATTGCTGGACATTTCACACAGCGCTATCTAGCCCCAAACTAAGCAGAGCTTGTACTATGGAAACCAGATAACTGATAGAATACTTATATACATTTTTTTTGTAAATACATACTTATCATATATAGGAAACAACCAGACCCGGAATAATTATTTGTAGATCATGCAAACATTTGTTCCGCGGCGGGAATCGAACCCGCTACCTCCTGCGTCTCAGCCGGCTATTCGCCCACTGCACCACGGAGGTCGTCAAAAATATGAAATGATGATTTTAATTCAAAATCATTTAGTTAAATGGTGAAAGTTTAATTTACCTGATAAATTTTAATTCGAAATCATTTAGTTAAAAGCTTGTAACTTTATCCATCCGTATACGAACCTTGTAATTTGCTCCTGTATCGGCATTGTCAGTTGTCACATGTCGCAACAATTACTTGGACGACCAAGTAAATGAAACAATGTATAAATGGAACGAATCAGTCTAAAGTCACATTTCATTTGCACAACAGATAATGGTAAGAGTTATTTTAGCGTGCAATGAGGTGTATTTTGGTCAAATCTCAACCTTGTTGCATATTTTCATTAGATGCATACTACACCATTGTTCATACAACAATTTAAAATATTTATTACCAATCCTAGTCGGTACAATTATTTGGCTTGACAATGCAGATACTTTTTTTAATGATTGCCGTCGCTATTATTTTAATTAGACTGATATAAAAAATTTTGATCCCTTCTGTTGTATTGCGATTATACATGACAGTGAAATATATAAACTTATTTGAAGTTCTGTTGACAGTAGCTTTTAATTACTTATAGACGTTAAATTAAAAATAACAAGAGAGAGGGGCGTGTGTGCAAGTCACTCTCTATTGGTCTATAAAATTTAGATGCAGCTAGTTCTTCAAGAAACAAACAAAAATTACTAGACAAGATCATATAATATATAACCGTTTGAAAGTAAGGTACAGTACTACAGTTTAAGTTCGTTTTTCCGAATGAGTATAATTATGCAACTAACGTCTGGCTGTCCTGCAGGTCATAACGGCTCGTCAACTCGCGAACTTTAATTCAAAGGCAGTACGCCTTGGGGTTCCAATATTTGGAAGTATAAAGATTCTCATATATTTTATAATTCCGATGAAATGAAGCGTAGGACGTCCACCTACAAGATGGGCAGATACTTGGTAAGAACCGCAGGTCGGCGTTTGATGCAGGCCGCTTCCAACCGCAGTTCCTGGAGATCAATGAGGGAGGCCTTTGTCCAGCAGTGGACGTCCTACGGCTGATATGATGATGATGAAATACAAAATTTAACAACTAACTTAAATCGCAACCATGTTACAACAAATAAGTTAAACAACTGTTTAACGCATGCTTAAAAAACTCATTAACAATTATTGTATTATGATTGTATTAAATACGCGAAAAACATTGTGTATTTTTTATGGTTATATTTTAACGCGCCGGCGAACCCTGAGCGCAACTTCAATTCGGCCACGTCAAAAACTTCGGCCTGAATATCGCTAATCCTGTTTAGTGACGAAGTTTAGCCACGCAGAGCGACAGTGATAGCAATAGAACGATTCTAAATTTGATTAGATTTTGACCGTGTTCCCTAATACCAAAAATGATGACTGAAAACTTGTTGTATTTTTCTCATTGTGTTGTTATTCTGTAACTAGACGATATAATCTATGTTCCCATGACTAGGATACGTATGATGTTGTTGTTTTTAATACGAAACTATTAGGTTGAAAACAGGTCTTTTATGATGTAAAAACATGCAGAATCCGATACGATTCTATTTCATTTTAGGTAAGTATTTTGATCTAATATATGGTTGGGAACCTTGATAAATACTATTCAAATTAAATAATACCTTATTAAGGTAGAAATATGTTCTAATTAGAATTGATCTTGGTAGTACGTGTTGTATGGGCGATTGTCCCTCCAGTGTCCCCTTAAGTGTCTAGTATAAATTGTAGTTACAGTACTACGATAAGTTAGACGCGTCGGCAAATTACGTAGAAGTATACAAATGATGTAAGTAATATTACTGTAATCCATAAAAAGTTAATAAAAAAAAATACCCATATAAAAAGATAGTTAATGATAATAGCGTTCGGCCTTGGCATGCATACTAAATAATTAATATAAAATATTCCGTACAAGTACATAAATCATTAATACTAAAATATTAATTGTTACTGCCTTAAATATTAGCAAAATGGAACTTAATATACTTTTACATCACCCTAAAAGTTGGTCATTGTAAACTCAATAACGTCTCCGTAGATACGGAGCTAGTACAGAAAGTAAATGAAAAAAAAAACTGAAAGTCGCCACATTTATAATAATTAAATAATGAAATCCTCCTTGACATATCTTCATTTCTATTTAAAAATGAAACAGGCCATAGTTTGGTAATAAAAAACAATAGATACTAAACTATTACCCGTGCGCGATAAGTTGGGACCTGAGCGCGGTGACGTCATATTGGCGTGTTTGCACCGCCCGCAAAAAAGCGAACATAACAAGCAGCCGCCCGCGGCTTCGTCTTTGTTTTTTTAACCTAATTTATTATGTTACTCAGGGAGGACGCTGCTTTTTATCTAATCTTTTTTACACTATTCGAATAAAATAAAAATACAATGTTTAAGTTTATACATTTATTTTATCTATTATTTAAATTATCTCATCTTCGTCACTACTTAGTGGATTTATGCCTTCTAGAGGTTGTTCTTCGTCCTCAGTCTCACTATAATCACTTGACGAAGAGGTATCCGATAAATTTACAACATTTACTATAACAACAAAAACTACAACAACAAAACAATGACACAAACTATAACAACAAAAACTACAACAACAAAACAATGACACAAACTATAACAACAAAAACTACAACAACAAAACAATAACACAAACGAAAACTAAAAGAATTCCAGACCGCGTCGTTACATGACGTAGGCCAGTACGAGTCTAAAAACCCTAGTAAAAAATAGTGATGCGAACGGTACAATACGGGCGCCATCGGGGAAGTGCAGGGGAAGCGGTCGGGGAGTCGCATTCCTAGCAGGTCCCAAGTTATCGCGCACGAGTAATACTTATAAAAGAACTGACGGCCGTTAGGGGAAAAAAGGAAAATAAAAGGTCCCTAAACCCTCCGTCGTCCGAGACACGTTCTCGGAGACCCGGATGACGAAATCACTTCCGCTAATGCGGGTGAGTCATCCACATTAGACAGAGCAAACACTCCACAAAAATACCGACCTCACCGGCGAGGTCGACGAGTCCCATTAGTCGCCGCCTACACGAGGTACAAGCACGTATCCGGGCGTTTCTCTCCTATCCTCGTCCCGGCAACAGCCCCAGCCGAGGTTCGTACCTAAGTGGTGCCCTTGCGCTAGTTGCCTCATCAAAAATAAAATTATAGGGCTGAGCGCCTTCTGCGCTCGCTAAAAGCTCGGTTAAGCTGCAACGGCCTCAGAAGCCAACAGCGAGATAAGTCCATTTGAAAAAAAAAAAAAAACAGGGGAAAAAAGGTTACCAGTAATGAACTGGTAAGCGGACCGCAGGGCAGCCCCCCACAAGAACCCCGACCTGTTATAGGTTGCTGGGAGCCATTGGATACAGACCGCACAAGATCGGTTGCTCTGGAAATTTATGATGATTTTAATGTACATATATGTACATGTTATAACCAGTATTAATACTAGTATATGATATAATATAGTTTGAAAGTTTATTCAGCTGTCTTTGTGTTTATTATTTTAATTCGCAAATTGTTTCTTTGCATGTAGAGATAAATTACGATAGTCATGTAGTTTTATAACGATTAGGTTATTTTTTTTAAATTAAATATAGTGAAATACAATTTTTCTAATATAATAAATTAGCCACAGGAACATCTGCCGCCAGAACACGACCTGGGCCAGTTATAAGTCCATGAACCGAATCCGAACTCAAGTCGGCCGGTGCAGGAAGAATCTGTGTAGGTAGGGGTAGGGACCCTACATTGACGGGCTGCGTGCGACTGCTAGAAACCCATTCAAAGCATGGCCCACCCACATGCTTATCTGTCGTCTGTGCTACCACCTGCACAAAGGACGACTTAAACTTAGCCACTGACAACGCAATACAAGTGGATAATTCTTATTATTGAATCGTTGACACGAAGAAGAAGATATAATAAATTCGAGAGTAACTCTGTCTGTCTGCCCCTCTGTCTGTCGGTTACGTTTTCACAACTAAACAGCGGGAGCGATTTTGAATAAATTATGACTGGGCTTGAGACATATGTTACTTTTTACCCGACTGCGTAGGAGGGTAATGTTTTTATTGAAAAACTACGCGTGTAAAGCTTCAGGTGGGTCAGCTAGTATACATACGAGTATATGTAATGGAATTCAAATATATACTTTTGAAACTATGGTTAACTTGGTTTTAAAAATTACTAACATTTTATTTACTATCAAACACTAATTAATTAAAATATGAATTAACGTTTTTCTAAATTTAATTTTTAGTTTCTGTTTCTGACAACAAGTTCCTCAAAGTAAGATTCACAGAAAATCGTAGGATTAAAGCGACAGCTGTTACTAGAATTGTTTATCCTCTTTACCACTTAAATAGCTTCCCTGAAAGGAACCACGCAACATTAAACTTACTAAGTAAATCACAATGGAATAACTACCCTACATTTCACAGCTAAAATTACAATGAAAGCACATAAATAAAATTCACCTTATTATCATGCGCTCCTGATCTATAATTCATTCAGCATTGTGAAGGAGCCAGGGACATAAAAAATCACTCCATTTGAGGGACACAATAAAAATTTAAAACGCCCTAATGTGCTAATACAGTCGCGTATCTTGTGTTGACACCCCGTGAATGTAAAGGAGGTTATGGTTTATTTATGAGGTAAGGAGAATAGCAATGCAAGTATTTTTATTTGCAATTGAAAATTGTACCAAGAAAAATGTCTGTAATATCAGAAATGTCACATACATTTGAATGATAATCGAGCTTTGTTCAGAACCAATAACATCTAGTAATTTTATTATACTACAGCCTATTTTTATATAACTTCAGTTATGTGTACCCGGAAATAAAGACTGCAAGTAATTTTAGTCACAACAAGCTTATAAGCGGTTTATTTTTTTAAATCTTCAAATTTTTTTAATTTTTTTTTCTTGCCGCTTTGCACGCGTGATTTTTCAATAAAAACATTAACCACTTTCTACGCAGTCTTACGTCGTACTTTGTTGTATATTTGTGGTAAATGTTCAATAGATACTGTTGACTATAGTGTGACCATTAGTGCTGTGCACTCCCTGAGGTATGCGCGCGGCGAGACGGGGGGGAGAATCGGCTGCTGCGCTCTGTCAGTTCGCCGTCAACGCTCGTGGCGGCAGGTAGTGTTATTTGTATCGGACTGTCTATGTCATGTGCGTCTGACATAGACAGTCCGATACAAAAAAGTTATAAATGGCAGCACAAGATCGGTCACTCTGGAAATCCATGGGGAGATCCAGCAGTGGACGTTCTATGGTAAATATAATGATGATGAAGTAAATCATTGAAACAATTAGAAATCAAAGACATTTGCTATTATTCTTTAATAAGTAAGATCGGCAAGATGGGTCGACGACATTGTAAAGATCGCAGGTCGTATGTGGGTTAGAACAGCGCAGGACAGACGCGAATGACAACGAAGAGAGGCCTATGCCCAGCAGTAAGATAAGAAAGGCTGATGATGAAGTAAGATCGAATATACTACCAGCCAGCTCTAGCATTCGCAGTTTTTATAACAATTTCTAAATTTTAATGTACTTTGACACTGAAACCATTAGCGGATGGCTTGCCTATAGTGTGACCATTAGTGCTGTGCACTCCCTGAGGTATGCGCGCGGCGAGACGGGGGGGAGAATCGGCTGCTGCGCTCTGTCAGTTCGCCGTCAACGCTCGTGGCGGCAGGTAGTGTTATTTGTATCGGACTGTCTATGTTATGTGCGTCTGACATAGACAGTCCGATACAAATAACCATTAGCGGATGGCTTGCCTATAGTGTGACCATTAGTGCTGTGCACTCCCTGAGATATGCGCGCGGCGAGACGGGGGGGGGGGGGGGGGGGGGGGGAGAGAATCGGCTGCTGCGCTCTGTCAGTTCGCCGTCAACGCTCGTGGCGGCAGGTAGTGTTATTTGTATCGGACTGTCTATGTCAGACGCACATGACATAGACAGTCCGATACAAATCCTGTGCCTGTAATTTCACCGGCAGCCATACCCTTCACACCGAAACACAGCAATGCTGCTTGGCGGCAGAAATAGCTATGCTGGAAATAGGTATCCTGTGCCTTATGTATAATTAAACTAAGCGTAGCTGCTATACATATTTCCAGCATAATACGTTAATAAAGGGTGTCTCAGAATGTTTTTCGTTTTTAGATGTTAAATAAAAAACAAAATGTCAATTAAATCTCGTTTTATTTAATGTTAATTTAAAGAGCAACTCTTGAAGTTTATTTATGAAAAACAACCGTTAGCAAATTTGTTCAAATTAAGAGAAGCTGCGCGCAATCTCAATGACTGTCGTGGGTCGTCCATAACAGACTTTCGAACGCGATCGACGTTCATGCTCGTTCTTGATGTCCTTTTACGCCCAGACGATTTGTCCGGCACTGTATTCCCAGTCTCTTCAAACTTGCACACCCAATGCTTAATTAAATTGGCACTTGGCACATGTCTTAAGCTTTTTAAATTAAAATGTGTCCTGTAGAGACGACGAACAACAGTACAGAAATCGTTGTTTTTATAAAACGCTCTCACGAAAACCGCGCGCTGTAATCCCGTGAAACGATTCATGGCTACTAAACTTAACAAGCCGGCCAAGCGGACGAGTCAACTCCCATCCCCGTGCTACCTGCGGTTGGCGCGTATTGGTCAATTCAAAAACGAAAATCATTCTGAGACAGCCTTTATAAGCGCATTATACCTACCCGTATTGTCAGTTTGACAGATATTTAATTTATAATTATTTAATTTCTTACAAATCATCTGACAAAGTTTGACCATTAGTTAGACCCAATCTCTTCCTATTTTCAAAGTCAAGGTATACAACCATTTCCTTTCGTTGTCTCGTAACTGCTAGTTAGTGTTTATGTTATTTATCTTCTTTATGTAGTGTAGTTTATTTATTCTTATATTATTTGTATGTATTTAAGTTTATGTTTATTAGTATAATTAATAGGTATATTTTATTTTGTGGGTTCTGTTTATGTCTGTAGGTACTCTTACACCGCCGTCTTTTGATTTTGTTTATCCTGTCCATCCAAAGGTTGTCTGGAAGAGATCGCTTTTAGCGATAAGACCGCCCATTGTACCTTTATTTATTGTCTATTTCCATTATTGTATTTTTATTTGGTGTGCAATAAAGAGTATTTCATTCATTCATTCATAGACCATACGAATGTACCTATAATAACTTGTTAAATTTATACATACGCTGAGTGATAGGTACCGTTTGGTAATCACTTGGTATGTAGTTATGATTGAATAGCCATATTTATGTACAAAACAAACTCGAATGAATAAACAAGTAGGTATTCACATTTCAGTTATTTGCTTTCTTTTCGTGTTATTTTCATGATTCATTTTATTTTATTCGGAAAACAAACAGTACTTATATCTAATAAGAAACAACTTTAAACACTTGTTACCTACTATTTACAAATTTTCGCATAAATATCTAATAGAGATTTGTTTAGCTAAAAAAAATTTCAAAATAACAGAAAGGTAAAAAACAATATATAAAAACATAAAAAATTCAATAAAATTAAAAGTGAGAACAAACAGTTATTCAACCAATTCAAGGCAGTGTTTCAAAAGAACGCTCTTGAATTGCGAGGGATTTAGGTTAAATAAATCTAGTTAGCAGATCTGATAAAGAAGGAGTTTTGCTTATAATTTGTCTTACAGCGAGGAACATAAAGGGAAAGAAAAGGTATCCTTACGGTTCTTGTTGGGACTCGTAACCGTATCATGGAAAGAAGGTGAGGAGAATCAATGAGAGAATGCGCAATTTTTACCAATATTGAAATGTCCAAACAACATATAACACAATAATTTCACATTAGATTCCTTTTAGTACAGGTGCAGTGTATAACCTACTAATACTATTGTGATTGTTACTCTAAAATAGGATAACCAGGCTGTTTTTCTTTACAATGTTCTAACGTAGAAACCTGTTATTAACCTTACGTTTAGTTCTAAGTTATTTGTCCAAACAATTTGTATCGCCGTTGGTTTCAAATAAATAAATAGATATTAAAATTCTATAAATCATCGTAAAGTTAGTCCAATTCAAACTTGAATATCAAAACATCTGACACAATTATGGTAAAAGATAACTTACCTACATAAAAACTTGTAATAATAACCTCAACTTGTCTAGGACTAGGGAATGCAAACCCGACTCGAGATTGCAAATTCGAGATCCCGCGGGATTTGAAATATCAATCTCGCGGGATCCCGTAATTTTCGGGATACCGTCTAGTTTAAAAAAATTGTTTATATTCGGATGACTGAAAAAGCTAATAACTGCTTGTTTGTGATAGTGAGGCTAACTAAAATAACATATTACTCGAAAGAAAATAAAAATCTTTATTCTTTAATCTTACCAACTAAATAATTATCGTCACCTGTCGCTAATATTCGGAAATAGTCGGAATAGTTTTCTAACGCTGTTTGGCGTTCCTGCCGCTCGCGGCCGTCAGTCAGCGCGCCGCTTGCGCCCCGAGTGGACGTGTGTAGCGTCGCTGACCACTGCCGCCCAATCCCGTCAATCTCGAACGGGATCTCGTCATATGATGCGTCGGGATTGATCCCGAAAAATTACACGAGATCTCGCGAGATCGGGATCCCGCGGGATCGGGATTGCATTCCCTATCTAGGACAAAGATTATCTTTGACAGACGAGTAGCAAAGGTTGATGCATTGAAACCTCTGCATTGAAATAACCAATTATGATTAGCATAAACATAAGGTAGGGTGAATTACCATACCTTGCCACAGTATAAATAACGTGATCTAACAGAAGCTTCACTCTACACGCTACACTGTAACACTGAGTGTGACTTTTTGGGAAACCTAAATAAAAAAAAAGTTACAAGCTGTAATCACACTATTAATAAACTGTGCTGTATGTAATCTAGGCGTAAGGCGTGTAACATTTGGCCCCAAAAATAATGATACAACATGTTGACCACGGCCGTTCTGTCAAGAGCGCTACGATTGAGAAGAAGAAGATGTAATTCAGAGTGACTCGTTGGGAACCCATCTTAGGTCCATGATTTGCCAGAATTAAGTATAATATGAAAATCAGAATGTATCTACTTTTTCACTACAAACGGGATATAATACATTGATACCATGATGTTTTGTGAGTGTAATTAGCAGATAAATCTCTTTACTCTCTTTCTGTCTTTTGCTACAAATTGTCTGAACTCATTCATAGTCATGATTTTCTCTAAAAATAAAACGTTATCACTGATAAATTTTAACAGTTTATTCTCAATCATTATTATATACTAGTTGACCCGCCGAACTTCGTACCGCCTTGACATGCATATAACGCGGGCTGTCAATATACGTCACCTTGGTAGCATTGTCAATTGTTGTCCCCGGCCATCATTATTAACCCGATTTTATACCATACTCAACAATAGACAAAATTACGTTTAGCTGTCATTTGCGTTTTGTTATTCCACGCTTTATAGTGACTTGTATTCTCTTTGACGTTTTATGTCACGTCACATGGGAACACGGTTAAACGGGATAAAAAGTATCCTATCTCCATCTCCTGGTTCTAAGCTACCTCCTCACCAATTTTCAGCCAAATCGGTTCAGCCGTTCTTGAGTTATAAATAGTGTAACTAACACGACTTTCTTTTATATATATAGATACGGGATTTATCACGTACCATTTTTTCGACCGACAATGTTTCGAAACACCGATAAAACGATGCGTGATAAGTCCCGTATTTATAATAATTATTGAAATAAATCACGAAAGATTTTTAAGTTTATTCTCAGTTTGGAGCTTTCTAAATGAACTAAGTACCTACCTACCTAAGAGTCATTTTACAATGCAAGCCATTGTAAAGTAGCACAGCCCTTTCTGGGATGAATTACTCGTGAAATCAATTATTTATGGGTATTATAGACCCCGGAATAGAGGGTTCATTTTTGAACGTGAACATGAACCGATTTTGACAGCAACATCTCTTAAATATTAACAGGGTAATGTTGTCACAACCGGTTTCAGTGACGAATTTGTTTGCTTTTGTATTACATTATAGGTTATATTTATAATTTACTCGACTATGGCAAAGAGTTAGTCTCCTAGTTACTGTAGCTTATGTAATTCTATCTATTAGTTTTTGAAATTGTCATGGTTTTGATAACTATTATCATCAACAACGGTATTTTTAACATATCTTTCCAGCTGTCTCTTTCTTGTGCGATACTCCACCACTCCTGCTCGAAGGCAACAAGATCTCGCCAACCGTTCTTGTCAAACAAATACTCATATTCTCATCAATGTTTTACTTATACCTAGTAACATTAAGTGGTCGAGAACAGTCGGCATTTTACAAAATCAACATCATTATCGCAATAAATATCTTAAGATTTATTATTTGCCCTTTAAACTTTTAAATACGATGATCAATCCTGTGAATATGTGTTTAAACCTTTTTTTTGACATGTCGTTATTTTAAAGATAAATTGAAACGCCTCTGGGTTTTCGCTTGACATTTTGATTGCGTTTTGATATGTTTTTTGCATTAATCTTGTTAATGGGTAAATTACATTCGCAATCACACTCAATAAAGAATGTTGATTGTAAAATAAGGTTCCATTGGACTAGTTTTGTTTTAAATAAGCTACCCTTGAATTTACCCGTTTATTAAAATAATATATTTGAACGTTATATAATTAAAAGATTAAATGAACTTACTTTAAGTGAAGTTCTATCTTGATAAGATTCTCATCAAAATTCAACATGCATCAGGATTAGCTATATTAGCCTCGCTCTTTGCCACTAATCTAAAAAAAAAAACAAATGACACCTCTCTGTTAAAATGACATTGACAGGTGGATAGCGTCATTCGAGTTTTAGTTTTTTAATATTAAATACTGGTATTTAGGTTTATGTTTCGTGATGACTATTCGTAGTTATTTGTTATGAATTGAAATAGTGTTTTATTACCTTGAAGTGTTATTTTAAAAGTCCTGGTAAAATACCGGCAACTATACTAGCCTGCCGGGCATCGGTTATACATTTATAGGTTCAGGTGGCGGTTCAACAATACACAGTCAAGAGAAAATCTAAAATAAATGAGTTTTGTGTGTAGTATTTATTCTGAATATGTCATAATAAACCTACTTTAACAGTTTCATTAAAAATCCTTACAAAATTTGATCATATTTAGTAGTCAAGACCAACAATAGCTTCTAAATAATAAAATCATCAATGCAAAGTTAGGTCAGATGCGCCTAAATATATTTATCTTAGAAATGCCCAGGTGACTCCACTTTTTAAGATTTTTTGTTGAAGACCCTTTTTCAATTTTGCACCTGAACTAGAGTAATTATATTTAACCTTTAACCATAATATATGTATCTATTTACATCAGATATATTATTTGCTAAGATACTATTAGGTACTCTGTGTTAAGTTTTAAGATTTTCGTCCTAACGATCTTCTGACGCTATAGCTTGCTGCTAAAAATATTCATTCGTTTCATTACTCGCCAACAGATGGCGTGACTTGTTCAATTCGTGTAAACTTTATTCATTCTATGTATGTCAAAGTAGTTTCATTCTATCATTTTATGTTTTGATTCGTGATAGATTAGATTAAAATCATAATTAATGCTGCTATCAATCAGGTTTGATAACATAATACCGAAATTAACTTATCCTGCTGAATCTAGGTCGACTTGAACAGGTTTTTAATCTATTTAGCCTTTTAGAACATGGCTATCTATTATGAAAATCAATAGGTATAATCTAAAATACAACCTCAAAACCACTGTTTTATTTTTCCGATACGTTTATCTCATATTGACTTTACCTACTTTATTTATTAAGTCCAACTAATGGTAGGTACCTGCCTTGGACTCGCTTCCAAGCGACATTATGAACTCGCCACTCATCATCCGAATCCTTTGGTACATACCATTCCGGACTATTCGATTGAACCGTCCGAGCACAGGAAAACCCTCCGTCGTCCGAGACACGTTCTCGGAGACCCGGATGACGAAATCACTTCCGCTAATGCGGGTGAGTCATCCACATTAGACAGAGCAAACACTCCACAAATACACCGACCTCGCCGGCGAGGTCGACGAGTCCCATTAGTCACCGCCTACACGAGGTACAAGCACGTACCCGGGCGTTTCTCTCCTATCCCCGTCCCGGCAACAGCCCAAGCCGAGGTTCGTACCTAAGTGGTGCCCTTGCGCTAGTTGCCTCATCAAAAATAAAATTATAGGGCTGAGCGCCTTCTGCGCTCGCCAAAAGCTCGGTTAAGCTGCAACGGCCTCAGAGGCCAACAGCGAGATAAGTCCATTCGAAAAAAAAAAATAGGTACCTGCCTTTAGTTACACTTATCCCATTAAAAACATAAATGATTGAAATAAGAGCCAAGTTCAATATATTGATACATATATGCCTTGGTTTGGTTGTTGACTTCAACGACAAAAGAAGTGAGATCTAAATGGGTGTCAAGTTCAGTGGTCAGTCCTGAAATTAATGTATGATATAACATAAAATACCTATTTTATTACAACTTAAAATATAATTTCTTTTTATTACTTAGGATTTTAACACTACAGTGCACGCGCCCCTTTATTTTACATGGGTGCTCGCGTGCTCTACCATAGTAGAAAACAATATATCCGATATTTGAAAAATGGGTAGTTTTAAAATGATAAAACTAAATAATATGTGTCAACTATTTATTATTACACACAATTATTGCAAAAAATCACATTTTTAATAGAATACACATTAATTAGGAACAATTTACGATATCAAAAAGATAATCAACATTTTTGGCATGGTTGTTGAGATCAGCTCAAAAAAATATCTAATAAGCGGTGACTATCTTATTGGTCACTATCCTCGCATTCGATACAGATCACAACTTGGTGATCAGGACAAATCCACCTAGCACATCGCTTATACCACATTACTTACATTCAGTTTTATTACGGCAATACTCGCATGTACTACAATGGTAGAAGCCGAACTTAGACACCTAATTACGAGAACATGCGCTTACGCTGCCAGTGGGCGCTGTACCAATCCGTTCCGCGATTTTGTCGACGAGGCTTATCTAGTAGCGCGGGCAATCAGGTGCAAGAACGAATGAATAGTGATAAAATAAGTAAGTACATTCTACTATAGAAGAGCGCGCGTGCACTCTAGTGTTAATATTGAAGCCTAAAGTCTGATTTTAAGTTGTTATAAAATATTTTGTTATAAAAAAAAATCAGGACTGACCATTGAACTTGGCACCCATTTAGATCTCACTTCTTTTGTCGTTGAAGTCAACAACCATGGCATATATCATAATATTGAACTTGGCTCTCATTTCACATTTATGTTGTTGATGGGGTACCATTACTTTTTGTACAGAAAGTATTAGTAGATACTTAATCATAATAAAATTAATACCAAATGGTTTTTGTTAATTTACTGTATCTTCCTACGTTAAAGGGGTATAATTGTCTCTTTTGTGTTATTTTTTATCAGTAATCAATTTCGATTGCTGAATCTTACATTACAGGCACTATAAGTGAGTGTTCATAACAAAATCAATTAATTGAAAAATTATAATAAAATGATAAAAATTTACTAGTTTCTGATTTATTCCTTTGTAATCACCCAACTACCTATCTGGATGCCAAACTTTCACTTTCTAGGTCATCTACAACTGGGTTAGAATTTTGATCTATCTATAGGTCAGTCTAAAGTCAGTGATAAAAATGACGATTTTTAGACGTTAATACCTAAATAACCGTTTGAGGTGTGTTAATAAAATTAGGAGCACAAATATGTATCTCGCAAGTCTCAATTATGAGCCAAATTTGACATGTTTACGTGAAATAGTTTTTGTGTTATGAGGTGGTCAAATGTGGCTCCAAATGGTTCGTGTAATAGGTATTACACACGGTGCTGCTCGCTAGTTATGTTCGCTTGAACTTGGCTTGACACGCTACCGCGTGTCTAGATCTGAAATCTATATTGAGTGGCCAAAAAATATTAATCCATTAAAACAAGAGCCAACCATAGGTAGATAGATACCTACCTGTTATATTATTATGATGAAAGGATTAAGTCCACCCACGTAATTGAATAAATTATACAAAATTATAGCATTCACTATAAACCTCCAGATTATATGCAAGGATAAACGATATTCAATAAAACTCGACCCAAATAAACGAGAAAGCCGCTATAAATTGTATTAATGCGTTTGTCAAAGAGCGATAAAATACTAATGGCCATTTGACATAGTTAATGAACAGACTTGCCAATTTCAATATTTATTACAACGTTTTAGGTAGGTACCTACAAAGCTGTCGAGTAAACTTCGTTTAAAATTACTTCGCCACCTGTCTTTCGGTCTTTTCGGGCGACCAATTATGCTTCTGACAGTTGAATTTTCGACATGACATGGGCCTAATCAAAATAGCATTTATTATAAAAAACTTGACATTAACAAAGCTGACAGCTCACGGTTTTGTTATTAATGACTTGTCGGCCCTCGTGTACATTTTCTTTTATGCTTTTCGATGTAATAAATTATTTTGTTAGTCTCTGTTCGCGTGGGTGAGCGCTAGCGTGATCGTTGTTTTATACAGAGCGGCGGGCGGCGATCCTCTCGCGTTGATTGACAGCTCTAATGTGTGTGAGGAGGTATATTAATCAATCACGCGCCTCGATTTATTGCGTTCCACGATAGATAGAATCGTGGAAAGCATCACTTTGGTCTGACGTTGATTGCCTATCAAATTCATGATATCTAATCATCGGCCTAATTCACTTTCCATAAAACAGTTCCCAGGATAAAATACAATGAAAAAACTATTTGATTGGTACATATAGATATTATATTTGAAATATTTCATTTTAATATTAAACACAGAGATTATTTACACAAATCATTTGGCTGTACCTACAGTCCACCGATGCTTTACATCGCAGCTCTAAGCGTCACCCGACTTGACATAGGTAATTAAATACTATATTTAGATTGCACTAATCACTAAATTTGTCATAGCGGAACGCGCCTTACAACTTTTAGTCTATCAAATATCACAGAAGAAAATTGGACAATACAACATTTATATACAGTTCAGTCCTTGCACTTCACTATAGGGTTTGAGTCACTGGTGAGCCGCGCCGAGCCTTTGGCCGTACATCGCGTATGGAGAATAGAAAGGCCCGAGAGCAGGGTTAAACGCTCCGTAGGGTGAAGCTCCCAAGCCTGCTGGTAGACCGGCCTTTGAATACGGATGGTACCGACTCGCCGACAGCGGGCTGAGTGGTGCCGTCGGGTATGCACTGCGAAGGCCAGCAGTCGTGAACAGCGGGTTCAATGGGTTAAGAAGCGATGCCTGCGTTGAAGTAACTGTAGCAGGCGCGGATCCATCCGCAGTGTGACTCCTCAAATGTTGCAACAACTCCTCGGAATTTCCAAATCTCTTCCCACAGTACGATTCACCCA
Organism: Philereme vetulata; assembly: GCA_918857605.2. Lineage (NCBI taxonomy): Eukaryota > Metazoa > Arthropoda > Insecta > Lepidoptera > Geometridae > Philereme > Philereme vetulata. Next base: position 5,357,345 of record OU975423.1, on the reverse strand, counting down.
CAATCCAGTTGCAAACGTAGGGGCGGCTCAGCTGGGGATATGCGAGACCGCTCGCAGCGGCGGCGGCGCCTTGCTGTGACAGGGCCATTGCCATCGCCAAGTTGTACTTTTGGTGATCGCATTGAGTGCACCCAGCGGGGCACGCACCGTTGCTCATTAACAGATGATGGTTGTTCGCGGAAAATTGGCAACCAGTGCAGTAGGGGTCCTTGCAAACTGGAATTAATGTTTCGCCGCCGGCGGGCGTTTTTACCCTCGCGTATCCAAGGTATGGGTTTGCAGAAGCACCAGGAAAGCCAGCGGCAGCGGCTAGCATAGCTGCATGGTGTGCGTTGAATGGGGCTCCGGCATAGGGTGGTCTGAAGGCCGGGTTGGCATGTTGCTCCATGCCCGGTGGGTAAAGTCCAGCCAGTGGATTAAAGCCGGACATACCGGGAATGTTCTTAAATGCACCGAGATGATCTTTGCCATGTCCCAAAACTTCCAATCCAGAGCGGATAATTGGGCTTGTTCCCGATGAATTGGACGATTTATTTTCCGACGGACTGCTTTTTCCGTTCTCGGCCGTCGGCGGCGTTGATTTGCGGCCGGGCGTGCTTTTGCCAGATTTCTTCTCGTCGGCACTGTCAGAGCTAGCTTTAGATGAAGGTCTAGGCTCTTCTGGTTTCTTGGTCACAACGTTTGCTTCGTAGGGTTTGAACGCTAAGTGTTTGATTTCCGGAGTTGAACGCGGTTTCTCCGATTTCCCGGTGCTACCAGGGGACGAACGACTGATAGCATCACTATTACCACTGATCACTTTCTTTTTATCCATTGGAGGCAGCAGGGGTTTGGTTGGTGTGGTGTCAGCACCGATCTGACTGCAAGTTTGCGCTAAAAGCGCGAGGGGGCTTTTCTTTGAGTCCAACTGCAACAAAAAAAAAGAAAACATGAGCAACTTGTACGTAAATCCAGGACTTCTTTATATTATTTGAGTATTTAAAACAAATATTTATGTTTCTTAATTTAATAAAAATACTTACAGTGGAAGGAAGTGGCGCCAAATAATCAGGTTGTAGATATTGATTAGGATTTGACATCATTCCTCCGTCTTCAAGAACCACCATTTGGTATCAACTTCACGATCACTTGTAAACTTCACTGTGCGGTCACGATTCGCTTCTGGCAAAAACTACTCTTTGCCACCGTAGCGCGGAATGTGAACGAACGCGTGCGTCTATGGCGGCGGTCGAGACAACTGTGAGAGACGAGACCCCACCAGCACTCGACGGGCCGAATGCCCCTCACCCCGCAAGGGAGGAAACGGGACAGGCATATCTCGAGGCTTCGTTAGAGGGAGAGCGCTATGTCTCACCGCTGCAGCGCTCGGCCATAAAAAACAAAGCGGAAACGACACATAGCTGCATTGCGGTAGGGGAAAAAGGAAAGGTGGTATGGCCGGCAGCCGGGTGCGGATTGAGACGTGGTATAGTGTCGCTCGCTCGCCACCCATGACGGGCAGCGCTTTGAGCGCGCCGCGTCGCCGCTCTACCTGACCGCGAGCACGACGCTTTTTGTTTCACGCCACTTTTATTACGCCCTCGACGAAGCTCTCTGGCGTCATCGCACTTTACGCTGACACATTTAAAACTACTCTTTCGCCGCTTTTACGAGTTTCTTTGTTCTATGCGCTTTCAAAGGGGAAAATTGATCTGTCGAGGCTTCAGCAAACCTGTTTAAAGTTAGAGCAACGAATAAACAGTATATTTGAGTGTATCGACAGGCTTGACTCCATAACGTGAACGTTAATCCGACACTAAAACCTGTCGAACACGGGATCGGACCCTCCGTCGCGATCAAATTAAATATGTCAATTTGGGAACCCATATCAACGGCTGCGAGCGACGGCGCGGCGGGCCCTTTAGAAATATTGCTTATTGTGTCCAAACAAAGATACTAAGTATAACGTATGGGCGGAGGACAGGCTCGTAAATAACCCGGCGGGTTGTAATATATTTGACAGTGCGCGGACATGCGAAACAAAAAACATGTTTATTGCGAGATCGGGCTCGTTGCCCGCCGCGCCCGCTCCGCCAGATAAATTAGGTGCCTGGTTTAGTGTTAACTTTGTAAAGTTTAGAGATTTGTCTTGAGATTAGAATGAATTATGTTTATTATTTTTTAAGAGGTATGAAACATGAGGATGAAATATGATTTTAATTGGAACCTAGATTTTACCGTTTTCAGAAAACGGCTCCTGTAGCAATACTACATTTATTCAATATGAATGATACCTTAGAGTTAAAGCCAAACAGACAGTTTATTACTAAAACACGGTCTACAAATACAATAAGTATCTCTTGGCCAATCCATAAATAACTAAACAAAGTTGTTCCAAACAACTCGAACCTATTATTAGGATAGGCCTATTTAAATTTTGATTTATAGACAGCTGGACTTGTTGTACACGATTTTATTACTTAACTGAACTACAGGTCCTTTGTATTATTATAGCCTTAGTACATATAAATACGCAGTTATACAAAAAGAAACGTCATCCTCATTACTTTCTTTGATATTGCAGGAAGCTCCACCATGTTTCTTTTGTTGAAAAGTTGTCAACATGACAGATGGTATAACCTAAATGTTCCAACTGACAATGGTCTACGAATTGCATTGAATTTACACCGTGAGGCGTTGCATAAAATAAATACCATGTGCCATTTTGAGAGAAGTCTTTCTTTAAGCAGGATATAAGTTAAGCTTTTGTAGTGTATAAAATACGATAAGGTATAGATAAATCGTGGACTAATTCATACTGAATGAAGAATAAACAAAAAGCACTCTTCCAGTGATAAAGGCTTTAAATCAACAAATGCAGTTTTAATCGATCGGTCAGATTTTAAGAAATTCTACTCATTTTCAAAGCTTTAACCAAAATCGTATACACTTCACTGGTTTCTGATGGTATTTCATTCACTTCGCCAGCCACGATCCAGCCACAATATCATCCACATAATAATCCTCTACGTAAATGATTATTCCACGGGTGGTAATAGAAAGCCGGACTAATTCAAAGCACGTTTATCTCATCCCAATTATACGTCAATAACAATCCATTGGGGTGTAAACCACCACAATTTTAACGGCAAAGAGGAGAACAAGCAAAAGTTTAGAGTGAAATGGGATGCATCACAGAGCTCTGGCAGTAGGTGAACTCCATAGTTTATATTGCTGTAAGAACTTCGTAAATTTTGTCAACTAAAGAGCTGTTCTATAGGTCTTACTGTTCAAATAAAATGTACAATCGCTATTCTTATAATACATACATACAGACGGATTAGCACGTTGAAGTGGCAATGGGCAGCCCATATGGAAAGTTCTCGAATGGAGGCCACGGACCGTCAAGCGCAGCGTATGACGTCCACCTACAAAATGGGCAGACGACTTGGTAAGAACCGCAGGTCGGCGTTGGATGCAGGCCGCTTCCAACCGCAGTTCCTGGAGATCAATGAGGGAGGCCTTTGTCCAGCAGTGGACGTCCTACGGCAGATATGATGTTGATGATGATGATACATACAGTCTGTCTGTCACGCCTATTTCCTGGTTTCCTGTAGGCAGAGATCACGGATCTACACTTGCTACGATCTTGATTGACAGCACAAGAGTTGCTTCTTTTACCCTCGTCTTTATACATGCCAGTCGATTTAGGGTTGTCCTGACCTGGAAAATAATTGTGTCCTGGAAAACTTTGTGATCAAATAGAAAATATATAGAAACATCCTTATAAGGTCTGAACCTCTTAAACAGAAACGATGAATGTTGATTATAATCAACAGTTTATATCCAAAACTGAAACCTAAGGTAACTTTATCTTCTGTTTAACATTTACTGTAACCGACACCAAACCTCCAAGATAGACCGTCATTGTATTCAACGGAAGCGGCAAGATCAAAGGCCTACACAAAGGCGCCGACATCACCAAATCAGTGTTTACAGTGGGGCGTAAAAACTTTGACTGGGCCCACACCGTGAAGTAACTGCTTTGTATTCTGTGCCTGCTTTGAAGTTCGATGAGTCATTGATGCTGTTAACGAGGATTGGTTATAGTTACTGCTAACTTAACTTATCCATAGTAGAACCAGACTAAGGTGTTGCATCTTTGCAGAAACTTTTGAAAGCATTGATACACTTGTGGTTCATCTCGCGAGTCTCCCAAAACAAAACAAAATACATACATATATTCTTAGGGCGACTTGCGCAACGATGCCTGAACATATTTAGTGCCTAAATATCATTTAAGGAGTTGTCAAATCATACAAATACGTAAAATTAAAACATGTTTAGTCGCTAAACACGTTTAGGGATCGTTGTGCAAACCGGCCTTAATCGTTTACTAATAAAATAGTGCCACGAAATGCGGAACCAAATACTTGACCTACAGTTTCCTTAAAATTACAGGTAACAGGAGTTCATGTAAAATGGTTAGTCTTTGTTGGCGTAGAAATTGCAGTTATTCTAGATTTCAGAATTTTCCCCATATTCGTGTCGCTACACGCATAACCAATTTCAGCACTGTGGAGTCACTGGTTGTACCCTGAGAATTTCGTCAAATTTCCATTTTTGTTATGGCTAATAACTTAAACACTACAAAGTTTAAACTAAAAATAAAAACGGGGTCGAAATGTACTCACAAAAACCTTTTATTTAGATGTAGGTACGTAGTGTGAAGGATGTAGGTATTGGATAGTCCCATTTTGTTTTTTTTTACCCCTCTTGAACCCCAATATCTCAACAACCCACTCACATTATTAGCTCAGTTAGTCACACCAAAATTGTGCCATCGCTACCTATCTATACTTAAGTATACCAAATTTCACGATGATAAACGTTTCGAAAGTTATTCTCGGACAAACAAAGAGAGAGAGAGAGATATATAATTATTTATTGTTACACCAAATTAAAATAACTTAACCTAGAAAACTTTAAGACTAATACATCGTGGTACAATGGACGGTCTTATCGCTCAAAGCTTCGAGGCAACCTTTATACCATACCAAATATACATACATACAACGCCGATTCACCCAAGTTATTTTAGAGATCTCCCTTCGCTCGATTAATATCATCATGATAAGCGACGCCGACGTCACAAGTGAATCAGTAAAACTATTTTCTAAAGACTTTAATAAAAAAAATCTAGTGAAGACAGAAGATTAACAAGCTGAAGTGGCAGTGGGCAGGGCACATAGCTCGAAGAACTGACGGCCGTTGGGGCAGAAAAGTTATCAAATGGAGACCGCGCACTGGAAAGCGCAGCGTAGGACGGCCTCTCACTAGATGAAAATACGACCTGATGAAGATTGCTGGGAGCCATTAGGTGCAGGCCACATAAGATCGTTCGCTCTTTTAATCAATGGGGGAGGCCTATGTTCGGCAGTGGACGTCCTTTGACTGATATTTTGATGATGATGATGAAGAAAGAGGCTTATGTTGCGCTACTATGATTTTTACTATACCATCTCCTTGCTCAGTGGGATGGAAATTATAAGCGATGACATGACAAGTGATAGTGGATTGATTTTGATGAGTTACAGCGGGTGTCCTGCGATTGCGAAGCCTTTTACGACTAAGATCCCAAAAGTTAAGAATAGGGCTGAAAACTATAATGAACAGATCAGAACAGGTAGGAGATGAAGAAGAGCAATATTAACTTACTCATTAAAGAGCAATTATGACAGTTAATGTACCCGCCGAGTACATGCCGCATAAGACCTGTCTCTCTGGAAGTCTATGGGAGAGCTACTATTCAACAGTGGACGTCAGTGGATTATGAGAGCTGTTATAAAAAAATTAGGTACCAACCAACCTACTAGTTATATGATTTCACTAACGAACACCGAGAATTAATGTTGAGAGGGCTAAATAACTAAATGATGTTTTCACACTTATTGCAGTATATATGTTGTAAATAAATATACGTTTTTTAATTTAATATGTTCCTGTATTAGGCTAAGGTATACATCTTTATAGGCCGTAGAAGTTATTCATTTCTTTTATGTTGTAACTATTTATTGTTATCCGAGTTAATTCGTTATCACACTAATATTATAAATTCGAAAGTTTAAATGTTTGTTTGTTTATTTGGTTGTTACTTTATCACGTCGTAACGGCTTAACCGATTTCGATGAAATTTGGTATGTACGTAGATTGTAACCTGGACATATGCTACTTTTTATTGAGAAACCAAGAGTGCGAAGCTACGGGCGGAAGCTAGTTAATAAAATAATTATATGGAGATGTATAATAGGCGTAACAAATTAAAAACATTCAAAGTATGAATGAAGGAACAATAATGGTTAAGCAGTATTCGGCTACGATGTTTTAACCTGGAAATATCCAAATGCACTACTCAATTTTCTAAAGAACTTCATTGGGTTATTCACAAGGTATTTATGATCCACAAATGTAAATTTAGTGTATAGTTAAATGGCAAAAGTAAGGGACAAAAAGTTCTACCCAAGACCTCCTGAGTGGATAGCGCCAGATAGCCCCTATTTTCACAATAAAGAAATCAGACCATAAAGCTATTCTTTGCCGATCCCTAATTGCAAGCATTAAAGCTGTTGTAAACGTTATCTGCAGATAAGGATAAGGAATAAAATCTGTTTTGTTAAGGTTTTATCGTTAAAGAAAACGACCTCTTTACCTACATTTTACTGACTGATCTACAATCTATAGATTGCTTTATGGTTCTATTATTGGTGATTATGAAGATTAGTTCGAAGTAGTTCGATAGATATTGAATAATTTATTGATCGTATTCTATTAATTAAAAAACTGTGTCACTGTTTCTGAGAATTGCATGTGGAATTATGGAAATTATCTTACTGATTCCATTTAACATTTTATTATTTTTTAACATTTAACATTTTATAAATTTTAACATTATTTTTTTAACGTTTCATACTTTAATTTCTACTTGGTCTCTAATCCTTATTCTACTATGGACATCAATTCTGAATATATGTACCTAACATATTATATCTAAATGGATGGCATAAAATAAATGATTGTTCTCATTCAATTTTGTAGAGTTAAAAGTTCGGACGCTCTTAGCTCTTCTACGAGTACCTATGTGACTATATTACTCGCAAATTTTAAGAGACACTAAATAAATAATTTCTTGCTTTGTAGTGGGAAAAATTGTATTTGCAATATAAGATCATAGATCTAACTGTGCTATCACAATACTCACTAGATTATTATTAAACTAGTATGTGAGGTTTGTGAGCTAGTGGCCAACACTGATGTTTTAAGCCTTTTGCGTAAAGATTGTAGAGTAAGGGTCCGAACCTTACTCCCTGACAGAACCCATACTTTGCAGACCCAAAAAAACTGGCACAGGAAAACCAGAGCAACGCACTAAAGTAATAAATAAAAGGTGAAGCAGAATAAATTTCCCCTGAGTTGTATTAGTATTTATGGCTGCAATAAACAAGCGGGCTTTTGTGAAATGCCGACGGTTGTAAATAATTTCAGTGCTAGTCAGTCGCGTTGTAACACTTGATGGGGGGTGGGGGAAGAGAACGCGACGAAGCTGACAGTTAGCTTTCCACAAACTTCATATAACACTGATAGCGTTTTTTACGTGAAAAACTAAATGAGCAGTCAGCAAATAGTCAGAACTTAAACGTTAAATAGTACGTTGTCATATAAGGGCTGTAAGCGATCTATTGGTCGAGATATTTTGGCCCACGGGCGAGTGAACGCGAGCGAGAACGCTATACAACGTGGTGTACAATAAAGTGTTTTCATTCATTCATTCATACGTCTTCATCACGAGGTAAAACAAAAAAAAATTAAAACAAACTTAACAAACAAAATTCATTAATAGTTATACAAATTTTATTTGATTTGTATTTCTCCAAATATAAGATTCAAAATGAAGACTAATTTATTGTATCAATAAAATATAATACCTTTAAAAATACTTTGTAAACACCGCAACGTCAAAAACAGATAAGCCGATAAGCTTAAACGAAAACCCGTCTTCCAAATCACAAAATCTATTGAACATAAACTCCTAGAAACCTTACTGTAACAATACTAACCATTGTTCTGTACAGTCCATTTAAATGTTTAACTTTTAACAACAATAACATACCTACCTTCTAGAAAATTCGCGAAGCTTTTACAAAACAGAGTCATAAATCACGCGCTCGCTCTCAGTGCCGCTGCGCCCTTTGTCGGCGAAACTCAAAAGGTGACAAGACAATACTTAATGACTGTCATAATGATTACGTATTGTGGATTTCGGCTGTCAGTGAAATTACAACATTTGCTTAGAGCCGGCGCTTGTTTGAGCAGGCTAAAAAATACAAAGGACGAAAGGCACCGCTTCGCGAATCTGGAGAATTAAAATTTTGCTCCAAGGTCGAGTAACGTTTCTTTTCCGTTGTTTAGAAGGGCATTTTTTGCCGAAATGTTTTCGTGGATGGAAATTATGCAACGATGAAACCGTTATAAGGGATGATGAATTTGAAATCTGAGAGGATAATTTATCTTTATACCTACTGGAGCCTTTTCTTTGTCAATCAACTTGTTACCAGGCCTTGTATACGTGCTGCAGACTGCTGCGGCCTTACCGGCATGACGGATACAACAGCTGTAGTGCGTAAATGTTGTAAATACTTAATAAAAAATAAACGACACAGGACGTACTGAAATGGAAAAGTTTTCATAGGTCTACAGGTGTCAAGTATTAATAAATAAAGAAAAATTCCTTAGAAGTAACTTTATTGCCCGTATGTTATAATATCTGCATGATCAATATGCTGACGGACCTCACAGAACGATACATAAAACAAAATCGCCTTCTGAATAAATATTTAAATATTCAAACTTAAACACCAGTAGCTATTTCTAATAACAATGCATTAAAAAGTATAAACATCATGCGTATGCGCATATTAAATAACCACTTTTAACACACTTTCCGAGAAATGCATTGGCCGAGTTAATTTTATATATTGTGACGTTACATTTTCAACTTTATGAGTTCATATTCAGAGTTTCAATTTAAATTCCGATACAGAATGTAAAAAAAAATGTTTGTAATTCAACACAGTTCAGTCTTGGTAATAAATGTGATGTTTGTGACCTCAGTTAAACATGTGTTAGGTTAGGGAGGGTCGGTTTTAAAAAGGGTAATTCCAACTCAATTCTCGCTACCCTTTTAAAGGTTTTACGAGTTAAAAGGTACAACTGATTTTGATACTCAAAAAACTTAAATGTTATTTTGACATAATCATTTTAAATTAAAAACAATTCAAATATAAAAATCTGACGATAAATAACAGGGCGACATTTTCTTTATTGTGATTCAAGAACCATTTTAATAATTTAGCAATAAAAATAAATAACAGATTTGCATAAATATCATAATAATTGGTTGCCTAACCGGGTATGTGTTGAAATCCATTCACAAAAGAACTTGTTTGAAAGGAAAATTACAAAGGAGATTGAGCTCCATTCAAAATCACATCACAATCTTATGCTCTAATCAACATGATCCAAAACTACACGACCCATCTAGTTTCAAAGGAACTGGTACCTTTCAAAATGTGTATTATTTCTAAACGTATTATATTACCAGACTTACACGCATGAATACAATATAAATAAATGTGGCCCACCGTAAAGATAACGATAAACAAAATTCAGCCCTATGTGCCTTCCCTTTTTTATTGGCAGGGGGCAATTTGAGACGATGTATTCTGCCACATTTACAACAAAAAACAACCCTTCGACAAAACAAATCCTCCAAAACTAGACTGCTAAGATGTAGACAATAAAGTTGAAAATACAATGTTGGGAGACTTGGATGATGATAAAATGAAAGTTGGTGTTTATGTAATTTATATTCCGGTGACGGTTTAGTTAGAGTATACGAAATTGTTAAAGACAGATAAAAGGGAGATATTTACATTAGGGGATGTTTTATGGGAGGTCTCGACATTCGAAGCTATGGCACTAAAATGACAGACATTACGACTGTCGCTAATCGTAATTAATGGCTGTTTAAAAGTATTTCAGCTATGGCGTCGCATTTATGGTGATATATCGGGTGTTTTTAATGGATTAGTTTATTTTTGACTTTATTTATCACTTGCCGTGACATACTTACTTGAACTTTAACGTTAAGTTATTTTTCAAAATTTGCATCAATAAGAACCAGTTAAGTAATAAATATATCTTAAATTGGGTGAGAACTTTAAAAAGGGTCACCAATTAAATAATGATAATGTTCCTACTTCTAAAATAATTTATCCACAATTGGAACAAATTTTGACTGTATATAATGTACTCACAAATAAGTATTGTATGTGTATATAATATATGACATGAACCCAACGGTTCCCAGCAACGATTAATACTCTAATAATGGTTGCGGGAAGCCGTCTTTATTATTATTTTAATAAAAAAATACAGTGCGGGTCTATGTTCAGCGGTGCACTTCTTATAGTTGATAATGTTGTGTGATAATTGTAGGTATTATTTTGTTCATCAGTTTAATATTTGGTAAACTTTGCTTTTATTCAGACCTTTATTCAATGCCATATCCGTAAGTTTTACAATTTCCTAATTATAATAAGGAAGGATAGAATTTCAACCTTCTACTTTTCCTTGTTTGTGTCCCACATAAAAAAGTCTGTTATCATTATCAGCCCAAGTGTTTGCAAGCCTCTATATAATTAAACCTTTATCATCCACAAACATACATTAACGAAGTTTGACTTAAACAAATAATATAATCTCGTTGAGGTTATTAAACAGTCTTATCTAAATAATAAAACATTTGCTCAGTGACACCTCTGTTTGCTATGAAACAATATTCATAAATATTATGAGCAAATACGTCCAAATTTATTACTGTGTAAAATTTTGAGACTCGCTAAGAAAAATAATATTGCTTGGTTAATGTTCTTTCCATAGCTGGATTTATGCCTTCATATTTTGAAACTACTAAAAACAATAATGCGATAAAAATTAGCATGTAGATAAAATCAAACCGTCCTTTTATTTGACAGAGAATTCAACTAAACAGGATCGTTCAAACAAAAGGCATACGTGACGAGACATAATGAGAGAGTCGTTTTGGCAGCTAATATATTTCATCGTGAAGGTCTACAAACAGGCAAATGGGGGAATTAAGTGAAATCTGTGCTCACCTTAAAGTCGGTCGTTTTAAATGTCGTCAATCTACGATTACTCTAGATTCAAGGATTGTCACAAATGATGTTCCTAAGAGAAAATGACAAAATATATTGAAAATAATACAATTCTACGAGAAGTAGTAGTTAAGATGACGATGTCTCAGAAATATTGTAATTTTTTTTGTAAAACCAAGGCAAGATAAAAATAACATAATATTAATTCACACATCATCATCAGACTTGGCGTACCTTCAATTTTAAAATAGTAAAATTAATATAAATTTGCAAGAGCTAAATGAAAATTATTTATTGCAGTTCTCTCTTGGCTTGACACTGACAAACAAAATCCCACAAATCACACTTCAAGGTGACACGTATTTTGTTAGCAAATTATTTTGCTCAAATATTTATTCAGTCAATATTACGAGGGTTGCGGCACCACGGGCACAAAGCCGCAGTGTTCGTTGGAAAAAAAAAACACCAAAATAAATAAACTCATTTTCGCTGGCTTCGAGCAAACTCAAAGTGAAATTACCGCGTCTCAGCGCGACGTGAGCATGAAAAATTCATTCGGGACAACAAGAGGGTGACGTGGAATAATAATTTGAATAAATATCAAGCCGAGGTCTCACACGAGTGACGTGACAAAAAGCGCGCTCAGCCACCCATGCTTATGCGATGTGATGGTGTAATTTGGCAGTTACAGTTGGCACATCGCGAATACGAGCCGACATCTCACAAAATGTTATTAACTTTTTAAGAACAGGAATAAATGTAATTCCGAGTTTCGAGTCTCGTATTACCAGTTCCTTTCCCAGGGGTGATTATTTTCTTACGGCATTGTTTTGAGGATGCTCCACCGCTATTATTATTCTATTCACATGCTCCTTTTCATGGAAAGATTGAAGTAACGAGCCGGTTTACAGCTCACACATCCCCCGTTCCGAGAAGGTCCGCAACAAAGGGGTGCTAAGTGTGCTGGCAAACACAAAAATAATAACAAAATCTCCGTGTATTTTGACAACATAATACTCGACCGTCACAAAAGCCGTCACGTCACGAGCAATCGGTTTCGCTTCCTCGCCGCCCTTTGAGAAGGGTTCTAAACAAGTTTCGCAAATAATTTATTAAATGTTTTTTGTTGCGTTCCGTGGCAGTTGGCCTTCTATGCGCTACCGTTTGACGACTCCGCGTTGAAAGATTATAATTGACAAGATCTTTGTTGGATGTGACAATGGGGTTTAAGTATAAATCTGGGTATTGTGAGGCATGAGATTAGCTGAAGGGCACTGCTCTGGGCTTATAATGTGAAATAGACGATAGACATTGTGTTGTTCCCGCAAAACTTAATTCCGATTGTGCTGTCTCCTCTCGTCTAGATTAAAGGTATATTGTGGTTAAAAACTGGTTCTATTATAAATGAAAGTAAACGGAAAACGTTCTTGGAAAGGAATAACATCCATAGAAGGATTTAATAATGAAGTACTTAATTCTGTACTTAAATTGAATAATAGTTACTTCCTGCTTAACGATAAGCTTTAATATGATAGTAAAAAATTAAAAAAGTAAGACCCGGTTAAACTAAAGAACTTCGTAGGTTACAAACAAAGTTATAGAACAGACTGTCAAATATTTTAATAATATTCATTAATTTAAAAAGAAAAATATAATCAAGCAAACGCTGATTGATGACGCAAAAAATACTAGATAGGTACTAATTTTAGAAGATGACTATATTCATTTTGCAATCAACACCAATCATCGATTGCCTTTATTGATATTGACGTGGTAAATCCCAGATTAGACCGTAGATACGGTTAGTGTAGTGTGTCGTAATATGAACGAGGACATTTCTAATTCTGAAGACCAAGTGAGGGTAGATGCTGCAGCTACCCGCACTTCCCGACGCTAGCTCCAAGTACTCCAGTCAGCCCGAGACCATGACTGTTGCAACACAGCCGAAACGTCGGGATAACAAATAAAAAAGGTACATACGCGATAAATACCCGTTTTAATCAATAATTATGTGGTAAATCCTATCTATCCATCTTTATTTGTTTATCAGTTCACACGATAAACAAGCGAATGGCCACCCATACAGTGCGCATATTCGTAGAAACAAATGCAAAGAATGTAAATTCATACACAGCGCCACTGCAGAATACGAAATTTGTCAATGTTGCTAGAAGTGCTTGATGTATGGGCAAATGAATCACGAATGATCAATTGTTAGTGGTTTTAATTCTTTTACGATGTTGCTTCAGAAGAGTATATTGATATCTGCATATTGTACATTATTTAAACTATATTCTGCGATGTCTTTCAATTTGAGTGCAATAATTTAAGTTGTTAGTCTTGTCGTAATTATACAACACAAGCTGAGTCGCTTGCGGATTTGCCCCCGCGGTTTTTCAATAAAGACATTACTATCCTTTTGCACAGTCAGGGAATAAGTAGCCTATGCCCTTCTTTATTGTATAATCTATTACCTTGCCGAATTTTATTACGATCTGTTCAGCTGTTTAGTCGTAAAAAGGTGACAAACAAACAATGCTACTTTCGCATTTATAATATTAGTATGGATTATAGCGTCAACAGAATCAGAGAAAGGATAAGTAGAAAATTAAAAAACATCTCTAGACTCTATCACTTAATTAAGTTATCGACTCTACTGTAAACGTGTATTCGTTATTTTGTATTTAGTTTATTTAATTCGGTAAGTTATTAATTAAGTATTGTGTATTTTACATCAGTGTTCCTAAATCAAAATCATCAAATACATATATCCTATTAGAATCAAAAGTTTCGTTGCATTTTCCTTAAAACCATCTTAAACAATTCTTGGAACCAAATTGACAGATTCCATTCGGAAATTCATATGTGAAATTACTCAAAAGCACAGATTAAAGTAACCTTTATTACGTTGGTTGAAATATATATAAAACAGAGGAAATTTAGGAAAGTGTCATAATTAGCAGGGTTAGATTTGATTTTAAGTTTATTGATATTAGAATAAAAGGGTATAAAATATTGTTTATAAAACATTTTTTGTGCAAAAAGTTATTCCGATACCGGGAATCGAACCCGAGCCTCCTGGGTGAGAGCCAGGTATCCTAGCCACTAGACCATATCGGATAATAAACAGAAGGATGAATTACTTAAACTGTTCAGCGTCATAGTTTCAAATGAGTTTCAGACGAGTTTATCTTGGATACATCAAAGCGAGTTCATTATTTTTCGATTCAATTATTCTATTCGAAGCATTTGGCTTAATAAAATCGAATGTGAATTTCAAATCCTGTTTGTTAATACGCGACTTATTATATGGTAAACAGTGTCATTATCATGTCTGGCTGCACTGACTATCAATCACTCTCCCTTCTAAATCCAACCTTAGTTCCAGCAATCAAGATTCAATTCTGAATGCACATTGGGTAGATATCTTCAACTATGCCTGTCAAACTGTGCATAAAAAGCACCAAGAATGCACTAACATAAGTAAACCTTACCTTGTACATCATATGGTGTATTCTCGCTTGTGAGCGGCTCTAACAGTACCTGTCATCCTGTCGACCGTCGATCACTGTCAGTCAATCGGCGCGTTTCGATCGCCGACATCGTGACGTCACTGACATCTGACGACTGACATCGATGTTTATCCACTCCCGTATACGGCACCAAGAATGGCCTTTGTATAGCTTTTTTCCTTTTGAAAGTATCAAATTATCATAAATAGACTGGTAGAGATAATGGGGGTTTGGGAAAGAAGCTCTTTTATTGTTGTGGCTTAAGATTACTGTATTGTTAAGAATGAATGAGTGATGATTTAGTGGTTTAGATTAGAATTTATAATACGTCATGCTACTCAATGCAGACATGGTATAGTAGACATTTATGTCTAGCCTTAACTGTTTAAATCAAAGATAAAAACACTATTACCTCACTGTAGTTTGTAATATATATACACTAATGGTTTGCCCCGAACTGAGATCACGCGAGTCTTCTAAAAAACCAAAAAATATTACTCTTAGGTATTCTTTGACTAATACAAAATGCTTGTACGGTACGAGTTCATGTTTTTGGTTCTTCTTTATAAGGTAGAAATAGCAGTTATTCTGAATTTCAGACTTTTGCTTATATTTGTGTCACTAAATCTACACGGATACCAAATTTCAGCAGCACTGTGGGGTCACTGGTGTACCCTGTGAATTTAGTCAAAGTTCAGTTTTTATTATGGCTAATAAAATAACTCAATAACTACAAGAATTAAACTATAAATAAAAATGGGGCAGATACGAGTATATGATACTAATGAATAACTTTTAAAACTATCATGATTATGAACACTATTCGTACTAAAGACGGGATATTTACCATGATTTGTGAGTTTTCGAGTATCTGGATATTTCGACGCAGTTGCATGCGCCATGATCGCGGGTAAAAATCTAACAAATAATGGTAAATATCCCTTTTTTAGTACAAATAATACTAATGAATACCTTTCAATAAAAGTCCCACTTGACCTAATAGTCTTATTTCGATTTTTTTATCCCTGGACAAACAAACATACCTACATACATACAACGTCGATTTGCCCTGAAAATTAACTGTTTTCAGTTGATGTTGTTGACAGTTTTCAACTGATCCCAAATAAAATAAAAAAAGGTTGGCATGAAGAGATCGCTTTAAGTGATAAGACTGCCCATGGTGCTTAATCAATTTGCAAGAAATTTATGTTTTGTATTTTAATTTGGTGTACAATAAAGCGTTTTATAATCTAATCTAATTTAGAAAAAAATGCAAGTAATCTAGTATCCAATCGTAATTACAAACTAAGCCCGTCTTGTAAAACGATCCCTAAACGTATTTAGCGACTAAACATGTTTATATTTGACGTATTTATTTTATGTTTTGACAACTCCTTAAATCATATTTAGCCACTAAATACGTTTAGGCATCGTTGCGTAAGTCGCCTTAAGAGTCAAAATGCATAAAACAGACAGAAAGTGTTATAAAACTTATAAACTTTAAGCGCTCAATCTATGACTTATTCCTCTCCCATACAAAATTCAAAACAGTAGTTTAAAATCAATTTACAATACTTCACGAGTTATTCTCAAGAAAATAATTTAACAGTCTTTAAAGCGTCCATTATTAATTTGTCATGCAAAATGATGTTTTCCTCAAAGTTCACGTTCACAAGAAATCAATTTGTTTCAAAGCTCTGGTGATTAAGCTTGATTGATGATTTAAGACACGCTAAAGGTCAGTCAGCTAAATTGCAACGTTTTGTGGTTAGTTTTTGTTCTATTCTCAATTTATTGTTTGATTCAATGTCAATGCTATTTGCATTTTAATGTTGAAGTCAAAATAACTTTGATAATCTTGTCTATAAATATGTTTGCACTATGTTTTTATGTCATACTAGCATATGCATACCATGCATATGAGGCGGGCTGCCAATGTACGTCGCTGGTAGAATTGTCAATCAGCCATCATTAGCTGCATTAATATATGAGAAAAATAACTTTATTCATAATTTATTTTTGCGTTTAATTTTTCAGATATTTTAATAGTTATTCTGCTATTTAGGGCGGAGATGAATCCAAAAAATCAAAGATCACCAAAAATCGGTCCAGCCGTTCTTGAGTTATAAATGGTGTAACTAACCCGACTTTGTTTTATATATGTTTATCATCATCATCATCATATCAGCCGTAGGACGTCCACTGCTGGACAAAGGCCTCCCTCATTGATCTCCAGGAACTGCGGTTGGAAGCGGCCTGCATCCAACGCCGACCTGCGGTTCTTACCAAGTCGTCTGCCCATCTTGTGGGTGGACGTCCTACGCTGCGCTTGCCGGTCCGTGGCCTCCACTCGAGAACCTTTCGGCCCCATCGGCCATCTGTTCTGCGCGCTATATGGCCTGCCCATTGCCACTTCAACGTGCTAATCCGTCGGGCTATGTCGGTGACTTGAGTTCTCCTACGTATCCTCATTTCTGATTCGATCCCGTAGAGAAACCCCGAGCATAGCCCTCTCCATAGCTCGTTGAGCGACTCTGAGCTTATTCATAAGGCCAATAGTGAAGGACCACGTCTCGGTTCCATATGTCATCACTGGTAACACACACTGATTGTAGACTTTCGTCTTAAGGCACTGAGGTATGTTGGACGAAAAGACGTTGCGAAGTTTCCCAAACGCTGCCCATCCGAGTTGGATTCGACGATTGACCTCTTTCTCGAAGTTGGACCTACCTAATTGGACTGTTTGTCCTAGGTATACATACGCGTCGACAACTTCAAGAGCCGTGTTCGCAACCATAACTGGGGCAGGGACGACATATTAAATTATCATATAAATAATATTTCAATAATCATGTTAATTCATTTATTATATTATCAGTAATAAATCTACATTATGACAAATAATGTCATCTATTATACAAATACAAATATAAAGTCGTTTTTCATAATCTCCTACCTCATTCGGGCGGTCAAATTTCATCTTCGCGGTCCCTTTGAGTCTTTGTAACGTTTTTTATTATTTTCAAAGCTTCCATATTGTTGTGCTATATATTATCTAATTATTATTTATCATTGTATTTATTCATTGAATACGTTCTGGGTACTATACATCAAGAAAAAGTGGATACCTTATGAAAAAAGTTGATTCCCCTAACTGTGAGGTATGTGATATAACTTTTGAAACTATCATGGTTATGAACACTATTTATACTAAAAACGGGATATTTACCATGATTTGTGAGTATTTGAGTATCCCGATATTTCGGCGCAGTTGCATGCGCCATGATCACGGGTAAACCCGTGAGTTTACCCGTGATCATGGCGCATGCAACGGGTTTACCCGTGATCATGGCGCATGCAACTGCGCCGAAATATCGGCATACTCAAATACTCACAAATCATGGTAAATATCCCGTTTTTAGTATAAATAGTATGTGGTTCACCAGATGAAGTGCACCACCTCTTGATGGGTTGCGCCAAGAACAGGATAGAGAGAGAATCACTGATGCAAAAGTTAGATTTGAACTGACTTGACATAGGTACATTTGTGAGCATCTTAGCAGAACCTACTACAGAAGCGGCTAATCTGCTAGCTGGAGCTTTTATGCATCGGTGATTCTATCAATGTATGTGAGATAGGATGTATGTAATAGTATTTAATATGATTTAATAATGTTGTAAATTAGTAAAGGGTACGATGGAGCTGTTATACCATGTTGTAGGTAAAAGTCCCTAATAAAATTAAATAAAAAAAAAATATTTTGTATGTAAATCTTTAACTTGTTATAATAATTACGGTAGACAGTCCATGAGTAAATGAGTTTAATGACTGAGTTTTTTCATTCTGAGTGAGTGACAAATCTTTCATTTTATGAATAAGATTATATTACCCGTGCGCGATAAGTTGGGACCTGAGCGCGGTGACGTCATATTGGCGTGTTTGTACCGCCCGCAAAAAAGCGAACATAACAAGCAGCCGCCCGCGGCTTCGTCTTTGTTTTTTTTAACCTTATTTATTATGTTACTCAGGGAGGACGCTGCTTTTTATCTAATCTTTTTTACACTATTTGAATAAAATAAAAATACATGTTTAAGTTTATACATTTATTTTATCTATTATTTACATTATCTCATCTTCGTCACTACTTAGTGGATTTATGCCTTCTAGAGGTTGTTCTTCGTCCTCAGTGTCACTATAATCACTTGACGAAGAGGTATCCGATAAATTTACAATTAATTGCGATTCATTCGTCTCTTGTAAGAGGTCATCATCCCAATACTTTTGTCGAAGCATGTCCACGTGGTTGACTTCTTTTTTCCAGACAACAAAACAATAACACAAACGAAAACTAAAAGAATTCCAGAGCGCGTCGTTACGTGACGTAGGCCAGTACGAGACTAAAAACCCTAGTAAAAAATAGTGATGCGAACGGTACAATACGGGCGCCATCGGGGAAGTGCAGGGGAAGCGGTCGGGGAGTCCTATTCCCCGCATTCCATTCCTAGCAGGTCCCAAGTTATCGCGCACGAGTAATAGGTAGGTACAACTTACAAGCTACCAAATATAAATAAAATTAATAAACTAAGCAGCCAAACCTACTTAAATGGTGGGTGATATTTCATGAAGATAATTACTATTGATGCATATAAATTTTATGTACCTTGCTTGAAATAGCGTGGTCATTTTTATATATATATTTTTTTTTATTTGTGTTTCATAAAAACGCGACGATATATTTTAAGGTGTTAATATGTTAAATCAGTTCTATAAAACTTTTTCCATATAATTGGTGAAAGTACATATTATAATGTGCCTATATATTAAATTAAAAATAGAATGATTAGGAATGCTATCCCGACTCGAGATTGCAAATTCGAGAATGCAATTCCGGGATCCCGCGGGATTGATATTTCTATTCCCGCGGGATCCCGGAATTTTCGGGATCCCGTCTAGTTTAAAAAAAATGTTAAATTCGGATGACTGAAAAAGCTAATAACTGCTTGTTTGTGATAGTGAGGTTAACTAAAATAACATATTACTCGAAAGAAAATAAAAATCTTTATTCTTTAATCTTACCAACTAAATAATTATCGTCACCTGTCGCTAATATTCGGAAATAGTCGGATTAGTTTTCTAACGCTGCTTGGCGTTCCTGCCGCTCGCGGCCGTCAGTCAGCGCGCCGCTTGCGCCCCGAGTGGACGTGTGTAGCGTCGCTGACCACTGCTGCCCAATCCCGTCAATCTCGAACGGGATCTCGTCATATGATGCGTCGGGATTGATCCCTAAAAATTACACGAGATCGGGATCCCGCAGGATCGGGATTGCATTCCCTAAGAATGATATTGAAAGAATAAAAATTAACCATACTGCATATCCAAGAGGATAAAAAGTAAAACCTTTTATGGT
The DNA here is from genome assembly GCA_918857605.2 of Philereme vetulata. Lineage (NCBI taxonomy): Eukaryota > Metazoa > Arthropoda > Insecta > Lepidoptera > Geometridae > Philereme > Philereme vetulata. The sequence goes on along the minus strand of OU975423.1, from coordinate 5,337,212 downwards.
TATCTCTCTCGATGACCAGGAAAAGGTTGCTAGGAACCGATGGTTCGGTGTAGGCAGCACAAGATCAGTTGCTCTGGAAATCTTTGCGTTGCACTGTCGCGCTACAATTGTTTTTAAATGTACTATGTTATCTATTATGTTTTTTATACCTAAAATAATTGTAACTATGTTGTAATTTTAATCTGATGAGAGACTGATGTTACACTAACTTTGTTAAATAATGAATGTTGTTGTGTTCTTCTTTTAGGGTTCCGTAGCCAAATTGCAAAAAACGGAACCCTTATGGATTCGTCATGTCTGTCTGTCCATCCGTATGTCACAGCTACTTTTTTCCGAAACTATAAGAACTATACTGTTGAAACTTGTTGTTAAGTAGATGTATTCAATGAACCGCATTAAGATTATCACACAAAAATAGAAAAAATAACACTATTAATTTTGGGGGGTCCCCATACTTAGAACTGAAACTCATTTTTTTTTCATCAAACCCATATGTGTGGGGTACTTATCTATAGATAGGTCTTCAAAAATGATATTGAGGTTTCTAATATCATGTTTTTCTAAACCGAATAGTTTGCGCGAGAGACAGTTCCAAAGTGGTAAAATGTGTGCCCCCCCCCCCCCCTCCGTAACTTCTAAAATAAGAGAATGATACAACTAATAAAAATATATGATGTACATGCAAACTTCCACCAAAAATTGGTTTGAACGAGATCTAGTAAGTAGTTTTTTTTAATAAGTCATAAATCGTAAACCGCAATTTACCTTTCATTCAACCAACTCAAATATAAAAAAGTTACAACGAACTACAAGAACTTTTATAATATGATACTTGCTGCTACGGAACCCTTTATGAGCGAGTCCGACTCGCACTTGGTTTAACAGTGGACATCCTGTAGCAGATAGCTGATACGATGATGATGACTATACTGTAAAAATACGTAAGAAATGTTAAACAAATAACAATAACATAGTTTGCAACAAAACTTAAAATGGTCATAAAGCAATGACAAGGCGTCTCAGATTTATCAACAAAATAATATGCCTCAATAATGCAACCTCTTTGACTTCTGTAATCTTGGACTGACTCCTCGGCTACCGGTTTTTAGCTCTTGATTGACGGCCGTCGGCTTGGTTTACCGACAAACCATATAATAGTTATTTACAAATTCAACTCTTTTACCTTCCTTTACAGTCTCTTTTGCTTCGCTTGTCTCGATTTTGTAAGTGGTGTTCGCTTACTCGGCAACAATTTAATATTTTTCATTATTCTGACATTTCTCTGGTTATGTTAGAGTTGAATTTTCATTAAATTTGTTCCGTTTAATGTTTGGCTTGTCAACATTTGCCTCGGCGCCGCGGCCGGTCGACGTGCCTCGTTCTGTATTATCATCTACTCATTCATTACAAACTATTTCATATTAATGATAATCAGTACTTTCTACGTTTCTTTAGTTAATTTGAATAGTCATGTCATGACGTCTTGTAAATAATGGTAATTTATAGTTTCTGCATAATCGATTCACTTGATTATTGTTTTACATTGTAGGTTTTATGATGTTGTAATTTTACGGGTTTTAAATTGATAGATTCTATAACTGGAATCGTAATGTCGTTGCGTTTAATAAGGCAATATAATTTATGACATTAATAATGTACGGTCGTAAAATTATTATTTATGTTTAAACAAACTTAATATTAAATGGTACGAAAATTTATCTTCTTGTATTTTTATGTTTTATTACGACATACTCTATAAAAGGTAGCAACGGTAAAAAGATCGATTTTTCTTTGACAAATATAATGGATATAGGTATATGTTTTCTGAAATAATCTGAAATAAGCACATTGTACTAAAACTAACTGTATTATTGCTAAATATCAATGAAATATTATGATATATGTATAAATATTTTATAAAAAACGTAAATATTTTCAATTAAAGCAGCTAGGATACTAATATTATGATAATATTTAAGGTTTAATGCTTTTTACATATAATTAAGAGTTTAGCCTGCGGCTTGCTTCCATCAAGCGAGCAAGAGAATATCAATAAAAAAAATCAAAATGTCTTTATTTAGTACATAAACAGCGTATAGAAACAATATGAAAACGGTGATACCTGCAGGAGTAATAATACTGTGTCGCAGGCATCAATGCCCGCCTCCATAAACCTTAACAAATAAAGAGTTCAATATTTAGACTAAGAGAGAAGCTAAGTTAACGAAAGACTAAAGTTAATTTAATGTTAAACAGACAATTTAAAAGAATTGAGTATCGATACGATTTACAAATACAAATTTTATAACAAATAGGCAGTAATGAGAACGTAATATGAACTAACTTGAGTTCTATGTATTATAAGTTTTTTTGCTAGTGGATATTTATTACCTCTGTCTCCCATGGGACCACGGTTTTTTTGCCAATTTTAAGTAGGTATCAATTTCTTATTAATTATAGGACTAATAAGTTTAGCTAATTAACCGTGCATGTGTATTTTATTAGTAAATTTCCTAGTTTAATATTTAGGGTACTTTCACTGGAGTCAGGGTCCGTTTTTAGAGTTCCGTACCCAATGGGTAAAACGGGACCCTATTAGTAAGACTCCGCTGTCTGTCTGTCGGTCCGTCTGTTAAAAGGCTGTATCTCATGAACCGTGATAGTTAGACAGTTGAAATTTTCACAGATGATGTATTTCAGTTGCCGCTATAACAACATACTAAAAACAGAATAAAATAAATATTTAGGGGGCTTCCATACAATAAACGTGATTTTTTTGCTCGTTTTTGCTCGATACTGATAACGACAACAGGTAGACGCTTGAAATATTCACAGAATATTTTGTTATATATTCACTTTAAACACAAATAATTAAATTAAAATAAATATTTACATAGGGCTCCCTTACAACAGACATGATTTTCTTTGCCGTTTTTATAGATAATGGTACAAACCCTTCGTGCGCGAGTCTGACTCACAAATTGCCGTTTTTTTTTTGATTTTATACCTTATAACCAGACGCAGCAGTCAATTTCCACAAGGCCGTCGACTAAATTAATTGATTTGTCAAAGCTAACAAACACAGTCATAAATCATTGTTGGAAACATTTTGATAAACAAAAGGAAAGTTGAGAAACCTGGCCTGGAAGAATTTATTAGAAGAATTAATCAAAGACAATGGAAAATATTAAAAGGTGGTGAAGACAAATTGTGCTCGGTATTGTTATTAATCAAGCGTTACATTGGAGAGTTGGATTGAGTTAAGAGGTCTGGAAGAGTTTCAGCATTTTTAAACAAGACATTTTCCTGAGCTGGAAGGTAGATTAATATATGTAGATAAATAGTTAAACAATTTATTGATCGATCGAAGCGAGATCTCTAAATCAACTTGGGCAAATCGGCGTTGTATGTATGTATGTTTGTCCGAGGATAACTTTCGAAGCGTTGATCCAATCATCGTGAAAATTAATACATAGGTAGGTAGTGATGGCACAATTTTGGTGTGACTAAATGAGCTTAAAATGTTGGGGGGTTGTTGAGATATTGGGGTTCAAGAGGGGTACAAAAAATGAAAATGAGGCTAACTGGTCAAATGGGACATCAAATAGAAGGTTTATTCATAGGTACATTTAGACTCAGTTTTTATTTTTTTTTAATTTTTTATAGTTTTAGAGTTATTAGCCATAATAAAAACTAAACTTTGACAAAATTCACAGGGTACACCAGTCACCCCACAGTGCTGTAATTTTGTTTGCGTGTAGCTTAAGTGACACAAATATAGGCGAAAGTCTCAAATCCAGAATTACTGCAATTTGTACCCCAAAAAAACCCACATCACATGAACTCCCGTTACCTGTAATTTCAATGAAACTGTAGGTCAAGTTATTTGGTTATTTATTTCGTGGCACTATTTTGATAGTCGAAGATTACAACTAATATTTTTTTTGTTTTAATCGGAGACTCGCGAGATCTCAGTTCGGGGCGAACTACTAATTACACAACGAATAAAAAGACAAACTACAATATTTATAACCAGCAAATGAATTACGCACCTAAAATATGAGTGTTTAAACATTTTAGAAGACTATTTACTTCCAAAAATTATGCATTCAGTCAGTGGTATTTATAGAAAAAATAAATAAATACATAAACATTTCTGGACATTTCACAGAGCGCTATCTAGCCCCAAACTAAGCAGAGCTTTTATTATGGGAACCAGATAACTGATATAATATTTATATACGTTTTTTTTTGTAAATACATACTTATAATATATAGAGAAACAACCAGACCCAGAACTAATATCTGTAAACCATGCAAACATTTGTTCCGAGGCGGGAATCGAACCCGCTACCTCCTGCGTCTCAGGCGGCTATTCGCCAACTGCACCACGGAGGTCGGCGCGAAACAAAATAATTTACATTTTAACTTGCATATTGCTGTGGATTTATACTCATTACCATTAACTTCCCCAATTAACACAGAAATTAAAAATTAATAATGAATAAGGCAATAAGCCAAATAAACAATAATACTACATTTTACAACAGAACTAAAGATTATCCCTAACAAAAAAAACTTATTTCTGGTGCAACAAACATGGCACTATCGTACTTAGAAATTTTTCGTGGTTTATATCAATTACTAGCTGCCACCAGCGGCTTCGCTCGCGTTGTTTGTCAATAAAAAGTAGCCTATGTGTTAATCCAGGTTATAATCTACATTCTTACAAAATTTCATCACAATCGGTTTAGCCGTGCCGGAGTGAATTAGTAACAAACATCCATACATACAAACTTTCGCGTTTATAATATTAGTAGGATTATTATAAATACGGGATTTATCACGTACCGTTTTATTGAATAGAACCGAAACATTTTCGGTGGAAACACCAATAAAACAGTACGTGATAAATCCCGTATATATAATAATGATGGCAGTAATCTATAAAAAAATAATGAAATTAAAAATCTTTTAACAAGTAGGTAAGTACATTAAATATTGTAAGAATTGAACTAAATAGCGTCGTCTATTTCTCCGGGCTATTTCTCAGAGTACAAGTCCAGCCTGAGTGAACAAGTATTATTTTATAGTATATGTTATTTTCATAATAAAGATGAATAATTTTAAGTCTTTCGTCTTTCTTCTTTAACTTGCACCGTTCACCTCGCTTCGCCAAGCGATCGTTCATAGTTGATGGATGGTAATGAATAGCAGTTTTATGCACTCCCGGCCACCTCGTCCATTGTGCGGAATTGATTGTGGAATTGAGAGCTTTAGTCAATTTATAAAGGTAGCGTCATAAACTTATTACGAAATATGTATAGATATTCCTCTCAGGCATAAGAAAAATCAGTAACATTATTCTGCCATGGTTCTTCATGGTGATATAAAATAAATATGTACAAGCTTTTTCCGAAAACGAGATTATACATGATATCGGAGGCCACAATACCGAGCAGATGTTAATGACGTAACTTTATAAAGATGATAATGATGATAAGAATATGATTAAATAAGAAAGAATAAACAACTCAATATTTAGAAGGCTGATTTAACAAATAACTTTAAATCTAAAGGACTGAAAATCCTTTTAGCTCTTTATTAGGCAATATGCAAAATAGTATCAAACAGATTAACAATAAAAACTACAATTAAATAACTAAAACTAAATTTAAAATAAACCTATAAATATAAAACTGCATTTAAGTCTCCATCTGCAGGTAAGGTGCCCAAAAAAACTGGCAACATTACCTCTTTGAATGGCTAGGCTGATCCGTTGGTAGAGGTAAGTTCCAGCTCTTTGGTCACCTGTATTGTCTATGAGGCGTCTGGACAGCTCTTTTAATTTTTGGGCACTCGAGCCCCAATGACCCATAGTTTCGACCCCAAACGGAAGAAATATGTATTGATCTCCCAGGAAATCATATTTCCTCCGTTTGAAGTTATCCGCAGCCTCTGCTGCCGCACCAGCCACCCACTGAAAATTAAACCTCAATCTGAAACAAACCAATTCTAGACAAAACAGTAAAATCAACACAGAACATGCAACGCATATCACGCTTCACTGAACAATAGGCCCATTACACTGGCGCTAATTACTCGCCCTCTACAATAGTACATCACGGGATAATAGTATGTGTGATGCATGGTGCTATTCATCATGTGCTATTGTTTAAGTCTGGAAGTTACTTGTTACTTGAGCGATGATGGTTGAGATATTGGTAATTGTAGTTACTGTAGAACTGGGCAGAGGCCGAAGAGCATAAACTTATAGGAAACTCAGTAGGTATTTGGGATAAATGTCGTCAATATAGATATTGGATGGGGTCCACTTATGTAGTGGTTATTATTAATTTTATTGTATCAAACATCAACTAGATAATAAAGGTACCTTTCATCATCATCATCATTAAAGCTGTAGGACGTCCACTGCTGGACAAAGGCCTCCCTCATTTATCTCCAGGAACTGCGGTTGGAAGCGGCCTGCATCCAACGCCGACCTGCGGTTCTTACCAAGTCGTCTGCCCATATTGTGGGTGGACGTCCTACGCTGCGCTGGCCGGTCCGTGGCCTCCACTCGAGAACCTTTCGGCCCCATCGGCCATCTGTTCTGCGCGCTATATGGCCTGTCCATTGCCACTTCAACGTGCTAATCCGTCGGGCTATGTCGGTGACTTGAGTTCTCCTACGTATCTCCTCATTTCTGATTCGATCCCGTAGAGAAACCCCGAGCATAGCCCTCTCCATAGCTCGTTGAGCGACTCTGAGCTTATTCATAAGGCCAATAGTGAAGGACCACGTCTCGGTTCCATATGTCATCATCAGGTAACACACACCTATGTACCTATGTTATTTATTAACTATTTATGGTTATTGTTTATGTAACGCCTAGTTTTTTGAGATCGTAAACGGTTCCTAGGATACAGGCCCCGCACCTAGTGTGGGGCCAACAGCGAATAACCGACCACTAGGAGTATTATAAGTATGTATCTGTATTCGGTTTTTAATTGTATTTATGTGTTTTGTTCAAATAAATAAATTTAATTGCATTGAAAATAAAACCGGCCAAGTGCGAGTCGGACTCGCGAACGAAGAGCTCCGTACCATTTTCAATTAAAACGGCAGAAAATCACGTTTGTTTTATGGGAGCCCCACTTAAATATTTGTTTTATTCTGTTTTTAGTATTTGTTGTTGTAGCGGCAACAAAAATACATCATCTGTGAAAATTTCAACTGTCTAACTATCACAGTTCATGAGATATAGCCTGGTGGCAGACGGACAGACAGACAGACAGCGGAGTCTTAGTAATACGGTGCTGTTTTACCCTAAAAACAATAGTTTGGGTTACTAGGTTCACTAGGTTCTCACAGACGCAAAAATCTAAAATGGAAATTAGGTAATAATATAAACCGTAAGTAAAGATTGGTATGAAGGTTACTCTAGTTTATTTTATACTACTTATAAGCCAAACGAGCATACAGTCCAACAGATGTTAAGTGACTACTGCAGCCCATGGATATCCACATAGAATTCAAAACAAGATATTGTGTTGTCTTGATGTCTATGTGGATACATTGCCATACTATAGGACTTAGCTGGTATGCCTATGTGCCAGTAATTACAGGAACATACCATTACCATCTAACCGGAGCACAGCAGCACAAGTGCTGCTATTTGGCGGCAGATAAAGGTAAGGCGGTGGTGCCCACTTCCTCGAGCCCGTTCACAAAAGCTCTACCACCATTAATTTATTATAATATTTATAGGATTATTTGCATTAAAGGTTTATTTTTGGTAAAATAATACCGTGGATTATTTTACCAAAAATAATAATATTAAGTATAAGTATATCAGTGGGTGGGGCACATAGCTCAAATAACTGAAGGCCGTTGGGGTAGAAAGTTCTCGAGTGTAGATCACGCACTGGAAAGCGCAGCGTAGGACGGCCCCCACGAGATGGAAAGACAACCTGATAAAGGTTGATGGGAGCCATTGGGTCCAGGCCGCACAAGATCAGTCACAAGAAATTTATAGGGAAGGTCTATGTTCAACAATGGACATCCTACAACTAATATGATGATGATGATTCTGTAACCAGTAGGAAGGATTTTTTAGACATAAATAAAACAAAAGCATTCAGCAGTGGACATTCTATAGCTGGTATGATGATGATGATTATATTGCTTCTGACCTGATACCTTTTAATAAATAACCTAAATATCAGTTCGTGAACAAATCAGAAGTTTCCAAAACCAGCATTCACAAGTCAAAGCCGTCAACTTAAACTTACAACACTTTTTAAAAGAAGAAATAAAAAAATATGACAAAACAGCTCGTTACGTTACCCTCATCAAGAGCTGTCTTATTAATTGACAGCTCATGTAACAGACAAGTATTGCTGGCTTGTGAATTTAAAACAAAATTAATTATACAATCAATCAGACGACATGTCATGGCCGCAAAGGTGTTGCTTTTCGCGCGGCAAAATGCCAATCAACGTACAAAATGCTCACCCAAGCGGCACCGGCCGTACTCTCAAAAAAGCCTATAATGTATTTTTAAACTTCATGAATTTAGATTTTGACTCTAGACGCTTAAAGACTAATATTGTTTGAAAATAAACCATCACCTACGGTTTTTTGATAATCGTTTCCGTCAGTAGTATAACAGCCCGATTCGCCACACTTTAATCGAGTCACTCAATAAAAAGAACCTTTCAAGGTGAGAACGTGAGTCAAAAGCCACATTTAATGCGGAGAAATTTTTATGTTTCGTTCATTTCACGCACGTTTAACGTTAATTCGCACGTTTCTTGTCTTATAAACCAATGCATTTAGTTTTCTCGTCGGAAATCGCCGTGAATGTAGAATGTATGCGAGCGCATGTTCGCTCAGCGTCCCGCCATAAAATTTACGACGAAACAGAAAAAAACGGAATTGAGAAATAAAACTGTTCTCAAATTCAAAATAACGTTATGTATTTTATCGGCAACGTTTATGATGTCGGAATTTATGTTCGATTCATTTTCTTCAATATAAGAAAATAATAAATTATTTTACAGAACTCGTGGGTTTAACACGTTTTCAAAAGTTGAAATATGGCTTCCTGTGTTATGGATGACCTTTTCAATAAATTGTATGTTAATATGTATATACGTTTGTTTGATAAAATCTTTAACGAGCGCTGGGCGAAGGGTATCTTTTAATATTCCAGCACTGACTTGTGTACATTTAGTTTGATTTTAATCGCCAATTTTTTGTAATATTTTAACTAGAACATTAAACTCTTTACGCACGAATATGAAACATTAATTGCCACAAAACATTTAATTAAAACTTAATATACTACTTACTTAACTATAATTTAAAGTTACATTCTCTGTTAAATTCAAAATAGAAACGATAAAACGTCAAAAAAGCGGCCTCATATAAAGCGAGTAAAGCCGCAAGTAAAAGTGGATCCTAAAATAGATCTAAAAACCAGAATCCGGAATCCAGCCGATCAGGAGATATCCATTATTCATCGATTCCGCTTTCTTGTTGTAGGGTTGCCCGAAGACGAAAAATAATACAACGCGGATAAATGAATGTAGACGACTTGGTACGAACAATATCTAGTGTTTTCAGATTAACTTAAAACTGGTAATTCTTACTATTTACAAGTTATTTTGAAGCTTCATAGTCATTGTCAAAAGTGCTTCTTTCAAATTCTTTACTGCATGTTTTTTCCGTTTGTGTGTCATGTTTCTCCTGCCATTTTTTTAGGATGCACATTCAATCCGACTAGAGATTTGGTAACAATCTTCTCGGTTCAGCCGTTCTTGAGTTATAACTTATAACTCATGAACGGCTGATTTTGATGATTTTTGATTTGTCTTCGTCCCGAATAGCAGAATAACTATTAAAATAAAAAAATACACGCAAAAAAAAATTATAAAGAAAATTCATTTTCTCATACATAGATGCAGCAATTGATGGCCCATTGACAATTCTACCAGCGACGTACATTGGCAGCCCGCGTTATATACATTTCAAGGCGGTATAAAGTTCGGCGGGTCAGCTAGTACTTAACAGAAAAAAATATTATGTCGTGATGGTAAGCCGTAAGGCAATCGGTTCAAAATTTAAACCTTGCAAGGAAACGTTTTTATACATTTGTCTAACTAGTTTTTAAGACTAACTCTATAATAATATTCACCCGCAAACGCCATTTCACCAATCGGGAATTCACAATAAAATGGCGGACGGTGCAATTGAATGCTGCATTAATTAATTTTATTCTGATGAATAAAAAATAAAAAGCATAGATTCTACCCATTAGGTGGTAATTTAGTCGACTTCTTAAAAGCTTGATGCGTTTTGTGTGAATTGCTAAGAATTTTATTAAGAGCTTTTTCTGTATATTAATAAACAGGTCTGTAATATGTGTGAGTAATCATGGTTAAGGGGCACTCAATCGAGTTTTAACCAAACTTCTTACTAAGTGTTATCTGAATTACTTAATCAATAAGTTTAGTTAATCGTTCGTTTATTTCATCATCATCATCATATTAGTCATAGGCCGTCCACTGCTGAACATAGGCCTCCCCCATAGATTTCCAGAGCGAACGATCTTGTGCAGCCTGCACCCAACGGCTCCCAGCAACCTTTATCAGTCCTTCTTCCCAACTAGCAAGGTTACTGGTTCGTTTACATGATACGTGTTTATTTATTAATCGAACTCTGATATAAGAAATTGACAAACAAAGAGTTAGTTTATCTCCGAGTAAGTATTAGTTACAAGTTTATTTCTATATATTGAAAAAAACATAGATTTTTGAACCCATTACGAACAATTTCCATCAAACATCAAATAAGAACCACAATGCAAGCACCAATTTATATATAAAAACTTCATTGCGACGGCCCATAGCAGTTCCAATGTCATAAACAAACGAATTAAAGATTAAATCGTTTAAGAACCCATCAAGGATTAAAAATTACAATTCTAGTCATTATAAAATTACGTTTATCTACAGATAACACAGTGTTAATTATTAAGTTGCACCACATATCGGTTTGACAGCCCTATCGGGCGATCTGTCGCGCTATCAGACCGCGCTATCGTTGCATGCATCTTACACCGGCGATAGAATCGCGTCGCGACTCGGATTATCGGCCAATTTGTTATCGATAGTAATGGAGACAAGCGATCGAATGGCATTGGAAAGTTGCGCCTAGTTACTACGAGTTCAAGGTATTTGGTAATTGTAATAAATCAAATTTATTAGCTACGATTTTACCACCGCGCTTTCAAAACTTTTTTGTTTTATTTTTTCAATAAAATAAATAATGCTGGACAATAAATCCTATAATTAATTGGCTAAGGCAAATAAGGAGGTTAATCTATTCAACACAAAAATAAGTAAGCTCAAACGCTTACTTAGTGACAATTATTTTAAAGATTAGGCGCTTAATGCGCCGGCGAACACTGAGCGCAACTTCAATTCGTCCACGTCAAAAAATTCGGCCTGAATATCGCTATCCCTGTTTAGTGACGAAGTTTAGCCACGCAGAGCGACAGTGATAGCAATAGAACGATTCTAAATTTAATTAGATTTTGACCTGTTCCGTAATACTAAAAAATGATGACTGAAAACTTGTTGTATTTTTCTCATTGTGTTGTTATTCTGTAACTAGACGATATAATCTATGTTCCCATGACTAGGATACGTAATATATTGTTATTATTAGGTTGAAAACAGGTCTTTTATGACGTAAAAATATGCAGAATGCGATACGCTTCTATTTCATTTTAGGTAAGTATTTTGATCTAATATATGGTTGGGAACCTAGATAAATACTATTCAAATTAAAATAATACCTTATTAAGGTAGAAATATGATCCAATTAGAAATGATCTTGGTAGTACGTGTTGTATGGGCGATTGTCCCTCCGGTGCCCCCTTAACCGATGACGTGTATGTGTGCGTGTGTGTATATTGATATCTCTTCTATTTAATTTCTTTTCTCATTTTATGTGTCGTCTACCTTACCTGTTTATATATTACTATTCATCTCTTACATTATCTGCGGAAACTTAATGGGTCTTCTTAGAATAAGTAACATTTATTGTTGTTTATTTTCTACTGAAATACCTTTTCTGTAACCTAGCTGTAAGTTTCCCTAAAATTCTAAAAATAAATAAATAAAATAATGTCTAGATCAGTCAATCTAAATGTCTCATGTGTTTGGGGCTAGATAGCACTGAGTGAAATCACTTAGCGCCACTAGCCTCAAACTAAGCTAAGCTGGTACTATAGGAACCAGATAACTGATAGAATACTTATAAACTTTTTTTTGTAAATACTAATAAATACATAGAAAAATACCAAACCGAATAGGTCGAATCTCGTACGAGAATAGGTCTTCGTTTGACCACAATCTCACCTGGTGGTAAGCGATGATGTTGTGTAAGACGAAGCACGAAGATCTAGAAGACACCTAGTCAGAGGCCCGGAGCCTTGCTGAGCTGAAGTTCATCTGGATCAACGTTTAAGCATGGCAATGCAGTCAGTGTCCGGACACTGGTTATGATTTCTTTAGATGATTCAACTGTGTCTTTTGTGTTATTGATATATTTTTTATTATTTATTCGATACAAGCTTCCGCTTGCGGCTTCACACGTGTGGTTTGTCAATAAAAATATTATCCTTTAGTGCAGTCGGGTAAAAACTAGCATATGTTCCAATCCCGGTCAAAATCATTCTACCAATTTTACTTAGAAAACTTTAATGTTTGCTTAGAAAACTTTTAAGTTTACTTAGAAAACTTTAATGTTTGCTTAGAAAACTTTTAAGTTTACTAAGAAAACTTTTAAGTTTACTTAGAAAACTTTTAAGTTTACTTAGAAAACTTTTAAGTTTACTTAGAAAACTTTCGCGATTAATTTCAATGATATATTTAATATAATACAATGACATATATAATAATGATTGATCGTTGTACCAAATTTAATTAAAATCGGTCCCGCCGTATAGTCTTGAAAACGTTACTAACGGACATTTACTGGTGGTAGAGCTTTTGTGAACGGGCTCAAGGAAGTGGGCACCACCGTCTTACCTTTATCTGCCGCCAAATAGCAGTACTTGTGCTGCTGTGTTCCGGTTAGATGGTAATGGTATTTTCCTGTAATTACTGGCACATAGGCATAACAGCTAAGTCCTATAGTATGACAACGTATCCACATAGAGATCAAGACAACATAATAGCTTGTTTTGAATTCTATGTGGATATCCATGGGCTGCAGTAGCCACTTAACATCTGGTGGACTGCATGCTCGTTTGCCATATAAGTAGTATAAAAAAAAATATATACGAAGTTAATTTAAAATTTAAAATATATTAAGTATGAATAACTGTTATATCATACGCAATAATCATAAATGAAAGTTTAGAACCGCCATAAATCGCTTACTGTAACAGACAATAGCAAACGTGGGCTACCAACACAATTCTCGCCAATTCCAGCACAATACAAAGTTGACAAGCGGAAAATTAGTTTCAATATTCTTTGTGAATTGCCAGTAAATTTTACGAATAGTCAGTATAAAATAGGTAAAATTTATTTGTAGGCTTCATTTAAATATATAGCAATATTTGAAGTTATACAATACTTTACTATACTATTTGGCTTCATAATTATGTGCTAATCCTTAATAATTTAGAAATAAATAAAATAAAAAACAGATAAAAATATTTTATTACAGACAACTAGAGTCCATATCTTAAGACTAACATACACACAAAAAATATATACCTATATAACAACAAAGAAGAACAGCTAAATATACAAAAATAAAAAATAGGCACTTTGTGAAAATAGAAAACACCATTTTGTGCCAAGGGCGACTAACTGAGGAAATTATTTCCTTCATTAATCACTTCAAAACACTTCCAGAGCGGAGATGTGCAGCACTCAGCCACTGTCCTCAGGATGCTGTTGCGACTGCCCCGAATTCTGCTCATCAGCGATGCCGTTTTTTTTGCGCATGATGGCGTGATGGAAATGCCTTTAGGAGTTTGTGTAAATATCGATCAACGTTTCAAATTGTCAAAATAAATAAGTTAATTCAGGTATTATACAAATACAAAGCATAAATATGAATAAAAATACATGTTTTTTGTTTGTAATTTTGTAGAAGTTATATCAGATACTACTGAAAAGAATCTGAAAAATCTTTCAGTGATAAATAGCTACACTATACCTTTCTTATCATGTTAAAAATACATGCGAAACCGAGGCGGGTTGCTTAGTATAAATAAAACAACTTTACCTTATAAACTATGAGAACTGCCTAAATTAGATGTATTTTTTTAATTTGACGACCTATTCATATTTTAACAGCGACCATTGTTTTCCAACAATGCCGAAATTAATTATTTCATAACAAAAACTAATGAATAGCTGCAGACAGCTAACGAAACCTCTAATTAACGATTACAAATGTACCTATTAGCGTTTCGCTTGTTTACAAGTGATTAATTGCTAGCTATCATCATTATACGCACGACTGAAAAAGTTATGCCAATTTGATAACTTGTGGAGTGGTGGATGAGTTGCCGGCTAAGATGCGAGAGGTGGCTGATTTGATGGTAGCAAAGTTTTATTTTTAGTTATTTTTACAAAAACGATCTATAGATAGATCAACTACTCCATCACTACCCTGCGGAAGTGAGGAAGTGTCCACAAAACACAGGCTGCATTGCCCCGCTGTATTAAAATGATTTCAAATCGTGTGTGTTGCGTGATCCAACTGAAAATCTTTCGACCTTTACAAAGAAAGAGTTTTGGCCGAAAAATGTGTGGTTTCTTCGTTTTTGCGACACAGCGCAAGTGCATCACACGTCGCAGACTTTACGTGTCAGTAAATAGAATTATAATATGTATGTTACTCACTAAGGTAGGTATATATTTATTATATTCTCTCTGCCTAGCCACTCCTAAGCACTCCTACTCCACGCCTACCGTGCCAACTCTTTTGAAGTTAGTGAGCTTATGAAACGCTTTTTCGCTTAGTATTAGCACAGACCAATATAATTTAAATAGACTGACAGTCTCAAACAAGATAATTTAACTCGATATTTGATTACCTGCTAGGACGCGAGATGTCGCTAAGAGTTACAAATCGTTAAATATATGCCAACCTTTAGCTTACTACCGCTCATAATGGTACGAAGAAAAATAGATGGCGCTATTTCCAATTACACGTGCGCGATAATATTATTGCGACGTTGTGACCTTTACGTTGTGCGAGGTTGCCGCTCTTCAGTTTCATTAAAACTTTAGTGTGTAGCAATTTTTAGAGATTTGCTCATATTTTCTCAGAATTGCCAGAACATGAAAGTTTCCTTCAAAATAGGGATTTTTTTAAGGAAAGGATAGATATCTTTTATTCATTACATACTTCTATGATTGTACCATTATCACTTAAATGAGGAAATACCTACATACATATTTGTAAAATAAGAATACATATTTGTAGTGATATAGGTACAGATAAGTAGAACACTTTTTGAAAGAAAATAAAATTAATTTGTAAGTACCCGGCAAATGCATACCTACTACAAGATAATACGTTCTATTAATTTGAACTGGAAACATAACTACTAAAATAATGAACTCAATACGTACACAATATGTACAACAAAATATCGACTTATTAATCGCGACTTTTGAGAAGTGAGGTTTGGCAACACAGCATGTAACAAAATTAGGTACAAAAAGCGTAACTTTGCTTGCTTCCCGGTTGTCAATGTCAGTCAGTTCACGGTTCTCTTTCGTTCCCTTTGTTTCGGAATTTGTGTTAATTTTGTGTTAAACGCCACCTAGGTAAAAACGATGTGCTACCTTCCCACACCATCTGTGATTAAGCATATGAAAGTGGTAAATCATCAATCTTCTATACTTAATATAAAAATGAATCGCAAAATGTGTTGGTAAGCGCATAACTCAACAACGCCTGGACCAATTTGGCCAATTCTTATTTTATTGTATTTATTTTTGTCAGGAGAAGGTGAAGTAAATAAAGTAATAATAAATATAAGTAGTAATTAGAAAATTTAAGAATACTTAACCACCATATAAAATTATTTATAATCTAACCTTAGCGCTTTTTTATTGTAACCTAATGAGGTTTGACATAGAATTGACAGAATGCGTGCTGCAAATATCATCAAAGAGGATGTAAAAAAAATAAATATCGTTTTAAACAGATGCTTCGGTAGGAGTTATCCCGAGATATATTGTCTATATATATAAAAATAAATTGGTGTTCGTTAGTCTCGGTAAAACTCGAGAACGGGTGCAGCGATTTGGCTAATTTTGGTATTGAATTATTTGTGGAAGTCATTCATTTTCTCATACATAATGATGGCCGGGGACAACAATTGACAATTCTACCAGGGTGACTTATACTGACAGCCCGCGTTATACCTATGCATGTCAAGCCGATACGAAGTTCGGCGGGACTACTAGTATAAAATAAAATCGTTAAATCTTATTTTATGGACAATAATACTTATTCAAAAAAATATTGAAATATTTTGGTGTGTTTTAGTGGAAGTTTATTTTTATTTGTTGGGTGCAATGGCCGCTATGAAAGTTTCCAGGCTATGAGAAAGCGCCATCTTCAAATAATACGGGATTTTGAGCTTTTTTCGGGCTACGATTTCTTATATGGACATTGACAGTCTATGATATTACTTGTCTCTGGTATTAGAAAAATATCATCTAAAAACCAACTTTCAAACGTTCTGTTTATAGTTACTATTTAAATTATAATTCCACTTGAGCTTTCCGTATAACTTTATTTATTATTTGATAATATATATATTTATTAATTAATTATGTTATCTATTTATGTGTTATACTTTCGTATTTTATAATTTTTATAATTATATTGTATTTGTGAGTATAGTTTTATATAGTTAAGCACGCCAACCTAAGTTTTTTTACCTGTCACGGTTGACTGGTAGAAAATGCTTTTAGCATTAAATCCTCTATTTGTACATTTTTATTTTTGTGCAATAAAGAATTAAACAAACAAATAAATTAGGCCGTGGAATGATGTTTTAACATCTTGTACTTTTCTGATGTTGCCAGAAATAAATATTTATTATTACAACGTGACTTACAATAATGTCTTCAGACACGTTACAAGTCTGAGGTGCTATTGTAGCGCTTCTGAAATGTGTGCAGAGGCAGGGGTTGACTCTTTTAATGCGATCCAAAGAAAGAGGATTGCCTCCTTCATGTCCAGAGTCGGCATGAATAGAAACACAATCATCAAGAGTCTGGTGGACAGACAGATGCTGACGGCAGCGTATCGATGTTGGGTGGAAATAGCCACCATAATTTTTAATAATTTATTTTAATTAAAGTGTAAAATATTAATTTTATTATAGTATATTTTGTAAAATATAGATCATTATGTCTGCAATACAGAAATTATTTATTAAATTCATTAATTATTATTGTTACGAGCTGAAGGTTCGGGATATAATAATGAAAATGAATCTAACCAAAATATCACTTTTATTCAACATTAAAATGATAAATACACGATCTCAATCACAAGTAATCACAACAAACTAATTCACACAACCGCTGCACAATAAAACACTTTAAGTCACCGAAATATTCGCGCTTATAGTCAAATCCAGAGTGACTGCTCCGGTTTTTTTCGAATGGACTTATCTCGCTGTTGGCCTCTGAGGCCGTTGCAGCCTAACCGAACTTTTGGTGAGCGCAGAGGCGCTCAGCCCTGTAAGTTTTGATGAGGCAACTAGCGCAAGGGCACCACTTAGGTACGAACCTCGGCTTGGGCTGTTGCCGGGACGGGGATAGGAGAAAACCGCCCGGGTGCGTGCTTGTACCTCGTATAGGCGGCGACTGAAGGGACTCGTCGACCTCGCCGGCGAGGTCGGTGTATTTGTGGAGTGTTTGCTCTGTCTAATGTGGATGACGCTTCCGCATTAGCGGAAGTGATTTCGTCATCCGGGTCTCCGAGAACGTGTCTCGGACGACGGAGGGTATAAGTGACTCCTTCGGGCGTCTCGGCGCACTATTTATACCGCGCACAGTACAAACTCGTATTTCTCGAACTTTCTCGATAGCTATTTCTTATGATGTGCAACTGTAGGTAAAAATATAATATATAGGTATATTCCACACCAAGTATTACCTATTCTGTGACACAGTAGGTATAACTTCGAGAAGCCGAATATTACTTATTCTGTAACAGCCTTAGCGTAACATTATTATTATACGTTGGCAAGGGCTTAGAAAGCTCGTTGATAAGATGGTTGACGTGTTTAATTAAGTTTGTACTAACAAATATGGATCAATGACATGTTAAAATAAATAAACTGAAACAAGTGTCACCTCTCGGATCAAACGACGACGCTTTGACCAGACGATCAAAAATGTTTTTGACTTTAATATATTAGGTATACCTATGCCCATTTTACAGCTAGGGGCTCATAGTGTCTGGGTACGTATCTTTTATTTTTTTGATTATGTTAACGTGTATTTAATTATACACCGTATGTTGTTTCTGTGGGTTACTTGTATCGAAATAAATAAATATTGCTGGACATTTCACACAGCGCTATCTAGCCCCAAACTAAGCAGATCTTGTACTATGGCAACCAGATTACTGATAGAATACTTATAAACCCTTTTTTTGTAAATACATACACATAATATATAGCAAATCATCCAGACTCGGAATAATTATCTTTAAATCATGCACACGTGATTGGGAATCGGGGAATAGGATCTCCAGCGTCTCCGCCGGCTATTCGTCCACTGCGCCACGGATGTCATCAAAATAAATGTATATATCTATCTTTAACATTTGCCGTGTTTCAAAAGTCCCTTCACTAGCAGCGCTCTCACTGCATTTTTGCAGTTGCTAGCTTTGTTGAACATATCATACCTACATAGCAACAATGTGATAAATCACTGGGCTATATCTGATGGGCAGCCACTGCTAGAGACAGTTATGCTGCAATCCGAGATCCGAGATCTGCATGTGCGTTTGTCATGAAGGGAGATAATATTATCATAGATACATTCAGTATTATGATTATGTGATATACTCTGATGGTAAGTTCGTATGAGTTCATGGTAAAGCCTTTACCGCAGTCGCCGACTGAAGATACACTAATGGTGCCTCTACACAATTTGTTTATATGTGACTGGAGATGGAACAAACATATAGCCACTGGATGTTAAGAGGTAACCATCGCCTATTACAAAATATTGCCTCGTAGGTCACGCTCTGTACACACGTTCACGATACATTAATTTATTCTGCATCCATCAGCTGGAGGCATACCGTTGTAAAGCCTCTCTCAGTAGAAACAGATAACCATACCCTTTAAACAAAAAACACAGCAATACTGCTTGGCGACAGAAATAGGTATGGTGGTAATATTACTCGTGCGCGATAACTTGGGACCTGCTAGGAATGCGACTCCCCGACCGTTTCCCCTGCACTTCCCCGATGGCGCCCGTATTGTACCGTTCGCATCACTATTTTTTACTAGGGTTTTTAGTCTCGTACTGGCCTACGTCACGTAACGACGCGCTCTGGAATTCTTTTAGTTTTCGTTTGTGTTATTGTTTTGTTGTTGTAGTTTTTGTTGTTATAGTTTGTGTCATTGTTTTGTTGTTGTAGTTTTTGTTCGTCATTGTTTTGTTGATGTGGACAGGCTTCGACAAAAGTATTGGGACGATGACCTCTTACAAGAGACGAATGAATCGCAATTAATTGTAAATTTATCGGATACTTCTTCGTCAAGTGATTATAATGAGACTGAGGACGAAGAACAACCTCTAGAAGGCATAAATCCACTAAGTAGTGACGAAGATGAGATAATGTAAATAATAGATGAAATAAATGTATAAACTTAAACATTGTATTTTTATTTTATTCAAATAGTGTAAAAAAGATTAGATAAAAAGCAGCGTCCTCCCCGAGTAACATAATAAATTAGGTTAAAAAAAACAAAGACGAAGCCGCGGGCGGCTGCTTGTTATGTTCGCTTTTTTGCGGGCGGTACAAACACGCCAATATGACGTCACCGCGCTCAGGTCCCAACTTATCGCGCACGGGTAATATTTTTCTAGACGAGCCCTTTCACAAGGAACTCTGTTAGGTACTCTTCGCGTTCATGCGATGAGCAAATATAATCGAACATCGGTGTGCTTTACGTTGTGTCTTTTTATGAGTCTCTTGGTTCGACTTCGAATATTAAGTCTTATGTGTTATCGGTTAATCAGATTTTTCTAATAAAACTTAGTCATAGTTAATAAAAGTGTGAAGCTTCAAACAAGCATCCCACAACCTCCTGCAGGAATTCACCTGCAGGTTAGATAAGGAAAGTGAACCTCGCGCTTGAATGCGTTATCTTATGGTCAAATCTGACTGTTGTCTGTGATCTTTGATTTAAAATTAATACTATTATCTATTAATTCATGTCATTTATTTTTTTTTCCTGACTGTACGTACCAGTTAAAGGTTTACCAAATGGGATACACACGTAAAATTTGAAAAGTTTATTAAAAAAGATTCATTGTATTAAGGAACAGTAAATGTGTACGAAACGCTACTTGTGTGGGGAAGTAGCGTTTCAAGCTTGCTCGTTTTGACGCAAAAACTCTAACATGAACGCACAAGGGGACTAACCATTAGTCTAGTTTAATAAAACAATGAATATAGAGCCAATGACCAAAACTGGCGAGTATCAGATTCAACATTTGAAACTCACGTGCCCATTAGTAATACCAAACAACCAATAGCAAATACCTCAAATACCCAGTCGTTTCCACATTCGTGGATAACACGGGCTGCCGTGACAGTAGCTGTCATGTCACGTCAGACCGGGCGACGCGTGTGACATGTCACGTTGACAGCGCCCGTGGGGGGTTGAAAAATGACGTGTGCAATGTTGGCGTGTTGATAAGGATTAGCCGTGTTTAGCGCGTTCATAAAATATAATGTTTGTAGGTGAGTGTGACGAATTAAAAAAAAATATACTACGTGTTTAGTAGGTAATACGAAATTAAATGAAAACACGGGTAGGTCTAATGCCCTAATATATGGTTCCAATTAAAAGGCTTTTTTTGTGCATGTACACACGGCTACACATCAAACTATACAGGTCCAGTATAAGCTGACCTCTCATTCTACGAAAAGCCTACACAATACAAGGTCAGCTTATACTGGAAATGTATAGCTTGATGTATATCTGTGTGTACCAACTTTGTTTCTTTGTGTAATTATTTTTAGTTCCTTGAGTAACATAAATGTGTAATAGGCATACATTTTTGTCAATAAAAAGTAGCCTATGTGTTAATCCAGGTTATGATCTATTTACATACCAAATTTAATTGCAATCGAAATTTACAAAAAACGTATATAAATATTCTATCAGTTATCTGGTTCCCATAGTAGCTCTGCTTAGTTTGGGGCTAGACGGCGCTGTGTGTAATGTCTAGCAATATTTATTTATTTATATATAGCTAAACTGCTCCATATACTTCAGGCCGAAGTGTCCCCAAGACACTGGCTGCATTGCCCAGCTGAATTGCAATGCTTATGCGTTGACCCAGATAAGCGCCAGCTCTCGGATCACACGACGCTTCGATAATATTCTAAATAATTTAGAATAAGCGTTGGGCCCCGGTACTGCAAACCCAGTACCCCAAATGGCTCTAATATGTAAGCTCTGTCGTGACTTCCATACTTGCGCCGCCCGCTTGAGATCTTCCGCTGAATTGGCCGCCCACCGGCCGCAACTGTTGTACCAGACAGATGAGATGGCGCAAGGGTATCGACGCACATGACGTGCCACACCAAAGGCCTACCCTTCTCCTAAGGTACGAGAGTCATACCGTCAATCCGCTTACCATCGTCACGTATTAGACTAATAGGTTAAGGATGGACGAACGTTTTAGGTCTACTTACTTATCAGGCGGTATTCACCTGTAACTCGGCAGGGTAAGTAATCTTGCATCCGCCTCACTGCCCCAGTCGGTCTATTAGTTGAGTGAGTGAGCACAGGGAACGCGTCTTTTATATTTTATTTTAAGTTAAGTCTACGTATTGGCAGAAATTCAACATGAACGCCTTCATTCAAGAAAGGTGTAAATAGACGAGTGCTGCAGGAGTTTATAGGCGGCGGTGACCACTTAACACTGGACCCGTCAGATTGTGGGTCTATAAAAAAATCAAATACAAAAAAAAAAAACTTTATTAGTTATCTGGTCCCATAGTACAAGCATTGCTTAGTTTGGGGATAGCGCTGAGTGAAATGTCATTTGATTATTTATATGAGACATTAATTTTAAATTATTTAATCATAGCTTAGGAGTCTCTAAGTTCTAAAATTATCAGTAATAATAATAATACACTACACATCAATTAGCGTATCCATAAAGCGTCCGCTGACAGTTGACAGCGCGCGTGACAGCGCTTGACAGATCGCGGCCATGCGGATTATGTCATATTACGCGCGGCCGAGTGGAGTATTGAATGAGCTGATAAAAAGTTCATTGTGCGTCATTCTGTGAGTGGATTGTAGAGAAGTTTGGTAAATATAGTCTAACTTTTTATTAGCTGCAGTAAAATGACGTTTTGTGGGTTGCCGGTTTTTGAAGAAAAATAAATAGGGATGTAGCTAAATGAGTGAATCATAAATGAATAATCAGTTTGTTTTTTTTTGAGATTTAATATTAAGTTGTAATGTATTTTTTTAACCTATTATTATTACTATACTAGAGGATTGATCTTTTTTAGTGGTAGTATAGGGAGGTACATTCAAAATGAAACAAAAACGTCATAATAATGTTATTTAATTAATTTTTGTGAACTGAATCACATCCCTATTGAGATTAGGCTGGCAACATTATTTTACGGAATGACATTTAGAAACGTCATTTTACATCAGCTAATAAAAAGTTAGACTTTAGTAACAAAGTGGTCAAAGAGTAATTAATAATAGATAAATAAATTCGGGACATTTCACACATCATTATCTAGCCATAAACTAAGCAAAGCTTAGTACTATGGGAACCAGATAACTGATAAAATATTTATAAGTTTTTTTTTTGTAAATACATACTTATAATAAATAAAGTAACATCCAGACCTGGAACAAATATCTGTAGATCGTGCAAAAATTTGTTCCGCTACGGGATTCAAACCCGCAACCTCCTCGTATCAGCCGGAGTTGCTGACGACTCGGACACAACCGGCTATTCGCCCGCACCATTAATTTTTTTCATTTTGAGGTCACAAATGAACAGTAAATTGAACTTTATCTATGTACAGACAAAGAACATTACGCTTTTGATTCAACAAATCTTCTGAAACGAATAAGATTTAAATAAACAAAGTTTGAATGCGACGGATAACCGGATTTCATAACACTGCCCATCTATTCTACAATTTATCCGGAGCACGTTTTACGTTTTGTTAATTTTGTTTAGCCTATAGATGAAGCTCCTTATTTCATAAACCTTTGAGCTCAAGTTGAATGACAAGTTCCGTCGCGAGAGGATCAACTTCGAGCTTCCGTCGTCAACAGCCTTTGTAAACCTAGCTTTATCATAACTTGTATGCGGGTACCTAATCTGATTTTAAATTGTTTCGCCAACTAACTTTATACCTTGCAGAGAGAACTACTTATTTTATAACTAGCTTCTGCCCCTGTCTTCGCATTCGTGGTATGTCAATAAGTGACCTTTGTTTCAATCAATCAATTCATTTATTTCAGATGTCAAAAATCCATATTTGTTAGTAAACTTAATTATACATGTCAAATGGTTAGTACAATTGTGACATAACAACAATTAAATAACAATATGTGTGGTATGTGAGCATCTAGTGTAGGTACTGCGCATGTACCATACAACAATGGTTTAGATGCTCACAGTCGAACCTGTTTGCGAACGTATTCAGTATACCGTTGGAGCTGGCCCGAATTCTGCGCCCCAGGGATGTACACCGCTTGCGCATGGTGCTGTAGAAACAGTCCACTCGCGCCTCGGCGAACATCCTCGACGCGCTGCAGAACCGGGGCAGCCCAACCAGCACCCTGAACGCGTTGTTGTATTGTACGCGTAGGGCGCTGTACTGTTTTTGCGTATAATTAACCCACAGGCTGCTCGTGTAGAAACTAGTACAGTAGGCTCTCTTCCATCCACGTCCTATTCAATTTATTACAGACAACGTTGCTAACTGGTAACTCTAAAATAATAACTTGTAGAAGGATGACTTACATAATAATAGATTATTAAGGCAGAGTCTTGCGTCACGGGCGCTATATTGAATCTCGATATATCGAAGGATTATAGAGTTAACTCACGAGCGGCGCGAGGGAGTTACTAGAATCCTGAGTGTAGTGAGGGATATAAGCACGCCCAAGATGTAGAAAGCTTTATTCACGAGGAGAATACTCTACTTTTCACCCTTTCTGCGAGACAATAAAAACCGAATCTAGGTTGGTGCATTACATGCAGAGGTTAGTTCAATGTACAAATAATTTCTAATTAGGTATGTGGATCTCTTTAATTCAAATTTTAATACAGATGATCAAATTCAAATCACATTATGCCCGCGAGGGCATAATGAAATCAAGTACAACTTTACTCCCGGCGGGATTTAATCACCTGCTTTCGGCGAAGTTAACATGAAAAGTGTAAAAAGTTAGTTTATCGCATCACACTAATATTATAAATGTGAAAGTTTTGGATGTTTGTTTGTTACTCAATCACTTCGTAACGGCTGAACCGATTTCGATGAAATTTGATATGTGCATAGGCCTGGATTAACACAGGATACTTTTTGTTGACAAACAACGCGTGCGAAGCCTTTGGCGGAAGCAAGTTTAAATATAGATTTTGTCTAAACACACGACGTGTATTAAATAGTTTTTGCCAATCATCCTTCTAATAATTTTTATTTCAATCTTTAAACATGCAGGGGTTTACCAGTTAGCAACGGTGGTGTCTACAACATTTCATGGAAATCGGTCGAGCCATTTAGTCGTGCAAACGCAACAAACAGACAGAAAGATAGAGTTACTTTCGAAATGATAATCTTAGTATAGAAGTATGAATTAATGTGTATTGTGATGTGATAGTGTTGTAGTTATTGTACTGCTAATCTTTTAAAAACGGTGTCAGATGCTATGTTATTATTTATATACCTAATAAAATAAGAAGGGGAACTAGTAAGTAAATTGTATTGTAGTTACGAGTACACTCATCCTTGCAAATTTTTATAGCTGCTTTTGTGCCCCATAATTTTGTTACGACTGCAAATTTTGACCAAATTAGGGATGTTTTATAATGAAGAATTAATTAGATTGTATAGCAAGATCGTAGCAAATAGAGATCCGCGGTCTCTGCCCATCTCTCAAGGAACATGCATTGTAGGTAATTTTATCTAAATTCCGAGATATAACTTGATATCTCTGAAAACCTGTTATCCAGACTCCGAGATTTCACAGATTACACTCATTTGTGAGAAACAAAAAGTAGAAAGGACATAAAAGCCGCACCGCGGTAGGCTCAACCATGCGTCATAATTTTGACAGCCCGTTTGACAGCCCGCGTGACAGGTCGCCTGACGGCTGGCGCGCCAACGCCCGTACAGATTATATGCTTTGATGGATTAATTTGAGGGTATCAGATAGTATTCACTTTAGTAGAGCGAACACAGATTAAAATCAAAATAGTTTTTTAATGAGGAGAGTTGTTATGTAACTTGAGTTCATAAGATTTGTAGTGATTAGATGCGGGGGTTCCGAACGGATGGGCATGTGGGGTAATGGTATCTTAATTCTAAATTATGCTTGTTTATGGTAATCGCTTTCTACTTAACTACAGCTGAAGACATTATCGCTGTTAATAAATTAAATTATTTTCCTGGCATCATTATCTTACAGGTAATGCTATTTTTTTCTTAGTAGTATCAGTCGGCTCAGATGCAATAGGTGTGGGCTTCGATTCCCACACAGAATATAGATTCATGTATAATCTGTACACATTTAACGTTTGTTTCGGGTATGCGTGTTGTTTAGTCAGCCAATATCAGTTTCTGATACACAATATGACTGTTACTGGTAGCTGACGTTACCTGTAATCATTATAATAATGACATAAACATTATTAATCTTTATTAAAACAAATATTTTATACATTTTTATATTAAACTATGGCCAAAACTATGTCATCTGTCGCACGCTATAGGTATAGATAGCTGCAACAAGGCTTTTTCGTCAATAAACATCTTATCTAATAGCAAAGTATCAACAAATTATATCTGTTCTTAGTCATATATAGCGCGTTCCATAAAATATTCAGAAACTTACTCAACACATACTACACTCCCTCCGTCACCCCCTCGAGTATACACATTTACCCAGCATCCCTCCCTCTCTTTCGTTCTTCAAATGCATACCTACTAAATTACTAAATTCCTTCAATTATCAATTATCAATTATTCTTTATTGTACACAAATAGATTTACAGATAAAAATAGCTTACAAAATGGACATGTACAAAGGCGAGCTTAACCCTAATAAGAGAAAATTTAATTAATATACTATGTCTTTTAATAATTTTCTCTAGGTGACTAATTTCTTAAAAGTGAAGTCTATAAATTGAGAATCTGTTATTGGCATTAAGCATTAGTTATAAGTATTGGTTTCATTGTTAACAAGTGCTGTTGATTCTGTAAGGAATAAATAAAATAAAATTATGTAGGTCTGACAATATATATTTTATGTAATAAAATATTAATATATAAGTAATTTTATGTTTGTTTTAGTTTATATATTATATGCATTTTATTTAATATTATCTTTATTTTCATAAATTATATTAAATACTTGTTCTAATAATATCTGTTTTAGCGATAAGGCCGCCCATTGTACGCCTATTATTTAAAAGTGTATTTTCTTTCATATGTTTATATGTTAATGGTGTGCAATAAAGAAGTTATCTAATCTAATCTAATACAGTGTAAACTCCATGTAACGTCACTCATTTTAACGACAAACTCTCTAAATCGTCGAAATCACTCGGCTTTGGTTGGTTTAGCTTGTCTTGCATACAATGGTACACTCTGTATAGCATTACACCCACTCTCAATAACGACAACAATTTGTAATAAAAAGTTCTTTTTAAATTGCCAAATTAGTAAAAACTGCGCAGCTGTGTATATCCTTTTGTCGTTTTATTATCCTAGACCATAATAAACTCGACTGTCGGCACCATACACACCAAACTTTCTAAGAAATCCGTACTTTTGTTTACAAAATGGGATTGCTTGCACGTGTAGCTGTAGACTGTTGTTAGTAGAAGTGAATTAGTGAAGTTAGTTTCTTTATCTAATACAGATTTTACTTCTCTCCATTTAACGACAACTCTCTATAACGTCAAAATATGCTCAGTCCCTTGAGTCTCGTTATATAGAGTTTACACTCTACTTATAAATTTTCTTTACCACAACAATAATAATTTTCCCAAAAAACGGTGCGTGTCAAGTGTTATAATATTTTGTGTTATAATATGTAGATAGCATAATTTAAGGTCACGTGACGTCAGTACATTGGTACTGTTGTACTTATTCGCATAATTTAGCGCAAGTGGACTGTTTTTAATTTATGAGTACAGCTAGCTAAAACTTCGGAAGATAGCTGGTTCACTCTATAATTGTAACTTTTGTTTGTATTATTTACTACGGTGATCAGAGATTTTCTGTACTCGATTTTCTAAAGAAACAGTAGTAATAATAACGGTACGGCCCTAAGCCAAGTGCAACTTAGCGGATTGAACTTAGCTAGCAGCCCAGTCATATTAATATTTATGTTGTTAACTCTTGTTAGAGTTAAGCTCGACTTTGTACAAACGGCTACACATCAAGCTATATATTTCCAGTATAAGCTGACCTCGCATTGTGTAGGCTTTTCGTAGAATGAGAGGTCAGCTTATACTTGAATTGTATAGCTTGATGTGTAGCCGTGTGTACGTCGCGTGTATAAACGTTTTTTATAAGTAATATATTTTTGTATAGTCCTTACTCATTCATTACTAATATTATAATTTTTAAAGTAACTCTGTCTATTTGTTAAGTTTGTATGACTAAACGGAGAGACCGAATTCGATGAAATTTGGTGTATAGATAGGTTATGCTTCTTTATATACGACTGCGTAGAAGTAGCTAGAGTAATGTTGTTAATTACAGACCATGTGTGGAAAACCGCGGGCTGGTCAGATAGTAAAAAAGGTCCACAACATACATTTTCAAGAGAATGTGCTTGTACAAAATGATCTGTTACTTATAGGAATCATAAAAAACTTAATTCACATAACGCGATTGACTGCGCGCTCAATGGTAAGGGCCTATGCACGTGGAAACGCGCAGACGAAATCAGATTGCAGCATTTTTATCCATACAAGCATCTAAGAAACATATTTTTTTAACTATTCAATATAAGTGCATGTTAAATGTGTAAAAAGGGAATATATGACTACAATGTTTTACTAATATTATGCACTAAGTTTGTTTAAACCTACATACAAGCTTTGTACAAAGATCTTACGTGCTCTTTTGGCCTCTACGGCGCTAAAACGCGCATCATCAGCGCGTTTAAAATACGCCGTGTGCATAGACCCTAATGTTGAAGAAGTCTACTGTGGGTCTATAGCAGCTGTAACACTTTGAGCTATGTCTATCGTTCAAAGTATCAGCATGACCTCACCTTGTGACTTAATTACAGTTTTAATTTTTTTAAAAAGGTTTAATTTGTTCGTGAATTTTGTTTGTGAACGTAAGAAAAGTTTTATTTATTATGTTATTGTGTATTTATGAGTTTATGTTGAAGGCAATGAACATCTTACTTTAGTAATTATATTTACAGTAAATTAGTTTAGTAGTAGGTTTAGTAGTAGTTAGGTAATTAGTAAAATATATTTCACGTTTGTTAGTACCAACTTAGTTACTTTTTTCGCTTTCTTAGTTTCTCTTTAAAATACTACATAAAAGATACAAATAAACTCTTTATTATAAATAATAACAATAACAGAACAGTAAAAGCGAAAGAAAACTATTAAATCGGCTTTTATTTTTGGATGTCGTTTGCAAGAGTAGGCAGTTTTATATCGAATCAATCACCTAACCTTAGTCAATTTTCTTTAAAATTTGATAATATAACTAGAAGTTTTTTTTTTTCAAGAAGTCATTTTTGTTTTGAGAAACCGTCACTTAAATATAGTCAGTATATTACCAAACACCCCGTATACAAATAAACTAAAAACAATATCATATTTTAAATTAATTAATTAAACCTACATTACACATCTCTTGTATTATGTGTTTCTCAGAAACAACAACTGAGAAACGAGTAAATGTATAATGCTAAAAAGCGATCTGTTTCTGACAATATTTATATGGAGAGAAGTATAAATAAATGAAAGATTGACCGAGGTGTAATACTACGTGTTTTTTTATTCATTCAGTGAAAACACGGCTATGGCTATTGTTGAAAAATAGGTTTTTTTTCAATTTATTTTCCTATAAATTTTTAAATCTCTTAAAATATCAGTGAAAAAAAAGTTCCGCTGATTTACGTTAAAAATGTTTATTGAAAATGTATCGATTACTGGATAACTATTCCAGCTACCGGTATTAAACCCACTTCTAATATCAGATAATACGATTCCGGATATGTGTTTTAAATTAATGTAATGTAATTACTAACAAAACAAGTTATACAAAGACGTTAACAGATTATTTGAGCCACGTTCTGTACCACCCAGCACTCCTGTCTAACTAGTGATACAATAAGCTGGTCTACCAGATTGTCATCAGCTGTAAGCTCCTCAAAGACACGTCTAACTAACTCCATGATTCACACTTACCGGGCTAATTTAGGGCTGTCGAAACTACTGCTCGTATATCATATACTCCTCAATGAGTTGTGAGAAATAAGTAAGGGTTATACAAAACATGAGGATTGCAAAAAAATAAGAACGGTACAGAAGAAAATCTTACAAGAATTAGAAGCACCCAAGGCCTCGCAAATGGAACCTACGTCACCTTTTCCTCAATACCTGGGGTTAGCTACAGCACCGTCTCTTCTGACGTTTGGCTTCGAGTCGAGCGGACGCAGCTCCTCGAAAATTATATCCGGCTCGAAGGCCCATACATATGGCTGGAAAAGAGAAAAGGAAATACCTGGCACTCCTGGGTTTCCGTGCGTGGTGATGATGCACGTGGCGAAAGTATTTTCTCAACAATAAACTCAACATTGCACGCGTAAAACGCTGAATATGGATGCACTTGTATCTCTTTTTCTTCCTGCCCTTTTCCTACATTACGTGAGGTCGGCACAACATGTATTTTTCTTATTTCTATGGCTGCACATTATGTTATACTAAATACCTTGTACCTACCCATGTTATGCAATAAATAGATTCGTATTTGGAGGCTTATCAAATACCTATTTAGTAAATAATTTTCGGAGTCTCTGTAGGTAAAAACAATAAAACAAAATAAGTGGGAATAAAAGTGCATCTCCATAGCATGCAATACGTTTATTTTAGTCCAGCCCACCCAGAGGTTGCCTGGAAGAGATATCATTAAGCGACAAAGCCGCCGCTTAAAACCGCTTACTAGTCTTCTTAGGTTTAAGAATTTCTTGTAAAATTGTGTAACAATAGAGTTACCTACCTATATATCTTATACAAAATGTACTATGAATTATTAGACTTTCAACAGCGTGTACTCAAGAAGCTATTTTTTTAAATTGATGAATTTCAAGGGCTTGACTATGACCTCTATCTCACCTGAAGGTAATTGACAGTGTGGTCGAATATGGAGCACGCTTGCTTAGAAGGAATCGGTTCACTCTGGACTTGAAGACTCCGAGATTATAATGGCCCCGAAAAACAGTCGCCGGAAGTGAGTTCCACTGCTTACTGCTCCTAAAAAGCATTCCTCGTCTTTTCGTGAAGTAATTTTAATGGCGGGTCTATTAAAGTTACTGGTGTTCCCTGTGTTAAGAATGCACTTAGTTAAACACCCGTTGTATCGTACCACCCAAACCGGATCATTTTATTTTATAGAACCAAACATATTCTCGGAGAATCAAACCAGCATCTTTCAGATTTCAACTGATTCCTTACCCATCGGAGACCTTTGGAAGGCTAAAAAACGTTGACTCTAGGGACACTATCTCTTATGAATTTCCATACATATTTACCCATTGCGCCACTTTTCCTAAGTAAAAATGAGAAAGTGTTATTAAAACCAACAGTTCGCAGGCAGCCCTGGGTGTCGTGACCGTCTGTCCGCCGACATGAGTGATGGCGTGCGGCGTCGACGTTACCACCTGATTTATTACTTCCTCCCTTCCCCTCCCTCCCCGGAAGGGGGGCGACAGCAACCTAATTACAGCTTGTTTATGGAATTCGCGGCTTATGAAATGAAGGCTGTTTGCGTTGAGGTTCTGAGTCGACGGTAAGTTCCTTGACGGTCGTGTTGGCTGAAAATTCAACTAGTTAAAAGGCTATTATAAGAAAGTAATATTTAATTAACGGACTAATAATTTAACCACGTTGGTATTGTCATGTAATGCTTCAATAAGTATTACATGACATGGCATTATAGCAAAGGTTCCGAGTGGAGATCACGCACCAGATAACGCAGCGTCTGACGCGAACTAGTTGGAAAGACGGCCTAATAAAGGTTTCTAGAAGCCGTTGTGTGCCCCACAAGATCGATTACAAAGAGGCGATCAGTGCTTATCAGTGGATTTCTTCTGTCTGATCTAATAAAAATTATAATGATAAGTTGCTTATATAGGATAGAACGATTTGGCGTTTGTTGTCTTAATTATCACCCCCAACCTCGCATGTATCGTGAACATAAAATTGTCACGAAATAATAATAAGTACTAGTACTGATATTTATCATTTGATAACCATTCACAATTCAATTGGTTTATAGTTAATTGGATTCCAATTTACTAGATCTCTATTTGCTAATAACTATTTAACGTGTGTCTGTACAAAATGAACGCTGATACTCTTATCTGTAAATGGTCATAAGAAATATAACGCAAGCGTCAATTAGTTGTTAACTAAACTGTTTGACCTACAAGTGACATTATAAGCTTCTGCAGCACAAAATAGAAGCTTTAACAGCTTTTTAATCATTTTTATCAGCTTGACGTTTCCAGTTCTTATCAGCGTTTATTATCACCAAGACTAATGCACCACGCCTTACAGAGTAGCAGAACTAATTGTCTGTCACAGTTAATGACAAGACAGGTGGTACCAGGTTGATCTACCAGGGTTTACTAAGTTACAAGTGATGCGAAAATTGCTGATGGGTGTAATCTTTGTGTCCATTCTTTCGTATATTATAGGAGTGGTTTATTTAGCATCTGTAGCGTATACAGTAACATCTTCAGACTTTTGTTTATTATTCAAAAAACAGCCAAGAGCGAGTCGGACTTGCGCACGAATGGTTCCGTAAGTGTAAAAACGGAAAAAAATCATGTCTGTTGTATGGGAGCCCCACTTATATATTTATTTTATTCAATAGCACAATTTTATTTATTTACCTTATTTAAGGTATGTGCCGATTAAGCTAGTCCTCTTAATTGTATAAGCGCCCATACAACTCAGAGATCTATCTTAATTGGCGTCAACTGTGTATGTATGGGGACACGCTTTAATTTTAATTATTTTTATTTTTTGGAATTTATAAAACCATGCTTTTTGCCAAATTTCGTGATTATAGATCAGCGAGAACTACCATTATAGGTTTTGGATCCAAAACTTAAAGGGTAGGTGACCTAGAATTGTTAATTTTGGTTAAAAGCAAGGTTTTACAGCACATGTAAAGGAAACATTCCGAAAAATAAAACAAGCTGAAAATTAAGATAAATTTTGGTACTTACAAGTTTTCGCGAAAATCTAAATTTGCCCATATCTTTTTATCGTGTTGACTCAGGACCTTGATTTTATACACCTAATAGGGACTATAGATCTCAGTATCTGTTATACATTTCAACTTGCTAGGTACACCCTTTCCTGAGAAAATCGGTGGTGACACACGGACAGACAGACGGACAGACGGACAAGAGAGTGATCTTATAAGAGTTCCTTTTTTTACCTTTTGAGGTACGGAACCCTAAAAAGTGTGTGACAAGATTTGCGCTGGAATAAATATTGAGATCAGGCTCTCATATTGTATACCTAGAAATACAAATACAAAAATATTTATTTTGTGTTCTATGAATACAACAGTTAGACTTATACCAAATACAAGACAACAAAATAAGTCGTCACTCAGAGCTGTGCCACTGTAACTTATAGCTACTATAGCGCTGGTATATATTGCGTATATTATCATATATTGCAGTTCTTAGCATTCATTATTAAACTAATTTTTAAAATTTCAACAGCTTTGAATATATTTTCTAGTGAAATAGCGTCCCGGAATGCAAATACATACCGTCAGGTCATAAATTCTGTCACATGTTTAATATAAAATAATTGAAACAAGTTTATTAATTATGTAACCACTTATATACCAAAATGAACTCAACAAAACATAGATTCTTATGACACTAAAGTTTATTCAAAATGACCTCCGTGATTTTGAATTCAGGCCTTCAATCTGCGCGGCCAGTTGTCTATCGCAGCACGAACGAGGTCCATGTCAATATCGGCGGCTGCCTTAATCAAGGATGTCTTGAGTTACTCCAAATTGGGATGAGGCTTTGAGCACGCCTTTTCCTCCAAGTGTTGCCATATCTTGTAATCTAACGGATTCAAATCTGGACTGGAGGAGGGCCAGTCTTCGTGCCGGATGAAGTCGATTTCACGCGCCGCCAGCCAGTCTTGTGTGCTCTTCGCTCTATGAGCTGGCGCCGAATCTTGTTGGAATACCCAGTGCCTGTTATTGAATATGGTATGAGAAACAGGTTCCACAAGGTTCGTCAGGACTGTATTTTGATACACAACTGCATTCGTTTTTACACCTTTCTCACAAAAATGTACCTCTGTTAAGCCCCAATAAGAAACTCCCAACCATACCATGAGCGAGGATGTAAAATGACCTTGTTGGACACGCGGAATACGGTTGCTTGCTTCTTCACTACTGTGTGCGTACACCTTATCATTTTGTTTGTTGTAGCTCTCTTCTACGGTAAAAATTTTTTCATCCGTTAAAGAATTTCCCGATATTTTTTTCCCGCGTACCGCTTCAACAAAGCGCGGCATCTCTTCAGTCTCAGGCCCATTAGACGAGCATTCAAACGATTTCCTGTTTTTCTTCGATATGCCCGAACCCCTAAGTCTTCATTTAACACCATTTTCACCGTGGTTCTGCTTAACCCCATCTGAAGGGCCAACAGTTTCTGCTTACGTTTGGGATTTCTTTGAATTCGCGCCTTCACAGCTTTTATCACTGCTGGAGTTCTAACAGACCGAGGGCGACCACTTCTTGACCTGTCATCTATACTAGAGTCTTCATTGTATCGTTTGATGGTGCGATAAACGAATCTTTTGGTTATATTAAAATTTTTCAGTATGTCAAAAACTTCAATTGGCGCGTAACCGCAACGATGCAACGCAATAACTGTAACACGGTCTTCTTTAAGCGTCTACTCCATATTGAAAAATGAGTAAAATTCTAAAAAGTATACATTTTTATTTTCATGAACAATTCGAAATTCGAATTCGATAAACTTTTTTGTGGCCAGCATTCTAAAAGAAAAGTTTTTACGGTGTGACAATACTTTTGACCAGACTAGGTATAAATATTTTTTATCATTTTATTTTATTAACCTGTACTGTCCCACTTCTGGGTAAAGGTCTTCCTTATTTTGTTCCATTCCTTGCGATCTTCAGCAATCTCCTGCCAGTCAGAGTGGAACACATTCAGACCGTCAGCCCATCGTTTTTATGGTGTACGAGTACCTAGTTGCCGTCCACCTTTCAGGAAAAAAGGAAAAATGGGCAAACGCATGACTGGAAAAAAGGGGTTGGGGGGAAGCTATTGCTTTAAAAAATATGTCTGAAATAAGTACTTTTAAGATGTGGAAGCAAAAAAGTATGAGTTCAAATTTATACTGTAGCTAAATAAAATAAACAAATATGTACATTACAGCACAAAACAGAAGAAACAATACATCATGTTTACTAATGAGCTACATGCCACACTCGAAGACAGGACAGGTGGAACCAGCTCAGAGCTCCGCGCGACGTCTTAGCATCCTGACGTAGACATGTCGACGGCAGTAATCCCCCACCTGTCTTCGCGGTGGAGAATTCAGGGTGAGCATCTTAGACTTACATATTCTATCAAGAAATTTATTGTCTAGTGGATTGTATAGGGTTTGGGTATTTATGTCAGGATTAAGTAAGTGTTTAACAGCATCTCCAAAAATCTCTATTAACAATAATAATATATATATTTTGTAGTTGCTATAAGACGAAGAACATAGCATAACTTAGATAGGTACCTAATTAGGTAGAATTACATATAAGCACAATTATTTTAGAACAAGTTAAATATGAAAGAACATACCTGCTTGTGACCTGTTAAGGCTAGCCTGTATCAATAACTGAGATTTTTTGAATTTGAATGGATTCAGTAACTTGTTAGAGACGGGATTTAGGGAAAGCCGCAGGTTCAAATTCCGCCTGGTTCGTAATTTTTGTGCTGTTTTTTAATTTGAGTAGTAAGTTACTTACATACTAGTTGATATTGATAATGTGGATTTAATTTGTAAAGCCCTAAGAGATATTTCTTACCAAATCAATAGCAGTTCATCACAATTTTGCCTGAGAATCTTCCTTTATGAAATTATAATACGACGCGATTATTGACTATAATTTTTCTTAGTTGATTAAGTCTTGTTTCGCTGAACATTATATCAGAATAAAATAAGTCCCTCTGCAATTGCCGCCTCAAGCAAAAGCAATCCAATTTGACTGTCAATACAAATAGCGAAACTCCATCGGCAGCACCGTAAACGTCGGTAAAGCTGCAATCCACCACAGCATATATCATTCTGTTTTATGAATTGTAAATTTTACGTTATATAGTCTTTAGTGGGCCATATTTCAAGTTATATTAATGCCTTGCCGGCGGCGGTAGGGTTGTCCGGTACATTTAATATAAAATATGGATGAACGGTAAAATTCAATTAGAGCTGGCAGTTGCGTGGGCAGTAAACTGATGGAACTAGATAGTCTTCGTACTTATGACATTTACTTTATTTAATAGTGAATATTATAATTGTATCTGTCATCATCATCATATCAACTAATGGATGTCTAAAGCCGAACATAGGCCTCCCTCATAGATTTTGTGCGGCCTGCACCCAAAGGTTCCCAGCAACCTTTATGAGGTATTCTTTCTATCTAGGGGGCCGTCCTAGATGGGAGGCCGTCCTACGCTGCGCTTTCAGTGCATGGTTTCCAATTTTGAACCTCTCGGCCCCAACGGCCGTCAGTTCTTCGTTCTATGTGCCCTGTCTACTGCCACTTTATCTTGCTAATCCTTTGTGGTATGTCGGTGACTTTGGTTCGTCTACGAATCTCCTCATTTCTGATTCGTCCATAGCACGCTGAGTGATCTTGAGCCTTCTTAAAAGGGCCATAGTGAAAGATAACGTTTCTGTACCATATGTACTCATTGGTAACACACACTGATAAAAGACTTTTGTCTTAAGACACTGAGGTATTTTTTACGAGAAGACGTTACGATGTTTACCTAACGCTGCCCAGCCGAGTTGGATTTGTCGACTGAACTCTTTCTCGATGTTGGACCTACCTTACTTGACTGTTTGTCCAAGGTAGACGTACTAGTCAACAGCACATCGAGATCATCGAGAGTTCCCAACTGATGCCGGGGTGGGTGCCACATGGACATTCGACATGATTTTAGTCAACTGTATCTATAACAACCCCAAGTCAATTTATGTGTATAGAGGTTTCTTTTTGGTAAAAAGGATCAGGCGTAAATTGACTTTTCAAAATGATCTAAAAGAACTCGTATAATTTTAGGAAAAAATTTTATATTTTTCCGTAAATAAATGAGGTTAAATTTTGTGTTACAAAAAAAATATGTGATATTATTAATTTCAAAACAATTTACATCAAAGCAGATGATTTCAAATGATAATATCTGTAAATTAGCATATCTCTAAAATTATCATTTAAATATATATAGTCTTCCTCATCGATTTCGATGACGGCGACTCTAACTATATATAAATTTAAAGAAAATGCAATTAAATGCACACAATAATATTAATTATTAAATATTTAAATTCTAGCGTGAGCCCTAATATGGCTTGCTAGACCAAACTTAGTTTTAAAAGTCCTATCACAGGTGTCACAATAGAGTTGGCCTGCTGCATTATAAGTGTAAGTATAAGAGGGCTTAGGTCTTTCTTTACGTATATGGCGCTTTATATCGAGTGTATGAAGTCGGTTTTCTTCGAAAGTTTTAATGTTATTATTGACGTTGTTTTAATGTTATGACGACCTCCGTGGTGCAGTGGGCGAATAGGCGGCTGAGACGCAGGAGGTAGCGGGTTCGATTCCCGCTGCGGAACAAATGTTTGCATGATCTACAGATATTTGTTCCGGGTCTGGTTGTTTCTCTATGTATTATAAGTATGTATTTACAAAAAAAAAGTATATAAGTATTCTATCAGTTATCTGGTTCCCATAGTACAAGCTCTGCTTAGTTTGGGGCTAGATAGCGCTGTGTGAAATGTTCAGAAATATTTATTTATTATTTATATTATAGATGGTAGCGCGCCAGGACGACCTGTGTGAAGCGAGCTCCTCCCAACTTGTAGGGTCAATATCGCAGGCTTTTAGATGTCTTTTGAACACGTTCTTAAAATACAGATGCTCACCACCGTGCTTATGTTTACCCTCTGCCATCTCAAAATAAAATACCGCTTTGGGTAGACGCTGGTCATCCATGCGGTAGACGTGTCCGCACCACCTGAGCTGTCGCTGCATAAGGAGAGCTTCCATGCCGTACATACCGGACCGATGCAGGACCTCAGTATTCGGCACGCGATCCTGCCACTTAATCTTAAGGATCGATCTTAGACATCTTAGATGGTATGTGTCCAGTTTTTTTATGTCTGGCTTATAGAGACACCATGTCTCTGCGCCATATAGGAGGACTGGGATGATAAGGGCCTTGTAGACACTAATCTTTGTCACTAACTTCAGATCATGGGATTTCCAGACACGATCGGTGAGTCGCCCGAAATTGGCGGCGGCGTTTGCAATGCGCGATGGTATCTCCGAAGACAAGGTGTTATCATGTCGGATATTGCTTCCAAGATACTTAAAGTGAGATACTTGCTCTATGGGTTTCCCGTCTAGATTCAATGTTGCCTTATCAGCTTCGTAGCCCCGAGGTGGTTGTTTGAGGATTTGAGTCTTGGAAGCACTGATAACTAGACCAAACCGTTAACAGGATTGGTGAAGTGCATCAACGTAGCTTTGAAGATGTACCATACTGTCTGACATGAGGCAGATGTCATCTGCGTAGAGAATCTCTAAAATAGAGATCTTCTGCATTTTAGACTTTGCCCTAAATCTTGAAATGTCAAAAACGCCTTTTTCTGTGTGGACATTTAGATGAATAAGATTGCTACAGCAGCGCAACGCGTCTCGCATAACAACTGCGAAGTAAATGGCGAAGAGAGTGGGAGCCATTACGCAACCTTGTTTTACTCCGCTTGTGATTTGGATAACCTCAGATAGTTCGTTTTCATGCTGGACCTGCGCTTTCATGCCAATATGGAATTGACGTATGAGGTTGACGAACTTCTTCGGATACCACGATTTTTGGAGAACAAGCCAGAGGGCCTCACGCGGAACTCTATCGAATGTTTTTTTCCAAATCAACAAAGCACACGTAGAGAGGCAGTTGATGCTCTAAGCTCTTCTCTTGAAGTTGCCTTACGACAGATATTGCATCGATATTACCTCTACTGGGACGGAAACCACATTGGATTTAAGGAAGGTACTTCTCTGCGAGTTCACTAAGGCGGGTGTTAACAATGTGAGCAAGGATTTTTCCAGCACTGGAGAGAAGAGATATACCGCGGTAAGAGCTGCAATCGGAGACATCTCCCTTTCTTTTGTACAGTTTATAAATCACTGTATCTCTCCAGTCCTGTGGAACTTCCTCAGTATCCCACATTCTTTTCGCAAGAGGATAATGCCTATTAATTATATTTTTTCCACTATATTTATATACTTCAGCAGGGAGTTCGTCCATACCAGGAGTTTTTGAATTTTTGAGCCGCTTAACTGCTCTTACAAACTCTTAAAAAGTCGGTGGATCTTCGAGATGTTGGCAAACTGGCAGTTCTTCTAGCGAGTTGGGATTGAGTACATCGTTAAAATGCTCGGCATTATTATTAAAATATAGTTATCATTTAAATATCAAGGTAATCTGATAAAATATATTTTGTTTCTACTCAGCATGAAATATTAAAAATAAAAGTTGTATCAAAATATATTAGTAGGTATATTATATTATACCTATAAAATTGGAGATTTGTATGAAAATTTTAGAATACAAAAATTGTGCTATTTTTTTTTTAT
The DNA here is from genome assembly GCA_918857605.2 of Philereme vetulata. Lineage (NCBI taxonomy): Eukaryota > Metazoa > Arthropoda > Insecta > Lepidoptera > Geometridae > Philereme > Philereme vetulata. Next base: position 5,297,484 of record OU975423.1, on the reverse strand, counting down.
TTTAGATTATGATGAGATTTATGTACATATACAATTTTGCTATTTTGATGGCAGTTTATTTATCCCTTTACTGTAGAAGTTTGCCGGAGGGGAGGCGATGGAGTCAGCGAAAGCGTTTTGTGCTGCCTCTCGGGTGTTGAATTTTTTCCCACTTAAAAAATTGTCTTAATTTTGAAACAAGTTGAAATCTGTTGGGGATACGTGCGGTGAATACGGTAGGTGACGGAGAGCTTCCAGCTGTAACTCTTGTAGCTTTGCGATGGTCTGTCGTGAAGCGAGAGCTCACGCGTTGTCGTGGAGAAGCAATGGCGAAGAGCGATTGACCAGTCTTAGTTGTTGAAATATGAGCTTCTCCATCATTGTTTGCAATTCTTGGGAATAGACATCTGCCGTCACTGTTGTGCCATTCGGTAAGAAGCTGTGATATCCGGCACTGGTCTACCAGACAGTCACCATCATCTTCCTATGAGTAATCTTTTTTTAGCGCACTGATTAGGTACTTACTGTACCTGGGTCCACCCATTGAGACGAACGCTTACGGTTCGCTTACAGGATCCACTTTTCATCGCAGGTAACAATTCGATTTAGAATTTCCTCGTTTCTATGCCGATTCATTAGTGATATACATGCTTCGACGCGTAAGTCTCGATGTGGGTTGCTTAGTTCGTGTGGCACTCACTTATCTAGTTTTTTTATCTCTCCGATTTGACTCAAGTGCTTTAATGTTGTATTGACACTAGCTCCAAGGCCCACAGCAAGCTCAGCCGTAGATTGAATTGGATCCGCTTCCACTATCGCCTTCAATTCGTCGTTATCGACAATGGTTACCGACCGACCGCGAGGCTTGTTCTTCAACTAAAGTTTTAAGATTTAAAATGATTGAACCCATAATGGCCCATGTTTATGCAAGCAGAGTTAGGCTTGTACACGTCATTAATGTTTCATGTTTATAGCGCAGCGGTATTTACACGTAGGAACTCATATTCGAAACCTGTACAATTTTCAGTTTATCCATGGCGTCAAAAACTACCACAATTTCACAAAAACTAAAAACTATCTAAAAATAAAATTTGAAATCAAAATAAAACAGCTTTCGAAAAAAATATATTTGAATTTCAAATTGCGCGCTAATCCAAAGATAATCAAATCTGAAAATGCTGGTTAAAGAATCTCCAAAAACATAGCTAAAAACTTATTAGGTACATATTAATTCCTTAATAAATAACGAGTCATTAGTCGAGTCGCCAACTCATATCAACGTCAGAACTTAGACAAATTTATTATTTTAATATAGTTATATTTTCACTAAATAATCAATTTATAACACTAATTTACTTGAAAATATAAGCCATTAGCATATAAATATGCTATACTGACTTCCAAAAGTATAGATAAAGAAATCTGTTAATTATTCCAATTTGCGGTAGTTATATGCCATAATGCAACAGTTACTATTTTTATCTAATCTAGTTTAATATATGTTGCGTATTTGTATAATTTTTATATATAAATAAAAATATATAAAAATTACCTAAACATACAACACACACAACCTGACCGATTAAAACTAAAATGGTAACATATTTTATCTAAATGATGTTTATAATTTTTCGATAAAATAAACTGACTAACACTGGCATTTTTATACATATGCAATCAGTTTCTTCAATTCAATTCTTGCTTTCTTGTGCCTAGTGTGCTAGGTTCTTGTATTAACCTTTACGTCATATTAGTCTTGATATAGTTTCCAGTTCATTTAAAAACACGTTTTTTTATAACTATTAAAGGTCGTTCAAAATTTATTCATTAAAAAAAGAATTGCATATTGACCTATAACAGACAGTTCCACGATGATCGATTCAAAGTTTAACACACGACAGACATAATTAATATTGTTTACATTGATTGATCACTTCTTTATCACAAAAAAATTTAAATAATTATTTAGAACTATAAATGTCTATCCCAACATAATTTTTTAACATCACGATGTTGTCTTATTGTAAAAATATCAATTAATAAACATTTGTGACGGCTATATTTTTAATTTATACCAGGAAATTTTATGATAAAACCTCGCGTAGAACATATTGCATTTCAATAAGGTGATAAATTATACAAATAATAGCGATTATATTATCCATACTCGCAACAGGAGACCGTTGTGATGTGATTCATAGCGCTATTAACATTCTCGCTCTAAATAATATAAAGAAAGAAAATTATGATGTACGTTGTTAAGAGAAGCAATAAAATAAAAATATATTAGCAGCCCTACGCGGGGCGGTAATAAACAACTTTTGTGTGGAAGGCAGCTCTCCGGTCGATTCATAAATTTAGCGGCGCGCCGTTTAGTTTTATTTAGCACGATATTATCTATCTGCACACACACACGTCTATACATGCACACTTATGACATAAACATCTGTTGTTATTACACGCTGCTGTTGCCACGCATCCGCCAATAATGAGCGACTCGACTTCATCACCAACAACAAAATTAAGGCACTAAAATTATGTCTGTAAGTAATGAAAACGATTCTCATGATATATCTCAAAATAAAACGAAAATTGAGATCAGAATTCTACACGAGATGGTTAACAAACCATTAACGGTAGTAGACAAAGATGGCTCTGCAAACGAGGACCATATAAAGCAGGCATTAACATAATCAGACACATTCGTCGAAGTAATGTATGTAAAGAAGTTTAATGAAACGTCTCCGATAGTACTAAGCCCGGCGAGTCATGAAATAACTATCATTAAGACCGACACGATACGGACGATAATCATCGGGTGGAAGCAAAAAGCTGAAACATCGCTCGTGATGCAAATTGCACATGCCATAAATCAAGTAGTTAATCACCGTGCCGCGAGCTCTCGACGTAATAATGAGATTACAAGAAAAAATTACACACAATGATATTCCCGAGACGAACGTGATGGGAACGCGTCAACAGACAATCACAGTGTTGATACAACAACAAAAAAAATACTGTTACGTACATGTGTTCATGAAATCGATGAAGCTAACGACGCTTATACAGTGAAACAAAACGAGAATCGTAAATACGAGTGAAGATGTAAAAGGCGATAATAAGAAATTGAAGGCAGCAGAGCAAGAATTTATAGTCGAGGCTGAAGCAGCGAGAGATGACGATAACTCAGCGCGTACAATAAAGAGCGCTATTGATCTCGCAGAAAGCGAATCGGCTGTAACAGAGAACAAAACACGCTACCGCCGAATGTCGCATAAATCTTTATTATTGCCGCAACAAGCTTATAGCGCAGTCGTTTCAGGTACTCGAACCGGATCTCTCGGTATAAACTCACGACTTCGAAGCATTTTTTCGCTCGATGAAATATGCTATATAGCCCCCGGCCCGGAGGAAGGAAACCCATAAATAAATATTAATAAAACCATTTATATTACCAAAGGGTTTCGCCCGACGTGTCTATTATCATCTGAATTGTTTATATATGATAATGCATCAAAATAACAGGCGTTTTGTTCACGGCCGCGACTTCTGTGCCTGCATTATCATAAAGATTCACTTAATAGACTGTTTCGAAATTATTATGGTTGTCTGGCTCTGCTTTATTGGCAAGGAGATTACATTTTTTTGCACGATATCAGTATTAAATGGAAATAACGAGGCTTAAATTATGAATACTACAATCTGTCTGACATCACACACAGCTGATTGCTATTTCGGCATCTTATTTACATAACACATAAAAAGTCTAATCTATGGCCATTAACTCGGTAATAAGAGATCGCCACTCAAGATTAAGTTACAATTTTTATCGTGTTAAAAAACCCCAAGATTGCAACGTAATAACGGAACGAAACGTGTAATCATATTCGCAGATTAAATCAAATTTTAATTATCACTATCCGGCTCGAATCCTGCGCGGTGTTTTTGCATTAAATACGCCGCATAAAAGGGTAATAAAGTACCCCTAATAAACCCCGAAAAGCACTGTGTTGCCTCGCAATAACCGTACGTAGACTAAACAAATGATTTTCTCGATAATAAAAACTTCACAATAAAAGCGTTCACGAAATGTCGGTCATTAAGTGTATTTACGCAGCGAAACGGATATAGGGGCCGTAAAAATGTAGAACGGCTTATTGAGACGTTGGCAACGGTCTCGGGCGAGATCCGACTTAATCTATGGGCTTCGGCGCGCGCGCTAATTCGGGACAGCCACGACACCGACGTTGTAAGAACTCAGAGGTTAAAAAGATTAAGCTGAGCTCAAATTTACTGACAAATTAAAATTTCAAGTCACAATATCCAACTTATCAAGATCGCATACCGTCCTTTGTATTCCATATTTACGTTCGCAGGAAAAATCGTTTAGGCGAACACGAGCGCAATAAAAAGCATTTCGCATCGTGAGCGGCGAACGTAAACCGTATTTAAAACCACAATTTATTAAGTTTGTTTATCGCTAACACATGAGTTTACACTGGCTGGTAGCGGCCAATTAACTCGGTTGAAAGGCGAGGCAATAATAACTTTATATGGATTAACTGTGTCAGATGCATTTAGAGATACGACGTGGACTAGACTATCGCTGACGGCGGCACGCTCGACTGCACTTCAAATGCATAAATTATTGCTCTCCGTGAAATTTCACTCAGGGTTGTGCCATTGCTTGTAAAAAACCAACGGATGTTGTTTCCTGTCACTTTCAAAATACTAGTTTTCACTATTGAGTTAGAGAAAGATGGAGATGTTAATATACTAATTAGAGACTTGCCCCAGCACCGGATTTCAAATGCCGCCCTTATCAGCTTCAAAGATAAGATAAGATAAGATAACATTTATTTGTCAGAACATAGTATATATAACAGTAGGTCATAGTCTATAAAACAAGTATAAACACAATTAGTATATGTTCTACCCTTGTTAAATATTCTACCCCACTAGAATAGTCTGCTTATTTCATCGGCCATAAGGCTATCTTTAGTGCCACTGTATAACAAAATAACCATGTTGGATGCAACTGTTTTTAATACGCTTTTATTAGCTTGGTATGTATCTATATAATGGAATCTTTGAGCTTGATGTTCAACCACTTCAAAATGTCGAATCAAATTGAAATTTTGAACACTTATCAAGGATCGATGACAATGCCTAGTTTAGTAAATAAAACAAACGCTCTTGTAGTTAGCCGAACTAATAATTAGATAATAAATAATAGTAATCACACTATTCTTAATTGAAATTTATTGAACATTATTTTCTTCTCTTTAGTTCGGTTATCTACAAAAACGTGTTTTTTAGGTTTTAAAACTATTATTTTTTCAGATACATTCCATACATCAGATACATCCAGATACGTTTTTGCATTAAATTTTTTTTCTGTCAAATGGCTGTTCATAGCAAGCCTTCTTGTTAATGTAGGTAAACGTGATTCTTTAGTACATTTTTAGTAGCAACTCAGTACTACATTTTCTCGAGATTATATAAATTCAAGACTTGACAAAATCATTTCATTAGAACATCTGCTTCTTCCGCTCAAAAGAAACTCTTATTCAACCAACGTACTGGTTGGGAGCTGACTATAAATTATCAAAACGATAATAGAGTATCTAATAAGTCACCAGAGCATACAAACCCTTGGAACCATACAAGAGTTCAATAGAATGAGCAATTAATATGATTCCCGAGAACAATGAACATAAAAATGAAACGAGCGACGTAAACGAATGGAGCGGAACAAGCTTTCAGTACAAAAGATTAAAGAAACTCATATTTATAAGCCTATTGTTGTTGTCACAACTGCTTTATGTTATCCAACTTCCAAACATGAATTGGAAATGTTATTTCATTCATAATTTATCACTCTATCGAGCTTTGCATTTAGAAAATCATGTGGTCGTGAAGATTAATGCTACGGAATCCTTAACAAATTCATATTTTTCATTATGGCATGATTTGACAGAAAACATGCGCGTCATGGCTCTGTTTTCTATTAGGGAGTTGGAATAGATCTTTAAGCTTTCAGAATTGTCTGTTTTCTTTTTCATAATCAGATTTATTATTTGTATTTTTAACACCGGCAACTTAGGTGGGGAATGCGAGACCCTTCACTAACCAGCTGTGATTGTGGGCGCCACCTCCGGACCATGCCTCACCTGCTTAACTGTCCTCTGTGCCCTACAACCTGCACAATAGACGACCTTAACAAGGGTGCCAACACTGAAACAACTTGGCCAGGTTTTAATTAATGCCGTACTTAGTTTTGAACCTATAAATAATTATGCATAAACCATTGGCACGATGGAAGAAGAACACCGGCAACAACATCCTAATTTTGTTTCAAGAACATATAGCACTTTTAGTTAAAAGTCCCTCAATAAATTTATAATTTATCATTACTGTGAGTCACTCTAGCTTCCAATTTTTTATTTGTATATTTTCATTCTTAATTTACAAAAAGTAATAGTTTTGTATCATAAATAACAATACAGTAAACAATTCATTCAATTTAATTATCATTACCGTCAATACTACCTCCATCATTCACCTTATTATCTGAATCAGTATCATTATTTTCTCTCTTGTCTAATATTACAATACAATAGTTTGTCAGTTCTAGGCGGTTGTTAGGCGTGGGCGGTACGTCGTCATCAATCACTCGCCGTGACTCCGACTCTTTCAACCTGCCGCCGGGTAGGGCTGCCACGGTACCATAGATTATGTACTTAACAGAACTTACACTCCCAAACATACGCTGGTTTTCAATGCCTGATATTTCAAGGCCTTATACAAACACCACCACTTTAACAATATTCTCCAAGATTTGCTGTAAATTTGTTATTTTTATGATTATCTAGCTGACCCGCCGAACTTCGTACCGCCTTGACATGCATATGACGCGGGCTGCCAATTTACTCGTACGTCACCCCGGTAGAATTGTCAATCGGCCATCATTAGCTGTATCTATGTATGAGAAAAATATTTTTTTTCGTAATTTCTTTTCGCGTGATTTTTTTCAATACTTTAATAGTTATTCTGCTATTCGGGGCGGAGACAAATCCAACAAATCAAAGATAATTAAAATCGGTCCAGCCGTTCTTGAGTTATAAGTGGTGTAACTAACCTGACTTTGTTTTATATATATACCTATATATAGATAGATTGTAATTGTGTACTGTAACAATTCTGAGAATGAATAAAGAACCTAAAAGTTAATTTTAATTATCAAAGTACTTTAAAATTTAATTTTTACGAGATGATTAGTGAATGTGTGGAGACGCTATTAAATTTAAGCGCTTCTGTGGACATTTAATGTTTTCTCTGAAGCTCTAATGAATAAACTCATAACATTCAATGATCTCATGTTACACTGAAATTCAGTTCGTGTAGTCAATAAAAGAAGCATTTTTATTTGTAATGGGTACTCTATACCGTAGGCACTCTATGCCTGTCCGCTAGGGCTACCGCGCGCATAAATTATGTTCCGTTTTTGTACTGTCGACCTGATACTGGCGACAGTGTTAATTAATCGCTCGTTTACACTGTTTATTGTGGAGTTTAAATTAATTTGTTTTAATTCTAAATGCTCTTTTAACCAGGAAACAGTTGTTGACTACTAGAGCTCTTAATTTAATAATATACTCTTGACTTTCGGTCTCAAGAACTTCTTTGTTTGTGAGAAAATTAAGTACGCCTTCAAGGGTAGTCGGAACAATTGTCCATTACTATCAATAATAAAAAAGAGGATGGCTGGTTTATCTTGTCCTCGGCGCTACAGGCTGTGACCATTATTCAGCTAATGCTGCAACTGCCCACCCAAGCGGTGTTTAATCATCTTCAGTCACGGCTTCAGTAATATAATAACTAAATAACACACTAATATTATAAATGTGAAAGTTTGGATGTTTGTTTATTTATTTGTTTCTTTGTTACTCAATAACTGGATTACCACATAGGCTACCTTTTATCCCATAAATCAATCCCCATGGGATGAAACTGGGGTTTCAAGTCAAGTTGCAACGGCGAGTTTAGCTTAACCTAGAAAGGTTACCTACATATTTAGTAGTGTAACGCGAACAAAGTCGCGGGCAACAGCTAGTCTTATAATAAGTAAACAATGCTGGACATTTCACACAATGCTATCTAGCTCCAAACTAAGCAAAGCTTGTACAATGGGACTCAGATAACTGATAGAATATACTTTTTTTTTGTAAATAGGTAAGATAATTCTTTATTGCACACCTTAAAACAAATACAAATAAAAAATAGATCGGCTGGACCCATTTTGATAATTTTTGATTTGTTGGATTTGTCTCCGCCCCGAATAGTAGAATAACTATTAAAATATCATGAAAATTTACGTAAAAAGAAATTATGAAGAAAATTCATTTTCTCATACATAGATGCAGCTAATAATGGCCGATTGACAATTCACATTGGCAGCCCGCGTCATAGGTATGCATGTCGAGGCGGTACGAAGTTCGGCGGGTGAGCTAGTTATTTTATAAAGAAACAACTAGACCTGAACCAAATATTTGTAAATCTCATGCAAACATTTGTTCCACTGCTATCCGCCCACTGCGCCATGGAGATCGTCCTTCGCAGTAACATTTTAACCATATTTTCTAGTAATACTCCTCTCATATAATTAATTTATTATTTTCACGTCCATAGCCAATCATACATTGTATCGTGTTTAACCCACATTATCTCTGCGTTCCGGCACTTTACAATTCCATGACAGAATCCAGCGGCAATTAACAATGTTCTCTCGTGATAATGGCCGATGAAAAACGGATAGTTATAACTGTACACGTTTTTTCCATCGGATTTTTCCTGTTAATAGGAATAATTGATTAGCAAAAACTTTGATTGATCACCGACAGTATTGACGTGAGCGCGCAATCATTATTATCGATGCATAAATCGGTGTGCAAATATTTGTTATTTTTTGTGTTGCTTTGATATTGCGTAGTTAGGTTGTATTAACTTGACTTAATGTATGTTTTTTTGAGTGTACTTCAACTTATTTAGACATTATTATGAGATATAACTTTTGTTAGTGGAATATATTTGTAGATGCACCACCAAGGTGGCAAACAAGTTTACGGTCCATGGTCTACCGCGCTCCGTCCATGGTCTACTTATGGACGTTAGGTAGACAAGAAATCTGAAAAATATCTACTAATCTTGTATATATAAAAGAAAGTTGTGTTAGTTACATTATTTATAACTCAAGAACGGCTGAACTGATTTGGCTGAAAATTGGTGGGAAGGTAGCTAAGAACCAGAAGACGGACATAGGATACATTTTATCCCGTTTCCGTCGTTCCCGTGGGACGTGAGATAAAACGTCAAAGAGAATACAAGTCACTATAAAACGTTGTTGTACAAAAATGCATCTGACATAGAATAACACAACAGCTAAACGTAATTTTGTATATGGTTAAGTATGGTTGTATAATGATGGCCGGGGACAACAATTGACAATTCCACCAGGGTGACGTTTAATGACAGCCCGCGTTATATGCATGTCAAGGCGGTACGAAGTTCGGCGGGCCCACTTGTAATATATAAATACTACTAAAATACCTACCTACAACTCGTAATCTATCAGTTTTTTATGTTATTGATCAAGTAGTAACATAGAACGAGAGAACTAATTATGTATGTACATTTTGAATGCATTAAAATTTTACTGCGAGCAAATGAAGTCACTTCATATAAACTTACCTTAGTATATAAAAAAAATTGGAAGATGTGGTAGCCCTAAACAGAAAAAGGCAACACTTGATCATAGCCCCGAGTCCCGTCAGGGTTACTGACGTTTTTATACCGGCTCTGGATGGATCGAATCTGTCAGGTGTGCACGAAAAATTGCCCTTGTAACTTATTCCCAAACGTTGTTTGCGAGTACGTACATTTATTGACTTTAGTTTACTAAGACTTAAGGATACCTCAGTGTCTTAAGATGAAAGTCCTTGATCAGTGTGTTATCAGTACACATGGTAGAGATGACATATGGTAGAGAAACGTGGTATTTCACAATGGAGAGGGTTATGCTTGGTGTATCTCTAAGAGATCGAATCAGAAATGAAGAGATTCGTAGACGAACCAAAGACACTGTCTTAGCACAAAGGATTAGCAATCAGAAGTGGCAGTGGGCAGGGCACATAGCTCAAAGAACTGACGGCTGTTGGGGCAGAAAGGTTCTCGAGTGGATACCACGCACTGGAAGCACAGCGTAGGACGGCCCCTTATTGGATGGAAAGACGATCTGTTAAAGGTTGGAGCCTGGGAGCTATTGGGTGCAGGCTGGACAAGATCGGTTACTCTGGAAATCTGTGGGCTCCCCCATAGATTTCCAGAGTAACCGATCTTGTGCATTTATTTATTATTTTCAATCTTATAAGTAGTATCAAACCGATGGTTCTGGTAACATTCACAATTTTATGAATAGGTGAACATTTTATTTACTTTGGGTGGTCGGTTATAAAAAGATGGTTATCCTAGGAAGATATTTTTATATTTTGGAATTTACCGCTTTTGAAAATGTAATAGAGACGATCTGATTAGAAGTGGTTAGTAGGGCATATTTGAAAAGGAAAAGTAAATGCTAGATGATGATGTATGCAGTTACACCCCTAACGAAATTCCATTTCACTCAAAAACTCAATAGAAAAAGCTCACAATGAAAGATTAACCCCGAAGACTGATGAAGCAAGGCGTGCATTTGACAGAATCCGGAGTACGGAGCCACTGAATAATAAACACACGCACCGACAGGGGAATTAAGATTCAATAGATTTTACGAAGGGAAGAAACAACACTTTTTACATACTTCAAAAGGAGGTTATAAATTCGTTTGCAATGTGCGCGCTTTCCTAAGCATAAACAGACAGGTTGGATTTTAAATAATAAAGTCCGAAAAAAACAAAAAAGTGTTTAAGATGGCTTTCGAATTACTTTTATATAGATTATTTGTCACTCTGAAAGAAATATTATTTTGATAATCAATCTTATTATTTTGGTGGTTATGTTATCTTTACCAAAACTCCCAATAAAGAAGATAAATTTATCTTAAGAAAGAATGAGCATGAATTCAACTCAGATACAGTTAAAAGTTTGCAACAATAACACAACTGCATAGAATTTGACATGACACTTAATAACTTCAATGTTATTCTTAACCTGATTCATGACACAACACAATATAATAATAACATGTACAAAAACTCAGTTTATCAAGTAGCAGTTGAAGTGTTATAAATTATACTTGCTCAAGCGTTTAATGCTCACGATTTATTTAATCTTACGCTAAAATCAAATGCTCGCGCGACACAAAAAATGATCCATGTTGCAGGGCAAATTTAAATTTGTCAGATTACAAAAGCCACAGTGAGAATAAAGAATAAGTACCTACTAATTTAATATAATATGTGACAATAGATGCTATTTGAAAGGATAAATTACATTTGATGAGTGATTGAATCATATATTTAATATCTTATTAATTCAAATCAAATATTACGTGTGATGTAGGTACGTTTGGGCAGAAGCAACAGCATGACAATGACCAATTAGGTAGATAGATATAGTGAGTGCGTGTCAACTATAGTGTGACCATTAGTGCTGTGCACTCCCTGAGGTATGCGCGCGGCGAGACGGGGGGAGAATCGGCTGCTGCGCTCTGTCAGTTCGCCGTCAACGCTCTTGGCGGCAGGTAGTGTTATTTGTATCGGACTGTCTATGTCAGACGCACATGAGATAAATATTCAAAGATGGGTCGTGCGCTATCTCGTGATATGAAATGGAAGATGAAGTTGAAACAGAATCTATGCCAGAATAACTTTCGTTAGAATATATAATTGTTTGTAAATATAAAAAATGTTCAATAAAACAAGTCCTTTGAATTATAAGTTTAGTTCTTATTTATCACCTGCATGTTTTTAATAAAATATGAGTATATTTAAGATACATTTTAATCAACTAAGTAAGTATAATATATTACAGATAGATAGCCTCCGACCATCGTCCCGCCACAAGTCTTGCCTTAGAAATGCAAAATGATATCGTAAGATATGTTTTCTTTGCCTCCCACCTCGCCGCGCATACCTCAGGGAGTGCACAGCACTAATGGTCACACTATAGTACAAATATGTGACTTTTCTGTAGGTTACCTGCTTGGACCAGTTTACACTCACTAAATATTATTCTTATATTAACAATAATAGTATGTAATACTCAATTTTCTTTACGCTAAGGAACTAATCATACAAACAGTTGAATGCTTGTTTCACCTATAAATCCGAATAAGTGATAAGTTATCATTTTTATTTTTGTTAAAACTATTCTATTGTGAGGCTCTTCTAGACTCGACCTACATTGTAGCTTTGTCACTGCTTTACCACAATACGTAATGTCCTAAAAACCCAGCTAATTTATAGGCTCTCTACATTTTTGTATCCTCGCGACATGCAAAAGAACATCCTTTCAAAGGGTTGGATACAATGCATGTTGTTTCGATGTGGAAATTAAACATTTGATTTAGTAGACACATCCGCTATGTTACATCCGTGGGACCACGAAACATTCACCTTTATGTCCGACATCCTACAAGCATTTCGCATTACATTTTAATTGTTTTACTAGTTGTAACTTTTGTTTGAGTTTAGGTAGTTTTGTGAAGAAATACAAGAACTGAGTAGAAACGTGAATAGAGATGTAATTTGTTCATCGATACTTTGAAATACATAAAATATATGTTACTGATACACTTATTAGAAAGATCTATACAAAACAGTTAATTAAAAATACCGATACGAAAGGCAGACAAGGTAAACGGAAGAAAAATTAAGATAGATCTTGCATGAAACATTAAGATCTTGCATACCTTTTGATTGTATTGTGTGAATTTGTGTGTGCTATGGTAGCAAATAAATGTCTAGAGTAGTAGAGTTCCTTGAGAAAGGGCTCGCCCGGGGAAGTACCACCACAATACCCATTTCCACATCCAAACGCCATTGTTATGTTTCGGATTGATGGGTATGGTAACCGGTGAAATTACAAGCACATGAGCCTTTACACCTGTATGCCTCAAGTTGATGGACGCAAGGCAGTGCATCGTAGGGCATGTTTCTATAGTCTAACTTTTTATTAGCTGCAGTAAAATGACGTTTTGTGGGTTGCCGGTTTTTGAAGAAAAATAAATAGGGATGTAGCTAAATGAGTGAATCATAAATGAATAATCAGTTTGGTTTTTTTTTTTGAGATTTAATATAAAGTTGTAATGTATTTTTTTAACCTATTATTATTACTATACTAGAGGATTGATCTTTTTTAGTGGAAGTATAGGGAGGTACATTCAAAATGACACAAAAACGTCATAATAATGTTATTTAATTAATTTTTGTGAACTGAATCACATCCCTATTGAGATTAGTCTGGCAACATTATTTTACGGAATGACATTTAGAAACGTCATTTTACTGCAGCTAATAAAAAGTTAGACTATAAGAAGCTTTTCACCTGTATGCCATAGGGTAATGGGTGCAATGATACTATAGACCAAGTCTTAGTACAATAATTAATTTTAAATCTTGTTATTAAGCAGCGTAAACCACTTAATCATATTTCCAAAAGCAAACTTTATAACCCACTGAATCTCCCTACTACTATAATGTCAAAACTTTTGCGCCATTTTTTATAGCAAGAGCTGTGTGCAGAAGCGTGGGACGAGGCTATAAAACCGACAAAATGTTCTCAACAACAAATTAAACGATCCCAAATGATTCAGATACTAATGACCACGTTGTTCCTGACTTTTCTTGGAAGGAATATTATGAAGATACTACTGTTTCGATTGTTTGTTGAATTGGGCATGAGATCCATATATAGATAGCGTTTTTTTTAAATTGCCTTGTACATTTAATTTTATTGTTCTAAATGATGTTTTGAAAAATAAACGATTTGACACATATGACGCAGTTTCGGTTTATCATGAACAGCACGCGAATAAAATTTGTCAGTTAAGAATGTACCAATATCGTCCGAATATCGAAGGTGAGTGATGTACCTACTCGCTATTACCGAGTATTTCCCGTTCCAAGATTTTAAAGGTGGCATCCAGAGCGGCGGTAAATAGTTTCGGAAACATTACATCTGCCTTTTCTCAAAGGGATCACCTTCGTACACTGCTCCTGTACTTGGTTGGACCGACCTGATGGCATTGTTTTAAAAGCATTTCAATAATTGTTTTTTTTAATTTAATTTAAAAAGGGACAACAGCTTCATTTTATTATTTAAATACAATCCATGTAGGTACATTTTGGGAATGTTTAAGTTAGTGATAAAACAACTCACAACGGTATCCACATATTTAAAAAAATCAATGTTATATACATATGTACATTCTGCCCGTCCTTACATATGGTGCCCAAACTTGGTCATTGACAGAATCTCAAAAGCTCAAACTCAAGGTTTGCCAAAGAGCCATGGAACGCAGCGTGTTAGGGGCAAAGAGAATCGACAGGATACCACACCGTAATACCACACTGCGCGCGAAAACCGGCATCGCAGATGTTGGCGACAAGACTGCCAGGCTGAAGGGACTGGGTGGGTCACGTCAGTCGTATGGTCACAGACAAATGGGCAACAGTCGTTACACAATGGGTGCCTGCAGATAGGCGTCGAAGCCGGGGCAGGCCGAGGAAAAGTTGGCGTGACGACCTCGATGCATTCCAAGATGGCTGGTGGGACGTGGCGAGTGATCGTGAGATGTGGAGGAACAGGGGGGAGACCTTTGCCCAGCAGTGGGAAAATATAGGTTAAAAAGAAAAAACAATATCCTTGTTATTTTATTTTTGCTCTAAATTCTATATTGTATTATCTTTAAGAATACCTAGTTCATAAGTACCTTTTGTGAGAGAAAATAAACGTCTTTATGATATGATTATGATGAGATGATAAAGCTTAGAATATCTATTTTTTAGGATTCCGTACTTAAAGGGTAAAACGGCACCCTATTACTGAGGCTCCGCTGTCTGTCTGTCTGACCGTCTGTCACCAGGCTGTATCTCATGAAACGTGATAGTTAGACAGTTGTAATTTTCATAGATGATGTATTTCTGTTGCCGCTATAACAACAAATACTAAAAACAGAATAAAATAGATATTTAAGAAAAATCACTTTTGTTGTACGGGAGCCCCTCCCGTACAACAAAAGTGATTTTTCTGCCGTTTTTATAGATAATGGTATGGAACCCTTCGTGCACGAGTCCGACTCGTACTTAGCCGGTTTATTTCATATTATTTTGAAAATAATTTGGTCACAAAACTCGATATACAACCACTGTCTCAGTTGTAGATAAGCCAATATCCTTACTCACACCATGTTTCTTATTCCTTGGGCTCGTATTTCAGTGAGTCAATGTTTATTCGACAATCTCCCCATCACAATAAACAACTTTACTATCAGGTTCCCAAAGCTATAAAATATTTTTATTTATTTTAATGGCGCTTTGTAAGATGTCAGATACAACGAATATATTACCGGTAGCCGAGAGGGTATTCTTTTTTAAAGGTAATTATTTACTGAAACGATCTTCGTATAGAGATAAACAAGCCGATAACAATACATCTCGGACAGCGTTCACGCATTCTCCATCTCCATCCATTACTGTTTCGTCTTAAATAACACGTTTCGCCTCGTCTGTACTACCTACATTAATACCAACATCGACCTTATTGTCGTCGCCGTAAAGTTCAAGCGTAGATTGTATCTTGACGGCTTTGTGGGTGCGCTAACTCTTTCATCTATCATAATCGTTCATGCTGAAAACAATCAAGATTGAATTTCCCAGTTCAAGATTCAACCCTCGTCCATCGGGTTAGGGTCTGAAATTTCAAAGGGGATAAGATACATCAGTTAGTAGCTAAGTCGAAGGCGTAACGAAGGGACCTACGGATCCAGGAAAATGACAAATGACATCTGCCTACCGCCTGTCAAATAACGGACAGTTAATAAATGACCTCGATTGTTTATCATCAAATAAAACATATATCATTATCGTGTGCTCAGCTTTCGGATGCTTTGACTGGGGAGTATGATTAATATTGTTTGGTTAATTTCGAGAAGTAATGTAAATAGTTTAGGGAGAGTTCGGCTGTGTCATTGCGGGTTGATTATGATGATGGTCGGCCGCTATTGTTTGATTTTCGGTAAGATAAGTTTGATGGATGTGGGATTAGTGTGTCAAATTTAATTTCGACTATACCGAAGATTGTATCTATTTATTTATGTTTAGTTACAGCGGCTGTAATTTTATCAAATTTGATAACTGTATGATAGAGGAATTTTTCTAATTATTTTCCTTCTTAATTAGGAAAACATTGTTGCAAATCTTTGTTTGTTATTACTTAAGTTTATAATTCAAAAAATTAAACTCAGTTTAATTTTATTAAATTTTATTATTTATTTATAGATAACTAAACTAGATGCGAATAAATAAATTAGAATATTGAAAGGAGTTCAGGACAGTGGTTAAAAGAGTTGATTCCTGTCAGAAGCACGATATCTTTGTGGGCTCGACTCGCGGCGGATATCATTTTTCACGGCGCCCTATGAAGCGATACGTCAAAATCAGTGTTCGCATAAATTTCGTTCACCGCCGCTCGTAACTTTAGTTATGTGCCAAGAAATAACCTACAGGCGTGATTTATTTATTTATATAGCAACTGAAGGATTACATAATCATTTAAAACCTAAGATGAGTGATACTGGTGTGATAACATCTGTCAAAAAGATGCGACCTCACTACATACATTTCATATTTTGATCACGACTTTTCTAAATATTTTCTCATCATAGATTATACAAAGACTAAAGACGTGAGCGGTTCACGTCATGCGGATAACTTTTCCCTATATCTTGGACTTTTTACATCAACCCTAAGCCTAAGACTCTCGTCTAAGCCAAAATCCACTTTTTTCACGCTCCCTCTGCCAAAAGGTCGCAAAAGTTCCTCTCTTGAGCCGCGGCGTTAATTTCCAGATCGGTACAGTAAGCTTGATAAATGATTGCCGGTAATTCAAAGGAACAATGGCCGACCCCGAGATCGTTAATCAAAAAAACGTCTATGTCAAGGTGAAGATTATACAAATAATGGAGCGAGTGGATGAAGCATCAATAGCTGAGAATGAGGTTGGAAGTACTTTTATGAAATAAAGTTACAAAAAGCGTTTAAATACTTTTGTATGTTATTGTGAGGTAGATAGGGTCGTGATCTTTTCTTACGATTCTTTTCGTGTTACACAAGGATATTTCGTGACAGATGCAAGATTTTGTGTCTTCAAAACACTGTATTTTAGACCAAAACAGGCTTAATACACGAAATATCCCGCAGAAATCCCGCGGCTTTGATTGCGGATAAAACGCAGCCCATGTTTTTTGACTGAACAGCATTTTTATTAGTTCTAAATTGAATCAATAGTCACAGCCAGATTAAGCAACTATAATAATTACACAAATACCTTTAGGTACCATAATCAGAGTTTATTCATCTACTTACATGTATTTTATGATTTCTTTTCACAGCGCCACAAACTACAGATTTTATAGAAAGTGCCTTTGTCACAGTTTAATCGTTCTGCAATGCATATTATCACACTCAATTATTTATTACTAAGCACACAATATAATGACATTTAGAACATACAGAGAAAAGATACAATAAAAGCGGAAAATCGAAAAACATAACATGTACAAGTAACTTTTTAACAAATATATAACTGACTTAACCAAACTACTGAACTGATTTTGATGAAATTTCTGAGACCAATATGAAAGTATATCCTTTCAAATAAAAAAAAATCCAAATCGGTTGATAATACTTCTGAGGTAATAACAAACATAAAACCGAATTGCGTCCCGATACAATTACAGTTTCCCTTGATTTTTTGAGATCCTGACTTGTTGCCAATGGAACTACTAGTAAGTATACCCTTTGAAACAAAAAATAATTTCTCGAATCGGTCCAGGCGTCTTCGAGTAATCGGGGAACATACATTGAGAAACTCCTCCTTTTTTGAATTCGGTTAAAAGCAAGAACAAACGAAATTATAGTACTGTGTGCTTCAGCAGCAAATGCGCCTTGACTTAGCATTATACCTGCCGTGATGGTTGAGAACTCGGCTCTCGAAGTTGTCGACGCGTATGTATACCTAGGACAAACAGTCCAATTAGGTAGGTCCAACTTCGAGAAAGAGGTCAATCGTCGAATCCAACTCGGATGGGCAGCGTTTGGGAAACTCCGCAACGTCTTTTCGTCCAACATACCTCAGTGCCTTAAGACGAAAATCTTCAATCAGTGTGTGTTACCAGTGATGACATATGGAACCGAGACGTGGTCCTTCACTATTGGCCTTATGAATAAGCTCAGAGTCGCTCAACGAGCTATGGAGAGGGCTATGCTCGGGGTTTCTCTACGGGATTGAATCAGAAATGAGGAGATACGTAGGAGAACTCAAGTCACCGACATAGCCCGACGGATTAGCACGTTGAAGTGGCAATGGGCAGACCATATAGCGCGCAGAACAGATGGTCGATGGGGCCGGAAGGTTCTCGAGTGGAGGCCACGGACCGGCAAGCGCAGCGTATGACGTCCACCTACAAGATGGGCAGACGACTTGGTAAGAACCGCAGGTCGGCGTTGGATGCAGGCCGCTTCCAACCGCAGTTCCTGGAGATCAATGAGGGAGACCTTTGTCCAGCAGTGGACGTCCTACGGCTGATATGATGATGATGATGGAAGTCGCTGGTATTACGTCGAGACCACTCCAAATCTGCCACTAGACCAAGAGTATAATACTTTCAAAACTGGACATCTGTTTTATTCTGGAACCAGGCACAAAAAACATCATTTGAAAAACAAAATAAGTATTAAATCTGTTTGATGACAACGGCCACTTGTTTAATCCTGGGTGGGCCCCAGGCGTGAGGTCAAAGATAGATGGCGGTATATTTTCATATTTGATCGATCGAAGCGAGATCTCTAAATCAACTTGGGCAAATCAGCGTCGTATGTATGTATGTATGTTTGTCCGAGGATAACTTTCGGAGAGTTGATCCGATGATCGTGAAATTTATTACATAGGTAGGTAGTGATGCCACAATTTTGGTTTGACTAAATGAGCTAAAAACGTTGGAGGGTTGTTGAGGTAATGGGGTTCAAGAGAGGTAAAAAAATGTAAATGAGGCCAACTGGTAAAATGGGACGTCAAATGAAAGGTTGTTATTTTTACTAAATTCTGTAAAGTTTTTGAGTTATTAGCCGTAATAAAAACTAAACTTTGACAAAATCCATAATGCTATAATTTAGTATGCGTGTAGATTAAGTGACACAAATATAGGCAAAAGTCTGAAATCCAGAATAACTGTAATTATAAATAATAACATAATGTGTGCTATGCTACATATAACTTGTATAATGTACTGTAACTTGTATAATGTACTGTAACTTGTATAATGTACTGTAACTTGTATAATGTACTGTAACTTGTATAATGTACTGTAACTTGTATAATTTTGTTCTTTACCTGTTTTGTTAGCTAAATTAAATATATAAATAATTGCGTGTAAGCACCATTCGTGTTTTTTTTCATTTCCATCATACAATCTTACTCCAAGACTCCATTTATCTATCTACCGTACTATTGTCTCCCGAATTTGTAGGGGAGAATTCCCTTATGAGGAATTGGGGATAACTGTCAAGTGTAATACGATTGCATCCCCTCGTTATACGGCTTCCTCGGTAATCATTCTTGACGTGTTCTTGGGAGAAATATTCTGTTTTTCTGTTTGCTGAAGGTCTTAGCCAGTGGCGTAGTGTAGTAGGGGCGACAGAGGCAGCCCGCCCCGGGCGGCACCTTTAGGGGGTAGCAAAATTTAACAATAAATAATAATAATATAATATAAATATTTAAACCTTTACATATTTTTGTCACATAAGCAATGCCAGCTGTGAGAGAAGTTTATCAAAATTGAAATTTATCAAGAGTACTTTAAGACTAACCAATCTGGCTATCCTGTCTACAGAACAAGAGGTGTATGATGCTGTAGACATTGCCAGAGCAATAAAAGAATCTGCTCTTAAAAAATTAGACGATTATAGTTTTAGTTATAGACAGATATTATTATAGTCTATTGAATTGGAATACCTAAATAAGAGGGCGGCAAAATTTTCTTCCGCCCCGGGCGGCTGACACCAACGCTACGCCACTGGTCTTAGCGCTTTTGTTCCAGTGTATTTCGTAGATTAATCATTTGAATTAGAATTATGTTTCCAACAAAGACTCTATAGATGTATCTACTATATTCATGTAATTATAGTTATAATAATTTAGACTAGCCATGTTTTGCCGTCTGTTGGTAGGTAGGTTTTATTGACGATCTTTGTGGCACAGTGGACGAATAGCCGGCTGAGACGCAGAAGGTTCGATGTTTGCATAAGCTACAGACATTTTTTCCTGGTCTGGTTATTTCTCTTTATATTATAATAAGTAATCTGATATATAAATATTCTATCAGTTAACTGGATCCCATAGTACACGTTTTGCTTAGTTTGGGAGTAGCGCTGTGTGAAAAGTCTAGCATTCGTTACTTTTATTATTACGTATACAAAATTCAAGATTCATGTTAATTAATAAATGCATTCATGCATTCAAAATAGATCAATAAAATAATATCTTTGTTCAACCCTCTAAATGAAATATAGTTACAACAAAAAATAATACTACAAACCAATAACAAACTTTCCTATAAAACACTTGTGTAGTTGTTAGTTAAAAACAATTCATTCTGAGGTATCAATTACTCAATTTTGAAATTCTCGCAGATCACTCAGTTTTTAAATCAACATCCGCCAATGTTATTCGTAAGCCCATTACGAAATCCCCAGCTCATTAGTAAATCAGCGAATAAATTTAACTTGGCCTAATAAACCCAGCTATGCACAATGATCCTCAATGTATCAAAGACAGCGCCAGTAATATAATTGAAATCAACACAGCCGACAGGATACCGGGAAATAAAATTGACCGGATACTGGAACTGCTTTATCGACATATTTATGCAGTTGATATGCCATATATATCTGTGAGGATCACACAGCCACGAGAATTGAAAAAAAAGGCAACAAAAGTGTATTCATGAGAATTAAAACACATCAATTTTAATTTTTGTTCATTGGTATTAAATACGGAATACATATATTGTCTACTTACAACCATTTGTCTTATGTAATGTAACCTAAAATTATCACAAATAGAAGGGAATTAAAAAAAACATCGCTAGAGCCATTTCAGACAATCAACGAGACAAGTAACTTAGCAGGAAACTAAAGCATTGCCTTTTTTTAATGGAAAATATCTGGACTCTGGACTGAATAATTTGGTTTTTGGTAGAACAGTATACAATGATAGCCTTTTTATTACAGCTAAAAATGTAATTTATATTTCTCCATGACTTTTTATTATTCAAATGACATCAAAGAAACTTTTTTATCTAAAAAATCATAAATTAGTCTTCAGATGAGTTTAATTTTCAAATTGTGAGTGTTTACAAAATCATTATAAAAACTGAATTTGTTAGCATAATAAACATATTTTTTTAAAACAAGTTATATCGAGAAATCTGTCTGTGCAGGAAATTTAAACGTTTCATAATGAGCGATTTAGTTTAAAATTTTTACTTTAAGCAAAAGTTCTGATAATTCAATTTAATGTGAGACGTGATTTATGTTTTTATTAGACTTAAAAATAGCGCTGCAAATTAAATTAAGGCAAGTTGTTTTTTTACAAGAATTTTATTACTAGATATATCAATGTATACACAAAATCATAAAAATTTTAATAAAAAGGAGTTATCAAAACGGCCTGATATTTTTTTCACGATGACTGATAGATACTGCTATTAACATTAAGTCTTCCTAGCACTAATCTATTTCATAAATATAAAACTCAATTGACGTGCGTTAGTCTCGCTAAAACTCAAAAACGGCTAAACCGATTTTGATAAAACTTTGTGTGTATATTTCAATAGGTTTCTAGACGGTTTAAAACACAATTGGACCCGGTAGGTAGCGCTGTTGTCGAGATCCAGAAAATTACGGACGAAGTCGCGGGCATACAACTAGTATTTTGTATATGAAAGACCAAATGATCTTTAAAATAAGGTCATTGAATGATCATTATTAAACTATGCACCTGCCTCACTACCATTATTACTCGATAGCCCCTTGACGTCCACTCCGAGCTGTCAACACGCGACATTGTGGTGTTGACGTATAACATGCTTTGTCCCGGGGCACGGGGCTATAACCCGCTGTCACTGTCATTATGTCATGAATGTCACCTAATGTCGTAGACAGCTGAATGTCAAATTATTCAGATGATGAATGTGATGTCATCGTCCTCCTGAAATCCCTCGTCCTACCTCCTTTAAATGTTTATTAACCCTTACTTTTTCCCCTTTAATTAATTATATTTTATGTAAATTTATAAATGATAACAACATTAGGTTGTAAATATATATATTACTAGCTCACTAACCCACATTATCTATAATAGTACAAACTTTTTATATGACAACACTAAAGTGTTCCTACCATCGGATATTTACCCTACAAATTGGGGTATATTAAGCAGAAAGTACTTAGGAACAATTAATTCCAAAAAGGCATTTTTAAAACAAACTTATTTTAAACATTTTAAAAAATGAGTTTTAAAAATTAGGGTTTAAAATACTTTAGGGCTGCCATGCTGATATTTTTTAAATTTGCCGCGCTTTTTCAGTATCAACTTTCATTAGCCAGACTCTAACAACTAATATTGTGCTGTTTTATATGTTGTGTTGTCACTTTTGTTTTAGAACTATCAAGGGTGTTTCCAAATTCAGAATACCAGTCATATTCTTGACCTACTCTATATCCTATTATGTTTATAAAAATATCATGACATCGACATTGGCGGAATTGTGACACTCCCTAGTCACAGTAGCCACAATCAAGAACTGAACTGTGATGTCATCGCCATAGGACGTGCGAAAAGCGTATGCCACAAGAAGACTAATGTTAACCAAGACATCAGCCACATAACGTCTGAGAGGCCAAACAGCAAGCCGATGGCACTCCGGACATCACCCCGTGACTCAGAGATAGTCTTATCTGACGTTGAAGCCAGGGTTAAGGGGGCACCGGAGGGACAATCGCCCATACAACACGTACTACCAAGATCATTTCTAATTGGAGCATATTTCTACCTTGTTGAGGTATTATTTTAAATTTAATAGTATTTATCTAGGTTCCCAACTATATGTATATTAGATCAAAATACTTACCTAAAATGAAATAGAAGCGTATCGCATTCTGCATGTTTTTACGTCATAAAAGACCTGTTTTCAACCTAATTGTTTCGTATTAAAAACAACATCTTACGTATCCTAGTCATGGGAACATAGATTATATCGTCTATTCTATTGCTATCACTGTCGCTCTGCATGGCTAAACTTCGTCACTAAACAGGGATAGCGATATTCAGGCCGAAGTTTTTGACGTGGCCGAATTGAAGTTGCGCTCAGTGTTCGCCGGCGCGTTAAGAACGAAAGTTCGACCCTTACCCACACTTCTCAAACAGCAATGGTCGAAGTGTTCAAGATCCGTGATAATGGTAATGTGATGTTTTACATAAGTTTTCGTTTTTAATACTAATGGATTTTGCAATTATAAACACAATACAAAATGTGGTACAAGAAACAATATCTAAACCACTAATAAACTCAGGCCATCTGCCAACTTGTCACCATAAAAATTGCATCAAACGCGATTTTTACTAAGATAAGTTTAATGGCCAGTTCGGCTGTATCTTAGTCATATTAACAAATAAAGTAAATTTTATAGTGGTTTTTGGTCATTTTGTATGAAAATTATTTGAACTGTTTACAAACCCAACTACAGACATAAGTTGGTTGACTATGAGGTAGGTACTGCTCGTAAAATAGTAGGGGAATACGGTGACGGTATTTTTGCAACATTTTTCATAATTCGGAATGTGTAAATCAATCTCTTTACCTAGTAGGTAACCCTATTTTGAAATTTGACCGTACCGTTGTAACGCTGGCCATCAAAACTAAAATATATTGTTTTTATACTTGCAATTGAAGGCCAGTATTATTTATAATTATTATAAATTTCAAGTCGGTAGGTTCAGTAGTTGTGACAAACGGACTATTTTGCTACGGAACCCTAAAAGAAAGCTGTGATTTAATTGAAATGTATTTTTGAAATCTTACCGTGTTTACTATCTGTTTTGTATTAGTCTGGTTTTTACACCCGTTTTACCCTTTGGGTCAGGAACCCTAAAAATACTCTCAAAATAGCACTGCTAACTTGTAGTAAATAAAAAACAGAACGAGAGGAATATTTGAAATTAACGAGTAAATATTATTAAAAACATTATCGCTCCATTAAGTTGCAAACAAAATATTTTCAAACATAATAATGATTTAATCAGATGAATGCGAACCCATTGAATATAAATCTGATGAATCATTAAATTCTTCCAACAGAACGCATTGTTCAAATACAATTTTATGCAAAGCAATTTTATTTGTATAAATTGTTCGAGCACAGCGAGATCTCCAAATCGTCTTTGACGAATCAGCGTTGCATGTATGTTTGTTTGTCCTAGGATAACTTTTGAAGCGTGGATCCGTTCATCGTGAAATTTAGTATAGAAGTAGGTATTACTCGTGCGCGATAACTTGGGACCTGCTAGGAATGCGACTCCCCGACCGCTTCCCCTGCACTTCCCCGATGGCGCCCGTATTGTACCGTTCGCATCACTATTTTTTACTAGGGTTTTTAGTCTCGTACTGGCCTACGTCACGTAACGACGCGCTCTGGAACTCTTTTAGTTTTCGTTTGTGTTATTGTTTTTATGTTATAGTTTGTGTCATTGTTTTTTTGTTGTAGTTTTTGTTGTGACATGATGACCTCTAACAAGAGACGAATGAATCGCAATTAATTGTAAATTTATCGGATACCTCTTCGTCAAGTGATTATAGTGAGACTGAGGACGAAGAACAACCTCTAGAAGGCATAAATCCACTAAGTAGTGACGAAGATGAGATAATGTAAATAATAGATAAAATAAATGTATAAACTTAAACATTGTATTTTTATTTTATTCAAATAGTGTAAAAAAGATTAGCTAAAAGCAGCGTCCTCCCTGAGTAACATAATAAATTAGGTTAAAAAAAACAAAGACGAAGCTGCGGGCGGCTGCTTGTTATGTTCGCTTTTTTGCGGGCGGTACAAACACGCCAATATGACGTCACTGCGCTCAGGTCCCAACTTATCGCGCACGGGTAATATTGTGGGATTTCTTGAGACATTGAAGTTCAAGAGGGGTAAAAATAAATGAAAGTGAGACAATTGGTTCAAGGTGGACTGTGAATGAAAGGTTTATATTTAACCCTATTTTTATTTTTAGTTTAAGCCTTGTAGTTTTTAAGTTATTAACCATAGAAAAAACTGGATTTTGTGGAAATTCACAGGGTACACCAGTAATTTCACAGAACTGAAATTGATATGTGTGTAGCTTTAGTTACATAAATGTAGGGACAAGTCTGATATTCAGAATAAATCCAATTTCTTAACCAAAAATGAGTAACCAATTACCAAAAAAATATACATATATGTTTATAACTAGCTGACCCACTTGCGGCTTCAAACGCGTGGTTCATCATCATCATCATCAGCCGGAAGACATCCACTGCTGAACATAGGCCTCCCCCTTAGATCGCCTCAACGAGCGGTTGGTAGACGTTTGCGCCCAACGGCTCCCCGCGATTCTTACTAGATCGTCGGTCCACCTTCTGGGGGGCCGGCCTACGCTGCGTCTTCCAGTCCGTGGTCTCCACTCGAGAACCTTTCTTCCCCAACGGTTATCGGTTCAACGAGCGATGTGGCCTGCCCATTGCTACTTCAACTTGCTAATTTTGAGAGCTATGTCGGCAACTTTAGTTCTTCTGCGGATTTCCTCATTGCGGATTTTGTCACGCAAAGAAACCCCGAGCATAGCCCTCTCCATAGCTCGTTGAGCGACCTTGAGCTTGGTCATGAGGCCATGAGTAAAGGACCACGTTTCAGTGCCATAGGTCATCACTGGCAGTACACACTGGTTGAAGACTTTAGTCATAACGCGTGGTTAGTTAATAAAAATACCTCCTTTTTCACAGTCTGGTAAAAGTAGGCTATCAATTCCGGTTATAATCTATCCATATACCAAATTACCATCGAAATCGGACCCGCCATTTAGTAGTAAAAACGTAACAGAGAGATAAGTTCGAATTTATAATATTGTATTGTAATTTGTAATATATGGGTGTTGCAATGTGATTTTATAACTCAATGTTTTTTAACGTAGAATCTCTTCCTCACTAGATAAAAATACCTGATAAAGATTGCTGGGAGCCGTTGGGTGCAGGCTGTACAAGATCTGTCGCTCTAGACATCTATGGAGGAGTCTTGTTGAGTGGTTTTACTAAATATTTTGTTATGCGCAAGAATTTACAGAATAAACAATGTTTTTAATAGTTATGTCTTTATTATGATTAGTTAATTAGACATCGGTGTTTTTTATGCATAATAACTGTGATAGTTCATTAAACCGGTATTTAAAGAAATGTAGAATATTGAAGTAGATATAATTTGCGTTCAGGCCCATTATATTATTTTTCTTTTACTGATTGAATTATTAACTATCTGACGTAAAATAACGAAATGCTATGCCCCTAGGTAAATTTGAAAATAGAATGATCGCATTCATAATGTACTAAAATGAAATACAACCTTCATGACAAATTAAATACAAGTAACTTTTTAACAAAAATATAACCGACCTACTGACTGATTTTGATGAAATTTCTATCAGAATAATATGAAAGTATATCCTATCAAAACAAAAAAAAAATTCTAAATCGGTTCACAAGTGACGGAGTTCTGAGCTAAACACATAAAACCAAGTTGTATCCCTAAAAAATTTGAGGGTTGACCTCGATTATTTTGAGATCCCTTCATCAGATACTGACTTGGTGTCAATGGGACCACCCTTTTAAACATAAAAGAATTTCTCGAGTCGTTGCAGGCGTCTTCGAGTAATCGAGGGAATGAATGAATCAATGAATGAAAATTCTTTATTATAACTTACAAGCTAGACACAACAGATTTAAAGAAAAAAACAAATAAAAGTAAGTGCATAATGGGCGGTCTTATCGCTTAACAAAGCGATCTCTTCCAGACAACCAGACAACTTACATAAAAAAATATTTAGAACTTCCTCCTTTTTTGAAGTCAGTTAAAAAGAGGGCAAAGTTTAGTGGTCTGAGACTTAAGTTATACAGTAATTCTCAGAAAATGCTTAACTACAAATTATTGATCGAGCGAAGCGAGATCTCTAAATAAACTTGGGCAAATCGGCATTGTATGTATGTATGTTTGTCCGAGGATAACTTTCGAAGCGTTGGTCCGATCATCGTGAAGTTTAATACATAGGTAGGTAGTAATGGCCCAATTTTGGTGTGACTAAATGAACTAAAAATGTTGAGGGGATTGTTGAGATATTGGGTTTCAAGAGGGGTAAAAAATAGGACTATATGGTCAAGTGGCACTAAAATAAACTATTAGATAAATATTTATTAGATAAAAGGTCTTTGTGTGTTCATTTCGACCCCATTTTTATTTTTATTTTAAACTTTGTAGATTTTAAGTTAATAGCCATAATAAAAACTGAACCGACAAAATTAACAGGGTACACGAGTGACCCCACAGTGCTGAAATTTGGTATCAGTGTAGCTTTAGTAACACAAATATAGGCAAAAGTCTAAAATCCAGAATAACTGCAATTTGTACCCCAAAAAAATTGTCCAATCGCATGAGCTCCCGTTACCTGTAATTTGAATGAAACTGTAGGTCAAGTTTTTGGTTAGACATTTCTTGGCACTATTTTATTATTATATATATTAAGGCCGGGTTGCACAACGATCCCTAAACGTATTTAGCGACTAAACATGTTTAAATTGTACGTGTTTGTATGATTTAACAACTCGTTAAATCATATGTAGCCACTAAATACCTAAATAATAAAGACAGAAAGACAGAAAGAGAGAAAGACAGAAAGACAGAAAGAGAGAAAGACAGAAAGACAGAAAGACAGAAGGACAGAAAGACAGCAAGACAGAAAGAAAGAAAGAAAGAAAGAAAGAAAGAAAGAAAGAAAGAAAGAAAGAAAGAAAGAAAGAAAAAAAGAAAGAAAGAAAGAAAGAAAAAAAGAAAGAAAGAAAGAAAGAAAGACAGAAAGACAGAAAGACTAAAAGACAGAAAGAAAGAAATAAAGAAAGAAAGAAAGAAAGAAAGACAGAAAGACAGAAAGACAGAAAGACAGAAAGCCAGAAAGACAGAAAGACAGAAAGACTAAAAGACAGAAAGACGACAAAATTCACAGGGTACACGAGTGACCCCACAGGGCTGAAATTTGGTATCAGTGTAGCTTTAGTAACACAAATATAGGCAAAAGTCTAAAATCCAGAATAACTGCAATTTGTACCCCAAAAAAATTGTCCAATCGCATGAGCTCCCGTTACCTGTAATTTGAATGAAACTGTAGGTCAAGTTATTTGGTTATATATTTCTTGGCACTATTTTATTATTATATATATTAAGGCCGGGTTGCACAACGATCCCTAAACGTATTTAGCGACTAAACATGTTTAAATTGTACGTGTTTGTATGATTTGACAACTCGTTAAATCATATGTAGCCACTAAATACGTTTAGGCACCGTTGCGAGTCGCCCTAAGAATATTTTTTTTGTTATGGGAGACTCGCGAGATCTCAGTTTGGGGCGAACCATTAGTTAGGCTTCTTAGAACAATACTTGGAACGGGCAAAAATCATCTTTATCATCATATTATAAAAAGGACGTCCGCTGCTGACATAGACCTCCCAAAAAAATTTTAAGACCGACCGATCTTGTGCGGCCTGCACCCACCGGCTCCCAGCCTTCAAGTCATCTATCAGGTCGTCTTTCCATCTAGTGGGGGTTGGTCCTACGCTGCGCTTTCCAGTGCGTGGTCTCCACTCGAGAACCCTTCTGCCCCAACGGCCGGCAGTTCTTCGAGCTATGTGCCCTATATTCTAGGCAAATATACATAATTAAATATAATATAAATTCTGACTGTTTGAAATACATTGGTGGCGATTCTGCTGTTTACACTGACTAACTAAAATTGTGTAAAATACGAACGGTCTTATTTTGTTTACACAAAAAATTAAATTAAAATGACATATAAAGTGACATTTCTAAAAATTAAGTCATTTTTATTAAGATGGCGTGTTTGCGAGCTAGTCTGATAGCGGGTTCCTATATCCGTCGGTAACCGACTACGCCTCGTATATCCTTGAAAAAGTGCCAAACTAGTGTCAAACTTTTGTCAGGTTTTCAAGGAGAAACGAGTCGTAGCTGGTTACCGACGGATATATGAACCCGCCATTAATCGGCACCAATTTGACTGCTGACTAAAACTAAGCCAAAACACGATCTTAGTAAAAAATACTTAATTTAAGAAATGTCACTTTAAATGTCATTCTAATTTGAGCTTTAGAATAAACAACATTAGACCGTTTGTATTTACACAATTTTAGTCAGCGTAAACAACAGAACAGCCACCAATATCACACTAACATAAATTTGAATGTTTGGATCTTTGTTTGTTACTCAATCACGCAACGTAACGGCTAAACCAATTTCTATGAAATTTAGTATGTACCTACTTAAATTATAACTTGGATTGACACAATGTCTACTTTTTGTTGAGAAATAACGCGTTGGCGGAACCTAGTATCTAATAAAACAATGCATCTAGCATAATAAATATAATAATATACAGTGTAAACTCCATGTAACGTCACTCGTTTTAACGACAAACTCTCTAAAGCGTCGAAATCACTCGGCTTTGGTTGGTTTTTGTCTTGCATACAATGGTACACTCTGTATAGCATTACACCCACTCTCAATAACGACAACAATTTGTAATAAAAAGTTCTTTTTAAGTTGCCAAATTAGTAAAAACTGCGCAGCTGTGTATATCCTTTTGTCGTTTTATTATCCTAGACCATAATAAACTCGACTGTTGGCATCATACACACCAAACTTTCTAAGAAATCCGTTCTTTTGTTAACAAAATGGGATTGCTTGCACGTGTAGCTGCAGACTGTTGTTAGTAGAAGTGATGGATTTTATCTATACGTTGTCATATTCTTAGTAGCTCACAAACTTTCAATTTGTAAACATAAACTGTAAAACGCAATAGCGTTCAAATTAAAACAGATTTTTATTGTAGGTACTATTTAACAAGACAAATCAGAAATAAACGTTTTCTTTTTCTAATACAGATTTTACTTCTCTCCATTTAACGACAACTCTCTATAACGTCAAAATATGCTCAGTCCCTTGAGTGTCGTTATATAGAGTTTACACTGTGTATATATATATTACAAGAGAGAAAGATAAACCATGAGTGGAATCTATCTAATGATTTGATTATCATAAACGATAAAACCAAACAATTAATTTAAGCTTTATAACCGCGGATGTCCAGCGAGTTTTCGTCATGCAAAAGCGGGCCGTGCGCGCGATTGTCGGCGTGGATGACGATGTGTCGTGTAGAGACTTGTTTAAAGAGCTGAATATCATGCCTCTCCCCTGTGAACTTATATACCAAGTAGCCCTCTTCACTCATATCAACATCGATGAGTTCCAGAGGCGAGGTGTGAACACCGGCCGCGCTCTGCGCAGTGACAAGCTCGCTCACGTCCTCGTCACGCCCGCGCACAAGCTGTGCAAGTCGGAGAGGTCCGTATATATAATGGGTCCCTCGGTCTACAACAGGCTGCCGGACAATATTAAAAGGGATACAACTTCCACCATAATGTTTAAAAATAGATTGAAAAAATGGCTCTTAGAGAGTTCTTTTTACTCTGTAGATGAGTTCTACACATTGCCTATTATATAATTTTTGATAAAATGAATTTATTATACAATTAATACACTATATTTATATTAGATATTTTAATAATTCTAAATATTCAATTTATTCCTGACCTATATAACTTTTTTGTTTATTTGTGTTTTTGACTTGTAACTTGGCGTTATAAATAAAGAATTGTATTGTATTGTATAACGTCAAAATATGCTCAGTCCCTTGAGTGTCGTTATATAGAGTTTACACTGTGTATATATATATTACAAGAGAGAAAGATAAACCATGAGTGGAATCTATCTAATGATTTGATTATCATAAACGATAAAACCAAACAATTAATTTAAGCTGTATAACAGTGAAAACAAGGTATTTATTTCGAAACTTACTTTCAATTAAATAAACGGTTACCCAATCGAAATATGGCAAAATTTGATTAATTACCAATGATTTTGCAAAGATTAATACGAATGTACCCAGAATAATAAATTATCATCAGAAGATATAAGTAGTAAAATGCAGAGTTTCATTCCAACGTGACGTCACTAAAATGTCACTTATATAGAATCTGTAACATCTACACAAGGGATATTGAAACTTATTTGTCATACACTACAGCTCAATTCTATATGACAAAGTATCAGCGCCATGCATTCAATTTAATAGGATATATAAGCATAATGATTCTCAGCCCATTGCTAAGTAGAAATAAAGCTTAATTTTCACTGACGGCAAGTTTCAAATGCTATAGACTATCATACTGCGCCAGAGATTATTAAATTATTGCGGACACGAATTAAAATATTAATCGATGTCATTTAACAAGCGAATGGACCGAGAGGGTGTGGTGCTAGTAATGCCGATTTAGTAATAAATACCTACTTATAATATAAATTCAAAAGTAGCTCTTTATATCTGTTTCTCTGTTTGCCTGTCTCTGTTGTTTGTTAAGTTTTTACGAGAAAACGGCTGGAGCGATTTCAATTAAATTCTGTATACTTACTACGTGTTTTGTTATGAACGACGTTAAATAAAAACACTGGCTAGTATTGTTGTATAATAGGGTTTTTTTTTCAAATTAATTACTTACCATAGAAAATTTTAAATTTACCTGTATCAAATAGGTAAACAAATCATATTTTAATAATCATATTTTTATCTTTGACTTTGACATTTGAAAATACTTTTGTATGCCTTTAGTCTTTATTAACAATGAATCATTTTACGAAAATCTCTACGCACCTTATTCATCTTGTCCAGTTTTATTTACTTAATGCAAAATAATTAGGATTTTAATTTGATAAGTAGTTGTAATTTGTTCATACATTTTTTTAATACACCACATTTTTTTTAATTTTTTTTTATATACAGTATAGGTTTGCGTTTGACCACGATCTCGCCTGATGGTAAGCGATGATGCAGTCTACAATGGTACACGCTTTCCTAGAAGAAACCTATTCACTCGCGACTTAAAGATACCCAGACTGTAGCTATCTGGAAACGCAGACTCAGGCAAGGCGTTCCACTCTTTGGCGGTGCGCATAATTAAGGTCAAAGAGAACCGCTTTGTGCGAATGGGAGGTATTTCTACCATATAGCGGTGGCGCACCACAGAACGTCTGGTTGTCCGTTAATAGAATGGAGATGGTGGGATCAGGTTGAAAAGTTCCGCCGCACACTCGCCGAAATGTACTCGATAAAAAACCGAGAGGCCTTTCGTCGATCCTCCAGGCTGAGGAGCCTTGCATCAACTAGCTCATCGTTACCTATGAGCTTCTTGGCTCTTTTCTCAATTGATTCCAGAGCTTCAAGTTGGTACTTCGCTGATCCGTCCCAAAGGTGAGAACAGTACTCCAAACACGATCAGACTTGTGCTTGGTACAAGTTGAGCAACTGTCCCGGTATGAAGTAGTGCCTCACCTTTGCGAGTATACCAAGCTTTTTAGCAGCCAACTGGGCTTTCGACTCAATATAGGAGCTGAAGTTGAGAGTCAGAATTAATGTGAAACCAAGAAGCTAGAGGTGGTCAGATATCGGCACGGGTACATTTCGGAAAGTTAAGAAAAAATAAAGTTTTCACTTAGGACAAACCTACTAAGGTTTTATAAGTATATTAATTTTATAAGTATATGTTTTTTAAAAATAAATAAATAAAAAAAAAGTAGGAGTCAGATTAAATTGACTTTGTTTTGCGGAGAACAGACTTCGCGCCTGGGTCTTATTCGCATTGAACTTGACCAGATTGGCATCACCCCAGTTGGAGATTGCCTTCAAGGACAAGTTTAAGCGCTCGACCATGGCCTCCCTGAGTGACTGAATCTGCGCTCCACTGGCTCGTGCACTAGATGTATAGCTTTCCACAACTGTGCTATCATCTGCATACCCAAATGTACCGGATTTTAGCAGATCGTTGATATGTAGCAAGAAAAGAGTTGCGGAAAGTACTGACCCTTGTGGGACCCCGGCGTTAATCGCCAATTCATCGGACAAGCAGACTTCAACGACAACTCGTATCGAACGTTCCTTCAAGAAGTCTGATATCCAGACACACAGACCAGTGGGCAAACCGTATGATGGAAGCTTGCTAATAAGGCTATCATGCCAGACCCTATCAAAGGCCTTTGAGATGTCAACAGAAACAGCCAGTGCTTTTCCGTGTTTCTCAACGGCCTCGCTCCATATGTGCGTGGCATACGCTAGAAGGTCCCCAGTGGACCGATTTCGGCGAAAGCCATATTGTCGATCACTGAGGAGGTTATGCGTTTCTAGGTGTGCCAGGAGCCTGTTGTTCAGTACACTTTCCATAATCTTACAGATGACGACCGTGATCTAGATGGGCCTGTAGTTAGAGGGGTCGGCACGACTACCTTTTTTAGGCACGGGCTGCACGTTTGCAAGCTTCCAAGATTTCGGCACTTGTCCAGACTTCACAGAGCGGCGAAAGAGGCATGTCAGTACAGGAGCGAGCTCAGGCGCGCAGAATTTAAGAACAACTGCCGGAAGACCGTCAGGGCCACTGGCTTTGTGCACGTCCAGATTCTGCATCGTTTTTCGAACCTCGGTCTGAAGTATGCGGATTTCCAGCATAAATACCCCACCATCCGGTAGACTCAGAGGTATCGCGCTTGCAGCATCTAGACGAGAAGATTCAGCAAAAATATTGGCGAACAAATTCGCTTTCTCTTCAGCGGTATGGGCCAGAGTACCGTCAGGTTTCAGCAGTGGAGGTAGTGAGGGGCGACAGAAATTGCGACAGATATTGCACGCTCATAAGCTGATGAGGGAGATTCTAATTGATATATATTTATCATCTGTTGCTATGTAACTGTACCGATTTTTGCAAGGAATGAATGAAATGAAAAATAATTTATTAAGTAAGTAGGTACCTTTTAAACTGACAAGCGGTATCGTCGCAAATGCGCCGCTGATTTACGTAAAAAATATTTTTAGGAAATGTATCGATAACTAGATAAATATTTAAGCCACCTCTAAAATAATAAACCTACAACTAAAATAATAAACCCACCACTAAAATGATAAACCCACCTCTAAATTCAGTGAATACGATGCCGGATGTGTGTTTTAAATTAATACCGTACATAATAAGACAGGTTGTTGATTATGAACGGGGTTAGGGCGTAGGCTACTTTTTATCCGGCTGCGCAGAAGAAGGGTTATGTTTTTATAAGCAAACCACGCATGCGAAGTGACGGATAGTTTGCTTATATTTTTAATGTTATTAGTGGGGAAACAGGCTTACGGCCCACCTGATGGTAAGCGGTCACCGTCACCTATTGACACCGGCAACACCCGGGGTATTGTCGATGCGTTCGCTACCTTGTAGAAACCTCTTTACATTTCTCTTGAAGAGTGCCATATCGTAGCCTAACGGGAAAACCTCAGATCGTAGCTCATTCCACATCTTGCAAGTATGGGGGACGACGGGATCAGATCGAATAGCTCCTCAGAACATTTCCTATTATACAGGCGGTAGATAACACTGAGCGATCCGACATTTTGTTATGATTATTTATAATGTTTATCATAATTTTGGATTAGTCTTTACACGTTAGTCTATTTTCCGGGTTGTCATAATTCAAGCTCGTAGAAATAATTACATTAAAGAATGGCATGATGAAGGAATGTTATTATTCTGACATTTAAATTAAAAAGGTAACAAACTAATATTTTAAATGCGACAGTTTGGATGTTTGTTTGTTTGTTAATGGATCACGTCGTAACGCCTTAACGGATTTCTGTAAAATTTGGTGTAAATATACACTGATAGATCTGGATTGATCTGGATTGAAAAATGGCTACTTACTAAGATTAATTATTTCGTGGAGGGTTAGGATAGGGTTCTAGTGTTTCATTTCAAAATTCAGGTTTTACTTCTGATTTGATAGGATTTAACTACAAGATAAAAACAGACTGCGTTCATGATGTCAATCACAGTTTTTATTTCAGAAGTCTGAGTGTTTATTATTAGAGATTAAGTGATAAGCCACCCATTGTATCACCGCGATTTAGTCTAAGTATTCTATTTTTCAGAATTTATAATACTTTTGGTGTAATTTTTATTTTATTTTTAAATCTACTAGTAGATTGATCTCCCAAAGCGAGTAATATATACAACCTGTCACGCCTTTATCCCGGAGGAGTGGGCAAAGACTATCTCCACTGGACGGATCTCCACTTGCTACGATCCTGACGTACTCGAGTAATGACGAGAAATGATTATCAAATACAGTCGCAGCAAAACCCGCTAACCGCTATCACACTAACCACAAGTTGATTTACACCCGCTCTTCGGCCATAGATTTACGATCAGGTAATTACGCCACTTGACCAGCTCTCTGCCACAGTCTGTGCCCCGACAGCTTTTGAATTATCTTCTCGATATACTTTATGGATTCCTTGTTTAACAACTGTTATTTTAGTGTTTATCTGATCTTTAATATCACATTTAATGATTATTTTCGATGCTATTGGCTACCTTTAATAAAAATAATAAATAATCCTGAACATTTCACACAGTCTTATCCAGCCTCAAACTAAAAAGTGCTTGTACTATGGAAATGAATGATTGTTAGACTACTTATATTTTTTTAATGTAATTACATCCTTTTTTAAATTAAAAACTCGAAAGAAACTGACTATTTATGTCTGTATGTTATGTTTTCATAACAGCTGGCCCCATTTCGATGAAGAATAGTTTATGACCTGGATTAGACATAGGCTAGACTTTTTATTGGCAACACGTGCGAAGCTGTGGGCGGAAAGTAGTACAAATATATATTATGTACTTAATGATAAATTAAGGTTTACGTTGGTATATAAAAAAAACATAAATCCTAATTTAAATTTATGCGTATTTTGTATTTAAAAGATTTTTTTAATTTGTTCCTTCAAATGGGTTTCATGGCGTTGCCGGTGCCACGCATGTGCACAAAAGGTGTTTGAACTTTAATTCAAATTCAAAATTACTTATTTGGAACATAAACAAAGTACAATAGACAAATGAAAACGTTGACAACTGCAAAAGTTAAAAAACTGAGTAGCAGTGTCAGCGCCCTCTTCCAAAACCAAACCGAACAACGTTCCAGCTTAAAACAAGTCGATACAAGTAAATGTTTATTCTAAATATGATTTTAAATTGAATACTGCTTGTGTGTGAGTATGTGTGTGGTGAGTGTTTGTGTGGTGTGTTTGTGTGGTGGGTTTGTGTGGTGTGTGTGCGTGTGTAGTGTGTAGAAGTGAGTGTGGTCGCGAGTTTATGTGTGTGTGGGTGAGTGCATACGTGTTCGCTTGTTGTTAAGTTTGCTAGGTAGGAGAGATCAAAATATTCTCGCTATCATCGTACGTTAGTGACTGAAGCCAGGTTTTGCATTTAATTTTACATCTGTGGAATGAGAGCGGATAAATGTCAATAGCTTTGTTTACTCTGTTGTATAAAGGACAGCTTATATAAAAGTAGTGTCTGCCAGCTAGGCAAACCCTATCAGAGCGACGCTTAACAGAGCTCAAAACTGGATAGAAAGAAAGTTCACCGTGTTTCCGCAAAACCGTCGCTAGGACAAATAGTTGTCGCACTGTAAGAACTTCACAGATCGAATATAGGGTAGCAGTGGGAAAGAGTCTAGATTTAGAAGTCATGACCTTCATTACAGCTCTCTGGGCTCTTTCCACTCTCAACATGAGAGTCTTAGTAGAACCGCCCCATGCAGTTATATAATAGGATAAAACTGATTGAGCTAGATCATAGTAAACCATTTTAAGGCAAGGAATGTCAGCGCTGTTACGAAGTTGCTTAAAAATGTGTATTAATTTTATGATTCAGGACACTGTACACTCAATATGCGGCACCCAAGACATAGTTCTATCCAACCAGACACCTAAATATTTAATACTTAGAGTGCGTTCCAATTTGGGACAGAAGCATGGGTTTGGTCCTGCTGCAGAACAGGCATGGGCACGAAGAATGAAAGAGGAGGGAGGTTGAGTTCTGATACTAGG
Organism: Philereme vetulata; assembly: GCA_918857605.2. NCBI lineage: Eukaryota > Metazoa > Arthropoda > Insecta > Lepidoptera > Geometridae > Philereme > Philereme vetulata. Next base: position 5,259,878 of record OU975423.1, on the reverse strand, counting down.
GTAGAAAGTTATGAATTTAGTTTTAGGAACATTTAGAGTAAGAAGGTTCTTGGAGAGCCATGTCAGAACCGATTTAAGAGCAGATTCCGCACGTGATTCCACCTCTGCCCAGTCGTGACCTACGATTAGAAGAGCTGTATCATCAGCATACGTAAATATACTGCAGTTAGGGAGAGACAAATTGCACAAGTCGTTAATGTATATAAGAAAGAGAGTGGGTCCAAGAACACTGCCCTGCGGGACACCATAACTTATACCCTAGACAATAATATTCCTTGCTAGACAAATTATTAATTACGACTACCTGTCTGCGGTCGGAGAGGTAGCTCTCAAAAAGGCTGTTAGTAATACCTCTAATACCAATCTCCGCGAGTTTATCCAATAGGATGGGGACAGAGACAGTGTCGTTATATGTACGTACCTTACACGTACATATATCGGATTATACAGAAGAATTTCGATACTAGAACTATGAAGTAGGGCATTTTAATATCCACCTAGTATTAAAAAGCCCACCTGCTCTGAATAATTAAATTACCTACTCCATAATTTTAATTTGAAATTATTACGGTCCTTTTAGCACGAAAGTTTAATAGTATCGAATCAACATAATAGCTCGATGGATGTAAGAGTGAAAGTGGGCTTTAGCAAACATAGATAGAGTGTGTAAAAGAAGATTACTAAAAAAAGAAGTTAAAAAGAAGAATTAAAAGAATTGGAGTGAATGTGGTGATCTCGAGTAATAGAAAAGAGCGGAAAAATAACAAGGGTATTTTGTGTCGACACAACTTAGTGGAATTGAGCAAGAAGATGAGAAAATTCTAATATCTCGGAAATTTAATATCATCCTCAGTGATCGGAGTTTGTAGATTGATTTTATTACATGCATCATAAATCGTGTTGCTAACATACATGGACAATCCTTTTCAGTGAAAGAAGATTACTAAAAAAAGAAGTTAAAAAGAAGAATTAAAAGAAAAGAAGTTAATGTTGTGATTTCGAGTAAAAGAAAAGACCGGAAAAATAAAAAGGGTATTTTGTGTCGACACAACTTAGTGGAATTAGAGCAAGAAGGTGAGAAAATTCTAATTTCTCGGAAATTTAATATTATTCTCAGTGATCGGAGTTTGTAGATTTATTTTATTACATGCATCACAAATCGTGTTGATAACATACATGGACAATCCTTTTCCAATTCCAACAAAATGAAAATAATGGATAACATACATGGATTTTATACTTTTTTTATACATTATAGGCTTGCGTTTGACCACGATCTCGCCTGATGGTAAGCGATAATGCAGTCTACGATGGTACACGCTTGTCTAGAAGAAACCTATTCACTCGCGACTTAAAGATACCCAGGCTGTAGCAATCTGGAAACACAGACTCTGGCAAGGCTTTCCACTCTTTGGCGGTGCGCATAATAAAGGTCGAAGAGAACCGCTTTGTGCGAATGGGAGGTATTTCTACTATATAGCGGTGGCGCACCGCAGAGCGTCTGGTTGTCCGTTGATAGAATGGAGATGGTGGGATCAGGTTGAAAAGTTCTGCCGCACACTTCTCGAAATGTACTCGATAAAAGTCCGAGAGGCTAGAAACCTTTCGTCGATGCTCCAGGCTGAGGAGCCTTGCATCAAGTAGCTCATCGTTGCCTATGAGCTTCTTCACTTTTTTCTCAATTGATTCCAGAGCTTCAAGTTGGTACTTCGCTGATCCGTCCCAGAGGTGAGAACAGTACTCCAAACACGATTGGACTTGTGCTTGGTACAAGTTGAGCAACAGTCCCGGTGTGAAGTAATGCCTCACCTTTGCGAGTATACCAAGCATTTTAGCAGCCAACTGGGCTTTCAACTCAATGTAGGAGCCGAAATTGAGAGTCGGAGTTATACCAAGAAGCTCGAGGTGGTCAGATATATTTCGGAAAGTATGAGTCAGATTAAATTGACTTCGTTTTGCGAAGAACAGACACGCCTGGGTCTTATTCGCATTGAACTTGACCAGATTGGCATCACCACAGTCTGATATTGCCTTCAAGGACAAGTTTAAGCGCTCGACCATGGCCTCCCTGAGTGACAGAATCTTATGAAGCATGAAAACTTATGAAGCATTCAAAATATCATATGTCACATCTATCGTCACGTAGATGAATACTTGACCATCAAAATAGCCTACAGAGCAAGCGTTAACAAGACACTGAGATGGCAACAGCTAACGGCAAAAGAAATAACTATCCTAGATCCCGGAGGCATGTCCATATAAACATATACATTTAAGATCATTGACCCTCAATCAATCTAGCTACTCCAATTTTACACTCAGCTCCACGCTATAATTTTAAAATCCCGGAATCCCGGAGGCATGTCCATACTAACATGTACGTTTGAGATCATTTACTCCAAATCAATCTACCTACTCCGATTACTGATCATCATAGCTCAGCACACAGCTGAGATTTAAAAAATTGTATAAACTGAGTAGCCCCCTCATAAACATAGAGCTTAGTTCCTAATAGTTTTATTTTTTTTTTAATTAAACGCACAATATATAAACACCTTTTGGCCTGTGTCACGCCTTACCTTCTTTTAGCACGACCAGGATGACTGGTAGATAATGATATTAGCATTAAACCATTCTGTTTTGTGTGAAAGTGTTAAATAAATACAAGTACCTAATTAAAAATACGTTAAACCCTCCGTCGTCTGAGACACGTTCTCGGAGACCCGGATGACGAAATCACTTCCGCTAATGCTGGTGAGTCATCCACATTAGACAGAGCAAACACTCCACAAATACACCGACCTCGCCGGCAAGGTCGACGAGTCCCTTTAGTCGCCGCCTACACGAGGTATAAGCACGTACCCGGGCGTTTCTCTCCTATCCCCGTCCCGGCAACAGCCCAAGCCGAGGTTCGTACCTAAGTGGTGCCCTTGCGCTAGTTGCCTCATCAAAAATAAAATTATAGGGCTGAGCGCCTTCTGCGCTCACCAAAAGCTCGGTTAAGCTGCAACGGCCTCAGAGGCCAACAGCGAGATAAGTCCATTCGAAAAAAAAAAAAAAAAAAAAATACGTGGGTTTAGTTTGACGGCCTGCAAGCATGTGCTGATCTACTTATTTAAATATTTTTTTTTTACTTTATAATCTCAAGTTTGACCATAATCTCGCCTGATGGTAAGCGATGATGCAGTCTACGATGGACCAAGCTTGCCTAGAAGAAACCAGTCCACTCGTGACTTGAACCAGTTACTTGACACCTAGGTTATAACTATCAGGAAACGCAGACTCAGTTTTTCCTTGACAGATATGGGATTACGTATGGTCAATATTATAACTCGTGCTAAAGGTATCTCTTATAAAAAACTATGTCATTTGGCCGGCGGCGGCAGAAAGTGTAATAAAATTGATATACAGCGGCCATATAATTAATAAACGACACACCGAGCTAATGTTTTAAGTTGATGGCGTAAAATTAAGGGCAATTCGTTTTATTAGTCTCAGGTAATGACTACTTGTTTTACGGGTAATGATGGTAGGGTAATCAGGCAATGAAGTTAATGCGGGTAGTGAGAGAAAATACTCGCTTATTGTTTCACAAAGCACGTAACCTTTCTTAGAGTAAAAACAAATAAATTATAACTAACTTCAGAAACAGATAAAACTTGAGGTTTGCTCTCGATGTTTTTGGGATTTCATCGTTAGTTCTAACTTGGTGCCAATGGGACCACATGGAAAATATACCAATTTTACAAAAAAAAAAATCTCGAATCGATCCAGGCGTCTTCGAAGAAATCGGGAAACATTCATAAAAAATCCGACGTATTGGAAACTTCCTCTTCTCTTTTATAAGTCGGCTAATAAATAGTTCATAGGGGTACAAAATGAGATTATCTTTCTTTGTAATGAATTGACAATTTCAATGCGATTTGTTAAGCTTTTTTAAAGGTTTATCAAGTTAATTTTATGATTTTAATTATTAATTATTTGATTGATTGTAAATACTTTATAGCACTTATAAAAATTAACAAAAGTAAATTTAATGCTAAAGAGCATTCTCTTGCAGATGTTTCTACTCGTATATTGCGGATAAAGATGTATAGGTAGTGCACAGAAAAAAGTACTATTGGGAATTATTAACTGTAACTTCGTTATCGTTAATAACGAGAAGATTTAATAGTAAGTTCATTAAATACTTGAGCTCATTGACAAGCAAAAAGCGTCTCAAAAATAACAAAGCTAAATTTTATTAGGTGTCAGGAAAATTACAAAGAATCGGCTAGTGACAGATCGACAGACGTAATTGCACCTTAACGGAATGAAAAAAGGTTTCACATTCACCCGATTGTTTTAAAAATACGAGTTCTTTATTGAGGACTAGTGGACCCCCGAACTTCGTATCGGCTTGACATGCATAGGTATAACGCGGGCTGTCAATATAAGTCACCCTGGTAGAATTGTCAAATATTGTCCCCGGCCATCATTATAAATGAGAAAATGAATGACTTCCACAAATAATTCAATACCAGAATTAGCCAAATCGTTCCACCCGTTCTCGAGTTTTAGCGAGACTAACGAACAGCAATTAATTTTTATATATATAGACAATATATCTCGGGATAACTCCTACCGAAGCATCTGTTTCAAACGATATTAATTTTTTTTACATCCTCTTTGACGATATTATATATTCTTTGCAGCACGCATTCTGTCAATTCTATGTCAAACGTCATAAGGTTGCATTATAAAAGCGCTAAGGTTAGATTATAAATAATTTTATATGGTGGTTAAGTATTCTTAAATTTTCTAATTTTGCGCGCAATTTTCTTAATTTTTTCTTTCATAAGAACCTTTTCCTGACAATAAGAAATACAACAAAAAAAGAATTGGCCAAATTGGTCCAAGCGTTGTTGAGTTATGCGCTTACCAACACATTTTGCGATTCATTTTTATATTATAGATACATCAATACTAATATGCTATACGAGTTTAAAGAATGCTTTTAGCATTAAAAGGATATTTCAATGTATAAAATATAATTACGGACTTTTCACACGCACGCAAGTTGATTATCAGTTAAATTACCCCACATTGTACCAAATTACTAGGTCGTGATGAATAATTTACCGTAATAAAGACATCATTACCTATATTATTGTTTTTTATGTTACCTATATATTGTGAATTAATAAAACGTCGCGTCGGTTTGCGAGTGTGTTTGTTTGTTTGCCGGCTTATAATTCTTAAAACGATTGACTATTTGAGCCTAGATTGACGTTAGGGGTAGATACTTTGGGTCCGTGGGGTACCGGGGCCCTTCACGATTTCAAAATTACTTCTGGGTCGAAGTGACGTGTGACCCGAGAGCAGGCGCATATGCATTAAAAATTAGCGGGGCAATACAGCCCGTGTCTTCGGGATGTATCCGCCTGGTAGTGATCTGGAGCAGTTGAGCTATCTAGAGATTGTTTGCGACGAGCTTTAGATAATTCAATTATTTCTTTTGTATTTTTTGGATATGTAAATAATTGTTTATTCTCTCTGTTAATAAATTTAGTACTGTAATTAAATACCCAATTAGTAACCATAGCTATATGTATTTGATATTTTTACTAGTTGACGCGCCCCGGCGTCGCACGGATTTCACAATAAAATATAGCTTTGAGTTCGTACAGAAATCCGATGGAAAAATACACTTTAGTTTTTCCTGAATTTTTAAATATCCCAAGCTACTTTTCAAAATTTTATTTCATACACTCCTTGTCCTGAAAATGATCCTGAAGACAACAAAAAATGATATAAATCGGTCGTGCCATTTTCGAGTTATTGCGAAACTAACTCACGGCAATTGATTAATATGTATATATATAGATAGATTATACTTTCGAAGTTTTGTAATCGGCCAGATATCACAACCATACAAAAGTTGACATGGTGTAAATAAGATGAGTTGTTTTGTTAAATTATCTTATAGTTGGACAACAGGCTGAGATAGGCATATTGCTTATCCTACAATAATTTATGTTCTTCAAAAGCTATTATTATAGATGACATTTAAACAATACCGAATCACAAACATGAAATATCAATACTGCCCGTTATTATTGAGTAACATTGAATGGGCGCGACAAGTGGCCGCCTGGCGCGTGACAAAACACACAAATAATTGTCAATGACGTTGACAGCTATGACAAGTGTGACAGCTGAGTGCTGTGACAATAATAGCGGCGTGAATGTCGATATTTCCAATGATTTATGCCAGTTCTGTATTACCAAAGTTTGGCTTAGTGTGTTTTTAAATTTTTATAAAACTATTTTGGCCGTAGATTTAATCCATATTATTAAATAAATTAATGCTGAACTTTTCACATGGCGCTATCTAGCACCAAAGTAAGCCGAGCTTGTACTATGAGAATCAGATAACTGATAGAATATGTATATACTTTTTTTTGTAAATACACTTGAAGTTACACATACATACTTGAAGTATACATACTTGAAAGTTGAAGTGGCAATGGGCAGGCAATATAGCGCGCAGAACAGATGGCCGATGGGGCCGGAAGGTTCTCGAGTGGAGGCCACGGACCGGCAAGCGCAGCGTAGGACGTCCACCTACAAGATAGGCAGACGACTTGGTAAGAACCGCAAGTCGGCGTTGGATGCAGGCCGCTTCCAACCGCAGTTCCTGGAGATCAAAGAGGGAGGCCTTTGTCCAGCAGTGGACGTCCTACGGCTGATATGATGAAGATGATGATACATACTTACTTGAAAATTATAATATATGAAGAAACATTCAAACCAGGAACAAATATCTGTAGATCATGCAAACACTTTTCCGCTGTGGGAATGGAACCCACAACCGCCTGCATCACAGACGGCTATTCGCCCACTGCGCCACGAAATAATGTGTGCGTTTGTAGTTGCAAATAAATGTTTTATTTATCTAATATATACCTTATTTTGATAACTATAAAGAGTGCTAGAGAATGAATGATTTTATCGCAGCATTTCCATCAACTCACATAATACTCTACACCTTTCAAAAGCATCTAATTATTTAAACCTGACAGTTTAATTATATAAAATTAGACAGAACACGGGTAATGGTAACCTACAAAGGCACTCATAAAAACGGAACGTTGCGTAGTTTCCTAACAAAAAAGTCGTTAAATAAGAAATTATCGTGACGTCATTAACACATTTAATGCCTCTGTTGGTTATAAAACAATGAAAGCCTACAATTTAATAGGTAGTGGTGATTACGAACAGGGAAACTGGCTTATTAGAAAGATGGCTAGAGTTGCGCTTAAAATATTTATTTGATATATGTATGTATATGTATTTATGCTTGCAATAGGCTTATTATTAAGAATCATAGCAGTATACGTATCGTGATTCGTGAAACTCGAACACCGTCAAAATTAGGAATACTAATGTGTGGTAAATTAAAATTTGAATGAATGAATGAAATACTCTATATTGTACACCAAACAAAAATACAGTAACAATGGAAATAAACAATAAATAAAGGTACAATGGGCGGTCTTATCGCTAAAAGCAATTTTCTAAGCGATTAGCTAAAATTTGATTTTTTACTGTAAAGGAAAATTCCAAAATATTTTTTTTTAATTAATGGTTACATAGTTGACAGCAATTAGACAAGATAGTCCTCTGAGTTGTATGGGCGCTCATACAATTTAGAGGACCAGCTTAATCGGTACCAACCTCAAATACGGTAAATAAAAAAAATTTGCTATTGAATAAAATAAATATTTAAGTGGGACCCATACAACAGACATGATTTTTTTGCGGTTTTAATAAATAATGGTACGGAACCCTTAGTGCGCGAGTCCAACTCGCACTGGGCCGGTTTTCTTCTGTCTTAGCGCTCTTTCTACCCTCGCTTCCAAAACCTGAATTACCTGTTGAACTTGTTAATAACATGATTAAATACAAATTTCCTGTAAAATACCTTTTAGATATAAATGCAAATATAATTATTTCTATACTTGCACTTTTTTCAATTGTAAATATCTTAAACTAGCTGTTGCCCGCGACTACCTACGCGTTACACTACTAAATGTGTAGGTAACCTCGAAATAACGCTAAACTCGCTATTGTAACATGACTTGACACCACAGTTTGATCCCATTGAAACTGATAAAAGGTAGCCGATGTGGTTATAATCTACGTATATAAAAAAAATCATTAAAACCATTTCAGTCGTTATGACGTGATTGAGTAACAAACTAGCAAATAAACAAACTTTCACATTTATAATATTAGTGTGATTGATTACTTCAAATAAGATCATACTCCTCCAAAAGCTTTTCGTGTTTTTGTTTCGTGCCATTTTAGCTTACCGATTGTAGATGGTGGCCTTATTAACTCAAAATACTTTTCAAAAGTTAGCCTTTCTTTTATAGAAGAACTATTAGTCTTCAGCTCTTTACATTCCTCTGTGTGTCATTGTACTGAAGACAAAAAAATATCAAATGCCTTTACTCGTTGCAAACCTCAAAACAGCTGTGATGTCGAGCGATAACAATAGGTATAAGCTAGGAGTGCTCACCGACTGGCAGTTATGAGTGCAGTTATCAGTTTTAGGTACAGATTTAATTTGCACTCATCACTCATAAACTATATCCTGGAATTGATACGAAATGTGATCAATTTTCCATAGAAAATTATGATAGTTAATATAATATGCACTAGGGAACGCTATTTATTCTTTTATGCACGTATTTATTTAAACTAAAATGCAATTAAATGCAAAGTTAAGATTTTTTATTGGATAAATTTAATGAAAAATAAGGAAACATCGCACCAAAAACTGTAGCCAGTAGCATGATGTACCAATATAAGAGTAGAAAATACATTTAATTGACACACACACAGGACAGACTATTTAGAACAGAACAAATACAGAAAACGTACCTACTTACCTAAAGATTATATTACTAAAAAGAAAAATTATTTAGGTACAGAATTACTTGAAAAACACAAGATAACAATTTATTACTCATCCATAGGTACAGATAATATGGTCTTCCGTGGTGTGTGGGCCAAACAGGCCCCGTCTCAGCGTATTGCTGCCAAACATCCGAGGAAGGTAAGCGGCGCTGGTTGTCAGATGGGACCCATGGGTAGCCTCACAAACGCAGAAAAATAAATGAGTAAACAGAAACATAGACATACATGGATACACATACGTAAATAATAAAATAAACTTGAAAGAATAACATACTTAATTAGTGTAAGGTGGAGCTAATATAAGTTGTCTGTGGTGGGTCTCAAATGTATGACACTTGACAGTGACATATTTGCTGCTGACCGAATTTTCGATAAACAGATAATGCGTTGCATAAAATGGAGAAATATGAATAGGCAATGCGGAAAAGAGACGATTCTTTACTAATTTTGATGAAATTTTTATAGGACTAATCTAAAAGTATAATCCTTTCAAATAAAAAATGGGTTGATAAATAATGAAGTTCCTAAGTAACAAACATTAAAAAAAAACAACCGAATTAATAAACTCCTCTTATCCTTTAATTGGGTTAATAACAAAGATATTTTTTTTATAGGTTAAAACAGCTTTAGTTATGTACCCTTTATGGAAGAATTGGGACCGTATCCGTCTGACATAATGAAAACTATGTGACGTTATTGTACGATCATTTGTATTGGCTATTTAGTAGTATGAAGTACTCATGACGACCTCCGTGGTGCAGTGGGCGAAGGAGGTAGCGGGTTCGATTCCCGCTGCGGAACGAATGTTTGCATGATCTACATATATTTGTTCCGGGTCTGGTTGTTTTTCTATATATTATAAGTACCTATGTATTTACAAAAAAAGTGTATAAGTATTCTATCAGTTATCTGGTTCCCATAGTACAAGCTCTGCTTAGTTTGGGGCTAGATAGCGCTGTGTGAAATGTCTAGAAATATTTATTTATGTTATAATGAATATTCTTTTAATCGCCATTAATACCAATTATTATTTAACGCATGCAAAACTGCGGGTCGTTGCTAGTCGCAATAAATCAACACAAATTATATCCCCCCCGTCCAATTACATTAATATTCATTTCATATATCATTTTGAGGGTAGTTTTTATCACCCCGTGACGTGAGGGGTTGGAATGATTAACGGGTATTTATTGCGTTTAGGAAACTGTTACAGTACAGTAGCCTATTCTTAGTTATTTATAGTTTGGTTATTTTAGGAGTCTATTCGACAAGTGGAAAAACGGTGACGTTGGATTTTTTCATTTGAATTATTTTTTTAAAAAACTGCTTGTGTACTATAATTTGAAAAGTGTGCTTTCTCATTAAATGTACACTTTTAATGAGCATTATTGATCGAGCAAAGCGATATCTCTAAATAAACTTGGGCAAACCGGCGTTGTATGTATGTATTTATGTGTGTTTGTTTGTCCGAAGATAACTTTCGAAGCGTTTATCCGATCATCGTGAAATTTAGTATATAGGTAAGTAGTGGTAGCACAATTTTGGTGTAACTAAATGAGCTAAAAATGTTAGGAATTTGTTGTGATATTGGGGTTCAAAAGGGGAAAAAAAACAAAATGGGACTATCTGGTCAAGTGGCAAGTCAAATAAAAGGTCTTTATGAGTCAATTTTAACCCTGTTTTTAATTTTAGTTTAAATAGAGTAGTTTTTAAGTTAAAAACTGAATCATGACAAAATTCACAGGGTACACCAGTAACCCCACAGTGCTGAAATTTAGTATGCGTGTAGCTTTAGTTACACAAATGTAGGAAAAAGTCTGAAATACAAAGTTAGTACAATTTCTAACCCAAAAAAGTTTTACAAAATAACACGAACTCCCGTTACCTCTAACTTGAATGAAACTGTAGGTCAAGTCAGGTGGATAAGTTTTTCGTGGCAATATTTTGATAGTCAAAGATTGCAAATAATATTTTTTGTTTTTATGGGAGACTCGCGAGATCTCAGTTTGGGGCGAACCACTAGTGTATTATCCGTATTTAATTGTGTACATTAAGAACAAAGAAATGCTTTTTAATTATAATAAGATAGTCCCTTTCAAAAGTTTTAGTTAGCTAGGTACTTACTGTATTTCGAAAGCCATCAAGTATATAGTGGTCATTATGTTGGTTCGTCATAATATAAATAAATTATGCTTGATATTTCACACAGCACTGTCTAGCCCCAAACTAAGCAAAGCTAATACTAATAAACTACTAACAAAACTAACTAAAAAGATAGCTAATAGAATACTTTTTTTTGTAAACACATTTTATATGATAATGCAAAAACATTTGGAAAGAATATCGGTAGATCTGAAGACGCAATGAGTTTAAAAATTATGTCTGTATAATACGGAACCCTCTATGACTAATATTAATAGTCTATCACGCTTAACAGCGATGCTTTTATCATGAAAAATGTGTTAATTGACAATGAAATATTGCGACATTCTTCTACTTTCATGTTACATTTGGTATCGAAGTTTTTTGTAACGTAATAAACATATTACGACTTGTTTACGACAAAGTATATTCTAATGAGATATGTTTCTAATGAGGTCCAGTATGGGAGTCATTTAGAAGCAAAAGCTGTGCTAACCTCCAAAAAACTTGGGAGTCCTTAACCGTGCTAAACAGTATTTTACGGCACAACAACGGCTATTGCTGTACAAAGCGCAAGTTCGGCCGCACGTAGAATACTGTTCCCATCTTTGGCACGGAGCTCCAAAGTACCAATTGCTTCGTTTTGACTCCCTTCAGAAAAGAGCCATTAGAATCATCTGTGATCCCAACTCGCCGACAGGCTTGAACCGCTGAGTCAACGCTGTGACATCGGGTCGCTCGGTGTATTCTACCGCCTGTATAATGGGGAATGTTCTGAGGATCTATTTGATCTCATCCCGTCGTCGAGATTTTACCACCGCACTTCTCGACAACGTAATAAAGCTCATCCACATATCATCGACAATTGGGTATCACGCAACACACGCTTCACGCGATCTTTTCTACCCCATAAATGCAAGATGTGGAATGAGGTACCATCTGAGGTTTTCCCATTAGGCTACGACATGGCACGCTTCAAGAGAAATGTAAAGAGGTTTCTACAGTGTAGGGAACGCATCGACAATACCCCGGGTATTGCCGGTGTCAATAGGCGACGGTGACCGCTTACCATCAGGTGGGCCGTAAGCCTGTTTCCCCACAAATAACATAAAAAAAAGTATTTGACTTTTTTTATGAAGAAGTTTAAAAGAAACATGTAATTTACTCTTACCTTATTAGGATGTGTAAGTTTTTACTACTGTAATACATTAAACAAACCTAATTAAAGCTCCGCGGTACGGTCGCTTATCGATAAATCATCGGCTCCATACGAGTTAAGGCGCGGTCACATCACAAATGTCAATTATTTAAAACCACACGTAATTTCAGAATATTTCTTAAGATGCTTCTACACATACGTTCATGCTCGATGACCAAGTGTAATATAAGATCGGTATGCTCGACGTTTTGACGTTTTGTGAACATTTTGGTTCGACTTCAAACAAGTTTTATAGGACGTCTGTCTATACGTTCGATCTTGCTTGATTAAACGAAAAAACATTAAGCATGTACACACGTTGGGACTTACCGTTCTTTATTTTTTTTTTTTTGCAGATTTTGTATTGTTTCAATTTCTGGCTGAGGTAAACGAATTTGTAGGCATTTCACACTGAAATAGTTACTATTTTACAAATTACTTCATTCTTTTGAATAATGTTTGCCAACTTCAATATCAAGAGTACTTAAACTCTCATTTGCGAGACAATTCTGATAATTCAGAATGTAAATGGGAGTTT